>CM074723.1:462030240-463523256 GCA_037306005.1 Rhinophrynus dorsalis
CAGTAATATAGTTGATGAGGGTGTAAAAAGATATTAGTCCATTAAAGTGGATCTATCACCTATAGAAAAGTAATGCACATTAGTTAGAGCATTTAGCGAAAAAGTTAAACATGTTAGTCATTTTTCAAAAAAAACTGTTATCTGTGCAAAAATTCAAGTTTAAAAGGTGCCCAGCAGCCTACTTTCACTTGCTGCTGTGGCAAGCTGCTTACCGCACAGAGGCTGCTCCCATCCCACTACCCAGCATCCTCCAATGACGGAGGATGTCTGTCTCTAAGCTGGAGCAATCTCATTGGCTAGATATTGATCTGTGCCAATGAGATCGCTCCAGCTTAGAGAAAGAAAGCATCTGTCATCAGAGGATGCTGGGTAGTGGGACAGGAGAAGAGGCAGTGCTGCAAGCAGGAAGTAGGTTGCTGGGCACCTTTTAAACTTAAATTTTTGTGCAAATAATGTTTTTTTTTCAAAATGACTACCATGTTTAACTTTTTCGCTAAATCTCTAACTAATGAACATTACTTTTCTATTTGTGGTAGATCCACTTTAAGTCCAGCCCATGCCATATCACCACTGTTGATGCAGAAGAAGGCAAAAAAAAAACATATTGAAGCCAAGTCCAGTTTAGCCCCAAGTGAGTAAAAAAATTCCTTCCTCACTCCAAATGGAAGTTGAATATTTCACTGGATCAGCATCTTATCTGCTTTGAGACCAACTGTCAAAATCCTCAATATTGTTTTGAGCTACAAAGTTATCCATTACTTTTTGTAAGCGACTATAGTATCTACAAGCAGAACATTCAGAGGCAAAGAATTCTTAACTTAATTGCCCCTACTGTAAGAATCCCAGTAGCTCTCACCAGTCCAGTCAGGCATCAAGCTACCTGGCCTGCCAGAGACAGGTCTGGTGGTTGGAATCTGCTCCTCTGCTGCCTGCAGCCAATCTGGGCACTGCTCATATCTTCAGTACCAGCAGATATGCGGATAGAGTGCCAATCAACATTTTCATGGTTTAACTGCCCCACTGCCATAATAGCAACTTACAGATTATTCCACATGCTTTGCAAAGATGGCTTATATAGTAAGTGTTGTTGGGAATATGTGGGTTTTAAAGTGGTTTTCAGCCACAGTGTGACTCCATATTCACGCATCCATTGTAACAAAAGTTGCCAGCTTTCTGTTATATTCATTAAATGTTTTAAAGGGATAGTAATACTTAAAATGTAAAAAAATATGTTGTAGGGTTTATCCCCCTGAGTAAAACAAAGGTACGCCCACTGCTGGAAGGTGTTTCATTCAAAAGTTATTAATTTTCAAAGTTGAATTTTTTAGATGCAATATCACAGTGGCCTGAAATTGTACAGTGGCGCTGTTGCTACACGATCCTATGGACAGCTCTGGTCCCGGGACCATAAATCTCCATAGGATGGTGTAGCAACAGCGCCACTGTACAATTTCAGGCCACTGTGATGATGCACCTAAAAAATTCAACTTTGAAAATTAATAACTTTTGAATGAAACACCTTTCAGCAGTGGGAGTACTCTTGTTTTACTCAGGGGGATAAACCCTACAACATTTTTTTTTTTACATTTTAAGTATTACTATCCCTTTAACAAACCATACTAATAGCTTTAAAGCAGAACTACCACCCCGCCTAAAGTTGCCCCCAAAGAATTACCCATCTGGTGACTAGCTGCTCAATAGTACTAGTCACCAGAATTATAACCTCGTTATAGAGAATTCCTACTTCTCCCGGGAGACAGCCAGGAAACAGCGCAGACATCTTTGCATAGTTACATCTGCGCGTCTGAGCTGTCAGTCCCATTCTGCTCTAGGAGGAGTTGCTAGGAGCCAAATGGTACCGAAAGGGTAATGGGTAATTCTTTGGGGGCAACTTTAGGCGGGGTGGTAGTTCCGCTTTAAGCATGCATAGTAATATGGGATAGTATCCTTAACCCTTTGAGTGCCAGAGAGGTACGCAACGCATCGCTTTGCAATGCGTTGCGTACCCCTCTGGCACTAAAAGGGTTAATGATGGCACGGTACTATCCTAAAATCAGTGGCCACAGGTTTTGTCTTCTATAGTGAATATGGACTTTTTTCTAACAAAATGTTATCACCTTGAGCTGTTATAGAACTCGTGATTTTCTTGTGCAGCACTATGTTATTAGAAGGTATCGGAATGCCCAAAGAGTAGATAAGAGCAGCTTATAAATTCACATATTTTGGGTATATGTTTAGAGTAGATCAGTATGTGTTTCACTGATTAAAAGTAGCTCCCATTAAAGAAAAGGTTGGGTACCCCTGCTACACTCTTAATGGATGACGTCTTGTTTTTAGCTCAGCTCTTTGAGTAAATGGTTCCTTTGAGAGTTCTTTGTATTGACCTTGAAAATATATGTAAATGGTAATCATATCACCCCTTAGACATCTCATCTCTAATATAAAGAAACTCAGTTTGGCTAGTCTCTCTTTATAACTCAGATCCTCCTATACCTTTTATCAGTTTTGTTGCACGTCTGTGCACTTTTTACAGTTCAATAATGTCTTTTTTTTTATGAACTGGTGCCCAACACTTAACTTCATATTCTAGATGAGGCCTTACCAAAGATTTATATAGAGGTAGAATTATATTCCCATCCCATGCATCTACACCTACACCCCTTTATATATAGGTTAGTATCCTATTGGCTCTTGCAGCGTCTGAGTGACACTGCACACTGCTGTGAATTCTAGTACTAAAACTCCCAGAATCCTCAGTCAGCTGCTGGCCAGATGGGCATTGTAGGAGTAATGGTCCAACAACAGCTGGTAAACCTTCAGTCGCCCATCCTTGCCCTATGGGATTGAGAAGTTAAGAACTTAGTAGAAATATAAGTTCCTCGATAGCTTGACCTGCTGTCACCTTACAATGGATATTCATCCTTCCCTCATTTCTTTGTTCTGTAGACATAACTGAGAAGGGAAATAAAACTCTCAGGAACTGTAATTGAAGATGTAGTCTACAAAAGGTGGCTAAAGGATATCCCTCATTAACTTTAATGGACACTACCTAGGGGGTCATTTCTCAGGCAGTCAAGTGTGGAACTTAACAAACCCATCAGTTCACCTTTATCGTTAGCTTGATACTCATGTTGCACGCCAGTTCATGGCATGCCACTAGACTTTAACTGGTCTCTATCAGAGTGGACCTGTCACCTTACAACAACTTTAGAAAGACCTTTCAAAATTACCTCTATGTTCTGTTAGCCATTTTTGATTTTGAACCAAAGAGTGACTAGTACAAGCTAAACAATAAATTGGTCAATAAACACTAAATAGTGTGGTGCTCTCTAAGCAAAAGAGACATGAGATACATACAAACAAAGCCCCAGGGAGGGTAAAAGGAGCCCACCCAAAGAAGGGACTACAAAGCAAAGCTTTTTAATGAGGCACACAGACCAATCAAATACAAAAATAGAAAATCATTGTATTAAAGGGATAGTAATATTTAAGTATTACTAATCCCTATATTAAAGTCCTATTAAAAATAAATGTATTGCCCCCAGTGTCATCTCTCAAACCTTTATGGTTTGAGAGATAATCGCTCCTAAAGTTGCCCTCTCCCTCCCCCTTCCCCGTAGTCAGCGTTCTAGTTGACTGCAGGGAAGCAAGTTGTACGACTTTCAGGCGGCTCTCCAGCATGGCTGCGATCGTGTTAATAAAAAAGAAAACTTTCACTGAAATGGCCTTCTACTTGTTCTTGCTTTGCAAGCACATGTAGAAGATCGTTTTAGTGAAAGTTTTTTTTTTATTATTAACGCGATCGCGGCTCTGCTGCAGAGCTGCATGATGATCTATGACCGGATTTCCCTTCAGTCAGCTAGAACACTGACTTCGGGGAAGGGGGAGGGAGAGGGGAACTTTAGGAGCGATTATCTCTCAAACCATAAAGGTTTGAGAGATGACACTGGGGGCAATACATTTATTTTTAATAAGACTTTACTGTTGGGATTAGTAATACTTAAGTATTCCTATCCCTTTAATGCAATATAGTACAAATTGGAAACCTTAAAGATAAAAATGATTAAAAACAACAGAAGGGGAGCAGAATGTCCAGAGGCGTAACTAGAAGCCCCCCATCACAATGCCCCTCATTCTCCACAATGCCCCTTCCACATTGCCCCTCTTTCTCCACATTGCCCCTTCCACAATGCCCCCATCTCCACATTGCCCCTCAATCTCCATAATGCTCCTTCCACAATGCCCCTCATTGTTCATAATGCCTCTTCCACATTCCCCCTCATTCTCCACATTGATCCTTCCTTAATGCCCCTACTGACCGCTCCCCTCCTCCTACCTCGAGTCCCTGATGGTCTAGCAGTGTGTGATGACAGATCTGTGCCTCATTTGGCACAGACCTCTGCATCTCAAGCTCCCGCGCGGCTCTTAGTAATGCAGAGCGCTGGGAGATGATGTCATCTCCCAGCGCTCTGCACTACTAGAGCGCCAGCTGCCGGGAGATCAGTTGTGCTGCGCACGTGTGGCGAGGGTGTCGCAGGGGGCGGCCGGGCCCCTGAGAGTGACGGGCCCGGTTGCAGGTGCGACCCCTGTTGTTACGCCACTGAGAATGTCTATATAATTCATGGTGCTAGGCAAAACACAAATATAATATAAATTAGATTAAATACAATCCCACCAAAATATCAATGGGAAAAATAATATAATCACTAATTGAAGCCATTATTGGGCGATACGCTTTGGGTTTGTTGCCAGCAGGGGCAGGACGAGTGTTTGGTGCTTTCTCCCATTGTATTTTCATCATCTGATCTTTGATAAGTATTAACACTATCACGTTCTTATTTATTAGCTTTTGTCACTATTGTGTTTTTGCACCTTATTTTTTATGATTGGAGAATGACTTAGGTGTTCATTATATTTACATGGGGTTTATTTTGTATTTAGTGGGAGATTTTTGGCTTCAATTAGTGACTATATTATTTTTCCCATTGATATTTTGGTGGGATTGTATTTAATCTAATTTATATTATACTAGTTGAAGAGCCCGTGTACACGGGCTACAGTACCAACCAGCAACAGACACAATTCAGTCATGCACAGTAGAGACTGCTCGCTCCGCTGCTGATACGGAGCTGGGCGCTCCGAATTCAGACTGTAATCCTATCTGTGTACTGAGCGTGCAGCCATCTCTACTGCGCACGACAGCTTCTAACAAACACACATTTAGGGAATTATTATATAGGATTTGTGTTTTGCCTAGCACCATGGATTATATAGACATTCTCCTCCCCTTCTGTTGATTTTAATCATTTTTATCTTTAAGGTATCCAATTTGTAATATATTGCATTAATAAAGTGATTTTCTATTTTTGTATTTGACTGGTCTGTGTTCCTCATTAAAGGGATAGTAATGTTTCATAATAAAAGCAGCTCTAATTAATCATCACAGTATTTGGACTTTGGAGAGTGTTATTTCAATTCTGTCAGAGTTGTAGTTCAAGAGTAATTGAATGATAAAGTTTCCCCTCCCACCCCTTTTACCTAGTGTAAGCCATCTCTTCTCAGATATGGAATCCAGTCCATAGACCAGACAGATAACAGAAGGGGACAATCTTCTTCCTATGAGAACATTGAAAGCCCTGTCCCCCTTGACAAGTTTTTCAGATTTTTTCCTTATATTAATTGAAGATTGTCCCTCTCTGCAATCTACCTGGGCACCTCCCTTCTGATCTGGCTGAACAGTGTTACATCAGTAAAAGGGGCAGGAGGGGGACACTTTGTCATTGAATTACTCTTGTACTACAACTCTGATAGAATTGAAATAACACTCTCCAAAGTCCAAATACTATGATGATTAATTAGAGCTGCTTTTATTATGAAACATTACTGTCCCTTTAGTAAGGCACACAGACCAGTCAAATACAAAAATAGAAATTCACTTTATTAATGCAATATATTACAAATTGGATACCTTAAAGATAAGGTAAGAGTAATTCAATGACAAAGTATCCCCCTCCCACCCCTTTTACTGATGTAACAAAGCTCAGCCAGAGCAGAAGGGAGGTGCCCAGGTAGACTGCAGAGAGGGACAATCTTCAATTAAGATAAGGGAAAAACCTGAAAAACTTGTCAAGGGGGGCAGGGCTTTCATTGTTCTCATAGGAAGAAGATTGTCCCCTGTTGTTATTTGTCTGGTCTATGGACTGGATTCCACATCTGAGAAGAGATGGCTTACACTAGGTAAAAGGGGCGGAAGGGGAAACTTTATCCTTCAATTACTCTTGAACTACAATTCTGACAGTACTGAAATAACACTCTCCATGGTCCAAATACTGTGATGATTAATTGGAGCTGCTGTTTTTGTGAAACATTACCATCCCTTTAGAAAGCTTTGCTTTGTAGTCCATTCTTTGGGTGGGTTCCTTTTACCCTCCCTGGAGCTTTGTTTGTATGTAGCCATTTTTGATTTAGCCACTTATAAGGAAATGTGTTGAAGACATCTCTAGAATCAAAGGGGTTAAAAAAAAACAGTTTTATGGATATTTCATTATTTAATTTTTTATCATTTTCTTTGCCTATACTAATCATGGTATGTCATGCCTTAACTATCGTCCCTAATCCCATTTTAAATCCCTTGTCTGTTCCTTTCCCTTCCATCCCTCTTCTCTCTTTCTCACCCTCACTAACAACACTGGAAATGTACTACCCCCTTCCCATTTACTATGAACTTAGTTTATTTACTACTGCCTGAACGAAAGGGGTATCACATGATTCACACTAACTGATAGGATCCATTTAAAGCCAAAGCAAAGCAATGAATGAATGCAGAAAGGGGGATTCAGGATCACCTTCTCCTAATCACACATTAACCCATAATGGAATCAGGGCTCAAAATTTCCACTCGCCACTAGCCAATGGCGAGTGAAAATTTAGCCCTGGTGAGTAGAAATTCAGCCCTGGTGGGTATGTTTTGGCTTGCAGTGGCGAGTAACTTTTCAGGTCTGGCTAGTAGCAAAGGACTTCAAATTATAAGCCCTGATGTAATGAATTGAGAGGGGAGGAATAGAGATATCCCTTACTCCTAGTATTTACGAATAAGCCCTAATTGTAATGAATTCATAGAGGCTAGATGTAAGCCAGCAGAGCTAAAGAGTAATGCATCTGAGGTTAGAGTCTTTGCAGCGGGCAGAGGTCTGTCTTTAAATGCAAAGTATTTTGACTTTTTGGGTTTCACCAGTGGGAAAGAGCAATAGCAGACTTCAACCCTGTTTAAAAGTCTCTTATCCAACGCGTTTCATGCCTCCTGGGCACTTCATCAGGGAATGGTGTTGTTCCCTTGAAAAGCCGGGTTATAAATGGTCCCAAGATACACTGAGACACATAATGAGTGGAAAATTGCAATCAGCTGGATAAAGGTTAGAACTTAACCCTATGTTATCTTCTTTATATACAATTGGTAAAAACATTAAATATGCTTTCTATATGCCCTGTATATTATACAATCTAAATGTGCCACTACAAATACAACTATCTCTAATATATATCTCCTAATGGGTCCTAAAATTAGGACATAAATAGATAATAAACATCTTACAAAAAATGATAACGTACAAACGGGATAAGAAAAAGAAAAAAGAAAGAAAGGGAAATTATACTATGTGAAGACAGGGGGCCCGTCAATCAGATGTTCTCCAGGATTCATGAGTTGGAGCTGGAAGTGGACTAGACAGGGGGTACAGTGGGTTAGAAGATGGCAGTTTAGGCATGAAATACTATGATTAACATCTAAACCGAGAAGTGCTAAATATTCATACAGTTATTTACTTAAATAAATATGCTAAATACTATGTAGGACAGTGAATTTGGAAGGTTTTTTTAAATCAAATTAGTTGGTTTAAGGTGGCATTTCTACTTTAATGGTTTTAAGCCCTTGGATGCTAAGAAGGTCCCTAATTAATTATGAAACCTCTCTAATATTTAACGGTTTATTGCTTCACAATGCATTGTGCACTCCTCTAATCCTAAATTAGTTAAAGCCAGAATGTTGTGCCCATACCTGTGAACTCTCTAGATCTGCCCTGGAGACTTCAGTTTTAAGAGTTAATTACCAGGTCACTGGGGACAGAGGCTGATTTTCCTGTGGTGGTGAGTTTCCTGTGAAACTCTGCCCACTTCTCCTCCTTCCCATCCTGTTCCCCCCACTTCCCACCCCCTTCTCTTCATTCCCACCCTGTTCCACCCACTTCCCACCCCCTTCTCCTCCTTCCCACCCTGTTCCACCCACTTCCCACCCCCTTCTCTTCCTTATCATCCTGTTCCTCCCACTTTTCCTCCTTCCCACCCTGTTCCACCCACTTCTCCTCCTTCCCACCCTGGTCCATCCACTTCCCACCCCCTTCTCCTCCTTCCCACCCTGTTCCTCCCACTTCCCACCCACTTCTCCTCCTTCCCATCCTGTTCCTCCCACTTTCAACCCACTTGTCCTCCTGTCCATCCCACCTTCCACCCACTTCTCCTCTTTCTCACCCTGTTTCAACCAGTTCCCACCCACTTCTCCTCCTTCCTACACTTTTCCTCCCACTTCTCCTCCTTCCTACACTTTTCCTCCCACTTCCCACCCACTTGTCCTCCTGTCCATCCCACCTTCCAGCTCCTCCTTCCCATCCTGTTCCACCCATTTCACACCCACTTCTCCTCCTTCCCATCCTGTTCCTCCCACTTTCCACCCATGTCTCCTCCCTCCTACCCCATTCCTCCCACTTCCCACACACTTTGGCTTCCCACCCCGGTTCTTCCCACTTCCCACCCACTTCTCCTCCTTTTCACCCTTTTCCTCCCACTTCTCCTACTTCCCAACCTGTTCCACCCACTTCCTGCCCTCTTCACAAGTACAAAGCTGATAAGCCCCATCCGATTTAGCCCCACACATTTATAACACAAACTGCATAATTTAATTGCCCCCAGTCACAGCACATGAGCCATCTCCTAAGGCTCAAGTGGGTGAAGTTCCCAGGTATGGCTGTGCCTACCAAACAATCCACACTATGCTTTTAAAGCAGCTAGATTTTCCAGCTCCACTGCCTTCCTCTATTAAATAATGGCAATATATATTACTGCTTAATGATAACAACAGCACCCTATTTACCTAAAGTCCTGTACGACTTTTTCCCTTGCTTCTTTGTCCAAGTGACAACCTCTTCCATGGAGGCAGACATGCCAGTCACTACAATGACCACAGAACCTCATACTCTGAATATGGTAATTTAACACTGTAAGGACCAGATGGGTGTACAATGCTTTGGTTCTTAACCCTTTGAGTGCCAGAGTGGTACGCAATGCATTGCTCTGCAATGCATTGCATACCTCTCTGGCACTCAAAGGGTCAAACAATTAAATAGATTCCTGCACTCTGCCTTCTTCAGTTTGATAAAACTTGCCAGCGTCTGTCATATCCGCCTTCATGATATCTGGAACTGATTGAACAGCTTATTTCTTGAGCAAAGGACACATAGGAAAAATCATTAGGACTTTTTGGGCATAGTATAGTAAGTGAGAGGTTATTATCAGTAGGTGTTAGTTCACCTTTAACCCTTTGAGTGCCAGAGGGGTGTCTAACACACCTCTCTGGAACTCAAAAAGTTAACACCAAGGCATTAGCCAGACATAAAACCTATATGTGTTCTCACAGGTACAGGTGTCATACGACCCAAGGCTACTTATAAACTTAATGGAATAATTTTAGGTGACTCATTGCTAGAAAAAGACCTGGGTATCCTTATCAACTACAAACTTGGAAACAGTGACCAGTGTCAAACAGCAGTAGCAAAGGCAAACAAAGTCCTGTCTTGCATAAAAAGAGGTATCGAAGCAAGAGTGGATAACATTATTTTGCCATTATACAAATCATCGGTAAGACCTCACCTTGAGTATGCAGTGCAATTTTGGGCACCGGTTCTGAAAAATGATATACTAGAACTAGAGAGGGTACAGCGGAGAGCAACAAAATTAATTAAGGGAATGGAGGACTTGACATATCAGGAACGACTAAACAAACTTGGTTTATTTACTCTAGAGAAAAGACGACTAAGAGGAGACCTTATCACATTGTATAAGTATATGAGAGGTCAATACAAGGATCTCTGCGGTGAGCTATTTATTCCAAGGCCTGATCAGGTGACCAGGGGACACCCCTTGAGATTAGAGGAAAGGAGGTTAAAGGGCTTTTTTACGGTAAGGTCTGTCAAATTGTGGAATTCATTGCCCAGGGAGGTAGTTATGGCAGATACAATGGATACATTTAAGAGAAGATTAGATACATTTCTTTCAAAAGGGAACATATACAGTTATACTGTTTATCAGTAGGCTGATCAGGAAGGTCTGATAAAGACTAATTTAATTGGTAGCAGGAAAGCTATAAAATTCTCAGTCACTGAGGTATGAGGAGAAGGTTGAACTTGATGGACTTGTGTCTTTTTTTCAACCTAATTTACTATGTTACTATGTTACTATGTCCCATAATTAATGCTTATAGTTTTGTAGAGGTTAAAAAAATAAACAATATGCTACAAAAACTACCTCTCAAACCGCTATGGTTTGAGAGATGTCCTCTGCTAAAGTTCCTCTTCTCCTGATGTCAGCTGTAAAGCTGACAGAAGGAGATCCCTGTTGGCCGACGCGAAGAGGCTCTTCAGCAGAGCCGCAATAGCGCAATTTAGTAAGGAATACTTCTTTGTAACGGTCTAAAAAGTGTGCTTTCAAAGCAGGTACCCTTTGTAGACTGTTCCAAAGAAGTATTTCTTTTTATATCACGCTATTGCGACTCTGCTGAAGAGCCACCGGCTGGTCCCCAGACCAGGAACTCCTGCTGTTTGCTTACAGCTGACGTCAGGAGAAGGGGAGGGAGGGGGAAACTTTAATGGAGGATATCTCTCAAACCATAGCGGTTTGAGATATAGGATTTGCGGCATTTAGCTTATTTTTTTAATCTCTACAAAACTCTAATAATTTTTTATGGGACATTACTGTCCCTTTAAAGTGGCCTCCTGTCCCAGAATAGCAGATCCATAGCTCAAGTCCTGAGAGCCCACATGTGCTAAAGGGGCCAGTGACAGAAACATCCATTCAGTATACGGCCCATTCCATGTAACGAGTGGCAGCTGTCAGTGCCCTTTGTGGTCTCATAGTCGTACTCATCATCTGCCCTACCCAGTCTGCTGTGTGCTGAGTCAGCCGCCGAGAGGTAAAATAACTGTTATTTTCTATAAATGCTAATGTCCTTTACAATGAGTAATGAACAATACGGCTGATGCACTAAGAACTGGAGAAATTCGCATGCAAATCAGCTGTACCATAGGAGCAAATAAAAATCCCCCAAACGTATATATTGAATTGAATGGGGCTTTTTAACCGTTGGAATGCTAGAGAGGTGTTCAATGTTCTGGAGACCTCTCTGGCATTCAAGGAGTTAAATACCCATTCAAATTGATGTTTATTTGTCCCCTATGTTGCAATTGGTTTGCCCCAGAATTTATATCGATCTTCTTAGCACGTCCGCCTCAGTATGTTACTGATTAGGAGAGATGCCATGTCACAGAGTTTGTAATCTAAAGGTAGTGACCTACATTCAGGTTCGGATTTCCCAATAGACAAAGTAGGCAACTGCTTAGAGCTCCAAGTTTTGAGGGGCGGTGCCTCAGCTGTGCTGGCCACACCCGCATTCTGAATTATGGCCAGAGCAATCTCAATGCCCTCGTACTAGTTTTATACCCATTTATAGGCTATTATTTGAACCCTTGGATATTAGAGAGATCTCCAAGTCATTGCAGAGCAATGCATTGGAGATCTCTCTAGCAATCAAGGGGTTAAAACTTAAGGCCAAGGGTATTTTCTGTGTCAGAAAACAGTGGATGAGACTGGGGTCCGGATCGTGTGAAGTGTGGGGGTGTGGCCATGGGAGAATCTAATGGTGCCTTGAGTGCCTTGCCTACAGGCACCAGGGATGTAATTCTGGTGCTGCCCACATGACCCATGTGGAGTAAAGTGCATCACTATAGGTGGAAAGCTTTGTGGTGCATTGTGGGTAGCTTTAAATACAAAGATCTGTGATGCCCACTTGAGTAACTGTACATTTTCAAGCACTTCTGTCACTCTGTACCTGACAATATCTGTGGCATCATAAGGATAACTAAATCTCTGGTGTCATTCAGATAACTCTGCAAACTGTAAGCTTTGATGTGTAGTAAGGGTCAGTCCCCGTTAATTGCAAGTTCTGTGGTGTTACATGGGTCTGTGTGGCAAACAAGATCTATGGTTTAATGTGACTCACTTTCTACGGATTGCAAATTCTGTGGTGTTACTTGGGTCTCTGTAACAAAAAAGATCAACGGTTTAGTGTACCTCACTTTCTACGGATTGCAAGTTCTGTGGTGTTACATGGGTCTCTGTAACAAACAAGAACTATGGATTAATGTGCCTCACCTTCTACAGATTGCAGGTTCTGTGGTTTATGTGGGTCTATCCAGGAATATTCAACTTGTAACATTTTATTATTTGAAAATATCAACTGGATATGTCTCTGTTAGAGAAGAATATTGAGGTTACTGCTCTTATTTATATTTGAGCTGGATAGGCCTGGATTATAGGCATATTAAAGTACAAGTTGATCTTTTTTTGAAAAAGGAAGATGTGGAGAATATTTAAATGTACTACTGCACCATTGTCTGCACTTATGGATATATACAAGAGTATGAGTGCTTTACTGCATACCAGTAGGCTCACTGCTACAGAAGGACTTTACTGTCAGCAAGCCCTATTTGCTTGTTCCATAGAATGTTCAAAATTGTTTATGTGATGTTAAAGGGATAGTAATGTTTCACAATAAATCAACTCTAATTAATTTTCATAGTATTTGGACTGTGGAGAGTGTTATTTCAATACTGTCAGAGTTGTAATTCAAGAGTAATTGAATGATAAAGTATCCCCTCCTGCCCTTTTACTGATGTAACACTGCTCACCTCAGAGCAGCAAGACTGTCTGGATGGATTACAGAGAGGGACAATCTTCAGTGATCATAAGGGAAAACCTGAAAAACCTGTCAAGGGGGACAGAGATTTCCTTATGTTCACAAAAACAGCATCTCCAACTAATCTTCTTAGTATTTGGACTATGGAGAGTGTTATTTCAGTACTGTCAGAGTTGTAGTTCAAGAGTAATTGAATGATAAAGTATCCCTCTCGCCCCTTTTACTGATGTAACACTGCTCACCTCAGAACAGCAAAACTGTCCGGATGGATTACAGAGAGGGACTATCTTCAGTGAACATAAGGAAAAAACCTGAAAAACCTGTCAAGGGGGCAGGGTTTTCCTTATGTTCACAAAAACAGCAGCTCCAATTAATCTTCGTAGTATTTGGACCACGGAGAGTGTTAAATCACTAAAGTTGTTTATAATCATACCTCCCAAGTGTCCCGCTTTAGGAGGAACAGCCCCTTTTTGAGACTCAAATCGCTCTGTCACTCTTTCCCACCCAAGCTTACCTCTTTTTAGTAGATCAGACTGTGTGGTGTGTATATAAGTGTATCACATTGCTACACCACAATAAAACTCACATTACTGTTTGTTTAAAGCGATAGTAATAATTAAATTATAAAATAATATATATTGTAGTGTTTATCCCCCCCGAGTAAAACAAAAATATTCCCACTGCTGAAATATGTTTCATTCAAAAGTTATTACAGCTCAAACTTTAATTTTTTAGGTGCAGTATCACAGTGGCCTGAAATTGTACAGTGGTGCTGTTGCTACACCATCCTATGGACAGCTCTGGTCAGTTGACCATAAACTTCAATAGGATGGTGTAGCAACAGCTCCACTGCACATCTAAGGACACTGTGATACTTTTGAATAAAACACCTGTCAGCAGTGGGAGTTCCCTTGTTTTGCACAGAGGGAAATACACTACAATATATATATTTTTTACATTTTAAGTATTACTATGCCTTTAAACTTAAGTATATGTGTTTGCACATTAATCTGTGTAAATACACTACATTGGTCTTGCTCTAAATCATTTATTCAGTTACACAAAGAGGTGTCACTAGGTCATGAAATAACTTAAAAATTATCAAGTAATACCCCACCCACTAGCCACACCCCCAGGAACACCACCTAAAACAAAAGTGTCCCTCTTTCGCCATTTGAAATGTTTTGAGGTGTTTAAAGGGATAGTAATGTCCCAGATTTTTTTTTTTGCATCTTGTAGTGCTTAAAAAGTTGAATTGAATGCAAAAAACTGTATCTCTCAAACAGCTAGAGAGGGAGGGAAAGTATGGAGGGAAAGTATCGTGTGAGCGGGTAGCCATTGTCCGAATTTCCGAAATTTACACCGAAGATTTTGACCAGGGCTGTTTGGATTCAGTTTAAAAAAAAACAAATGACTTTTTCGTTTCAGACAGTCCAAATGATGCCGAATGACCATTATTCATCCAAATTCCAAAATCGGCCAAAAAGATTTGCACAAGTCTAGGGTACAGGGAGCAGGGCCTCTGGGTACAGGGAGCAGGGCCTCTGGGTACAGTAGACTTGTGCACGGCAAACATTTTAGGTAAAATTCGATTTCAGACTAATTTTTTTTTGTCGTTCGGGGGATCCCCATTTCGGACCAGACCTGTTCAACTCAGATGAAATTCGATAATAGTCCAAGTTATTCAGATGAATTTAACATACTTGAATAAACGACTCTCCCTTGCGGTGGCAATAAGGTACTAGGCCTACCTGCCTACACAACTGTGAGACTGGCTGTGTCACTCTGAAAACTATTAATACAAATTCCTAATATTTTTTATGTTTTGCAAAGGAACAAAGATGACTCTCCCTTGCAGGGGCTGTAAGACACTAATGCTACCTGCCTGCCTACACAAAAACTGAACACTCTCTATCTCCTTCTGCTCTCTCAAAGCTCCAACAATGGACTAACAGGAAATGCAGACTGTCTGGGTGTCTGACATGTCATTAGTCCAACCCCCATCATGAAACAAAGAGGCTAATTGGACTACAGAGGGAGGGAAAGTATGGAGGGAAAATATCGTGCAAGCGGGTAGCTGTCGTCTGAAATTCACTCCGAAGATTCTGACCAGGGCTTTTGGAATTTGGTTTTAAAAATGCTAACGACTTTTTCCTCTCAGACGGCCTGAATGATGCAGGATGACCCTTATTCCTCCGAATTCCAAAATTGGCTGAACCGATTTGCACAAGTCTAGGGTACAGGGAGCAGGCCCTCTGGTTACAGGGAGCAGGGCCTCCGGGTACAGGGAGCAGGGCCTCCGGGTACAGAGAGCAAGGCTTCTAGGTACAGAGAGTAGGGCCCCTGGGTACAGGGATGAAGCTAGCTTAGGAAAGCAGGAAGGAGGCACAGGAATGCTGCTAGCTCAGGAACACATGAGGGCAGCCAGCTCAGGACCACAGGAGGGCAGTCAGTTCAGGAACACATGAGGGCAGCCAGCTCAGGAACACAGGAGGGCAGTCAGTACAGGAACGCAGTCAGCTCAGGAACACAGGAGGGCAGCCAGCTCAGGAACACAGGAGGGCAGCCAGCTCAGGAACACAGGAGGGCAGCTAGCTCAGGAACACAGGAGGGCAGCCAGCTCAAGGAACTCAGGGGTGCAGCCAGGTCTAGGAACTCATGGTTACAGCTAGCTCAAGGAACACAGAGCCCAGGCCCAAAAGCAACAATATGGAATTAAACTGAATCAACTGGCCCAGAGGATGTGGAGAGATTAAACTAAAATAGGGAGGAGGTGATTGCAAGGTAGGGCAAGCTGGGAACAGATTCAGAGCTCTTTAGTCTAAGTGATAACAGATTAGAGTTGGTACCGTGTTAGCTGTAGAAATACAGGAGGCAAATAAAGATTTTGATACCTTTTATTGGCTAACTAAGCAGATTCAAATGCAAGCTTTCAAGACCTTAGGTATCTTCCTCAGACCTAAGGTCTTGAAAGCTTGCATTTGAATCTGCTTAGTTAGCCAATAAAAGGTATCAAAACTATATTTGCCTCCTGTTAGTCTAAGTGAAACAGCCAACAACAGCACTATGGAAAGGTAGTGGCACTGTGAGGTACTGCACCAGACTGAGGAGAACAGAATTGTGACAGATAGATAGATAGATAGACAGATAGATAAATAGATAGGGATAGATAGATAGATAGATAGATAGATAGATAGATAGATAGATAGATAGATAGATAAAATGAAAATGATAGGATATGTATTCTGGTTTTTCCCTGTCCTGATCACACAGCTGTGCAGACAGTGTATCGGTTTTGGGGCTCTGCACTGTTAGAATGATAACATGTATAAAATATATACTTTTTGGTCAAATATATAATTCTATCTTATGCAGAGAAAGCAAGAGAAAGCTGTTATTTTGTCCATACCTGCTACAAAGGGTATTGTGTAATTATTAGTGATGAGCGAGCACCCCAATGCTCGGGTGTTCGGGTGCTCTGACCGAGCACCCCCGGAGGCTCGAGTGCTCGGCCGAGCACCCGAGCCCCATTGAAGTCAATAGGAGGACTCGAGCATTACACCAGGCACCCCCTGCTCTGATGAGGGGAGGGTGCCTGGTCCATAGGAAAAGGGCAGAAAATGATGGAAACACCACAGAAATGGTTCAGGGACAGCATAGGGAGGATGTCTGGATGCATCTTGGACTCCAACATCGCTGCTGGGAACGATCTTTCGCCCGTAGTACGCCATTTTTACAGACTGACCGTAAAACACACAAAAAGGCAGATAAAAACGACTTTAGGCGAAAAATTGTTACCAAACAGTATTTGCTGTATATTTACTTGTATATCATCTGCAAATTCTCCCAAAAATTTCCTCGATTTTTCTGAACTGAGGCCATGATTAAGAGGGAAACGTGCGCAGAGGCAAATTCTCCCAAAAATTTCCTTGATTTTTCTGAACTGAGGCCATGATTAAGAGGGAAACGTGCGCAAAGGCAAATTCTCCCAAACATTTCCTCGATTTTTCTGAACTGAGGCCATGATTAAGAGGGAAACGTGCGCAAAGACAAATTCTCCCAAAAATTTCCTAGATTTTTCTGAAATGGGGCCATGATTAAGAGGGAAACGTGCGCTGAGCCGACCATCCAAAACATTATGGGTGAGGGTCTGCTGCGGAGCTGACCATCCTAAACATTATATGCGAAGGCCCGCTAGTGAGCTGACGCTATAAAACATTATATGAGAGGGCCCGCTAGAGAGCTGACCCAATAAAACATTATATGAGAAGGCCCGCTGGTGAGCTGACCTATACAAAAATTGTCAAACAGGGCCCGCTGGTGAGCTGGCCCTATATAAAAATTATATCACAGGGCATATGGAAGAGGAGGAGGAGGATGAGAAGATTAAGAGTCAACCATATACCCGTTTTTTGGGTGGAAGGGGTGAATGGGAATACAGAGTATTCCCATCATTGTAAATAACATATATAAAGTCACTTTATGTTCCTCCGGGGCTTTCCACCAGTGGAGTGGAGAAGTCCGGGGAAATCCCGGCCTTGTTCATTTTTATAAGTGTCAACCTATCAGCATTTTCGGTGGAAAGGCGGATACGCTTATCTGTTATGATGCCACCAGCAGCACTAAATACCCGCTCAGACAGAACGCTGGCGGCAGGGCAGGCCAGCACCTCCAAGGCGTAGAGTGCCAGTTCATACCACGTGTCCAGCTTGGACACCCAGTAGTTGTAAGGCACAGAGGGATCATTGAGGACGCTGACACGGTCTGCTACGTACTCCTTCACCATCTTCCAAAACTTTTCCCTCCTTGTGACACTAGGCTGCGCATCAGGGTGAGGGTGCTGGCGGGGTGTCATGAAGGTGTCCCACGCCTTGGAGAGTGTTGCCCTGCCTTTGTCGGAACTGCTGTGTGCTCCCCTTTTCTCCCCTTCTCGGTTGGCCAAGGTAGCACGTACTCTGCCGCCAGCGTTGTCAGATGGAAAATTTTGGAGCAATTTTTCAACAAGAACCTTCTGGTATTGCACCATTTTGCTTGTCCTCTCCACCGGAGGAATGAGAGATGAGAAATTCTCTTTGTAGCGGGGGTCCAGAAGGGTGAACACCCAGTAATCCGTGTTGTCTAAAATGCTTATAACGCGTGGGTCATGGGAAAGGCAGCCTAACATAAAGTCAGCCATGTGTGCCAGAGTACCAACAGGCAAGATTTCGCTGTCCTCACCAGGAGGATGACTCTCAATCTCCTCATCCTCTTCCTCCTCTTCTGCCCACCCACGCTGAAGAGATGGAACTAAAGTTCCATGGCTACCCTCTGTAGCGGAGGCAACCGTGTCTTCCTCCTCCTCCTCCTCCGCCTCCTCCAATTGTCGCTGAGAAGACGAAGTGAGGGTGCTCTGGCTATCACCTTGTGTAAGCTCTTCCTCCCGCATTTCCACCTCTTCCACATGCAAAGCGTCAGTTTTAATTGTGAGCAGCGAGCGTTTCAGTAGACACAGAAGTGGGATGGTTACACTGATAATAGCGTTATCGCCGCTCACCATCTGTGTCGATTCCTCAAAATTGCGTAAAACCTCACAGAGGTCTGACATCCATTCCCACTCCTCACTTCTGATTACAGGAAGTTGAACGGAGAGGCGACGACCGTGTAACAGCTGGTACTCCACTACTGCCCTCTGCTGCTCACAAAGCCGGGACAACATGTGGAAGGTGGAGTTCCAGCGCGTGCTCACATCACACAGCAGCCGGTGAGCTGGCAATTGTAAGCGCTGCTGCAGCTTCAACAGGCCGGCTGAAGCTGTAGATGACTTACGGAAATGTGCACACACGCGGCGCACCTTGGTCAAGAGATCATGCAAATTGGGGTAGGTTTTTAGAAATCGCTGAACCACTAAATTAAATACATGCGTTAGGCATGGTACATGTGTGAGCTTGCCGAGCTCCAAAGCCGCCACCAAGTTACGCCCATTATCACACACAACCATGCCTGGTTGCAGGTTGAGTGGCGAGAGCCACTGCTCGGTCTGGTGACTAATCCCCTGCAACAGCTCTGAGGCCGTGTGCTGTTTGTCCCCAAGGCAGATCAGCTTCAGCACGGCCTGTTGACGCTTCCCCACTGCAGTGCTACACTGCTTCCAGCTACTGGCTGATGGGTGAGTGGCGCTGCGCGCAGAGAATTCGGAGGTGGAAACGGAGGAGGAGGAGCCAATAACGTAGGTGCTGGCGGAAACCCTGATGGAGGTAGGGCCCGCAATCCTCGGCGTGGGTAGCACCTGTGCCATCCCAGGGTCCGAGTCGCTCCCAGCCTCCACGACATTCACCCAGTGTGCCGTCAGAGAAATGTAGCGTCCCTGGCCACAAGCACTTGTCCATGTGTCAGTCGTTAAGTGGACCTTCCCAGTAACTGCGTTGGTCAGGGCACGGGTGATGTTACGGGACACATGGTGGTGTAATGCGGGGATGGCACACCGGGAAAAGTAGTGGCGGCTGGGGACCGCGTACCGAGGGACAGCTGCTGCCATCAGGCTGCGGAAGGACTCAGTCTCCACAAGCCTAAATGGCAGCATTTCGATGGCCAGTAATTTGGAAAGGTGTGAGGTTAGTGCTATGGCCTGTGGGTGGGTGGCTGGGTATTTTCGCTTGCGCTCAAATGCCTGGGGTAACGACATTTGGACGCTGTGCTGGGACAGGGAAGTGGATGTGGTCGCTGATGGTGCTTCAGATGGTACAGGTGCAGGGCGGGAGGTATGCGGGCCTGCGCCTTCGACAGGCGATTGGCCGGCACCGAAAACAGGGGAAGAGGAGGCAGTGGTGTGGCCTGCAGACACAGATGGGCGATCCAGGCGTTCCTCCCACTTATTACGGTGCTTGGATGCCATGTGTCGGATCATGCTGGTGGTGGTGAGGTTTCTAGTGTTCATGCCTCGGCTCATTCTGGTGTGGCACAGGTTGCAAACTACAATTCTTTTGTCGTCCGCACTTTCCTTAAAAAAACGCCATACCGCGGAACACCTACCCCTTGGCAAGGGAGATTTACGCAAGGGGGTGCTCCGTGGAACATTTGCGGGCCGGTTTGGTGCGGTCCGCCTTCTTTCTGTAGCCACACCACTGCCTCTTCCAGCCTGTTGCGGTGCTGCAGATGGCTCACCCTCAGGACTGCTGTCATCGCTCGGCTCTACACCTTCCCAGGTGGGGTCAGTCACCTTATCGTCCACCAAGTCCTCCTCCACTTCCTCACTCTGATCATCCTCCTCATGTCTTGATCCCACCACATACTCAGTCATTGACAACTGTATATCATCCTCCTCATCAAGGTCTTGAGACAGTAATAGTGGTTGATGTAATGGCAACTGTGTCTCATCATCATCATCATCCACTTCCTTTGACCTTAAATGCCGTTCACCTCTGTCATCTTCTTGTGATTGGGTACCCTCTAGAGGTTGTGAATCAGGGCACAAGATGTCATGTTCCTCTGCAAGCGTGCTTGGAGAGAGGTTCAAATTAAGGATTGGTGATGAGACGAGCTCCTCACTATATCCCAGTGTGGGATCACTTCTTTGACCAGATCCTCTATGGTGGGAGGAAGGATGATCAGAGTGAGGATTATGTTGACCAGACTCTTGGCTACTGAGAGTGGACTTGGTGGAAGACAGGGTGGTGCTTAACCGACTGGAAGCAGTATCAGCTGACATCCAACCGACCACCTGTTCGCAGTGGTCGGACCTCGAGAGTGATGTCCTGCGACGCCCTGTAAAATGAGACATGAAGCTAGGTATGGTGGATGTCTTTCTGTCTTGTGCTCTGGCACCAGGCGCAGTTTCTACGCGTCCTGACCCGCGCCCTGAACTATCAGGATCACGTCCACTTCCCCGTCCCTTTTTACCCGCCTTCTTCATATTACACGGAATATGTGCTGCAAATCTGCAACTTTACACAATACACAGAATTTGCTTCTTAACTGCGGCTACGCACAGTGAATGGAATATGTGACTTTGATATTTTACAGTTTGAAGACTTAACAGAATGTTTTCCTATTCTGAAACTGTGCACAGTAAACAGAATTTGCTTCTTAACTGTGGCTCGGCACAGTGAATGGAATATGTGACTTTGATATTTTACAGTTTGAAGACTTAACAGAATGTTTTCCTATTCTGAAACTGTGCACAGTAAACAGAATTTGCTTCTTAACTGCGGCTCGGCACAGTGAATGGAATATGTGACTTTGATATTTTACAGTTTGAAGACTTAACAAAATGTTTTCCTATTCTGAAACTTTGCACAGTAAACAGAATTTGCTTCTTAACTACGGCGACGCACAGTGAATGGAATATTTGACTTTGATATTTTACAGTTTGAAGACTTAACAGAATTTTTTCCTATTCTGAAACTGTGCACAGTAAACAGAATTTGCTTCTTAACTGCGGCTACGCACAGTGAATGGAATATGTGACTTTGATATTTTACAGTTTGAAGACTTAACAGAATTTTTTCCTATTCTGAAACTGTGCACAGTAAACAGAATTTGCTTCTTAACTGCGGCGACGCACAGTGAATGGAATATGTGACTTTGATATTTTACAGTTTGAAGACTTAACAGAATTTTTTCCTATTCTGAAACTGTGCACAGTAAACAGAATTTGCTTCTTAACTGCGGCTACGCACAGTGAATGGAATATGTGACTTTGATATTTTGCAGTTTGAAGACTTAACAGAATTTTTTCCTATTCTGAAACTGTGCACAGTAAACAGAATTTGCTTCTTAACTGCGGCGACGCACAGTGAATGGAATATGTGACTTTGATATTTTACAGTTTGAAGACTTAACAGAATTTTTTCCTATTCTGAAACTGTGCACAGTAAACAGAATTTGCTTCTTAACTGCGGCGACGCACAGTGAATGGAATATGTGACTTTGATATTTTACAGTTTGAACGCTTAACAGAATTTTTTCCTATTCTGAAACTGTGCACAGTAAACAGAATTTGCTTCTTAACTGCGGCGACGCACAGTGAATGGAATATGTGACTTTGATATTTTACAGTTTGAAGACTTAACAGAATTTTTTCCTATTCTGAAACTGTGCACAGTAAACAGAATTTGCTTCTTAACTGCGGCTACGCACAGTGAATGGAATATGTGACTTTGATATTTTACAGTTTGAAGACTTAACAGAATGTTTTCCTATTCTGAAACTGTGCACAGTAAACAGAATTTGCTTCTTAACTGCAGCGACGCACAGTGAATGGAATATGTGACTTTGATATTTTACAGTTTGAAGACTTAACAGAATTTTTCCCTATTCTGAAACTGTGCACAGTAAACAGAATTTGCTTCTTAACTGCGGCGACGCACAGTGAATGGAATATGTGACTTTGATATTTTACAGTTTGAAGACTTAACAGAATTTTTTCCTATTCTGAAACTGTGCACAGTAAACAGAATTTGCTTCTTAACTGCGGCTACGCACAGTGAATGGAATATGTGACTTTGATATTTTACAGTTTGAACACTTAACAGAATTTTTTCCTATTCTGAAACTGTGCACAGTAAACAGAATTTGCTTCTTAACTGCGGCGACGCACAGTGAATGGAATATGTGACTTTGATATTTTACAGTTTGAAGACTTAACAGAATTTTTTCCTATTCTGAAACTGTGCACAGTAAACAGAATTTGCTTCTTAACTGCGGCGACGCACAGTGAATGGAATATGTGACTTTGATATTTTACAGTTTGAAGACTTAACAGAATTTTTCCCTATTCTGAAACTGTGCACAGTAAACAGAATTTGCTTCTTAACTGCGGCGACGCACAGTGAATGGAATATGTGACTTTGATATTTTACAGTTTGAAGACTTAACAGAATTTTTTCCTATTCTGAAACTGTGCACAGTAAACAGAATTTGCTTCTTAACTGCGGCTACGCACAGTGAATGGAATATGTGACTTTGATATTTTACAGTTTGAACACTTAACAGAATTTTTTCCTATTCTGAAACTGTGCACAGTAAACAGAATTTGCTTCTTAACTGCGGCGACGCACAGTGAATGGAATATGTGACTTTGATATTTTACAGTTTGAAGACTTAACAGAATTTTTTCCTATTCTGAAACTGTGCACAGTAAACAGAATTTGCTTCTTAACTGCGGCTACGCACAGTGAATGGAATATGTGACTTTGATATTTTACAGTTTGAAGACTTAACAGAATTTTTTCCTATTCTGAAACTGTGCACAGTAAACAGAATTTGCTTCTTAACTGCGGCGACGCACAGTGAATGGAATATGTGACTTTGATATTTTACAGTTTGAAGACTTAACAGAATTTTTTCCTATTCTGAAACTGTGCACAGTAAACAGAATTTGCTTCTTAACTGCGGCTTCGCACAGTGAATGGAATATGTGACTTTGATATTTTACAGTTTGAACACTTAACAGAATTTTTTCCTATTCTGAAACTGTGCACAGTAAACAGAATTTGCTTCTTAACTGCGGCGACGCACAGTGAATGGAATATGTGACTTTGATATTTTACAGTTTGAAGACTTAACAGAATTTTTTCCTATTCTGAAACTGTGCACAGTAAACAGAATTTGCTTCTTAACTGCGGCGACGCACAGTGAATGGAATATGTGACTTTGATATTTTACAGTTTGAAGACTTAACAGAATTTTTTCCTATTCTGAAACTGTGCACAGTAAACAGAATTTGCTTCTTAACTGCGGCGACGCACAGTGAATGGAATATGTGACTTTGATATTTTACAGTTTGAAGACTTAACAGAATTTTTTCCTATTCTGAAACTGTGCACAGTAAACAGAATTTGCTTCTTAACTGCGGCTACGCACAGTGAATGGAATATGTGACTTTGATATTTTACAGTTTGAAGACTTAACAGAATGTTTTCCTATTCTGAAACTTTGCACAGTAAACAGAATGTGCTGCTAATCTGCAACTTTGCACACTAAACAGAATGTGCTCTAATCTGCAACTTTGCACACTAAAAAGAATGTGCTGCTAATCTGCAACTTTGCACACTGAACAGAATGTGCTCTAATCTGCAACTTTGCACACTAAACAGAATGTGCTCTAATCTGCAACTTTGCACACTAAACAGAATGTGCTCTAATCTGCAACTTTGCACACTGAACAGAATGTGCTCTAATCTGCAACTTTGCACACTAAACAGAATGTGCTCTAATCTGCAACTTTGCACACTAAACAGAATATATGAAGTTTTTTTTTTTTTTTTTTTTTTTTCCCCCCACACAAAATAAACTGCTGCCCCCACACACAGTAGTCCTAAAAAGGACTTTTGGGTCTTTTTTTTTTTTTCACAATTGCTTGTCTTCTCCCTACACTGACTTTCCCTTCCTATCCTCATCTCTCCCTGGCTAAGACTGAGCCGAACTCGCTGGTCAGGTGCTATACAGCACCCGATCACGGGTTCTGGCCAGCCAATCAGTGTAATGCCAGCAGCCAACATGGCTGCTGGCATTACACTGATGTCAGAGCCTCCCTGCACGTTTATTGGCTGCGCAGCAGCCGCGAAACATGCGGGGAGGAGACCCGAACATGGCGGGCGAGCACATGTGGTACTCGTACGAGTACCGCCATGTGCTGAGCAGAGCGATGCTCGAGCCGAACCGAGCTTCGGCCGAGCATGCTCACTCAACACTAGTAATTATATAAATCCGGATACAATTATGACAGTAGGATGGTCACTATTTTTTCATGAAATGGTGTCAACCAAGTCTATTGTCAGCTGTGAAAGAAACATGCACTCAGACAGGTGTTAGTAGATGGGCACCCATTGCCAGGTTCTGGGTACTGCACTGTGAAGGAATCCACTGCACTTCTGGACTTGTGATAAATAATGAAATATTTATTTCTTATTAACCCTTTGAGTGCCAGATGGGTACACAACACATGGCCCTGAAAGGGTTAAGAGAAGGGCTGCCATGTGTATGAACATTTATTTAGGTACAATTTATATCTCGATCTGAAGATACATTGTAATGCCATTTGACATTCCTAATGATGGCAGTCATACTTTTTTTTTACCACTGGGGCACTAGAGATGTGTGGAACCCAAGGGGTTAAGTATTTGTTTTAGCACTTTGCATGTCAGTGGCATATGCCTCCCTTTGGTACTCTAGGTTACACATGTTGTGGTTTGTTAGTATGGTGAAGTGAGACTATCCTAGCCTGCCTGATGCTGAGTGAAATAGTCAGTAACCCCTTGCTTCCTGTCTGTGCTTGGCCTGCTTGGTGCTTTGTACTTGTGTTTGGCAGTGAAAGAGTCAGCCTCCCCCTCCATCCTGTCTGGGCTGTGCCTGCTTTGGTGCTGCAGCAGCAGGAGCAGCCGGGGAGCGGGGCTGGGCTGAGCCTGCTGTTATGTAACCACAGACACAGAGAGCCGCGGCCCTGAGCGCCTTCCACCTCCCCTACAGTACAGACCAATTATCAGCAGCATCACAAGGGGAGGCCAGGCAGCAATTACAGGCCCCTGTGCCCTCCCCTCTCCCACTCATTAATAACATAGTTCAAGGCTCAGGGGAAGCAAACAGCTGTACATGGTACCCCCTACCCATGTGTCTAATTTTCTTCCACCCCATTCTTCTGTGCACCCATGGGGTCCTCATGTCCCCTCCCAGAGGAGAGACTCACAGAATGTGCACATCACTTATGTACCTAACCAGGGCAGGGCCAGTGACTTACCTTCCCTACACTGACATAGATACCTGTATACTGCGCACACACTTACCTACCTACACACTGACATAGATAACTGTATACTGCACCCACATACTTACCTACCTACACACTGACATACATACCTGTATACTGTGCACACACCTACCTACACACTGACATAGATACCTGTATACTGCACCCACGTACTTACCTACACACTGACATAGATACCTGTATACTGTGCACACATACCTACCTACACACTGACACAGATACCTGTATACTGCACCCACGTACTTACCTACACACTGACATAGATACCTGTATACTGTGCACATACTTACCTACCTACACACTGACATAGATACCTGTATACTGCGCACACACTTACCTACCTACACACTGACACAGATACCTGTATACTGCACCCACATACCTACCTACACACTGACACAGATACCTGTATACTGTGCACACACTTACCTACCTACACACTGACATAGGTACCTGTATACTGTGCACACACTTACCTACCTACACACTGACATACATACCTGTATACTGCACCCACATACCTATCTACACACTGACATAGATACCTGTATACTGTGCACACACTTACCTACCTACACACTGACATAGATACCTGTATACTGCGCACACACTTACCTACCTACACACTGACACAGATACCTGTATACTGTGCACACACTTACCTACCTACACACTGACATAGATACCTGTATACTGCACACACACTTACCTATCTACACACTGACATAGGTACCTCTATACTGCACACACACACCTTCCTACCTACTGACATAGATACCTGTATACTGAGCACACACACTTACCTACCTACACACTGACATAGGTACCTGTATACTGCACCCACATACCTATCTACACAATGACATAGATACCTGTATACTGCACCCACTTACCTACCTACACAATGACATAGATACCTGTATACTGCACCCACATACCTACCTATACACTGACATAGATACCTGTATACTGTGCACACACTTACCTACCTACACACTGACATAGATACCTGTATACTGCACCCACATACCTACCTACACACTGACATAGATACTTGTATACTGTGCACACACTTACCTACCTACACACTAACATAGATACCTGTATACTGCACACAATTACCTACCTACACACTGACATAGATACCTCTATACTGCACACAATTACCTACCTACACACTGACATAGATACCTGTATACTGCACCCACATACCTACCTACACACTGACATAGATACCTGTATACTGCACACACATACCTACCTACACACTGACATAGGTACCTGTATACTGCACCCACATACCTACCTACACACTGACATAGATAACTCTATACTGCACACAATTACCTACCTACACACTGACATAGATACCTGTATACTACACCCACATACCTACCTACACACTGACATAGATACCTGTATACTGCACACACTTACCTACCTACACACTGACATAGATACCTGTATACTACACCCACATACCTACCCACATACTGACATAGATACCTGTATACTGCACCCACATACCTACCTACACACTGACATAGATACCTGTATACTGCACCCACATACCTACCTACACAGACATAGGTACCTGTATACTGCACACACTTACCTACCTACACACTGACATAGATACCTGTTTACTGCGCACACACTTACCTACCTACACACTGATATAGATACCTGTATACTGCGCACACACTTACCTACCTACACACTGACATAGATACCTGTATACTGCACCCCCATACCTACCTACACACTGACATAGTTACCTGTATACTGTGCACACACTTACCTGCCTACACACTGACATAGATACCTGTATACTGCACCCACATACCTACCTACACACTGACATAGATACTTGTATACTGTGCACACACTTACCTACCTACACACTGACATAGGTACCTGTATACTGCACCCACATACCTACCTACACACTGACACAGATACCTGTATACTGCACACAATTACCTACCTACACACTGACATACATACCTGTATACTGCACCCACATACCTACCTACACACTGACATAGATACCTGTATACTGCACACACTTACCTACCTACACACTGACATAGATACCTGTATACTGCACCCACATACCTACCTACACACTGACATACATACCTGTATACTGCACACACACATAGCTACCTACACACTGACATAGATACCTGTATACTGTACACACACATACCTACCTACACACTGACATAGATACCTGTATACTGTGCACACACTTACCTACCTACACACTGACATAGATACCTGTATACTGCACACACACTTACCTGCCTACACACTGACATAGATACCTGTATACTGTGCACACACATACCTACCTACACACTGACATAGGTACCTATATACTGTGCACACACTTACCTACCTACACACTGACATAGATACCTGTATACTGCACCCACATACCTACCTACACACTGACATAGATACCTGTATACTGCACACACACTTACCTGCCTACACACTGACATAGATACCTGTATACTGCACCCACACACCTACCTACACACTGACATAGATACCTGTATACTGCACCCACACACCTACCTACACACTGACATAGATACCTGTATACTGCACCCACACACCTACCCACATACTGACATAGATACCTGTATACTGCACCCACATACCTACCTACACACTGACATAGATACCTGTATACTGCACACAATTACCTACCTACACACTGACACAGATACCTGTATACTGTGCACCCACTTACCTACCTACACACTGACATAGATACCTGTATACTGCACACACATACCTACCTACACACTGACATAGATACCTGTATACTGCACACACTTACCTACCTACACACTGACATACATACCTATATACTGCACACATACCTACCTACACACTGACATAGGTACCTGTATACTGCACACACACTTACCTACCCACACACTGACATAGGTACCTCTATACTGCACACACACACCTTCCTACCTACTGACATAGATACCTGTATACTGAGCACACACACTTACCTACCTACACACTGACATAGGTACCTGTATACTGCACCCACATACCTATCTACACAATGACATAGATACCTGTATACTGCACCCACTTACCTACCTACACAATGACATAGATACCTGTATACTGCACCCACATACCTACCTATACACTGACATAGATACCTGTATACTGTGCACACACTTACCTACCTACACACTGACATAGATACCTGTATACTGCACCCACATACCTACCTACACACTGACATAGATACTTGTATACTGTGCACACACTTACCTACCTACACACTAACATAGATACCTGTATACTGCACACAATTACCTACCTACACACTGACATAGATACCTCTATACTGCACACAATTACCTACCTACACACTGACATAGATACCTGTATACTGCACCCACATACCTACCTACACACTGACATAGATACCTGTATACTGCACACACATACCTACCTACACACTGACATAGGTACCTGTATACTGCACCCACATACCTACCTACACACTGACATAGATAACTCTATACTGCACACAATTACCTACCTACACACTGACATAGATACCTGTATACTACACCCACATACCTACCTACACACTGACATAGATACCTGTATACTGCACACACTTACCTACCTACACACTGACATAGATACCTGTATACTACACCCACATACCTACCCACATACTGACATAGATACCTGTATACTGCACCCACATACCTACCTACACACTGACATAGATACCTGTATACTGCACCCACATACCTACCTACACAGACATAGGTACCTGTATACTGCACACACTTACCTACCTACACACTGACATAGATACCTGTTTACTGCGCACACACTTACCTACCTACACACTGATATAGATACCTGTATACTGCGCACACACTTACCTACCTACACACTGACATAGATACCTGTATACTGCACCCCCATACCTACCTACACACTGACATAGTTACCTGTATACTGTGCACACACTTACCTGCCTACACACTGACATAGATACCTGTATACTGCACCCACATACCTACCTACACACTGACATAGATACTTGTATACTGTGCACACACTTACCTACCTACACACTGACATAGGTACCTGTATACTGCACCCACATACCTACCTACACACTGACACAGATACCTGTATACTGCACACAATTACCTACCTACACACTGACATACATACCTGTATACTGCACCCACATACCTACCTACACACTGACATAGATACCTGTATACTGCACACACTTACCTACCTACACACTGACATAGATACCTGTATACTGCACCCACATACCTACCTACACACTGACATACATACCTGTATACTGCACACACACATAGCTACCTACACACTGACATAGATACCTGTATACTGTACACACACATACCTACCTACACACTGACATAGATACCTGTATACTGTGCACACACTTACCTACCTACACACTGACATAGATACCTGTATACTGCACACACACTTACCTGCCTACACACTGACATAGATACCTGTATACTGTGCACACACATACCTACCTACACACTGACATAGGTACCTATATACTGTGCACACACTTACCTACCTACACACTGACATAGATACCTGTATACTGCACCCACATACCTACCTACACACTGACATAGATACCTGTATACTGCACACACACTTACCTGCCTACACACTGACATAGATACCTGTATACTGCACCCACACACCTACCTACACACTGACATAGATACCTGTATACTGCACCCACACACCTACCTACACACTGACATAGATACCTGTATACTGCACCCACACACCTACCCACATACTGACATAGATACCTGTATACTGCACCCACATACCTACCTACACACTGACATAGATACCTGTATACTGCACACAATTACCTACCTACACACTGACACAGATACCTGTATACTGTGCACCCACTTACCTACCTACACACTGACATAGATACCTGTATACTGCACACACATACCTACCTACACACTGACATAGATACCTGTATACTGCACACACTTACCTACCTACACACTGACATACATACCTATATACTGCACACATACCTACCTACACACTGACATAGGTACCTGTATACTGCACACACACTTACCTACCCACACACTGACATAGATGCCTGTATACTGCACCCTCATACCTACCTACACACTGACATACATACCTATATACTGCACACATACCTACCTACACACTGACATAGATACCTGTATACTGCACCCACATACCTACCCACATACAGACATAGATACCTGTATACTGCACCCACATACCTACCTAAACACTGACATAGATACCTGTATACTGCACACAATTACCTACCTAAACACTGACATCGATACCTGTATACTGCACACAATTACCTACCTACACACTGACATAGATACCTGTATACTGCACCCACATACCTACCTAAACACTGACATAGATACCTGTATACTGCACACAATTACCTACCTACACACTGACATAGATACCTGTATACTGCACCCACATACCTACCTACACACTGACATAGATACCTGTATACTGTGCACACACTTACCTACCTACACACTGACATACATACCTGTATACTGCACACACATACCTACCTACACACTGACATAGATACCTGTATACTGCACCCACATACCTACCTACACACTGATATAGATACCTGTATACTGCACACACTCATACCTATCTACACACTGCCATAGATACCTGTATACTGCACACACATTCCTACCTACACACTGACATAGATACCTGTATACTGCAAACACATACCTACCCACACACTGACATAGATACCTGTATACTGCACACACACATACCTACCTACCCACTGACATAGATACCTGTATACTGCACACACACACACATACCTACACACTGACATAGGTACCTGTATACTACACACACACATACCTACCCACACACTGACATAGATACCTGTATACTGCACACACACATACCTACCTACCCACTGACATAGATACCTGTATACTGCACACACATACCTACCTACACACCGACATAGATACCTGTATACTGCGCACACATACCTACCTACACATTGACAAAGATACCTGTATACCACACACACACACATACCTACCCACACACTGACAAAGATACCTGTATGCTGCACACACACACACACACACACACACCTACCCACACACTGACAAAGATACCTGTATACTGCACACACACATACCTACCTACACACTGACAAAGATACCTGTATACATCACACACACATACACACCTACAAATGACAAAGATACCTGAATACTGCACACACACATACCTACCCACACACTGACATAGATACCTGTATACTGACACACTAACACACACCTACCCACACACTGACATAGTTACCTGTATACTGCACACACATACCTACCCACACACTGACATAGATACCTGTATACTGCACACACACATACACAAACACACTCCTCCATACTGCAGACACACACACACACACCTGTACCACACAGGTTCTTGCATTTACCTATGTACCTGCACACTGAATGCACATACAGACCTGTACATAGCACACAAACCTATGATCCTACAATAACCCAAAGAAATGTACTTGCATTCACACACAGTCATGTACACATGTACCTGCTCACTGAACACAAGCCTAAACCCAAACAAAATACCTGTACTCCAACATGTATGCTGCACCCACATAGATACCTGGATACTTCACATGTACGCCTGCACATAGTGCATTCACACCTACATCCATAGGGACCCACACCGGTATCTGCACAGTGAACACACAAATACATCCACATAGGTACCTACACACCTACACCCACAGGTACTTGCATAATTTGCACGTACACTGTACACCTACAGAGGCAACTGCACATGCACACCTACACTAACACTAGTATCTGCACACAGAACACACATACCTACATCCGTACTCGTTCCTGCACACTGCACACACCAAATTCACTTGAGTACCTGCACACACACATATGCATCTGCACACTGAACACACACCTACATCCACATAGGTGCCTGTATTTACACATCTAAATGCACACACAACCTTAACCACACATACGTTCACAAACACCTAGACCCCCATGTTCAGAACCAGGACAGCACACTGCAAAGTGTAACACACACACACATCCTATCCTATATAATAATTTGCTAGGATGTTTGTCAGAAGCTGTCATGCGCAGTAGAGACTGCCCGAACGCATGGAATGCTGTGCTTTTGGCCAGTCTCTACAGTGCATGACTGCGGCTGCGGCAGGTCGCAGAGCAGGACCGGCCTCTTAACCCTTTGAGTGCCAGAAGGGTATGCAACACATTGCAAAGCAATGCATTGAGTACCCCACTGACACTCAAAGGGTTAACACCACCCAGATGTTGGCCCGTGTACATGGGCTTTTACACTAGTACACTCATATACAAACACACAAATACGTATTCAGACACAATCTCATACATGCACACATGCATATTAACCCATATCCTTTACAAATGCACAGTATAGCACAGAATACACATGCATACACACACACTTTCATACACTCACTCTCAGACACACAAACAGGTACAAATAGACACACTCGCATGCACACATATACTGGCTCTTGCATGCACATACAGATAAACACATTCATATGCGTACACACTAGACTTGTGGATTTAATAAAAAAATCCCTTTTTTTGTGACATTCAAATTTAAACGACAAACAAATGGCACAGAACACGCAATTTCAGAAACACAACCAGCACATTCAACTTGTTCGTTCAAATCCATTACTTCATTCCATTTGTTTACGTGCTTACAGTACATTTCTAACAAGTATTACTCTTACCTTGATGTCACAGGCCCAGCAGTGTCCTTGACACCCTGGTCCTCCTGTATCTTGTCTGAAAAATTAAATTAAAAAAAAAAAACCCTAAAACCCTGCCACCATCGCCACTGCTGCTGTGTATTAAAAATAAAAATCCTGCTTGAGCCGTTGCCTTAGTCAGAATGAGAAGAAATTTAACAGGAATTGGCTTTAGTATGGCCGACCCTGTTCAAATTAATTTACTAATCTCCCATTGGCTGAGATTGTGTGGTTACATAAGGCATGTCCTGCAGTAACCTCACATCCAAGCCAATCAGAATCTAGATGGAGAGGTCATGGATGCGAGTAACGTCAGCCCTCCAGCTTGCTGGAGGGGTGATATTATGTTTATCTGTGACCCCTCCAGCTAGATGCTGATTGGCTGGGAGGTGAGGTTAGTGCAGGGCACTTCTGCATGCCCAGCATAACCCCACAACCTCAGCTAATGGAAACATGGCAATTAAACTGAACAGGGATGGCCATATAAAAGCCAATCCCTGTTTAATTTTTTTTCTCATTCTGGCTCAGGCAACGGCGCAACCAGGATTAAGAGGGGGTGGAGTTTTCATTTTTGACAGAATATGCAAGAGGACTAGGGGATCGAGGACATCAAGGTAAGTGATGAGTGAAGTGGGGGGGAGACTTAAAGTTCAGAATATCAGTGAACAAATTTAGTTTGGCAATGAAAATCTTCACCAAAATTCTGACTAACTGAATGGGGGGGGGGGTTTAAATGAAATCTGTTTCATCCAAAAGGGTAAAAAAAATGTACTTAATAATTTGGAAAAAATATTTTTTGCTCTGCCAAGTCTATCACACACTATCACATGAACACGGCACATCCTATAATATAAAAAGCCAGAATGTGTGTCCAATGCAGTCATGCGCAGTACAGACTGCCTGAACACACAGAATGCTGGGAGTTCTGTGCTGGGAGCATTCTGTGCGGAATGCTGGGAGTTCTGTGCTGGGAGCATTCTGTGCGGAATGCTGGGAGTTCTGTGCTGGGAGCATTCTGTGCGGAATTCTGGGAGTTCTGTGCTGGGAGCATTCTGTGAGGAATGCTGGGAGTTCTGTGTTGGGAGCATTCTGTGCGGAATTCTGGGAGTTCTGTGCTGGGAGCATTCTGTGAGGAATGCTGGGAGTTCTGTGCTGGGAGCATTCTGTGTGTTCTGGCAGTCTCTACTGAGCATAACTGCATCACGTGAGACATCAGTGAGGCAGCGGCAGTACGCAGAGCAGGGCCAGCTTCTTTACCTCACCGGACCTTGGCCCGTGTACACTGGCTTTTACAACAGTAATAGATAAACCAACATACAATCATACATACATCCTCACACATCTCCTTTATACCTGTACTGTGTAACACACTATGGACACACAAAAAGCACACAAACACACAAGCATGCTAACACAAATAAACACAAAGCACACATACACACCCATGCACAAACATGCATAACTGTGCAAACACACACATGAAAACACAAGCACACAGACACACCCAAACACAAACACATATAAGCACACAAACACACATAAGCATGCAAACACAAATAAACACAAAGCACACATACACACCCATACACAAACACGCATAACTGTGCAAACACACACATGAAAACACAAGCACACAGACACACCCAAACACAAACACATATAAGCACACAAACACACATAAGCATGCAAACACACGCATACAGACACATGAACACAAACACATATACGCACACAAACACACACTCACTAGACTTGCTCCAATATATATATCTGCACATATATCCCACACTCTTGTATTTAATCTCCAGGGGCCGGGTACACACACACACACACACACACACACACAGACTATTTTCCATTCAAGTGAATAGAGAAGGACTCTCCATCCAAACACCTGTTCCCTCGCTTACTGAAAAGACAGGCAAACACAGCGCTTCATTTGTCTCCAATCCTTTGGCTTTGTGTAATTGTGCAGTCTGTCTGCTCAGTCTAAAAGAGGGATCTGTCTTAGCTTAAATGGTGCTTCCTTTAACTCTTCCAGTACGAGATGGGCATTCAACACCTTGTCATGCACATCCTCCTGACACTCAAGAGTTAATTTAAAGAGGATTTTTTTTTCTCTGAGGTTGCTGAGTGTTAGTCCAGGCAACTCCGTCCTGAGGCTAATGTCTAACCCAAATATCAGATATTCTTTAACCCCTTAAGGACCGGAGGTTATGGGACATTTCCGTCCCATAACGTCCGCATAGGGGCACTTTGACGAGCCGGTACACGTGACCTGTCACGTGTATCGGCGCGTCACTATGGGGCTTGAAACAGATCGCTCCGATCTTGGAGCGGTCTATTTCATGCCCTATTTTTACTTACAGCGCTCCCGGTAGAGCGCTGTAAGTAAAAAGTACGTGACGTACCAGGACCGTCAAGGGTCTTTCGAGCAAATTTACCCTTGACGGTCCTGGTACGTCAAGGGTCCCTAAGGGGTTAAAGATTTTTAAAGGCTTTTTTATTGACAAACAATCAGTTGTGCATTTTCATATTGTAATGTAGGGCTCCCAAACTTGTTGACATAATCCCCTCTTTTGATTTCACCAAACCCTGATGACCCTCCCATTTCATTTAAATAATATTCACCCTCTACATATGTATTTATATTATATTATTGTTAATTTGCATTTATATATATTTAAATGTCGCCAGTAAATAAACCATCAGTTTTGTTGTTTTGATGACATTTATTTTTAGGTTTCCCACCACATGTACATGTCTCCTGATTACAAACACGCAAACTGTGCTGTTCACAACTCTTCTTTTAACCCTTGTTGTGCCAGAGAAGTATCCAAAACATTGCGCTGCAATGCATTGGGTACTTCTCTGGCACTCAAAGGGTTAAATCAGTCTTTCCCAAACTTTTGTGATCTCTCCTTAGCCGTCTGGACAATGTGGATGATTGGTGGTGAACCCCAAAAGACAGTGTTTCTCAACTCCTGTGCTCAGGACCCACTAACAGACCAGGACTTAGGGATTTCTCTGCTAGAGCACAGGGGTGGTGATCAGAGGCTCATTCACATTGATTAACTCACCTGTGCTCTAACAAGGAAATCATCATATCCTGGCCTGTTAGTGGGTCCTGAGGACAAGAGTTGAGAAACACTGCCTTAACCCCTTAACGACCGGGGAATCCGGAAGCGGAAGTGAGTTAACGACCATGGAGCAATTTTTTTTTATTGCTCCGTTGGGTTCCGGACTCCCCGAATGGCGTGCAGCCGCGGGGGGAGCCCGGAACTCGATGACGGTCATAGTACGTCATCGGTCGTTAAGTCAAATCGACCCTTGACGTACTATGACCGTCAAGGGTCGTTAAGGGATTAAGGGATCCTGCCCCGGTTTAGAAACTACTGTTGTAATATTACATTTCTGGATAGTACTTTCTGCAGAGTCATAACCCAAAAACTGAAATTATGGAAGCACACAATAAAGTATTATATGGCATGCATTACTTTTATTATGCAAAAAAACCCCAGCAACATTTTGCTAAGTAAAAAAATAGTAAGCCAAATTGCTGGGAGCTGCTTTGTGACACTGTCATTACAAACTGTTTTTGTTTGCTTTTGTATATTAACCCCTTAAGGACCAGCAGACGCGTCCAGCACTTAACCACTTAACGACCCTTGATGGTCATAGTATGTCAAGGGTCGATCAGACTGAACAACCCATGACGTAATATGACCGTCATGGAATTCCGGGCTCCCCCCGCGGCTGCACACTGTTCGGGGAGTCCGGAAGCGGAATAACGAAAAAAAATGCGCCGGACCTTTTTTTTTTTTAATTTGATTCTGGTTTCAGACTCCCTGAACGGCGTGCAGCCATGGGGGGAGCCCAGAATTCCATGACGGTCATAGTACGTCATGGGTCGTTAATTCACATCTACCAATGACATACTATGACCGTCAAGGGTCTTTAAGGGGTTAAACTGTTAGCAACAGTACAAAAGGTGTCTACACAATTATTTTGTTGCATTCTAAGGGAAAGATGAGCCATTGGCTACAATCTTCATAGAATCTGTTCAATATCTAGTTGTTTTCATAATAAGATTTTGCTGTCCTGCTGGTATTTTTTATTGTTATTTGTTTTTGTAGAGGAAAGTGTGGAGTAACTGGGAATGGAAACAAGGAAATTAGAAGAAATATAGGAGGGATGGGGGACAAAGTAGGGCAAAGGGAAAGAGAGGAGATAGCAACAAAAAATATGATTAAACATCACATTGCAGCCCTTCTTGCTAAGTGGCCTACCCTTTCCATTTCAGGCTCTTTACTCTTTCATTGAGGTCATAGACATTTGTTTGCTGACGAATCCATGCACACGTTTTTCGGTCTCTTTATGTTATGTTTAGAGTTCCGATAAGGCATTGACCTATGGGAGCGGTAGAAAATGGTAAAGAAAAGTGTGTTTAATTAATTGGTTTATTATTATTTTTTCAAAAATGTAGAAAATGTATAAATACATGTGCAATGGGTTAATTTTACTTAAAGAAAAAGGGGGGGGGCAGGTTCATGAAAAACAAAAGGGAAGCATCTTGTCAAGAAGTTTAGGAGCCACTGCCATAGAATGAAACAAAGGGTTAACATGTCCAAAGACATAGGGCTCCTCCCACCAACTCACCTCAACTCACATATGATGGAGTAAACTTGACTCCCTTTTAAGGCCTGTGATTTTAAAGATAAGGAAAATCCTCTCAAAGCAATGTTTTTGAAGGTACTCAATGGCATCTATTCAGGGCCGGATTTCCAGTTAGGCAGGGTAGGCAAGTATTTGGCATACCAGGGAACTTTTACCCTCTGGGTAACCCTGTCAGTGCCGACATGGGAGGAAAATGACGCGATTCGCGTCATAAAAGGGGCGGGGCTTAGTCACGGGGGGGGCGGGACAAAAGAAAAAACAAAAAAACCCCGCAAAATGTATCTAAGAGGGCGGGAAGTGGGAGGAACCAGGCGGGACGGAGCACAAGTGGGCAGAGTTTCTATTTAAACTCTGCCCACCCGGCGATCCACACATTGCCCCGGAGACCCGGTAATTCAGTCTGAAATCCAGAGTCTCCGGGGCAAAACCGGAGAGTTCCCAGGTATGGTATTTGGGCTCCAAAAGTCGAAGAATGCTTCTGCTGTGCTTGCCACATCCACCATGCTGAGTTGCGAGTGTGGCCTGAGTAATTCCAGATCTTTCAAGATCTTGTATGTTATATGCTAAAGGTTCTTTGTCAGGAAACAGTGGAGGAGTCTGGGGGGCAGAGTCATGTAATGAATGAGGGTGTGGTTTGGTGTGCAACATTACCCAGGAATGCCTCAGGTGTTGAACCAGCCCTGCACCTATTCAGGGCCAGATTTCTCAATAGGCGGATAAGCAACTGCTTAGAGCACCAGATTTTCAGAGGCGGAGCTTCAGCTGTACTGATTACACTCACATTCTGAACTGTGGGTAGGACCAGAGCAACCTCAGTATTTTTTTATTTAGAAAATGTTTTACCAGGAAAAAATACATTGAGATTTCTTTCGTTTTCAATTATGTCTTGGAGTGTTTAAGCAAAGAATTGCATATGTGCACAAATACAGAGACATAATACATACACATACATATTCAGGGCTTAAAATATGAAGTCCTTTGCTACTAGCTAGACCCGAAAATGTACTCGCCACTGCAAGCCATAACATACCCACCAGGGCTGAATTTCTACTCGCCAGGGCTACATTTTCACTTGCCATTGGCTAGTGGCGAGTGGAAATTTTGAACCCTGCAGATATATATATAAACTTGCATGTAGGTAGAAAACACTCACAGGAACATTTTTAAAGTGAAAACAAAAGTGGTTTATTCAATCAACGTTTCAGCCAGCACTCGTATCGCTTCTGCTGATGAGCACCCAGGTCAACTGTATACCTACTAAACAGTGAGTGCACCCCAACTATATATATATATGTATGTAATGTATATATATATATATATATATATATATATATATATATATATGTATGTAATGTGTATATATATATATATATATATATATATATATACATACTAAAAATGTTATAGTTATGTTATATTAAATTGCATATTGTTTTTAGATATAAAGAAGCAGTTACTTTAAAGGATTTTAGACTGGGAGAAAATCAAATTTTTTTCACGTAGGTTATTCCAGATTTTCGGAGCTCTGAAGGAAAAGGCAGATCAACCGGCTTCTTTCTTGAAATGTGGTATACTCAGTATCTCTGCACCAGTTTATATACCCTCTAACAGGCTGTGAGTTAACCCCTTGGGTGTTAGAGAAATCTCAATACATTGTGGAGCGATCCACTGGAGATCTGTCTAGCAAACCAAGGGGTTAACGTTTTTATTATTCTTGCTTTCTATAGGCCAAGGGTATTCTCTGTGCCAGGAAAGAATGGATGGGACTGGGGGCGGGGTCATGAGAGGAGTGGGGTGTGATCATGGGTGGAGCTAAGGGGATTTAGAGTGCCTTGCCTAGGGGGCCTGAGATGTAAATCCAACCTGCAGGCAAGTGTTAAAAAGTACCATCTAAGGACAGCTTTTCCTCCAAGACATGTTCCATTTATGCCTTTGTACACATGGCCCTCTGTCTGAGAGCTGTCACATTGAGTCAGCATTATACTGACCTGAATCAAGTGGTGCTACACATCCCCTGTGTCAGCATTCTTATGGTTTATCTCTGGAGTTCTGCTTAGTTTGTCCAAAGCTATAACCTCCCATTATGTGACAACCTGACAATCACATCTGTGCTCTTTATTCAGCTGGGTAAGGTCTCCCTAGACTAAATCACAGAAGGAATCGATAATTCCACCTCGACAATTAACTCTCTAGAGACCAGCAGGGTGTGCCATAATTTTTTTTTTGAACTACACAATTGCAACCTAGTGACACACAGATAGATAGATAGATAGATAGATAGATAGATAGATAGAGATATATAGATATATTCAACCGTTCAAGTTTGAATTCACACACGGTCAGGTTTTCCAATGGATGCACTGAAGGCCACATCACAAGGAGAGCAGACTCCTGCCCTGGAGCCTTCCGCAGCCTAACAGTAGCAGCCTGTGTACCCTGGGAACGCACACAGTTTTTTGGGACAAATGTATGCAGTAGGGGGCAATCCAGGACCCTCTCATGATCTGGGTTCCAGACTGTGTACTGCATCTCTAATCTGTGTGAGCACACCTCTCACAGACAATGATCTCCAGGCCTGCCAGTTTGCCTCTCTGACACTAAATGTCCCTTCCCTCAGCATGGGTAATGATGGAGGCATGATAATACCCCCTTATTCATGGTGCCCATTGTGCCCTACCCTAAAAATGGCCCTGTCACAAAATTTTACACAACTGACCGACTTAAACATTATTTGTGATTACCCCCTTATGCAATGTAGTATGAAAACATATCACTCTTATTCTAATATTACATGTAATCAAATTACAGGTCACCAGATATTACAATTAATACTGTGACAATCACTGAAAGATTGTGTCTCGCAAAGCTAAGCACTGTCATAATCTGCCCTCTATTCACATAAATAAAATTGCTATGTGCTGACTTGCCTGCTGCTGATATTGCGCTCCTCTTCTTCCTGGTGCAGCTCCTCCATGAGCACTGAGCACTAGGTGCTTAACGGCTGCTGAAAATTCAAGCAAGTCCAGTGTGGTGAAACAGGGATGTCACAGCACAATTGTGTGGGGATTTTCTCTTGGACGTCTCTCGCTGCCTCCTATCTCCCTCACAGGCCTCCACATTGCCACCTGCTCTCTCCCTCATTACCCTCCATATTGACACAAGAGGGGGAGAAAAGAGAAAGGCAAGAAGAGGAGAAAGAGAGAGGCAAGAAGGTGAGAAATAGGAAAGAAGGAGAGAAAGAGAGAGGAAAGAAGGGGAGAAAGAGAGAGGAAAGAAGGGGAGAGAGGCAAGAAGGGGAGAAAGAGAGAGGCAAGAAGGAGAGAAATAGGAAAGAAGGAGAGAAAGAGAGGAAAGAAGGGGAGAAATAGAGTGGAAAGAAGGGGAGAGAGGCAAGAAGGGGAGAAAGAGAGAGGCAAGAAGGAGAGAAATAGGAAAGAAGGAGAGAAAGAGAGGAAAGAAGGGGAGAAATAGAGTGGAAAGAAGGGGAGAGAGGCAAGAAGGGGAGAAAGAGAGAGAGGCAAGAAGGAGAGAAAGAGAGAGGCAAGAAGGAGAGAAATAGGAAAGAAGGAGAGAAAGCGAGGAAAGAGTGGGAGAAATAGTGTGGAAAGAAGGGGAGAGAGGCAAGAAGGGGAAAAAGAGAGATGATGCAAGAGGAAGGATAAAGGAGAAAGAGGGGGATAAAGAGGATGAAAGAGAAGGGATAAAGAGAAAGGCAAGAGGGGGAGAAAGAAGGATGCAAGAGGAGGGATAAAGAGGGGGGTAAAGACGCAAGAGGGAAAGAGGCAAGAAGGGAGAGAAAGGGGCAAGTTGAGGGATAAAGAGGCAAGGGAAGGATGCAAGAGGAGAGACAAAGACAATAGGGGGATAAAGAGGGAGGAAAAATAAGGGATAACGAGTGGAATAAAGAGGCAAGGGGTAAAAAGAAAAGTAGTGGAAAAAGATAAAGGGAAAAGAGGGAGGGAGTTAAGAATGCAATAAAGATAAAGAGGCAAGGGGGGGAGAAATAAAATATTTCTCTCCATCTTGCCTCCCTTGTACTTCTTTCACCCCTTTGTGCCTCTTTCTCCCCTTGCACCTCTCTTTCTCACCCCATGTACTTCTTTCACCCCCTTGTGCCTTCTCCCCCTTGCACCTCTCTTTCTCCCCCCTTGTACTTCTTTCACCCTCTGTACCTCTTTCTCCCCCTTGTACCTCTTTCTCCCCCTTGTACCTCTCCCCTCTGTACCTCTTCCTCCCCCTTACACCTCTCTTTCTTCCTCCTATGTACCTCTTTCTCTCCTCCACTTGTGCCTCTTTCTCCCCTCTGTACCTCTTCCCCCCCCGTACGTCTCTTTCTTCCTCCTATGTACTTCTTCCTACCCCTCCATTGTGCCTCTTTCTCTCCTCTGTACCTTTCTCCCCCTTGTACCTCTCTTTCTTCCCCCATGTACTTCTTTCTCCCCCCCCATTGTTCCTCTTTCTCTCCTCTGTACCTCTTCCCCCCTTGTACCTCTCTTTCTTCCCCCTATGTACTTCTTTCTCTCCCACCCCCTGTACCTCCTTATGCCTCCTTCTCTTCTTCTCCCCACTGCCCGCACTGATGACAGCCAGGACCACGTCACACACTGAGACGCTGCGTGGTGCATGCTGGGGTTTTCTTCCTCAGTTTGGGTGCCAGTTTTAAACTTGCACTGGCCTCGGAACAGAGGAAGGAAAACACCAGCATGCTCCACGCGGCGTCTCCGTGTGACGCGTTCCCGGCTGTCCTCATTGCAGGCAGTGGGGAGACACAGTAAAAAACATAAAAAAATTAATAATTCTCCTCGTTTCGGCACCCCTCCTCTGTGGAGCCCTAAGGTGGCTGTCTAAGCTGCCTTATGCTAGCACCAGCCCTGGACATTGTTAATGTTGTAAATGTCTGTTGTAGCTAGAAACTACTGATTTATAATGGAATATCCTCATTTGATGCAAATGGAGGATTTGTTGACGAAAGCAAAGTTTAAAGGACACAATTATTATTTAAATTAAAAAACATTATTTCTATCCTTGTCAATGCCTTGACTGTATTTCCTATTCATTTTGCAACTCATTTAATGTATGTTTTCATGGAAAACAAGGTAATTTCTGAAGTAACCCCAAACTTTTGAATGGTGGTGTGTATATTTATTTATGTATCAATGTATGATGGTGTTGCCCGTCATGTTATGACCGTTGGGCACAGGTGTGTGAAATGTAGACACACTGATAAACACAGACATATGCAACACACAGGCAGACACATACACACAGTGAGCGGCAGAAACATGCAGAAGACATGCAGACACACAGGAGATGCACACATGGACACACATATGTAACAGAGATGTGCAAGATGTACAAGCACACACACAACGAGTTGTGCACCCCTCTGGCACTCAAAGGGTTAAGGTATAGAGAGACATGTCAGAGTTAAATAGCAGTGAGAAGTGTATTCATACCTGGGAACTTTGACTTGTAGAGTCCCTGGAGGGGACTGATGCACAAAGCAGCTTCCCTTCAGTGGGTGTACTACAGGTCCTGCTGAGGCCACTGGGAGTCAGAGTGAGTAACTGTGTGTGTGTGTGTGTGTGTGTGTGAGCCATATTTCTTTCTGGTTTTGTGTGTGTATTTGGTGCTGTGTGAGTGGGGCATGTGAGTGTGTTTGTGGTGTAGGAGCAAGTGGCAGCCATTTTGTTTGATTCCTCATTTGGTTAGTAGTAGTGGGAAGGCTGGATAGTCCTGTGAAAATCACGCCCCCATTGAATCACCCAATGGGAGCAGTAATTCCTCCTTACTGCCACCCCTGGGTGTGTGTGTGTGTCTCCTGAGGAGACGCAAATTATGTAATGAGGCTTTCTCGTTTATATAGATAGATAGATGGATGGATAGATAGATAGATAGATAGATAGATAGATAGATAGATAGATAGATAGATAGATAGATATGGATTTGAAGCACTAACAAAATAATGAATATATATATATATATATATATATAAAGAAATAATACACAGTGGCAGTCATAAACTAATTAATATCATGAAGGCAATTGGTGCACGTCCCATATAAATAAGGAATATATAGATACACTCAGCCTGGGAATATCCAAACACAAGGAGACAGCACTCAGAAAAGTAGGTGAAGAGCAGACTTTTATTCAATCCATGCCAAATGTTTTCGGTCAAAACGTTTGGCATGGATTGATTAAAAGTCTGCTCTTAACCTACTTTGCTCATTCTCTCTCTCTCTCTCTCTCTCTCTCTCTCTCTTTCTCTCTCTCTCTCTCTCTCTCTCTCTCTCTATATATATATATATATATATACTTTGCAGGTAACAAAAAAAACAAACAAACAAACAGATAGAAACTTTAATATATTACATTCACCTGAGTCGTTCCTGGGCAAACAGAATCTCAAGGGTCCCTTCCCTTGTAAGCACTGTGGTCAGATTATTACAGTTGTGTGTGTGGTTCTTTCAGCAATCTTAGAGATGTATAAAGTCTTTCTGATCTTATAAGAATTCTCACTACAGGATATTGAATAAATATCCAATTATATGGGACTACTCCATATTTCTTGACTGTGGCATTAGTGACCTATAATTCGTATAGGTGTTTACCAGTTTGTATTAATTTGTTATTAGTTTAATTTGATCCTGCGTACTGATACTGGTGAACGGTTAACAATCTTAAGCTTTCAGACTACTACATTACAATATTTTGGTTCTAGACACCAATAAAGGATTTAGGTTCATGTTTTCAAACCATCACAATCCCCCTAAAAAAAATGGCCTCATCAGCTGTTCCATTGAGAGGCAGAAACTAAAGTGTTAGGCAATGATGGGACTGACTAAACTCTCAACCTGTGATTGGCTCTAAGTCTGTGATTCCCAGCCAATCAAAACTTTGATTTCATAGTGGGGCTTTGGGTTTTAAAGGATCACTAAAGTTTTATTTTGAAAAAGAAAAAGGAACAAACAAACAAACAAAAAAATATCATAGGGCTCATCCTGAGAAGCACTGCATTCCAAAGTTATTATAGTTTAAAAAGTTTTAATAAACAGTGTAGTCAGGGGCTTATGAACTAAGATGTGATAAAGAGCAGAAACATCTCCAGTTTGTTTAAAGGGATAGTAATACTTCAGATGTAAAAAAATATATGTTGTAGGGTTTAAGTCCCCGAATAAAACAAGGGTACTCCCACTGATGAGAGATATTTTATTAAAAAATTATATCAGCTCAAACTTGAATTTTTTAGGTGCAATATCACAGTGGCCTGAAAATGTAAAGTGGTGCTGTTGCTACACCATCCTATGGAGATTTATGGTCTATGGACCACAGCAGTCCATAGGATGGTGTAGCAACAACGCCACTGTATATTTTCAGGCCACTGTGATATTGCAAGTAAAACATTCAAGTTTGAGCCGTTACAATTTTTTAATAAAATATCTCTCATCAGTGGGAGTACCCTTGTTTAACTCAGGGGGCTAAACCCTACAACATATATTATTTAACCCTTTGAGTGCCAGAGGAGTACACAACACATTGCAAAGCAATGCATTGCGTACCCCTCTGGCATTCAAAGGGTTAAGTATTACTATCCCTTTAACTCTCCATTTCATTTGTTATTTTATGAAGCATATGCACTAATATCTCTTCAGACTGACAGATGCTTGTTATAGGCTCCTTAGAATATCCAAGGAAATGAATAATTTATCACACTGGAGAAGTTATCTCCTCCTTATCACACCTTTATCACACTTTACTGCACCTCCCCCCAGTGTCTAGACAGTTCACCTACATACCCTGACCCACTGGCTACGACTCTCTAGAGAATGTGAAAGTAACAGTTCGGTCTCATTTTGACAGTTTGAACTGTGATAACTTTTCGATAAAGCTTTTCGATAAAGCAAGTGTTAGGAATGAATGATAGTACCCTTGTTTTACACAGCAAGTAAAACCCTAAAAAAAAAATATATATATATATATATATATATATATATATATATATATATACATAAATATGTAAGGATTGGGCACTCCTAATCTAAAAATCAAGTAACAACTGCCTGGTGCTACTAGTAATAACATTACATAACAACAGAAATGGTAATATACCATGGAACTAGTGCACACACAGGACTTAAAAAATGTGAAAAAAATGTATTAAATCGACGTTTCGACCCCCTAGAGTCGACCCCCGTTTCGGCCCTCTAGGGGGTCGAAACGTCGATTTAATAAATTTTTTTCACATTTTTTAAGTCCTGTGTGTGCACTAGTTCCATGGTATATTACCATTTCTGTTGTTATATATATATACATATATATATATATCCTATATAATAATTATCTAGATGTGTGTTTGTCAGAAGCTATCATGCGCAGTAGAGACGGCTGTGTGTGCTGCAGTCAAGCGCACTACAGACTGCCCGCTCCGTGGCTGATAACGGAGCGGGGCTCCAAATTCAGATCGTAGACGGTGCGCAGAAAGGACTACAGTCTGAATTCGGAGCGCCCTGCTCCGTATCAGCCGCGGCGCAGGCAGTCTCTACTATGCATGACTGCACTGCGGCCGTTGCTGGGTGGCACCGTGGCCTTCAACTAAGTGTAAAATAAAACATTACTGATCCTTTAAAAGCTTTCACTGTTGAAGCCCAGGGGCAGAGTCTAGGCTTTGATGGGGCTGAAAACCTTAGATCACTGCTTAGATAACTCCCAGCCAATCACAGACTAGCAGTTGAGTCAGCTGCATGAATGCCCAGAGCAATGTATTGAAACCATGTATCAACCAAACAATAGCTTTCATCTTGGAACTTACCCCATTTTTATGTAGAACAACTGCAGATGGAACAAGCGTATAGCCTAAAATATCATTTGTAGAGGCATTTCACGCTCTTTGTTTCTTGGAAATCACAGATGCTTAAATATTTGACTGTCTGCAATATTCAGAGGTCAGTAATCAGCACCTGATAAAGTCATCACCAGGCATCCGCAGGCATGCATTATGTGTTAACCCTTTGACTGCCAGAGGGGTACGGAATGCATTGCTTTGCAATGAATTCCGTACCCCTCTGGCACTCAGAGGGTTAAAGTAGTAGTAATGTTTCACAAAAACAGCAGCTCCAATTAATTTTCATAGTATGTGGGCCATGGAGAGTGTTATTTCATTACTGTCAGAGTTGTAGTTCAAGAGTAATTGAATGATAAAGTATCCCCCTCCCGCCCCTTTTACCTAGTGTAAGCCCCCACTCAGATGTGGAATCCATGGAAGAAGGCGGGGTGTCAGGTAGTGTATATGGGGCTAACACACAATGGTGTTGTTCCCCATGCTGCACAACATGTTAGAAATCCAACATATAGTGCCCCCCTTTTACGTATTAACCCCCCCCAGCAATTCTACATATATTGCTTCAATTCGACATACTAATTTTCTCCATTTGTATTTCGATATACAGTGCTCCCATTCGACATTCTTCTTTCTCCAGTTTTATTCAACATACACTGACCTCCTTGTATATGAAATGAAGAAGTGTTTTGACTACGTCAACAAAATCATATTGACACAGCATCGACCTTTAGTGACTCTAGGTCATCTAATGCTTAAAGGGATAGTAATGTTTCATAATAAAAGAAGCTCTAATTAATCATCATAGTATTTAGACTTTGGAGAGTGTTATTTCAATTCTGTCAGAGTTGTAGTTTAGGAGTAATTCAATGATAAAGTATCCCCCTCCCGCCCCTTTTACTGATGTAACACTGCTCAACCAGATCAGAAGGGAGGAGCCCAGGTAGATTGCAGAGAGGGACAATCTTCAATTAAGATAAGGGAAAAACCTGAAAAAAGGGGGGCAGGACTTTCATTGTTTTCATAGGAAGAAGATTGTCCCCTTCTGTTATCTGTCTGGTCTATGGACTGCATTCCACATCTGAGAAGAGATGGCTTACTCTAGGTAAAAGGGGCAGGAGGGGAAACTTTGCTTGTGAATGTCTCTCAAACCATAAAGGTTTGAGAGATAAGACTTATATCGTTCTTCATGGTTTTTTTAATGCCTACAAAATAAAATAAAGATAAAATGAAGTATTACTATCCCTTTAACTTGAGCTTATTTCCTTGGACTTTGGCATTTAGCACGTTTTTTAGACAGTAGTTTAAGGCGTAGTTGTATAAAAGCAAATATCGCCATTTTTGCTAGTACGACGATGTGTGTGGCCTACTACGTTTTTTTTTAACGGTGGTTTTGCAATAGAAAACCGGTAAAACACATGTTTGCAAAATACACATTGCTTGTTCTTACTGTAATGCCGGTTTTGGCATGGCTAATAGTATTGAGCCCCTGGAGAGACCCCAGGTATTATGCAAAAGAAATATTGTATATGTTATATGAAGTGGGGGGTGCGTATTATACCTGAGAGATTTTTTTTGAAGATCTTTTTTTAATGCTGGCGATCCCTTCCCTCCCCTGGCGCTATCCACTTTCATAATAAAGCCAGGGCTCAAAATTTCCACTCGCCACTAGCCAATGGTGAGTGAAAATGTAGCCCTGGTGAGTAGAAATTCAGCCCTGGTGGGTATGTTATGGCTTGCAGTGGCGAGTAACTTTTCAGGTCTGGCTAGTAGCAAAGGACTTCAAATTTTAAGCCCTGATAAAGCTATAAAACTTACTGAGGTCTGTAGGCAAACTTCATCTGCATCTGGGTAAATCTCTGCGGGCGGCATGCTTGCATTTGACGCCGCCCACCCGCTTCCTTCCATGGCTTTCAGGACCTTCTGCCTCCAGCCAATGGTACACAAGGCATTACCATTGGCTGGAGGCAGAAGGTCCTGAAAGCCATGGAAGGAAGTGGGTAGGTGGCCAGCAAAGGCAAGTGTAACGGATCCTACCCATTACTGAGCCCTTGTCTGGACCACAAACTATTTACTTAAAAACTATGGACCTTGTTGCCCTGCTTGGATATAGCTGTGGGCTCTGGCATACGAACTGGCCAGCTATTGCCAGGAACAAAGACTTATAGTTATGAACATTGGTTTGTGTATTAAGTTTGGTTTTATGTATTTTCAAATATTGTATGTGTTTAATTGTACTTGTCCAATTTGAAGGTTTGTGTAATCACCAACTACCAGGTATGCAAATATCTTCCTTAGCTTAACATGGGAAATGGTAGGCAGACCAGTGATTGATCAAAGTTGGGGCAGGGCATTCAAAATAGTCAATCAAAGGCTCCAATCTTGGGCCACTGTCCCTAAGATGTGGATTAAAGCAACTCCAGCCATTCACTATGTTGACCCCCTGCCATGTGGTAATTAGCGAGTGAAAATGTAGCCCTGGCGAGTAGAAATTCAGCCCTGGTGGGTATGCTATGACTTGCAGTGACGAGTAACTTTTCAGGTCTGGCTAGTAGCAAAGGACTTCAAATTTTAAGCCCTGATAAAGCTATAAAACTTACTGAGGTCTCTAGGCAAACTTCATCTGCATCTGGGTAAATCTCTGCGGGCGGCATGCTTGCATTTGACGCCGCCCACCCGCTTCCTTCCATGGCTTTCAGGACCTTCTGCCTCCAGCCAATGGTACACAAGGCATTACCACTGGCTGGAGGCAGAAGGTCCTGAAAGCCATGGAAGGAAGTGGGTAGGTGGCCAGCAAAGGCAAGCATGCCGCCCGCAGAGATTTACCCAGATGCAGATGAAGTTTGCCTACAGACCTCAGTAATCTTTATAGCTTTATTATGAAAGCGGATAGCGCTGGGGGAGGGAAGGGATCTGCCAGCATTAAATTTTTTTTGTAGCAATGGGGAAAACAAGGGTGTGTATTATACATAGGGACTCTTGTCTTCCCCTAAATCTTGGGTATAATATACACCTGCGTATTATACATAGGTGCGTATTATACCTGAGATTTTACTGTAACTTGTTTATCAGAAATCAGAGGCTGAAGTATGAGGTGCAATTCAATAATTCAGTTACCATTGATATAAGAGCAGTGTTTAACCCCTTGAACGCTAAAGAGTCCCCTATCATTCAAGAGATTAAATGCCTCTTTGTGCAGTTGCTCCAAAATTGCACCTATGGCATTATATGCTCTTTTACAGATTAAACTCAAAAACAAGTGACATGACAATATCCATTTTATCCATAGGTTCCAGAAACAGGTGGATCACCAAATGTATTATGACTAGTCAGTGGTAGGGTGACCACGTGTCCCCGATTGCCCGGGACAGTCCTGGATTTTAAGTGTGTGTCCCATGTCCCGAGCAGCCCCCGTCTGGGACAATACAAAGTCCTGAAATGAAGACTCCAGAGCACAGAGTTCTAAACACTAGGAGGAGATCTGCCCATTGCCTACTGTGACAGGAAGTGATACCTCTGCTGGGCTACAAGAAAATGGCTTCCAGACAGAGCTCTAAACACTAGAGAGAACTGAGTCTTGATCCAGGCATCAATCCTGAGCTGCAGTGTAATTTTATTGTAGTTTAAGGATAGTTTAAGGCTTTGGGCTCAATGTATATTTTCTTGTAGCCCACAACAGGCATCGCTTTCTGTGAAATCAGTCAGTGGGGGTTCTCCCGCTAGTGGTGCGCTCTTCTCTCCGCAGTGTCCCTGAATGGCAGAACTGAAATGTGGTCACCCTAGTCACTGGACCATGTGTATAAAATCGAAGTAATTCTGAGCATAGCAACTAAATTACAGGGTTAAAGGGATAGTAATACTTGAAAATAATTTTATTTTATATTGTAGCCCTTAAAAAAACATGAAAAATGGTATAAGTCTTACCTCCCAAACCTTTATGGTTTGGGAGATATTCACAAGTAAAGTTTCCCCCTGAGTGACGTCACCGTTCTAGCTCTCAGACTTGGAATCCGGTCCCGGAACCGGCCGCGGCTCTCCAGAAGTGCCTAGATCACGATCTTTAAAAAGAATGACTTCATTGGAATGGTCTACAAAGTTTGCTTGCAATCCAGGCACACTTTGTACAGTTCCAATTAAAGGGATAGTAATACTTCGTTTTAACTTTATTTTATTTTGTAGGCATTAAAAAAACATGAAGAATGATATAAGTCTTATCTCTCAAACCTTTATGGTTTATGAGATATTCACAAGCAAAGTTCCCCTCCCCGCCCCTTTTACCTAGTGTAAGCCATCTCTTCTCAGATGTGAGTCTGGTTGTATGACAGTACAGATAACAGAAGGGGACAATTTTCTTTGTATGAAAACAATGAAAGCCCTTCCCCCCTTGACAAGTTTTTCAGCTTTTTCCATTATCTTAATTGAAGATTGTCCCTCTCTGCAGTCTACCTGGGCATCTCCCTTCTGATCTGGTTGAACAGGGAAGGGATACTTTGTTTGTGAATATCTCTTAAACCATAAAGGTTTCAGAGATAAGACTTATATCATTCTTCATGTTTTTTTAATGCCTACAAAATAAAATAAAGTTAAAATGAAGTATTACTATCCCTTTAAGTAGTTCTTTTTAAAGATCGTGATCTCGGCTCTGCTAAAGAGCTGCCTGCTGATCTGTGGACCGGATTCCAAATCTGTCCACTAGATGGCAGACTTGGCTGAAACAGCCAGGAAAAGGGAAATTTATTTTACTTGTGAATAAGACTTACATCATTTTTAATGTTTTTTTAAGGGCTACAATATAAAATAAAATTATTTTCAAGTATTACTATCCCTTTAAAATAAAATTCCAAAATGTCCCATTGAATTAATCACAGCTTTTTAACTCTGTGAATGCTAGAGAGATCTCCAATGTGTTGTTTAGCAACGCTTTGGAGATCTCTGTACTATAAAAACAGTTTAACGCCCCATGTAAATCAGTGACTAGTCTTATTTGTCCCCCATGGTAAAATTCTTTGCCTTAGAACTGCTCCATTTTACTTTTATACATAAGGCGAAAAGGCCCATATTTATGAAAGCAAAACAGACATTCCCATTAAATTAAATCAGCCTTTTAACCCCTTGAATGCTCGAGATGTCGCATTGGAAACCTTTCTAGCATTCAAGGGGTTAAAAAGCTCTATTCAAGTTCATGAGAAATTAGGGATTCGTATTTAACCCTACAGTGCAGCTGGTTTACTCAAGAATAACTCCCAATGTTCCCTCTCACTGGGTATGGACAACCGGTATCCTTTTTGAAATGTTGCATGCCGCATCGGGCTTCTTAAAGCGGAACTACCACCGCTAAGCAACTTTGTAATAACTCCCTATCTGGCGACTAGCTGCTTAGTAGCGCTAGTCGCCAGAATTATTACCTGGTTATGGAGAAATATGAAGTGATCCTCGGCTGACAGGCAGGACGGAGTGCGGACATCTTGCCCTAGTGACGTCCGTGCGCCTGCGCTGTCAGTCCCTTCCGGAGCCGAATGACTCCTAGCAACGCCTCCTACAGCCGTCTGGGACTGACAGAGCAGGCGCGCGTATGTCACTAGGGCAAGATGTCCGCACTCCGTCCTGCCTGTCAGCCGAGGATGAATGCATATTTCTCCATAACCAGGTAATAATTCTGGCGACTAGCGCTACTAAGCAGCTAGTCACCAGATAGGGAATTATTAGAAGCAAAGTTGCTTAGCGGTGGTAGTTCCACTTTAAAATGTCACATTTATTTGGTCTCCAGCTTGAAAATGATGCATTCACAATGTCGCATGTCATACAGTTGCACATTCAATATGTTACCTTGCACAACGTCACCTTCTATATGTCGCCTGCATCAAAATTTCAATCACATATTCACTAAGTCGCACTAAAGGACGTATTAAGGATACAATAAGAGAGCAATAAGGACACATTTAAGTCGCACTTAAGGACGCATTAAGGATGCAATGAGGGACATTTTAAGGATGCAATAAGGGCACAATTAATAGATAACATAAAATATATAGAGAAAAAATGAACATTTATAAATAATGTACAAAAACTAGTAAAGTTATGAAGTTTGTAGCAATCTTTATTGGAAACAAAAACATTTTACAATAAAGGTTTGAACTGTGTAGCAATCTTTATTGGAAAAAAACAAAACTTTCATACAACATAACAAATAACAGTGGATATGTATATGCATGTATGTATGTATGTATGTATGCATAACAAAATATCAGACGTTTATTGTAGCAATCTTTATTGAAAAAAAAAAAAAAAAATTTAATACGGCATAACATAACATAACAAACATAACATAACAAAGCTTTGAGACAACCTACCATGCTTCAGGTGTCGATGGATTGCAATTACCAAATTTGTAGTCCAACAACATCTGGAGGGCTGCAGGTTGCCCATAACCTGCTCTGATTTGTGTGATACAGAATACAAGTGAGAAATATTAAAGCAGTAGCAAAGTTTTGCTGTGACAAAAAAATATATTGTAAGAATTTCCCTGTTGAGTAAAAACAAAGGCACATCCATTGCTCAGAGATTCCTTGTTCAAAAGTTAAAACAGCTCAGTCTGTCATGAAGTGGTGAAGCAGTTACTATCCCAATCTATAGAAGTGTAGCCAGTAATGCACACAAAATGCAGTAGCATAACTGTCTGGACACCAGGGGGAGATGCACTTTGGGTCGATAAGGTGTTTACGAAACAGGAAGTAAGTGAATTCAGCAATCTGATGTCTTGTCAAATGCACAAGTCATCCTTCGCCTCACAATCTCGTAGATATTGCTTGAATCTATCAGTTTTCCAGAGGATTTAAATACAAATATGACATTTTGTGTCATATACCATATACTTCTAAATATGCAAATTGAGATAAAGTGGAACTTTCACTACAAAAACATAGTGCGACAAATGATAACTACATTAGCAATATGCACACACTTAGTTTAATTTTCAAGTATAATTGCTGCAGTTACAAAATATATAACTTTTTAAAGGGATAATCAGAAAAGAAGTATTAACTATATGGTAGATACAATTAAAAGAGAGTACTTGCACTTATTCATATCTCTCAAACCGTTATGGTTTGAGAGATATAGGAAAATAAAGTTCTCCTCTCCCTCCCCTTTCTGCTTGACGAGCTGTAAAGCTATCAGAAGCAGATTCTGGTTGCTTGACCAGATGTGGCTCTTCAGCAGCGCCGATATAACGATATCTAAAGATAAATACTTAATTTGGAACGGTCTACAAAGTGTGCCTGGCTTGCAAGCACACTTTGTAGACCGTTCCATTGATTTATTTCTAAATAGCGTGATTTCAGCTCTGACGAAGAGCCTCTGTCTGGTCAGATGAGTGTAATCTGCAGCTGTCAGCTAGATGGCAGACTTAAGTAAAACAGCCAGGAAAAGGTAACTTTAGCAAGTTATAGCTCTCAAACCATAAAGGTTTGAGAGATAAGACTTACATTGATGTTAATCTTTTTTAATGTCTACAATATTAAATCAACTTAAAATTAACCACTAATAACCCTTTAAGCAACAGGCTGGCAGCGGGGAAAAGTGCAGATATCTTGCAGAGCTGGCATCTCTGCATCTGCACTGTCCGTCCCCTTCAGTTCCACGACTGGCGAGCTGAATGCTTTTGTGACGAAAGGCACTGGAATTGACTGACAGCGCAGGTGCAGAGAGCGCCTACTACAAGATCCCAGCTGGTGCCTGCCTGCATAAAAAGGTATATTTTTCGTTAATGCAGCAATTATCCTTGAAAATAAAACTAAGTGTGTGCATATCACTAATGTAATTGTAATTCCATGAGAATTACAATACATTCCACCCCAATATCAACCTAACACTCAGTCACTCACGCACAAGCATTAACTTCCTTGACACAACTATCAGTATTCAGAAAAACTCCATCCACACATCCCTATACCGCAAACCAACAGACAGACCAACATACCTGAAAAGCAATAGCTTCCATCCAAAACACACAAAGAACTCCATCATATACAGCCAGGCCATCAGATACCACCGCATCTGTTCTGACAGGATGGACCGCGATAAGCACCTCCAGGAACTCAGAGGAGACTTTATAAAACACGGTTACAGCGCAACTATTATTGACAGTCAGATACAGAAGGCTACCCAAATACCAAGAAAAAATCTGTTACACTACAAAGAACAACATAAGGGAAACCGGGTGCCACTGGTGGTCACTTACCACCCCCAGGTTGAAGTGCTACGCAAAATTTCAAGAGAACTTCAAAAGAAACTACATACAGATGAAAGACTCAAGAACATATTCCCACAGCCTCCCTTACTCTCATTCAGACAGCCTCCAAATTTGAAACAACTGATGGTAAGGAGTGCCCTGAGTAAAAATACAAAAAATGGCACATCTCCCTGCCTACAAAAGAGATGTGAAACTTGTGCACACATTTACACCACGGACAACATACCAATTCCAAACACCCAGTTACACCATAAGATCAATGGTACCTTCACCTGTAAATCATCCAATGTAATATACCTTATCATGTGTGCAAAATGCCCAACAGCTCTGTATGTGGGAGAAACTGGACAAGCACTACATAGGAGATTTAATTCCCACAGATCCAGTGTTAATAACAAAAAGACAGAGACACCAGTGGGAGAACATTTTTGCCAAAATGGGCACAGTGTCAAGGATATTAAATTAACTGTATTGATGGGACTGTTCCGCACTCAGAGGGACAGAAAGGTATGGGAGGTAAAATTAATGTTAAAATTTAATGCAATTTGTAGTGGGTTGAACAGGGATAAGGAATTTATGACAAAATATAATTTCTAAGCAAAAGCCTACAGCACCTGGGAGTCCCAGACGGTCTCCCATCCAAGTTGACTGACCTTTCCACAGACCCAAGAGCATCGTAAATACCTCTAAAGCCTCAGAGGAAGAGTGCAATTTACCATTGACTGATCAAAGATATCTGGATCTGGACTGCATTCTGTTATCTGATTTCCATGCTAAACAATGTGATGTGTACTTGTATTTAAGAGAGATGTTTTCATATTTATCTGTATAACATGCCTGAGGAAGAGACCTAAGGTCTTGAAAGCTTGCATTTAAATCTGCTTAGTTAGCCAATAAAAGGTATCAAAAACTATATTTGCCTCCTGTATCACTAATGTAATTATCATTTGCAGTGCTATGTTATTGTAGTAAAAGTTCCGCTTTAACTTATGCAATATCATATTCATGTGGGTGTATACATATGCTAATCATATAACACAAAAAAAAGTGTGGCTCGCACCAGCATATTACACAAAGCTGTATATATAAACATTACCCAGCATCCTCCAACGACGGAGGCTTTCTTTCTCTAAGCTGGAGCTATCTCATTGGCAGAGATCGATATCTAGCCAATGAGATTGCTCCAGCTTAGAGACAGACATCCTCTGTCATCAGAGGATGCTGTGTAGTAGGAAGGGAGCAGCCTCTGTGTGGCAAACAGCTTGAATCAGCAGGAAGCGGAAGTAGGCTGCTGGGCACCTTTTAAACTTGAATTTTTGCATATATAATGTTTTTTTTTCAAAAATGACTAACATATTAAACTTTTTCGCTAAATGCTCTATCTAATGAGCATTACATATCTATATGTGATAGATTCACTTTAAGAGAAAGAATGTAGACAGAGGTTGGGGTGTGAAAGAGTGGAGGAAAGGGGGTGGGAGTTGCTAAGGTTGTATTTAACCTTTTGAGTGCCATAAAGGTATTCACACATTGCGATGCACTGGATATGGTCTGTTAAAAAAAAAATCATCCCCCAGGCTGGTATTCCACTAAAATCCACCCACGATACCCACAAACACAACCCCCATCCACCATATTCTCCGCCCAAAACGTATGCAATATCATATTCATGTGGGTTTATCCATATGCTAATCATATAACACAAAGAAAAGTGTGGCTCACCCCAGCATATTACACAAACTGTATATATAAACACTAATGTAGTGTAATGTTTTCAGGGGCAACACAAACACACTAACCAAAAAAGTGCACAGAACACATCATGAGAAGATGCGAGCTGGAGGTAATAAGAAGACTCTTAGATGAGGCACACATAGTTGAGCATCTCTGACTTCTTCTACTTCTATGCAAATTGCTCTTAGGGTTAGTCACCCTAAGGGTAATGGGGGAATCCAGACGTGGACCCCTTGCTCACAAGTGCCTAGAGGGATCAGCTGCACCTCACCGACGAGGCCCAAGAAGGCCGAAACGTACGTCTGGGGTTAGCTTCTTCCCTTGTTCAGAGAAGAATTGTCTGGCATTTCGTGGCTGGACTGTCATTTTTGGCAGGACCAGTATGATATGCTTCAGAATATTTCTTCTCTGTGTATGGCATTTGTGAGCTAAAAGAGATTGCACCCTGGACGCGAGGACACAGTCCCAGTGAGCTTTTGCATACCCTTGCAAGCTCATGAGTCTAGTTGAGCATCTCTGACTTCTTCTACTTCTACACATAGAAACAAGCAAAGATACCTACAAATACTGATTTATTTATTACAAAAAAATATGCGTAATCAGTAACAATATTATCTTACACCCAATAAAAACAATTAAAAACAGCCCAGTACACACAAAGGGAGATACATAATGTCACACAAAACAAGATGATACCGCTAAACAGCATATAAATAATCAATATTCAAAATGATGTATAATAATATCAATATTAGACATGCTGATATGGGTATCAATATTAGAAACCTCTAACAAAGGTAAGTGCTTGAAAGGATAATACATACAAGTAATCTGACACGTAGATAATCCTAAAGTTCAAGTGCATTATGCATAACAAAATAAATAAAGACAATAAGTGTCTAAAGAAAAAAGAATGAACAAACATAATTGATGTAAAATATTTATAGCACAGGGCTTATAATTTTAAGTTCTTTGCTACTAGCCAGACCTGAAAAGTTACTTGCCACTGCAAGCCATAACATACCCACCAGAGCTGAATCTCTACTCGCCAGGGCTACATTTTCACTGGCCATTGGCTAGTGGCGAGTGGAAGTTTTGAGCCCTGATATAGTATATACTCACCCAAATCCAAATAGAGCAACCCCTGATTAAAAAAGCAAGAGGAGAAGGGACCGTGTCTCCCTGCCGTACCCAACGGGTATCACCAAACAGTGGCTTTGTCCCCTGATTTGCTTCAGTAACATAGGAAAGCTCAGCTAAGTACGGCTTTCTGTCTATTCCTCCCATTTTCTTCTACAGTGCTTAAAGGGGAACTTTCACCTCATAAAAATTTTTACCATAGGTTTAGTTTATAAAGTACTATTAGGAAAGTTTTTTTTTCCTAAATGTAAGTACTTTTAAAGATATTTCATCTTCAAGCTGTGCCGGTCAGCATAATGCAGAATGCTGAATCTTCATTTCCTAATTCTCCTCCCTCCTACCTCCCAGCTGCTCCAGGGAGCACGTACACGCTTCCCTTTAGTGTGGTGTGAATGGCATCTATCGTTACATCAAGCTCCGGTTAGCATGCAACTGCAGTTTAACGTTAACCGGAGCTTGATGTAAAGATAGAAGCCATTCACACCACACCGAAGAGAAGCATGAACGATCTCCCTGGGGAATTTGGGAGGGAGGTGGGAGGAGAAGAAGAACTGTGCCGATGATTCAGGGTGCCGCATTATGTGGAAGTGCACAGTTTGAAGATGAAATATCTTTAAAAGTACGTACATTTAGAAAAAAAAAATATATTTCCTACTAGCTAAACATAGGTTTACTATGGTAAAAAAATGTTTATGAGGTAAATGTTCCCCTTTAAACTCAGGAGCAAATCTGGGGCAAAGCAACTTGACTATAGGGGACAAATAAAAATTCCAACTGCCTCTGGGGCAGTTGGGTTGCCTCATGTTAGCTTTAATAGACAGAAGTTCCTTGACCATTTCTTCCTGACTCCCTCATTGTTTGCCCTCCAACATCCCCACCTCATCCTGTGGGAACTTCAACATCCCTACAGATAACTCTAACACCACATCTGACCTCAGACTCTTCTCCTCTGGTCTTTCTCAGTGGACAAACTTTCCCACACACAGTGATGGCCACTTCCTTAATCTCATCTTCACAAACCTCTGCTCTGTCATAACTTCTCTGTTGTTCCTTTTCTTTTCACTGACTACCAGCTCCTAATTGGCAACCTCATCATACCCCACAAATCTAACTCCACATCCATGATCTCAAACTGTGGTGAACTGACAGACTAAGCGCCCAATGTAAGCTGCCTGGTTAGACTCTGTGGAGTAGATTCCCCACAAACAGGTGACAGACTGCTATTTGATATACATTATATGACAAGAGCACAACATCAGACAATACAGGTATGTTGCAAGGAAGGCCCCAGAAGGCCAGATGCTTGGGAGCGAAGATTAAAATATGTAGCTAGCTGGCAATGGCTGCTCTCTGGGAAGCTGCATTTCCCCACATCACTGAACCTCTCCAAAAATCCATTTCTCATTTCCACTTACTTGTCCTGGATAAGCTGCCTCTCTCTACAAAAGCACTCTCACAGCGGCCTTTGACAAGGCTACACCTGCCACCACTGGAGAAACCCATTACAACCTTTGCACATAACACATATACAATACCTAAAAAAGTGCTCATGCATTGCTAAAAGGCACTGCAGGAAATCACTCTTCCCTGCATGCTTTGCACACTACTAATTCTTTCTCCTTTCAAACAGCTCAGCCCTCTCCTTGGCCAAGCAGGCATATTTGCTCCCCTAATATTTAATCTGTATTCTAACACGAAATGACTCTTCTTAGCTTAAATCTCTTCTATACCAAGCAAGGGCAGATTATCCAATCGATGAATTGGACATCCCCTGGTGTCCTGCTAGATCTTGGGCTGATTGGGGAGATCAGAGGATCTCACATGACAGGCCCACAATATTTTGAATGAGACGTCTGTTTTGCCAACGGCACAGACCTCTGTATCAGCATTCCGTAACAGTCCTCAATATCTTTGCTAATGCAGAGCACTAGGATATACTCCCATGCTGCACAGAGACCACAGGGAAGTCCACACTGGACCACCAGGGAATGCAAGAGAGGAGGAAGAGACACTTCAAAAATTATATATAGAAAAGGGGACAAAAAAAAAGACTAGATGAAGGGGAGGGTTCTAGGAAAAAGGCAGGGGCCTGAGGGGGTCTGACTGAGCAATATTAGGAAAGAGGGGGAAATGCATGGGGACAGAAAGGAGGGGTGATAGTGAAAGGAAGGGATGAATAGAGTAGAGAAGAAAGGTAGCAGCAAAGGGGACTGTAGGTAGGAAGTGAAAAGGGGTAATAGGCTGGGCTTAACCCCTTCTGGACAATGGACTTACCAGGTACGTCCTGCAAAAACTGTCACTTAGTGACAGAGGACGTACCTGGTAAATCCCGGAAGTAGTACCGGAAGTCCGAGTCTCCGTGCGGCTGCACGCCGTTCGGGGACTCCGGAATTATTAGGCAATTTTTTTTTGTATGAAGGGGATTAAGGTGACAGCCGCGTGCGGACGCGGCTGTCACTAAGGAGTTAAAGTGGATCTATCACATATAGATATCTAATGCTCATTAGATAGAGCATTTACCAAAAACATTTAATATGTTAATCATTTTTGAAAAAAAGTTATCTGCACAAAAATTCAATTTTAAAAACGTGCCCAACAGCCTACTTCCTGCTTGCTGCACTGCCTCTGCTCCCATCCCACTACCCAGCATCCTCCAATGACAGAGGCTTTTGTTCTCTAAGCTGGACCGATCTCATTGGCAGAGATCGATATCTAGCCAATCAGATTGCTCCAGCTTAGAGAAAGACATCCTCCATCATCGGAGGATGCTGGGTAGTGGGACGGGAGCAGCCTCTGTGCCGCAAGCAGCTTACCTCAGCTGCAAGCGGAATTAGGCTGCTGGGCACCTTTTAAACTTGAATTTTTGCGTATCTAACAGTTTTTTTTTCAAAATAACTAACATATTAAACTTTTTCGCTAAATGCTTCATCTAATGAGCATTAGATATCTATATGTGATAGATCCACTTTAAGAGAAAGAATGTAGACAGGGGTTGGGATGATAAAGAGTGGAGGAAAAGGGGTGGGAGTTGCTAAGGTTGTATTTAACCTTTTGAGTGCCATAAAGGTATTCACACATTGCAATGCATTGGATATGGTCAGTTAAAAAAAACTCATCACACGGGCTGGTATTCCACTAAAATCCACCCACGATACCCACAAACACAACCGCCATCTGCCATATTCTCTGCCCAAAACCTTGCCATCTTCTTCAAAGAGAAGATTAACTCTATCAGACATGAAACTGCATCACTGCCACTTCCACTCAGCCAGTTTAGCCCTCTCCTACATACACACTTAATTCCTTTTTTACCTGTGAAAGGGGAAGAAGTTTCCTTTCTCCTTGCATTCTCTCGCTCAACCAGATGCCTACTAGACCCAATCCCATCACAGCTTATTCAAGAACTCTCTTCTATGTTAATTCCAGGGGAGGGCTGGTAACATGTGGCCTGGGGGGCACATACAATCAAGTGGCCCATTTCTACTATTGTTCAAGCCCACTGTCTCAGCCCTCCTCTTTTGTTAATTTTATAATTGCCATTAATATTGTGAAGTAAGGCAAATGATACCACAGAGCTTACAGTTGAAATGGAGCTACAGAGATTGCAATTTAAGTAAAAGTTAGTGATACCATAGCGCTCACAAGGGAAATGGGTTATGATACTACTGTGGATTCACTTGGATTGTAGCTCTATGGTATCAATGGTGTAGCTCCATTTCAATTGCAAGCTCTGTGGTATCACTACTGTAGCTCCATTTACAGCAGCAGGTGAGAAATTGACTGAGGCAGTGGCCCACCAACCCGGACATATGACTGGCCCAGAGGGCAATTGCCCCCTGCCCCCCAGGCCAGCCATCCCCTGATTAATTCCATCCATTACTCAATTATTTGACTTCTCCCTCTGACAGCCAGCACATTCCTATTCTCCTTTAAACATGCACTTACCATATCTATCTAGTCAAATGCTCTCTGGACACAAACTCACTTTCCAACTACCAGATCATTTCTCTACTCCCTTTTGCCTCCAAACATCTGGGACGTCTTGTATACAACAATATCACACAATTCCTCTACTCTCTGTCTCCATATTAGACTCCGTGTATTCTGGATTCTACCCCCATCACTCCATTGAGACTTTGCTCACTAAAGTTGCCAATGACTTGTTCTCAGCTAAATCGAAAGGCCAGACATCTCTGCTCATTAGACTGGACTTCTCAGCTGCTTTTAATATAGTGAATCACCTGCTCCTGTTTTAAAGGGATAGTAATACTTCGTTTTAACTTTATTTTATTTTGTAGGCATTAAAAAAACATGAAAAACGATATAAGTCTTATCTCTCAAACCTTTATGGTTTATGAGATATTTACAAGCAAAGTTTCCCCTCCCGCCCCTTTTACCTAGTGTAAGACATCTCTTCTCAGATGTGAATCTGGTTGTATGACCAGACAGATAACAGAAGGGGACAATCTTCTTTGTATGAAAACAATGAAGGCCCTGCCCCCCTTGACAAGCTTTTCAGGTTTTTCCCTTCTCTTAATTGAAGATTGTCCCTCTCTGCAAACTACCTGGGCACCTCCCTTCTGCTCTGGCTGAGCAGTGTTACATCAGTAAAATGGGCAGGAGGGGGACACTTTATCATTGAATTACTCTTGAACTACAACTCTGACAGAATTGAAATAACTCTCTCCAAAGTCCAAATACTATGATGATTAATTAGAGCTGCTTTTATTATGAAACATTACTATCCCTTTAAGCCCTTCACTGCCCTTTCTTGGTTCTCAACCTACCGCCCAACTGCTCCTTTAGTGTTTCCTTTTCTGGCTCCAGTGTTGACCCCTACCACTGTCTGTTGACATTCCACAAGGTTCTGTCCCAGGGTGCCTTTCAACCTTCTCCTTTATACCTTCCTCTAGACTGTAAGCTCTCAAGAGCAGGGTCCTCTGATCCTTCTGTTCTCCACATTTGATTGTACTATTTAATACCTCTGTATGTCTATTCCCTACTGTAAAGCGCTGCGGAATTAGTTGTCGCTATATAAAGATTAATAATAATAATAACACCAATCCTCTGTACAATCCTTTGCTAACTTACAGATCCCCTAACAACATCACACCCTCCTGCATCTCTTATCTTGTTTCCAAATACACTCCTGCATGCCATCTTTGCTCTGAACAGGATCATCTTCTCTCTGCATCTCATTGCATCCTGCCATTCCCACCAGCAGAACGTCTCCCTTGCTGGACATGAGCTTGGGAATCCCTTCCCCTGTCACATTAGACTGTCCTCCAGCCTTCAGATGCAACCTGAAAATTCACAATTTCAGGGAAGCCTATCAACTACCCCAATAACCGTATATGAGCAAGGTCATATCAACAGCCCATCCAACCTCTTCTCACTCGCATTCCCTTTCTACAGTGCTTTTCCACCCACAACCCCATCAGGACCTCAATACTCAGGCCGAGCCTTTTTCACTAGAACAAACCTGCTATGTCTGGACCATTGCACTGAAAAGCATTTATATCTCTCACCCACTGACCTGCAGCTCCCATGGCAGGAGCACTTACACCCTGCAGCACTTATACCTTCTGTTTCCCACCTACCTTCCTCTACACTGTAAGCCTTCACAAGCAGGACCCTCTGTTTACATCTCTGTGTCTATTCCCTACTGTGCAGAGCTGCAGAATAGGTTTGTTCAGGCTTTATCAGGGGATGACATTAACTTGTTGCCCCATTTAATTCTGCCCAATTTACAATTGCCCCAAATGTGTCTTCATTGGGACAGTCATCCTTCAATTCAAAATGTCAGCTACAAATGTTGCCTGCATCTCACATTACTTTTTGAGTGTGAGAGGGGTGTCAGCACCAGTCCCTCTGTTGGCAAGGGGACATATACACTGTTGATATCAGTAGATTGCTGCCTCCTACACACTCCAGGGAGGAACAGTGTTAAAGGGATAGTAATGTTTCATAATAAAAGCAACTCTAATTAATCATCATAGTATTTGGACTTTGGAGAGTGTTATTTCAATTCTGTCAGAGATGTAGTTCAAGAGTAATTCAGTGACAAAGTATCCCCCCCTGTCCCTTTTACTGATGTAACACTGCTCAGCCAGATCAGAAGGGAGGTGTCCAAGTAGACTGCAGAGAGGGACAATCTTCAATTAAGATAAGGGAAAAACCTGAAAAACTTGTCAAGGGGGGCAGGGCTTTCATTGTTCTCATAGGAAGAAGATTGTCCCCTTCTGTTATCTGTCTGGTCTATGGACTGGATTCCACATCTGAGAAGAGATGGCTTACACTAGGTAAAAGGGGCGGGAGGGGAATCTTTGCTTGTGAATATCTCTCAAACCATAAAGGTCTGACAGATAAGACTTATATCGTTCTTCGTGGTTTTTTTAATGCCTACAAAATAAAGTTAAAATGAAGTATTACTATCCCTTTAAGTCAAGTTAAATTTTCATTTGCACTGTATAGTGTGGTTGAGTCACTCCATAATCGCACTTCTTTATAAGGCCCAAAAGGTGCAATTCAGTATTCTAAATATTCGCATTTCTGGGGCAAACCAACTGCAAAATTGGGTGGAAATTAACATTTCTGATGATTCAAAGGGGGCTTTTAACCCTTTAAGTGCCAGGCAGGTATACACTAATTGCGTTGAAACGCGATGCATACCTCTCTGACGCTCGGAGGGTTAACCCTTTGAATCCTACAGACGTATACAACGCATTCTGATGCAATTTTTGGAAATCTTTCAAAAATAAAAAAAAATAAAACAGAACGTAACGTACATGTTGGATGCCCCACAGGCACGCAAAGGGTTAAATCAATGTGAATGCTGTGAATGTTCTCCCCCATTTCTGTTTACACATCACGAGCCTTTTCTCCTAGTCCCTGGCACAGTGCCAGGCGGCCGGCTCATGGTCACGTGATCCAGATCCGGGTTTTGCAGGCACCCCGAGCTGCTGTCAGTGAGGAGTGGGGCGGGGACTTTAGTGATGTCACTACCCGCGCGTCAGCCCTCCTCCCCCCTCTCAGCTGTGCATGCGCAGTGACGGCGCTCCCGCAGGGACACACGCAGCCCGTCGCACAGTGTGTGAGTTGTGCGGGTTCTGTGCTAACCGGACAGGTGATACGGGAGTGCTAGGTGAGCGGAGGGGCCAGGCCGCAGTGTGCGGGGTCAGGAGAGACCGCCCCCAGCTTCTTCATACCCAGCGCTCCCTCTTCGCTCCCCCTTCTTTGTTATTATTCCCCGGGGTGATCCGGGGCCTCCTCCGTCCCTCCCCGGGGCCTCCGCCTCCTCTGTCCCTCCCCGGGCCCTCCCCTAATCCCCGCAAGCTACCCACCCCCATCGGTGTCATCCGCACCATCCACCCGACGATGCGACGGCCCGAGCCCGGGGAGGATCAATGCGGGCCCCTTCCCTAGGATGTCATCCGAGGACAAGAGCCTAGAGTCCGCCGTCTGTGAGCAGCCCGGGCCCCCGGCCCCTGCCAGCCCCGCAGTCACGGACAAAAGACCCCGGGGCCGGCCCCGAAAGGATGGTGCCTCCCCCCTCCAGAGGGCCCGTAAGAAGTAAGTGTGCGGCCGCTGTTGATGGGTCTCCGATAACTGTGGTGGGGTGTCGGTGGCACGAATGTGGGGGAAGAGGATTTGAGAGCCTCTAGTTCAGGGGCTGGGTGAAGCGAGGCCCTCCGGTTGTTGCTAGACTACAGCTCCCCTAATCCTGGCTTCTGAGGATGATGGGAGTTGTAGTTCAACAGCTGGATGACTTCCCATTTCCCACCTCCTGTATTTTTGTTTTGTTTCCTGGCATATCTTGTTCCTCTTTAACTTCCTCCTTACCAGTGACCAGACCTACCCTGCCTGAAACTGGCGTGAACTGGCCAAAATAGCAATGTACAGGCTATTATCTGATAAACTAACCCAAGGCTATGTGACTACTGGGCATCCCAATCCCACGTATTCCTGCATAAACCAATGGGCTTCTCCATCATCTGACATAACTCGCTACAGTGTACAGATACTAATTTTATAACCTATTCCAATGCCATATGCTTACTGGGAATCTTAGTCTCACACCTGCCTGCATAACAAACTGTTAGTTGATGGGTATCTCCATGTGATAAAGTAACTCTACAATTTACTGTCCAGAAGCCGATATTATAACCCAGTACTGTGTCCTTACGGGGTATGCACATATGTTGTGTTTGCTGAGAATATGCTGCCAAGTACTGGGCATCTCCTTCTCTGACAATTGCACACTACTCTGTACTGAGCATAATCTAATGTAATACCATGTACTTACAATATATGTCTAACTCTATCTCTGCCTACATAAATGCTAAGTACTGGGCTTTATTTACCAGTTAAAATTAATATTCAATATTCCTGCCATCATCTGATAAAATAACGCAATGCCATTGCACATGCTGAGCATCCCAGTCCCGTGCGCTATTGAATAGCATGTTGCTAGGTGCTGGGCATGTCTGTCTTCCGAAAACTGCACACTGCAATGTACTAAGCACCATCTGAAAAAATAACCCAACCATATGTATTTATTGGGCATATTAATCCCAAGCCAATCTAAATAAGACTTCAATGACTGAAGCATCATCTAAACATTACCAGTTAATCAGTGGACATCTCTAAATCCCACTGCCTTGTACTGAGCATCTCCATCACCTGCCTAAATAACAAACTGTCTAGTACTGGTATTTACACCACTTGCCAAAATAAATCTTCAGTGTTCTGGGCATTCATATCACGTCTGAATAAGAAAAGTTAACATGCTCTTACTGGGCATCCTTTGCAAAATAACACTATCCTATGCTCGTTTGCCTACCTATATAACACTGCCAGGTACTGGGTGTCCCCAGCTAACATAATTCACTACCACATACTTGGTATCTATACCATCTTCTATCATAACACATGGCCACGTGGTGAGCACCACTATCACCTGCCCAAATGACAAACTGCCAAGTACTACACATCCACTTAACAGATCTGATTGGTTGCCTAAACAGTGCAGTGACGTGTATTAGGCATTCGCATCATCTGCCTAAATAACACACTGCCTTGGCCTAGGTATCTCTCATCTGCCTGAATGGCATACAATGTACTGGAAACCTCCATCTTTTGAGCTGTTGGGTATCGCCATCACTTACCAAAATAAAACACATTGATTATATCATGAAGCATCTTCTGCCATCTTTAACCACCTGTTAAAATAACTGTTCTGTGTTTTATCATCACCTTTCAGAATAACAAACCACATGTACTAACGTTCTCCATCACCTTCCCAAATAATTGTTTTCTCTGGCCTGAACCTTCCACTTTTGATCATATTGATCTGGGGAATAGGCAACCACTGACTGGGAGTGGTAGTACCCAACAGCTGGAGAGCCAAAGCTTGTCTATCTCTGGCCTTCTACAATTCCCATATCTAGGCTAGTCACTCACTGTTAGATATAGGTGAAAATGGCAATGCCTGGTCTAGCCATAAAGTCATATGTGTTTCAGTTTGTGTTATTCTTTTGTATATTGGTGCCTTTTTTGTACTGAAATGGCACAATACAGTTCATTAAAATTATATATTACCAAAAGTATAATTTATTTTTCTTTTAATTAAAAAAATCATGTATTTCATTTTTATTATTAGTAGTTGATTTTTTAAGTACTTCCCTGAACCTGTCATAGTAATTGTTAAATAATGTGTGACAAGCACAAATAACCATATAACCATTTGAGTTCCAGAGGGCTATGCAATGCATAGCACACCCCTCTGACACTCAGATGAATAAACACAAAGACCCACATTGGTATAGTAATAACCTGTTTATGAATACCTGCCCTAGCCACAGATAACAGAGGAAAGATGTGAAAATTATTTTGTTATCCTTATTGGTTTGCCTCATATGCCCAGCTCTTGCCAACATGGATTTTTTTGGAGAGGCTATTCCAGGGCTGGGCAACCTGCAACCCTTCAGCTTGAACTGCAACTCTAATCATCAGGGGCATCTGAGAATAATCAGTTGTAGTCCAATAATAGTGGAGATCTGCAGGTTGCCCATCTCTGCTTTGTTTGATTCCTGCACACTCATCATGCAGACCCTCTTCAAAAACTTAGTGGACCTGTCTCCTTAACCGTTTGAGTGTCAGAGGGGTATGCATTGCAAAGCAATGCGTTGCGTATTAATAGAAGATTAGTGTTTTTTTTTTTTTTTTTTTTTTCCCCAGACAATTAAAATCTGCCTATATGTTGTGCTATCCATTTTATGTGTAAAAATAAATGTTTTTTGAAAAGTTATGTTTTTCTAGCAGTGTAGCACATTTATGCTCATTTGTGGTTGGAAAAATCATAGGATCTTAAAATTTTACTTTTGGCTCCTAAGTTTTATGTATATTTTCTGTAGATATATATAGATATATCTGTAGGCTACTTAAATGTATTATATTTTTGTCCACCTCTGTGCTAACTGGTTATGATAGAGGGCACAAGTATCTCTCGCTAGTAGAAATGCCCCGGTGTGGGGGCTTTGCCTAGGTTCACTCATAGCGCACTGTGTGGTACTGTTGGTCCAGAACAGAGACTAGTTAGAGTAAAATGTTACAATGTCACATACAAAGATTAACTTCCTTCAAATCGTTACTATTGCAAATAAATGGCGTGTACAGTATATAGCAAGAATGAGAGGACATCCGTTCCCCAGCCAGCCATTGACTGGCTGGGGTGATGGGAAATTGTAGTCCCCCATAGCTTGAGGGCCTCTCATTTGCCCATCTTTGATTATGTTTTTTTTATGTTTCATAAAATCATCTAAACTTATCTTAGGGTGACTATCTTTAATTAGATTCCTAATGCCCACACATCTAATGTGTATAGAATATTACTTTTAACCCTTTTAATTGCAGCACTTTTTTGCATAAAATGCTACTATCTTCTGGGACTCATCAATACCCTCCTGTGTACATTCAGTTGACTCTGCTTGCTTTGCAGATAACTGACACCTTTCCCCCTGCAAGCACAACACCCCTTTTCTTGGACCAGACACCTTGTTCATTTGTGAATACAGGCCCTTTTGACCCCTGAGCTCGGGTGAACCACATCTATCCCCGATTCACAGTCACCCCTTTGTGCAAGGAACAGGCTATTCTGTTCTGACACAGATCTCCTTGTACTGAGATGGGAGTGCTCACACCCCCTGTTAATGTAACTCCCTCTTCTGCTTGGACATGATTATTCTAGTATGGTTAATGCAGGCTTTCTAGGCCATATGTATTATGGAAAAAGTGGAGCAATTCTGGTGAAAACTGTCTGCAACACAGATTAAACATTCTAATTAACCACTAGGGTGCAGTTGGTTTACCCCACTTTTGTCTTTGTACACATGACCCTATTTTGGGACCTGATAAATTAGTTAGTAGCTTGTACTTGTTAATTCTTGTAAAACTTCCACCATAATTACAAAAGTGTAGATCTTGACCATTTACATTTTGCCAGTGGCATAGACCACTTCTCATGTACATTGCAACATTAATATTGGAGCAAAAATGTGCCTGCTGCAGTGGCTAACACTCTAGCCCTGGGGTACTCAACACTCCAGATTGTGGCATCTACAACTGTCATTGGGATATGGGAGCTGTAGTCACCAGCTGCTGGAGAGCCAAAGGTTGGCTACCCTAGGGCTAGTGGTTGCCACTGCAAATGTCACATTTTTGTTTGTATTGCAGGTGCATTGCTGTGTTTGTGTCTGATTACTAAATGTATCTATCAGTGCTGTGCAAAATACATTATTTTATCCGGGACAGGCTTTAAAGATATCTCTGAATAAGTACAAGTGGTTAATAAGTGACTCCTTTTATTTATTTGTTAAATCCTGGCCTGTTTGCAGTTTTTGAGGACTGAACGCCAATAACCCTGCTTTATCCAGTGTTACCTGCAGTGCTGTGTTGGGATCTTTCAGGGCTGCAGTAGCTTATTCTGAGGATGCACTCTTTGCTCTTAACCCTTCAGTTCTTTCAGAATATTATACTTTATTCTAAGATTTTACAGTAAGAAAAAGGTATGTTCTTTGATTAACTGTGTATAAGTAACTCTAGAGCAGGCTGGGCAACCTGAGGCCTTCCCATGATCCTTAGCCGGCCATTAGCTCACTGGGGACTATGGCAGTTGTAGTCCTTAAAAACTGCAGGACCCCAGGCTGCCCAACAGTGCTCTAGTCTAGATGTTATATACAGGACTGTACAATTATCATTAGTTTAATTGTGATTTGGAGGAGGAAAAATCTAGTAGATGAGTAAAATTGATGCTTTTAACACCCTAAGGATCAGAGTTGTACGAAAAGCAAAATACTGCACAACACTCTAGTCTGCATATTTTTAAATATTAAAACCCTTTAAGGACCAGAGGGTCACTGTAATTTGGGCACTTAATATAACGAGACCGATCAAGGTAACAAGACTAGAAATTTTCATAATATTTACTGGTTTCATTGCTATAGAAGTTTTGCATGAAAAGGGGCTTTTATATATTTTTAATGTATGCATGGATATTTTGTTAAGGTCTAGTTCACACGAGTGTTTTTCAAAGAATCAAACGTTTGGAATAGAATGCATTGTATCTAATGGGTCTGTTCAGAAGAGTGTTAATCAGAGACAGGGCACAGGCCAATGCAGCTTTCTGAAGATTCTGTGCATTGATGTGTTAATGTACTGTTAAAAGTGTAAAATGGGTATCCATTAACATTGCAACTATTCCTATTTTTTGTGCATAGTTTTTTTTTAAAAAAAGTAAAAGTGTAAATAAGTTTTAACCCTTTGAGTGCCAGAGGTGTAAAGCAGTGCTTACCCCTCTGGCACTCAGAGTTAAAAATGTTTATCTTCGTGTGATTGTCATGCTGGGGGGAAGTGTTTGCAAATGTCTATGTGAAACCTAACCTCTTATGTTTATCTCTTAGACATTTAAAGTGCTATGCAGCCTACTAGTTGGGCAGCCCTAACCCTAAAAATATCAGTTAATTTGTGCTTTTATAAATGTGTGTGTGTGTGTGTGTATATGTATATATATATATGTGTATATATATATATTTATTTTTTTTTTTTATTTTTTTTTTTTCTCCACAAATACTTTTTAAGCAACATGATCATATTATGTGAGATTAGACCAAATGCAGGGTTGTGCGTAATCCTCAGTGTCTATAGGTGAACTGTTTGTATCTATGTATTGACTACACGCCCTGACGGGAGCGGAATGGGTTATTTAATGGTAAGACCTGTGCTGTTCTGCAGTGAGCTGAGACAGTATTTGTGTTAATGGCAGAGAAAACCTTTCCAAACCAATATGCGCCAAGTTTTGTTGCCAGACTCAAATGGAGCAGAGAGCTGAAGCTAATTTTATTCTTGTACTAGTTTCAAATAAAACTGATGTCAACTTGCACTAGATTTATATAAAGTGAATCTCTTTTGTAAATGTCCTAATGAAAACAACCTAAATTTACTATGGTCAGAAAATCCGTACATCCCATATGAAGTTTTACCTTGGTTGAATAGATAACCCCTATAATTAGCCCTGGATGTTACGCCCAGGAGGCGGACATGATATTGACAGGGCTCAAAATTTCCACTCGCCACTATCCAATGGCGAGTGAAAATTTATCCCTGGCGAGTAGAAATTCAGCCCTGGTGGGTATGTTATGGCTTGCAGCAGCGAGTAACTTTTCAGGCCTGGCTAGTAGCAAAGGACTTCAACTTTTAAGCCCTGATATTGATGTTAGTATACAGACATTCAGGACTGATTTGACAATGATGATCTCTTGCACAAGGGCAGAATCCATGGGGTCCAGTAGGATTTCCTGGGTAAAGTAATTGGGGCTGGTTTTTACGTATTATTACTTCCCCTTCAAAACAGAGATCACACAAAGACTTGATATACTCCATTCTAAGGAATAATTGAACTTTTAATTCAGTTTGTATGGGTCTTGCTTTCAGTAAAACAATGCACCATATTGCTGGGCAATTCTGGTGTTAACCAAATAAAAATGTCCCTTGGTGTAAATATGGCGTAGGATTCTAGTGGTTTTAATGGAAGGGTAAACTTTTATTTGGACTTCATATGTAATGCAAGAGAATGGTATGTCTATTATTATTAATAACACTTTTATGTCCCTGACAGGTCATATAGTTGAATTTCTGAATTCAGGGAGGTTTTCTGGTATATTTATACAATGTTGCCAGTCTTCCTGCAGTACTGATTGATCTGTATGCTGTAGTGGTAGACATTTCTACATTGTTATAATGCATTTTCTTACATTGTATCTTTTATTTTGCATTTTTGCACTCTGCTTCACAGCTTGACACACAATGGTTACTGAAAGAAAGCGAAAAGGTAGAACTCGTTGCCACACCCAATTGTGTGTGTTGGGGGGGATTCTAGACAATTTTGACTTTACGTATTCTGCAAGTGCAGTATACGTTAAAGGGTTATCATTGCTTTAAAGCCCCACTGAACTGTTTGAGCGTCAGAATGATGTGTGACACATTGCTCTGCAAAGTGTTGCACATCCCTGTGGCACTCCCAGGGTTACAACAATGGGAATTATTTTGTTTGTCCCGGAACTGAACCACTTTTGCCGTTTGTACGATTGGCCCTTAGTGTGTTGGAAGACTACACCCCTGTCATCTTCCATCCAGTGGCCAGCTGGGAATGATGGGAGTTCAGTTTAATTATTGATACCATAGTTGTATATATTTGTATCTCACTGTTTTGAGAGGGCCAGTAAAAGGTGTTTTTGGCAGTACAGTTGGTAACAAGGGTGATTTGGACATTTCATTTACTAGTTTGGGATTTGTTAATGATTTGCTTTTGAGATGCATTTACAATTCTGTGTTTGTTCACACAGACCTTATTGCTGTGATTCCGGCACATGAAACAAAAAAACAAATTTCACCAGTTTGGTAACATACAAAGACAGAAGCAGTTACGTTTTGAGGCAAATTATACCATTGTGAAAATACACAAATTCTGATGTTCCAAAGGGGTGTACTATACATTGCAGAGCAATGAGTTAAACACCCCTCTGGCATTCAAAGGGTTGAAGCCCAATTTAAATAATTGGGAATTATGGTGGTGGTGTTTTGCCCCAGGAATTATCCATTTTGTCTTAATACATATACCCCATTTGTCTTAAGAGACTGTTGACAAGATGTATTGTGCGCATGTCACAGGGTAAAGCAAGTGGCCTCCTCTTTGGTCAATCAGTAGTAGTAGTAATAGTAGTATGGCGCAAATGTAGGTAGTTGTGATTACAGAGCAGTGCTGCACTACAGCTTTTATATTCCGAGCAAGAGATGCTGGGAGAGGGGGGTTCCCTTACTACAGACTTGCATGAAAATGCAGTAAAAAGCTCTGTATGTAGGGCGTTTAATCCCGTTCAGTTGCCTTAAAAACTACTAGCGTTCTCGCTAATATTTAAGGCTCAAAAATCCCTGTTTCTTAATGCACATTTGTGAATGCATTTGGGTTTTCTCCAATGTGCCGGGCCGTATCGCAGAAACTAAAGAGATGCAATTCTGGTACAAGCCAGCTACACCATTGGGGACAAATAGACATGACCCAAGTTGTAATTGATTTAAACTGGACTCGTAACCTCTTGAATGCTGGTGGTCTTGTAGACTCATGTAAACTATCAGGAATAAAGATTCATTGTGCCTGTAAGTCACGTAGCATAGGGAGAACTGGTGGTGTACAATATTCTACTATACTATCCTAGGCATCGTAGCATACTAAAACGTCTGGATTTTTTTCATATATAATGTGTGTATGTGCCTTAAAGGAATGGTAATGTTTCACAAAAACAGCAGCTCCAATTAATCTTCATAGTATTTGGGCCATGGAGAGTGTTATTTCAATACTGTCAGAATTGTAGTTCAAGAGTAAGTGATAAAATATCCCCCTCCTACTCCTTTTACCTAGTGTAAGCCACCTCCCCTCAGATGTAGAATCTGGTCTCTTGACTGGACAGATCACAGCAAGGGACAATCTTCTTACTGTGAGAACAATGAAAACCCTGCACCCCTTGACAGGTTTTTCCTTATGTTCACTGAAGATCGTCCCTTTCTGTGATCCATCCAGACAGTCTTGCTGCTCTGAGGTGAACAGTGTTACATCAGTAAAAGGGGCGGGAGGGGGATACTTTATCATTCAATTACTCCTGAACTACAACTCTGACAGCATTGAAATAACACTTTCCGTGTCCTAAATACTATGAAGATTAATCAGAGCTGCTTTTTTGGGGGAACATTACTATTCCTTTAAGTGACTCCTAAAACTTGTTAAATTCTGCCTGCTTCCAGAGGTTTGATATTTTTGTCCGCTCACTCTCTGCTTGCTTGGAAGATTTCTGTATAAGGTCAGTGGTTCCCAAATGTTTTTGCATGCCTCCTGCCATTTTTAATTGAAATTAATTTAACCCTGTGCACAAATCGATATTAATATTTATCTACACGTTATTATGCAATACGCATCCCGTGATCTCTTCCCATGTCTAGTAACATCAGTCAGATGAAGTCTGATTAGGATAGACCTTTCTCCATAAAGCACATTGTTCCTCGTAGGATTGGGTCTGTTGTGGGACAGTGCCAGGCATTCTGCACTTTACACCTGTTCAGGGGTGGACTCAATCGCAGGTGATAACTGTATCGCTGGCTTTAGTCACATTTTCTCATAGACTTCAATTAAAACATGTGAGATACATGTTATCACTTGTTTTTTTTTAATCAGCTGCAGTGAAATCTAGGCCACAGTATGTTGATGCCTTCAGATATTTATTTAGCAATGTGTGGGAGATGGGAATAGTAAACACAAGCATTTCAAGCAAAAACATACAGCAGTGAATTGTATTCAAGTTGACAACTGACTGCACTTTTTAACCCCTTGAATGTTACAGAAATCTCAGTTGTGTTGCTGTGGAAAAGCAGTAGAAGTCTTCAGCATTCAAGGTATTAAGCAAGTGTTAACACTTCAAGTGCCAGAGGCATCAACGCATGGTAACGCAAAGCTTTGTATGCCTGTCTTACTCTCAACTATAACCCAGGGAGCTGAGCAGCGCATTGCTTTGAAATGTATCGAATACCTCTCTGGCACTCCGAAACTTAAAGAGAAATAGGATTGTAGGAAATTAAAGGGACAGTAATGTCACATAACAAAATTATGCTTGTTTTGTAGAGGTTTAAAAAAATAGGATTTGTGCCAAATAACTTATCTCTCAAACAGATGTATGGTTTGAGAGATTCGCTTGTAAAGTTTCCTTTTTCCTACTGTCAGCTGTAAAGCTGACAGCAGGAGATTCGAGGAGGCTTTTCAGCAGAGCCGAAATCTCGTTATTTAAAAAGAACTACTTTATGGTAACGGTCTACAATGTGTGCTTGCAAACCAGGCACATTTTGTAGACCTTTCCTGTGAAGTAATTATTTTTAAATAATGCCCTTTCGGCTCTGCTGCAGAGCTGCCAGCTGGTCCTCCAGACCGGAATCTCCTGCTGTCAGCACAGCTCTGATTTCAGGAGAAGGGGAGGGAGGGGGGAACTTTACATACGAATATCTCTCAAACCATAAATGTTTGAGAGAGAGGATTTGTGCCAAATAACTTACTTGTTTTGTAGAGGTTTAAAAAAATATTTTTTTATGGGACTTTAGTGTTCCTTTAACCCATTTAGAGGTGTTTGCAGCATATTGATAAGTGTTAAGGGGTGTGTAATGCATTGATAAGGGTTAACACTTTGAGTGCCAGAGGAGTACACAACGCATTGCAAAGTAATGTGTCATGTACCCCTCTGACACCCGAAGTGTGAAAAGAAGGGAGAAATCCCTTTCCTGGATTTGACTGTAGAAAGAATACTCACATAGGGCAATGCGTCACAGTTACCTTTGCTATATAAGATAAGAACACAAATAAGAGACCTAGGCCTGTATACATACACCAGAGTATGTGCAATTATTTAGCAAATCGACCTCCTCATAGAGGACAAAAAAATTCATGGAAACACCATTGGGTTAAGTGGAGATTTTAACCCCTTGAAAGCTGTGCCAATCATTGGAGACCTCTCTAATATTTACAGGGTTAAAATACCAATTTACATCAATGAGAATTTGTAGTTCTTCTCTGCAGTGTAACTGGTTTGCACTAGAATGCCTTACCTTTGCCTTTCTGCCTGTGGCACTTTGGAGCTAAATATACTTTTTTAATTTTGTTTGTCAGCTTGGAAGCCTAGGAGTTATTGAAGGGGTGTCTATACATAGACGTATGTAAAATCAGTCCAAAAGTTAGGAACCAGAACTATAAAAATGTTAGGATTCCAGCCTCAGGGACTCCTCACGTTGTAACATCCCAGATCTACGAGGCTAAACGTATCACTACTCACATAAAGGTGGCTCAGTCAGCCTGCTCCTTTCACTGTGTGTAAATTCTGGCCTGTTGGAGAATGTTAACTTCTTGGGGAACAAAGGTGCATGCAATGCATTGCTTGATAATGTGTTGAGCACCTTTCTATCTCCTAGGGGTTAAAGGGATAGTAATGCTTAAAATGTAAACAAATATATATTGTAGGGTTTATTCTCCTGATTGGAACAAGGGTACTCCAATTGCTGAGAGGTGTTTTATTCAAACGTTTATACAGCTCAAAGCTGAATTTTTTTAGGTGCAGTATCACAGTGGCCTGAAAATGTACAGTGGCGCTGTTGCTACAACATCCTATGAAGATTTATGCCCTGGGACCAGAGCTGTCCATGGGATGGTGTAGCAACAGTGCCACTGTGACACTGCACCTGAAAAAAAATTTAGCTTTAAGCTGTAATAACTTTTGAATAAAACACATTTCAGCAGTGGGAGTACACTTGTTTTACTTAGGGGATAAACCCAACAACATATATTTTTTTACATATTAATATTACTATCCCTTTAAAGGAAAAATAACAGCTGAAAAACGAACTGACGTGTTATGCATTTAAATATCATGTAATTCATGCTAGCATCTGTAAAACTTGAGGCCTGAAGTCTAGTGTTGCATATGCTTTTTTGGGGGGGAAGTAACATATACTAGCTTTTAATATATGGCATTTAAAGTTATATCAACCTTATATACATTTTTTTTTTTTTTTTTTTTTTTTTTTTTTTTTTTTTGTGTGTGTGTTCATGTTCCTTTAACCCCTTAAGGACCGGAGGTTATGGGACATTTCCGTCCCATAACGTCCGCATAGGGGCACTTTGACGAGCCGGTACACGTGACCTGTCACGTGTATCGGCGCGTCACTATGGGGCTTGAAACAGATCGCTCCGATCTTGGAACGGTCTATTTCATGCCCTATTTTTACTTACAGCGCTCCCGGTAGAGCGCTGTAAGTAAAAAGTACGTGACGTACCAGGACCGTCAAGGGTCGTTCGAGCAAATTTACCCTTGACGGTCCTGGTACGTCAAGGGTCCCTAAGGGGTTAAGGACTGGAGCTGCTACTCTTGCTCCATTGTCTGGACTGCTGCAGTTCCTGGTCTGGGTGGTCTGATATAGTAAGCAATGTCTGATTTCACTGTGTCTACTCTAAGAACAGTGTAAAAGAGCTTCTAATGAAATGTGCTTTTTATTTAAATCCCCCCTCCCAGATGTGCTTAACCCTTTGCGTGCCTGAGGGTATGTAATGCATGGCTTTGCAATACATTCCATATCCTTATGGCACTCAAGGGTTTAAACTTGGTCTCTGCCGAAATTCCGTTGATCTAATTTAAATGCTGCGTGTTGGATTTATCTAAAAGTGTTCAGACTTTCTGTATATTACATTTGCTAATTGTGTTCCAGCCCTGCATGAGGTAAGGCAATTGAAGCAATTCTGGGACGAACCAACTAAAACATTTAGATATATATTTTATAGTGTAAGGTGACATACGTGGTTATACTATGGTCCATATGTTCAAAAGGAAAATGGAGGGATTCTGGGGCAAACCATTTACACTCTAGTTGAGAACTAAAAATTCCCATTGATTCAAACGGGGATTTTAAGCAATTGGACGCTAGAGAGGTCTCCAACGCATTCCATTACAATGCAGCCGAGACCTCTCTCGTATTCAAGGGGTTCATATCCCCATTTATATCAGTTGGGAATTTTTTAAATGTTCTCATCTACAGGGCAGATGGTTTGCCTCTGAATCCCTCCACTTTTCTTTTTAAACATACGGCCCTATGTGAGTCTGTTTTCTATAACTTACTGTGTAAAGGGGATCTAGCACCCCTATAGAAGTTTATCTTAAAAGTTAGGTTATATAGCGTCTAGGTGGAATACTGTATTCATTTATTTTTTTAAATCATTATTTGGCCAAAATTCAATGTGTAAACATTATCCTGTTCTTTCCTACCAGACAGACTGTGGTTACCAGCTCTGTACCGCAGTCCGTCACTCTGCCTCTGCTCCCCTCCCTCTAACCAGCCTCCTCCAATGACAGAAGCTTCCTGTCTCTAAGCTGGAGCGATCTCATTGGCCAGAGATTGATATCTAGCCAATGAGATCTCTCCAGCTTACAGGCAGAAGTCCTCTGTCATTGGAGGAGGCTGGATAGAGGGAGGGGAGCAGAGGAAGAGTGACGGACTGCGGTACAGAGCTGGTAACCACATTCTGTCCAGAAGTAACAGGATAAATGTTTACATGTTGAATTTTGGCCAAATAACTATTTTAAAAAATAAAATTAATACAGTATTCCACCTAGATGCAATAAAACGTAACTTTTAAGATAAACGTCTATAGGAGTGATCCCCCCTTAATAGACTAACAACCATGCTAGAATTGGGAAGGATGATGTAAGGCTCCAGGTTGTACAAATAGTAGTAGACTGACTGGTAAGCGGATTTGTTCTCACATTTGTCACAGTGATGCATAGTCTATTATGTTCTTTATTGTAAAACGGTCCACGTGTTCTGCATTGCTGTACAGGGGTCAGACAAAGGGTCTACTAAGATTAATCGAGAGAGAGGGGCAATTCTTGAGCAAACCAACTACATAATTGTGAGGAAGGTGAAAAACTCCAATTTTATTAAAGGGATAGTCATGTTTCATAATAAAAGCGACTCTAATTAATCATCATAGTATTTGGACTTTGGAGAGTGTTATTTCAATTCTGTCAGAGTTGTAGTTCCAGAGTAATTCAATGACAAAGTATCCCCCTCCCGCCCCTTTTACTGATGTAACACTGCTCAGCCAGATCAGAAGGGAGGTGCCAAGGTAGACTGCAGAGAGGGACAATCTTCAACTAAGATAAGGGAAAAACCTGAAAAACTTGTCAAGGGGGAGAGGGCTTTCATTGTTCTCATAGGAAGAAGATTGTCCCCTGCTGTTATTTGTCTGGTCTATGGACTGCATTCCACATCTGAGAAGAGATGGCTTACACTAGGTAAAAGGGGCAGGAGGGGAAACTTTGCTTGTGAATATCTCTCAAACCATAAAGGTTTGAGAGATAAAACTTATATCGTTCTTCATGTTTTTTAATGCCTACAAAATAAAATAAAGATAAAACAAAGTATTACTATCCCTTTAATCACTGAGTCCCATAGGGGTATCCAACTCATTGAGAAGGAATGCTTTTATACCTCCCCGGCACTCGGTGTTATATGCAGTTTTGAATGCTATGCATTGAGACCTCTGGCATGCAAGGGGTTAAAAGCCCCCATTTAAATCAGATAATCTGCAGAATTTTCATTGAATACCTGTGGTGCTGTTAGTTTGTTCCAGAAATAGTGCAATTCTTTAGATTAATGAATAAGGCCTAAAGCAGGGATGGGCAACTGGAGGCCCACTAGGTGTTGTGGACTACAAATCCCATTAATTTCCAGTAGATGGCTGGTGGAGGATTATTGGAGTCATAGTCCACAACAGCTGGATCACCCATCCTAGGCCTAAAGCTTGGGTGTCCAGGTTCAGTCCTCAAGGGCCATCAGCAGGCCAGGATATAAGGATTTCCCTGATTCAAGCACAGGTGAGTTAATCAGTGGATCATTCATCTTGATTGTCCCACCTGTGATTAATCAGGGAAATCCTTACATCCTGGCCTCTTGTGGCCCCTGAGGATTGAATGTGCACACCCCTGGCCTAAAGGGTACCGCAATGGACTAGAACGGTGACTCCAAGCCTCCCAGCAGTGCAGGATCTCATCAGTAGGATACAGGTCAATGACCAAAGCACATGCCGATTCTTCAGTGTGAATGAGCCACTAGTAGATCCCCCTGTGTGCATGTACAGAGATCCAGCACTGTTGGAGGGGACTGAGCACTGAAGCAGGAGGAGATGAGGACCCTGTTCAGGACAGTTTACAATCTAGGGGGAATAAGAGGAGGCGTTGTACAGAGATCCGGCACATACAGTAGAGCGGCATGTTTGGAATTTGAGCATCAGCGAGGTACACAACACATGCAAAGCAATGTGTTGCGTATGTCTCTAGCACTCAGATGGTTAAAGGGTTAAGGACCAGGGGGTGTGCAGAAAATTACTTTGCAGTGTGCGCACACCTTCAAGTCTGTGAATAGTTGAATATGGGAGGAGTGCTGTAGTGTGTGGCCTTTTATTTTATCTTCCCCTTCCATAATGGCCACTTGGCTTACAGCTGAATTGTTAAGAGTTAGGATCTCTGGATCACACTCCATGGTATAGAGGTGCAATTGTTTAGCAAGCCTGCTGCATCATAGTAGACAAGAATAAATTCCCAAAATTCAAATTCGGTTGATTGCCATAGAGGTCTTCAATGCATCCATTCAAGATAAAAGCGCTAAACCAATGATGATTTCAATTCCTCCACAGTGGTGCATTTGGTTTGCTCCAGCATCACACATCTTAATTTTACTATGTGTAGGTTTCTTTAAAGGGACAGTAATGTTTCATATTAAAAGCAGCTCCAATTAATCATCATAGTATTTGGGTCATGGAGACTTATTTCATTACTGTGAGAGTTGTAGTTCAAGAGTAATTGAATGATAAAGTATCCCCATCCCGCCCCTTTTACTGATGTAATACTGCTCACCTCGGAGCAGCAGGGTGGTGTCCAGGTAGATTGCAGAGAGGGACAATCTTCAGTTAAGATAAGGGAAAAGGCTGAAAAACCTGTTGAGGGGGGCAGGGCTTTCATTGTTCTCATAGGAAGAAGATTGTCCCTTGCTGTGAGCTGTCTTGTCTGTGGACCAGATTCCACATCTGAGGGGAGGCAGCTTACACTAGTTAAAGGGGCGGGAGGAGAAAACTTTTATCATTCAATTACTCTTGAACTACAACTCTCACAGTAATGAAATAACACTCTCCATGGCCCAAATACAAACAATTGGAACTGCTGTTTTTGTGAAACATGACTATCACTTTAAGTGCTTTGTAGTTTTACATCTTGTGTGCGCATTTCTATGACACTATTAAACTCTACTAATGGCTGAATGCACAAAGACAAATGTGGGGCAAACTAGCTGCACTAAAAGGGGCAAAAGAAAAAACCATTGTGTATATTGAATACTAGTACATTGCTTTGCAGTGAATTTGTGTCTTCTGTCTTTCAAAGGGTTAAAGAGCCAATTTAACACTGAGTGTCCGAGGAGTATACATGCAATGCATTGCATACCCCTCTGGCACACAAAGGATTAAACCTACTGCTCTTCTATTCAGATAGACTGAAGTTTTATCTCAGTCTCATTAACAGACAATACATCTCTATCATAATACCTGGGAACTTTGTCGTCTTTATCTGTAGAGGGCTCATGTTGAGGCCAGGGGGATGTAAGTGATGTGATTTGCAGCATTAATAGGTGGGCGTGTCTTAGTCCTTGTGTCAGTGGGTGGAACGTGGGCAGAGCAGGATGAGAAGTGGGTGGGACGTGGGCAGAGCAGGATGAGAAGTGGGTGGGACGTGGGCAGAGCAGCAGGAAGAGAAGTGGGTGGGACGTGGGCAGAGCAGCAGGAAGAGAAGTGGGTGGTACGTGGGCAGAACAGGAGGAGGAGAAGTGGGTGGGACGTGGGCAGAACAGGAGGAGGAGAAGTGGGTGGGACGTGGGCAGAACAGGAGGAGGAGAAGTGGGTGGGACGTGGGCAGAACAGGAGGAGGAGAAGTGGGTGGGACGTGGGCAGAACAGGAGGAGGAGAAGTGGGTGGGATGTGGGCAGAACAGGAGGAGAAGTGGGTGGGACGTGGGCAGAGCAGCAGGAGGAGAAGTGGGTGGGATGTGGGCAGAACAGGAGGAGAAGTGGGTGGTGTTTCAGGGGAACTCACCACTGCATGAGAATCTGTCTCTGGAGACCTTTTAATTAACCCTAAAAACCAGTGTCTTCAGGGCAGATCCAGAGACTACCCAGGTACCTATCAAGATTACTATTGCAATGGAGCTCCAATTCTTTTTCCAGAGGCTCCCAATAGCACGTGTGTAAGGCTAAATTTTAGGGCTCAGTAAACCAAGACTATTTTATTTAGATGCTAGCATGGAATATACGTTATTTAAGTATGTATATCACCTATGTTCTTTTTTTGGTGTTCAATGTTCCTCTAAGCTTTTTATCATGCTTAAGAGTAAAAGAAATAGAATGGCCTGATAAGGCTTATGTTCTTAGTAAACCTACATCAGCGGTAGCCAACCCGGGTCCTCAGGAGCTACTACTACTAGTACCTGTTATCAGTATCTCCCAGCTGGTGCACAGGTGGGCTAATAAGTGTCTCACACACTTGACTTGGCCCACCTGTGCTTATTCTGGGATATAATGATGACATGCACTGTTGGTAGCCCTTGAGGGGCCAGGGTTGGCTACTCCTGGCCTCTACATCTTGCATATGTGAAACTAGACCTCTACCAGCTGTCCTATCTGTGATGGCCTTGTACAGACTGAAACAAATGCACCAAGAGCCCTGTTCATGAGATGTAGGTCATATCCAAGGGGTTAAATGTAACCTATAGTATTATACATATTTTCATTTCTTTTATGTGAAGACATTTTTATTCATATTTAAAAAAACTTTAGAGGCCCTATGTGATCCCATATCTGGCTCTTTGGTGGGTTAACCCACACATTCCATAGATACCCATCTTAGCTGGAACTACCCACACATCAAAAGGTAATTAAATCTTGTACCACTTAGCTAGCTACAAAGAGACGCCTCTGCTGGAGCCTTGGGAATACATTTTACTGACAATGGTGATAAGCATTTAGATGTAAAATCAATTTGCATGGGTGTATAGCCTGTCATGTATTTTGTATTCAGCCTCCATTCTAAATATGCATGAAGAAACCTAGGGCTGGATTTGTATTGCAAGTGCTAATTTTATCACTGCTTTTATCTCAAGGATTCACCAGAGACTTCAGTAGGAAAATGTTTGATAAAACGGGTGGTAACATTTATCACCTGCAATAGAATCCAGGCCCTTGTGTCTTGAAAGCTTGAATTCTAGAGCAACTCCACCAATAACTGGCTCCCACCTATTACATCATTGTTACAGATCAATATCCCTTTAAGTGAATTACACACTCTCTGCTTTATTAACATGGTGTTTAGTTGGCAAATCCCTCTCGGATCAATGTTCACTAAAGAAGAGGGGGGGGGGAAATGGACTCCTTCCAAAAAACAGGCTAATGGGGACTTGTTAAAAGGCTTTATTAAACCATATTAAAAACAGATAAAAGGAACTGGTCATCTGCAGAGGTCTGACCGTGTGGTACCTTGTTTTAATATGTTCCAATAAAGCCGTTCCACTCCTTTTAACAAGTCCCCTCAAGCTACAGTTGTTTTATTTCTATGTATATATTTTGTTTGGTTCTCCTATACTTTTTTTTTTTTTTTTCGGTTTTCCAATTAACCCCTTGAGGCTTGTTGGGCTATGCAGCACATTGCTTTGCAGTGCGTTCACCCATGTAGTAGTTAACGAGTTAAACTGTATCACCAGTTAGGGGAAATTTAAAGGGGAACTACCACCTGACACAATCTTTCACTTCATTAAAGGGATAGTAATACTTCAGTATTAAAGCCCTAGTAAAAAAAAACGTACTGCCCCCAGTGTCATCTCTCAAACCTTTATGGTTTGAGAGATGAACGTTTCTAAAGTTGCCCTCTCCCTCCCCCTTCCCCGTAGTCGGCATTTTAGCTGACTCAGGGAAATCCGGTCAGATATCATCAGGCGGCTCTGCAGCAGAGCCGTGATCTCGTTAACTAAAAAAACAACAACAAACCTTTCACTAAAACGTAGAAGACCATTTCAGTGAAATGCGATCAGGCTGTGCTGGAGAGCCGCCTGAAAGTCGTACGACTCTCTTCCCTGCAGTCAGCTAAAACGCTGACTTCGGGGGAGGGAGAGGGCAACTTTAGACGCATTCATCTCTCAAACCATAAAGGTTTGAGAGATGACACTGGGGGAAATCCTTTTTTTTTTTTTTTTTTTTTTTTTTTTTTTTTATTAATTACTAGGGCTTTAATATAGGGATTTGTAATACTGAGGTATTACTATCCCTTTAAGTCCCCATTTGGCGACTAGCTTCTTAGTAGTGCTAGTCGCCAGAATAATTACCTTATTTAATAGATTTCTCATCTCTTCCATGGGCGACAGGCAGGACGAAGCGCGGACATCTTCCCATTGTGACGTCCGCGCGCATGCGCTGTCAGAAGATATCAGCCCTTAGCACTCCAGCTGTTGAGCACTAGAACTCTTACTGGCTGGTTTGGGAAGACTGTACTCTGAATCAATAGCCCATTCACTGTTCCATAAACCTTTAACCCTTTGAATGCCAGAGGGGTATGCAACGCATTGCTTTGCAATGCGTCGCGTACCTCTCTGGCATTCAAAGGGTTAAAATTTTATTTCAAAAAATAAAAGTACATTGCCCACTCCACAGTTTCCCATCTGGTTTTCTATTTCGGATTCATGCATTGACTATTTGCTGCGTAACAACAGGGTAGTTCCCTTTTAAAACAACTTATCATAAATACGTATTCTTTTGAATCAAACATTTTGTTGTGCAACCCTGTTTAAAGTGGAACTTTTATCCCCTATAAAGTTGCCCCGCTATAATTAAGCAGGTAGTGACTAGCTTTAAAATATATATTTTACCTTTGAAAAGTAGCCCTCTCTAAAGAAATCAATCATTGTCATTCCCGGTCTCCATTGTGTAGACTGCAGTGCACCACATGGTTACCGGAAGGGAATGACAGCGCAGACTTCTCTAACCCAGCCGTCCGTTTCCTACAATGACTGATTTCTTTAAAGGGCTACTTTTCAAAGTTAAAATATATATTCTGAAGTTAGTCGCTACCTGCTTAAAGGGATAGTAATACTTTAATATTACTAATCCCCATAGTGTAGCTATTTAAAAAATAATTCAGTTGCCCCCAGGTTCACCTCTCAAAACGTTTTCAGTAAAATAATTATTTATTTTTTTTTTTTACTAACACGATCTCGGCTCTGCTGCAGAGCTGCGTGATGAAAATCGGATATCCCTGTAGTCGTCTGTACAACGCTGACTGGAGGGATGGGGCAACTTTGTGTGCGGTTATCTCTCAAACCATAAAGGTTTGAGAGGTGACACTGGGGGCAGTTGAATTCTTCTTGAAATAGCTACACTATGGGGATTAGTAATATTAAAGTATTACTATCCCTTTAATTATAGCTGGGCGACTTTATAGCACATGAAAGTTCCGCTTTAAAGTACTTCATGTCTAAATCTGACAAACTCGAGACCCTTTTGCTGACTAAAACATGCCAATACATTTTTGGGTCAAATATATTGCATTTTATCTAGACCTAGATTAAGCTTTATCGTGTGAGAGGGAGATGGGATTAAGCCTAGATAATTCGGATTGTGTCCTCTACCCTCTCTTCCTCTTTCTGCTCAGATTCTGGGAATGAACAATACATTTCTCGCTGGCATTATACCACTTGGGCTTCATAAAATGTTTCATAATATGAGCATGCTCAGTTGGAGATGTAGTTGCCATAGAGAGACCCCTAACATATTTGATGGTTATGCCTCCTTATCAGACCCTATCGGGAACACTGCCTGCCACATATCAAAACATTAGATATTCTTTTATTCCTAGACCCTAGGCAGATTCTTTTAATTTTTTTTTTTTTTTTTTTTTTTTAAATTTAATAAATATAGACATCTTCCTAAAAAGACTCTTATTTACACTGTTTTAAAGGGATGGTAATGTTTCACAAAGAAGTAGCTCCAATTAATCTTCATAGTATCTTGGCCATGGAGAGTGTTATTTCAATACTGTCAGAGTTGTAGTTCAAGAGTAATTGAATGATAAAGTATCCTCCTCACGCCCCTTTTACCTAGTGTAAGCCACCTCCCCTCACATGTGAAATCTGATCTCTTGACCAGACAGGTCACAGCAAGGTACAATCTTCTTAATGTGATCATAAGGAAACCCTGCCTTGACAGGTTTTTCCGGTTTATCCTTATGCTCACTGAACATTGTCCCTTTCTGCGATACATCCGGACCATCTTGCTGCTCTGAGGTGACCAGTGTTACATCAGTAAAATGGCCCAAATACTGTGAAGATTAACTGGAGCTGCATTTATTGTGAAACATTACTATGCCTTTAATGAAACAAAAGTGCCTATCCCTACCTTATGGAGGTGTTCAGTCTCTTCCTCATTTTCAAGTTGGTCACAGAGAATGAGAGACCAAATTACATTGATTAGACTGACACGAGGCAAAGATCCTGAGTTGGTTTCTACTTATTTAATTTCTTTTTCTTTTTTTTTTTTTTTTTCTTCCAGTTTTGTTTTTCTTTGTGTTTTTCTCTGACATACATTTTAAATTAAAAGGTTGGAAATGTGGATGCCGGATAGGAGGTCGGTGCTCAGATTTTTATTTATACATCAATGTGTTTTATGAGGCTTTTGTATTGCTAGATTTTGTATTTCTTTTCCAACTTTATGAAAATAATAATAAAAAAAAAATAAAAATACACAGGTCATCGGTAGGGTGAGTCACAGAATATAACCATAGACTTACTCCTGTCTTGATGCCCTGTATACCTTTTACTTATTTATTCATTTATTTTTATATAGCTTTTACACAAAGTTGATGTAACTTTATATTTTATGTACTTACACTAGTTTGTTTAAAAAAAAAAAAAAAATAGTTCGTAAAATATCATCCTAAACTTGCTTTTAACCAATGTGTAACTGATCTGTTCACACAGCATTAAAGGGATAGTAATGTTTCACAATAAAAGCTGCTGCAATTAATTTTCATAGTATTTGGGCCATAGAGAGTGTAATTTCAAGAGTTCAAGAGTAATTGAAGGATAAAGTTTCCCCTCCTGCCCCTTTTACCTAGTGTAAGCCATCTCTTCTCAGATGTTGAGTGCAGTCCATAGACCAGACCGATAACAGCAAGGGACAATCTTCTTCCTATGAGAACAATGAAAGCCCCCCCCCCCCCCCTTGACAAGTTTTTCAGGCTTTTCCCTTATCTTAATTGAAGATTGTCCCTCTCTGCAGTCTACCTGGGCACCTCCCTTATGATCTGGCTGAACAGTGTTACATCAGTAAAAGGGGTGGGGGATACTTTGTCATTGAATTACTCTTGAACTACAACTCTGGACTTTGGAGAGTGTTATTTCAATTCTGTCAGAGTTGTAGTTAGGCTGACCATACCTCACCTTTAAAAAGGGACACACATGAAAAATGCATAGTACAGGGTTGCTTTTGTGCACTCCTGAAATATGCCTATTTCCTATGTGTCCCTTTTTAAAGGTGAGGTGAGGTATGGTCAGCCTAGTTGTAGTTCAAGAGTAATTCAATGACAAAGTATCCCCCTCCCACCCATTTTACTGATGTAACACTGTTCAGTAATGTTTCATAATAAAAACAGCTCTAATTAATAATCATAGTATTTGGACTTTGGAGAGTGTTGTTTCAATTCTGTCAAATACTATGATTATTAATTAGAGCTGCTTTTATGATGAAATATTACTATCCCTTTAATCGAATGAAGTTTGTGTGTCTGTATTGAGAGCATAGTTTATGGATTGTGTTTAGCGCCCCTGCTCTTGTATTAAGAAATGTTCTTATCTTTTAAACATAATACTGGACAGTCAGTGGGATCCATGGAACATGGCTCAAGACTATATGTAAAACTAGATTTTAGGTAAGAAATCAAATGGATAACTTATACAGATGCTGACATGGTGTACAGATATTTGCACGTAAATAACTCTGGTTTATTTTAGCTGTTAGTGTATCTTAAAGGAATAGTGATTGCAGCAAAACAATAGCCCACTCTTTTCCCAGAAATGTAGTCGGGAGTCGTGGGTGGGAATACCGCATGGACATTGCACTGAAGGCCATCATTATGGGTAGAAAGCTATCTTTTTTAACTTATGGGGAGTGTTCAGTGTGGGGGCCAGTCGAGGGATATAATGTGCTACAATGCTGTTATTTGGCATTACTATGCGACTGTCCTATGGCAGGGAGTGGATGATAGGTGTTGTAATCTCCAAGTGCCCAAGGCTGCCTGACCCTCTAATGGTAGCACAGTGATTTGTGGTAGCTACAGGCTAACATTGATCAAATGTAGAATATGCCCTTTCGTGTGCTAGACAGGAATTAATTTTTCGTTTCCATTGCTTGGCTTCTGTGTGGTTATGCACAGGGCCTGAGACACATGTGCCATGGGGAACACATTTCCTATTTTTTTTTCATTAACCCCTTAGTGACCGTCCGCGAGCGCACGCGGCCGGCACTTAACGACGGGGTTTTTTTTTTCTGCATTGTAGTGAATGACTTTCGTTACTTACCAGGTACGTCCTTTGTCACTAAGTGACATTTTTTTGTGACGTACCTGGTAAGTCACTTGTCGGGAAGGGGTTAATTTAAGCTGGTCTTTTAATCACTTGAATGATGGAGAGATCTCAAACACATTGCAAATATGGCCCTGTGAAGTTTTTGAAACTGAATTTGAATCTTGAATGAAGGTTCGGTTTGATTTAAAGTTAACTCTCCTGATTTGGAATCTTCAGTTCTGGCATGGGCCATCAGCTGCAACCAGAATTGGCATCATCAAAACAAATGATCAATACTGCAGTTTTGTCCTCCCCTAATGCCTTGCTGGAGGTCATGCGAAAACGGAGTGTGGGACCTGCGACACTGGCACTATCATTCTTTTTGTTTGTAGAGTATTTGTAATTAATGGATTCTGTTTCGTTAGCAAGTCGCCATCAGCTGCGATCAGAATTGGTATCTCCAAAATCCTCTTGAGGGCACAATCAAAACAAGTTATCAATACTGCAGTTTTGTCCTCCCCTAATGCCTTGCTGGAGGTCATGCAAAAACTGAATGTGGGACCTGCGACACTGGCACTATCATTCTTTTTGTTGTTTGTAGAGTATTTGTAATTAATGGATTCTGTTTCATTAGCAAATCTCCATCACCCCAATTTTGATTTGCAGGACCCTAAATGTGACATTTAAAATGTACCCACTGTTAGTGAATTAATAATTTAAGAATTCGAGTGTGTGTATGTGTGTCATCTGAAAGCAGATTGGTACAGCAATACCCAGAGTTCAAAATTCCCTCTACGTTATTTCTCAGGCAAATTTTTCACAGCTACACTAAAGGGGTGCATGTGTATAAAATATCCCAGTTTAGGAGCCACATCTAAAATTTTAGGTGCTCAGTTTTCCAGGTTCCTGGGATTTTCCCACCCCTATCTGTTAGAGACCTATGTTAAAGGGATAGTAATGTTTCAAAATAAAAGTAGCTCCAATAGTATTTGGGCCATGGAGAGTGTTATTTCAATACTGTCAGAGTTGTAGCTCAAGAGTAATTGAATGATAAAGTTTACCCATCCCACCCTTTTAACCTAGTGTAAGCCCCTTCCCCTCAGATGTGGAATCTGGTCCACAGACCAGACAGATCATAACAAGGGACAATCTTCTTACTGTGAGAACAATGAAAACCCTGCCCCCCTTGACAGGTTTTTCCTTATGCTCACTGAACATTGTCCCTTTCTGTGATCCATCCGGACAGTCTTGCTGCTCTGAGGTGAGCGTTGTTACATCAGTAAAAGGGGCGGGAGGAGGATACTTTATCATTCAATTACTCTTGAAGTGTACAGCTCTGACAGTATTGAAATAACACTCTCAATGGCCCAAATACTATGAAGATTAATTGGAGCTACTTTTATTTTTAAACATTACTATCCCTTTAACACATAGGGTTAAAAAAAATCTCCAACTTATGCATTTAAAGACCCTGTTTAAAATGTTGGACCCTGTTTAAAGGGATGGTAATATTTCACAAAAACAGCAGCTCCAATTCATCTTCATAGTATTTGGGCCATAGAGAGTGTTATTTCAGTACTGTCAGAGTTGTAGTTCAAGAGTAATTGAATGATAAAGTATCCCCCTCCTGCCCCTTTTACCTAGTATAACACTGCTCACCTCAGATGTGGAATCCAGTCCATAGACCAGACAGATAACAGGGGATAGTCTTCTTACTATGAGAACAATTAAAACCCTGCCCCCTGACAGTTTTTTCAGCTTTTTCCCTTATACTAATTGAAGATTGTTCCTTTCTGTGATCCATCTGGACACTCCCTGCTGTTCTGAGGTGAGTGTTACATCAGTAAAAGGGGCAGGAGGGGGATACTTTATCATTGAATTACTCTTGTACTACAACTCTGACAGTACTGAAATAACACTCTCCATGGCCCAAATACTGAGAAGATTAATTGGAGCTGCTTTTATTATGAAACATTACTATCCCTTTAAAATTACATTACTTTTGAACTGAATGCCCCTTAGCATCAGAGGGGTAGTGATTCACTTTGCTTTCTCGAAAATCACTCCTCTCCACCTAATTGGGCTGTAGTTTCCACCAGAGGGGTGGAATAAATGGATAAGGAGGATAAACTATTTGTATCATTACAAGATGGAAGCTCCTATGTCCTATTTGAATTATTACTGGATATCGCACTCACAGAGGCAGACATCATTCTTTGTTGCCTGACTTCAACCCCCCCCCCCTTCCTGTTTATTCTAGCGCCCGTCTCCTTTGTGTTCCAAGCATTGCTCAGTACAGTAATCTTCTATTGTCCTTCCCCATATCCACTTTTTTAAAAAAAAAAATGGTTTAACTCTTTGGATGCCACATAGCAAGACAATTATTCACACCTCTCTGGCACTCAAGGGGTTAAAGGAAGATAGTCACAAGTATCTCGATATGATCACTAACACTTTGAAATGTATGCCTCAGTAGCTTTCAGAAAAAATTCTGCAGGCTCCATTAATTGCTTATCAGCTGATGCAGATAATTAGATAGGACTAGTGACTCCTGCCTACAAAAGCCTAGACTAGATTCTTTATTTCCTTTCTCCTCACACCACAGCAAAGTTTAACCCTTAGAGTGTCAGGTGTTCAGTGGATTGCACAGCAGAGAATTGAGCGCTGTCTGGCACTCAAAAGGTTAGAGAAGAGAGTCTCCAGTCCTCGTGGTATGTCCTGAAGACTAATATCTTGAAATGCTGGGTTAGATCAGGGCTAATCTGTTGATCGACCGCCATCTGTTGGGGACTAGAACTCCCATCGACGTACAGCCAAATGTTGCCCTGTTGCTAGATTGTAAGGTCGTGCAAGCAGTGTAGCCTTCTATAATGAGTTGTGCAGCTGTGGAATATGCTGCTGATTTATAAATGAACTAGTATTGAAGGCCTGTGTGCACGGGCCAAAATTCCACCCAGCGGCTTCGGCTGCTGCCCCGAAGCGGAGCCAGGCGGTGGGCAGTTCAGAGTGCCCTGCTCAGTGCCTCTGACTGGAGGCCGGCACGTTTGGGCAATCTCTACTGCGCGTGACTGCGTTTTTCGGCCAGTCTCTACTGTGCATGTGCCTAGTTGCGCACATAGGGAGCTTTGCATTCTAGCAAATTATGTTATAAGGGTGATGATAATACCCTGGTTTTTAGCATGGCCTAGCACAGTGTGTTTCAGCATTGGTCGGCATGATTTCCCTGCTGGTTAACAGGTGGATTTTGATTGGCTCTGTCACTGTGCTTTCTCCACCTGTGCTTAACCCTTTGAGTGCCAGAGGGGTATGTCAGGGGGTTAATCCGCAATAATCTGACATGTTTGTGTCCAGAGGACCAGGGAGCTGAGACTCACTGGCCTAGCTGATGTAGCTGCATTTTTTTTTTTTATTATTATTAAAGTAGTACAAGAAAATAATGTAATTGTATTTCCTTTATGTACATGCATTATCTCAGTGGACAAGTTTGTACAGAGCATGAGTAAGGATAGAGATGGGGACCCTGTGTAATCCTAGTAGGAGAATGGAGGTTGGTGGAGAAGTATGTGCAGAAGAGAACTAGGGCATGGCAATATCATAAGCTTGGGGTATTGCAGGTGATGCTGCTAGACCCATGACCAATTAAGGCTGAATTAACAGGTTTCAGTAGGACCAGTGCTGCTGGATGTGTTCCAGAAACCTGAGTGGGTATAGTCATGTAGCTGCATCTTTAAATCCTAGCAGGGGGGAGGGTTTGCTCAGCTGTGTGGCAGTCCTGGCTCCCTGCCTGCAGGATGACGTAGGTCTATATGAAAGTGAAAGGCATGTGCGTTGCTTTGTGGGATCTCGCATGCGCTGCTAATCCAGTGACGTACAACTAGCAAGGTTCACCAGAGCCCAGCGCAGCTTCTCTTCACTTACTGGGCAGCAAGGAATGAATGGATTCCTAGATTTTATTTGTAGGTTTAGTTACCTGGCTGTAGAGTTTACTGTTTACAATCTTGTATCTGAGTATACATTGCCTTTTAGTTTATAATGTAGAATCTCTACTGCTGCTCTGGAACCAACTGGGTAAATGACCATTTTAATCAATCTGAGATTAATAACTGCATTCTTACTGGATATTTTCTCCTGATAAAGGTGTGCACCTCCAGCTGTTGTTCCACTTTAGATTCAGTCATACTCAGCCAGCCAACAAATGGCTGAAGATGATGGCAATTGTAGTCCAACAACAGCTGCAGGGTAAATGGTTCACAATTATTCTGGTGTGAAATAACTTGGACCCAGTTCACATGTGGCTTTGCAGCATCTCGTGTGAATTACCCCATAGAAAAGTCTGAAACTTGTTGCTTTTATGTTGGGTTTGTTTCTTTGCACACCTATTTAGGCAAGGACAAATGAATGGAGAGTCAGATGGCAGATTATATCTGGGCCACAGATTGATCCACCTGGACACTAGCAGAGAGGTCCTGAGTACATGCACTGTAGCCAGGATGTGCTTACCCCTGCTTTAGAATCCCTCATCCCATGTCCTCAAGTACCCATAACAATGCAGGTTTTACAGACTTCCCTGCCTGAACACAAGTGTGTCATTAGTCATTCTCATTAGTTCAGTGTTGTCAGCTATTAAAAAATATTGGATAAAACCTAAGGTGGCCAGATATAAGTAAATGCATCTGTTTATGAGTCTGCGCATTGAAAGACAGGACCTGACATGTAAGCAAGGAAAGGAGACCTGTTCAGATATACTGCCCACTGAACGGGTGTTTTGTAATAGATCCAAAAATCAGTATGAGGGAGAATGAGTAAGGGCTGGTTTATATTCAGGCCTTTTCCCTAGAAACTACACACAAAGGTTGTGGGTGTCACCCTCTTGTATTCCTTTACCCTTTTGAGTGCCAGAGTGGTACATGGTGCATTGCAAAGCAATGTGATGCACATCCCTCTGGCACTCAAAGGGTTAACTGTTTGACTGCCAGGGAGCCATGCAACAAAAAAAAAAAAAGGTTGATAGAACTTTTATTTCTTGCATACACTAGGTGTTAAGCACATGATATTTATAGTTCTATCAACCTATTTTTTTATTATTTTTATGGTTGAATATCTCCCTGATGCTCAGAGTTAACCCTTTGAGTGCCAGAGGGGTACACAATGCATTGCCCACCCCTCTGGCACTCAAAGGGTTAATTTAGTGTTTAGCACTGTGTGTATTGAGGTAATACCTAATGTCAGTTAACGGATTATTGCCTGCTGCTCTTGTATTAACTCTACCGGTTCATGGAATGTCATGGATGAATAATGGGAGCCCTGGAAGAGACAGGAATGTCAGCTCTCAGAGCAATTGTAAGACTAGATTTTAGGCCCTAAAAGACAGAGCACGTTTACAAATACAAGCATGAAGTACGGCAAGACATTTTAGGTGTCGGTGTTCCTTTAAATGCAAGGCACTTATGAAAACCTAATTCTACCGGACAGCTCAAGAATTGGTGTACCCTGCTGTGTGTGTGTTTTAGTGTTTTTCCTTTAACCCTTTGAGTGCCAGAGGGATACGGAATGCATTGCTTTGCAATGCATTCCGTATCCCTCTGGTACTCAAAGGGTTAAGGGATACGTGGTCACCATTAGTTGTCACGCTGTTCTAAAGGTTGATTGCTGTGCCGTCTTACAGAAATGTTTTTAGAAGTGTACTGCTTTTTAAAGTGTTACATGGTCACTTTTTATGCATATATTGGATTTAATTTTTTTATTACAGACTAGTGAAAATATAGCCCTGCAGATGGACACTTTCATAATGCTTATTTCAGTCACCTTCCAAAGAAATAGCAATTTAATATAAATATACACCTGGAAAAGAGGACACATTTATTGCTCTGGGTAACACATGTATTTTGGGTCAGTGTTTTCCCACTCTCAACTACTGCAGTTGCAGCTCTTGTTCCTATGTAGCAGTGATCCGCTGGAGAGGCGGGGGTAGGAGGTAAACTGGAGAGAGCTGGCACATGGATAGCATCAGCCATTTAGCTGGCTGCTCCATAGATACTGATTGGTGTAATGCAATTTGTAAAAGGCTTGTTTGCAGCCAAACTCTGCTGCAACTGTCATGAAACAATCACGAGTTATTGCATCTTTGCATAACCTTAGCTGTTGGCTGTCAGTGTGACTTGCATCATTTAGCTATAAGTCTTTAGCTGGCTTTCAAGAGGTTGAGGAAGCTTTGGCCCATATTTATAAAACAAAACTGGAGATATTGCTATTAAATTTGGTTTTTTAATCCCTTGAATGCTAGAGAGGTCTCCAATTTGAGATCTGTCTAGAATTGAAAGGCTTAAAACTGTAGTTTGCTTAATACAGAATATCTCTAGTTTGCTTTTATAAATATTGGCCATTGTTTTAACATTATACTCCTTACTCTGCCATGTTATTGTAGTGGAGCCTTTTGTGGCATCTGCTGAAGAGTAGTTTCACCTGCTGAAAACCAGCATGATCTCTATTGTATGGCTTTCTATCTAGATATGGAACAGCACGCACAGTTACAAAAGCCAGTTGTATTTTAGCATTGTATTAACTTTTTGAGTGCTAGAGGGGGTACGCAACGCATTGCAAAAGCAATGTGTTCCCTACCCGTCTAGCACTCAGAGTTACATAGTAACTTAGTAAATTAGGTTGAAAAAAGACACAAGTCCATCAACTTCAACCTTCGCCTCATACCTCGGTTATGGTTAATGGTAATGCATATCAGGTGTGGACTAAATAAATTTAGCAGCCAGACATACTTTAGGAACCATTATAGGAGATATATATATATTACACATTTAGGAGCCAGTTGTTAAATATTCAGCAACCCAGGCTCCTGGGATATTTCCACCCTGCTGTAGAACCATTGTTTAAAAGCCTTAAAGTGCTAAAAAGATGGTTCAGTGCACTGCTTTGTACCGAGTTGGGTACCCAAAAGGGCTGCTTACGTTGCTTCGTAATGCATTGCATACTCAAAGGGTTAAGTTCCTTTTTTCCATATTCCTGCATTTGTTCTATGATAATTATTTACCTAGAGCTGGCTTGTTTGCTTTTGAAAAAGTAGAAAGGTCTCGAAAAAAATTAGACAAGACTGTAGTGGAATATATCTGCTGTTATGTGCTGCTGGCAAATAGTGACTTCTTGATAGCTGTGCAGTGAAAGCAAACTGCTTTCTGGATGCAAGTGTTGTCTTTTACGGTTGAAAGACGCAGACTTGCTTTGACCTATTTTCAGAGGTTTTGCCTTAATGTCTTTGTTAATATCACAGATTAAGGTATTTAGCAATAATGTGTTTTATAACTACTGCAGGGAAGAGAAACTTGAATACTTGCAGGTTTCAAATGGCCAGACATTGACGGCTTTCCAGCTTTTTTGGAACTTGAGCAGCTCTGTGTTGTTGCCTATACTAGGGGTGGTCGGTTGTTAGGCCTCCAGCTCTTGGGGTCTCTATCTTCCATGATCTGAAATTGGACAATGGCTGGTTGGGGATGAGACTAGTTTTAGTCCCCAGCAGCTGGAGAACCAGCCATCGATTATCCCTGACCTATTTGTTCTCCAGAGATTGTGTGTCTTTAAAGGGATAGTAATACTTTGTTTTATCTGTATTTTATTTTGTAGGAACGATACAAGTCTTATCTCTCAAACCTTTATGGTTTGAGAGATATTTCCCAAGCAAAGTTTCCCCTCCTGCCCCTTTTACCTAGTGTAAGCCATCTCTTCTCAGATGTGGAATGCAGTTCATAGACCAGACAGATAACAGCAAGGGACAATCTTCTTCCTATGAGAACAATGAAAGCCCTGCCCCTCTTGACACGTTTTTCAGGTTTTTCCCTTATCTTAATTGAAGATTGTCCCTCTCTGCAGTCTACCTGGGCACCTCCCTTCTGATCTGGCTGAGCAGTGTTACATCAGTAAAAGGGGCGGGAGGGGGATACTTTGTCATTTAATTACTCTTGAACTACAACTCTGACAGAATTGAAATAACACTCTCCAAAGTTCAAATACTACGATGATTAATTGGAGCTGCTTTTATTATGAAACATTATTATCCCTTTAAAGGAACAGTAATCTCTAAAATACTGTCTATATACTTCTAACTACTGCTAACGTGCTCCAGTAGCTCTTGGGTTAATAATTACTCAGACGAGTTTGTGATTCCATGCTGAGCCTCGAAAACTAGGGAGAATAAGCATCCATTTTCTCTGTCTGATTGGTCACTGCTCTGTGGGAGCTGATACTGATGTCTCAAGTGCAGAAGAACCCCTGTTTTTGTCTCTACCAAAGTGTGCTGATTCTGTGGGCACTTGAGATGTCACAAGGCATCCATAGAACAAGTCGCTGATCAGACGCAAGAAGTAGAGGCTCCTACCCCATAGTTTTTAGGTGACAGGGCCTGATCAGCCATGTGACTGATTATTAACCCCTGAGCTAAGAGCATGTTGGTTATAGGACCACATAGCCAGTATTTTAGTATAGTGATATTAGTTGTAGTGTTCCTTTTTGTGGGGCAAAAAAATGTTAAAGCTCAGTCTCTTACTACTTAGTTGCTGCTTCTCCCATCTGTTAGTAGAAGCATTATAAATTTGCATCACTCAGTGTACAGCCCCCCCCCCAAGCTGCCTCTCTCTAGTTAAAACGTAAACCACCCCTAATATGCTGGCAAGTATGAGATCCCAAGCTTATGATATACTGCTAGGTAAGGGGAAAATAAAACCACTTTTATTGACTGTATAAACCAGAAGTAAAAATCCACTTAAAAAAAAAAAAAGTACATTTTAAAATGCAGTGGTGCCAATGGGCACATTAACTTGTGCCCACAGATGTCAAAAAGAGCTCAGGGACCTATTGGTACTAAAGCGCTTGGAATTTTATCCACAGTGGTTAAATTAGCATCAATCACCATTAACGAATGTTACTTCACAAGAGACGTAGGGGAAGATTTATAAAGAGTGCTTGTTCTGTTTTGTGAATGGATCCTTAAAATGTCCTTATTATGAGTATTTGTAAAGTATTTGAGGTACATTTATAAATGTTGTGACCGTAAAGAAAGACAGGTCAGACATGGCCTTAAATATTTGGTGAAAATTGTCACAACTAGTGACATTTCTTTATAAATTCACTAACTTTTACAAACTTCCTTACTCCATTTTTTTTTTTTTTTTTTTTTTTATAAATAAAAAGTACTGCACAGCATTGTCCTCCTATACTTTATCTCTTTGAGTGCCGGAGGGGTATGCAATGCATTGCGTACCCCTCTGGCACTAAAAGGGTTAATACTTTCATAACTACCAGTGACAATCTTACAGCCATTTTATCTCTTCTTTTCCATTAACTCCACTTTATACATCTCCCCCACAGGCCCATATTTATAAATTGGAGTTAACGGAGTTATTGTGGAGTAAACCAACTGCACCGTAGCAGACAAATAAACATTCCTGTTTAATTGGGCTTTTAGCCCCTTGAATGCATTGTGAAGCAGTGCATTGGAGGCCTCTCTAGCGTGCAAGAGGTTAAAAAGTTTGCACAAAGATTTAGGAATATTTTATTTGTCTATTATGTTGCAGAATGTTTACTCCAAGATAAGTCCAGTTTGCTTTCATAAATATGGGCCCAGAATTCCTTAGTATACATTTTATCTGTGCAGAGTAAGGTAACGGTGTTTTGATTAAGAAATGACGAGTTGGATCACGAGTCCGCTCAGGCCGTGATTCATCAAGGTGCGAATGGATTAGTGCGCAGGAAAATCAGAGGATTTCTCAGCACATTAACCATTCGCCCATTCAGCAACTTTCGGCTTTTATCTGGCTTATTCTTCAATAAACGATGGCCAGATAGAGCCGACAAATGTGATCCGCTAGCTTCAAGCTGGCGAATCACTTTTTGAATGCATGGGGCGAACACACGCATACACATTTTCGCTTATGCGTATCCGTGGTTTTTTTTTTTTTTTTGTGAAAGTATTTTACCAGGAAGTATACATTGAGATTGTCTCTCGTTTTCAAGTATGTCCTGGACTCATTTTATCTACCTTAGGTGAAAGGCTGAGCTGACCTTGCCGGGACTAGAACCTGCAACCTCACGGTCTGACCAGATTCTACAGCTGGTGCCTTAACCAACTGAGCCATCTTTTTCCCATGAATGACCAGTTATGCAAGTTTCCCTGAAGGTATTCATCAATGATCGCGGCAAAGAGTAGCGTATTTATTACTCTAATCTTCCCGCAGTTTGATGAATCCTGGCCTTAAAGCTGTAACTTTAGCCCTGTTGGGTAACCCTTTGTGTGCACAGGTATGATACATCTTTAAGTAATACAAACTATATACTAGTAGAGTGGTGCAGTATATGTAGAGCAGTACTGATTCTGCCACAGGTAGCCTCAACCCTTGAAAGAAATGGTTGTAATTTTATGATCTTGCAACTCTGAAAGGGGTAGCAGTGATTTATCTGGTAAAGAATGGACTTAATGCTTTTTTTTTTTTTTTTTTTTTTAATTTGTTTTTCTGGCAAGTTTCCCTTTAAATGCATCTCTGCTTGAGAACAGGTGCTCATCCTATTGACTGATAGTGACTCAAGGAGGGATGTCTTTAACCCCATGAGGACCAACAAGATATTTAACACATTGCAAAGGGGGTTAAACAGAGGAGTGCCACAAAGGAGAGAAGCTTGTTTAATGGTACATTGCAAATCCATTTGGTGCTCAAAGGATTAGTCCTCTGAGTACCTCTAGGACTAATTTAACCATTCCTTCTCTTTATAAAATAGCAGTATTTATAATTGCAGTAATATCAAAGGCGTTTTAGATTCTCATTCAGCTGTGCTTTATAACAGATGTGATTGTGTATAAGGGCCAGCATGCAAGGGAAGATCAGAAACTGTATTCTGCCACTTAAATACAGTTTAACCCTTTGAGAGCCGGCTATCCAACACATCGCAGCACAATGTGTTAGATAACTCTCTGGCACTCAGAGGGTTAAATCTTCACTAACAAATGTCTCCAATAAACCTATTGACATTTATAAACAATCTTCAAACTTTGAAAATTGTCTTTCTAAATATTTATTTAAACACCTTGGATGCTTACTGAAGTCTCTAATGCCTTGTGAGGCAATGGATTGAGATTTCTGGGGCAGTCATGGGATTACAGAGCATTTGTAATGCAGAAGAACTGTTGTGCACTTATTTTATAGCCTTTTAACTCTTTGAGTGCCAGAGGGGGGTACTCAATGTGTTGCACACCCTTGGGCACTCAGAGTTGAGAGCTAAAAGGTTGTGCAACATTGTTTTGCACAGTTGTGCATGCACTGGTTTTTAACACTTTGAGTGCCAGAGGGGTATGCAGCTCAATACCCCTCTGGCACTCAGAGTTAAAAGGTTTATTTGTTTTAACGTTTAGAATGACTGAGGGCTATTCAAAGAACATACAAAAGAACTTTACAACCAAGTGTTGTGCATCCTTCTAGCCTTTTAAATTGATGCCGATCATATCCGTTTTATCAGAAGGTCCGTAATGAAAATGGCATTTAATAGTGTACCTGTAGCATAAATAATTAATTTGATGCATTAATTCCAGGGGCCGTACTCTACTAAATTAACTCTCTGCTATCCATTGCATTTTAAAGACCTGTTTACTACTGCTAATCTGTTTTAACACTATGAGTTCCAGATGGACATGAAATGCGTGTAACCGATATATTAGACAAATAGATAAGTGCTTCAAATTGAAAATTAGGTTTGTAGACAACCAAGAAAAGCGTTGCCAGAAGTGGATAATTCTACAGCAAACCAACTGCAGTTGGGGAGAAATTAAATTGGAAAAAAAAAAATCCACTGATTTATATGGAGCTTTTAAAGGGGTAGTAATGTTTCATAATAAAAGCAGCTCCAATTAATCTTCATAGTATTTGGGCCATAGAGAGTGTTATTTCAGTACTGTCAGAGTTGTAGTTCGAGTAATTGAATGATAAAGTATCTCACTCCCGCCCCTTTTACTGATGTAACACTGCTCACCTCAGAACAGAGGCTGTGTCCAGATGGATTGCAGAGAGGGACAATCTTCAATTAGCATAAGGGAAAAACTTGTCAAAGGGGGCAGGGCTTTCATTGTTTTCACAGTAAGAAGATTGTTCCTTGCAGTGACCTGTCTGATCCCAGGACCAGATTCCACATCTGAGGGGAGGTGGCTTACACTAGGTAAAAGGGGTGGGAGGGGGATACTTTATCATTCAATTACTCTTGAACTACAACTCTGACAGTACTGAAATAACATGTTCCATGGCCCAAATACTATTAAGATTAATTGGAGCTGCTTTTATTTTGAAACATTACTATCCCTTTAAAGGAAGGGTAACATTTTATTTTGACTTCATGTATTCTGCAAGTGCATAAAAAGTATACACAATCTGACACACAAAAATTTCTGTCACTTTTTTTTCCCACTTTAAAGTTACTGTTGGTGACATAATTTAATTTCTAAATACAGGGAGTTTTTAACCATTTGAGTGACAAAGGAGTGCAACACCAAGCACTGGCTACTTCTCTGGTACTCAGAGGATTAAACAATGTTGCAAGTGTTCCTACAGCACCGACTGATCTCTTTCCTGTAGAGGCAATCATTTCTACATTGTTTCACTGTCTCTTATCCTATATAATAATTTGCAAAGGATGTTTGTCAGAAGCCGTCATGCACAGTAGAGACTGCCCAAACAAATGGAATGCTGGGAGTTCTGTGCTTTCAGGCAGTCTCCACAGTGCATGACTGTGTCAGTGGCAGGACGCAGAGCAGAACTAGTCTCTTAATCCTTTGAGTGCCAGAGGGCTATGCAACGCATTGCAATGCAATGTGTACCCCTCTGGCACTCAAAGGGTTAAAATCACAAGGACCTTGGCCCGTGTACACAGGCTTTTATGCTTCTTAAAAAATACATTCTGATAGCTCTGGGTCAGGGAAGTGTTAAAAAAAAAAAAAAATTAAATTAAAACAAAGTACAAGTAAGGGCAGTTTGGATTTATATATTATGCACTTGCAGAATATATAGTAAAGTCAAAATAAAAGGTTACTTTTAATGTAATCATTTTGTATACTTCAACAATGTGTTGGAAACTTCTCTGGCATTCAAGAGGTTACAAGCCCGTTTAAAATCAGTGTGAATTTTGGGAATGTGTGTTTCCCGATGGTGCAGTTGGTTTGCTCTTGAATTGCTCAACTTGTCTTTTGCTCATTAGGCCCAGAGTGTATTTACCCAGTAGGACTGAGATTTAGGGCATCTGTGTGAGTTAATTGTGAAATTGTATGCCATGCTAATCATGTGAAACTTGTTTTGTGTAGTATAATGCGGGATTTTTACTTGCGTTTGTCAGAGGATGGGCAACCTGTGGCTCTGCAGTTTGATTAAAACGTACTTTTACCCCTCTGTAGGCCAACATAAGGTGGAAAGTCACAAGGGCATGTGGGACATCTGATGTTTGTGTCGGTCTCAAAGGCATACCTGGGAACTTTCCAAATGAGCTCACCCTGAGATCTTTGGAATATTAACCCTTAAAGCTTCCTGTAATGTAGATTTCATGCAATACTGCCTGCTTGCTCTAACTCGGAGGTGCTCCAGTTGGTCCATAAGGAACCTTTAACAAGTTACAATTTAGAGATCTCACTGCCTAAACACAAATAAACCAGCAGGACATTTCCTGTTGCTTTTCTGGTACAAAAGGCACCAATATTGATAGTAAGGAAACATTTAATGGTGGCAAATCTTGTAGTAGGTATCACATACCTCTCTCGCCCTGAGATTTGGGTCTAAGCCGTGAGAGTTCCCAGGTATGCTCAAAGGTGATGGGAAAGTGGATCTCCAGCTGTTGAACTGAAACTCATCATCACCTTTAAATGGCCATGAGCATGTGGACACTTGAGGCCTCTCGTTTATAGCATAGAAAGTTTAGCCTCTGTCTACGTGTGGCTCTTAGGCAATGGAAAATATATGGCTCTCCAGTTGAAACTCCCATTACCTTCATCATACCAACAACCGGTAGAGAGTCCCATTAGTTTCTATGTGCAACATACAAAGTACAGAATATGTAAAGGTGTGTCTCGCTCTCAGGCGATGGGAAGATGTGGCTCTCCAGCTGTTTAAGTAAAACTCCCGCTACTGTTTGCAGCAACACGTGATATTGGGGCTCTCGTGTGTGGCCTACGAAGTGCAGGGTCTGTGCACATACATTTGTGTCAGCAGATGGTCAATATGTGACTCTTCAGCTACTGTTACTACAATCCCTCTCATCTTCTGCAGCCCAGGGCCGTGTGAGGGTGATGGGAATTGTAATGTAACCGAAGCTGCAGAGCCACACGTTGCCCGTGTGCGGTGTATGTAAGTGATGTCCCCCTTCCCCTGCAGGTTGCACAGTGAGTCCCAGCTCCGTGCGCACTGATCCTGTCCTGCTCTTCCAGTGCGCCTGTGCCGGATCTACTTCCCCCTGTGTGTGCTGCTGGGGGTGGGGTTGTGCAGGGGGAGGCTGCGGGCTCTGCCTCTCGGAAGGATCTCCCAGTGCAAGCCGTATGTGTGACGGGAAAGGGTGTCCGCTGGAACTGAGCGGCACATCTCGGGAGCCCCCAGTCTTGGTGTGCGCTGGAGGTTCGACTGGAGCGGCCTGTGAGTGCAGCCTGGAGACATGGAACCGTAGCCGGGCACACAGGTGAGAGCAGCGGCCGGGGATGCCACGTACATGGCAGTGTGTCACTCCGCGGCCAGCTGACACTGACAGCCGGGAGGGAGGAGGGAGAGGGGGCTGGGCTGGTGGCATTAGGGGATTAACCCCCGCAGTTCCAGGCCACGACTTAGTTTAACCCCTGCAGCATTGTACCTCACCGACATTGTACAATATCCTATTAACCCCTGAGCTGTCACTCTTGAGTTGCTACATAATCTGCGGTTAACCCCAACAGTACCAGGCCTCAACTATGTTCAGTATTCTGCTAGCAACCATTCAAGTACCAGGCTATGGGTACGGTATCGTACTGTATCCCCATCCCCCAATTAGCGCACCATCCATCTGATAACCCCTGCAGTACCAGGCTCTAAATGGCCATAGTGTTTTATTGTACATCCCCAACTTTGCACAACATCCATCATGGTATCTTATTAACCCGCTAAGTACCAGAGGGGTGTGCTATGCATTGCTCTGCGTTGCTAATCTGTTTCTTAAAGGGTTAACTCTTAAAGTGCCTTGACTTTGTGCAGTATTCTGCTAGCAACTCCTGCAGTGCCACACACTAAATAGAAACATTTTACAGTTAACCTATGCATTACTGGGTCCAGGATTGAAACTATATTATACTTGAAATTCCAGCAGTTCTGTACCCCGACTTTGTCTCTTGTTGATATCTCCTAGTGTACCAGGACACTATTTTGAATAATATCTATATTTTAACATCTGCGATATTGTACAGAATACACATTGTAACCTTTGATGGTACTGGGCTCTGAGTTGGCAGAATATCTAATCGGATAAATCCTCCAGTGCCAGGCCTCAAATTTGTATAGTCTCCTATTAGCAAGCCTCTCTGGACCAGGCTTTAAACTGGAACGGTGTTTTACTGTTAACCCATATATTACCTGGCCCACCTCTGTTGTATGTTAATGGTGTTGGCAATATTATACCCTGATTTTACACAGTGTCATACTGGTGACCATTACAGTGCCATGATCCAACATTGCAGTATGGTGCTGGTAAACCATAAAGCAGTGGGTGCCCACTTTGCATAGTAGTTTCCAACCCTTTAGAACTGTACCCCTAGTTGGCAAAGTATGCAGCTTGTAGTCCCTGATGAACCAACACTGTCCTGCAGTGTATCTTAATGTTAACTCCTGCTGTTCAGTGCCCATTGCAGTGTTGTACTAGTAACCCCAGCAGTATCAAGCACTTACTGTACAGAACTTCAATACCGATCTCTTATGTATAACCCTTAACACTTATATTTCTGTATCACTTAACATCTGCATTGTAAGATATACTTAGTCCTGTACTCATGAGCCTTAATGTTGCACATTAAAGTGCTGTTAATGCTTTCAGTTCTGGACTTGGCACAAAATATTAGTGTTTATCACTTATTACAAGGCTGTAATGCTACACAACATCTTACTGTTAAAGAAGCAACACTTCTTAATAACACACACACACCCCTACCTACACCTACTTTACTATGGTTGAAAAATCTTAAAACCCTTATGGATTTTGCCTTGTTCAAGAGGATTTCCAGGACTGATTGATGATAAATCTGTGGAAGAGGACATGACAGTTGCTGGCAGTTTTTCAAGCTGAAGCAGGCAGTGCATGTTCTTTTCACACCCTCTGGTCCTTGGAGGGTTAAGATTACCAAATTTGGTAAGCAGTGTCTGAGGTTGTGGTATGCTGCTAGAAACTTTAACTTTTTGAGTGCCAGAGGGGTAAGCATTGCAATGCATTGCATACCTGTCTGGCACTCAAATGGTTAATATCCACCTCCATGAGCGTGACATCCAGGACTGACTGACTGACTGGCAAAATTTATATGTGCAGTTAACGTTTCGGACCATAGTAAGGTAAGTGTGGGTTATTATTAGATTGGGTTGGTTCTCCTACCCATCTAATACCAGTCTTGATCACTATACATTATATTGCTGGTGACTCCTGCATGCTGAGCACTGACTTCATACAGTAGCTTATGGTTAACCCTTGGAATGACCTGCCTTGACCCTACAGTATGTTGTAAACTTTCAGTATTGCATACCTTCTTCAGTATGTCTGCATATTCTACAGATCTGTACAATGGAAAATGGAATAAATAGAAATTTGTGACGAACTGTAAAGGAATAGTAGTGTTTCATAATAAAAGCAGCTCTAATTAATCATCATAGTATTTGGACTTTGAAGAGTGTTATTTCAGTTCTGTCAGAGTTGTAGTTCAAGAGTAATTCAATGACAAAGTATACCCCTCCCGCCCCTTTTACTGATGTAACACTGCTCAGCCAGATCAGAAGGGAGGTGCCCAGGTAGATTGCAGAGAGGGACAATCTTCAATTAAGATAAGGGAAAAACCTGAAAAACTTGTCAAGGGGGGCAGGGTTTTCATTGTTCTCATAGGAAGAAGATTGTCCCCTTCTGTTATCTGTCTGGTCTGTGGACTGCATTCCACATCTGAGGGGAGGTGGCTTACACTAGGTAAAAGGGGTGGGAGGGGGAACTTTATCCTTCAATTGCTCTTGAACCACAACTCTGACAGTATTGAAATAGAGGAGGCAAGGTACCAACTCTCATCTGTTATCAGTATTGAAATAGCACTTTCTATGGCTCATACTATGAAGATTAATTGAAGCTGCTGTTTTTGTGAAACATTACTATCACTTTAAACAAGGGTCCCATTTGAGTTTCCAATCTTGGATTGTAGAGCTGTCTTCAGTGTCCCGTGGGGTGGTTGTTGTTTAATGCTTGATGTCACTTGGCCCCTTTTTTGGCTCAGTATCTTGTTAACCTCTTTTTGCTGGTTGATCTTGGCTTTAACTTTTACAAATGCATAGTGCTGTTCACTCTCTGCATGCCTTGGCTTTGTGTTCGTTTTATAGTCATGTGCTGAAAATACACTACCAAGCTATTAATATTTTCATTCTGCATTATGTTTGTGTAATTGCTTTTTAAATGCTCTGTTTGGTACTCTGCAATACATGCTGATTGCTAGAAAAGTGTATTCAACACAGGTCATGTTAACCTATTGGGCGCCAGAGAGATTTATAGTATATTTGTTATTTGTGTGGTTATACAGACTGACAGGGATTGATAAATTGTGAATATGCTTCCACTGCAGTGTTGGGCCTGGAGTGTATTTCTTGGTAAATATCAATGATTTAACTATAGTGCACAATGTGGTGATAAATTGATCCAGGAAATATGTACATTTAGGATTTCATGTGCTATATAACATCCTCTGTATGACAGTGCTACTTAAACTAATTGACAAACCCAAACAGGACTGATTTTAGAGAGTCCAATGCCAACTGGCTTATTAATCTGTATTAAAGGGGTATTGTCAACTAAGAATTAATAGGGTCTGTACCCTTCTTAAATATTGTGCACTCCTAGCCAGAATTTGTAAATATTTGTAAGGTTCCTAATCCCCAAAATATAGTATAAAAGTGTTTTTTAAATATATATTTGTCTGGAGACTAGCTGTGCGTGACCATTTGACCCCTCGTAGTACAACTGATAAGGACAATGTAAGGCATGATTTAGGTAAACAGATAAATAGGAGATAAGATTCAGTGACCTTAAACAGGTAGTTGTAATCTCAAAGCACTTATGTTGACCCTTTGAGTGCCATAGGGGTATGGAACACATTGCTGTGCAATGTGTTCCGTACCTCTCTGGCACTCAAAGGGTTAGTGCTTTGTAGGTCTGATCAAAATAAAAATGTGTTAATTTTGAAAGATTTAAGAAAGGGGAGTTTTTTTTTTTTGTTTGTTTTTTTTTTTTTTTGTTATGCAGTCTAGGAGTAAATCATGTGTTAATAGATTTGTGCCCTTTAATTTTTTGGGGATATCCCTTTTAATACAAGCATGTTTTTAAAGGCTCATTTACCATTGGATGCTTGGGCTTTTCCAGTGCATTGCAAATTCTTTGCCTTGATTGTGTAATTTTAACCCATTGAATTCTAGAAAATGAAGATTCATTGCTTCCTAGTTGGTTAGTTCCAGAATGAAACTGCTTTACTTCCTGAATACAGTTCAAGAAGCCTGAACTCTGTTCCCTTTTCTTTTGCACAGTACAGTTCTTACCCGTGGTACTGTGGGCACCAGATTAGGGTACTGCTGCTTATGTGTAGACTTGGGCAAAAATGAGAATCCTGAGTTTCAAATGTATATTTGAAAGTGTGTGTGTGTTTAGTATGTATCGGAAAATGCTATAATCCCTTTAATTATATTCTTGACAGATAATACATAAAATGTTATAGATGCCATACATTTCAGACTGCTTATTAATGGTGCCTGGAGCACATAATAGACTGAGAACCAGGAGCATGGGCATTTGGTAATGGACTGAGGGCCTGCCACTGTGGGGGCGAGGCTGTACCTTGGGGTATTTCGGAGACCAACTTAGAGCTTAATGGGGATGGCCAGCAGGCAGCCTGACAAATCCTGTACATCTAGCAGATGGCAATGTTTGCCGTTTGTTTGATCTATGCAGGAGTCGCCAACCACAGTCCTCAAGCTCTACCAACGGTGAGCGGTGAGCAACGGTGAGTCAGTCAGTGGCTCAGTCACTTTAATGAATCCAACTGCTTTGATTCAGGGTTATCCTAAAACCATGCACTGTTGGTAGCTATACAGGACCAGGGTTAGCTACCACTGAATTGGGTTTCAGAACTTGCAAATTGTATAACTGGTGTGACATCAATTTGTACAAGGGCTTGTGAGTGCACAGGTGTAAAATTCAAGCAATAACTGGAAGGGGGGGGGTGGATTAAAGACTTAAATGTGGGCAAGACATAACTGCGGGTAGGGTAAATGGGGCCCATGGCCTCCATTACCACGGGGGCCCTGGGTGCTGCTAGTCCTCCTCTGTGAGAACCACTGACTTAGTGAATACATGGTTTCTAAAACTAGTGCAAAGTCAACCGATTCAAACCTGACTCGGCAAAAATGTTCTAACAAGCTCTCCTCCACCTGTACTGACACCAGTATATAAAAATATCCATGCTCCTTGTGGTTTTTGGCAATTGAATTTCTCCTTTAAAACCTCAGTATCTCCTAATAGCGCCCCCCCCCCCCCCCCCCCACACACACACACACACACACACACACACACTTGCCTTGTATCCAACGCATACCTCTTTGGAGTTAAAAAGGTTATTATGGCCAGAAGCCCTAACCACCTTTTTTGCCCTTGCTCTTTATTGTCAGTCAGTCCTGGATGCAAGCAGGACCAGAGGACCTCAAACTGTGCACTGCGCATGTGTTTTTTTTTTTTTTTTTTTTTAAACCTGGAAGCACCAGTGGGGTGTGGTGATGCACCCCTCTGGTCATTACAGGATTAAGTACACTCGTCTTGGAAAAACAGGCAGCAGGTGTCCTATCTGCATTAATTCACATTACATCCAGGACTGATTGAAGAGGTTCTCTTGAACCAAGGCACAAGGGTAAAATGTATATAGTCCATTAGATTTCATGGTAAGGTAGGTAGGTGGGGACAGTGTGGTTGTTATGATGTGTTGGTTCTTATTATTGAAGCTGCAATAGGGCCTGGATTAAAAAGGGACATTGGCATTCAGATGTTAAGCCGATCTGGCAACATGCCAAGACTTAACCCTTTGCCAGAGAGATCCAATGCATTGCAATGCCAGTTTGTAGTGCAACCTCCAGTTTGTAACATTTAAGTTCTTTGGCATGAGTTCTCGACATTGCCTAGATTAATAGAGATATTTAGCTTTGTTTAGTCACTTTAGAGATGGTATTGGCAGCCATGCTGCCAGATGTCAACATTCCACTCTGCTTTCCATCCCAACTGCCACTCGCCTGCCAGACAGCAGTTTTGGTTCATTTGCAGAAACTAAAAAAAAAAAATGTCTAACGCAAGTTGCTGATTTTAAATGCCAATTTTAAGTAGTCTGTTTGTTACCCATGGCTTCTGTTTAACCCTGTGAGAACCAGAGGAGTGTTCAACATATTGCTAGGCATTATCGCATGGGTTGCTTAACCCTTTGAGTGCCAGAAAGGTATCCAGTGCATTCTGTTGCAATTCATTAGATGGCTCGCTGGCAATTAGATGGAGCTCTGATGGCACCTTGGGCATTAGATACCTGTCTGGCGCTCTGCCCTCTCTGCTTCTGTCCTCCCTTCCTCAAGTTAGTCTGTCAGTGGTAGTATCGTTCTGAGGGATGTTTGGGCTTAAAGGGATACTAATACTTAAAATGTAGGGTTAATCCCCCTGAGTAAAACAAGAGTACTCCCTCTGCTGAAAGGTGTTTCATTCAAAAGTTATTCATTTTCAAAGTTGAATTTTTTAGCTGCAATATCACAGTGGCCTGAAATTGTACAGTGGCACTGTTGCTACACCATCCTACGGAGATTTATGATCCTGGGACCAGAACTGTCCATAGGATCATGTAGCAATAGCGCCACTGTACAATTTCAGGCCACTGTGATATTGCACCTGAAAAATTCAACTTTGAAAATTAATAACTTTTGAATGAAACACCTTTCAGCAGTGGGAGTACTCTTGTTTTACTCAGGGGGATAAACCCTACAACATATATATATATATATATATAATTTATTTTTTTTTTACATTTTAAGTATTACTATCCCTTTAATGACATTCACTAGTGTATTATGGAGGAGGTCCTGAAAACAGGCGCTGTTGGGGTGGGGGGAGATGCCAGGTTTGAGCGTCCCTGCACTGTAGTATGAAGACCGAGGTACTAAATCGAACTGTTGCAAAACAACTGGTTTAACCCTTTCAGTGCAAGAGGGGTATGCAACACATTTCTCTGCAGTGCATTGCGTACCCCTCTGGCACTGAAAGAAAGGTTTGAATGTTGCTTTTAATCCCTTGGAGACCCCTCTAGCACTCATGACATAAATGTGAATTTTATAGTGGCTCCCTTGCCTCAGAATTTCTCCACTTTTCACAGTCTATCAGTATCATATAGTTTTACTGCCTTGTTGCTTTGTGTGACCTACACTTATGCCACATTAAGAGTGAAGGCACTGGGCACTATATTCGAGAAGATATAATGGAGCAAACCAACAGTGCCCTGGGGTAGAAGTTGCAGTCCACATTGGGTTAAATGGAGTGTGTAACACCTTGAAATATGGAGAGGCCTGCAACTCACTAAGAAGCAATGCATTGGAGACCTTGCTAGCATTCAAGGGGTTAAAGCCACATTTAAATAACTGGGATTATTTTCTTTCCAAGGTTGTGCGGCCTGCTTACTTCATTTCGTCGTTATAAGTACGGCCCAAAGCAGTGATTTTTGCAGGTGATAACCCTTTCAGTGCCAGAGGGGGTGTCCTCTGCATTGTGAAGCAATGCTTTGCATAGAATTAAAGCAATACATAATTTGCAGTTTGCTTGCAATGGAATTGTTCTTCTGGTTTATTGAATTAGGCTGTTCTCCGTTCATTTTTTGACAATGCTATCGGGATGGCCAAAATTTTATATTTGTGGGTCACATTATGAGAAAGCCATACGTGTCAGGGCCACGTTTTTTATTGATAACAATGGTGAATGTAGCCTGTTGGCTGTTCAAAAATATGGATTCATTTATTGTCCATGACAATACTGATATTTAACAAACAAACAACTATTCGTTTACTGTGGCAGTCAGTCAGGGCTTACGGACCTACTAGTTCATGTGTGCTATTTAATTAGGTCTTAGATTTTTAACAAAGGGGGACACATCCTGGAGTCGGCCACATGTTGGACACCATATTTTACATAATGTGTACTGGTCTGTGTAACCAGTCAGTGTGGTAGACAAGGTATGGGGACTGGATTTAGTGGCCTTGTTGCTTTCTCCACTAGCATGGAAAGAGTTAAAGAGAGAGTAATAAAGTAATGTTTCACCATAAAAACGGCTCTAATCTTTGGGCAGGAGGGGGATACTTTATTATTCAATTTTTCTTGAACTACAACTCTGACAGTATTGAAATAACACTCTCTATGGCCCCAATACTATGAAGATTGACTGGAGCCGCTTTTATTTTGAAACATTACTGTCCCTTTAATACTTGAAAAAAAATATATATGTGTGTGAGTAAAACCAGCATACTCCCACTGCTGAAGTGTATGTGTATATATAAATATAATAAAAAAATTAAAAGTTATTGCGGCACAAACTTTATATTTAGGTGCAGTATCACAGTGGCCTGAAATTGTACAGTGGTGCTGTTGCTGCACCATCCTGTGGACAGCTGTGGTAAGTTGACTATAAACCTCCATAGGATAGTGCAGCAACAGCACCACTGTACAATTTCAGGCCACTGTGATACTGCACCTAAAAAAAAAAAAAATAAATAAAAAATAAAAATTCAAATTTGTGTGGTAATAACTCTTGAATCAAACACCTTTCGGAGCTGGTAGTACCCATAATTTACTCAGGGGGATAAACCCTTCAACATATTAAATATTAGTATCCCTTTTAAAGGAATAGTAATGGAGTGTTCTCTCTCTCTCTCTCTCTCTCTCTCTCTCTCTCTCTCTCTCTCTCTCTCTCTCTCTCTCTCTATATATATATATATATATATATATATATATATATATATATATATATATATATATATATATATATATATATATATATATATATAATTTTTTTTATTTATTTTTTTTTATTTATGTGCAACTTCGACAGGAACTCTTCATACAGCATCTCCAAAAAACACAGAACGCAGGGATAGCGCCCAGTAGTGTAATATCGCTGAGAAACTATTGTTTCAAATAAGCAATAGTAAATGTACTCACATTTATCTTATGTCAGCAACAGGGGATAATTATTATTTATTATTATTATTCTTTATGTAGCGCCAACTAATTCCGCAGCGCTGTACAATTGGGGAATAGACATACAGAGGTATTAAATAGTACAATCAGATGTGTAGAACAGGAGGATCAGAGGGCCCTGCTCGTGAGAGCTTACAGTCTAATCTGAGCTGACTTCCAGGCTTATGAGGAAATCTTGTAATAAAATATTTTTATTACAACATCGATGTTGTTGATTTTATTTGCGATATATTTGGAATGGATATTTTTGGAATCGGATGATGTGGAGTGTTTGGAGCAGTGCTGGGGTACACACTGAGTGAGGGCGGTAAGATTTCCTCATAAGCCTGGAAGTCAGCTCAGAATATCCGCTGATTCTTGTGCCACTTGGAGTGTGAGGAGGATTGGCGGCCCATACAGTATTGAAGGTCTATCTGTGCCTGGGGCAGGTTCAAACCCAGACTGTATATTTGCTGTTTATCATACATTTGATTAAGCAGCCATTATGTCAGTACCCACGTGTGTGGTGTTTTTTGTGGTGGTGGAATAGATCTCTTGGATTCATTGCACTAGGGTGCTCCCTATTGCTTTCCTCTCCTGTTTTCCCTGCAGCCTCTTCATACAGCAGTCATCTATGTGTAATAAATACAGCAGACAGTGAAGGAATGGATGTATATAGATTTATGTAGAACTAGTTTTAAAGCCTGTGTACAGGGGCCAACACTGGCGGCGCTGCAGTCATGCGCAGTACTGACTGCCCGCTACGCGGCTGATATGGAGCGGGGTGATCCGAATTCAGACCGGAGTCCTCTGCACACCTTCCTGGGACCACTTGGACTCCAGTCTGAATTCGGAGCTCCCTGCTCTGTATCGGCTGCGGCTCTGGCAGTCTGTACAGCACACGACTGCTTCTGACAAACATCCTTAGCAAATTATACTATAGGATATCAACAATGTTAAGGAACTCGATTCAAAATGTTTTGAGTTTCACCCTTTGAGTGACAGAGGTATACGTAACGCTCAAAGGGTTAAGCTCTTGAATTAGTGAGATTTTTCCACCCTTCCCCAGGATACATTTACTCATTTGATCCATTGGGTGCTAAAGAGGTCTTCAATGGCTTGCACCACAATGTATAGGAGACATCTGTAGCCTTCAAGTGGTTATTTGGGGAGGCACTTGACACAACTATATGGGATGTTATATTGTTGTCTTTTCCTTAGATTAATCTGGGACAGGTGTAGGCAACCTTTGGCTTTCCAGCTGTTGTAGACTTCAACTCCCTTTATATATAACAAGCTGCTATAGTCTGGATGGAGATGATGCAAGTTGTACGCCTCATCAGCTGAAAAGCCAAATGGTCTCCCCTTGGTCTAGCAGACTTGGTGTTTATTACTGTCTTATGTGGGACAATTTTGTACCATCCTACAGAATATTATGTACAGTTTTGGGATGTAATCTTGTGGCACTCTGTATAGGCGCACACAAGCATCCACGAACTGACTTATGGAATGTGTTTTTTAGTCCATTTTACTCTGAAGAGTTCAGATTTGTTGCAATAAAATATTTAAAAAAAAAAAAGCCTTCATAGGACTTAAAGGGGTAGTATCCCCTGGAAACAAGTGGGTGGTGCAACACAGAGGCAGACAAACTGCACCTTTAAGGAACAGGTACAAATTTCCATTGATTAAAATGGAGCATTTAACCCTTTGTGTGCCAGTGAGGTAGCTATACCATACCCCTCTGGCACTTCGAGGGTTAAACTCTTGGTTGCTGAACTTTGTTGCAAGATGTCACAGGAACGCAGTGTTACCTTTTGAAAATGATTGTAACCATCAGTCGTCCCCTGTCTGAACCTCCCCATAGAAAACAAAAATTAACTCCTCGTTTCATCGAAGTTGCCGAAATAAAATTGTCCTTGTTTCTATAGGTAGGCTAGCCCCCTTCCTATGGTCCCTTTCTCCATATTCTCATCCTATATAATTCTTTGATAAAACGTGTGTAACGCCGCGACATGCGCAGTAGGCACTGTGTGTAATGGGCTGTTCAACTAGTTTTATAAAATAAATTAAAGGTAATTTGTAATTGTACTCTCTCTTCATACTAAGGCACTTTTCGTAAGCTCTGTTAAGAGGTAGATAGGTTGTATTGGGTCATTTTAGGTGGATACCAGCCTCGGGGTTTGCATAGGGTGCAAAGTAGTCTTCATCTTGCAGACATGCTGGTGACACTGGTCAGACAAGTTACTGAGGTCTGCGGGTCATGTGCCTGCTGCTGCAGAATATATATAATCTCCCTCTCCCCCTTGGGGAAAAAGTGGCTTTTAATCTAACTTGCCCTTAAGAGAGCAGTCTGGTGTAGCCTTTATACTTTTCCTGTTGGATATTTGATCCAGCAGTGGGAAAAATCCCAGGAGCCTGCAGTCCAGACTGCTAAGACTTGCCTTCTGGGTTTGGACTTGTGGGTTAGTCTCTATATGCACCTCTCATAGAAGGGCTTACTGGCCAACCACAATATGGAAGGGCGTAAAAGGATGTCACAAACCAGATGCTTAATTTGCTTATTTTACACCCTTTTATACACAGATTATTCTCTGCATATCATTAGCGCTCTCCAGCAGATTCTAGATACCTAGGGAGGCTTAGGGGCTCCTCTTGACTGACTGGAGTGAATTTAAACCTCAAAATGTAAGACAAAGGTATAATTACTGTAGTTACTTGTCTATAGGAAAAGGCTCCTAGAGAGCAGAGAACTGGTTCACAGCATGCATGTATATATTATAATATGACAAAACATACAGGCAAAACCATTAAAGCGGATGCATTCATTCAACGCATGGCGACTACCTTTGAAATAGATGTCTTACCGTTAAAAAATAGCCCAGTGTAAAGGAATCCTTCCCGTTTGGAGACCGGAACCCAGGCTACAGAGTAGACATCGAGTAGCACTGCAGTGCACCATATGGTTACCGGAAGGGACTAACGTTGCAAGCGCGCGGACCGCACTAACCTGCCAGTCAGTCCCCAAATGGGAAGGATTCCTTTACACTGGGCTATTTTATAAAGGTAAAACATCTATTTTAAAGCTAGTCACCATGCGTTTAATGAATGCAGGACGTCTAAGTATGGACTGAAAGTTCTGCTTTAAAAAGGTTGATGCTTAGAAACCTATAAACATACCATTGGTTGCTGTATATGTGTGTGTATGTATATTATATGACTAACCCATGGAGTTTTGGGGTGAAAGTGATGGATTTTTCACCACAGCTGCTGTCTGTCCTCCTTCCACATTCACTTATATAATAGCCCGTTCCTGATGGTACAGGATAAGATAGGGTGGGAGCACAGTATATTTTATGTTAGAAAATGGTAATCAGTTCTTGCTGGAAACTTCCTCAGTGTCTGGGAAGAGACCGCTGACAATGTGACCAATGCATGATAGAAATGTATGTGGGCTTTTATTTGGCTTCTAAAAGATCTGTCTAAATCTAAATAATTTATCTTTGTCTTGTCTTTTACTCCACTGGTAGTTTAAAGGGATAGGAATTACTAATCCCTATACTAAAGTCCTATTTAAAATAGATGTATTGCCCCAGTGTCATCTCTTATACCTTTATGGTTTGAGAGATAATCGCTCCTAAAGTTGCCCTCTCCCTCCCTCTTCCCCAAAGTCAGCGTTGTAGCTGACTGAAGGGAAATCCGCTCGTAGATCATCAGACTGCTCTGCGGCAGAGCCGCGATTGCGTTAATAAAGAAAAAAAAATCTTTCACTAAAACAGTCTGCTATGTGTGCTTAAAAACCAAGCACACACACAAGACCATTTCAGTGAAAGTTTTCTTTTTTTATTAACGCGATCGTGGCAGTCCTGCAGAGCCGCCTGAAAGTCGTACGACTGGCTTCCCTGCAGTCAGCTAGAATGCTGACTCCAGGGAAGGGGGAGGGGGAGGGCAACTTTAGGAGCAATTATCTCTCAAACCATAAAGGTTTGCGAGATGACACTGGGGGCAATACATTTATTTTTAACAGGACTTTAATACAGGGATTAGTAATATTTAAGTATTACTATGCCTTTAAGATCTGATTTGAGTACCAGAGGCATGTACAACCCTCTGGGCCTTAAAGGGTTAAGACAGTTGAGCTATATGAACCATTCAGAACTATTGAATCCCATTGTTTTGATGTGAGGAGTTGTATACTAAAGGCAGACTTCAACTGGGATCTCTTATAATACAGGGAATTGTAAGTGGGTGTATTTATCTCCACCCCTCTCTCCAGTGGTGCAGTTGATTTGTTCCAGAATAGCTTCTACTTAGCTGAATATGCGCAAATGAAAAGGAGTAATTTTGGTGCAAACCAACTCCATGGTAGGGGGAAACATTCCCATTGATATATACAAGGCATTGCTAGGAGTCCCCAGCACGGTTTGAGCAGTGTGTTAAAGGACCCCTACAGGGGCATTGCTAGGCACTGGTTTAAGCCACTAAAGCTGGAGCTATGGTGCAGAGGAAATCTGCCTTTCAAATGTATTCTGGCATTTATGGTGAGTCAAGCTGCCCAGCCTCTTGCTACTTCCAAAAGACGTTGGATTGGCTGATTTCCCTTAGCTGTTACTTAGTACAAGTGGGGTGCAGGATGCCATGGGGGGTGTAGATCTGCCTTCTGGATAACCACCACTAGTGGTACAGAGGCTATATCATCACTGGGGAAGAAGCTCAACGTGGACGTGGGAAAATGAAGGTTCTTCAGGATGCTGGACAATGGAAAATATAGTAAAGGTTTAAGGACTGCTCTTCTGGCTCATACTAACATAGTATTAACCCTATGAGTGCCAGAGGGGCATGGAACACATTGCTTTGCAGTGTGTTCCGTACCCCTCTGGCACTCAAAGGGTTAATCCTTAGAATTCCAGAGGGGTATGCACTCCTTTAGCAATCAAAGGGTAAAAGCACAAAATGTGTACTTTTAAACATGTGAGGGAAGTGGAGTGAGTGTCCCTTTAAAGTACTGGTGAAGTACATTGTACTAATAATTCATTACTTTGGCCCCAGGTCTCTCTTGGGGGTAAGCCCCTTTTATATACCTAGCAGCTCCCCTGGTTTTTGATGAACTGTTGTACAGATTCAGTAAATGAACTGTTGTACAGATTCAGTAAATGTGATGTCGTCTTTTGACTTGTGTGAAAGCCACTTTTCTTAGCGCCTCAATTCGTTGTAGTGTTCTGCTGTTTCTTTGTGGATTATACAACCCACTTGTACATTTATTTGCAGGTCTCCCTTTCAGTAGAGATGAGCATGTGGTCTAATATTGTCTGCTTTCATTATTAAGCAGTTTTTGAAAAATTAATATAAAGCTATGTAGTAACAGTTTGAGGCTGAAAAAAGAATGGAGTCCATCAAGTTTGGCCCATTTCATATCACCCCTGTTGCTCCAGAGGAAGGCAGGAAAAAAAATGAAAGGCATTTCTAATGAAGGCACAAGTGGGTAGAAAATTCCTTGACTACAACTGGCAGTTGGATATTTCCCTGGATCAGCATCCTATCTGCTATGAAATAAACGGTCATAATTCTCAGTGTTCCGAGCTTGATAGGTGTCCATCCTAACAAGGAAATCCTGCAAGTATTCAACTAGCAAAACCGCAGTGACGCAACACATCTAAAATTCCATTTGGCATTGGATCCTCTCTAGTATTCCACAAGTGAAAAGCCCTATTAACATTTTTGGGAAATTCATTCCAGAGTTTTTCTCCGTTAGCTTGTTGAATTTGACCTTTTCTAGTTTATTTGGAGAATGCCTGTATTTAAAGGGATAGTATTACTTTATTATTAAATTCCCCCTCCCTCCCCCTTCCCTGAAGTCAGAGTTGTAGTGACTGCAAGGGAAGTCTGTTGTACAACAGGCTTACGGCTCTGCAGCAGAGCCGAGATCGCGTTAGTAAAAAATAATTATTTCACTGAAACGGTCTTCTACATGTGATTGGTTTGCAAGCACACGTAGAAGACCGTTTCAGTGAAATAATTCTTTTTCGCTGCTGCAGAGCCGCCTGATGAAAGTCAGATTGGATATCCCTGCAGTCAGCACAACGCTGCCTTCAGGGAAGGGGGAGGGAGGGGGGGACTTTGCCTTCATTTTTTTCTCAAAATATAAAAGTTTGAGAGATGAACCTGGGGGCAATTAAATTATTTTGCAAGTATCTACAACCTGAGGGATAGTAATAATAAAGTATTACTATCCCTTTAAGAGATTGAAAGCCCCAATTTTAGATTAATGGGAATGTGGATAATTTTCATTTCCCGTCTGACAGGCAGTTGATTTCTTCCAGAGTTTCGCAGCTTGACGAATAAGTCCTAGATCTTAGTGCCGACATGTATCGAGGCTTTTCCCTTTCCTCAGTCCAGCTAGCAGCGGTACCTAGTATTGCAGACTTTGTCCTCAGTCAGGAGTGAAAACATAAATTTTGCTTGTGATATCACAATTGCATTTTCCATTTTAAGTAATTAAAATTCCTTGTCCCCCTGACTGAGATTCTTTTGCCTAGACCGTATTGGAGTTCAATATTTCGTACACATCCTATGTTTTCTAGACTTGGCAGAAATATAATGCAAAGGGTGCTTTGGCTCATTTGCCCTCTGGGGCTTCTCATGTATTTTACCATAGGGCTACCAAATATACATTAGACTCTTGCTTCCCTTTATGGGTTAGATCTGCTCTGTAACGCACTCATGACCTTGTACAGAATGATTTGCTGGGTGCTTTTCCGACTCTTTCAAGGAAATTGGACTTACCTGGGAAAGTAATTTGGAGATTTATCCAGATCAAACATTTTTTGGGGCAGCCTGATGTACAATGTGGCTGGGCTTAGCCAGTCACAACTTTTGAATCGGTTTGTTAGCAAAAACGAGACCGCGCTGGCTCTTGAGTGAGGACTACTCTGCTTTGCTCGATTGTGTACCTTTCTTTAAGCCCGGTTATGCTCGCTCATGGGAGAGAGAATTAGGTAGAGTTTTAGTGTTGCTGGATTGGTGGATTATATGGGCAACTGCACAAAGATGTTCAATTTCAGCTAGGCTTCTAGAATCCCATTATAAACTTATTATGAGATGGTATTGTACCCCCTCCAGACTGCATAAGATCTCTGCATCGATGTCCCCATCTTGCTGGAGATGTGGCACATGTGATTGTTCGATGGCACACATTTGGTGGTTCTGCCTATCCATTCAGCCTTACTGGCAATCGTGTTTAGATTTAGTGGATAAGGTATTGGACATTACCATACCCAGAGATCCTTGGGTGTTGCCTTTCTTTCTTGGGTTCTCAATGGTACCTCGCACCCATAAACATGTATTGTTTGCCATGCTTCATGCTATTAAAATGCTGATCCCTCAACATTGAGGTTCCCACACCCCACCACGGTTCAGGGTTGGATTAAAGAGGTATGCTCTCAAATGACTCTCTTACGTGTGACACTGATGCTGAGGGGGTTTGACCCAGATGTGATAAATTCCTTCTTTTCAGAGGTAATGTTGAAACTGTCCCTGTAATGGGAGGGATACCCCTCTGGCACTGGTTCTGACAATTGGTATGGGTCATAAATAGATCTAGTAATTTCCGGTCTGTATGATAATTATGAGATCCGGGATTTTTTCCGACCCCAGCACAGATTATCCCTGTCCAACTCTTCCTCCCCTTCTCCTCTCTTCACCTTTTTATTTTAATTTTCTTTTATTAGATATTTTTACTTTAGTTCTATTCTCTACTTTCAGGGAAGTTTGGTAGAGTTCTCGGTTATTAAATGCATGATATTTGGATTGCTTATGGGATGCATTCTTCAGTTTTCTGTAAGGCAATGATATCTTTTACAAGACTTACCTGTAACTTTTTTGGTGTATGACTTTTAAAATTCTATAAATAAACTTAAAAAACAAAAAAAATAAAATCCCTGTAACATGTGATAGGATTTTAAAATCCTAGCCACATGATGCAACAACACAGGTTTATGGAATGAACCCTGTCACAGATGTCCCTGATCCCCCAAAGGGTTAAATAAGCTTTCTGTACTAAATAGGTGTTTATCAATTTATTCTGTGGAACTCTAGGGTTCCCTGAAGCATATACAGTATTAAGGCTTTGAGTGCCTGAATGGTGTGCAACACATTTCAATGTGCTGCATATCCCTTCAATGCTAAAATGGTTAAGGGATTCCATGGAACAAATGTAAGTAATGTACAGTGCCGCAAGGCTAAGGTATCTGTGTATGTGTGGTTCTGCGACTAACAGTGGACACGTGAAGATTAAGTATTATTGAAAACTGTTATGATTTCAAGCAACCATAACCAGAAAATGTAATCTTAACCCTTTGCGTGCCAGAGAGGTGTCCAGCGAGTTGCTTTTGATACCTAACTGACACTCAAAGGGTTAAGTATATTTGTTACATTTGACGTTGATATCATTAATCCCTTTGATGGTAAATGTATTCGGCGTTTCAAAGCCATACATCCAAAGGGCTTAAAGGCACACTAATGTCCCATAAAAAATAAACTGTGTCCCACAAATCCTCTCTCTCAAGCCGCTATGGTTTGAGAGATATTCGCACTGAAAGTTCCCCCCCTTTCCTCCCCTTCTCCGGACAACCATGTCTAGCTGACAGCAGGAGATCCCGTCTGGGGACCAGCTGGCGGCTCTGCAGCAGAGCCGAAATCGCGTTATTTAAAAATAATTACTTCATTTCATAGGTCTACAAAGTGTGCCTGATTTGCAAGCACATTTTGTAGACCTTTCCATTGAAGTAATTCTTTATAAATAACGCAATTTCGACTCTGCTAAAGAGCCTTCTCAAGTATCACGACTCGAATCTCCTGCTGTCAGCTTTACAGCTGACATCAGAGGGAGAGGGGAACTTAAAGTGCGAATCTCTCTCAAACCATAGATGTTTGAGAGAGTGAGAGGTTTTGTGGGACATGGTTTATTTTTTTAACCGTCTGAGTGCCAGAGGGGTACGCAATGCCTTGCAAAGCAAGGCATTGCATACCCCTCTGTGGTATTCAAAGGGTTAAGCTCTATAAAAGTAGAAGATATGATATATATATATATATATATATATATATATATATATATATATATATATAAAATATAATTTTTATTTATTTTTTTTTATTTTTTTAATGGGACATTACTGTCCCTTTTTAAACTGTTTGTTGGGATTCCACAACATTTGTTTGAAACACAAAGGGTTCAGCACTGAAAGTTTGAGAACCAATGCTGAAGATGTCTGCGTGAAGACCAATGACCACGTTCTGAAGGGGGAACCAGTACCTTCACTGTTCAATCGATTTTGTATTTTTCCTATAAACGTTTAGCATTGTGCTGTATCCATTGATAATTTTGCCTTTGTGTGATACAAGCTAATGTACTCTGTTTTCTCAGAGAACGGTAATTGATATATTGAAAGCCATAATGTTGTGCATTCAGTGGAAGTAAAAATTAAATGAGAGAATTGTAAGCGTAATGACTACATTATTAAGGCTTTAACAAACTCATTAAAACTGGCCATATAATTTATTTATAAAGTCCCTCGGTGTTCTGGGCTTATCACCAGGAAACCAGTGGTTCAGGAAATTATTCAGCTTGTTAGAGTTAACACTATTCCCGTACTTAACTGTATGTAAAACCACAGCAGGCAGTAAGTTATAGCCATGCGCTGAAAGTCACTTGTCACCAGAAGATGCCAGATGCCTCCAGGGTGCTTCATAAAAGATTCTGTTCTAAAGCATAGACCCCATATACTGGGTCCAAAAACGTCTATCTGGCTACTATATTGTATATTTTTATCAACCCCTGCCTTAAAGAGAGAGTAATGTTTCATAAAAACAGCAGTTCCAATCCGTCTTCATAGTATTTAGGCCATGGAGAGTGCTGTTTCAATACTGTCAGAGTTGTAGTTCAAGAGTAATTGAATGATAAAGTTTCCCTCTCCCTCCCCTTTTACCTAGTGTAAGCTGCCTCCCCTCTGATGTAGAATCTGGTCTCTTGATAGGACAGGTCACAGCAAGGGGGACAGTCTTCTTACTGTGTTCATAAGGAAAACACTGCCCCCCTTGACAGGCTTTTCAGGTTTTTCCCTTATGATCACTGAAGATTGTCCCTCTCTGAGATCCATCCAGACAGTCTTGCTGCTCTGAGGTGAACAGTGTTACATCAGTAAAAGGGGCGGGAGGGGGATACTTTATCATTCAATTACTCTTGAACTACAGCTCTGACAGTATTGAAATAACTCTACATGGTCCAAATACATGGTCCAAATACTATGAAGATTGCTTGGAGCTGCTTTTATTGTGAAACATTACTATCCCTTTAAACCAAGGAGGGCCCCAAAGAGCTGTCTGGGGAGCTTGTAATCTCACCCCTAAAACTGTTCAGAAAAAGCTTTTTAAATGGAACCAACACGCCCTAATAACATACACACAGATAAGCATATACGCACGTATGTACACATCCCTACACCGTACTATGGCCACTATGAATGACATCCAGAACTGACAGAAGAGGTTAGGGTCATGAAGGTATACATGACAGTTGGCCGTTTTTTCAAACTGAAGCGGACAGTGCATGAGTCTACTTAACTCGCGAAGGACCAGAGGGGTGCACAGATGTGCTATTAACCCCTTGGATGCAAAGGAGCTCTCCAATGCATTGTAAAGCAGTGTGTTCGAGATCTGTAGAAACCAATGGGTTTAAAGTTTTTTTGTTATATGCTAGGGGTGTTTTCTGTGCAAAGGAATGATGGATGGAACTGTGGTCAGGGTCATGTGAAAGTGGGGTTGTGACAATGGGCAATGGACACCTAGTGTGCCCTGCCTATGGGAGCCTGGGAAATACATTAGATGATGGTGCTTCTGCAGCCCTCTGAGCAAGAATGCCCTGCAACCTATATAGTAAAAATATATATAATTTTTTTGCTACACTCCTTTTAGGTGTTTTTGTTGCCTGATATTTATATGCACAAATAAAAAGCATTGAGGGGAAGGAAAATAACTTTTGGAAGATATCAACTCTTCTCATTATTTGCTTTGCTGTACGCCATTAAACTGCTGGCAGAAGACACCGTTTTACTAATGAATGTTGGCATGCAATGTAAGTAACGGGCACTGCCTGTGCATCGTCACACCCTCTGCTAACACTTCCTGTCCTAATGAGTTTCTCATTCCATTTTATTGCTGTCTTTGGTGTGAGGTAAGTAGTTAATACCCAGTGAAACAAGAGTTAATCACTACTGTGATCCGGTGCAATGTAAGTCAGGGTTTTACATATCAAAAGGTAAAATATTGAACATAAAAATCCACTAATTCAAAAGATCTCAAGTGGAAGAACATGTTGCAGCACATTTAACCCTTTGAGTGACAGAGGGGTATCAACCCATTGCAACGCAATGCATTTGATACTACTTTGGCACTCAGAGGGTTATAACTGAACATTCACATAGTATAAAGTAGCCCTTCAATAATTAAACAATGGCAACAAGCTTCATAATAGGTCTATTACTTCTCAGAAGTGCCAGATTCTAAAGAAATTTTTACCCCTTTGAGTGCCAGATGGGTACGCAACGCATTGCAAAGCAAAGGTTAGTGCAGTCTGCGTGCCTGCTCCATCAGTCCCTTCGGGTTACCTTGTGGCACAGTGCTATGCTTCTTAATGGAGACCGGGACTGACCACGCAGGCGTACAGACAAGATGTCTGCGCTGATGCCTGGCTTCCGGTCTCCAAAGATTAAGGATTTCTTTAGAATGTGGCACTTCTGAGAAGTAATAGACGTGTTATGAAACTAGTCGCCATATGTTTAATTATTGGAGGGTGTCTTTATACTATGTGAAAGTTCCACTTTAATTTAAAACTTCTGAGGGGTTATGGGGTATACAGGCGAAATAACCATACCTGGAAACTTGCAAATGTGCTGACCCTAAGATTGTTACAATATTAACCCTTAAAGTTCCTGAACATAGATTCTAAGGGATATTGCCCTGTTGAGCTAACCCAGTAGAGCCCAGTCAGCCCACAAGGAAGCCTTAACATGCTACAACATAAACGTGTCACTGCCTGGACACACAAGACAAGCAGGACTTCTTCCTTCCTTACTGGTACAAATTACTTAATTTAAAAACTAAACAAGCGGTTAATTGGCTCGTGTCATTAGGAAACACTGAACTTTGTCACCCTGAGAATTGCGACATTCACGCTGAGATTTGGCTCAAAACCCCAAGTCTAGGGGTCAAACATTGAGGGTTCCCAGGTATGATCCAATAGAATCCAGCAGCTACATAGATGACCACTTGAGTGGCTGGTATGAGTGTGCCCTTATTTTCAATATGCCAAATGTAGGCAGGTATACTGTACAAAGTAAGCAGTGCAGTCTGATGCAGATTGAGAAGTTTTTGCATTTCAGGCTTTGTGAGACTACACTGCCTTCTGGGTACTGGACTTCTGCCTACATCGGGCATATTGATATATTTATTGATTCCACATATAACTGATTGCATTAACTCTGTATTACGTACTCCGTGCGACACTTTTTAGGTATTCTTTATTGTTTGCGCTTAGAGCTCCCCCAGTCTTACGAAGTGAGCCTGTTATCCTTACTGGCCAGACAGTGCCAGTGTTCCTCTTGTGACTGATGGTGGTATTGTGCTGTGAAAGCCTGCCTATATATTAACCCTTTGAGTGCCAAAGGGGTAGGCAACACAATGCGTTGCCTACCCCTCTGGCACTCAAAAGGTTAAGATCTGACCTTGCAGTTGCTTTTCGCAGGATGAAGAAATCAGGTTTTTAATTTACACACTCATCCTGGTCAGCAGGCTGTATTCTAATGCAAGGGTAGCCAATTGTTGTCCCCTCATCTGTTGGGGACAGTAAAACCCATCATCCCCAACCAGCCAGTGGACCTTTATGGGTTTTTGAACCTCTAGCTGTGTGTAAGCACAATAGACAAACCCTGATCTACTGTGTAAGATAACAGGAAGTGACTGTGCTGGACACAGTCTGCTGAAAAAACAGCACTTTGTGTTATCAAATAGTCCTTTTTAACTTTAGTATTAAATATTTTGTGATTAGAGCAAAAGAATGGAATGGGAAAGAGAACATGAGTGCAAAGAGTGACAAGATATTTGAGGTATAGTCTTACAAATGTGTGTGTCATAGTTAAGCTGTCTATTGTTTACAAAGATTTGTTTTTGTCTGTGTGATTGTAATTTGCTACACTTGTTTTAAACGTTGCTCAATTTCCCAGCCATCTTCTGCTCTAACTTGTTAACCCTTTGAGTGCCAGGGGGGTATGCAACACACTGCAAAGCAATGGTTGCGTACACCTCTGACACTCAAAGGGTTACGTTTTTATTTTTTTATTTTTTATTTATTTTTTTATATAGCTGTTTTGTGCATTATTTTATATCTTTTAGATTCTTGGCTCCAAAATATCCCAGTTAAGCACAAGCAGCCCAGTGGCACTGGATGAGCCACTGGCTACTCGTAACTATGTAGGGGTACCTTGAAAATATGGCCGGTCTGTGCCGCAAGGACCAGCACAGAGATTCACTGTTAATTATTGGAAGTTAAATTTACAAACCTATTTGTGGCATTGCCCCTTCTGACTTTTTTTTGTAGGAATTAACCTTATGAGTAAAACGATGGTTACTCCCACTGCTACTTATTGATTAACTCCAGTATTAGCATTTGGTGTAGAGTTTTACCCACTGGCGATACCCCTCTGGCACTCAAAGGGTTAAGAGAAGGATTTACCAGTGTAGGTGGTGGTTGTACAACAGTTTGGTATATGTATCAAACTGCAACAATGTCAAATGCGCAAAAAAAATCCCAAAACCCTTTACCAGTAGCTATGAGTGACCGCTGTTTGAAGGACGCCTGCACAGAACTCTGTTGTTCTATTGATAAAGGCCTATCTGAAGACTAAATAGGGGAGGATAAAAAGTCCCCAAATCTCCACAAACTAAAATGTCACTTTCATGCCCTTGGATGTTAGAGGTCTCTAGTGCTTTGTGAAACATTAGAGACCTCACTAGCATTCAAGGGGTTAACCCTTTGACTGCCAGAGAGGGATTCAACACATTGCTTGCAGTGTGTTGAGTGGCACTCATAGGGTTAATCCCCTTGAATGCTAGTGAGGTCTCTGTTTCACAAATCACTAGAGACCTCTAACATCTAAGAGCATGAAAAAAAGCACAATTTAAATAAATGGGGGGATTTTTATTTCTCCCTTAAAGGGATACTAATGTTTCATAACAAAAGCGGCTCTAATCATAATATTATTTGGGCCTTGGAGAGTGTTAATTCAATACTGTTAGAGTTGTAGTTCAAGAGTAATTGAATGATAAAGTATCCCCCTCCCGCCCCTTTTACTGATGTAACCCTGCTCAGCCAGATCAGAAGGGTGGTGTTCAGATGGCTTGTAGAGAAGGACAAACTTCAGTTAAGATAAGGGAAAAAGCTGATAAACCTGTCAAGGGGGGCAGGGTTTTCATTGTTCATTTAATCTACAACAGCAGAAGGGTTTCTTTATGGAAAGGACAAAAAAGGTATGGAATTCACTGCCTGAGGAGGTGGTACTATCGAATACATTAGATGCCTTTAAAAAAGGCCTGGATACTTATTTAAAAGAGCGTAACATAGAGGGCTATGTACGGTAGTATTGGGATTAATATTTAGTTAGTGCTTGTTGATCCAAGTAGAAATCTGATTGCCATTTGGAATCAAGAAGGAATTCTCCCCCCCCACACACCCCATTCAAGGAAGAATTTGAAATTGCTATACTGAGGGTTTTTTGCCTTATTTTGGATCAACGATGGTAAACAGGAATAGGAAAAGGGTAGAACTAGATGGACGCAAGTCTTTTTTTCAACCTAAATTACTATGTTACTATGTTCTCACAGTAAGAAGATTGTCCCTTGCTGTTACCTGTCCAGTCAAGAGACCAGATTCCACATCTGAGGTGAGCAGTGTTATACAAGGTAAAAGGGACAGGAGGAGGACACTTTATCATCCAATTACTCTTGAACTACAACTCTGACAGTATTGAAATAACACTCTCCATGACCCAAATACTATGAAGATTAATTGGAGCTGCTGATTTTATGAAAAATTACTATCCCTTTAAGATGCAATTAGTTTGCTTCAGGATTGCACCTCTTTAGTTTGAATTAGGCCCAAAGGCCTCCTTCATCTGCACCAGAGGTGGCAAATGAAAATTCCCTTTAGCATTGAAGGGGTTAAAAGCCCCATTTCAATCAGAATGGTTACCAGTGCACTGATTTGCTGTACTTCAGCGACATCTCAACAAGGAAGGGGACAAAAGCCCTATTTAAATGAATAGCAGTTTGGGCAGTGATTGTCCCCTCTGGTGACTGGTTTGCTCTGGGACTTGCCCACTTTAGCTTGCTGAATCAGGCCTTTAGTCCTTTGTATTTTGCACCCTTTATCACTCAAAGGTTTTAACCCTTTTAGTGCCAGTTGGTGCACAACACATTGCTTCTCTATAGTGAACATGTTTAGCTCCAGAACTCCTCCCCTTTTCTTTTTAACATATGACTCTATTTAACTGGTTGCCCAATCTAGAACTGGACAAGCTAGGGTTCGTCCTCTCTTGGTAATACAAGTCCCATTTGGGGTGATCGCAAAGTCACTGTATAAGTTGTGGAAGCTTTTTCTATGCAGATTTGTAGAGTTTGTAAACTGGGTTGTGTAAATTTTAAAATCATGTACTTTTAGCTAGAATCTGTAAAATTATGTTGGCTCTCTAAAATCTAATCCCAAACTTGCATTTTTATTGCACATGTATATATTTTAGGGCTTTTCCTGCTGTGTAAAATAAGGGTACACCCACTGCTGAGAGATGCACTTTTCTAGAGGAGTTACAGTTTAACCCTTTAAGTGCCAGAAGGGTATGCAACACATTGCAAAGCAGTGCTTTTTGTAACCCTCTGGCACCAAAGGGTTAAACCTGTGGTGTATGCTCTTTTTTTTTTTTTTTTTTCCTTCCCCCCCCCCCCAATCCCATTAGCAGTGCCCTCTAGTGGTCAACTTCCAATAGTTTTTCTCTTACATTCTAATGGAGAGGAAAGTCAGTGACTTGCAGTTCTCCATAGAATGTGATACTGCTGAGTCACTTCCTGTCAGGATGTAAATGCACAGTAAATTTACTTCCTGATTATTTGAACTGTTAAGAAGTTTGAATAAAACAACTGACAGCAGTGGGAGGGACCTTATTGTACTCGGCAGGAAAAGCTCTAGAACATATAGGTTTTCATAAAAAAAAAAAAGTTTAGTTCTCCTTTAACTGAGTGTAGCTAATGGTGATATATTGAGCTGAGTATCCAATGCTGGTCTAGTCTCAAAAACTGATTATCTGATATCAGGCTTGTTAGTCAATAAAACGCTCACTCCTGAGACACCACACTCCCATTATAATAGCAATGAGAGCACCTAGAGAGGATGTCAAGCCAAGGCATGAGTTGGCCTTTGCAGGGCCCCGGTATGTATAATTTGTTTATTTTGTGTATTTTATTGCACCTTTTAAAGGTAGCTAAATGAGATGAGCAGATAACATCGCCAGAGCAGGATATAGGGGTCATAAAAGGTATTGGGCCCTCTGTGTGGATGGGGGTGTGATCAAGAGAATATGCGTAAGCTGACAGGCCAAACCTACCCCCAGGCAACACCCAGGGGGTTCGGCCTCTTAGAAGGAACTGTGGAAAAGTATTTAACATGGGGTTTGAATAAAAACAGTGAATTTCTTTGTAACAACTGAAGGTGGAAACTACCATCTTAAGTTCCGGCAAGGACTCTTAAAATATCGGTAATTGTATTTAAGGATTTCTTGTGTTTCTCCCATTTTGTTTTATGGACTGTTTTGCCAATGTGTAATCTTTATTTGTGTATGTCCTTTATGTCTGTATTTTTGTAACTAGCACTGTGAAGCCTTTTTTTCAGATTAAATGTTCAATTAATCAGCTCTTGTATCTGTTCTCTAATATGAACTCACTACTCTGAAGGAAGCTCAGGCAGCACACGCTACTAAAGGGTTAATTCTATGTCTGATTATTAAGGTGATTCTATACTGTATTTCTGTTGTGTTTGGGGTAACCGAAGATGCCCAGATGTAAGTGGTGGCAGCAAATTGTAGTACTAGGGTGATAGTGCAGGACGGATTTCAGGGGTTAGTTTGGTGGTTGCTAGGAATAGTAACAGGTAACCAGGGGTCTGGTATTGTTAACCCTTTCCCTCCCACACTCTCCCCACTGTCTCAGCAGGGCCTATAGCCCTCGCTTGTGACAGAGCATATGTAAGATTAGATTTTAGGCCTCATAACATAGACATATTACATATAACTTTGAGGGTAAGGTAATTTTAAATGTGTAAGACCCTATATAATTTGTATTTATTTTTTGGTCCTCAAAAGGATAATGTGTCCTTGCCCCATTGTGATGTGTGTGTAATTATTTGTTATACGTTGAAAAGAACCTTCACCCTAATCCTTTAAAGATGAGTGGGTTATACAGTCATCTGGTCCTAAACCCGTTGAGTGCCTGGGAGGAGGTATCCAAATAATTTCAATGCAATGCATTTACTACCTCCCTGGCATGCCAAGGGTTAAAGCTTTAGCATCCCATCCCCCAGTCAATGTAACATTTAGTTTCTGGGATCTACTATCCTATATTATAATTCGCTAAGTGTGTTTGTCAGAAGCTGTCATGTACAGTAGAGATGGCTGTGCACGCTGCAGTCATGCTCAGTACAGACTGCCTGCGCTGTGGTGGATACAGATCGGGGTGCTCGAATTCAGACCGGAGTCGCAGAGAGGACTATGTTCTGAATTTGGAGCACCCAGCTCTGTATCGGCTGCGGCGCATTCGTGCAGTCGGTACTGAGCATGACTGCAGCACCACCAGTGTTGGCCCATGTATTCGGGCTTCAAAACTAGTCTCTTATAAAGCCCAACATTTGTGAGATTGTTTCAGCGAGACCTGAGCGCTCCCTCAAAGATAGGAATGAACTGAGAAACTGCTGGAGTTCAGCCTCCATAGACCTGCAAGTGTCCCATTCTATAAAACTGATGTTTGTAGCCTGTATAGTAATTACAGTGCAGAACATGTAGTTCATTTTTGGGGCAGTGCAGCCGCTGTGCTGGTGATTTCAGTGTAGTTTGGAGGTGTATATATCCGTATACAGTGATAACAAAACTAAAATCCTATGGATAGTGCTCAAAGGTTCCTGTATTCTTGGGAGAAACTTGCTTCTTCTGAAACGTGGGTGGAACATTTTCAAACGGTGTTTTTGTTGTTATAGTGTAAATATTGTGGTTGTGACCGACGTGCTGCCACCAGGCCTGAATGTGTGAGGAAACCTGGCGCTGACTCAGATTCTTCCCCATGTGAAACCTTAAGTGTGAGATATGCAGAAAATGTATCGGTCAACATTTCCTAAAGGGATTTAGGACCATACACACAAAGACAGCGACACAATTATGTAGCAGGAACCAACAGCACCATAGGGAAACAAACAAAAATTAACACAATTTTCCAATTCAAATTTTTACAAATCTCTGATTGATATAATGTTTCAATCCCCCTGAAATGCTTTGAAGACCTCACTAGCACTTAAGAGGTTATTATTATAAATCTGTGGGAACATCACACAGTCAAATGTACAGTGGCAACCCAGCTATGTAGTCACCCAAAACTAGTGATCATTGCATCCTATGGAAAGCCTCACACATGCATTAAAGCCATACAGGTAGGCGATATGAGCTCAAATTGCAGCAGTGAAGGTCTGCACAGAGGTCTGGAGCTGCTGTACAGACTGTTCATGTGATTGGTTAAATTGATATAATGCTTTGTGCAACTGTCCAGTCACAGTCAGGCATGTGTCAGTGGCAGCCAGTGAAATAATGCTGACATACACATGCCAACTGATTGTACACTGGCATCACTCATGTACAGTGCTCCCCAGCTCATTTAAAATGCCCCCTGTGCTTCCCATATGAGCCAGTAGGGATGATGGGAGTTGGCCCAAGAGTTCATCCCTGCTTTAGGTGCTTCAAAACCAGCTCCTCAACATGTCACATCACTATTTGCTGCAGGCCTTTACTACATGGCAAGCATTTAAAAATGCATTTTTTTTTCTTTTTGTAACAAATGTGACGTTTGCAACTGAGCTCTTCGGCCCCGCTTCCATTCCCCAATTCCTGCATAGTTCTGCTAGGTGGGGATTATTTTCTTATTATTTTTTTACTAGGCCCTGCTGTCGTGTTGCTGTTGGCAGGTAATGCTCTTGCCATCTCAGGTCTAATTCGTATTGGCTACATTTAATACTGATTATCTTGCTGCATTAACCATTTGAGTGCCAGAGGGCTACGGAACGCTTTGCAAAGCAATTGGTTCCATACCCATGTGGCACTCAAAGGGTTAACCATTTTGAGTGCTAGACGGGTATCCAACACATTGCAACAGAATTTGTTTGATACTTGTGTAGCACTCAAAGGATAATTGCCATTTTTCTGTAAGTTTTTGAGATATTTACCTTTCTCTGTCGTCCAATACAGGTTACTGGTAACTTTGGGTAGGCGATCCACCCCTTTAATTGTAGGCAGGAACAATTCTAGAATTGTTTTCCATGGGCGGAGCCTAACTTCCCTCCTTGGCTGCAGCTAGCCAACCAGACCCAGAAAGATTTGTTCCTTGGTGAAGATAACACAGGCAAGAGAACAGTTTTGCTATAGTTTTAGAAGTTTTTTTATTTTACTGTTAGAAATGGAATACCACCATTAGGCGGATTACCATAACTGACAATGCCCTTAGATGTGGCTAGCTCCGTATCCAGGTGCTTTTTGTGGACCTTAAGCCCTGGGGGGAATATTTTGGTTACAAGTTCTTTCCTCAGGAGTTGCACACCGGGCTGCTTCTTCTCTCCCCCCCCCCCCCCCCCAATTAGTCCTTTATTAAGAAAACAAATATAAACATTACAAAAGATAGCAGGGTACATAAGTTCAGAATACGATATAGTAAGATGAGCAAGACATAAAAAGACTGGGCACAACCAGCCAATAAGTACAGTTCCAAGAAGCAATGAATATAACCGGAATCAGAATGTGCAAACCAAGCACACGTAGAAGACAGATTCAATGAAAGAATTCTTTTTTTTTTTTTTTTTTTATAAACGCAATCTAGGCTCTGCTGCAGAGCCGCCTGATGCAAGTAATACCGGATATCCCTGTAGTCTGTGTTCAGTCAGGGAAGGGAAAGGGAGGGGGGAACTTTGAGCGTTATCATCTCTCAAACCATAAGGGTTTGAGAGATAACACTGGGGGCAATACGTTTTTTTTTTTTTTTTTTTTTTTTTTTATAAAGCTACAATATGGGGATTAATAATTTGCAAGTATTACTATCCCTTTAAAGATGAGAGAATCGGTCGTAACCGTTCTGCAGTTATTTTAGCATATAATTTAAAGGGATAGTAATACTTCATTTTATCTTTTATTTTGTAGGCATTAAAAAAAAACATGAACGATATAACTCTCATCTCTCAAACCTTTATGGTTTGAGAGATATTTACAAGCAAAGTTTCCCCTCCTGCCCCTTTTACCTAGTGTAAGCCATCTCTTCTCAGATGTGGAATCCGGTCCATAGACCAGACAGATAACAGCAGGGGACAATCTTCTTCCTATGAGAACAATGAAAGCCCTGCCCCCCTTGACAAGTTTTTCAGCTTTTTCCCTTATCTTAATTGAAGATTGTCCCTCTCTGCAATCTACCTGGGCACCTCCCTTCTGATCTGGCTGAGCAGTGTTACATCAGTAAAAGGGGTGGGAGGGGGATACTTTGTCATTGAATTACTCTTGAACTACAACTCTGACAGAACTGAACTAACACTCTCCAAGGTCCAAATATTATGATGATTAATTAGAGCTGCTTTTATTATGAAACATTACTATCCCTTTAAAGGGGAACATTCACATACAGAAAACTTTTGAGCATTTGTTTAATTACATAAGAAACATTAGGAGAGGTACTCTTTTTAACTTAATAATTAAGATATCACACTCTAAAGTTCTCAACTTCTGCATACTGTAGCTGAGGCACGGCTCTCAGGACTTCCCAGCAGTCTGTCATTCTCCTCCCACCTCCCTCCCAGCTGCCCCCAGGAGTGCGTCCACGCACTTATTTACACATTGCCATTTTGCGCCCTTTGTGTGCCAAAAGTTTATTCCTTTTCAAGCATCCTATCACTGGTTACCAAACTCCCAGCTGGCTCCTAAAAACTGGTGTTGCTCCATTAATTTTTATTTTCTTCTCCACCACTGAGTATGCGTTTGAGAGAATCAAAATAACCTTGTGTGCTAAAGGGTAGAGGAGCAATTTTGGAATAAGCGTAGCCCATCAGGGGGTAATGACTATTATCAAAATATCCATTGATTGTGCTTTTAACCCCTAGAATCTAACAAGGTCTTAAAAAAAAAAAAAAAAAAAAAAAAAAAAAGCATTTCAGTGGACCATATGCACAAAGAAAGAGGTGTGATTCTGCACCACAGAGAAGAAATAATTATCCAGACTCCACTCACTGAAACGCTTCCATTTGATCTTACAGATGAGCAGTCCATGCTCTGTGACTGGACAGAGAGAGGAGAGTTTTTATATTGTGTGCAAGGAGTGGGTAGCTTCTCACTGCCCAACACTGGTTGGTTGAAAACCTTTGGCCAACTTGGAGGTGTGGTCTTTGTGGGAAGGGTAATTGAGTTAGCGTCCATTCTGAACATCCATTTACCTATTGGTTCTTTTGGGGTGGGGGAAGATATACCATGATGCATGTTGATTAGGTGTATTAATTTCTTATGTTACTTCAACTGTAATGCATTTGTTTTATTGGAGAAAATTATGCCATTTTATTGTTCAGGGGGTGGGTTTACTACCTGTATTTTGTTTGCCGGTTTGTTTGCGGTACTGCCGGCTAGTTCACAAGTGAGGGTAGCTCCATTGAGTCTCACATATGATGTCTCAACACTGAGCATGTATTTGAACGCCCTCTCTGTATGCTTTTGTGTTGTATTTTTGAGGGTTTTTCTTTGGGAAGAGAGGGGAATTGGCTGTTCTTGTACGGTCTCTATTAACTGCAGAAGATCAGGCAGCCAAATATTAATGTGACTGCAGTATACACACAGAGAAATGGGTCAAGTCTGAAGTATATCACGAAGTGTACGCACCCTCTTTCTTTGTGTTCAACTTTAATTAATTCATTGTGACTGTCAGATGGTGTATCAAAAGTCAGATATGAAATATCATCTAAGGGAATCTCTCCTCTGACCGGGTTCTCCAGCTCCACTAAATGTATCGCTCTTGTTACTCACTCTTTCCCTTCCTTATCAGGATAGGTAAAGGTCACTGAGAAATAGTAACCCTTTGAGTGCCAGAGGGGTACGCAACACATTGCAAAGCAATGCATTGTCTACCCCTCTGGCACTCAGAGGGTTAAGGTTTAAATAAAATAGTTAACACAATGTAGCATGCACTTTCTTTAGAGATCATAGACTAAAGCTCCTCCAGGCTTCTCTGTGATCTGAAATAATGTTTCTACAAACAAACAATGTGACCTGTACCCACTGAGAGCAATCAGTAGTGTTTTTCTCTAAGGCATAGTGACCCCTAGGTGGTGCTCTTCACGTTTTTCCCTCCTATGTGCTATTTCAGAGCGGAAGGTTCCAGGGAGATCCTCTCTGCAGAAGAGGAAACTGCACAACCACAGGCGTACGTTTCAGCCTATATGGACCTCATCGGTGAGGTGCAGCTTATTTCCTGTAGGTACATAGAGAGCAAGGGCCCATGCCTGATATATCCTTCCGACTTAGGGGGGAGGCCTACAAACAAAGATTGTGAAGAGCGCCCACTGAGAGCAAACAAAATAGTGATTTTCTCTAAGGCATGGCTGTCCAAGTTCAGTCCTCAAGAGCCACCAACAGGCCAGGATGTAAGGATTTCCCTGATTTAAAGGGATAGTAATATTTGAAAATAATTGTATTTTATATTGTAGCCCTTAAAAAAACATGAAAAATGATAAGTCTTATCTCCTAAACCTTTATGTTTTGGAAGATATTCACATGTAATATATAGTAAAACTAGTTGAACAGCCTGTTACACGGGCCACAGTGCCTCTGGCAGCCGGTCGCGGGGCAGGCACGCGCAGTGGAGACTGCCCGTGCCGCTGCTGATACAGAGCTGGACGCTCCTTCGGAGCGCCCAGCTCTGTATCAGCCGCGGCACGGGCAGTCTGTACTGCGCATGACTTCCACACGCGCAGCAGTGTCTACTGCGCATGTCGGGCGTTACAACTTAGCGAATTATTATATAGGATGCTCTTTTCCTGGCTGTTTCAGCCAAGTCTGCCATCTAGTGGACAGATTTGGAATTCGGTCCACAGAGCAACTGGCAGCTCTTTAGCAGTGCCAAGATCACGATCTTTGAAAATAACTACTTAACTGGAACTATCTACAAAGTGTGCCTGGCTTGAAAGCACACTTTGTAGACCAGTCCTATTAAGAAATTCTTTTTAAAGATGGTGATCTCAGCACTTCTGGAGAGGCACAGCCGGTCCCGGGAGCGGATTCCAAATCTGAAGGGTGGGGCAATGATGTCACTCCATAAAGGTTTGGGAGATAAGACTTATATCATTTTCCATGTTTTTTTAAGGGCTACAATATAAAATAATCTTATCTTAAAGTATTACTATCCCTTTAAGCACATGTGAGTTAATCAGTGGATCATTCATTGTGACTGACTCATCTGTGGTAAATCAGGGAAATCCTTACATCCTGGTCCGTTGGTGGCTTCCATAACTATATCAGATGGTTCCCACCCACAGGTGGTTCAGCTCAGAAATGTCAGGGAAATCCTCTCTGCACAAGAGAAACTGCACAACCACAGATGTATGTTTCGGCCTGCGTAGGCCTCGTCAGGGTGGTGCAACGGATTCCCTCCAACTTATGCTGGAATGAGTATGTATTGTAAAAAGAAAGGAATGGACTTAAATCTATCAATACTGCTTTTATTTGAGCTTTTTACAAGGAATAAACCTTTTAAAACAAGTCTTAAAAAGGGTAATTGTGGTTTTTCCTTTGTTTATGAGAAGGCTCAGAACTGATACAAACATTATTACCTAGTTTCATGAACAATCTGTGGTTTATTAGCAGAGACTTTCAAGATCCTTGTCTTAACAGAATCAAACCGTATTTAAAGGGATAGTAATGTTTTATAATAAAAGCAACTCTAAGTAATCTTCATAGTATTTGGGCCTTGGGAGTTGTAGTACAAGAGTAATTGAATGATAAAGTATCCCCCTCCCGCCCCTTTTACTGATGTAACACTGCTCATTTAGAGTAGCAGGGAGTGTCCAGGTAGATTGCAGAGAGGTACAATCTTCAATAAAGATGAGGGAAAAAGCTGAAAAACCAGTCAAGGGGGGCAGGGTTTTCATTGTTCTCACAGTAAGAATATTGACCCTTGATGTGAGCTGTCTGGTCTGTGGACTGGATTCCACATCTGAGGTGAGGAGTCTTACACAAGGTAAAAGGGGCAGGAGGGGGATACTTTATCATTCAATTACTCTTGAACTACAACTCACAGTAATGAAATAACACTCTCCATGGTCCAGATACTATGAAGAATAATTGGAGCTGCTGTTTTTGTGAAACATTACTATCCCTGTAAGACTGCCAATTTCAGTATGAACACTACTCTGAGTAATGATTGATAAATTAACTGTCAGATATACATTAACCCTTTGAGTGCCAAAGTGGTACATTCATACCACTCTGGCACTCAAAGGGATAAAGCCAGACATGTAACTGTATGTACTTGCACATTGTCTAAGGGATTCTCGCCTCTGGTTGTCCATCCATGTTGGGATATATAAAATAGGTTGAGAAATATTCTGAAGTGTTATCCAGTAACTAATGCAAAGTAACATGCACTTACATTAGAGATCATGGACTAAAGCTCCCCCACTATCTGTGGTTTATTAGGTTAAAGACTTAAAGTTCCTTGTTGTCCCTACTCTACTGAGTAATTAAAGTGGATGTGTCACCTGCGCATAACATGCCATAAATAGTTAGGGGACACATCCAATACCATCAAAACTTTATTTTTTATTTTCAAGTTCCATTTCGTTTAAATCTAACTTACAAATGTCTGGTCTGCAGCCACTTCCACACAGACTGCAGCCCAATTCTCTGCCTCAGCTCTCCTCCTTCCTCCAATCACAGAGGCTTCTGTCTGTAAGCTGGAGCTCTCTCTTTGGCAGAGATCGATATCTAGCCAATGAGAGCGCTCCAGCTTACAGACAGAAGCCTCCGTCATAATTGGAAGGAGGAGAGCAGAGGCAGAGAGTTGGGCTGCAGTCTATGTGGAAGTGGCTGCAGACCAGATATTTGTAAGTTAGATTTAAACGAAATGGAACTTGAAAATAAAAAATAAAAGTTTTGATGGTATTGGACGTGTCCCCTAACTATTTATGGCATGTTGTGTGCAGGTGACACATCCACTTTAAGGCTAAATTGGCTTTGCTGTTCTTCTGTTGGGGCCTCTTGGTTTTCGATTTGTATCTCATGTGCATATATAAAATATAGGTTCTTTACTCCAAGGTGATGTCTCTTCGATATATTGTTAATCCCTGTTCTGTGAGGTCAACTAGAAGGCTTAATATAACCATTGCTGTCTAGTTTTGGTTTTTATGTGCATGTTTTTGGCATTATTAAGCTATGTGTAAATTGTCAGATCCAAAAAAATTCACTGTTTTCACTATACAGGGAAGTTTTTAATCTAGAATAATCATTAATATATTACAGGAAACCTTTCTTCTATCCCCTCCCAGATAAACACAATTGTCTCTCTTCCATTTGGTTAGCTCATTATTCTTCCTTCTCTCTTACACAAAAAAACAAAAAACCCATTCCCACAACGCTGGGAGCAAACGTTCTCCTACCCATCGCTGAGCCAAGAAGTTGTATACAAAATTCACCCTGACCCCATATATAATGTGATTTCTATACATTTCAACAAAATAAATGAATTTTCATTTTGCCTATTTAACCCTTTGATGCCAGAAAGGTACCCAGCGCATTGTGTTGCAATGTGTTGGATACCTGACACTCGAAGGGTTAAACAGATTTTTTTTTTTTTTTTTTTTTTTTTTAATACGGCTTATTCGATCCGTTACTGTATATAACAAACTGACCTGTGCCAGTGACTAGGAAATTCTTTCTGCTATATCCTCCTATGTAATCACTAATGTATGTTTATCATAAGCTGTCATGCGCCGCACACACGGCTGCTCGCTCCACAGTCATGCACAGTACAGACTGTCCGCACCGCAGCTGATGATGTAGTGGGGAACTCCGAATTCAGACCGCAGTCCCCTCTGCGCACCTTACTGTGCATGACTACACCGTGGCCGTTGCTGCCTGGCACTGTGGTCCGTGTACATGGGCTGTTCAACTAGTTAAAAATAATTGTCACCAGTTCCTTTCTGATGAGAGGGAATCCCGATAATACGTTCTGAATGAAGACACCTAATTGCTTAAATTAGAGGTGACAAAATTGTTCCTGGAGACTGGGGCTCTCTGGTAGGTTTCAAAAACCCTTATGGACTTGAGACCGGATATAAAAGACCGGTATTTCTGCATTCCTATTAAGATTAATTATTATACCCTTTTCTCCTCTATAAAATACAGTTTTGGGAAATTCTCCCATGGGCTGTCTTGTGTCCCTTTACAGCATTTTATAGCTGGTATCCAGGTGTGTGTGTGCCTGTTACTTGTAATGTGCAGGGAAGTCTTGTTTGCGTTTACTGTGTGGCGGTAGTGATTTTATTTGCGCTGGGGGTGCCTCTGACTTCGCTTGTAGAGTTGTTGGAAATCATGGCTGCACTGGCTATGTATGTAACCCTAGTTCAGTGGTTCTCAACCAGGGATGCGTGGGGACCAACACAGGTTGCTCCGCTCTCCGTGAAGATTTTGACCAAAAAAAATAAAATTCTAATGTATATTTATGGAAATGATTATGCACAATATGCCCATTGTTGTCATTCTGACCGTGAGACATAATAATTATATAGTTCTGTAGTCTTTCCATTAACTCCTTAAGGACCAATGCGTACCCCGCCTATCCTTAAGGGGGGGGGCTAATCTGGAATTTCCATGGCACCCCACTTTTCAAAGGCTTGAGTATGATGGGTTCCTTGAACAAAAATATTTAGACTGTAAGTTCCTTTGGGCAGGGACCACTTTCTTATTTCTATCCCCGAGACATTTATATTTTACCCCCATTTATTTATTGTAACATACTACTGTGTACACTGCGTGGCACCATATAAATAAAGATATATATACAAAAAAAAAAGAGAACCACTGTCCTAGATTGTTGAATGGTACTTGTTAAAAAATTATTTATATATTAAGATGTAGGGCTTTGCAGTATTGCACAGTGCCCTGGTCTTAAAGGGGTTAATCGGCTCTAATGCAGTGCTGTTCAAACACCCAGGTGAACTTAGCCTTGGGTTTAATGACTTCTCACCCCTGAACCCTTCTCTCCTTGATTCCGAGACCCGTGTCTTCTGTTGATTTACCTACATTGTGACACACACTGCATTGATCACTTCCTAGGAATCCAGACACATGGGGTCTTGGTTATGGATTTCTTACCTGTATATCAATAAGAAAAGTACTTTATCACAATTTTCAACTAATTGTTTTGTTTCTTACAAATGCTGGTTTGGAATAAATATTTTAAAGCATACGAACTATATTCATTTTAGGTGATACTGTTCTTTTAACCCTGTGAGTGCCAATGAGGTATCCGTCACATTGCAATGTGTTGGAGTACCTCCCTGGTATTCTAAGGGTTACAAAAAAAAAGCACACCCATATTTCAGGGAAAGGTTACCATACTGAGTCTGAAAAACTGGCGTAAACTTATCTGCACGATGAGAGGGATTCAATAATGTCCACTGATTTTAAACAGGTCGTTTACCCCTTGAATGCCAGAGAGGTGTCCACCACATTACACTGGAGACTTGTCTGGTATTTCAGTGGTTAGAGGCCCCGTTTAACCCTTTGAGTGCCAGAGCAATGCATTGTCTACCCCCTCTGGCACTCAGAGGGTTAAATCAGTGGGAGTTATTTTGTTGCCTCTGTTCTGTTTGTACCAGAATGATTTTAGTCCTTCACACATTGGACTCGCAGTGCTCTGCTAGATAACACTCTGCAGCCAACTAATGGGGAGAGAGAGCGCACATTTGTCTGGCTGCGTCTGTCTGTGTGCGTCTTTGTTATGCTGGAGCAACAGAAGACCCAACAGAAGACCCAACAGAGCAAATGTGCTTACTGTCACATCCGCTGTAAGTAAGAATTATGCCAGCTCGTTTGTCACCCTTCTGGCAGTGGTTGGTTCCGCTGATGATCTGTACTAACAAGCCGAAGTAGAACGTAGCCCGAGTGTGCAGACGTGTTTTTGTACAGAGGACCCTGCCTGTTTTTTCTTTATACTAGATTACACTGGGTGTGGGGCTTCTGGGCCTTAAAGGGACAGGATGTGGTTTTAAATGTGTAGGACCTATATTGAGCAAATAGCAAGCAGAAAGCCTTCCTTTAAAGGGATAGTAATGTTTCATAATAAAAGCAGCTCTAATGAATCATCATAGTATTTGGGCCATGGAGAATGTTATTTCAATTCTGTCAGAGTTGTAGTTCAAGAGTAATTGAATGATAAAGTATCCCCCTCCCGCCCCTTTTACTGATGTAACACTGCTCACCTCAGAGCAGCAAGACTGTCCGGGTGGATGGCAGAGAGGGACGATCTTCATTGAGCATAAAGGTAAAATCTGGTAAACCTGTTAAGTGGGGCAGGGTTTTCCTTATGATCACAGTAAGAAAATTGTCCCTTGCTGTGAGCTGTCCGGTCAAGAGACCAGATTCCGCATCTGAGGGGAGCAGTGTTACATCAGTAAAAGGGACGGGAGGGGGATACTTTATCATTCAATTACTCTTGAACTACAACTCTCCATGGCCCAAATACTATGAAGATTAATTGGAGCCGCTTTTACTGTGAAACATTACTATCCCTTTAAGTTGCTATGTCAAACAGACTGCCTGGTAGTTTCCACAGTGGTGCTTTAACCCTTTTGAGTGCCAGGGTGAGGGAAATGTGTTGCCCACCCCTCTGGCATTCAAAGAGTTAAACTAATCTGTTTTTATTGATAAGTTTGAGAATTTGAATTTCTTACTATCCATTTTGTATTTTGGAGAGTTGAACTTAATAAAGACGTAAAGTAGTGCACAGCAAACATGGCCACCTGCTGATACTGCACAAATATATAAACCTGCATCTCAGTGCTGTATAAAGGACTCCACACTATGTTTAGTGCTTTTGTTATAAACAGAACCACTGTTTCCTATACTTAAAGTTTTGTTTCAAAAGGGTTTTTTTTGTGTTGTAGATTTTAAAAAAAGAAATTATATGGAGCAAATCCCATCTCTCATACCTTTATGGTTTGAGAGATATTCGCCGCTAAAGTTCCCCTTCTCCTGATGTCAGCTGTAAAGCTGACAGAAGGAGATTCTCGTTGGCCGACTCAAGGTGCCTCTTCAGCAGAGCCGAAATACAGATATTTAAAAAGAACTGCTTCATTGGAACAGTCTACAAAGTGTTCTTGCAAACCGGGCGCACTTTGTAGACCGTTCCAGTGAAAGAGAGATTTAAAAAGAACTACATTTCAGCTCTGCTGAAGAGCCAACTCGAATCTCCTGCTGTCAGCTTTACATCTGACATCAGGAGAAAGGGAACTTTTTTTAAATCTTCAGCACAAAATACAAACCTTTAAGGATCAATAAGGGGTGTGTGAAGTGCATCTTTAAAGGGTTAATCACACATTGATCATTATACAAAATACACTAAGTTTGTTTGGTTTCTGCAGTGTTTTTGCGGCTGTTTTGTACCGCTTTCTGCTTCTCATAAGTGACAATTGTGTGTCGTGATAAAAGCCGTTAGTGATTTCAGGTCTAGGAGGCTCTTGAACAGAGCTGTAGAACTTGCTCCGTTTATCTGGATTGGGTGAATATTGCACTTGACTTCATCACCCAGGGATTATCAGCATATTACACAGAAACATCAGCGAGTTGGGAAAAAGGAGTCCTGCTTGCTAAGATGTGTTTTTTTTACATGGTATTGAGAGAAAATATTTTACAAAAAAGATGATAGATACATGGGATAGCGTTCTAGTGAAAATAATGTTCTGGCTAAAACTGTAAATGCAATTAAAGGAAAAGCGACCTTTTATTTGCACTTTAGATTTTTTGCAGGGTAATGTACACAGTCAAAGTGCCTATATGTGTGTCTGCCGCCCTCGATTTTTACCTTTTGTTACACATATGCCCCAAGCCTCTCTGGATCTTTGTGCAGAGAGCTTTCTGTCAGGGGTTATCAGAGCAGGTGTAGAAATGTACACAAGATGTCCGTGCACAGAGTACATTGTGTTACATCCTGTGTGGTCACAGATCAAAAAACTCTCTAGAAATAATGATGAGAAGCCAAAATAAAATTTTAGTCCAGTTGTCGGTACAAATTCTATACTTGCAGAGTCTGTATTCTCAAAGGGTCACTATTCCTTAAAAATTCTCAGGATAGATGTATGGCTCCTCTAAAGAGAACATGCCATATGCACAAAGTAATTAGAGCAATTCTAGGCCAGTCAACTGCACCAGGGGGTTTAATAAGTCTCTACGTTACTACTGATTCAAATGGGTTCTCTACCTAGTGAATGGGAGGGCACCAACGCAATGCCTCACAATTTGTTGGCGACCTCTCTAGCACTCTGGGGTTAAAAATCCCATTTAACCCCTTGATGACCAGAGGGGTAAAGGAGGTAAAATCCTGGTTTGCTGCAGAAACACTCCATTTTTGATTTGTGCGTGTGGCCCTAAATTCCTCTGATGTAAACTGGATGAGGTTCAACACAGTCTCGTCTGGTTTACTGCTGGTGATAATCTTACATAGATTGGGCTGCAAATTCTGCTAGTCTGTGACTAGTTTGGGAGATTTCTTGGCATACCTTGTAGCCAAAGTGCAGCTTGCTGTGTTCATCACAGGAAAGTGCCAGCAGAGCTTATCCGCATGGAGACCCAAGGGTACATGGAGAAGATGTTTCACAAGGAAGATTGATCACTGTTGCCCACTGCAGAAATGCAGTCAGAGGTTGGACCGTGTGGGTGTTGGCCTACGTTTGGCTGTCGACCACATGGATCGTCCATTAGCCACTCTAAAGAACGAACACGCACGCACGCGCACACACGATCAAGCATGCTGCATTGCTTTCAGATAGCCACTACTACTAGTCATGTAGATAGACTTTCACTTCCTGACTAACTTTTTTTTTTTTTTTTTTTTTTATCCCCCCTTTCAACTAACTGAACGTCATGCGTGTTTTGTTTTTCTTCCTCGACCTTGACTGATGATCTCATTAATTCCTATTGGTTTCCCTATTATTGACATAATACAATATATTCTGCTTTGCCTGAAAAGGGAGAGTGGACCAAAACAAAAGTTCAAAGGCCAAATTGGGGGGGGTTACAAAACTTAGAGATGGTAATGTTTTGCTCACACACACTCAGCAGTGTCCATTGTGAAGAGTGAAATAAGAGTTGTGTAGCAGAGATCTTCTCAGGTAGTGAGACCATATAAGAATCGTTATCAGTGTTCTGTGTTCTGTGTTTTTACCTTTAGGCCTCGGAGCAGAGCAAAAGCTGCGCTGGAGGATGAAGATAGCATGGATGGGCTTGAGGGAGCAGAACAAGAAAACTCTGCAGACACAGGTGAGCCAGGAACCCTGTTAATCCTTGTGTATTAAAAGGAGGATTAATACCACCTCCTGTGTATCGTCAGTCAGTCCTGTGCATGAGTCAGATATGAAGGTTACTGGCAGAACAACATGGCAGGCTCTGCCCACTGTACATGGAAATCTTTCCCCTTTAACCCTTAGAGTTCCAGAGGTATATGCAACGCATTGAAAAGCAATGCATTGCACACCGCTTTGATCCATAACACCTTAACCCTTGGGAGTACCAGAGGGGTGCACAATGCATTGCACACCCCTCTGACACTCAGAGTTTAGGACCAGTGATGTGCCAGGGCCATCATCTGTGTATTTGCATTAAAGGAGCAGTAAACTTTTTTTATGAAAAAGCATATTTTACAGAGCATTTCCTGATGAATAAAACAAGGTCACTCTCATCGCTGTCAGATGTTTTATTCAAAATTTATAGCCTTTTAATCAGGAAGTGAATTTACTGTGTTTACTTCCTGATAGTTCTAACTGACAGGAAGTGACTCAGCAGTTTCTATCACATTCTATGGAGAACTGTATGTCTCTGACTTTTCTGACTTTCCTCTCCATTAGAATGTAACAGGAAATCTAATTAGAATTTGACCACTAGAGGGCACTGCTAATGTAAAAAAACATGGGTTTAAACTGTAATAACTCTGGAAATATAAATCTCTCGGCAGTGGAAGTACCCTTATTTTATTCAATAGGAAAATCTGTACAATATATATTTTTTCATAAAAAAAAGTTTACTGCTCCTTTAAGGACTGGTGACAAGTCTGACACCTCATGGAATTCTGGGATGACAACATGGCTGCACAGTTCTCTGCCATCCCAGAATTCATTGCAACAAAGAAACAAAAAAAGGTGGTCTTTAATGCCCCCCTTCCTTGTTGGATCGGGTGGTCATTATGAGGTTAATGGGTGATAAGCAGGCTCGACCAATCTGCCTGCTTAGTTGGGGAAAAACTGCTGCCTTCATGGACAGAACATACAGGCCTGATTGAAGGGATTATGTGGTCATTCTTAACAAGGGGTGCAGTGTGCCAAGGACACTAGCTTTAGGGTGCCACTGTTTACCTTTGAAGACCTTAATAAAAATGGGAATGTTGTTTCAAATGTATATTTATGGACTTTTTATGGTAGTTCTGATTTGTGTATTTGGATCCTTTATAGTGTTCATGACAAATTAGTGAGAATTCCAGACTGCTTTATTGGAGGCCTGTGTGTGTTAGTGGAGGCCCAAAATGACTGAGAACCACTAGATTGTTTGAGCAAAGGCACAAGTTCAAAGCTAGGATTTTGTGTCCCTAGTAAGAAAAGTGGATTTACTTGGTGGAGGTGCTTCAATAATACCGCTCTCTGAAGGTGACAGCATGTTCTTTTCTCTCTAAACCCCTCAAGGCATGCAGAAATGTTTATCTATACAATGGTTTATCTTTCATAATCAAGTCCTGAGGGGACCTGTGGGCTCATTGCTGCAACTAGTAGAGTGGAATTATTTTAAAGGGATAGTAATACTTAGTTTTTACTTTATTTTATTTTGTAGGCATTAAAAAAACATGAAGAATGATATAAGTCTTATCTCTCAAACCTTTATGGTTTAAGAGATATTCACAAGCAAAGTATCCCCCTCCCGCCCCTTTTACTGATGTAACACTGCTCAGCCAGATCAGAAGGGCGGTGCCCAGGTAGACCTCAGAGAGGGACAATCTTCAATTAAGATAAGGGAAAAACCTGAAAAGCTTGTCAAGGGGGGCAGGGCTTTCATTGTTCTCATAGGAAGAAGATTGTCCCCTTCTGTTATCTGTCTGGTCCATGGACTGCATTCCACATCTGAGAAGAGATGGCTTACACTAGGTAAAAGGGGCGGGAGGGGAAACTTTGCTTGTGAATATCTCATAAACCATAAAGGTTTGAGACATAAGACTTATATCATTCTTCATGTTTTTTTTAATGCCTACAAAATAAAATAAAGTTAAAGCGAAGTATTACTATCCCTTTAAAGGGACAGTAATGTTTCCATAAGAACAACGCTGCAGTCCATCCTTGTAGTGCAAACAACTGATCAGTGACGTTAGTACTACTGAATTCACTCTGCATTCCTTGAAATAATATTATAAATTATCCCCCAAACACCCTTTATACTTAAGCCATCCTTCGAGCCCTGGAGTTACAAGCGGATGGCGACGTGGGACAATCTTCTTTCAGTATATGCAAAAACCTGCCCTCCTTCGTCAAGGGGGGCAGGGTTTTTTGTATACTGAATGACGGAAGATTGTGCCTCGTTAGATCTCTGGTCAAGCGACCGTACTTCAGCTCTCTGGGGAGGTGGCCTGGCAGTCTGAAAAGGGGCGCGAGAGGGGATAATTTATATTATTATTTCAAGGGATATAGAGCAAATTCAGCATTACTAACGACACTGATCAGTTGTATGCACTACAAGGATGGATTGCAGCTTTGTTCTCATGGAAACATTACTATCCCTTTAAGTTTACTGTTTTATAAATTTACCAATGATATGGTCCCCAAACATCATTATAGTAATCAACTGGAGTGCAACCTAATTCCAGTATGCATGTTTTTGTATGTAAATTCAATGATGATGCTCCCATCATCATTATGTTTTTTGTAATGGCTACAAGATACAGTTTAGTTAACTCCATGTACGTCCCGCAAAAACTGTCACTTAGTGACAGAGGACGTACATGTACATCCCGGAAGTGCGGCTGCACGCCTTTCGGGGACTCCGGAATATTTAAAAATGTATTAGTCGGGCGTTAAGTGACAGCCGCGTGTGCGCGCGGCCGGTCACTAAGGGGTTAATGTTTGACAATACTATCCCTTTAAAGAGAGTGTAAAATGAAAATTAAATGTGAATAGATGAACGCTATAAGATATACAATATATTCGCCAAAACATAGATGTGTATTTATTAGACATAAAACAATTAAAAATTGAGAATGATCTCCCCAGTTAATCCAAACAATAATATGAATGTTTCAATAGGAATCTGCAATAGTACACAGTAAACTCAATTTTCCACAATAATAATTGTCATAAAAAAGTACTTGCGTAGAGCAATTGGAAGAACACATTAAAATCTGTATAAAATACAGGGTGTTTGTAGTCTCTTAATTCAAGGGATTAGGTATCCAAACTCAAACAGCAAGATGTTTACATCAAACATGAAAGAGAAACAAATGGGAACACATAGCGTGATCTGTTTTATATAATTCAAAGGAATCTATGTTTTAAAGGGATAGTAATACTTCATTTTATCTTTATTTTATTTTGTATTCATTAAAAAAAACATGAAGAATGATATAAGTCTTATCTCTCAAACCTTTATGGTTTGAGAGATATTCACAAGCAAAGTTTCCCCTCCCGCCCCTTTTACCTAGTGTAAGCCATCTCTTCTTAGATGTGGAATGCAGTCCATAGACCAGACAGATAACAGCAGGGGACAATCTTCTTCCTATGAGAACAATGAAAGCCCTGCCCCCCTTGACAAGTTTTTCAGGTTTTTCCCTTATCTTAATTGAAGATTGTCCCCCTCTGCAGTCTACCTGGGCACATCCCTTCTGATCTGTCTGAGCAGTGTTACATCAGTAAGAGGGGGGGGGATACTTTATCATTCAATTTCTCTTGAACTACAACTCTGACAGAATTGAAATAACACTCTCCAAAGTCCAAATACTATGATGATTAATTAGAGGTGCTTTTATTATGAAACATTACTATCCCTTTAAAGTCACAACTGCAATATACATCAGAATATAAGCAAGAAAAATAAGTTTTCCTAGTAGAGAAGAGGAAATGTCTATTTCTTCTGGATGGAGGAAACTTAGGAACCACTCACTCGTTAGGACATGCTCTTGACCGGCTAAATAGACAGACAGGGTGTGGTAGCATGTGGGGTAATTAATGAAGCTGTGGAATAATAGGAAATAAAGCTACCGCGCCATTAAACTTATATAAGTCGAGCTCATGAAGTATATTAGGGGATTTGCCACCATATAACCATTCAGGTTCTCAGCTCCTGAAGCAGGCTTTCCAGTCCTTGTAAATGGTTGAACAACGTGTGTTTTGGCAGCACACCGGATCAAATTCAAGTCGTCTCGTAAAATCAACAAACTTATTTGTAGCATTAAAATCAGACAGCTCGTACATCCACAGAGATGGAACGAGATACATTTTAACAATGCAGATATTCCAGCATTGTGTAATGCGTTTCATGCTTTAAATGCTCTTACTCAGACATAGTGTCTATGAGTAACTGCATTTAAAGCGCAAAACGCGTTAGACAATGCCTCACTATCTGCATTGTTAAAATGTATCTCTCGTTCCATCTCTGTGGATGTATGAGCTGTCTGTGATTTTAATGCTACAAATAAGTTTGTTGATTTTACGAGATGACTTGAATTTGATCTGGTGTGCCGCCAATACATAATTAATGAAGCTGACCTCAGCCTAGCCGGATCAACAATCAAGCGTGACAGTCATAAATATAATGCATACACTGTAAAATCAGGTTACTCTCTTGTCCCGCCGGTCCGGGAGTTACTTTACAACCTGGGACTTGTATGGCTCGTAAGGGTCATTTTAAACCACCCTCACTCGGTCTCTTCAGTAGATATCCTTCATTGGGGTGTTCCAAAAAGATAATTATGTAATTTCTTAAGATTTTAAAAAGTGTAGAATAGTTTGATGGAGGAAATCGTACATAAGCTGTGGATAAGGATAATAAATCGGTTTTATTACAATATATAAAAAATTACAAGTGTGTACAGAAAAATATATTGTTAAAAACAGAAATCAATGTGTTTCATAGAACTGATGCTATTTCATCAGGAGCTAAAAAAACTGTTTTATTTACTCCCATTAAGATTTTTTTTTTTTTCTTTCTTTGAAGTGCATAATCGGATTTCATTTAATGTAAGACTTTGTTTTTATGTATGAATGTGTTTTGTGCAAAATATTTGAGTTTCACATTGGTACCCATTCTTCTGTTGTCTCCCATTTGATTTCAACACGCATGAAAGTTGTTACTTCACTACAGTAAATTACAGCTGAGGCCTCGCACACGCAGTAATGTGGACTGGAATGAATGGTTGTGTATGGGAAGATAGGGGGGAAGTTCTGGGTCAGCCGAGTTACACTATAGAGTTCAAATTAAATTTTGCACTGATTTTAAATGGGTTGCTCAGCAACGAGATGGGGCATCGCTAGTATTTAAGGGGTTAACCCTTTGCATTCAATGCATTGCGTATCTCTCATTTAAAATAATGGCAGTTTTCCCGTGTCCCCTGTAGTGGTACGATTTGCTCCAGAAATACTCATCACTAGCTTCCCGAATTCCATCCTAAGTAAGGGTCACTCTAGATATGAATGATATTAGTACACAAGTATTCAGCAGTGGAAACAGCATGCCAGCAAAAACACAGCAGTCCTATTTCACTTTCATTTCTGAATGTAAATTCATGACACAGTCCACACTAACGTTATTTACTTACTACCGCTGGCTGGCAGCCAGTGTTCCTGTAATGTTTACCTACGGTCAGATAGAGATGATTGCAGCAGAGTAGCTGGGTGTTGGCCTGTGCTGTGCAGCATGCATGTTTTGGAGAGAGGCCATTGTTTTGGTGGTGTATAGCACGGTTGCTCTGCTTTATTGTAACAAACCGTAAATACCAATTTTTTCCACACAGGTGACTTTGTAGGGCAACTTTTTTGTAACAGCAGCTGAAAATGTTGGTATATTTAGTGCTACAGTGAAGCAAGGTTTTCCCAACATCCCATTCTCCCTATAGAAACAGCGGCGAAGTTCCCAACATCCCATTCTCCCTATAGAAACAGCGGCGAAGTTCCCAACATCCCATTCTCCCTATAGAAACAGCGGCGAAGTTCCCAACATCCCATTCTCCCTATAGAAACAGCAGAGAAGTTCCCATCATCCCATTCTCCCTATAGAAACAGCAGTGATCAAATTCTAAGAAAATAAAACATGCAGCAGAAGTGAGACTTTACTCACCAATCCAAGCGCTAGTGTAAACCCACTAAAATATTAAAACACGATGTGAATAAAAATGATCATTTATTTGGAAACATTGAAATATGGACAATTAAACACACTAATGAAATCATAATGATTTCCCCCAAAAAAAGTCTCCATACACAAGGAGTCAGTAATTCCCAGTGGATCATGCGATTAATACCAGGTATACATCAATGTTGAAATACGGTATTGAGGGTAATATATACAACCCTAATCACCAAAAACGGAGAAGGTACATACATCATTCCCCATAAAAGTGTACTAAATACTAAGTGAAAACAAGACTGGAAGGATACATACAATATGACCCATAGATATATAGATATAGATCTATATACAGTAAAATCTGGTGATCAGTGTAACCATGGGCAGGAGACGCAATTTCAACCTAGCCCGTCAGCACGCATCCCAAATTACCAATGTGATTTAAACGGGAGAGGTACACACAACCTAACCCGTGAATGTGTGTGAGATTTTGGCACCGTTTCCATGCAATTCAGTTGAAATCAAAATGACATTTTTAGCTGCCTAATCTCATTGTCCGATGAAAGCTACAAGTGTCTGCAACAATCATAGTGTTCCCTGTGTGAAATGTCGCATAGGTACCATGATTAACCGTTTGTGTTCCAAAGAGGTAGAACTCTCCAGCACTCAAAGGGTTGATAACGTGTGCGTGTTTTTGCTTTCCAGAATTCTTTTGCTGCATCTTTGTTGCTCTTTTAACCCTTTGAGTGCAAGAGGGGTACGCAACACATTGCAAAGCAATGCATTGCGTACCCCTCTGGCACTCAAAGGGTTAAAACAGGCCTTAACCCTTTAATTGTCACAGAAGTATACAATACATTGAAACCCAAAGTGTTTGATACATTTCTGGCTCTCAAAGTGTTAAGTGTTAGTCACATGTACAAAGACAAAAATAGATCAATTATGTAGCACATGGCGGCGCCACAGTCATGCACAGTACTGACTGCCTGCGCCGCTGCTGATAAGGAGCGAAGCGCTCTGAATTCAGACCGTAGTCCTCTCTGCGCACCTTCCTGGTACCGCTTGGTCCCAGGAGGGTGTGCAGACAGGACTCCGGTCTGAATTCGGAGTGCCCCTCTCCGTATCAGCTGCTGCGCAGGCAGTCTGTACTGCACATGACTGCTTCTGACAAACATCCTTAGCTAATTATTATATAGGATATATACACATACACTAGCAGTTTGATTTAATTTTCCACTGATTTAAGGAAGGCATTTAACCTCTCCAGCACTCAGAGTAGTAAACATCTCAATTAAACCCATGAGCATTTTGGTTTGATCCCTATTGTGCAGTAAGTTTGTCCTAGAATTGCGTCTTTCTTTGTACATATAGCCCAATGAGTCTCTTAGAGAGTTGGGCCTTATTCAAGAATATAAAGGTGAGCAAATCTGAAGCAAACCAGTACCACCATGAGGATTGGGGCTTTGAACCCCTTGAATGCTAGGTCTTTAGACCCTTCCTGGATTCAAAGGGGTTAAAAGCCCAATTTGATGATTTTATTTGTCCAGAATTGCATAGTGTGTGTGTTCTAGCACCTACATTTGCTTGCAGAGGTTTTGCCAGGAGTGGTCAGAGGTGCTACCCCCCCACCCCCCCGTCCACTTCTGTCAAAATCATGCCCCATGTATGCATCAATACGATACTCAGTATAGAGGAGATTTGCTTAACTCCTCCTTACTGCCATCCCTGACGGGGGAGTCTCCTGAGGGAGACATAAATTATGTAATGATGCTTCCCCTTGGAACCCTAACAGTCAAAAACACCTTAACCCTTCAGATGCTAAAGGTGTCCAGCATGTTGACTGTTAGGTGCTGTGAAACGGAAAACTGCACGGTTAGTGACAGCCAACCAGGTTTGTGACTATATACATTTATGAACTTGCACAATTCATTAATCCAAGCTGCCTGTACTTCCTCCCTCCCACACGTCTATGTTCCTGGACAGAGAGCTTTTTGTCAGGTACTGGGATCTGTGGGATAGTGATACAGTGTTGCACAGAGTGCTCTGTATGCTGTAGTGAAGGTAGGGTTTCTGCTGCAGGGATAGTACAACATTGTATCACTATTTCTGATTACACAGTCCCTGTCAGAAAGCTTTTTGGAAACTGAAATTCATATGCACAAACAGATTGTTTTTTTCCCTGTCACAAAGATGCAAAATAAATGAGTATGAAACTTGACTTTATACCTTCTGCTAATGCATTATATGAAATGTCAAAAAGAAGGTTCTCACTTTAACACTTTGAGTGCCAGAGGGTTAAAGTGAGTTAACCACCTGCATGCTATGAGATGTATCCTTTGCAATGCTGTGCACTGGAGACTTGTCTTGCATCCAAACCAGCAGTCTATATCCATTTTCCAGACTTGCACAGTCAGTCCTGTCGGCCATTATTTACATTTGTTCTGTAGAACCCCTTGTACTTGAAGAGTTATACCCAAAGAACAAGTGGCTCTTAATTTGTTTATAAGAAGGACTTGTCTGGGGGGACGTCCTTCATAGAGCGACCGGTTATGTCTATTTACTTTGTTTGTCTGGGTTGTCGCTGGGTTGTAATCGGCTGTTAATTGTTTCACTCTGATAACCATTTGGGATCTAGTGGAGCCCGTTGGTTGCTGTGAGGAGCTGTGACCTAGAGGCTGGATTGAATAGAGAGGGAATGACATCTATACTTGTACAGATCTGCTGTATAAAGGACATCTGCGTAGGTAGTTCAATGTACTAAAATTAAGAACCACTTCTTCCTAAGGCGTACTGCCCTTTTAAGCCTTTCAGTGCCAGAGAGGTATCAAACACATTGTGTCGCAATGCTCTGGATATGTCTGGCTTTCAAAGGGTTAATTGAATCCTGGTTATCCACTGAGCCCATTGGCCCATTTGTGTGAAAGCAGATTCTGGAGCTCACCATATGCACCTTAGTGGATCTGTGATCTTCAGTGCATTGAGCCACTGTGTTGGAGAATTCTTTGACCTACAGTGGTTTTAAAGTGATGGTAATGTTTCACAAAAACAGCAGATCCAATTAATCTTCATAGTATTAGGTCCATGGAGAGTTATTTCATTACTGTCAGAGTTGTGGTTCAAGAGTAATTGAATGATAAAGTATCCCCCTCCCATCCCTTTTACCTAGTGTAAGACACCTCCCCTCATATGTGGAATCTGGTCCATAGACCAGACAGCTCACATCAAGGGTCAATCTTCTTACTGTGAGAACAATGAAAGCCCTGCCCGCCCTTGACTGGTTTTTCAGCTTTTTCCCTTATCTTATTTGAAGATTGTCCCTCTCTCCAATCTACCTGGACACTCCCTGCTGCTCTAAGCTGAGCAGTGTTACATCTGTACAAGGGCAGGAGGGGGATACTTTTATCATTCCATTACTCTTGAACTACAACTATGACTGAACTGAAATAACTCTCCATGGCCCAAATATTATGAAGATTAATTAGAGCTGATTTTATTAAGAAACATTACTATCCCTTTAAAGCTAGATTTATATCGGTGGGAGTTTTTCTTTGTTTCTGCTGTAGGTGGTTGGCCCCAGAATTGTCCTACATTGCTTTTATACATATAGACCATTGAGCACCACTGTGTGAGTACACTTTTGTTTAACAGAAGTATTTAAAGGCATAGTAAAGTCTGTTTTTATGAAAATATAATATTGCAGCTATTACAATAATTAACCAATATAAGTTCTATTTCTCAAACCTTTATGGTTTGAGAGATATACAAAGATAAACTTCCCCCCTCCCTCACCTTTCTCTGACATGATCCGTAAAGCTGCCAGCAGGAGATCCTGGTCACGCGACCAGATGGAGGTTCTTCAGCAGAGCCGAAATAGCGCCATTTAAACACACTTTGTAGACCGTAACAATTAACTATTTGTTTCTAGATCCCGCTATTTCGGCTGTGCTGAAAAGCCTCCGTCTGGTCCTGGGATCAGGATATCCTGCAACTGGCTTTACAGGTCACGTCAGAGAAAGGGGAAGTTGGGGGGAACGTTATGGTTTGAGAGATATACAAAGATAAAGGTTTGAGAGATGGAACTTATATCAGTTAGCTTGTTATTGTAATAGCTACAATATTGGATTTTCTTAAATACTTTATTATCCCTATTAAATAAGTAGCAGGCCTTAAAGGGATAGTAATACTTAATATGTAAAAAAAATAAAATAAAAAAAAAAAGGGTACTCACTGCTGAAAGGTTTTATTCAAACGTTATTACAGCTCAAATTTGAATTTTGTTAGTGAAATATCAGTGGTCTGAAATTGTACAGTGGCGCTGTTGCTACATGATCCTATGGACAGCTCTGGTCAGTAGACCATAAATCTCCATAGGATGGTGTAGCAACAGCGCCACTGTACACTTTCAGGCCACTGTGATATTGCACCTAAAAAAATCAAATTTGAGCTATAATAACTTTTGAATAAAACACCTTTCAGCAGTGGTAGTACTCTTGTTTTTACTCAGGGATATAAACTCTACAACATAATTTTTTTTTACATTTTAAGTATTACTATCCTTTTTAAAGGGACAGTAATGTCCCAGAAATTTTTTTCTAGTTTTGTTGAGGTTAAAGCGGAACTAACACCCCTGCAAGATATAGCCTCCATTAGAGGGCTACAATCCGTGATAACTCGCTGTGTAATTATTTTTTTCTAAAAACGTGTTATTAAAGAGTAATCTGTTAATTCCAAAAAGTACCTGGTGACGTCTTCCCCACCGGAAAAGCGCATTGAGCATGTCAGCAAGGAGCCAATCGGCTCTCTTGTAACTGCTCCCGGCTACATGAAAACACCTACATCATCAGCTTTAGATTCTCGAACCAGCAGGAGAATCTAAAGCTGATGTAGGTGTTTTCATGTAGTCGGGAGGAGTTACAAGAGAGCCGATCGGCTCCGTGCTGACATGCTCAATGCGTTTTTCCAGGGGGGAAGATGTCACCAGGTACTTTTTGGAATTAACAGATTACTCTTTAATAACACATTTTGTTAAAAAAAAAAAAATAATAATAAAAAAAAAAAATTAATAATTACACAGCGAGTTATCACGGATTGTAGCCCTCTAATTGAGGCTACATCTTGCAGGGGTGTTAGTTCCGCTTTAAAATAAAAAGTGTGCTACAAATCCCATCTCTCAAACCGCTATAGTTTGAGAGATATAGCATTCAATGTTCCCCCCTCCCTCCCCTTCTCCTGATGTCAGCTGTAAAGCTGACAGCAGGAGATCCGAGTCATGCGACTCAAGGAGGCTCTGCAGCAGAACCGAAATCATGTTGTTTAAAAAAAAAAAAAAAAAAAAAAAAAAAAATACTTAATTGGAACGGTCTACAAAGTGTGCTTGCAAACCAGGCACACTTTGTAGACTTTTTCATTGAAGCAATTATTTTGAAATAACTCCATTTCGTCTCTGCTGCAGAGCCGCTGTCTGGTCCCCGGACCGGTATCTCCTGCTGTCAGCTAGACACTGACGTCAGGAGAAGGGGAGGGAGGGGCGAACTTTACATGCGAATATCTTTCAAACCATAGCTGTCTGAGAGAGAGGATTTGTGGCATATAGTTTATTATTTTAACCTCTACAAAATTAATTATTTTTGTTTATGGGACATTAGTGTCCCTTTAATCTACTTACATACCAAAAAACCTGCATTACTGACTTATTTATTTTTTTAAATACTTGATGTGGTGGTTAACCCTTTAAGAGCCAGACACATGGTGTGCAGTGCACTGAACACACCACCCTGATGCTTGGTGTTAACACCAAACTTCCTCAAATATTCATAGAATTAAGTCATTCTAATTTCCCAATAAAGATATACAGTTTCATTGTATCTGTGTTTGCCATATTTGATCAAAAATAACCTTTGTTTACTCCACATGTGATTTCTGTAGCAATTTAAATCTTATTTTGTACATTAGTAACAGCTAGCTGAATGCCACCACTGTTTCTCTGAATGGGAACCGAATTATAAATTCATGTAGTAAGCCTGTGTACAGAAAAGCCTAGCACGATAGGTGACTGGCAATCCATGTACCAATTAGACTCTTTACAAAATATTATTTTCAGTATTTGCAGATGCATCCTACTCTATAATCAACAAAAATGAAATATGTAAATACTAAAAATCTGCATTTTGTTTATAATCTTGTGTAACTTGTGCTTGCTATTAGGATCGTATCACTGTTCAAGTTGTCTTGTGCCGAGGGTTTTAAAGTGCTGCAGATATTCGCTTCCTAGTAACCTTTTCTCATATGGAGCAGTTGTCCATCTTGTTGGCCACCAGTGAACAGGGCATGCTTCCACTTTCCTGTGAGTGGAGGTGATCTCAGGGAAGTTACTGGTAATTTTTTATTGGGTGCAATATCAGTGGCCTGAAATTGTACAGTGGCGCTGTTGCTACACCATTCTATGGAGAATTATGGTCAATTGACCAGATCTATTCATAGTATGGTGTAGCAACAGTGCCACTGTACACTTTCAGGACACTGATACCGCACCTAATAAATTCAAGTTTGAGCTATAATAACTTTTGAATAAAACACCTTTCAGCAGTGGGAGTACATATATATTTACATATTTACAATTGAACTGTCACTTTTTCACCTATTTGCAACAGTGACTGCTCTACTTAGTCCAGATGAATTTTGGGGCTTTTTGTGTGTGTCCTGTGGCGTAGTGTTTTGTCCTAGAATTGCTCTACTGGCTGTTTTGCATAATGCCAAAATGAGAAGCAATGTGAGGCCTTAGCAGACGAATCAAGTTGGGATATAGTGGGATATTAGAGTGGAGATGTAAAATAGGGTGTAAAAGAGACTTCAACGCGTGGAGCATGGCTCTATATGCAGGGTAGAGTTGTATACTCCCCTGCCACCCAGAGGGTTAAATATAAATTGAAACCCCTTTAATGCTAGGGATTGCTCCAACACATTACTTTTGGGGTTAAAGGAATATCAGTGGATGAATAAAACTGCAGCTCCGATTGATTCTGCTATAACGTGGATCACATAGAGCTGTATTTCAATATTCTACATTTTGTAGTTCAAGTAATTCAATTCTAAAGGATCCCTCTCCCTCCCCTTTTACGTAGTCGCCGCCTCCTCAGATGTGGGATACGGTCCTGGGATGGGACAGAGCGCAGTGAGGGACAATCTTCATCCACTGAGTATAAGGTAAACCTTGCCCCCTTGACAAAGGAGTGCAGAATTTTCTCTATACTCGGTGATGACTGTCCCTCGCTGAGCTTCATCCGACCTCCTCAAGAGAGGCAGAGTGACGTAGGAGAAAAGGGGAGGGAGTGGGGGGATACTTTAGAATTAAATTACTCTTGAACTACAAAACATAACTGTCATGCCAAGGCATGAGTTGGCCCTCTGGGTTGTATAATTTGTTTGTCATTCAAAATGCACCAGTCCTAGGCCATTAAATTAGCTAAGATAACATCACCAGAAACTGAATGCGCATCGCCAGAGCAGAACAGAGTGTCATAAACTATATTGGACCCTCTGCTCGAGTTCATCCAGAGGACAGTCAAATATTATGAATTAGGGAGAACATGTATATACAGTGTAAAATGGTTCAATACAAATATATATTCAGAATGCCCAGGTTCTACCCTTGTGGTGGGTACCAAACATGCCAGGGGGAGGTGTTCCTGCTATGAGTTACAAGAATAATCACTTTGCAACCAGTTAGACCCAGCATGTTTGGTGTCTAGATATTCACACAGATATGATAAATATGATTATTATAACATTATAGATGTGTGCTGTGTGTTGCATGTTTTGGGAAGCCTTATGATTTTTCAGGTAGAACTTAGCAGTAACATCTCTGACAGGTCTGACTGAGTGGGCTGTAAACGGTCAAGCCAAATCCCTGACCCTCCCAGGTAACCCCAGTGGGTTTGGCCTCTTAGAAGGAACTGTGGAAACTATTTAATATGTGGGTTTTTTTATAACAACACAATTTCTTTGTAACAGCTGAAGGGGGATATATCATCTAAAGCAGGGCTCAAAATTTCCACTAGCCAATGGCGAGTGAAAATTCAGCCCTGGTGGGTATGTTATGGCTTGCAGTGGCAAGTAACTTTTCAGGTCTGGCTAGTAGCAAAGGACTTCAAATTATAAGCCCTGATCTAAAGTTCCCAAGGACTCTTAAAATACCGGTAATTGTATTTAAGGATCTCTTGTTTCTCCCATTTTATTTTATGGACTGTTTTTCTTAGGTGTAATCTTTATTTGTGTATGTCCTTAATTTCAGATTAAATGTTCATTTAATCAGCTTTTGTCTCTGTTCTCTAATATGAACTCACTACTCTGAAGGAAGCTCAGTTAGAACACGCTACTAAAGGGTTAATTCTATGTCTGATTATTAAGGTGATTTTATACTGTAATTCTGTTTGGGGTAACTGAAGACGCCCAGATATAGAGTCTTGGTGGTGGCAGCAAATTGTAGTATTGGGGAGATAGTGCAAGAGGGATTCCAGGGGTTAATGTGGTGGTTGCTAGGAATAGTAACAGGTAACCAGGGGTCTGGTATTGTTAACCCTTTCCCTCCCACACTCTCCCCACTGTCTCAGCAGGGCCTATAGCCTTCGCTTGTGACAATAACCTATTGAAATACAATGCTACATGACCAATGTTTTAGGAGGATCAATTGGAGCTTCAGTTTTATTAATCTATTACTGTCCCTTTAAGGGACATGACACATTTAAAGGGATAGTTATACTTTATTATTACTATCCCCCATATTGTAGATATTGGCAAAATAATTGAATAGCCCCCAGGTTCATCTCTCAAACCTTTATAGTTTGAGAGATAACCAAAGGCAACGTTCCCCCCCTCCCTCCCCCTTCCCTGAAGTCATCGTTGTACTGACTTCAGGGATATCGGTCTGACTTTCATCATGCGGCTCTGCAGCAGAACCGCGATTGCGTTAGTGACAAAAAATTATTTCATTGAAAAGGTCTTCTACGTGTGCTTGCAAACCAAATACATGTAGAAGACCGTTTCAGTGAAATAATTATTTTTCTCTAACAGGATCTCGGCTCAGCTGCAGAGCCGCAAGCCTGTCGTACGACAGACTTCCCCTACAGTCAGTACAACACTGACTTCAGGGAAGGGGGTGGAAGGGGGGGAACTTTGCCTTCAGTTATCTCTCAAACCATAAAGGTTTGAGAGATGAACCTGGTAGCTATTAAATTATTTTGCTAATATTTGCAATATGGGGGATAGTAATAATAAAGTATTACTATCCCTTTAAAATCAGACTTTGGGAAGTGCTTTGCCCCCCTTGTTTGTCATTAGTATGCTCCAAAATATCTCCAGTTCTTGGTACAATAGACACAGAATGGTTTATTGCTTTTTAAACTGGCGACCAATGAGAAACCGCCCCACTTAATCCCACCAGGAAACTACCAATTAACAGAGCAGGCGGCTCGTGGAACTGCTGAAATGTTAATGTTTTCTTTACTCACTTGCTGCCTTCTGTCAATAAATACTTTTGGCTGCCTGAGCAGCCCTGAAAATAAGACAACCGCAGTGTAAGATTTCCAGTTTAGACCAACGGTCCTCAGTCTTTTCTTACTTAAGCCACCACTAACATCCAATCTGGAATTGATGCACCTCTAAACTATTTTGCCAGTTGCCAAGAGTGTAATGGATATTGCAAGTATATAAATGTAGTAATTCTACGCAATCGCCATCAAAAGAATAAGATATTGTGCATATCAATTTGTATAAATATACATCTTAAAGTCAACATACACATTTTTGTTAGGTTTTTTTTTTCTTTTTTCTTTTAATAGTGGAAAAAAGGGGCACCCTAGGTGCAAGGCAATTCGCACCAAAGTGACACGGCACCCTGGTTCAGAATCACTGGTTTACATCATTAGAACTGGATCTCTGCATTTTGCTCTGTCCTGTCTTTTACCAAAATGTGTAGGTCGTTGTGTGTATACCTTTATAGAAAGTGTTAATTGGCTGTTAACCCCTTAATGCCTGGGGATCGGCGTCTCGACTGTCTGTGGAGCACCCCCCCCCGGTTTCCGGTTCCGGACTCCCCGAACGGTGTGCAGCCGCAGGGGGAGCCTGGAACTCCATGACGGTCATAGTACATCATGGGTCGTTCAGTCAGATCGACCCTTGACGTACAATGACAGTCAAAGGTCGTTAAGGGGTTAATAAGATTGTGGATTATGTATGCTGTATTTGCTCTGGTTAATTGTTCATTATTCTTTACTTTGTTTTTGTGACTTATCTGCAATTCTTTATATTTTTCTAGCTTGTGGGCTTATGTTGATGACATTATGACATCTTAGACACCTACTACTTTTGCATTTGGTGCCGTTTTAGGTGGATTGGGGTATTTATCGGGGTTACTTGTCTTGATAAAGCTGCCAGTCGGAAGTGAAACATTGACCTCACAATAACCCCCCCCCCCCCCATGTTCTGAAAGGGGTGAAAATCTCTGCAGGGAATGCTTTGCTTGAAACATGTGGTGCATTGCCCCGTAGTGCATTAATTCTGCCCATTGCCAGGATTGTGGCCGGCGAAGTTCCAGAATCTGGTCACATGATGCTTGCTCAAGCGGCCTCTCACTCTATTTCATAAGTTGCCCTATATAAATAAAGTATAATATATCTAGATATAATATTTTGTGTGAAGCATCTTACAAAAGTGGGGTTTGTTTGATGCAACAGAAAAAGCATCACAAGATTCTCCAGTACGATTCATCAGAGACATCTTCAGCTTTTGATGGATTAAAAGCCTTATTTAAATCAATGAGTTTTAATTTGCACTGGCTTGCAGCTCTTCAGTCAGAATATTGCCCTAGAACAGTGATTCTGAGTCAGAGTGCCTTTGCACTTTGGTTTACCAAGGACATCTACCTAGGGTGTCCCTTCTTTTCTATAAAGGCTTTGACAAAAATGTGAATTCTGAGTTTCAGTTGTATATTTATGGACATTTTTATGTACAATAGGTTTGTCTTTGTTGTTCTATTAAAGGGATAGTAATGTTTCATAATAAAAGCAGCTCTGATTAATCATCATAGTATTAGGACTTTGGAGAGTGTTATTTCAATTCTGTCAGAGTTGTAGTTCAAGAGTAATTCAATGACAAAATACCCCCTTCCCACCCCTTTTACTGATGTAACACTGTTCAGTCAGATCAGAAGGGAGGTGCCCAGGTAGATTGCAGAAAGGGACAATCTTCAATTAAGATAAGGGAAAACCCTGAAAAACTTGTCAAGGGGGGCAGGGCTTTCATTGTTCTCATAGGAAGAAGATTGTCCCCTTCTGTTATCTGTCTGGTCTATGGACTGGATTCCACATCTGAAAAGAGAGGGCTTACACTAGGTAAAAGGGGCGGGAAAGGAAACTTTGCTTGTGAATATCTCTCAAACCATAAAGGTTTGAGAGATAAGACTTATCATTCTTCATGTTCTTTTTTTAATGCCTACAAAATAAAATAAAGATAAAACGAAGTATTACCATCCCTTTAAGAGACCAAAGATAACTATTTTTTTTGTATTTATATCCTCCATAACACCTTGACTATTGATCTATAAGATGGTAGGAGTACCCCGAAACTTCATGTTGGGGTGCCTGGAGAAACACTATTCTAGAAGTTCCCTGCTCCTTTAAAGTGGACCTGTTAGTGTTTTTTAGTCTTGTTAATTTTATCTGTTTAAGCGGCCTATAACTTTTGCTTCTGTATTCACATTTGTGGAATAGCTTTAGAGATTTTTAATTTAGTAGTTGGGAAATGTAATCTCAGCAGAGCTTTGTTCTCTTACTTGGTCTAATAAAGCTGCATCGCTACATGTCCGAAAAATCACTTCTCTTCACCTTCTTGGGCTGCTAGAATCTATTTCCACCAAAGGAGTGCATTACATTGATGAGGGACAATAATCGTGCAAATCTTTTCAAGATGGAGGCACCCACTGTAGAGGGGGGCGTACTTGGACAAGTCCCCTCCATTTAATTTATTTTAGAAAATGATACATTTTGGGGCAAAAAAAACAATAAAAATGTAATCTTTTCATCTTTGTTAGGCAAAACTGGTTTGAAAGAGGCTGTTCAAATATTTCACTTCTGCAGACAATTTGTTCAATACCTTGTTTTTTTAAAACCATCTTAGTACCACCAGAAGGGTTGGCAGTGCATTGTACGCAAAAGGACAGAGTAATTTAAAAATTAATTTATAGTAGTTTAGGGCATGTGTTAATGTTGTATCATCACTGTTCTTTGAAAAGGTTAATATTCCGGTATTAGTCAAGCTCTGTTGCATTTTGGTTGGTAGTACTGCTGGGTTAATGATTGACTACAGCACATTGCACACTATGATGGTTGAAGCTTGGTACAGGGTTGCATTTCTGTTATGGGAATCATTAACCCACTTGTATGACAGAGGGTTGTCCAGCACGTTGCCAGTCAATGTGTTGGAGAGATCTCTGTAATTTTAAAGGGATAGTAATACTTCTTTGTAACTTTATTTTATTTTGTAGGCATTAAAAAAACATGAAGAATGATATAAGTCTTATCTGTCAAACCTTTATGGTTTGAGAGATATTCACAAGCAAACTTTCCCCTCCCGCCCCTTTTACCTAGTGTAAGCCATCTCTTCTCAGATGTGGAATGCAGTCCATAGACCAGACAGATAACAGAAGTGGACAATCTTCTTCCTATGAGAACAATGAAAACCCTGCCCCCCTTGACAAGTTTTTCAGGTTTTTCCCTTATCTTAATTGAAGATTGTCCCTCTCTGCAATCTACCTGGACACCTCCCTTCTGATCTGGCTGAACAGTGTTACATCAGTAAAAGGGGTGGGAGGGGGATACTTTGTCATTGAATTACTCTTGAACTACAACTCTGACAGAATTGAAATAACACTCTCCAAAGTCCAAATACTATGATGATTAATTAGAGCTGCTTTTATTATGAAACATTACTATCCCTTTAAGGGGTTAACACTTTGAGTGCGTTGCATACCCCCTTTGACACACAAAGGGTTAAGAAACGATTGAGATGAACAGATTATAATCAGTGATGCATTGTATATTTGAACAGGACTAAATTTTTACAGGAACACCAACACAACCTAATAAATTCCCACTTACCTTAATTTGGGCAAACAATCCTAATGACCCCCCTGGATTGGTTCTTCAGAATTGATCTTTTATTGGTTTCGTATATCCCGTCACTGGCAGGCATCACTCTTTGTTGCCAGACCCGTTAATTCTCCCACTAAAGGCTGCAAAGACTTTCTTCTCAAGAGTTTGTATCCCTGCAGAAAGGATCCCGTATCCCTCTGTCGTCATCTGCCCAGTAATAATTAAAGATTCATTTAAGAGACTTTTTTTTAGAAGCTAGTAAAAGCATTTGTGGTCATGGATGTGTATTTAAAATCCTCCCTATTTCTGTAAAATCTACTATACTGAATAAACTCTATTTTGGTCATTACTAACCTTTTAAAAATGAATCTCTCTATAGTCTTCATTGGAAATAAATAAATCACAGATTACATGTTATCGTTGTAAGTAGAATACATTGAGGGAAACTTTTTATGCAGGTGAGAGATCCGCTTTAAAGGAATAGGATGCCCCAAATACTAACCCAAGATTGGCCATGGGTTTCTGACTACCAGTGACTCATAGGCCAGTATTTATCCAGTCTCCTGGCTGATCCCATGGTGTAAAACTATTAGGGAGAAGCAGCCTTCACTTCTGGCACTGACTGGCAACTGACATCTCAAACACCCATAGAGCAGAAATCTTGTGGTATCTGCCATTCGGCTCCATAAGTATTAACTCCTAACTCCCGTAGTATTCTAGTGGAGATCTCGGATCCATGGACTGTCTTCTAGTTGGCATTTGGGTTACAAATATTCCTTTAAAGAAGAACCACTCCAGTAAAAAAACAACAAAAAAAACCCAAAAAACAACACTCAAAATAATTGGTGATTAATCTTCCATTATCTTTTATGTTTAAAAATTAACTCATGATGCACATCCTTGGAAAGAATATATATCATCTCAGTGCATGTTGATGAAATGGAGATGTAGTACCTTACTGTGGGGTTGGGAGGTGAAATTCAAAGAACAGCCCAGTGCAGTTTTCTTTTGGGATTTCTGCCTCTGGGGGGCAGTAACATGGGACAGTAACTCCCATCGTCCCTATCCAGCTACTGGAGTTGTAGTTCCCAACTATTGGAAGTCAATCAGTTCACTACCGCTGCAGTAACCCCATTGAAATGCATTGATAGCCCCTTTGGTCATCAAGGAGTTAAGCCTTCTGTGTAAAGCAAAACTGGACCAACTTTGGGACAAGTGAACGATGCTACAGGTAACACACAATTCCCAATGATTTAACCCTCTCGGGATTCCAGTGACATTATGGAGGCTCGTTTGCTGTGTGAGTCTGATTGGATGATGAAGCTTCCTGCATAATGCGTGCTGGTGCTGTCTGGAGGCTCGCTGTGTGGGAGCACTGGATTGGGTAGGCGAGCCTCCCTATCAGAGAACTATGGGGCTTCTGTATGAGCATACTGATGCTGTCCAGTCACCTGAAGAGAGCACTATTTATATAGCTGCTGACAGGGGGCATATATTTGATGTTAAACTACATCTGTGTGGATAACCATTCCGTTTGACAGTGAGCATCAGCCAGCGTGACGTCACAGAGTAGAGATTTCCACATGCTTGATTGTCAACTCTGGTTATCCCCTTACCTGACCCCTCCTAAATGTGAATACATTGAGTTACCTCTGTCTTCCGAATTATTTATTGTGCCTACAATATCACACGATTAGGTGCCCCCTTTGTTGTTTTTTCTTTCTTTTTTTTTTTTTTTAGTTATTTTTCCTCTTAGTTCATTGGCGCATCCCGGACCTGAGATAACTTGTAGTCTGTGTGAGCAGGTGTTACCCACCATTTCTGGTTTCTTTACCCTTCTGTGCTTTGCTATGCAAGAACAGACTAGTGCGCAGAGCTTAGGGGATAAGCTTATGGCTGAGGAGTTGAATTTTTGAGGGCATTAACGCGAAGTGCTTACTTCCTGGTGGAGGCTAGTTTATCCACGGTCCCTGCGTTCTCCAGTGGACTGAGAAAAGGTATAAAAATCCTTTTTTGCTTGTTACAAAATCACACTTTAACTTTAAGAGAGAAATTAGGTCAATGTATCCATTTTCTTGCATCTAAAATATTAATCTAACTTCAAGTCGCTTAGTATTTTTGCAAAGTGTAGACTTTTAACTTTTTCTTGATGACAGCATAAGATCTCATTAATAAAATATTGACCTCAAAAAGTCTCATCGGTACACTTCTATAAAGCCACAATTTGAGCAATTCTGGGGCAAACCAGCTTTAACAGAGGCATGGGTGTAGAAGCCAAAAAATCTGGAGATGTGGTGGTGGTGGTGGGGGGGATAGAAATTTGAGTCGTGTCGAGAGTTGCAAACAAGCCAGCCACTGCAAGAGGGATTTTGGGAGGAGATTTACCTCAAGAACCTGTATTTAACTAAATGGTGCTTTTTAGTTGTTGCACCTTCTGAGTGCCATAGAGATAAACCCACTCCAGAGCAATGGACTGTTCATTGCTTAGGCACTGAAAGGGTGTAATTGTCTTTTGCTAGATTAGATCTGTATCTAAGTATTTCCCCCCAAGCCGAGCCTCTCTACCACCTCTCGGTCTGCCCGCCCCCCCACGCCATCTCTCACACCTCCACAAAAAGAGGTCTATGACCAGAGAAGACTCACCCCACACACAGAGGCAAGTCTGTCCTCATGTAATCACTCCAACCCCCACCCTCCCCCTGATACCCTTCCCACACAAACTCATCAGTACCGCTATCACCCTTGAACACAACACAACGCTTCTATGAGGAGGGGAGAAGTTCCCATGAGCACTAAGTAAGGCGCAAACATCACCCGGCCGCTCAGAACTATTACATAGTGACAGAGTGACTCGGTACTTTTACTGCTCTTCTAAGGATGTTGCAAATTGAAAACATGTAGACCACCAGTCTAGACCAAAGGGTGCAGAGACAATTTGCCTCATTGATGCACACAAGCTCTCGCACCATGATAAGGCATTGACCCATGGGTGTGACCAGACAGTAGACGGACCAAACGGATCCTGGAATGGATTACACTTGATACTAAATGCCAATGAAGACCAAAGACGACAAAAGGCACAGGACTGTAAATTTTATTATTATTATTTTATTTTTTTTTAATGATGGGTAACTTTTCATTTTAACTCCACATATTATGCACCCACTTTAAAAAAAAAAACAAAAAACAAAAAAAAAAACACTTAGACCCCTGACAGTGAAGTCATTGAGTTTCTGAATCCTGGGAGTTGCCTGTCTGACACAGGGAGTAGGGGATTCTTATTCAGGGAAGTCTCCCTGTAGTGCTGATTGGTCTGCATGTTGTGTGTGGCTTTTTACATTGTTTCACTCTGTCTGCTTTCACAGCCCCACATACATTGCTTTCTGGTGAAAAAGGGAATGGATGGCTCCCTTCCAGGAAGGTAAAAGTGTAAAAATAAATAAACATAATATAGTATTGTAAATTAGAATACGTAAAGTCAAAAGGGGTTTACTGTAACTTTAAATAATGTGGTAGTTGTGTTAAAGGCAAGTATGCACAAATTGAGCTTATACCACTCTAAGGAATCAATAGTTAGGCTAGTAAGCTACCTTGCCTCTAGCTACTTAAGGGAATAGTAAATTATAGTAATTTTAATACTACTTTCCATAGATCTGTTTACAGAGTTCTTTTCTGTCTGGAGAAATCTAGAGAGAGAACGGCTGCTGACCAGAAAACTGTAAAAAAAAGAAATTCAGTGAACTTAGAGACATAAAAAAAAATGTAATACATGTGTATGTATATAATGTAAATATACATTACTGTACATTTTTCTACTTGAATATGATAATCTGAAAGGTTACTGTTACTTTAAATTCATGTACTAAGCATTGTGTTTACCTGACTAATTGAGTAGGTAATTATTCTGTTTTGCAACTGGTCACATTTTGTTATTTTAATAGAATTTGTGTGAATGGCCTAATTGCAAATGTCAGATGGCCACACATGATCCCAGACTTTAAAATGTTAGTAATGCCGAAATTTGTTGAATAAATATTGTAGATGTTACTTTTTTTTTTTTTTTTTTTTTTTTTTTTTAATATAAAGTATCTGGAGAGTCCTATCTCTCAAACCTTTATGGTTTAAGAGATATTTGCCGCTAAAGCTTCCCCCTCCCTCCCCTTCTTCTGATGTCGGAGCTCTACTGACAGCAGGAGAATCCTGGTCCTGGGACCAGCCGGCAGCTCTTCAGCAGAGCCGAAATAGCGAAATTTAAAAAGAATTACTTCATTGGAACTAGAGATGCACCGATACCACTTTTTTAAGACCGAGTACAAGTACCGATACTTTTTTCAAGTACTCGCCGATACCAATTACCGATACTTTTTTTGCGGTCATTTGCCAGTTTTCCAGGTACTTAAAGCGCATATATTATATATATAATATATATGCTTTAGGTACTTGGAAAACTGGCAAATTACCTCAAAAAAGTATTGGTGAGTACTTGAAATATAATATTATATTATATATATATATATATATATATATATATATATATATATATATATATATATATATATATATATATATATATATATATATATATATATATATAATATACACACACACACCACCTCTTGACTGTCCCCTTTTGCCTCTTTCTCCCCCTCTTGATTCCTACCTTTTACTTCATTCTCCCCCTCTTCAGCTTTTGCCTTGGCTTTTTCTCTTCCTTTTGATCCCCCTTTGTCCCCCTCCTTGACTCTTGATCCCACTCTTTTGCCTCTCTTGCTCTCTCCTGATCCCCCCTCTTTTTTGCCTTTTCTTAGTTCCCCTCCTTTTGCCTCCTGATCTTTACTCCTTTTGCCTTTTTTTTTTTCCCCTTTTTCTTAGTCCCTTTTTTCTCCCTCTTGGCACCCCTCTTTGCCTCTCACCACCTGCTCCCATCCAGCCTCCCATACTCTCCTCTGCCGGGTGCTCGCTGTTCTCTCGCGAGCCCCGGCAGAAGTCAGCGTCAGAGCGTTGCCATGGTAACCCGCGGCAACGCTCAGACGCTACTTGAGGGAGAGAGGCAACCGGGGAGCATTGTGAGCAGCTCCCCGGTTCCCTCACTGCAGCACCGACCCTGACACAGGGTATCGGTGCTGGCATCGGCCGCATTTGCGCGAGTACAAGTACTCGCGCAAATGCTGGTATCGGCACCGATACCGATACCAGTATCGGTATCGGTGCAACCCTAATTGGAACAGTCTATAAACTGTGCCTGGTTTGCAAGCACACTTTGTAGACCATTCCAATGAAGTAGTTCTTTTTAAATATCGCCATTTCGTCTCTGCTGAAGAGCCTCATTGAGTTGCAAAACTCTTATCTCCTTCTGTCAGCGTTACAGCCGACATGAGGGAGGGGAAACTTTAGTGGCAGATATCTCTCAAACCATAAAGGTTTGAGAGAGAGGACTTTCTCCAGATACTTAATTTTTTTTTTTTTTTTAACATCTACAATATTTAAAAGACTTACATTTCAGCATTACTAACCATTTAATTTGGACATCCCTGATCTACAGTGTTGGAACATATTTTTTTTTTTTTTTTTTAGTATTAACACTGTATAATAGGCATCTGGAGAAGAACATAATCACTTGTTGTGAAAAATGTGTATATAGGGATTCAGTGGACTCCAATTAAAGGAACATTTAATATTAATATACAAATTGCTTTTTGAAAAAAATATTAATAGACGCACTTCTGTTAGAAGCTGTTCTTGTAACGTAATGTAACATGATAGGTTTGAAACATTTGTACACTTTGCTATAAGCTAGCAATTCATCATTTGTGAAAGAAATTGCCTGTTAATTAACTAAACAGTAGAAAGTTAACTGTGCAGTTTGTGCCATGTTAATTAACTTACAGAAGCGCGTAGGGTTGAAATGAAAATTCTACAAATTTGGTTTCATTTGAATGAGGGTTTTAACCCCCTAAACAGGAACGGGTTTCCCATTAGGCAAAGTAGGCGTCTAGCTAAAACGCCACATTTTTAAAGGCAGAGTAATGTCCAATTTAAATAAAATCTAATATTGCAGATATTAAAAAAAAAAAAAAAATATATATATATATATATATATATATTTATTTATTAACTGATGCAAGTCCCATCTCTCAGACCTTTATAGTATGAGATATACAATTATAAAGTTCCCCTCCCCCTCCCCCTCCCCTTTACAGATGTCAGCTGTAAAGATGACAGAAGGAGATTTGGATTGTGCAATGCAACGGTGGCTCTTCAGTAGAGCCGAAATACTGCTATCTAAAAAGAAGTACTTCACTGGAATGTTCTACAACGCGTGCCTGGTTTGCAAGCACACTTTGTAGACCATTCCAATTAAGCATTTATTTTTAAATAATGCTATTCTGGCTCTGCTGAAGAGCCTTCTCGATTCACACAACTCAAATCTCCTGTCAGCGTTACAGCTGAGGTCTGGGAAAGGTGAGGGAGTGTGGGAACTGTATAACCGTATATCTCTCGTACTATAAAGGTTTGAGATACAGGACTTTCATCAGTTACATTTTGTAATATCTACAATATTAGATTTTAGTAAAAAATACATTACTATCCCTTTAAGGGCTGCTGCCTCAGCTGTGCTGGCCACACTCGCATTCTAATTCAGAGGTTCTCAGCCCATGCCCTCAGTGGCCGCTAACAGGCCAGGACTTTGGAATGTCCCTGCTAGAACACAAGTGTGGTGATCAGAGGCTCCGTTGTATTGATTAACTCACCTGTGCTCTTAAAAGGAAATTCTAAACTCCTGGCCTGTTAGTAGCACAGGTTGAGAACCACTGATCTAAATCATGGGCGTGGCCAAAGCAATCTCCATGTCCTGCCATCAGTTTTAGATCCCTTTACTGGCTGCTATGTAACCACTTTGATGCCAGATCTCCAGTGCTTTGCGGAGCAATGAATTGGAGTTGAGGGTTGAAGTGTTTTTTGTTCTTGCTGGTTATATGCCAAGGGTACTTTCTGTGCCATGAAACTGTGGATGGGACTGGGAGTGTGTGTGTGTGGGGGGGTCATGAGGACTGATGTTGTCATGAGTGGAACTAGAGGTGCCTGGGATGTATATCCAGCCTTCCCCTGAATGCTAGAAGCCTCCAACACACTGAGAGGCAATGAGCTGCAGACGTCTCGTATTTTAGAGGTTAAAAGACCCATGGCCCCCTCATGTTGCTGTCTGTTGACTTCACCTATGTCTCTTGATGAATGAGGCATGTGTTAGTGTTTGCTTTCCACTTAGATGTTCTGTACTCTTTTGTTTATGAAAGTCCTACAGATTATATTCACTAGTGCACTCTGTTGGTCAGTCCCCTGTATTGCATGTACTATTTCAATGAATACTTAGATTGAAGTAGTACATAACTTAATTCACACTCCTCTCTGGTGGAAGTACTTGGTTGGTATGTTACTTCTGATAAACATGTATATATTTTATTATTGGCATGAATAATGAAGCAGGGCTGCGAGTTCAGTAAATGGCAGATACTGTTAAGGAATTCAAAAAGCTTGGGAGAGACCAATCTGTGCTGAGAAATTATTATTTTATATTAGGTACATGGACAGATGGGTTTTTTCTTTTCACCATCAATGTTTTAAGTGCAATCTTATTTGTGTAGAATTTTTTGCAGTTAAACATTACTTTTTAGAGAAGTGTTTTTTTTTTCTTTTGCTTGTGTTTTTACACACACACACACACACACACACACACACACACACACACACACACACACACACACACACACACACACACACACACACACACACACACACACACACACACACACAATAAACTGAAACTGTATACTAGGTATTGTTCTTAAAATAGTTTTTGAAAATGTACCCTTTATGTTCTTCGGTGTCCGTTTCTCCCATATATATAGATAGATATAGAGATATAGATAGATTTATAATATAAATCATATGTTATTGTAGCTCAAACTTTTTATTTTCTAGGTGCAGTATCATAATGGCCTGAAATTGTACAGTGGCACCATTGCTACACCATCCTATGGAGATTTAGTCAACTGACCATAGCTGTCCAGAAAATGCTGTAGCAACAGCTCCACCGGACAGTTTCAGGCCACTGTGATATTGCACCTAAAAAAAAATAAATAAATAAAAAAAATTACGCTGTAAAAACACTTTAAGAATATACCTTTCAGCAGTGGTCGTACACTTGTTTTAGTCCAGTGGATAAACACTACAATAGATATCATCTTTACGTATTAAGTATTAATTTCCCTTCAAGGTTAATTTCTCAAACTCTGTATTACTGTATAGATGCTGTGCTAGCAATTTGTATTTTGCTCGAAAAATGCCAGAATTCAAAGGGTTTTCCTCTGATGAATTGTATACTAACTAGTGTATTTTTCTTTATTCAGATACTAAAGAACAACCGGCAGAGGAGGGAGGCCAGGCCGAAGCAGCCAGCATTGAACAGCTAACACCCGCCCTGCAGCGCTCCTTATCGGAAGAGTCTGAGCTCTCCACCGCTTCTGTGGGAGTTGAAGCCAAAAGCAGGTCTGTGTGTTTTCTGAAAACTGATGCTGAGTCAGTGCTGGGGGAAGGAGGGAGGAAAGGGCCTGATGTAAATAACGCAGAGGAGGATTCTGGGAATTGGATTCTGTGCTGTGAAGCATTAGCAGCCTGCGTTTGCAGCTGCCAAAACTAGAGCCGAATGTCTTAATTAGTGCAAGAGGGGGATAGAGAATGAGACGTCCTACGCTCTCTTCTTTAGTTAACAGTTGGATGAAAGCTTTCTGGGGAATAAATACAGTAACTGCTTTTGTATTGGCGCCACAACACGTTGTCCTGAATGATTAAAGCACCTTTTGTGTGATCTGCAGAAAGAGGATTTAATTGTAGTGATGTTTCCAGTGCGGATGTGAACTAGTTACACTACAGAACATGTCTGTGTTTACTGGTAATGTTTACACCAACAGCGTCACTTAGTACAGGCAGATACCAATCATCGCATTTATATTCATCATATTTAACCCTTTAATGCTGCAAAGGTCTCCAGAGAATCTCTTCACGATGATGGAGGCCTCTATCGTCCAGGGATGAAATACTTTAGATTTGTAAATGGCAACATCTTATAAATACTTCGGGCCATATTTAACCCTTTGATAGCCAGATGCAATGTATTGGATAGCTTTCTGGCATTCAAAGGGTTAAACTTACTAATGTTGTGCTAGTGTTTGCTCTGCATATTAGAAATGAAAGTAGTGCTGTGAAAAAAGATCATTAAAGGCCCTTACACCATTTTAATATTTATGGGGAAAAAAAGTTCCATTTATGTAGACCGAGAAATAGCATTAAAATTATAGCTTGGCTTGCTTTTGATGTAGACTTTAAAAACTGTAATTTGCTTATTCTCACTAATCTTATCTTCTAAACATAGATTACTGTAATGATACATTTCAGCAGATGTGAATTAAAGGGATAGTAACGTCATATCATGTATAACATAATTGTCCCTGTCAGTAAACTTCCTGGACCTGGAGAGTTTTCTGGTCAGTGACCATCAAAACAGGATTGTGATAACTATACCATTGCAGCGCAAAGGGTTTTGTATGCTGTTAATGTATTTATTTAGTTTTGTGTTGTGTTGAAGTACTTTTTTTTTTTTTTTTTTTTTTCTTTTTCAAATCCCTAACAGCGAGCCCTTTGCAAATGGGCTACTCCAGGGAGCACGTTGTCAGAGGCATAAGTGTTAAATAGTAATGAAATCTAGGAAGTACGACTTCACGTATTCTGTAAGAGCACATAGTTATGTTAGAAGAAATGGTTAGTCACTCTTGCTGGAAAGTGGGTCCCTTAGTGTTTGCAAAAGTGGCTGTAAATTTCCTTCTGGACTTGGATCATGTTTAACTCTTTGCAGACAGCAGTGTGAATGCAGTGTATTGCTGCCTACCTTATGGCTGTGACGAGGTTAAAGGGAAGCTACCGATCTTTAATTAATGGGAATAATATTGGGAAGCAGTGAACTTAACCCCTAAAGGACCCATGACGGTCCTGGACCGCATTGGAATTCCAGGCTCCCCGCGCGGCTGCACGCCATTCGGGGAGTCTGGAATTGAATCGCACAAAAAAAGAAAAAATGCTCTGTGGTCCTTAAGGGACCGCAAAGTACATGCGAGGCCAGTCCTTAAGGGGTTAAAATTTCACTTCTGACTCCTGCATTATTATTATTTTTTAATTATTTTTTAGTATTTTAGGTATATTTGTGTATAATCACCCTTCCAGTGGCTTTTAACCCCTTAACAACCCTTGACGGTCATAGTACGTCAAGGGGCGATTTGACTGAACGACCGATGACGTACTATGACCGTCATCGAATTCCGGGCTCCCCCCGCATCTGCACGCCGTTCGTGGAGTCCGGAATGCAACGGAGCAATAATAATAATAAAAAAAAAAAATGCTCTGTCATTCAGTCGCGTCCGCGTCCGGATTCCCTGGTCGTTAAGGGGTTAAATAACTGTCTCCAAAGTGTTTTTTTTTTTTTTTTTTTTTTACACCACCCTTACGTATAGAAATAAGTTGTTCTTTATTTTAAGTGGACATATCTCCTTTAACCCCTTAGTGACCGGCCGCGAGCGCACGCGGCCGGCACTTAACGACGGGGTTTTTTTTTTTCCCCATTAAAGTCAATGACTTCCGTGACTTACCAGGTACGTCCTTTGTTACTAAGTGACATTTTTTCATGACGTACCTGGTAAGTCACTTGTCGGGAAGGGGTTAATATGAACTAAAAAAAAAAAAATCATTTATATATATATATATATATATATATATATATATATATATATAATCCACATTGGGAAAGCACTCGCTCCAAACATAACTAATGCCCAGGTGCACAATCCCTACTGTTATGTAGGCTATAAAGAAAAGATGGGGCAGCACCCGTGGGACTTTTCAGAATACTTCTTCTTCGGACAAAAAGCCAAAAAATATGGTCAACGTTTCGGTCCAATCCAAGGACCTGTCTCAAGACGTCTTGAGAAAGGTCCTTGGATTGGACCGAAACGTTGAACATATTGTTTGGCTTTTTGTCTGAAGAAGAAGTATTCTGAAAAGTCCCACGGGTGCTGCCCCATCTTTTCTTTATAGCCTACATAACAGTAGGGATTGTGCACCTGGGCATTAGTTATATTTGGAGCGAGTGCTTTCTCAATGTGGATCTTTATATATTTTTTTTATACATATATATTACACACACACTTTTTTTCTTTCACATTTGAAAACTTCATTCAAAACTATCTGTTCAAGTTATGCAAAAGTCCAGCAGATAGTTTAGGAAATACAGTAAAATCTCAGGTATAATACACTCCTGTGTATAATACGCAGGTGTATGTTATACCCAGGATTTAGGGGAAACCCAGAGTGCCTATGTATAATACGCACCCTTGTTTTCCCCCTTACTTAAAGGTCCACATCTTCCCTGCAGGGGGCATGCTTGCATTTGCCGCCTGCTTCCTTCATTGGGCTGTCGGGACCTTCCTCCTCCAGCCAATGGCAAATGCCCTGTGAGGATCTCAATGTCCTCGCAGGGCAATATCGTAGGTGGAAAGCTCTGACAGCACATTGAAGGAAGCGGGCGGCAAATGCAAGCATGCCGCCTGCAGGGAAAATGGGAACATCAGTGGAAGTAAGGATTATTTTGGGAGCGAATTGTGCTAGGGGAAGGGAGGAAAGGTATCTGGAAGCCCTCTCCATAACTGTCCCTTTAATATCGCTGGAAAGCATAGAAAGAATAGTACAGATTATCTCTATATCAGTAATTATTTGGGGGGCACTTTATATCTGCTTTAAACAAACACTTATTCTATACTAGTAATTCCATTATGTTAATAAACCATTCAGTTCTTCACACAACACATGAACCTCTAATATTTAAAGTGGATCTATCACATATAGAGAAGTAATTCTCATTAGTTAGAGCATTTAAAAAAAAAACAAAAAAAAAAAAACCCTTTATCTGCACAAAAATTAATGTTTAAAAAGTGCCCAGCAGCCTACTTCCGCTTGCCGCAAATTGCTGCGCAGAGGTTGCTCCCGTCCCACTACCCAGCATCCTCTGATGACGGAGGCTGTCTGTCTCTAAGCTGGAGCGATCTTATTGGCTAGATATCGATCTCTGCCAGTGAGATTGCTGCAGGTTAGAAAAAGAAAGCCTCCGTCATTGGAGGATGCTGGGTAGTGGGACGGGAGCAGAGGAAGTGCTGCAAGCAGGAAGTAGGCTGCTGGGCACGTTTTAAACATTAATTTTTTCTCAGATAACATTTTTTTTTTTTTTTTTTTTATGAATAACATGTTAAACATTTTTGCTAAATTCTCTAATGAGCATTAGTTCTCTATGTGTGATCCACTTTAACGGGTTAAACAAAATCAGATGTTAATGATGCCGTTATTTTCTCACCTTGAAATGGGGGCAAGGTTAAATGTGAGATGTTTTTTATTTTTGTAATTTTTAACACAAGAAATGTCAGGTTTGGTCTGTAACAAGCTAGAAAAGGTTAAAGCATTAGTCACTAGTGAGTGAGTTCCGAGCAGTCTGTGTTGGCTGAGTGACAAATTTGGTGACTCATGATTGAGAACACATTATGTTTGCTGGGTTCTGCTTGATAGAAGAATAATTAGTATTGATTTTGTTCAGCGAGGGAGCAAAGAATCCTATTTTGAGTACAACTAGTTTTGAAGACAAAACTGTATTTTATATCGCTTCAAAAAGAACTATGCACCTAAACCACATTACTGGGGCAAGAATAAAGCCTTCAAAACTCTGAAGGTCTGTTCTTACCAAACTCCAGACCTTCAGCTGTTATTGAGCTAAAATTTCCAAATGGGCAGATGAGGATGATGGGACTTGGCGTCCAGCAGCAGTTTGGAGGACTGCAGTCTGCCTAGCACTGATTTTACATTATCTTTGTTCTCATAAAGGAACATTAAATCCTAATAATCAACTCTTACTGGTACAAAATGTACTTCTTTAACCCCTTTTCACATTATGTGAAATGGGGGATGCGAATGACATGCTCCCCTTTATCTCTCTCCCTTTTCACTTTCTCCCCCAAACCTCATGGAAGGATCTGCCCTGTTCATTTCTCTCCACCCACCTCCATCACTAGGAGCCCCCCAAGAGGCAGCTGGGAGATCCATGCTTGCATTTGTCACCCACTTTTCCTGGCAGCTGTATACCCTTTGAGGACCTCTGCACCGAATATACTTTAATGCCATGTGAGGACCATTATTAAAGGGATAGTATTGCTTTTATTTAACAATATTAATATTGTAGACATTAAAAATATTAGTACAATGAGCTATGTACCATCTCACACATTTATGATTGAAACGTTGTGTTTAACCCTTTCAGTGCCAGAGGGGTATGCAACGCATTGCTTTGCAATGTGTTGCTTACCCCTCTGGCACTCAAAGGGTTAAGAAAAGCAGTATAGGTGCAAAAGTAGATATGTGGGACTCCACACGCAGTGAAAAGAGAATTAGTGAATGCAAAAATTGCATGTTAGGCATATTTATATGATGATTCAGTATCTCAAATCCCCAGTGTGAACAAAGGCAAAGGGTGAAGTGCAAAAAAAAGTGGAGAAATTCTTTCAAAGCTACGTCACAAGCAACAAATAAATATTATCAGACTTCGGATTGATTTAAATGTCTTTCAACCTATTGAATGGTAGAGGTCCTCAACCCATTGAAATACCTGATGTGAGATGCACTAAGGCATGGTAAATCCTACATTATTCTACGGAGCCAATGCACTAGGATTTCTCCAACTTTGGAAATATTAGTGCGTTGGCTCCGTAGAATAACATAGGAACTGGATAAGTGATATCATTGGAGAAGTCATCTCTGCTTTTTCCCATCTTTATCACACCTTAGTGTATAACCCACAATGTGTAGGAGACCTTAAAGCGGAACTTTCAGCTTTATTGATGTCTCCGTGGTCTATAAAATGTAACCAATGGTATAGCGGTCACCTCTAAGTACCAGGTAACTCACATTCAGAAGAGCTAAGTGAAGGATTTACAAATTGCCTCCAATCAGTCACTCTCTCTCCCCCTCTCTCTCTCTCTCTCTCTCTCTCTCTCTCTCTCTCTCTCTCTCTCTCTCTATCTCTCTCTCTCTCTCTCTCTCTCTCTCTCTCTCTCTATATATATATATATATATATATATATATATATATATATATATATATATATAAAGTGCTATAGAGCTATGCAACACATTGCAAACCAATGTGTTGCCTACCCATCTGCCACTCACACTGTTAAGCATTCCAGTGCTGTCCCCTTTGTTTTTCTCCTCCATGCTTCCCGTTGCGTACCCCTCTGCCACTTGCACTCTTAACCAGTGCAGTGTTGTCTCCTTTTCTCCTCCATGCATCCCTGTTACTGCCCCGCTCCGTATACACACACATCATCCCTGTTACTGCCCCGCTCCGTATACACACACATCACCCCTGTGACTTACACCCGCCTGCACTCAGACAACAAATAGGAGTGAAAAGCAAGCTGCTATTCAACCTGTATTTGTAATTTGGTATCTGACATACTGTGTCCTGCCATGTAACCATGAAAACAACAATGAGCTAGTAGGCGCTGTCTATATTAATGAGATATGACCTTAGAATAGCCAGCAGCCTTTGGCTCCCCATCTGTTAACTATGACTCCCCAGGGTTCTCTGCTACCTGACAGCTGGAGAGTCACATGTTGCCTAATTTTGCCTGTGAAACAAAAAAAATCTTCATCTTGTATCCCTCTTTCCTCCTTTGGCCACATAGTCCTACGTAACACTATATAGAACCCACCAGACCTAAAGGTATTTACACTTCATTGGGTTAAATCTGTCCTTCCAGACACACAGAGAGGCTTTCATCAGAGACAAGACGCTAGGCTAGTTTATCCCTGATGAGAGCTGCACTTTATGGTTGAAACATCAGCTTTTATGCCAGTTAACCCTCTGAGTGCCAGAGAGGTGTGCAAAGCCTTGGTGTTGCATACCCCTCTGGCACTCAGAGGGGTTAAGTCTATAGAAATCCAAATCTGGTGTGCCCTGTTGGTTAATCTCTAGTTGTAGTGCGGGTGCTCGAGAGATTATTACAATTACACCACTGCTACTATGTAGCCCTGCAGTTTACCTTTCTGCACGAGTATCGCAGGCAACGTACCATCCGTGTACTGGTGTTGCTTGAATGAAAGGCGCCTAACGAACATGTGCCCTGTTTTGGCACTCGCACTTGAATGCACAGTGAATTTTCAGAAGCTAAATAGTCAAAGTAAAATTTATTGTAGTTTTGTTTTAATTTACTCTTAGGTTGTAGGGACCTGATTAGGCAGAAACTAATTCAGACAGAGGGAAATAAATAACTTCTAATTATACAGGCTCTTAAATCGCAAAAGAGGCTAACTGATTTATTACACATCTGTGTATTCACACCCCTTTTGCATCTGTACATCAAACAATTGACTCCTCCGCAAGGCCTCTTTCACTTCCCAAAGAATAAGCAGAGGATTAACTGTTCTCTTTGTTCTGTGGAATTCCAAAGGGGAGATTAAACCTAGTAAGTTAATTACTCTTTGGGTATACTTTCACTACAACCACTAATTTATAATTGTCCCTTTTGTGAAGTTAATTGGGTGGGAAGAAGGTGCGGGCCTGGGCTCTGTGGGCCGCGGGCCTGGGCCTGCTATAAGACAGTTGTGAAGACTTGCTGAGTAGAGATGAATGAGTCACTGGTGATCTTCAGGTCCCTTCATAGAGGAAGTAGGCCTCCTGTAGCTGATCTAGAGTTTGTAAGGGAGGTGACTTAAATGGATAGCAATACTTAAAATGTTTAAAAAAAAAAAAGTTTTAGGGTTTTTTCCCCCCTGAGTAAAACAAGAGTACACCCACTGCTAAAAGGTGTTTTATCCAAAAGTTATTACAGCTCAAACTTGAATTTTTAGGTGCATTATCACATTGGCCTGAAATTGTAGTGGCACTGTTGCTACACCATCCTATGAAAATTTATGGTCAACTGACCAGAGCTTTACATAGGGTGATGTAGCAACAGCGCCACTGTACAATTTCTGGCCACTGTGATACTGCACCTAAGGAAATCCCATTTGAACTTTTGAATAAAACACCTTTCAGCAGGTGACGTATCCTTATTTTACTCAGAGGGATAAACCCTACGTTATATAATTTTTTTACATTTTAAGTATTACTATCCCTTTAATCTGAGCAACAGAGGAAATTCGTGAAAGTGTTAATTTTATGGAAAGAAACTTAAAATAATAATTTTAAGGCTTGAATCCTTTAGCCCATTGAATGCTAGCAACGCATATAACAGATTGCAAAGCAATGTGTTGCATACAACTCTGGTCCTCAAAGGGTTAATACTTGTTTCCTACATCGAGTCTGATCTTCGTTGTAGTTAACTGTAATTTGCTTTGCCTAGGGGAGCCTGAGATGGAAGTCCGGCCCTGTAAACAACACAACTGAGGACCTATGGGCCTTAAAGGGATAGTAATGTTTCACAAAAACAGCAGCTCCAATTAATCTTCATAGTATTTGAGCCATAGAGTGTGTTATTTCAGTTCTGTCAGAGTTGTGTTTCAAGAGTAATTGAATGATAAAATCTCCCCCTCCTGTCCCTTTTACCTAGTGTAAGCCATCTTTTCTCAGATGTGAAATCTGGTTGCTAGACCAGACAGATAACAGAAGGGGACAGTCTTCTTCCTATGAGAACAATGAAAGCCCTGCCCCCCCTTGACAAGCTTTTCAGGTTTTTCCCTTATCTTAATTGAAGATTGTCCCTCTCTGCAGTCTACCTGGGCACCTCCCTTCTGATCTGGCTGAGCAGTGTTACATCAGTAAAAGGAGTGGGAGGGGGATACTTTGTCATTGAATTACTGTTGAACTACAACTCTGACAGAATTGAAATAACACTCTCCAGAGTCCAAATACTATGATGATTAATTGGAGCTGCTTTTATTATGAAACACTACTATCCATTTAAGCACAAGAAAGTGGAGGCATTCAGAGGCAACCATTTGCACCACAGGGAGAAAAGTACCTAATTCTCCAAATTCCAAGTGATTTAAAAGGGGGCTTTTAACCCTCGATTGCTAGAGGACTCCAACACTTTGCAATTTGAAGCATTTAAGCCTTTGAGCGCTGGAGAGGTATCCAACAAGTTGCAGTGCATTGGATACCTGCCTGGTGCCGAGTTAAACTCCATTTATATAGGTGGGACGTTTGGAAGGTTTGTTTTGTTCCCCCATCAGTGCAGTTGGTTCACCTCAGAGCTATTCCACTTTTGAACTCAAACTTGGCAACTGGTTCCAAAAAGCACATTTTTTTTCACCCTTTGAATGCCAGAGGTATGCAATATGTTCAAAGCCATGTGTTGTGTATGCCTTTAACTCCCAGCATTAAAACTCTTTATGCCAACTTCTTGGCAGGAAAATCTGTGCACTGACGTTATTTCATCTATACAATCTAAAGCAGCAAGACAACATTTGGCTCCCCAGCTGTGTTGGAGACTACAACTCCATCATCCCCAATGACTGAAATTGGCATCTCAAATGCAGCTGCAGAGCTACAGGTTTTCCTGCCTTTGGATACAGCAAGGATAGTCAGCCCTGGGCACTGGAGTCTACAATTGCTATCCTTTCCAACCAGCCAGTGGCTTATTGGGGATAATGGTAGTTGTAGTCTCAAGCAGCTAGTGAGACCAACGTTGCCTACCCTGATAGAGGGAATGGGATTTAACCCTTTGAGTGCCAGAGGGGTATGCAACTCATTGCAATGCGTTGTGTACCCCTCTGGCACTTAAAGGGATAAAACGCGTTGGTGCAGCACAGTTTAGGGGCACTTGTATTGTTTCCAGCGCCTAGAGGAGTAACTGTTCCAGTATAAATGTATATTAATTGATTAATTGAACGTAAAACCCCTTTGCCTTTTTAATAGGGTGACCAGACCTCACCTTTAACTGGGGACACATAAAAGATTCATACTGCAGGGCTGCTCTGATTTCAATGCAGTTCTGAAATATGCCAATTTCCTATGTGTCCCTGGTTACAGGAGAGGTCTGGTCAGCCTACTTTATAAGCCCCTCTGGCAACAAAAGGGGAATACTTCCTATGTGTCAGTATAACCCAGGTATGGGTCCTGCTCTCTCTGTCGGCTGCAACTCTCTAATGAGTACCACTAAAGGCCAACATGTACTTTTGGGGTGGTTGTGTGCTGTCTGGTGCAGACATATGATGTTGCTCTACTGTATGTGGACAGAAGCAGACTGGTATGAATAGGGACATGTCTTCTCTGTAATGACACTGGTGAAAAAAAACATGTCTGAGTAGCATCTTGCGGTGGGGTGCAGGGGCATCCCAAATAATAAACTGTTTAGCTTTTTGTTGTTGGTGTGAGCTTGCCATTCCTCTTGTTTATGAATAGTACTAGCACAGACCAAATATCAGAAATGGTGGATGTGTGTTAATTAGTGATTGCTATTTTAATTTTATTTTATTGTGTGTCTGCAGCTTTACGATTGTTTTGTGTGATGTTTCCGAGGCACAGTTCAATCCCTCAGGGTACTGTCCTTGTGTGTGAGTGCAATAACCCAGCACTAGGACTTGTATTGTGTTCTGTCAGTGCAACATGATACCTTATCTGACCTTTTGACCAGTAGGTGTTGTTGGACGGGAGTTTACAAGGTATTCAGATTAACCCATTATTATTCTTTATTTATAGCCAACTTATTTTGCAGGATTGAAGGTCAGAAAGGAGAATCAGACGGTAGAACAGCCAGGCTTTACAAGTAAAGGGTCTAGGATTTTGGTATATGCCAAGACAAGGGGGTGTGGGACTCCACTGAACTAAAACTCAGTCCTCCGCTGATCTCCATTGACGGCTGCACTGCAGCTCCCACCATCTTCATCTGTCCTTTGGTGGCCAGCTGATGATGGTTGAAGTCCAACACGCCTGGAGTTCTACTGTTCTACCTTCAGGTGTGGGCTTCCTCATTAGTACAAACCTATACAGTTTCTCTATCAGTTGCTTGGAGGCTTATCACCACCATCCTGATCTTCTCTTTGTTGGTGCCGTCCTCATGACGGAGTCTCCAATGCCCTGTATAAAAGATCATCAGGTCCAATCTTGTACATTGGGAGCTACATTCTTTCTAGAGCAGAGGTTTTAGGAGGCTCAAATATTTTCATTAGACTCGTTGAGCCTTTCTGAAATTGTGGCTTTCTTGTGGGTCAGACTAAATGATTTGTCAGAGCTATGGTCATTTTAAGCCTATTCCAGTTATCTGAAATCTGTTTTAATGAGCACACTGCTTAGGGACTGCGTTTGACAGTACATGCGCAAGGTGAATATTTTTATTCTAATTTATCCAGAAGCCTAATGGTTTTAGGACGTAATGCAAAATGGGGCTTAAATGATGAGCCAGGTAAATGATCGTTTATGTAGCATTTGGAAGTTCTAATGTATGCAATTTATTGAAGTATAAGGTTGCATGGGTGCTTATATAGTGGTGACCATACCCAGGAACATTTGCCTTCCGTTCTTGTGGAAAACTAAGGATTGGGGGGGGGCATCCGAATGTCAACATTCCTGTCTTCCATGAGGATGTAGCTTAAGTGGGGTGGGTGGAGAAAATGCAGTCCAAATGTTGGGTCTGGGGAGGTTGGAATGGAGAGAGAAGTGGTTGGGATAGGTTGGCAATTGTTGGAGCTACATAGGAAGAAGCATGAGAAAGAAGGGAGAGAGGCTCACCCCTCAGAGGCCTAATACTAAACAGTAGAAACAAGTGTAATTTTAGAGTTTTCAATTGACCTCAAAAAACTGTTTTCTTTGCCTCTTTTGGGACAAGTTAAAACTGTAGGCTGTTGGATATGCACTTCTCCAGTCCAACTTTGGTACATTTGCGTCTTCTTTGGAGTCATCATAAGATTAAAGACGCTCTCACGACTCCTATCTCCCTGATGCAGTAGTTTTTCTATCATCCTGATTTCCCACCGGGGATGGAACCTGGTCCATTTGCGTGGTGGATTGAGAGGGGGATTTTCTGAGTGCAGGATATGCTGCAGTCCTTCTCTCTGCTGAGTTGGGACTCCTTTCGAGTTCGATAAGATGCACCCATTGGATAATTTTTCCGTTTTAGTCAAGTTCGTCATTTTGTTTGCTCTTATCTTGGCAGTTCAGCTCCTCCTCGGCGGTTTGAGGTTTTGTGTGACTCCCTGCCTCATTGTAAGGGAGCTGTTACTATACTCTCATTTGTTGTCTGTTTCTGTGCCTCGATCTCCGTCCTACCGTACTAAATGGGAGCTGGACCTGGGAGAGTCGTTGGACTCTGAAGAATGGGCCCGGATCACGGAGAATACTGCTAGTTTGACCCCTTGTACAATGATCAAGGAAAACCGTTACAAGGTCCTCTCTCGCTGGTACCTCTATCCCACCAGACTCTCTTGTATCTTTCCAGCTTCCTCTGATCTGTGCTTTCGTGGGTGTGGGTCCCGCGGGACCTATAAGCACATGTGGTGGGATTGCCTGTCAGTGAGACCGCTCTGGGATCATGCTTTTCATCAACTTAGTGTGGCGTTTGGTGTTACTCTCGAGCCTGACCCTTGGGCGGGTCTTCTGAGTCGACCTTATAGAGCGCTGGTTCTATCTGATCAGGAAAATAAACTCATTTACAGGATTTGTGCAGCGGTACGGTGCCACGTGGCCTATCACTGGAAGTCGGTACCTCCGGGTCTTGAACAGTTGGATGGTAGAATTTGGCACTTGTTGCGGATGGAGAAACTAACTGCATACTCTTGTGCTTCCTCTTCTTCTTATCTACGTATTTGGGCACCGTGGGTGAATGTTTTCCCTCCTGACTTCTGTAGGGACCTCTTGATCTGATGAGAGACTGGTCAAGAGTGGGAGGCCGGTCCAAGGTGTGTACTCCCTAGAGGTGAAGCAATTGGTCCTTTCTTGATCAGATGTTGATCTCTTGTATCCTCCCTCTATAAATTATTCCCTTTTCCTCCCCCCCATCTTTTTTTTTTTTTTTTTTTTTTTTTCCTCTTTCTCCACTTCTTTTTCTTTTCTTCCTCCTTTTGCCTCATCTTCATAGGGTACTCTTCTCTCATTTGTTGTGTTAGTATACGCCCACCACCAGCCAGGGTTGATGGGGAAGCTGAGGTGGAAATTATGAGTGGCCCAGTGGCATGTTTTTTTCTTACTGTGTACTCCTTATGACTTGGTTGTTGTTATGACTATTGTACTGTTATGTTTTGAATATACTTTCCAAAGAAATTTCAATAAAAATGTGAATTTTAAAAAACAAAACAAAACTGTAGGCTGTTGGAAGGACAATCATTCTTGTCTGCAGCATACTGAAGGTTACACGTGATTGATGTAGCAGATACATGCCTGCACTGCGATTTATAGAGCTGCAGTACCTGTGGCGACATTGGAAGCTGATGTCATGGTATATATGACCATGGGTAGGAGAGCTTGCATGTTCAGTTGTTTGGGACTGCAGCTCCCTTAGTTTCCAGCCAGTCAACACATGATGGGGGTTTTAGTCCTGGAGAGCTGGGGATCCAGTGATTTGCCTACCCCTGGTCTAGGGGGTCACATGGCACATTAGACAATCATAGACAGCTGGCTTCATCCATGCACCTGCCCCTTTAGTGATTTCTCCAACCACTCACAAATATATTACAGATCCTCAAAGTACTACTGTATTTGCAATAGCCTGCAGGCCAGTAGTGTGTCTGAAGTCCCTTGTGTTACCCAGGCCTTTAAATAGCAGAGAACTTTCAACCATTTTGTTAGCGTTCTGTTTGAATCCATGTGAATGCCCAGCGTACTACTCCTAAAATGAGAACAGCTTGTGTGTGTAGGAGTAAAGGAGATTCGATGACCTCATACTCTTCCCAGCGGAGCCGGCTAATAATGAAGTGTGTTTTTCTTATAAAATATTTACACATTTACTATCATTGCAGCTGGTTTAATCAAATGACATAAATTGACTTCATCTACTTTGCTTACAGTTACCAGCCATTACACTGTCCTAATTGCTGTGGATAGAATGAAATTCAGATGTTATTTCAGCATGTCTATCTGAAGATTCAAAATTTAGTCATTTTAGACAAAAAAAACAAAACACAGTTTTGTGGAGCTTTAACCCCTTCAAGTGGCAGTGGTGTGTGCAGTGCATTTTTTTCTGTGACTTACTCACACCTCTAGTGCTTAAAAAGTTAATTGTTGCATAAATGGACTGTGTACCTGAAAGAATGATGCAGCTGAAAATAGCTGCAACCCTTCGAGTGCCAGAGGTGCAACAATGCATTGTGAGTTTGTGTGTTTTCTAATGGTCACTCCTGAATTCCTAAGGCAGTGATGGGAAGCAGGTAGCGCTGTCATTTCCTGTCTTTCCCCCCAATCAGTTTCCTGGACCAGTGGAAATAGGAAATAATTTGCTTCTTATGCGTAGCTTTCAACATAAAAATTGCGCACCCTTTGTCTTGATGCACACCCCTTTTACCGCTTAACCTCCTTGGGTGTAAGGCATTTTTTTTTTTAAATTAGGATCTTTAATTATAATTTGTAATGCTTTGGTGGACTTTAGGGCCACCTTTGGAGGCCATTGGGGGGGGGGGGGGAGACTGTTTACTTGTTGCTGTCCTAAGTCCAGCCCTGCCAAAATAAAGGGATATTGCGTGCTAAGTCTTTTTCTTTTCATGGCTTCATGTGCGCACGAGAAAACAAAGGTACGCCAATTTGTTGTGGTCTCATTACGTGGTACTTGGACAGAGGCGTATTCTGGAAAGACAAGCAGTTTTGTTTTACTGATGTGGAATTCTAACAGGGTAGGAAGTTGCTGATTTACTGTATTGATCCTATAGTTGTGTTTTTGTGTGATTTTTGTTGGAACTGTACGTTGTCCAATAACTACAATGCAGGCCTTAGAAACCCCCATAGATTTCAGTGGGGAAGTGTTTTTACACAAGAAGAATGACTCTCTGAAACTGTTTTTGTCCACATTTTCTTAGTTTAAACCTTGTGATTTTATAAAAAAAAAAATAAAAAATAATCTAATACAATGGTGGTAGTGCTACTGATTTGAGATTTTTTGCTCAAAAGTGGCATGTACAGTCTCTTAATTTAATTTTATTATAGAGGGAGGTGGCGAGCTACTGTTATTGCAGACGAGGGAGAACTGCTGCTGTTAACCCTTTGAGTGCTAGAGGTATATGCAATGTATTTCTCTGCGATGTGTTGCGTATCCTTCTGCCACTCATAAGCTAACATCCATGTCTCCAGAGACTGCAATAGCAACAATGCCCCATTAGACTGGAAAATATCCGTGATATTCCCCAGTGTGAGAGAGGTTACTAGGCCGGAGATTGTTAGTAGTCCACCTAATTGTAAACCTGGAGAAGAGCATCATTTGTCTGCTGCATTTGTTGTGTTTATTTGTGTTCAGCTGAGTGGAAAGTTCCAACCATGGATATGAGAAATCTTAAACTTCCAGTGTCAAATACATAAGAGAACACATGTACTCTAATGACTTTTAAATGGAATATCTTCCATCCATGGAAGAAACCTTGTTTTACTTTGAGTAAAAAGTTCTACAGCATATGTATTTTTCTATAAGGGTTTATTATTTTTAGCCTGTATGTTGCTGTATCCTAACCCATGAGTGGGCAAGTCCGATCCTCAATAGCTGCCAACAGTACATATCTCATGGTTTCCATGCTTGAGCACAGTTGGATTGATCAGTGACTGAACCACTGATTTATATATCCTAACAACATGCACTGTTAGTAGATCTTGGAGGACCAACTTGCCCAACTTTCTTATTGACCCACAGAACTACAAGATTACACGAAGGTCTGATCAGTCGCTTTCTCTTTTAGTGAACAACTTTGCGCCTTCTGCTACTGTGGTGAACGGAGTCTCTTGGGTCAGGGGGAGCTGAGGCAGTTTAACCCAACACCTGGCTTTGTCCTGCCATGGAAAACCCACCCTGAGAACAGAGATGATGAAGGAAACCATGGGACCTGCAAAACCACCGAAAGGAACGAGAAGCAAAGCAGGCATCGAAAGTAAGTGCCACACTGACTGCGATCTTTATACATTGTCTACTGTGCCCTGGGCTTCATCAGTACTGGAGTGGCTAAATGATAATCAGTACCAGCATACAAGTTGTTAGATGATCTAACACTGCTTGGGCAAAGTGAAGCCCTTCAGCTGCTGCTGGACTACAACTCGCATTATCCTCTGGTAGCCGATGGCTGCCAGAGGATGATGGGAGTTGTAGTTCAGCAGCAGCTGAAGGGCATCACTTTGCTCGCCCTGGTACAACATCTTGTGAGTCACTTTGATGTGTGTGATTCTTCCATACCTCAGTAGAAGCGAAGAAATAGTCATGTGTGGTCCTTATTCATCAAACTAAAGATGCAATTGTGGAGCAAGCAAACTGTGTCATGAGATCGGGGGGTGAGATGAAAATTTTGCAAATTCCCATTGATTTTTATATGGTCTCTGTAGCCTCTTGAATGCCCGAGAGGTCTCCAAAACATTGCAAAGAATGCACTGGAGACATGCCTTGCATTCAAGTGTTTAAATTCCCTTTTAAATGGGGATTTGCAGAATTCTCCTGCCCCATTTATGGTGCACAATTTAGTTTGATCAGTAAGAACCTTTGGGTTTACAGTTTAATCCAGAATTGGCAACATTCTGCGTCTTATTAAAATGGAAGCAACTTGTCAGGACACACTACACATTTTAAAAAATGACTTTTAAAATCACTTGCTGGATATATCTGCTGTTCAAACACTTAAAGTGATAGTAAAGTCCCCAAAAAAGTATGTTCTAAATGGTAGCTGCACTTAAAAAACACGTAATGCGATTAATCCTTTCTCTCAAACCTCTATGGTTTGAGAGATATAAGAAAATAAAGACCTCCGCCCCCTCCTCTTTCAGCATGACGAGCTGTAAAGCTGTCAGAGGCAGAATCAGGTCGCCCGACTGACGGCAGCTCTTAAGGAGTGCTGATATCTGGATATCTAACTATAATTACTTCATCGGTATGGTCTACAACGTGTGCCTGGCTTGCAAGCACACGTTGTAGACCATTCCGATGAAGTAATTATACTTGGATATCGAGATGACAGTGCTCCTGAAGAGCAGCCGTCTGGTACCAGAAGCAGGATCTCATGACGTCCGCTGTACAGCAGACACATGAGAAGGGGGAGGGAGCGGAGGTCTTTATTTTATTACATCTCTCAAACCATAACGGTTTGAGAGAGAGGATTAAGCACCTTAAATGTTTTTTTAGTGCAGCTACCATTTACAACATGCATTTTTGGGACTTTACTATAATACTATATACTATAATACTTAATATGTAAAAAATATGTATTGTAGCGCTTATCCCCCTGAGTAAAACAAGAGTATTCCCACTGCTGAAAGGTGTTTTTTTTCAAAAGTTATTGCAGCTGAATCTTTAATTTTTTTTTTTTTTTTTTTTTTTTTTTTTTTTTTTTTTTTTTAAGGTGCAGTATCACAGTGGCCTGAAATTGTACGGTGGTGCTGTTTCTCCACCATCCTATGAAGGTTTTGGTCAACTGACCAGAGCTGTCCATAGTATGGTGTAGCAGCAGCGCCACTGTACAATTTCAGGCCACTGTGATACTGTACCTACAAAATTCAAGTTTGAGCTGCAGTAACTTGTGAATAAAACACCTTTCAGCAGTGTGTGTTTGGGGGGGGGGTACCTTTGCTGTACTCAGGGGGATTAACACTACAATATATATATATACTTTTTTTTCCATTTTAAGTATTACTATCCCTTTAACCCTTTCAATGCCAGAAGGTTACCACATTGTTCATCAATATGTTGGATACCCATTTGCCACTCAAAGGGCTAAGCTGCACAGGCACCACTGTGCCACCATTGCTAGCATGTGTGTATGTATGTGTATATATATATATATATATATATATATATATATATATATATTAATATATATATATATATATATATATATATATATATATATAATTTGATGGCAGCTCCTGTCTGGGGGTGTCTGATTTTTCTAGCATTCAGTGGGTTAAACGTACCATTCCAGTCCAGTCTTGAGGAATACACAACTTCTATTTTATTTATTTTCTTAGTATTTGGATAGGAGATCCAACTACTACTGGTGGCCACTGCTTTCTCGTTTATTGCATTGTCACTACCAGTGTGTGTTGATATGATGCTAGTTAGGCCTGGTAGCTGTAACATGCCCACTGTAGTTGCCCTTTTGGAGCCCCCTGACTCTTCAGAGAACCTTACCTCCCGCTGACAAGTTTTGTCTCTGCCTTTTTAACAGTAGGACAGGGAGTGATTAGTCTGCAATCAGCTTCTCCATATCTGCAGATTGTTAACAAGTTTACTGTTTATTGCACTCTGCACAGCTTCTGAAGGGAATAAAAAATCAGCACGCCAGTCCTTAATTATCAAAAATATAAATCTCCTGACTAAGGAGTCTCCGTTTTGATAGAAAAAAAAAAAAAGTCTCCAGCTGAGTTGTTTAGTTAATCTTTTGGATGATAATTGAAAAACTTGATGGGGCAAATTCATCAGCATTTTCCACCTGCAGTGAAGTGGTTTCTATCCGTACGGAATGGGATTTTTGTCTAATTTATCATGTTTTCTCCAGCAAGTAATTAGCTGATGATGGCAAGTTAAAGGAACACTAAAACGAACTCTGCTTTGTTGGCTTCAACCCAAGTTAAGAAAGAGTAAACCAGTATAATTGGGTTGTTACAGAGATATGTAACTTTATAACACGTTTCACCTAGGTCAGTAATGAATTGCATTTTCTTGGTTCTGTTTTCAGTCCATAGTGGCTCAGATATTCTGTGTAAGTTTTTATTAGAGGAGATTACACTTCCTATAACTTGTCTTTTATCCTGGACTTTCATTGATCTGTGCATAATAGGATGTTCTTAATGGATCCATTTCATTTACCAGAGCAGAAGGACACAGTAACAGTCATGCATGACACGCAATTAGTTAAAGTAATATTAACCTCTAGAAGTCATCTGGGGATATATGCCCTTAAAGGAGCAGTAAACTTTTTTTATGAAAAAATATATATTGTAGGGATTTTCCTATTGAGTAAAATAAGGGTACTCCCACTGCCCAGAGATTTATATTTCCAGAGTTATTACAGTTTAAACCCATGTTTTTTTACATTAGCAGTGCCTTCTAGTGGTCAAATTCTAATTAGATTTCCTGTTAGATTCTAATGGAGAGGAAAGTCAGGAAAGTCAGAGACATACAGTTCTCCATAGAATGTGATAGAAACTGCCTGTCACTTCCTGTCAGTTAGAACTATCAGGAAGTAAACACAGAAAATTCACTTCCTGATTATTTAAACTGCTATAAATTTTCAATAAAATATCTGACAGCGATGGGAGTGACCTTGTTTTATTCAGCAGGAAAAGATCTATAAAATATGTGTTTTCATAAATAAAAGTTTACTGCTCCTTTAAAGGGATAGTAATACTTCTATTAAAGTTTTAGCTTTTTTAACATATAGCGCTATATTTAATTACTTAAAGTGTTGTAGTTCAAATGCTATTCAATCCGAAAGGATCCCCCTCCTGCCCCTTTCCCTTCATCACTTAGCCTCTGTGTGTTCCGGATGCAGCGAGGGACAATCTTCAGTAAGCAAAAGGAAAATCCTGCCCTCTCGTCAAGGGGGTGGGGTTTACCTTGCTGACTGAAGATTGTCCCTTGCTGCATCCGTCCAATCCTAGGACCAGATTCCAGATCTAATGGGAGGTGTCCGGAAGGGGTGGGAGGGGGATCCTTTAGCTTGAATAGCGTTGATCTGCGACACTGTAAGTAATTAAATATAGAGCTACATGTTACAACCCCCCCAAAAAAACAAAACAAAACAAAAATATATAAATCTCTAATATATAGAAGACTCTGAGCTAAACTTTAAGGACTTGAGAACCACGGACCATTTTTTTCTTTCCCCTCTCTATCCAACGCAGGCCTCCCCAAACAGCCTGCAGCTGTGTGGGGAGCCCAGAAATCCATGACTGTCCTGACACGTCATGGGTCTTTATGGTACGTCCAACCCATGATGCTCCAGGGCCGTTATGGGTCCTTAAGGGGTTAATAGAAGTATTGTTATCCCTTTATCGAATAGTTATTGCCCCATGACCAGGCCTGTCAGTGAAGAATAGACTGCATTTTGAGCCCTGGGGGAGTGTTTTTGGAGCGGAATGTGAGTCTGGAGTGACACCCCCCCCCCCCCATGCTCTCTCATTGGTCCTGTGAGAATAGACTGAACTGCAAGTCCCCTGTCCTGTTGCACTGCGCTCATATCCCCCATAGACCCATGTGAAGGTTTCCAGGCCTGTCTGTAAGGGTCTATGGAGGCTGCACATAAAACAAGAAAAGTAAACGTCTGTGAGCTTTAAGTATCACACATTTAACTATCATGCAGTTACAGCTAACTTGTGTAAATTATTCATACATTACATTAAAAAAAAAAAAAAAAAAAAAAAAAGCTTAATCTTCTTAACACGTGTGTTCATTGTCTTATTCAGAGAGCGTTTATTCAGTGTTGGTTGTGCAGTGAGATTAACCAATTTCCTTACATTAGTACAAACCGATTACTCTTACAGCTCCTAGCATGAAGTTCATTGTCTTCTACTGGGACTGACTGGGATACACCAGGGGTCTCTCCTCCCCAATCTACCAGGTCGCACAACGCAGACCCTGGGACATGAAGCCCTCCAGCTGCTGCCAGACTGCCACTCACATCATTTCCCATTAGCCAAAGGCTGGAGGGGAATTATGGGAGGAGTTGTATGGTAGCAGCTGAAGGGCCTCAACTTGGCCGCCTCCCCTGTCCCTGGGGAACAGTTCTTGTGATTCCCCCAGTAATAAGTAAAATACTGCGCTTAAACATTTCTTCATGTGTGTTGCCTTTTATTGTTAAAGAGCATTGTAACAGGGTTTCACACAGATTCAGGGCAGACAAGTCTGGTCCTAAACATCTATAGTATTATAAGTCAAATCATCCTCCGATAGCTGCTGGTTGTATTCCAAAAACCACCTGTATAGCCAATATCTGAAAACTGTATGACAAGAGTAGCCAACCCTGGTCCTCAAGAGATGTAGCCAGTTACGGCTTTAAGAATATCCCTCTTAATACCATGTTGGCCAGTCATTGTCTCGGTCCACTTGAATTGATTCGTCTGTGATTAAAGGGTCAGTAAAAGGGTCAGCAAGACCAGTGTGCTCTGTGAGTGATGGGAAGTGTTTTTCCATAGCTGATAATGTGCCTTTTCTCTCCCAGTTTGCAGCTCACAAATGTGAGCCCCTTAATCTGTGTTCATGGTACCTTCTCCTCCTCAGGAAAGACCATTATATCAGGGAATCCACCATCAGTGGGCGTCTGTGGGATGGGAAGATTCATATGGGCACTGAGTAAGGCACGGACTTCATCCAATTCTCTAGAAAAACCAGGAGAGAACCTGTGCGGGAACTCTGTTCCAATAGCTCTGAGGGCACAACCAGGGGTTTTAAAGTTTAAATTTGTTGAGTAAACAAACATACTAATACTGCTGGGAAATGTCATGCTAAACTTATTACAGTTCAAAGTTTTTATTTATTTATTTTTTTTATTATTAAATGAATACTGCCCTTTGGTGACTGTAAAGGTTCATATAGTCCACCTAGTCTTCAGACATTCATTCTGTTGCATTCTATGAGGGAGTTGAGACACTGACTGCATTTTCTCCATCTCCCGCCACACACATACCCCCCCCCCCCCCGGGCGGATGAACACACCCAGGGGTGGCAGTAAGGAGGAGTTATTCAGGTCCTCTTTATACTGCCTTCCCAGGACATACGGGGGGTATGGGGGGCAGGGTGATTTTCTCTTCAAGGAATTGCCCTTCCTCACTATCTACTCTTCCAAAAAACGAACAGGCACTTTCCACACACAATACATACATACATACATACATGCATGCAAAGCTCAAACAGACAATAGTCAACACACAAGCACAACACACACCACACATACACGCGCACACAAAAACATACAATACACACGCATGAAAAAAATGCACAACACGCACACATAGAAGCAATACACAACACACAAACACAATACATATAAATGCACAATACATATACATATGTGCACACTTACACACACAATACACCACTACACACACATGCAAAATGCACACACACACACACACACACGCGCACACACACACACACACACACACACACACACACACACACACACACACATACATGCAATACACACAATAAACACTCAACAAACAAAAACAAAACAAAACCCTTCACTGGCTCCACATCCTCTTATCTTATTATCTTGCTGTTACAGGTCTGTGCCTTCTCCGGCACAGAAAGAGGCATTGCAGAGGCCCCCTCTGGACTTGGGGGGGCCCCCAAAAGAGTGGGCCTTTATGTGTTACATAGGGCTATGCTCCCAGGGTTTCAGACATTCCCCTCCATTTGTCCCAGACTCCTAGTCTCAACGGCGGTGCCTTGTGACCACCGATTAAGAAATTTTAAATGATCCAGTGTTAGCACTAAGACACAGTGCCAACATCGGCAATGCAGGCACTCTCAAACCAAGCGGAATGGCAAAAACGCAATTGGCTGTAACAGACAATTGCAGCAAGTGGCTGACGGCTGGGTGGACAATAGCCCTCCAGTGAAACAATACATGAAGAGCAACGCTTGGTTTGCATGGAGTAGCTGAACTGAGCAGCACAGCTATTTTCCCATCCAGTCGTCTTTCCAGGGATTACATAAATTGAGCGTTGTGACCTGGGGCAGCTTCTAGAAGAGGGAGGATAGGGGGAGACTCGTGGGAAGTGTGTGAAAGTGAGGCGCGTGTGTGTGTGCGCCGCGCGCGCGTGTGTTGCCAGTGTGAGGCTCTCCCTGTTGCAAATTTCTGCTTTCCCCTGCTGATGCATTGTGTCTCCCTTTGCTGCCAGTATGTGCATTGCATGCACCCAGATTGCATCTCCCTGATGGTAATGTGAGTCCTCCTTTCTGCGTGTTTTAGTAGGGGCAGATAACTGACCTAGAAAAACACAGTCCTATGCAGAGAGCAAGCTCCCTATACAGGGGAGATCCATGTGTCCTGGCCCACTTCATAAGCTGACATATTGAGAGGATCTCCTCTGTATAGGGAGCTTGCTCTCTCTTTCTTGGAAAACAACACAAATAGTGCTTCTAGTTGTGGGAATTTGGTAGGCCCTGTATATGTTACACACACATCTTTCTATGTAGAGAGCCAGGTACTCCTCCTCCCCCCGGCATCTCTATATTTTGTGTGCTTCTTCCCTTCTTTGTTTTCTTTATTTTGCCCCCTTTATTTTTTTGTTTCTAATTGGTTTTGGCTGATAGAGGTTATGTTTTATCCTTTGTGCTTGTCTCCCTGGGCAGCCAAGATTTCCACTACTGAGTGCTAATAGAGTAAACTGCAGGTATACGTCACACCTACCTCAGTAACCATCTGTAAAACAAGTCAAAGAGAGACCTCAATAGCCTGGTCTCTTACAGTGGCACTATTGTTATCCATCCCATGGCCTTTAAAAGGTTAAGCATTGTGTTGCTTACTATGGCCTTTATGTATAAAGACAAATTATGGCAAATCAACTGTACCATGTTTATTAAGAGTTTGAGCAGTTAAACCAAATAATTTTTGCCGCCACTTGTTGTCTTACACACTTATTATGTACATTGTATGTTGTTGGTCATTTTTGTTAATTTTATTCTAAACGAAACATAGAAGAACAATGTAATTTCATAAAAGAGAACTTAACTTGAGATGGGTGGGGTTAAAGGCAGGGGTATGGGTGGGGTTAAAGGCGGGGATATGGGTGGGGTTAGGTGTGGAAACTAGTGGAGAGTAACTTTTCAGGCCTGGCTAGTAGCACAGGACTTGAAATTTTGAGCCCTAAAAAAAAAAAAAATAATAAAATAAATATATATATATATATTATGAAACAGCTACGCACTCGCGGATTTTATCAAATAAAATAAACCAATATTTATCGGTAAGCTGTGCAGAGCTTACCAATAAATATTGGTTTATTTTATTTGATAAAATCCGTGAGTGCGTAGCTGTTTCTTCTATATATTGCTTTTCTGGTGCACCCGGTGCTCTGTTTTTTTGTAAGAGTGAGTGCATATCCTCTTTCTTGTATATGTATAGTGTGTGTGTGTGTGTGTGTGTGTGTGTGTGTATATATATATATATATATATATATATATATATATATATATATATATATATATATATATATATATATATATATATATATATATATATATATATAATATAATATAATTTACTAGTTGAAGAGCCCATGTACACGTACCACCCAACAACCTCAGCTGTGCATGTTCCTGCTTCTCTGGTTTGACCAATCAGTGTAGCCGTGCTGCAGATACTGATTTCTGGAGCGAGTGCATTAAAGATGTTTTTCCAGTGACCAGAGGCGACTGGTTTCCTCCGGCTGTTAAACCTTCATAATATTTGTGAATTTATTGCTGCTCTGTGACAACCAACCAACTAAGGGGCCTGGCCATAGGATTTATAGTCCTGCCGGCTGCACTATTCAGTTATTGGCTTGCATACGCTGATCTCCAGGTCTGAGACTAAATGTGTCTCCTTTCCTATATGCCAGATGGCACTATATGATTTCCCCCTCCTATTTTTATCATCCTATAGATTATGCGGACTTCCTGGGGAGTATATTTACCATCTGAGTTTCTGATTACTCGCCTGTGTTCAAATATGGGAATCCAGAACGTCCGGCCTCTTAGTGGTACTTTATAGAAAGGCCCGTTGTCTTGCACTTTCGTTAACCCCTTGAGTGCCAGAGGTTTAAAAGAGAATTAACAGCTCCTAATAATCTGTCTCGCGTGCCTTCCTAAGGCCGGGAAATCCTAATGGCCTCTCTGAATTTTGCACTTTTGCCTTTGTTCAAAAGAGAGAATCTTAAATCCATCCTGAATGTCATGTCCATGGAGGCAGACATGACAGTTGCCAGAAGGACCGCAGGATTCACTTACGCGATAATCTTGAACCTTTACCACTTTGACTGCCAGAGGGTTGCCAATGCATTGCATACCCATCTAGCACTCAGAGGGTTAAGGACCAAAAGGGAATGTAGCGCATTGCTTATTTTGTTCATTAGGAAAATACCAATAACCTATAGATTATCCTTAAAATTCAACTTTCTCCTTAAAGGGATAGTAATGTTTTATAATAAAAACAGCTCTAATTAATCATCATAGTATTTGGACTATGGAGAGTGTTATTTCAATTCTGTCAGATTTGTAGTTCAAGCGTAATGTAATGATAAAGTATCCCCCTCCCTCCCCTTTTACTGATGTAACACTGCTCAGCCAGATCAGAAGGGAGGTGCCCAGGTAGACTGCAGAGAGGGACAATCTTCAATTAATATAAGGGAAAAAGCTGAAAAACCAGTCAAGGGGGGCAGGGCTTTCATTGTTTTCACTGTAAGAATATTGTTCCTTGATGTGATCTGTCTGGTCTATGGACTGCATTCCACATCTGAGGTGAGCAGTGTTACACTAGGTAAAAGGGGCGGGAGGGGAAACTTTATCATTCAATTACTCTTGAACTACAACTCTGACAGTAATGAAATAACACTCTCTATGGCCCAAATACTATGATGATTAATTGGAGCTGCTGTTTTTGTGAAACATTACTATCCCTTTAAATCAAGCTTGAATACTTGAAAACTGCACTATAAACTGCCTGTGTCATGTTAATCAAAAGACCAGCAAATGTACATTTAATACTTTGTGTGCCAGAGGGCTACCCTTCTGGCACTCAAAGGGTTAAGGAGATATTGACACTTGTTACCATCCGCCAATGTATGCTAATTGTGGTACCTGTGCGGAACCAGTGACATGTCATATGCTAATTAAACCTTTTCAGTGACATCATATGCTAATGAAGGTTTCAGTGGTGTATCATATGCTAATGAAGGTTTCAGTGGTGTATCATATGCTAATGAAGGTTTGTGCACTACCACATTTTCACTTTTCCCAAAAATAAGTGTGAATGTTTCCTAAACTATACATCTGCTGGGGTTTTGGGCAGTGTATAGGCAGTTTTTAATGCAGTTTTCAAATATGGCAACATGAACAAAGGTGAAACTTCCACTTTACGTAATGTTACTAGTAGTTATGGGCTGCTGTAAGAGGGATGTGGCTTCCCCCATTCCCATGTTATGCTATCATTATAGAGGCTGATGGACTAAATGTGGTGCAATCCTGGGTCAGACCATGTTTCCCATAGGGAATAAATAAACTTCCTGTTGATTTAAATGAGAATTTTACCCCCTGAATAAAAGAGGTCTCCATCGTGTTGCTTTTCTGGCATTCAAGTGGTTAAAAGCCTCATTTAAGGCAGAACTTTCATGTCTAGCTAAGGGATATATAGATTTGTCAGGCCCAAGTAATTGCAATTGCTGTAATAAAATAGTCAATGTTGCCCATTATCCTTAGAAAACATACCTTACTAAGTCAGTCATTCCAAGCAGGAGAGCACTGCAATCTTGTTCGTGAGAGGCAGCTCTCTCTGTGCTTGGGTGTCAGTCGTTTTATTAAATCCGTCCTCTGGGGCGTGTGTCCTGCGAGCACTTATTTCAACCAATGCACTCTTGCAATGAAGCTTAAAATTGTGGCCACATACAGCATCCGGCACATCTGCACCTCGCTCTTACACGTGCTGAATGTCTGTGGAAGTTATAGGGTACGGATATGAGCTCCACAATTTTATATAATTGATATTCCAAAAAAATTGTTACAGAGTAAAAAATAAAAAAATTAAAAATCTTTTCATGTCAGTGTAATCCTTAACCTTTGAGTGCCATAATGATATCCAAAGCATTGTATCGCAATGTGTTGTACACCACTCTGGCACTCAAATGGTTAAACATTCATGTGATTTTTTTACAGTCTGTGTTTGTTTGTATGTCTTTGAAGTAATTTATATGCATAATGTTATAATTTACCTTGATTTGTTTGCTGATCCAAGTTATAAACAATACCTACTTGAATGAGAAATAATTATGTGCTGTACGTTCTTCTCCGCTTGCTGGTATCAAGTAAAAAGAAGGTAAAGCGGACGGAACATACAGAGCTCATGAGCGTGCTCTGAAACCCGGCTGCACGCTCTACAGTCAACGCGCACCTGGTATGGAAATTAGTGGGTCGGCCTTTGAGAGACACTCAAACTCTGAGGAGGGATTGTTCACCGCTCAGTGCGGCAAGCTAACTGTCGCACAGATTGAAGAGGAAACGTGTCGTCCTTACTTGAAGTCTTAACCCTTTGAGTGCCAGAATGGTACGGAATGCATTGCTTTGCCTCTGACTGCCCCAGGACCTGATTTCCTTGCTATCAGCTAGAATGCTGATGTCAGACAGGGGCGAACTTATCATAAGGGTTTGAAAGGTGCCGCTGGGCGCGTTTTTCTTCTTTTTTTTTTTTTTTTTTTTTTTTTTCCTTTAAGGGCTACAAAATAGGGATTTGTAATTTTTAGGTATTAAAATGCATTTCCATTTAAATAGATACCGATCACATGTGCATACAATAACTCTCTGCCGGGCCAAAGTATTAAAGGGATAGTAATACCTGGATTTAAGAAGGTTTAATATTGTTCATATAAAAAAATAAATGAAATGAAGTAAATCCTGTTGATTAAAGATGTATATTTTAAGATTTATAAGCTTTTAAAGTCCCACCCTCGTCCCTTTTACAGACGTCAGCGCTCTAGCTGACAGATCGAGATTCCGGTAACTTGAGCGGACGGCTCTTTAGCAGAGCTGAAATAATTCATTCGAATGGTCTATAAAGTGTGCCTGAAAATCTTAAAATATACATCTTTATCCAACTGGATTTCCTTCATTTCATTTATTTTTTTTTTTTTATTTTTTCATATGAACAATATTAAACCTTCTTAAATCAAGGTATAACTATACCTTTAAAGAAAAATTCTTTACCTTGTGACATGAGCTAAGTTGTTCATTATTGCGAACAGTTCCATACAAGACCATGCCAGTTTATCCCTTTGAGTGCCAGAGTGGTACGGAATGCATTGCTTTGCAATGCATTACGTACGACTGTGGCACTCAAAGGGTTGACTTATTCTTTTCTTCATGCTTTTGAATCATTGCAATTCGGTCAGCATTTTGAACTAGGCCTAATGTAAGTACTGTTAACCCTTTGAGTGCCAGAGTGGTACGGAATGCATTGCAAAGCAGTGCTTTCCGTACTACTCTGGCACTCAAAGGGTTAAAGGGAAAATATTCCCACTTGGAATAAATAACTATTAAATTGTTAAATGGACTTGACAAAGTCATTCTTCAGACATCCGTTATCTATATACTTTTTAGTTGCATTTTGTTTATTTAACTCTTCAAGAAACAGAGGGTGAGCAGTACATTGTGGACTAATGTTTTGCACACTGATATTCCTTAAAGGGATAGTAATGTTTCATAATAAAAGCAGCTTTAATTAACCATCATAGTATTTGGACTTTGGAGAGTGTTATTTCAATTCTGTCAGAGTTGTAGTTCAAGAGTAATTCAATGACAAAGTATCCCCCCCCAAAGTATCCTGTTACTGATGTAACACTGCTCAGCCAGATCAGAAGGGAGGTGCCCAGGTAGATTGCAGAGAGGACAGTCTTCAATTAAGATGAGGGAAAAACCTGAAAAGCTTGTCAAGGGGGGCAGGGATTTCATTGTTCTCATAGGAAGAAGATTGTCCCCTGCTGTTATCTGTCTGGTCTATGGACTGGATTCCACATCTGAGAAGAGATGGCTTACACTAGGTAAAAGGGACGGGAGGGGAAACTTTGCTTGTGAATATCTCATAAATCATAAAGGTTTGAGAGATGAGACTTATATCGTTCATGGTTTTTTTGAATGCCTACAAAATAAAATAAAGTTAAAACGAAGTATTACTATCCCTTTAAAGGGTTAAAATATGCTTGTCTCTTACAATCCATTCAAGCCTTTTGTTGTGAGTAGGTCTTGGCATCAGTAGTATTTATACAAGAAACTGCAGAAAATAAATAGATACATGCACGAAGGACGAGAACTTGTGTAAATTAGTGATTAGCAATATTTCACAATAAAAGCTGCTCCAATTAATTTTCATAGTATTGGGGCCATGGAGAGTGTTATTTCTGTACTGTCAGAGTTGTAGTTCAAGAGTTGAATGATAAAAGTATCCCCCTCCCGCCCCTTTTACTGATGGAACACTACTCACCTCAGAGCAGCATGACTGTCCAGATGGATTGCAGAGAGGGACAATTTTCAGTGAGCTGAAGGAAAAACCTGTCAAGGGGGGCAGAGTTTTAATTATGCCCACAGTAAGAAGATTGTCCCTTGCTGTGACCTGTCTGGTCCCAGGGCCAGATTCCACATCTGAGGGAATGTGGCTTACACTAAGTAAAAGGGAAGGGAGGGGGATACTTTATTATTCAATTACTCTTGAACTACAACTCTGACAGTATTAAAATAAATGAAGAGCCTCTCATTCCCCTTTAAGAGTAAGACTTGAAGCCTCTGATGTGACTGAAGTGCAAATCGTGGTCATTTGACTTGGTCCCTCCCCCCCATAACACCATCTGATGCCTGCGCCTAGTTGGTACCAATCACCAGCCACGCCTCTCTGCCCTTTCCTTCTAATCCCTGGGGAGGAGGAGGGTGCATGTTTGTAGAGACATTTGATTATTTTTGCTACAACTGACAACGTAGCAAATACAAAAAAACAGAAATGTTTAATCCTTTCCAATGTGTAATTAACTTGAAATGAGTTACATGGCTTAAAGGGATAGTAATACTTCGTTTTAACTTTATTTTATTTTGTAGGCATTCAAAAAACATTAAGAACGATATAAGTCTCATCTCTCAAACCTTTATGGTTTGAGAGATATTCACAAGCAAAGTTTCCCCTCCCGCCCCTTTTACCTAGTGTAAGCCATCTCTTCTCAGATGTGGAATCCAGTCCATAGACCAGACAGATAACAGCAGGGGACAATCTTCTTCCTATGAGAACAATGAAAGCCCTGCCCCCCCCCCCCCCCCTTTGACAAGCTTTTCAGGTTTTTCCCTTATCTTAATTGAAGATTATCCCTCTATGCAGTCTACCTGGGCACCTCCCTTCTGCTCTGGCTGAGCAGTGTTACATCAGTAAAAGGGGCGGGAGGGGGATATTTTATCATTGAATTACTCTTGAACTACAACTCTGACAGAATTGAAATAACACTCTCCAAAGTCCAAATACTATGATGATTAATTAGAGCTGCTTTTATTATGAAACATTACTATCCCTTTAATGCTTGAGTGTGAAACACGTGGCTCTTCAGCTATTGAACCAACACACCCGTCAGTAGTTGGTAGAGGATGATGAATCCATGTCCTTTATGTCCATAACTTTTTTCCTGGTCTTTGCAGTTTTCCTCAGTCCTGTTCCTCAGTCCTGTATTATAGAAAAACAGTTGTTTTCAGGCATAATACAGGGCTATACATATATATTTTGCGGTGCTCCAGGCTATCCACCTGCTAATGAAACCCCGGAGGGTAATGCGAGGCCGCAGGGAACAGGAAGAAGGGATTTTTTTTCCCTTGGAATTGGCTCGTGATCTGTGTTTGGCAGCTGCTTCAGTCCCATCTCCGCAGGGAGTGGTGAGGGCTCTGCAGTCTGCCAAGAATTTGTCATTTGTGTTCACCTGATCTTCACAAGTGATGCTTCCTTGTGTGTTACATTTTGTTTCCTTCTCTCTTTTCTTTAACCCGTTGTGCACCAAAGGGGAATGCAACCCATCGCACATCCCCTGCCACTCAAAGTTAACCCTTTGAGTGCCAGAGGGTTACGCAACGCATTGCAAAGCAATGCGTTGCGTACCCCTCTGGCACTCAAAGGGTTAAACTTAGAATCCTGGGTTACAAGGCACGTAGTGAATATCTTGTGCACAGGGGTGACTTTATAGTAGCATTTTGACTGCAGGAGAACAATGCATACATTTGGTAACATTAGTCCTTGTGTATTGATTCAAATTGGATCGATTCATGGTGAAATAAAACTGCACAGTAGGGCGCTAATAAATTCCTATTCATTTAATTGGGGCTTTTTTTGAAAAAGTGTTGGAGACCTGTAGCAATCAAGGTTTATAAGCCCCATTTAAGGCAATGGGAATTTAGTGAATGTAGATTTGTTCCATATAGTGATTTTTGTACCACTTTTTTTTTTGTAAATGTGGCCATTTTATCTTGAGTCCTTTCACTTGGGCAATTTCTCTGCATGTGGTAACTTGGCTTGCTGCAACTTTCCAGAAATGCATTTTAGCTCCATTGACTTCCTTTCTATTGGTTTCAGTATCACAGGGATACCACACCAATGTGTAGTGCAGGAGGCGGTCTTTCCAATGCTTTTTATTTTAATCCACTCTTAATATTGAAAGTAAGAGATCCTGGGAGAACAAAATACAAAGGCCTTGTTTTAAAATTGCACGATAAAAGCAGTGAAAAGATATCTTTCCGTAAGATTTAACTTCTACAAAAGTCACTAGTGGGAACATAACCTGAAGCTGCTTTCACATGATGATAAAGCTTTAAAAGTTGTGAAATGTCTCCTTTGGGGTATTTCAACAGGCAAGGTGCTGTGATTGTGACAGGAAGACGCAGCGTGCTACAACTTTCCTTAAAGTGCAGTAATCCTGCTACAAATTTGTTGTACGTGTTTCAATGGAATTGCATTGAAATAGCAGGTAGCTGCTTTATCTCTGATTTTTCACTTCTGTTTACCTTGAGAGGAAAAATGTAGCTACAATGTAGCACTAAAAACATACAAACCTTTTTATTTTAGTTGGTACAAAAGTCACCCATGCACAAAGCCTTTAAAGGGATAGTAATACTTCGTTTTATCTTTATTTTATTTTATAGGCATTAAAAAAACATGAAGAACGATATGTCTTATCTCTCAAACCTTTATGGTTTAACCCCTTAACGAGCGGGGAATCTGGACACGGATGCGACTTAACGACCACGGAGCAATTTTTTTTTTTTTTTTTTTTTTTTTTTTTTATTGCTCCGTTGCGTTCCGGACTCCCCGAACGTACTATGACCGTTAAGGGTCGTTAAGGGGTTAAGAGATATTCACAAGCAAAGTTTCCCCTCCTGCCCCTTTTACCTAGTGTAAGCCATCTCTTCTCAGATGTGGAATCCAGTCCATAGACCAGACAGATAACAGAAGGGGACAATCTTCTTCCTATGAGAACAATGAAAGCCCTGCCCCCCTTGACAAGTTTTTCAGGTTTTTCCCTTATCTTAATTGAAGATTGTCCCTCTCTGCAGTCTACCTGGGCATCTCCCTTCTGATCTGGCTGAACGGGGAGGATACTTTGCTTGTGAATATCTCTTAAACCATAAAGGTCTGAGAGATAAGACTTGTATCATTCTTCATGTTTTTTTAATGCCTACAAAATAAAATAAAGATACAACAAAGTATTACTATCCCTTTAAGCTGAAAGGGATTTGAACAGTTTTCCCCATGAAGATTCATAAGATGCATTCTTCTCCAGCTCCTGAGACTCTTCACAAAAACAGATGTCCACTTCTATTGGCTTGGCCCATGGTAACATCAGATCACATGGACCTTCTCTTTATTGCATGCATAGTAGCAGTCACCTGTGTGTATGGTCTTCTGGTTTGTAGTCTGTACTTCAGAACTGGTCTGCTGCAATTTCCCTGCATTTTTTTGTTGGACTCTGAATATCAACAAGATGCACCACCCAAAACAACGGTCACTTCTTCTGGACAGCTAAGATTTTATTTTTGGTGACTAGTGCAGCAATAACATTGATAATGTTGCCAATATAAATTAAGCTGTAGTCCAGGGCTGAGTAACCTTCATCTCTGCTGCTGTTGGAGACTTCAAACCGCATCATCCCCAACCAGTAGTTGGGTGGCTGGGGATGATTGGAGCTGCAGTCTCAAACAGCTGGAGAGTTTGCCTTCTCCTGCCTTGGGCTCTGTTTGTGGAGGTGGTGAGCTCTAGAGAGGAATTTAATAGAGATGAACAACCTGCTGCCCTCCAGCTATTGTTCAATTAGAGCTTCCATAATTCTGGTCAGCTGAAGATGTTGGGGGATGTAATTCGACAACAGTAGGTTTCTTCTCTCTGAACTACCAGTGAACTTGCATTTCACTACAGCATTCAAAGGGTTAAATCAGATGTCCACTCTTCTATTAATTGGCTGATGCACAATGAAAATTAGTATTTAAATCGGTGGACATTTCAGGGAATTGTATTTGTTCCCCTATGGTGGTACACAGCGCCAACAAAAGGCACGGGACCAAAGTTGTTGAAGGCTTGCTGAGGAGTCCTTCATCCTGCACGGGAAGAGGGGAAAGCAACTTGGGGTGCAGTCAGTATAGCCGCAGTATTTGCAGAAGAAGAAATAACAGCTGCAATCCCAGGACTAAGAGAAATTAAAAAAAAAAAAAAAAAAAAAAAAATAAAAAATCAATATTTTATTGTCAACGTATAGACCAGAGACCCTGGCCTTTCTCAAGACATGTCTAGAGGAAGGCCAGGATCTCTGGCTGAAACGTTGGCAATAAAATATTGATTTATTATAGAATATATATAATATAATTTTTATTATATAATACCCTATTTCACTGTCGTCCAATACAGGTCACTGGTACCATGGGATGTGTAGTCCCCTTTAATAGGCAGGAACAATTATGCAAATAATTTGCAAGGGGCGGAGCCTCCCCTCTTACTTAAGCCACCTTCTGGCCAGAGCCACCCATATTGATTTGTTCCTGGTGTGCTTGCACACCAGGCAGAGAACAGCTATGCTTCTTAGAGTTTTATTATTTTTTCTTCAAATATGGAATACCACCATTAGGAGGGTGACCATGGCTGTGAATGCCCTCACCCGAAGTGGCTTGTGCAGCTTCCAGGGATTTCTGTGGACCTATACCTGATGAGGGGACAGCTTGTGTTAAGCAGCTCCCCTGTTGGGGAAATTACCTCTGGTTCTTTCCCTCCCTATCATGGTCACCTGAAGACAGAAGTCTGCGAGAAAGGTGAGTCACCCATTGAGTGCTGAAGGTCCACTTGTCCCCACAGTGTCCCTTTGCTGGGCTTGTATTTGGGAGTTTTAATACACTCCAGCACTCATAGGGTGTTTTTATTGCATTATCACTATTTATGCAATTTCTGTGTTATTCTCTGAGTTTTGGAGCATTGGGTATTCATTTATTTATGTTTCTCATGTATTTCATGCTTGTTTGGGCACTTTTTAATGTTTTACTAAACTTTATTAAAAATGGTGTTCCGCGCCTTTAAGCGCGGCTTTTTCCCGCTCAGCAGCAGAGCTCCTTTACTCTCTATGGGAATTCACAGTTTGGGACATATCTCTGAAACCGCTTGTCACAGCAACTTCAGAGTGGGCTCATTTTAATGCTAGGCTCCTGCTCTATCATCCGGTTGGTGTTTTATTAATGTAGGGGGTTCAGGGGGGCTTCGGGCACTGTTTGGGGTACTTGCATAGGGAAAACTACATTTCCCATGAGCGCTTAGCTCGCGCTCGTTTCTGATTGGCTGTCATGACGGCCGCCATTTTGTGGTACTTTTCCAAGGCGAGTACACTACGCAGGGACCGAGCCTTCTCTCTCCTCACCAGATTAACCCTTCGCTGGCCAGATAAGTCCGTTTTTAGACCTTTTCTGGGGTGAAACTTTAATCTTTAACACTTTTCTGGGTGATAGTGTTTGTTGTGGGGTATATTGACGCTGTGAGCATGTCTACTTCACTGGAGCTAGGGGCTAGACCCAAGACTAAGGAGGCTGGGGGGTCTTCTACCCCCATGGCGTTTTGCTCCTCTTGCCACATTGGGCTGGATTGCGATAATGTGGGGGATCTATGCCCTAATTGTACTGATAAAGATAGCAACCCTGGGCTTCCCAGCCACGCTATTGAGCCATCTTGGGTGAGGGAGTTTAAAGCTGCCACTAGGGATCTCAGATCCACGCTTCAACTCTTTCCCTCTCAGGTACAGGGGGCTCTCCAGGTCTGGCAGACCCCCTCTACTATCAGGACCTCCCTGCCTAAGCCACAAGGAGCTCCTGATATCACTGATTCTTCTGAAGAAGAACTTTTACAGGATTCTGATGCTGAGGAACGTACTGTTATTGAATCTAACAGGTCCATTGGGGACCCCTATGAGTGTGACCCTGAAGTTTCGGCTGAGGGTCTGATCAGAGCGGTTCTGAATACGCTCAACCTTCCTCTGACTCAGGAATCCACTTATGATCCTACTGATGTTTTTCAGAAAAAGCCATCTAAACCTGTTGTTTGTTTTCCAACTAACCCTACTCTTGCCCGTCTGGTTTCTGAGGCATGGAAGAATCCTGATAGATCTTCCTCTGTCTCCAAAAAGTTTGCCAAACTTTACCCTTTTCCCGAAGCGGAGCTGGCAAAATGGGTTCATCCTCCCAAGGTGGATGCTCCTGTGTCTAGACTATCCAAATCTACTGCTTTGGCTGTCTCAGATGCCTCTGCCTTGCAGGACTGGACGGATAAGAAATTAGAGCTCTCTCTTAAATCTATTTTTGCCTCTATTGGCACTGCCATGCGCCCCACTTTTGCTGTGGCATGGGTTAATAGGGCTATTGCAGCCTGGACTGAACGACTGACTGAAGCGGTTCGCCAGGATGCGCCTGTATCTGAACAGTTGCAGCTTCTTGCTAATATCACTGAAGCTCAGAACTATGTTGCTGATGCTGCTTTTGATGCTGTGCGCATGATGGCGAGGGCCTCCACTTCTTCTGTGGTGGCTAGACGCGCTCTTTGGCTGAAAATTTGGTCTGCTGATACAGCCTCTAAGAAAGCCTTGCTTTCCTTGCCCTTTCAGGGGAATTTGCTCTTTGGCTCTGAGCTCAAAGAAATGATCAGTGAGGCTACTGGCGGTAAAAGTACTCTTCTACCCTCAGTCTTTAAGAAAAAGTTTCCAGCCAAACGCAATCGGTCCTTTCGTTCCTTTCAGACTGAGACACGCTCCTCGGCCCAAACGGGTCCTCCCACTACGCGCTCCTCCTCCAAGCCCAAACAGTCCTGGAGGCCCAAAGTTGCCTCCAAGGCCAAGACCTCCAAGACTGCTTCGGCATGACTCGCCGAACCCGGGTCCGCATCCGGCTGTAGGCGGTCGTCTCCGCATCTTTCGCCGGTCTTGGGAGGAGTCAGTGGCGGACCCATGGGTTCTTCAGGTGGTGTCAGAGGGATACAGGATCCCTTTCTCTTCCCTTCCTCCTTTTCGGTTCCATTTTACTCGTCCTTCTCAGGAACCCTCAAAAAGGCGTCTGTTCGACGACGCTATTCAGGATCTCTTGGACAAAGAGGTCCTGGAGGCGGTTCCGCAGGGGGACACAGGTTCAGGATTTTATTCCAACCTGTTTGTGGTAGCCAAAAAGGACGGAGGAGCCCGTCCCATCTTGGATCTCAAAGATCTCAATGCCTATGTGGTGACTTCCCACTTCCGCCAGGAGTCCCTGCGCTCTGTGATTGCAGCAATGTCTCCAGGGGAGTTTCTTGCCTCCCTGGACCTTCAGGATGCTTATCTTCACATCCCTATTCATCCAGAGAGCAGGAAGTATCTCAGGATTGCCTGCCACAGGGGACACTTTCAATTTACAGCGCTCCCCTTTGGACTGACTACAGCTCCTCAAGTCTTCCAGCGGGTGCTGGGCTCCTTGATAGCGGTGCTCCATCAGGATGGGATCAGAGTGACACCCTACATGGACGATCTCCTACTGAAGGCCTCCTCAGCGGAGCTTCTCCACCAGCAGTTGCAGAGGTGCATGCACACCCTGAACCGTCACGGATGGATCCTGAATCTGGACAAGTCGGACTTGATTCCTTCTCAGAGGCTTCTGTTCCTGGGTCTCCTGTTCGACACTCGCCAATGCATGGTGTTTCTTCCAGAGGACGTGGCTCACCAGATAGCCGTCAGAGTGGCTGGGATTCTGGACATGGACGAAATTCCAGTTCCGAAGTTGTCGTCCTTAGTGGGGAAGTTCATTTCCACGATCGAAGCAGTACCATTTGCCATGGCCCACTCCAGGGATCTTCAGAGATTTGTGATCCAGACGTGCAGGAATCATCCAGATCATCAACATCTGTCTGTTTCTCTTCCTCCTCATGTCGAGTCGAGTCTGCACTGGTGGTTAGATCTCTCTCATCTCTTGAAAGGGAAATCCTTTCTAGTTCCTCATTGGACCACAGTCACAACGGATGCCAGCCTTCGGGGCTGGGGTGCAGTCTGGGGTCGCTTCAGTGCTCAGGGGAAATGGGGTCTGGAGGAATCCATGCTCTCCATCAATGTTCTGGAACTTCGAGCTGTCCGGCTGGCCCTGAGGCACTGGGAGTCTCAATTGACCGGTCTTCCAGTCAGAGTAGAGTCCGACAACGCCACGGCGGTGGCTTACATCAACAGACAAGGCGGCACAAGAAGCGGTTCCGCCTGGTGGGAAGTCAAGGATATTTTGTCTTGGGCAGAAGATCACGTGCCTGTCATCTCTGCAGTTCATATTCCAGGCGTGGACAACGTCATGGCAGACTTCCTCAGTCGTCACACCGTCGACAGCGGAGAATGGGCTCTTCACCCAGAGGTGTTTCACATGCTCACTCAACGGTGGGGGATGCCAGTGGTGGATCTGATGGCTACCAGACACAACAGGAAGGTTCCGGTGTTTTGCTCCCGTCTGAGGGACTCCCTTGCTCTAGCGGTGGATGCCTTGTCGATCCCTTGGGACTTCTCCCTGGCTTACATCTTCCCCCCTCTTCCTCTATTGATCAGAGTTATTCAGAAGTTGAAGAGAGAACGTTGTCCTGTCATCCTGATTGCTCCAAACTGGCCTCGCCAGTCCTGGTTCCGGAATTGATGGCCATGTCAGTGAAGGATCCAATCCCACTTCCAGCTCGTCCGGACCTGCTTCTTCAGGGGTATCTGTGGAAAGAGGATGTTCACTCTCTCCGTTTGATGGCATGGCGGTTGAATCCTCGATTCTAGCTAGAAAGGCTTTTCTCCTTCTGTGGTGTCGACGATGCTCAGTGCTCGTAAGCCTGTGTCTTCCAAGATCTATCATCGCATTTGGTCAACCTTCGTGACATGGTGCTCTGTCAAGCAGTTGTCTCTTGACTTCCATCTTCCCACTGTCCTGGCCTTCTTGCAGGACGGTGTGGACAAGGGGCTCAGTCTGAGTTCCCTCAAAGTTCAGACCTCTGCCTTGTCTGTGTTTTTCCAGGAACGGATTGCCATCCTTCCTGATGTGAAAGTCTTCTTCCAAGGTGTGACTCATGTTCGACCTGCCTTCAAGAGTCCTGCTCCCCAGTGGGATCTCAATTTGGTGCTGGGAGTTCTTCAGCGACCACCGTTTGAATCCTTGGCTTCCATTCCATTACGTCTTGTGACTTGGAAGATGGCCTTCCTTTTGGCTATTGTGTCAGTACGCCGGGTGGCAGAGTTACAGGCATTGTCTTGTAAACCTCCTTACCTGGTGTTCCACAAGGATAAGGCTGTGCTTCGCACTACCAAGGAATTCTTACCCAAGGTTGTGTCTGAGTTTCACATCAATCAGGAGATTGTGGTTCCCTCTTTCTGCCCTAATCCTTCATCTGACAAGGAAAGAGATCTCCATTTGTTGGATGTGGTGCGTTGCCTCAAGTTTTATGTTCACCGCACCGAATCTATCAGGAAGTCTGACGCTCTATTCGTCATTCCTGAGGGGCCTAGGGCAGGAAGACCGGCTTCCAAAGTTACCATTGCCTCTTGGATTAAGGCTACCATCCGTGAAGCCTATAAGTTGAGGAATAAGCATGTTCCCTTCAGGGTGACTGCCCATTCCACCAGATCTATTGGGGCCTCCTGGGCCTACAAGAATCAAGCTTCTGCTGATCAACTGTGCAGAGCGGCCACTTGGTCCTCTGTGCACACTTTTTCTAAGCACTACCGAGTTGATGTACTGGCATCGGCTGATGCCAGCTTTGGAAGGAAGGTCCTGGAGGCGGTCTTGCCTGTGTAGGTCTTCCGCTCTGTGATCCTTAGTGCTTCCTTACTGTTGAGCCCGGTTGGCTCGTGTTCCGTGTGCTGTGTTAAGTTCAGGGATTGTTCCCTTGATTGGTGTCCGTTGACACTTACAGTTTGGGCTATGTTATCAACTGGTTAACAGTTCTAGTGACTTGGGCCTTGCGCCTGGTCCTTGCCTTACTTCCCGCCTCTGGATCAGCTCAATGTTTGTACATCCCATGGTACCAGTGACCTGTATTGGACGACAGTGAAAATAGGATTTTAGTCTTACCTGTTAAATCCTTTTCACTTAGTCCATACAGGTCACTGGTCTCCCACCCTGTCAAGGGACCAGTCTTGGCTCTCCTGTGGCATTCAGTGGGAGACCGTTCGGGCATGCTCACAGGAGTCTTTCTTTTTGCTTACCTGGGGTCAGTTTAGGGTCTCAAATCAATATGGGTGGCTCTGGCCAGAAGGTGGCTTAAGTAAGAGGGGAGGCTCCGCCCCTTGCAAATTATTTGCATAATTGTTCCTGCCTATTAAAGGGGACTACACATCCCATGGTACCAGTGACCTGTATGGACTAAGTGAAAAGGATTTAACAGGTAAGACTAAAATCCTATTATAATAATTTGCTAGGATGTTTGTCAGAAGCAGTCATGCGCACTAGAGACTGCCAAATGCACAGAATGCTGGGAGCACGGAATGCTGGGAGGTGTAGGAATGCTGGGATTTCTGTGCTGGGAGCATTCTGTGCTTTCGGGCAGTCTCTACAGTTCATGACTGCATCGGCAGCAGGACACAGAGCAGGACCGGCCTCTTAACCCTTTGTACTTTGTGTACCCCCTGGCACTCATAGAGTTAACATCACCTGGACCTTGGCCCAAGTACACAGGCTTTTACACTAGTAAAAATATAATCTGCATATTCTTCTGATACTAAAAGGCAGGGATGGAAAATACCTCCTTTTTTTACTTTGTACATATGGCACATTGTCTCTTAGGCTTATCTGTGAGCACTGAGTCCCTGGTACATTTTTGGAAGTGAGCATCTTCTGTGGTTGCCCCTGATCACAAGGGCTTCCTGGAGCCTCTCAGAAAGAGTCAAATTGATTTATCTTGGAACAGCTCGAGTGTCCCCGTGTGCTGCTGATGTAATCGCTCTCAGCGCTAGCATGGCTGCGGGCCAGGGCAGAGCACTGAGGCTCTGTTGTGCTGCACACATCTGATTGGCTGGCAGAGCTGGAGGGGTGCCAGGGTCACGATGAGAAGGAAGCAGAAAGAAACCATAACAAAAGGAGACGTCTCTTTGCAAAGGCTTACGGTGCAACACCTACCTTTGTCTAGGGTTTCACCTTTTAACTGCCAAAGCTGGGACAAAGACTCTACAACATTTCAGCTGTATTTGAGAGACAAATCCAACCAATACAATGCAGCGATAAGAAATGTCTTATTTACGTCTGTTATTCAGGGGGGCTTCAAGTGGATCGGTCACCCTAGGACAAGTTTCCTTTATTTTACAGGCCATTGAGTGCCAGAGGGGGTACTGAACGCATTGCAAATGAGTGTCAGAGGGTTGCACAATGCATTAAAATCTATCTACTGTACAAGTTTTTTTTTTAAATAAATTATATAGTTTTTTTAATTGTATTTTTTATTTTTAAGAACTGCACTTATATATATATATATATATATATATATATATATATATATATATATATATATATATATATATATATATATATATATAAATTTTTTTTTTTTTTTTTTTTTTTTTTGCACAGTGTGGCATTTTATGTTAATTCCGTACACAATATGCTAATTCTGTTCCGGGTCAAACCTTTGTATCTGTCTCTGTGCTGTTAGAAAACCCCCATGTGTGTGGGCTCTGTCTAGATTCCTTCATAGCACAGTGTGCCAAACTGTGCCTCCGACAAAGGTTTTTTTTCCTCAAAAGCTCTTTATTATAAACTAGTGTAAAAGGCTGTGTACACAGGCCAAGATCTGGGTGATGTTAATAGGCCGGTCCTGCTCTGTGTACTGCCGCCGCCTCACTGAGGGGACACGCGATGCAATCATGTGCTGTAGCGACTGCACGAACGCACATAACTCCCAGCATTCCGTGCTCCCAGCATTCCGTGCTCCCCTGCTCCCAGCATTCTGTGCATTCTGCCAGTCTCTACTGCACATGACTGCTTCTGACAAACATCCTAGTGAATTATTATTATAAATGGGTAGCCCAACATGTAGCAGATTTTAATTCTCTTTAAAATTAGGATGTTAAATATGAGTAGCAAAAAGGGTCCTCCCACTGCTGAGGTGTTTTATTCAAAACTTGAATATTTATAGGTGCAGTATCTCAATGACCTGAAGTTGTAGAGTGGCGCTGTTGCTACACCATTCTATGGAGGATTATGGTCAACTGACTAGCGCTGTCCGTAGGGTTGTGTAACAGCACCACTGTGTATATAATTTCATTGAGATACTGCACCTGAACAAATTCAAATCTGAGTTGCAATAACTTTTGAATAAAACACCTCTCCACTTTGGAGCAATTTTGTTTTACTTAGGAGGAGAAACCCTACAAGAGAAAGAGGTAGCTATATCCATAAATGAACTATACCTACATTAATGGCTTAATGACATTCCCTAATAATACACCCTACTTATATTGATATTCAGTGAAAATCCTAGTGGTGGTGCACACGTGAACCCTTTAAAGGGATAGTAATGTTTCATAATAAAAACAGCTCTAATTAATCATCATAGTATTTGGACTTTGGAGAGTGTTATTTCAATTCTGTCATAGTTGTAGTTGAAGAGTAATTCAATGACAAAGTATCCCCCTCCCGCCCCTTTTACTGATGTAACACTGTTCAGCCAGATCAGAAGGGAGGTGCCCAGGTAGATTGCAGAGAGGAATAATCTTCAATTAAGATAAGGGAAAAACCTGAAAAACTTGTCAAGGGGGGCAGGGCTTTCATTGTTCTCATAGGAAGAAGATTGTCCCCTTCTGTTATCTGTCTGGTCTATGGACTGCATTCCACACCTGAGAAGAGATGGCTTACACTAGGTAAAAGGGGCAGGAGGGGAAACTTTGCTTGTGAATATCTCTCAAACCATAAAGGTTTGAGAGATAAGACTTGTATCGTTCTTCATGTTTTTTTTATGCCTACAAAATAAAATAAAGATGAAATGAAGTATTACTATCCCTTTAAAGTGACTGAGCCACTAATTAGTCTCATCAGGGCACCAGCTGGCATATCCTGAATACACGCGCTGTTGGTAGCTCTTGAAGACCAGGGTTGGTTACCCATGACCTAAGGTAGTAAAATGGCTTAATGTACCCAGTAAATTGCCTCCATAAAAGAAAGTAATGACCGCAGTATGCATCTATGAACAGCAGCAACTTACTTTTGTACTCGGAGCCATACAGAAACTAATTATATGTAATGTTCTTGATTTATTTTTATGAAGCAACCTTGTATAAATCATCCATTTTCCCCTGAGAAGGCTGTGCGTGATACCATGGTTTTCACAATCCTCTTGCACATGAACGGTTAAAGCTCATTTTTGTCGTTTTTCTAGTAATTTCTTCGTCCTGGGTCTTTCCGTGTTTCTCCACCGCAGTTATCCACAGCACAAACAGTGCAGATTTCTAGGTTCTTCCTGCCCGGGCACAGCTGAATAGTCGTAATGAATGAGCCACAAATTACACGCTTGTTCTGTTAGGGAAATCCTGAAGGCATGCACTGTTGTGGGTGCTGGAAGGGTTGAGAGACTCTGGGCTGAATACAAGAATGTGGAGCATTCACTATTTTTTGAAAGTCATAACTTTGTGCTACTTGTGTTTGATCATGTTTTGATGCAAGAAAACATACTAACGCCTTGAAAATGTGTGCTAATTGCTTTGCTGAATTAGGTACAATTGCTCATCCACTCAGAAAACGGTGGACATTTTAGCCACACCCACTTTTCGAAAAGCATTCACAAGAAAAGCACGAGAGATTGTGAGTTCTGGAAAAATAAATATTTCAATTAGTAGCTTTCGTTGCTAATAGTTTTGCCATCAAACAGTATAAATAGAGATTGTGAACATTTCTTATGTTCCACCCTGTGTTCTGTTTCTCAAGTCTCCCCGGCACAGACGGAGGGGTGCGTGTGTCTACTACTTGCTGTCATTTTTCGGTTTTCGAGAACATACAAATTCTCTTTTGCCCCTGTGTTTGGAGTGAGTAATTCTGGAGCAAACCAACTGTACCTTAGCTGACAAAAACAATTTCCCAAAATCCCATACATTGTATAGTATAGTATTCTGGTCCCAGGAGACTGCTCATCTGCAGAGCCAAAATAGCTTTGCATACAAAGAGAATCTTCCTGAAGATTCGGAGAAACTGAGATGGACCTTAGTACATCTCCCTCATGGTCTTCAGATCTATGCACATTACCCCAGGTGTGAGGTCTTACGAGTGATCTTTTAGAGTGGCATTAGTACCTCTCTTCCTGAAGCTAATGCTGCTGCTTATACAAACAAGAACCCATTTCTTTTCCCACTGCTTCACTGCATCACTTGCCTACCTTTAAGTAACTAACTTCTTATAGCCAAAAAAATCCTAATGATCCCTTTTAATTTTGCTCTTTTATCTATGTTCGAGAGAACATCTTAAATCCATCCTAGATGTCCGTTCTATGGTGACTGACCACGTCCTCAGACTGTTAGTAATATTAACCATTTAACCTCTTAAGCACCAGAGATAGATACACAATGCATCGCAAAGCAATGCTTTGTACACACCTCTGATCTTTTAGGGGTTAAGGCTCCTCTGGACCGTAAGGCTTAACCCTTTCAGTGCCAGAGGGGTACGCATCGCATTGTTTTTGCAATACATTGCCTATCCCTCTAGCACGGAAAGTTAAGTAGGCTCATACTCTTCCTACTTCAGTGTGAAAGAAACAGCCCACAACTGTCATGTCCGCCTCCATGGGTATGAAATCCAGGACTGATTTGATGTTATCCTTTGAATAAAGGCACGTGGAGCCATTAGGGGTGGGGACAAAGAAAATGGTCTTCCTCCATGAACTTGATATTTAGTACTAATTAAAGGGATAGTAATACTTGAAAATAATTGAATTTTATATTGTAGCCCTTAAAAAACATGAAAAATGATATAAGTCTTATCTTCCAAACCTTCACATGTAAAAATAGTAAAATTCTTTTTTCCTGGCTGTTTCAGCCAAGTCTGCCATCTAGTGGACAGATTTGGAATTCGGTCCACAGAGCAACCGGCAGCTCTTTAGCAGTGCCGAGATCACGATCTTTGAAAATAACTACTTAACTGGAACTATCTACAAAGTGTGCCTGGCTTGAAAGCACACTTTGTAGACCATTCCAATTATGAAATTCTTTTTAAAGATGGTGATCTCAGCACTTCTGGAGAGGCACAGCCGGTCCCGGGACCGGATTCCAAATCTGAAGGGTGGAGCAATGACATCACTCCAGGGGAAACTTTACTTCTGAATATCTCCCAAACCATAAAGGTTTGGGAGATAACTTATATCATTTTTCATGTTTTTTAAGGGCTACAATATAAAATAAACGTATTTTCAAGTATTACTATCCCTTTAAAGATTCATTTTGAGCAACTATTGCACTTGAATGATTAATAGCGGCCATTAGGATTTTATGACCAGATTAAGGTAAATGGGGATTTATTGGGAAGCTTTAGTGTTTATTTAAACAAATATGTTTGGAAATACCCAGGCAATCCCCAGTCCACCTTACCCCCACGTACAGGGCTTCCCTTGCAACATGGAATGTTTGGGGGGGGGGGGGGCTGAGATAGGCAGTGATTTCCACAGGAGTGAGAATCACTGCAGTAAAGGTTCACCTCTGCAGCGGGTCGCCGACTTGCATTGCATGCCCAGCAGTGCAGCATTCGCTAGCATTATTTATAAAGCTATTACTTGGTATCACAAAATGTCAGTTCCATTTACAAAGTGTGCCTGGTTTGCAAGCACACTTTGTAGACCGATCCAATTAAGTATTTTTTTTAGATATTGCTGTTTTGGCTCTGCTGCAGAGCAGGCGGCCAGTCCTGGGATCAGAATCTCATTCTGTCAGCTAGAGCGCTGACGTCTGTGAAAGGGGCGGGAGAGGGGAAATTTATCATCGTATAGGTCTACAATATTACATTTCATTGAAAAAATACATTACTAACTCTTGAAACAAAACCGCTCCTGTTCTGGAGCAAAAGCAGCAACTGCAGTACAGGTAACAATTCCCATAATACCCATCCATTTAATTTGGGCTTTTAACGCCTGGAATGCTAGGTCTCAAAGCGCAATTGAAAGCAACGTGTTGGAGACCTCTAGCATTTTTGTTAAAACCCCCATTTAAATCAATGGTGATGTATGTTTTGGTCCCTCTAGTGCATTTTGTTTGCCCGAGAATTGCACCATGAACCCATTGAGTGCCAGTGGTGCGTTGCTCACCCATCTTGCACTCTGTGTGTTAAAGGGTTAGTAAAGGCATATATAAATATGTCAGTTGTAAAGCTGACAGAAGGAGATTTATGTTGACCATCTTGAGGCGGCTCTTTAGCAGAGCAGAGAGAGTATTTTTTTACATAGTTCGCTCTCGTCTCTGCTGAAGAGCCATCTGCCGTTTCTGGGACCATGATCATCTTCTGTCGGCTAGCAGTCAGTGAAAGGGGAGGGAGGGGGAACTTTAAAACATTACCTCTCAAACTGTAAAGGTTTGAGAGACAGGGCTTGCTTGCATCAATGGATTTATTTTTTCAGTATCTACAATAGTACATTTTATTTATATATATGTAATTACTAACCCTTTAACTACATCAGCCTCTGTGTTTTTCAGTGAAAGCAAACATCCGTAAAACATTCATGCAGCTCAGTTGTCAGACCTATGGTGATCACACCTGGCATTCAAAGGTTAATGAGTTCAAAACAAACGTGGCAATTATCTTGTGATTCCCCAGAAAAGCATCAGACTGTCAGGGAATTCATTGTCAGGGGGGCAGAGATTTCACGCTAATTTGTGGAGAGAGTGCAAGACGTCTCACAGCCGCTAACAAAGCAACTGGGACGCTTAGTGTTGTTTTTAGTTCTGAACAACAATGGACTGTAACCCTTTGAGTGCCAGAGAGGTGCCCAATGCACTGCAAAGAAATGCGTTGGCCACCTATCTGGCACTCAAAGGGTTAAGAAAAATAGGGCCGTGTACGCAAATCAGAGGAGTAAATTTGTGATTATAACAAATCTTCAGAATAAGAGACCAATCAAAATTCCCCAATACCCATTGATTTAAATGTGATGTTTAACCACTTGAATGCTAGAGGGGAGACCATTCTTGCACTGAAGAGGGTTGAAAGCAGTGTTAAATAAGTGGGGATTTTCATCAGAGATGCAGTTGCTTTTTTCCCAGGATTCCTTAACCCTTTGAGTGCCAGAGGGGCACTCAAAGGGTTAAAGCAGACCTGGTGCTTAAGATAGGTTCAGTTTATTTTAAAGAGAATTGCGACCTGTAAGAATGGAAAACGCCTGACAGGTGCCTTTCTCTTTCCAAGAGATTTTCCAAGCTGTACCCCTTCTCTGAAGCAGCTTTTGGCTCAATGGGCTACACGTCCTCAGGGTGATCCCCCTATTTCTAGACTTTCTATGTTTACTGCTCTGCCCTTGGCTGACACCAGGGCATTAAAGGATATGACTGATAGAAAGGTGGAAGCTATCCTGAAGTCTAACTTTGCCACCATTGGTGCTGCCCTAAGGCCTACCTTGGCCTCTGTGTGGGTCTCTAGAGCTATTGTCATCTGGAGTGAGCAACTTACTGAGGCGTTGGTAAAGGTGCCCCTGAGGAGGAACTTTCAGCCCTCCTGGCCAAAATGTCTGAGGCTCCAGATGTATATGTCACTGGCAGCTGCCAAAACGTAACTCAAAGGCCGAATCTGAGTGTGTCTCAGGCCAGCACCATGCCCGACTGCCAAGCCCAGACAGCAGTGGCACTCAAAGCATGCCACTGCCAAGCCCAAGTTGGTAAGCCTGCCTCCACATAACTCAGAATCCTGGTCCGTAGCTCCTGGTGAGTGGCCACTTACGCTATTTTCAGGCGCCTGGGCAAACTCTGTTGCAGATCACTGGGTTTTGCAGGTGGTTTCGGAATGGTACAGGATTCCCTTCAAATCCCTTCCTCCCTTCAGATTCTTCCAATCCAGAACTCCTTATGGACGAGAAAAGCTGCATCTTTTCAACAAGGCGGTCCAGACTCTTGGATAAGGGAGTCCTGATTCCAGTTCATCCTCAAGAGAGGTTTAGGTTTCTATTCAAACCTGCTCATGGTGGCCAAGTGGGACGGTGGCAGTCATCCTATCTTGGATCTCAAAGATCTCAATTCCTTTGTGGAGAGTGCTCGGTTCAAGATGGAGTCTTTGCGCTCTGTCATTACAGCTATGTGTCCAGGAGATTTCTTGGATTGGCAGGATGCTTACTTGCATGTCCCGATTCATTGGGAAAGTCAGAAGTACCTCAGTTTCGCTTGCAACTTGGGGCACTTCCAGTTCACAGCTCTGCCCTTCTGGCTTATCTCTGCTCCTCGAGTGTTCCCCAGAGTCCTAGGGGCATGGATTGCTGTCCTGCACACCCAGGGGATTCAGGTGACTCCCTACATGGACAACCTTATGCTGGTGGAACTCCTGGACCAGCACGTCCAGTGTGGGTGGATTCAGTATATGGAGAAATCTGCTCCAGTCCCCTCAGGTCCTGGTGTTCCTTGATCTCAGGTTCAATACTTGCCGCGGAAAGATTTTCCTGACCAAGGATTCTATCCAACCGGTCATGCATCTGGTATCCCGAGCTCTGGACTGTCCCTCAGATCTGGTCCGCAAGTTCTTGACCCTGACAGGCCGCATGGTGTCCATTATGGAGGTGGTTCCGTTCTCCATGGCTCTCACCAGGGAGCTCCAGAGATTTACTATCTGTGCTTGGCATTGGAATCTGGATCTCTTGGACCACAGTGTCTCTCTCCCTCTGGAGGTGAGGCAGGACCTGCTCTGCTGGCTGGACAAGCCCAACCTGTAGAAGGGGAAACACTTTGTCATTCAGGACTGGACTTTTGTGATTGAAGCTATCCTCAGAGGCTGGGGAGCTGTCATGGGTCACCTGGGGGTTCATGGCAGATGGACTGCAGAGGAGACCCACCAGCCCATCAATGTTCTGGAGCTCTGGGCGATTAATCATCCTCTGGGTACTGGTTCTCTCCACTGAGGGGCTGTCCAGTCCACGTCCAGTTGGACAATGCCACAGTTGTTGCATACATCAACAAACGAGGAGGCACACAAAGCTCTTCTGCTTGGTCCAAGGTCAAGACGGTCTTAGAGTGGGCAGAAGATCACGCTCCAGCTATCTCCGCCATGCACATTCCAGGGGTAGACAAAGTCCTGGGGGACTTTCTCAGCCACCAGTGGGTGGACCCAGGAGTGTTGGAGCTCCATCCAGATGTATTCAACCTGTTGGTGAAGTGGTGGGGTCTTCCTCAGGTTGACCTGATGGCCGCCAGACACAGCAGAAATGTTCAGCTGTTCTTTTCCCATTGGGGGGCCCCTCAGGCCTTTGCTGTTGATGCTCTGGCAATCCTGTGGTGCTTTCATCTGGCCTATGTCTTCCTTCCAATTCTTCTCATTCCCAGGTTGCTGAGCAAAATTCAGATGGATGGTCCAGCGGTCATCTAGATTGCCCCCCTACTGAACCAGAAAGCCCTGGTCCCCAGAACTAGTGTCTCTCTCTCTCTCTCTCTCCATTCGGGATCCCTTTCCACTGCCACTCAGAACAGGTCTCCTCCTTCAGGGCTACCTATGGGTCACTCACCCAGTGAAAGGGGGACCATGTTTTTTCTGCTAGTGCTGGACTTGGGAGTCCTCTTGCATCTATTGCTCACAGGAGTTTTCCTTTCTTCTTTCTTTCTGTCCTACTTAGTAGGCTTGTGTCAAGTCTGTCTTGGGCGGGGCTAAGGGGATACCCTGATGAGGAGGAAGGGGAGGCTCCACCAACAACAACTTCTACAAATGTTCCAGCTTACAGAGAGGAGCTGTCACCTCCTCATGGATACCTGTATGTCATATGGACTAAGAGAAAAGGGTTTAACAGAGAAGACTAAAATCCTCCTTTCTCAAACTAATTTTACAGCTAATAGCTATTACAACATACATTAACACTGTTAAACTAAAGATGACAGTTCCACTGAACCACTTGAGTGCCAGAGGGGTATGTAACTCATAGTAACATAGTAACATAGTAGATAAGGCTGAAAAAAGACATGCGTCCATCAAGTCCAGCCCATGCCAATAACACTCCTGTTGATCCAGAGGAAGGCAACAAAAAAGCCCTCTGGAGCAATTTCCAGTGTAGGTGTGTGTGTGTGTCAAATAGTTCCCCGGCTCAATATCCTATTTGCTTTGAAGCCATCTGTCATAACTGTCAATATTGTTCTGTGCTAGATAGGCATCCATTGCTTTTTTGAATGCAGTTACATTATCTGCAAGCACAACATCCCGAGGCAAAGAATTCCATAGCCTTACCGCCCTTACTGTAAAGAATCACTGCCTGTGTTTTAGTCTAAAGCGCCTTTCCTCAAGTCTTAATGGATGACCTCTTGTTCTTAGCTCAGCTCTTTGCATAAATAATTCATTGGATAGTTCTTTGTATTGACCTTGAATGTATTTGTAAATGGTAATCATATCACCCCTTAGTCGTCTCTTTTCTAATGTAAACAAACCCAGTTTGGCTAGTCTCTCTTTGTAACTCAGATCCTCCAATCCCTTTATCAGTTTTGTTGCACGTCTCTGCACCTTTTCCAGTTCAGCAATGTCTTTTTTTAGAACAGGCGCCCAAAATTGTACTCCATATTCTAGATGAGGCCTAACCAAGGATTTATACAGAGGTAGGATAATATTAGCATCCCTTGCTTCTACACCTCTTTTTATGCAGGCTAGTACTCTTTGCTCTTGCAGCAGCTGAGTGACTCTGCACACTGCTGTGAAGACTATTGTCTATCAGTACACCTAAATCTTTCTCTAATGAGGATTTCCCAAGTTGTTTCCCATTTAGAGTATATGCAGCAAGTTTGTTTCTACAACCCAAATGCATAACCTTACATTTATCTACATTAAATGACATCTGCCACTTTTCTGCCCATTCACTTAGTTTATCTAAATCCTTCTGTAGGGAAAAAACATCGAGCTCTGTATGTATTTCCTTACATAGCTTAGTGTCATCAGCAAAGCAATTTGGCACTGAAAGGGTTAAGCTTTTATTTACTGTATGACTCTCTCTTCGACTGTCTGGATGCTATGACAAACTGTTAATATCACTTCCAGTGGTGGTATGATATGTGAATTTGCAAAATATTTTTGTGGAAAAATAAGTACAGAATTAACCAACCGTTACCATCTCTGGTACCCCAGTGGTAAAGCAGGGTAGCCTAAAAAGAAAACTTAGAAGGCAATGAAGATGTTAATGCACGCAATCTGTTTACAATACCCTATAACTATAGGAGCCAGAAGCCCAACCTCCTACCCTCCCTGGGTTCATCCAGTCCTGGATTAAAGGAATGTTTATTCAGCATCAGACCACATCTGCATTTTTCATTTATTTTTTTATTTAATTGGTAATTACTCGTAATTCTACTTGGTCCTTATTTCAGACTCCCTTGGGGTGACATTCTAGACATCTCAAGCTGTGTGATGTGATGCTCTGAGTCCCCAAAGCGTGACTCAAAAACACATGACAGTGTTGGTTTTAGATGTATTTATTGAAAGACTAAATAGACATATAATCTGTGTTTTACGGTTCATTTTCTTTCTATGTAGAAAATAAGGGAAGAGAAAATTAATGAGAATGGGGATAGGAACTGGGCTGGGTGGAGAATGTGTGTTAAATATAGCTAATATGAAAGTACGGATAAATGGCAAGCAGACTTCATAAAAAGGCCGTGACTGCATTGTGTGGTTTTAGGAAAGCAAGCTGTCCCCTGGGATATTTCTACTCCTGTAGTAAGATTCCTCAGTGTTGTTGCCAAAATTCCTTACTAGCACTCAAGGGGTTAAAAGCCCCATTTAAATCCATGGGGATTTGCACAGAGCTGCAGATGCAAGTTTAAAGAAGCAGTAAACTTTTTTTATGAAAATATATATTGTAGGGATTTTTCTGTTGAGTAAAATAAGGGTACTCCCACTGCTGAGAGATTTATATTTTCAGAGTTATTACAGTTTAAACACATGCTTTTTTATATTAGTAGTGCTCTCTAGTGGTCAAATTCTATTTAGTTTTTCTGTTAGATTCTAATGTAGAGGAAAGTCAGAAAAGTCAGAGACATACAGTTCTCCATAGAATGTGATAAACTGCTGAGTCACTTTCTGTCAGTTAGAACTATCAGGAAGTAAACACCGTAAATTCACTTCCTGATTATTTGAACTGATATAAATTTTGAATAAAATATCTGATGGCGATGGGAGTGACCTTGTTTTATTCAGCAGGAAATGCTCTGTAAAATGTGTTTTCACTGTCGTCCAATACAGGTCACTGGTACCATGGGATGTGTAGTCCCCTTTAATAGGCAGGAACAATTATGCAAATAATTTGCAAGGGGCGGAGCCTCCCCTCTTACTTAAGCCACCTTCTGGCCAGAGCCACCCATATTGATTTGTTCCTGGTGTGCTTGCACACCAGGCAGAGAACAGCTATGCTTCTTAGAGTTTTATTATTTTTTATTCAAATATGGAATACCACCATTAGGAGGGTGACCATGGCTGTGAATTGCCCTCTTCAAAGTGGCTGGTGCAGCTTCCAGGGATTTCTGTGGACCTATACCTGAAGAGGGGACAGCTTGTGTTAAGCAGCTCCCCTGTTGGGGAAATTACCTCTGGTTCTTTCCCTCCCTATCATGGTCACCTGAAGACAGAAGTCTGCGAGAAAGGTGAGTCACCCATTGAGTGCTGAAGGTCCACTTGTCCCCACAGTGTCCCTTTGATGGGCTTGTATTTGGGAGTTTTAATACACTCCAGCACTCATAGGGTGTTTTTATTGCATTATCAACTATTTATGCAATTTCTGTGTTATTCTCTGAGTTTTGGAGCATTGGGTATTCATTTATTTATGTTTCTCATGTATTTCATGCTTGTTTGGGCACTTTTTATTGTTTTACTAAACTTTATTAAAAATGGTGTTCCGCGCCTTTAAGCGCGGCTTTTTCCCGCTCAGCAGCAGAGCTCCTTTACTCTCTATGGGAATTCACAGTTTGGGACATATCTCTGAAACCGCTTGTCACAGCAACTTCAGAGTAGGCTCATTTTAATGCTAGGCTCCTGCTCTATCATCCGGTTGGTGTTTTATTAATGTAGGGGGCTCAGGGGGGCTTCGGGCACTGTTTGGGGTACTTGCATAGGGAAAACTACATTTCCCATGAGCGCTTAGCTCGCGCTTGTTTCTGATTGGCTGTCATGACGGCCGCCATTTTGTGGTACTTTTCCAAGGCGAGTACACTACGCAGGGACCGAGCCTTCTCTCTCCTCACCAGATTAACCCTTCGCTGGCCAGATAAGTCCGTTTTTAGACCTTTTCTGGGGTGAAACTTTAATCTTTAACACTTTTCTGGGTGATAGTGTTTTTTGTGGGGTATATTGACGCTGTGAGCATGTCTACTTCACTGGAGCTAGGGGCTAGACCCAAGACTAAGGAGGCTGGGGGGTCTTCTACCCCCATGGCGTTTTGCTCCTCTTGCCACATTGGGCTGGATTGCGATAATGTGGGGAATCTATGCCCTAATTGTACTGATAAAGATAGCAACCCTGGGCTTCCCAGCCACGCTATTGAGCCATCTTGGGTGAGGGAGTTTAAAGCTGCCACTAGGGATCTCAGATCCACGCTTCAACTCTTTCCCTCTCAGGTACAGGGGGCTCTCCAGGTCTGGCAGACCCCCTCTACTATCAGGACCTCCCTGCCTAAGCCACAGGGAGCTCCTGATATCACTGATTCTTCTGAAGAAGAACTTTTACAGGATTCTGATGCTGAGGAACGTACTGTTATTGAATCTAACAGGTCCATTGGGGACCCCTATGAGTGTGACCCTGAAGTTTCGGCTGAGGGTCTGATCAGAGCGGTTCTGAATACGCTCAACCTTCCTCTGACTCAGGAATCCACTTATGATCCTACTGATGTTTTTCAGAAAAAGCCATCTAAACCTGTTGTTTGTTTTCCAACTAACCCTACTCTTGCCCGTCTGGTTTCTGAGGCATGGAAGTATCCTGATAGATCTTCCTCTGTCTCCAAAAAGTTTGCCAAACTTTACCCTTTTCCCGAAGCGGAGCTGGCAAAATGGGTTCATCCTCCCAAGGTGGATGCTCCTGTGTCTAGACTATCCAAATCTACTGCTTTGGCTGTCTCAGATGCCTCTGCCTTGCAGGACTGGACGGATAAGAAATTAGAGCTCTCTCTTAAATCTATTTTTGCCTCTATTGGCACTGCCATGCGCCCCACCTTTGCTGTGGCATGGGTTAATAGGGCTATTGCAGCCTGGACTGAACGACTGACTGAAGCGGTTCGCCAGGATGCGCCTGTATCTGAACAGTTGCAGCTTCTTGCTAATATCACTGAAGCTCAGAACTATGTTGCTGATGCTGCTTTTGATGCTGTGCGCATGATGGCGAGGGCCTCCACTTCTTCTGTGGTGGCTAGACGCGCTCTTTGGCTGAAAATTTGGTCTGCTGATACAGCCTCTAAGAAAGCCTTGCTTTCCTTGCCCTTTCAGGGGAATTTGCTCTTTGGCTCTGAGCTCAAAGAAATGATCAGTGAGGCTACTGGCGGTAAAAGTACTCTTCTACCCTCAGTCTTTAAGAAAAAAGTTTCCAGCCAAACGCAATCGGTCCTTTCGTTCCTTTCAGACTGAGACACGCTCCTCGGCCCAAACGGGTCCTCCCACTACGCGCTCCTCCTCCAAGCCTAAACAGTCCTGGAGGCCCAAAGTTGCCTCCAAGGCCAAGACCTCCAAGACTGCTTCGGCATGACTCGCCGAACCCGGGTCCGCATCCGGCTGTAGGCGGTCGTCTCCGCATCTTTCGCCGGACTTGGGAGGAGTCAGTGGCGGACCCATGGGTTCTTCAGGTGGTGTCAGAGGGATACAGGATCCCTTTCTCTTCCCTTCCTCCTTTTCGGTTCCATTTTACTCGTCCTTCTCAGGAACCCTCAAAAAGGCGTCTGTTCGACGACGCTATTCAGGATCTCTTGGACAAAGAGGTCCTGGAGGCGGTTCCGCAGGGGGACACAGGTTCAGGATTTTATTCCAACCTGTTTGTGGTAGCCAAAAAGGACGGAGGAGCCCGTCCCATCTTGGATCTCAAAGATCTCAATGCCTATGTGGTGACTTCCCACTTCCGCCAGGAGTCCCTGCGCTCTGTGATTGCAGCAATGTCTCCAGGGGAGTTTCTTGCCTCCCTGGACCTTCAGGATGCTTATCTTCACATCCCTATTCATCCAGAGAGCAGGAAGTATCTCAGGATTGCCTGCCACAGGGGACACTTTCAATTTACAGCGCTCCCCTTTGGACTGACTACAGCTCCTCAAGTCTTCCAGCGGGTGCTGGGCTCCTTGATAGCGGTGCTCCATCAGGATGGGATCAGAGTGACACCCTACATGGACGATCTCCTACTGAAGGCCTCCTCAGCGGAGCTTCTCCATCAGCAGTTGCAGAGGTGCATGCACACCCTGAACCGTCACGGATGGATCCTGAATCTGGACAAGTCGGACTTGATTCCTTCTCAGAGGCTTCTGTTCCTGGGTCTCCTGTTCGACACTCGCCAATGCATGGTGTTTCTTCCAGAGGACGTGGCTCACCAGATAGCCGTCAGAGTGGCTGGGATTCTGGACATGGACGAAATTCCAGTTCCGAAGTTGTCGTCCTTAGTGGGGAAGTTCATTTCCACGATCGAAGCAGTACCATTTGCCATGGCCCACTCCAGGGATCTTCAGAGATTTGTGATCCAGACGTGCAGGAATCATCCAGATCATCAACATCTGTCTGTTTCTCTTCCTCCTCATGTCGAGTCGAGTCTGCACTGGTGGTTAGATCTCTCTCATCTCTTGAAAGGGAAATCCTTTCTAGTTCCTCATTGGACCACAGTCACAACGGATGCCAGCCTTCGGGGCTGGGGTGCAGTCTGGGGTCGCTTCAGTGCTCAGGGGAAATGGGGTCTGGAGGAATCCATGCTCTCCATCAATGTTCTGGAACTTCGAGCTGTCCGGCTGGCCCTGAGGCACTGGGAGTCTCAATTGACCGGTCTTCCAGTCAGAGTAGAGTCCGACAACGCCACGGCGGTGGCTTACATCAACAGACAAGGCGGCACAAGAAGCGGTTCCGCCTGGTGGGAAGTCAAGGATATTTTGTCTTGGGCAGAAGATCACGTGCCTGTCATCTCTGCAGTTCACATTCCAGGCGTGGACAACGTCATGGCAGACTTCCTCAGTCGTCACACCGTCGACAGCGGAGAATGGGCTCTTCACCCAGAGGTGTTTCACTTGCTCACTCAACGGTGGGGGATGCCAGTGGTGGATCTGATGGCTACCAGACACAACAGGAAGGTTCCGGTGTTTTGCTCCCGTCTGAGGGACTCCCTTGCTCTAGCGGTGGATGCCTTGTCGATCCCTTGGGACTTCTCCCTGGCTTACATCTTCCCCCCTCTTCCTCTATTGATCAGAGTTATTCAGAAGTTGAAGAGAGAACGTTGTCCTGTCATCCTGATTGCTCCGAACTGGCCTCGCCAGTCCTGGTTTCCGGAATTGATGGCCATGTCAGTGAAGGATCCAATCCCACTTCCAGCCCGTCCGGACCTGCTTCTTCAGGGGTATCTGTGGAAAGAGGATGTTCACTCTCTCCGTTTGATGGCATGGCGGTTGAATCCTCGATTCTAGCTCAGAAAGGCTTTTCTCCTTCTGTGGTGTCGACGATGCTCAGTGCTCGTAAGCCTGTGTCTTCCAAGATCTATCATCGCATTTGGTCAACTTTCGTGACATGGTGCTCTGTCAAGCAGTTGTCTCTTGACTTCCATCTTCCCACTGTCCTGGCCTTCTTGCAGGACGGTGTGGACAAGGGGCTCAGTCTGAGTTCCCTCAAAGTTCAGACCTCTGCCTTGTCTGTGTTTTTCCAGAAACGGATTGCCATCCTTCCTGATGTGAAAGTCTTCTTCCAAGGTGTGACTCATGTTCGACCTGCCTTCAAGAGTCCTGCTCCCCAGTGGGATCTCAATTTGGTGCTGGGTGTTCTTCAGCGACCACCGTTTGAATCCTTGGCTTCCATTCCATTACGTCTTGTGACTTGGAAGATGGCCTTCCTTTTGGCTATTGTGTCAGTACGCCGGGTGGCAGAGTTACAGGCATTGTCTTGTAAACCTCCTTACCTGGTGTTCCACAAGGATAAGGCTGTGCTTCGCACTACCAAGGAATTCTTACCCAAGGTTGTGTCTGAGTTTCACATCAATCAGGAGATTGTGGTTCCCTCTTTCTGCCCTAATCCTTCATCTGACAAGGAAAGAGATCTCCATTTGTTGGATGTGGTGCGTTGCCTCAAGTTTTATGTTCACCGCACCGAATCTATCAGGAAGTCTGACGCTCTATTCGTCATTCCTGAGGGGCCTAGGGCAGGTAGACCGGCTTCCAAAGTTACCATTGCCTCTTGGATTAAGGCTACCATCCGTGAAGCCTATAAGTTGAGGAATAAGCATGTTCCCTTCAGGGTGACTGCCCATTCCACCAGATCTATTGGGGCCTCCTGGGCCTACAAGAATCAAGCTTCTGCTGATCAACTGTGCAGAGCGGCCACTTGGTCCTCTGTGCACACTTTTTCTAAGCACTACCGAGTTGATGTACTGGCATCGGCTGATGCCAGCTTTGGAAGGAAGGTCCTGGAGGCAGTCTTGCCTGTGTAGGTCTTCCGCTCTGTGATCCTTAGTGCTTCCTTACTGTTGAGCCCGGTTGGCTCGTGTTCCGTGTGCTGTGTTAAGTTCAGGGATTGTTCCCTTGGTTGGTGTCCGTTGACACTTACAGTTTGGGCTATGTTATCAACTGGTTAACAGTTCTAGTGACTTGGGCCTTGCGCCTGGTCCTTGCCTTACTTCCCGCCTCTGGATCAGCTCAATGTTTGTACATCCCATGGTACCAGTGACCTGTATTGGACGACAGTGAAAATAGGATTTTAGTCTTACCTGTTAAATCCTTTTCACTTAGTCCATACAGGTCACTGGTCTCCCACCCTGTCAAGGGACCAGTCTTGGCTCTCCTGTGGCATTCAGTGGGAGACCGTTCGGGCATGCTCACAGGAGTCTTTCTTTTTGCTTACCTGGGGTCAGTTTAGGGTCTCAAATCAATATGGGTGGCTCTGGCCAGAAGGTGGCTTAAGTAAGAGGGGAGGCTCCGCCCCTTGCAAATTATTTGCATAATTGTTCCTGCCTATTAAAGGGGACTACACATCCCATGGTACCAGTGACCTGTATGGACTAAGTGAAAAGGATTTAACAGGTAAGACTAAAATCCTATTTTCATAAAAAAGTTTACTGCTCCTTTAATTGCTAACCAGCTAATGTGGCCTTGTCATGCGCTGAAAATGCAGAGAGTGTCTCCCGTGTGAACTTGCCCTAATGTAACAGATTTCCATGTTTTTTTGTGTGCATCTTATTTGCATAGTGAAGAATAGGTGAGAGAAACCCCCAGATCTTAATCTTTTTGGATTATAATTCCCATCATCTTGGCTGGCTGAGGATGATGGGAGTTGTAGTTCAAAGGTGGCTGGAAAGCCACATGTTGCCCTCCCCATTGCAACGCACACTATCAAGCAGCTAATGTAGTGACGGTGACAAACAACATGTGACATCTTGATGAAGTTTCAGATGAGCGAGCAGAATTATTGAACAAAAAATGAATTTCTTCTTAATTGAACACTGCATTGAGATGCTGATTAATGACATTGTGCTTCAAACGATTAAATGCAATATTAATATGAATAATGGCCCCATTATTTTTGCTACCAGTCTACCCCCACCTCCAATTATGCAGTAGCTCTTTTTTATATACTTTGTTTATTTAAATTTCATGGTTGATTTGTCCTTATGAATGTCATATTTCTAACCCTGATCTACACAATAATTGGACGCATTTATGTGTTTTCCATGTTTGCATAGACCCGGGGTGTAAATTCAGTCCTTGTCTATCTCAGAGATCTGGATTTAAAGGGCAACTATCAACGGGATAGTGCCCTATTTCCAGGTCTGTTTCCCAAGGAGCATAACTGCTGATGGAGCAGGGTGCATTATGAGCCATGGCACACCAGTGGGGAGGAGAATGGGGTCTGAAGTGAGGCCATTGGTGCATCCTTGTTGGTAAATATACTGGTTTGTAATCTGTCCGTTTCCCTTCCTGTGTGATGCATCCATCATAGACCTCCTGTTTCAGGACTGAAAGCCCAACATAGAAGGTCTATGGAGGCTGCGCATGCAGCTCGTGATGTTTGAGGCCAAGAACCACATACTTCCAGGTTGTGTTCCAGCCAAGGTGGTCCGTTTTCTTTCCCTCAAACAACTGAGAGGAGCCATTTTTCAACTGCACAGTGCATCCCTGGACTTTAGACTGAATCTGCCCTTTAAGGATTTACTATTTTGAGCACTAATGGGTCAGTCAAACTGAGGTATGGATTACTTCATCTGTGATGGATCAGATATCCATAAGTTTTGAATTGTTTGCAGAACACTTTTTTATGACAAAGTATATATTATTGGTTATTCTGCTGCATTCTCTAGGAGGGGTTGTCTCTGCCAGTTATCCATAGAATGTGATCGAAACTACTGAGTCACTTCCTGTCAGTTTGGATTTTCAGGAAGTAACCACTCTGTAATTCACTTTCTCATTATTTGAACTATTTTATTTCAATAAAACTACTGAGTTTTTGTTTAAATGGATGGTCCCCATTTTTTTTTTCTTTTTTTTTTTTTTTCTTAACACCTTAACGACTGATGACTTACCAGGTACGTCCCGCAGAAACTGTCACTTAGTGACAGAGGACGTACCTGGTAAGTCACGGAAGTCTGGGTCTCCGTGCGGCTGCACGCCATTCGGGGACTCCGGAATTGTTTGGGGGGGGACTGTTCCTCGGGTGTTAAGGTGACAGCCGCGTACGAACGCGGCTGTCACTAAGGGGTTAAAGTGGCTCGTACCCATGTACTGTATCTACCTCCAGTGCATGATTAGATCATTATATCTGTATAATGTTCATAAACCCTTATACGGTTTTAGACCCAAAGCTTTGATGCCTGCACTCAGGCCTAGATCCACCTTTCAAAATAATGATGTTTGGTAACGAGATACAGGTATTTGTCAGGTATATAAAAGCTGTAAAAATTGCATATGATGAAAATAATAATGGAAGGTGTAGTTAGAACGACTTGGCATGTTCTGCCTCTGCTGAATACATGCAATCAAAAACTGTTTACTTACACTTTAAAGAGGACGGTAACCTGTGTGTTTCCTTTGGCAAGCTGAGGATGATGCAAGCTTTTTAACAGTTGCGTACAACCTAACTTGTGCCTCCATTTCTCATCAAAGAATGTGTGCTGCATAACACACACACACTCCATCTCACACACACACACACACACACAATCCATCTCACACACACACACACACAATCCATCTCACACACACACACACACAATCCATCTCACACACACACACACACTCTCACACACTCTCACTCACTCACACACTCTCACTCACTCACACACTCTCACTCACTCACACACTCTCACTCACTCACACACTCTCACTCACTCACACACTCTCACTCACTCACACACTCTCACTCACACACACACTCTCACTCACACACACACACACACACACTCTCACACACTCTCACACACTCTCACACTCTCACTCTCACACTCTCACTCACACACTCTCACTCACACACTCTCACTCACACACTCTCACTCACACACTCTCACTCACACACTCTCTCTCACTCTCACACACACACTCTCTCTCACTCTCACACACACACTCTCTCTCACTCTCACACACACACTCTCTCTCACTCTCACACACACACTCTCTCTCGCTCTCACACACACACTCTCACTCTCACACACACACTCTCACTCTCACACACACACACTCACTCTCACTCACACTCACACTTTTGTCTAGCTGTGGGCGATGGGAGCTCTATCTAGCCCAGTGTCTCCTTCAACCAGCTCAGACATTCAGAATCTGTATATCCTCAGGTTACCCAGCATATTCTAAAATCTGTATATTATTGTTCCTGATGCCTAGAGGTAAGTATGCGAGACCACCGGGTTATGATATAAAACTACTTTACTAAATGGCTGAGATAATCTAGGTTGTGGAGCTATCCCTTCTTTGCATGCCAATTCATTTATATCTGCTTCGTCTTCCTCACAGAGCGAAATCTTCACAATCCATTGTTGAGCATGCAAGTGAGGGCACCCAGACTGCGTCTGATGAACCAACCGGTAAATTCTGGGACGAGCTGTGTCAAGTTGGCTTGCCAGATGACGTCAATGTCCAAGCCTTATTTGAGTCCACAGGTAGGATTGAACATGGTCTGTGCTGTCCATTATTAACCTCTGGGATGCCATGCGTTGGAGGCATCCCTATCATCCAGAGGATTAAAGGGGTAGGAATGTTTCACAAAACCAGCAGCTCAAATTAATCTTCATAGTATTTGAGCCATAGAGCGTGTTATTTCAATACTGTCAGTTTGTAGTTCAAGAGTAATTGAATGATAAAGTATCCCCCTCCCGCCCCTTTTCCCTAGTTTAAGCCACCTCCCATCAGATGTGGAATCTGGTCCCTGGACCAGACAGATCACAGCAAAGGACTATCTTCTTACTGTGAGAACACTGAAAACCCTGCCCCTCTTGACAGGGTTTTCCTTATGCTCACTGAAGATTGTCCCTCTCTGTGGGCAGGAAGGGGATACTTAATCATTCAGTTACTCTTGAACTACAGCTCTGATAGTACTGAAATAACACTCTCCATGGCCCAAATACTATGAATATCATTTGGAGCTGCTTTTATTGTGAAACATTACTATCCCTTTAATTCTCATCTCATCAGTTTAGTGTAGATCTGTAGCACAACAACATGCAATTGATCACAGGAGCACAAAGCTTCTACGTAAAAAAGTACTCCTGGTGCTGGGAAATCTTTCATTAATTATTACTCCTCAAAAGTAGTATATATATTTAATAAAAAATTTAAGCAACAGTTGTTATTCGTGTTCAAAAGGCTTAAAAATCCTCATTCTTTGAGAGCGTTTGTCATAAATTCGTGACAAAACACCACCTAATGGGCCCACTGTAGAAAACTGATGTTTGGTTAACTCTTAACCCTTAGAGTGCCAGAGGTGTACGCAACGCATGGCTTTGCAATGCATTGCATACCCCACTGGCACTCAAGAGGTTAACGCTTTTCATGCCAGTGAGGTACGTGTAGTGCATTGCGAAGCAATGAGCTGTGCACCCCTCAGCCATTCAAATGGTTAAATGAAGAAATTTGTCATCTACATGGTCCTGTAAATTTTTTTTTTTTTTTTTTTTTTTTTTTTTTTTTAACGTGGGCTTGAGAACTTGCATTTTTTTCATACTTGAAAACTACTTTCAAAATGGTCTGTGTATCATTTTAGCCAAAAGTCCAGCAGATTTGTAGTTTGAGATATTAACACTTTTTATTTCTGGAGAAAATGCACCTCTCAGTGCAGCACAGTGTGTTGTTGGCAAATGAAATGCCACAGCAAAGCTTTATTAGCACATGAAGCTGCCCTTTGAGTGCCAGAGGTGTGGAATATATATAATGCATTGCCAAGTATGAATATGTCCTCATCTGTATATACATGTGCTTGTCTTTTGGATAACATGACGCACAGGCAGTTTTTAATTACATTTTCAGTTATCCAAACCTTAAATCGGCATGACCGGTCCAGGTTAAAGGGATAGTAGTAACTTGAGTCAAATGCAGCTCTGATTGATCGTCCTGTAAAGAGGATCATGTAATACTTTATTTAAATATGCTCCATGTTGTAGTTCAAAAGAAATTCCCCTTTTACTACTTCACGCTGCCTGATTCAGCCAGCTGGATGGTGCGCAGCGAGGGGCAGTCTTCACTGAGCATAAGGAAAATCCTGCCCTACTTTGTCCAGGGGAGGCAGGGTTTTCCTTATACTCTGTGAATGAAGATTGTCCCTCGCTGTGCACTGTCCAGTCCCATGACCAGATTCCACATCTAAGGGAAGGCGGCTTGCAGGCTGTAAAAGGGAAGGGAGGGGGGATCCTTTAACAGTTCATTTCTTTTGAACTAGAACACGGAGCATCCTATATAATAATTCGCTAAGTTGTGTGTAACGCCCGACATGCGCAGTAGACACTGCTGCTCATGCGGCAGTCATGCGCAGTACAACAGTGGTATCAACAGTGGTGCGGGCAGTCTCTACTGCGCGTGACTGCCCCGCGACCGGCTGCCAGAGGCACTGTGGCCCGTGTAACGGGCTGTTCAACTAGTATTGAAATAAACCATTACATGATCCTCTTTATAGGTGAATCAATTGGAGCTGCATTTGTTTCAAGGTATTACTATCCCTTTAAGCTACTCTAATTTCTTTGAGCTTAACATATCATAGCATTGAAGGCATATATTTTACTCGGAAGGAAAATTAGTTACAGTAATGTCTTTTTCATATTTTTCATGTATTTTCCACCCCCTTGATACTTTTTCATGCCAGTAGTTGAGCAACTCCCCTCTGGTCCTTGAATGACTGTCATTCCATGGATTAGATTCCCCATTTTAATCTGTGTGGCTTGGATGAGAGTTGGAGAAAAAAGTAGAAATTTTCTTTTTCTTTAATTTTTTTTCACCTCGACAATAAAGGTGAAAGAGATCGAGGTAGATGAGGGGGAGAATGCAAGAAGAGGAAAGTCAGTAAGAATTGTTATAGCAGGGGTAACGAGCCCTGGTCCTCAAAATATACCACCGGTGCAAGTTCAGGATATCCCTGAATGAGCACTGGTGGCCTAGCTAGCAGCCTGACTACTCTAATTGATCCACCTGTGTACATTCAGAGATAACCACAAGACATGCACTGCTGGTAGATCTTCAGGACCAGTTATACGTTGCTCATATGGGCACAGTCGTCACAATTTGTTGATTAGGAAAGAGGGCAGTATGCTCAAATTTGAAGAACTTGCCCAGAATTGCTCCAATTATTGTTTTACACATATGGCCCATTGATTTACACACCGCTCCCCTAAGACACCAAGACACAGCTGTTAAGAGAGGTGGAGCCACGGATTTACACACTGATCCCATGTGACACAATAGAGCTTAATAAATAGTGGGGGAGGGTGTCAGGTAATGACTTAAAATCTTAAGTCACTAAATTACGTAGCATAGAGCCAATTATTCTCCAAATCAGAGGAACTAGCACCTGTCCTCAGTGCCCTTAGCAGTAGTTTTGTTTAGGTCAGTTGAGCCCAGGTGGTTGTCATCTGCCCAGGTGGTTTGTTGAGACGAAATCAATGATTAAGCCACTTGTATTAATGAGGGGATGACCTGGACTGCATTGGTGTGACGGAGGAGGGGGAGGGTTGAGCAGCTTTGTTCTAAGTGGTGTTGGACAACATACATCTCTTCAGCTGTTGGACGAAAATTCCCATCATCCCATGGGCCTGCTGACAGCTGTCCCACGTTCCCCTGGCCTACAGCTCAAGATATTTTACTATGTGTGTCCTGCATACCGTTTTCCTTATGGGCTTTATTCTGTTCTCTCCCGCTCCTGTAGGTCACTGCTGGGCTCATTACCGTTGTGCAGAATGGTCACAGGAGGTACGTCTGACTGAAGAATGGGGACTGGTCAATGTGGACAAAGCGGTCGTCTCAGGGAGCACAGAAGTGAGTGGTCACTGATATGTTCTTTAGGAGCAATTCACCCTTTGAATGCTGGAGGGGTGAGCGACATTGTAATGCGGTGTGTTGCACGTCCCTCTGGCACTCGTAAGTCTGAGTCAAAATTCTGGACCAAACCAGACGTACTGTAACAGACGAATGAAAACTTCCCAAATTCCCATTAATTTAAATTGGGCTTTTCACTCTGTGGAAAATGGAGGAATTCTGTGGAAAACAATTGGCACTATAAATATTCCCCAAATTTCTATTGATTTACATGAAAATTTTTTCCCCTAGAATGCTAGAGAGGTCTCCAACGCATTGTACGTTGGAGACCTCTCTAGCATTCAAGGGGTTAAAATTCCCATGTAAATCAATAGGCATTTTTTGTTCTATCCCTATAGTGCAAATGGTTTGTCCCAGAATGCCTCCACTTTTTCTTTTGAACATACGGCCCTTAGTATACGATATAGAAATATCTACCACATTGCAAAGCCTTACTCTTTTACATGGGATTAAAGTATCCATCTAAATCGTTAGGGATTCTCATGCCTTCCTTATGGGCAGTCGGTATGCTCCAGAATTGCACTTTGTAGATTATGTAATTGAACCATTTGTGCATTTGTGGTATTTTTTAATGATTTGGAGAAATGTGATAGCTCCCCATCATCAGAGCTGAGGCTGTGTGACCTACCAATCTACCTAGGGTCAGGTTGTGCAGCTTCTGCTGAGGAGCTACACCAGCGATGGGCCTACAGCAACAAGTTTCAGTACAGGGGCTGCATGTGTGACCCTCAAGTCCACCAAAGGGCTACACATTCTATTGAAAATCATATCGGAGTTGAAGAAAGGGGGGTAAGCACTTTGGGTGCTATAGAGGTCTCCAAAGCATTTCTTCGGAATGAGTTGGCGTGCTCTCTCGCAACCAGGGGGTTAAGGTGGATCAGTGTAAGTAGAAGGACATTTTCTGTGAGGCAAAAGAAAGAGGATAATGCTTTTTGGAGTGAAAGGTGTGATGTGTTTGCGATAGAGGGAAATTATCTCCTCTTACCTCTGGGAACCTGAGGTCCACCACCGAGTTGGATCATAATGTGCCCAAACCTATCACATGGTGGTGGAGAGACACAACAGTACAAGATTCCAACATCTTCTCACATGAACACAGGGGAATTAATCAGTGCTTCCGGATGATCTGTCTTTGTTAATGACATCCCCCTTTAATGCTGGACATCCTGAATTGTCCACAGTTCGTGGTGCTTGAGAACAGGTTTGGGCATCTCTGTTATACTGTCAATTATGGGGTCCTAAAAACTGCTTCCCACTGCTGTCTGGCTGATCCTGCAATGTATCTGAAATTCATAACTTTGAAGTCTGACTTAAAGGGTTAGTAATGCTTGCTTAAAATTTGATGCTATATTGTAGATTTAAAAAAAATAATAATAATTATCTGGAGCAAGTCCCATCTTTCAAACCTTTATGGTGAAATACCTCTATCCAAAAAGAAATACTTCATTGGAACGGTCTTGATAAACAGGCACACTATGTACACCTTTCCAATGAAGTATTTCTTTTTAGATTGAGGTATTTCAGCTCTGCTGAAGAGCCGTAGGCTGCTCCTGAAACCACTGTCTGATGTCAGTGCAGGGGGAGGGAGGGGGAGACTTCAAAGCGTTTTATCTCTCAGACCATAAAGGTTTCAGAGATGGGACTTGCTCCAGATATATATATTTTTTTAATACAACATGAAATTATAAGTGAGCATTACTAACCCTTTCAGGGGTCCATAGGCAGCCATGGGGTCTTTGTGTCCAAGAAGTTGGCGCCTATGAGAACTGTACTTCAGCAAGTTAAGTCAATAGTTGAAACCATGGACTTCACTTATTTACCTTGGTCTTCATGCTAGCTGTGTGGGGCAGTTTTGTGACTTCCAAAACCAGCTGATAGGAACCATTTTTGGGGCAGCTAGTTATAAAGGTTGCACCCACAGGACCAAACATAGGACCATATGCAGAAAACAGAGGAGCAATTCTGGAGCAAAATATCTCCCCCATCTGAGATATTTCCCAGAATTCCCATTGATTTAAAACCCTTGAATGCTAGGGACGTCTCGCAACGTATTGCAGACCAGTGTGTTGAAAACCCCTTTATCAATCAAGGTATTTAAAGCTTCTTTTAAATACGTAGGAAATCTGGAAATTTGTACTAGTCTCCTGTAATGGTGATTTGATGCAGAATTGTTCTTTTTTTTTTTCTGCCTGTATGGCTGCTTATCATAAAAAGATGTGTTTAGAATGTGCTCACTGTTAACCCTTTAAGTGTCAGCTGTACAGTACATTGCAGGACAATGTTGCACCCACTCTAATGAAACATGGAGGGGTTATCAAGATACGCCAATATGACAAGATCATTTAGTGTGTTACCTGTAAACAACATTTATTGGCTCAAGCTGGTGAAGTAAATGAGCTGTATATTACTTTTTTTTTTTCCATTTAATGTGAAGCTCTATATTGCAGTGAGTAAAGCTTTACTACTTCTTAGCAGGCCCTTTCCAACAGCTTCATGCTATTGAATTAACAGTAAAGAAAATGGTTATATCACGTGTGTTGTATTGCTCTGGGGAGGTGAATAGATAAAGCCCTGGCGCACGCTACAAAGCTATGGACTCCTCCTCACTCATATGTTAACCATTTGAATGCTAGTGATATGGGAAACTGCACAGAATGAGCATATTTACTGCTGCTAATGGGGAATAATGACAAGTTTTACTTTGTTGTATGGGGATGGTCAAATACACAGATCAATTCTTAGAGTTCTGAAGTCATGAAATATATTGTACACTCTAGTGCTCAAAGGGTTAAAGCAGCAGCACAGTAATATCAAAAAATATATACTTCCTATAAAGTAAAATGAGGGTACCCCCGTTGTTGGAAAGTGCTACATTCCAAATCAATTGCAGTACAAATATGATATATTAATCCCTTAAGGACCATCGGCGTGGGCGGCAGATAAGAACCACAGGGTGTTTTTGGTATTCAATTCAGGGATCCCCGAGCAGCATACAGCCGGAAGGGACCCCTGAATTCAGTGACGTGCCAGGACAGTTGTGATGATCGTGGCACGGTATTGGTCCTTAAGGGGTTAAACTGGTGACACTGCCACTTGCTGTCCTGGCAGTTTTTTTTCTCTTGCATTCTGTGGGAAAGGTGAGCCACTGGCTACAGCTCTCCATAGAAAGCAATAGTATCAGCTTTACCATTTCATAACCATTTAAGCGGTTCTAACTTTTGTGTTTTACACGTTTTGGTTGGTGTTTTAGCAATGTGTGTTTTTGTTTAATATATAATATCAATAAATGTGTGTGTTGTGTGTCACAGAGATATCACACGTGTTACTTGCTGTTAACCCCTCCTGTGATAGAATCATCATTATAACCTTATACCAGTGATGTATTTAGGCCTAGGCCAGTGGGTCTCAACACACGGTGCAGTGGCATGTGGTGTACCATATCATCATCTTAGGGTTCCCTTTGTTTTCTATAATGCCTTAGACAAAAATGTGAATACTGGGTTTCAAATGTATATTTATGGAAATTGTTAGGCATAATTATCTTGGATTTTTTTTTTTTTTTTAATTATTCTGCTTGTGAGACTGAAAAAGAAACTAAAAGATACCTTTCATTTCGCATCTGAAATAGATATAATCACCGTTTGAGTGCCAGAAGGGTACGCGGTGCATGGCTTCATAATGGTTACGTACCCCTCTGGCACTCAGAGTTAAATTGTAGGGGTTTATATAAAACCTTTTGTATTGGAGAGGTCCCCAATGCATTGCGAAGCAGTGTGTCGGAGATGTTGATCATGCAAGGAGTTAAAAGCAACTTATAAAACCGTGAATATTGTTATCGCCTTAACTCTGCTGTCGTGTTTGGACCAGAAGATGGTGTTAAATGCAATTTTTCAAATGCCCGTAATTCTTTGTGACCACATGATTTAGAGTGACATTTTTAAGAGTATGACATTCTCTATAGGCTGTTTGTAAAACGTTCAGTATTTTTTGTGAACGTTAGACCTGTAAGGTGAAAGTTTGCCCTAAACCCCATTTTAGGGGGGAGTTTGCTTGTGTGTTTGTACTTTCTTCCATCATGCCTACTGTACTCATTGTCCAGAGACGCTCCAGCTTACAGACAGAAATCCTCTGTCACTGGAGGAGGCTGGATCAAGGGAGGAGAGCAGAGGCAGAGTGACAGACTGTGATTACAGAGCAGGTAACCGCGGTCTGTCCGGAAGTAAGGAAAAAATCTTTACAAGCTTTATTTCGGCAAAATAACAGTTTAAAAAATAAAATAAAAACATTATTCCATCTAGTCACTATATAAACAAACTTTTTAGACAAACCCGTATAGTGGTGATAGATCCCCTTTAAGTGTAAAAGAGAAAACAAAAGTGATTTTTACATTTTTGAAAAATCGTTTGGTTTTATGATAGTCGAGATGCATGTCAACAGCGTTAGTGCAGAGACTGATCGGAGCCTCCCCAAGGTTGTATTTAATCAAGGGATGTTTGGAGCCTGGTGTAGAGGCTGCAGAACAGTATGTTCTTCTCACTTCAGGAGCTCCTTATATCAGGGTTGGGCAACTTGAGGCTCTCCAGCTGTTGTGGACGACAAATCCCTCCCTCGTCTGATGGAAATTATAGCCCACATCAGCTGGAGAGTCTCATGTTTTACTCCTGCCTTATGGTGCACTTTTTTTAAAACAAATAATTTACAGAACATTTATTTGGATTTATAAAACGTTAATTACTCCTTTGGGTGCCACACAATGTGTTTCAAAAACCCCTTTGGCAAATCTTCCCATTCGTGTAACCCTTTGAGTGCGAGCAACGCAGTGCAGAGCAGTGCGTTGTGTACCCCTCTGGCACTCAAAGGGTTAAATAAGAATTAATCCTTTAAATGGATAGTAATGTTTTACAAAAACAGCAGCTCCAATTAATCTTCACAGTATTTGGGCCACAGAGAGTGTTATTTCAGTTCTGTCAGAGTTGTGGTTCAAGAGTAATTGATAAATCCCCCCCCCCCGCCCCTTTTACCTAGCGTAAGCCGCCTCTCCTCAGATGTGGAATTTGGTTACTTGTCCAGACAGATAACACTAAGGGACAATTTTCTTACTGTGAGAACAATGAAAAACCCTGCCCCCTTCAGCTTTTCCGCTTATCTTAATTGAATATTGTCCCCCTACAATCTACCTGGACACTCCCTGCTGCTCTAAGCTGAGCAGTTTTATATCAGTAAAAGGGGTGAGAGGGGATACTTTATCATTCAATTACTCTTGTACTACAACTCTGACAGAACTGAAATAACACTCTCCAAGGCCCAAATACTATGATGATTAATTAGAGCTGCTTTTATTGTGAAACAATACTATCCCTTTAAGTACCAGGCTAGTTTCCAACGTATTGTAAAGTAATGCATTGGATGCTACCCCTTTGGCACTAAGAGGGTTAATGCACTGGATGTTAGAGAGCCTTCCAATGCTTTAAGTGATGTAAGATGAAAGGGGTGCCCTGAAAATACCAGTGGTGCAGTGAGCGTAAAATGATTGAAGACTGGGGATTTCTATGCAACTGACCACTCCAATTGTGTTTTGTACTTCACTGCATTCAGTTGCTATAATATTACATCCCCTTGTTTTTCTTTCCTCCAAATTTTGGGAGCCCTAGGTTTAGGAAACCTGTGGCTCTCCCAGTGTTTTTGGGGCTACCAGTCTTATCAACCCCAGTGTAATTTCTGAAGCGTTTTATAACGTTTGCGCCTGTAGAGGAGGATTGTGACACCTGAGGGGTCTCCTGTGGCCCTAGCGTGCTGTATAGTATCACTGTCTTGTTATTGACACAGTGAAGATGATATTCCTTTGCCTGATTCATGAGTAGAAGGGAAATGCTCAGTTGACACCCTGGGAAATCTGCTCCAAGGAAGTCCCATCTTCTCATCCCAATAGCTTCACAATTGGGTGTTTATATGTTCACCAGAAAGTGTCTGTATAACTGTATTGATGAGCACTGACTGCTATAATGAAGCTGGGAGGGTTATTTTTTTCAGCTCTTTAATTCAGATGCTTTTCCACAATGCTCTAGTGTTGCCAGCTGGTAAGGCAGAATGGCAAGCACTCAGCCATTTTACACTTCCTGTGGCGTTTGTTCGTGTTCAATAATGGACTCTTTAATGGCAATGCCCTGTGTGTGGTAGTGTTTGTTTGGTATTTATAACTATCACATGGATAGTGATTTAGCAGACCTGTAGAAATCCGGCATGTACATTGGACCAGTGGGTGAGTAGAACAGGGGTCTTGAAGTGTCTGATGGTGGTCTACCTAAGAATCGTAGGGATAATGACCACATTTGGTTACAGTGCAGATGGTGTGGAGTTTGGAAGGGATTCCTATTACCCACTTGGAGCTTCTTTTTTTCTGCAACAAGTGATCCAGCAAAGGCTGATTGTAATGGATTTATGTAATTTTTTTAAACTTCATCCACTGTCCCCCACCCCTCCTCTTATACTCTTTTTGGTCCCTTGAGAGAGAGCCAAGGAGTCTCTGAAGTCTCACAATTCAGTATTTTTGGACTGCACTGTAGACCCTATTGAAGGGATTCCAACTCCAACATGAGAACCTGTGGAGCAACCTGTCAAGTCTGTAACTGAGTCGCAGAGGTCCAGGTTGTGTTCCAGCCAGTAAGGGGTGTGTTATGTAGCACCCTGATTTGGCTGACTGGAGACATATTGACACTGGACAGTGCAGGCCCTGACTATTACCAAGTTGGCTGTCATGGTAGATCTCATAGGAGAGCACATTTGGTAAAACATGATTGCACTTTGTAGATAACTCAATTTCAATCTCTTAACCCTTTGAATATTGCAGACAATGAAGTATATTATACAAAACTAGTGTAAAAGCCCGTGTACATGGGCCAAGGTCCGTGTGATGTTAGCCCTTTGAGTGCCAGAGGGTAAGCAACGTGTTGCGTACCCCTCTGGCACTCAAAAGGTTAAGAAGACAGTCCTGCTCTGAGTCCTGCCGCCGATGCAGTCATGCACTGTAGAAACTGCCTGAAAGTACAGAATGCTCCCAGCATTCCGTGCTCCCAGCATTCCGTGCTCCCAGCATTTCTACACCTCCCAGCATTTCTACACCTCCCAGCATTTCTTCTGTGTACTCCCCGTCACTGACTAATGGGATTACTTCCTGCCTCCAGCTGGTAGGACCATCGAAAGTTTAAATTGGACTCCTCCCCCAACCTCCTCAGTTTTTTTCTGGTCCTACAGCTGGATGGACAGGAGGCGCAAGCCTCCGTTTTCATTTTAAAAAAAAAAAAAAAAAAAAAGAAGAAAGATGAGAAGCGTACCGTTTTTGTCTTCATGTGCGGCCAGGTTAAACTGGCTCCACGCCGCACAAGCACCGGAGTGCTCTTCGGATATGCCCCAGCAAGAGCCGTGTTCCACCTGGTGTGTTTAGAGATCACGCAAGGGTTCCCCTTCATTAGGCGATCTTCCTCCTGTTTTGCTCAACCAGCACAGGAGCGACGCCTGCAAAGAACATTGCCCGTTGGTTGGCAGAAAGGTCTGCATGTTTGCTGCGTTCCAGCGTGAGTCGCACGCTGTGTGCACAGAGCGGAAGGGGAAGTGCTGGCTGTGGACGAAGTCTTCTGTCTCCACTGAGTCACATGAGCGGTTCAGCTGTGGAACGCACGCCGGTTAAAAGAAGCAGGCTGCACCTTTCAGGTAGGATTATTATTTTCTTTACATGTTTTAGAGTAATTAGTATTAAAAGTTAATTTTTAGACCATGTCTTCTAGTAAGCCCTCTTCTAGCAAGGACAAAGCTGAGGCAGGCCCCCCTAAGGAGGAAAAATCCCAAAAAATGAAATCTTGTGCCAACTGTGATAAGAAAATTCCAGTTGCTGACTCTTCTAAAGTTTGCCAGGATTGTTCAAAGAAAGTGGCCTTGCAGGATATGCCAGGACAATTTCAGGATTTCCTCTCCTGGATGAAGGTCTCAATGCAAGAGACCTTCTCAGCTATGCAGGACTCCTTCAACCCCAAAAAGAGACAAAGGTTAGAAGATCCAGGTGAGGGTCCCTCTTCCCCTGGGACCTTGTATAATGATGAAAAGAATAGTCAAGCAGATTCGGACTCAGTCTCTGAGGAAGAAGAAGGAGAGATTACTGAAAATTCAGGGGAATTTGCCCTGGATAAAATTGAGGCTTTTCTAAAATCTATGCGTAAATCACTGGGTTTAGTAGATGAGCAAAAAGAGTTAGGCATCATGGATGCGGCCTTTGTGGGTTCCAAAAAAACAGCCCTAACCTTTCCGGTTCATCAATCTATCACTGATATTGTTACAGATGAATGGCAGAAGATAGACAAAAGATCGTCTGTCACTAAAAGATTTGGGAAAATGTATCCTTTTGATCAAACCCAGACCAAGAACTGGACGTCTCCCCCTAAGGTAGATGCAGCGGTATCTAGATTAGCCAAGCATACCACCATTCCGCTAGAAGACGGTTCATCCCTCAAGGATGCCATGGACAGGAAGCTGGAATCTTCCCTGAAGAGGCAGTTTACCCTCATTGGGAGCAACATGCAGGTTGCTACCGCCCTGGCCTGTGTTTCTAGAGCCATGAGGATTTGGCTTACCAACCTGGAAGAAAATATTGATTCAGGGGTATCAAGATCTAAACTAGCCAGGGAAGTAGCTGCTATTAAGGAAGCAAATAATTTTGTTTGTGATGCCTCGCTGGACTCAGTTAAATTAGGGGCAAGAAGTTCATCTCTCTCCATTGCTTCAAGAAGGGCTCTATGGCTGAGGCCTTGGGGCGCGGATGTCTCTTCAAAATCAAAGTTAGTCAACCTCCCTTTTAAGGGAGAAATGTTGTTTGGTGAACAGCTTGAGGAGATAGTTAAAAAACTATCAGGAGGAAAGAGTGCTTTTCTCCCTCAGGAAAAAAAGAAGAGATCTCCTCCTAGATCTTCATCTTATAGGAATAAGTCATATTCCTTTCGTGACTCCAAAAGGTATCAGGGCCGGCAATTTGACCAAAGGAGACAATCCTCTTATCAGTCATCCAGGGGAACTTACAGGAAGGATTTCCCCAAGAAGCAGTTTAAAAAAGAGTTCTGAAGGTCAGCGGAAGCCATTTCCAGAACAGGTAGGGGGTCGCCTGCATTTTTTTCGGTCCCAATGGGAGTTTTCAGACCGTTGGGTCCACCAAATTCTGGAAATGGGATACCCGCTCCCCTTCATTCAGACCCCGAGAGCTCACAGATTTTTAAATTCAAAAATTCCCTCCAGTCCCAGGAAGAAAAAGCTTCTGTTCCTGGAGATCCAGGCCCTTTTAGAAAAGAGAGCCATTCAACAGGTTCCAGTGGATCAGAGGTTCAAGGGAATTTATTCCGTCCTGTTCACAGTTCCAAAACCCTCAGGCTCAATCAGAACCATCCTGGACCTGAAAGCTGTCAATTCATGCCTGGAAAAGAAAAGGTTCAAGATGGAATCAGTAAATTCAGTAATAAGATCAGTTCCCCCGGGCAGTTTTCTCTCCAAAATAGACCTTCAAGATGCCTACTTTCATATTCAGATAAGAAAGCATTTTCGAAAGTATCTAAGATTCGCCTTGGGGGATCAGCATTTTCAGTTTCGTGTTCTCCCTTTCGGGCTCTCCACGGCCCCAAGGGTATTTACGAAAGTTCTAGCTGTAGCCCTAGAACCAATAAGAAAAAAGGGGATCCTGGTCATTCCTTACCTGGACGACCTTCTGTTAGTGTCCCAGTCAAAGAACCAGGCAACTATCAACACAAAGATAGTGTTGGAACATCTGTCAAACCTGGGTTGGGTAATCAACAAACAGAAGAGCCATCTGTCCCCAACTCAAGATCTGGTCTTCATAGGTATGAGATTCAGGACCCTAGTACCTCTTATATCTCTGACTCAAGACAGGATCAGGAATATTGTAAAAAATGTAAAAAATTTCAGAAAAAAGAAGACCCATATTGCCCACATTTTCATGAGGTGCCTGGGTATCATGATGTCGGCCATTCAGGTGGTACCCTGGGCCAGATTTCATGCGAGGCATCTTCAGTGCTATTTTCTGAATCATTGGGACAAGCATCATCAAAACCCTCTGCAGAGAATAAAACTAACTCCAGAAGTTCGCCACGAATTGTTATGGTGGACAAGGGAAAAAAACCTATGAAAGGGCACATCGCTAACAGAACCAGCATGGAACATCATTTCCACAGACGCCAGTTCTCTAGGCTGGGGAGCAGTCTGGGCATCAAGATCAATTCAAGGGTTATGGTCAAAAGAAGAGAAGTCCCTGCACATAAATGTGTTAGAGCTCAGAGCAATAAGATTCGCTCTACTAAAGTTCAAGCACCTCTTAAAAAACTCGGCGGTTCACATCAGGTCAGACAACATGTCAGCAGTCCTGTATGTAAAAAATCAAGGAGGAACAAGGAGTGCAGCTCTAAACAAAGAGCTGACCAGCATGTTCAAATGGGCAGAAAAGAACCTGGTAGCTATCACGGCTTCCCACATCTCAGGGTCTCAGAATGTTCAAGCAGATTACTTGAGCAGAAAGAAGATTCACCCAGGAGAATGGTCCTTAAATCAGGAAGTATTTATCCAGATTACCAGAAGGATGGGAGCCCCTGTAATAGATCTTATGGCAAGCCCAGAGAATTGCAAATGTCAGCAGTTTTTCACAAGATGGAAAACAAACTCAGCCCTAGGCCAGGATGCATTGAGGCATTCCTGGAAGTTCTCCCTAGCTTACATCTTTCCACCAATTCCTCTAATCAGAGAGGTTCTGAGGAAAGTGAGACTGGAGCAAGCAGAGGTCATATTGATAGCCCCGAAATGGCCAAGGCGCACTTGGTACTCAGACCTGGTCAGGATGTCAAGTCAGGATCCATGGACTCTGCCAGAAAGAGCAGATCTGTTAACACAGGGACCTCTATTGCATCCACATCCAAAATTTTTCCGTCTAACAGCCTGGAGATTGAGCGGCAAGCTCTATTAGACCAGGGAATATCAGACAGGGTAGCAGATACGATTCTTTCAGGAAGAAAGAAATCCACTCTTAAGATCTATGACAGAGTCTGGAAAGTGTTTAGAGCCTGGTGTGTTAAGAACAGGATCAGTAAAGATCAAGTTACTGCCCCAATAATTTTGGATTTCTTACAAAGGGGTTTTGATATGGGGCTAAGCCCAGCCTCCTTAAAAGTCCAGATCTCCGCCATTTCAGCAGTTATGACAAAACACTGGGCTGAGGATGCCCTAATAAGGAGATTTGTCAGAGCAATAGAGAGGATTCGTCCAAGACTCAGAGAGATAATCCCGTCCTGGGATTTGAATGTGGTCCTGACACAACTGGTAGATTCCCCATTATTCGAGCCCATTGACACAATATCCTTAAAGCATTTAACCTGGAAAACAATTTTTCTTACAGCCATAACCTCTGCCAAAAGAGTTAATGAATTACAGTCCCTTTCCTGCCAGGCTCCTTATCTATCTTTTCACCTGGATAAAGTAGTTCTCAGGATGAAGCCATCTTTTAGGGGAAAGGTAGTTTCAGAGCTCAGTCAGAATCAAGAAATAGTTCTTCCCTCCTTTTGTTCCTCCCCAAAAGGTGTAAAAGAGGTAAGACTGCATTCTCTAGACTTAGTCAGGTGTCTTTCCACTTACCTTCAGAGAACAGCAGAATTCAGAAAATCAGACTCCCTTTTTGTTCAATACTATGGGAAAAGAAAGGGTTTTTCTGCATCCAAACAATCTATTGCTAGAAGCATTAGACAGTGCATTATCGCTGCTTACGTAGAGGCAAAGTTGGAGCCGCCACTTAAATTAAAAGCTCACTCTACCAGAGCTGTAGCCACTTCATGGGCTATAAGATCCAACGCCTCTGCCGAAGACTTATGTAAGGCAGCTACATGGTCCTCTATCTCAACCTTTATTAAACACTACAGGTTGGATATAGAGGCTTCTGCGGATGCAAAATTTGGAAGAGGAATCCTGCAAGCAGTGATCCCTCAATAAAAGGGTAAGACTCTCCCCATTTTTCTATTAATTTTATTATTATTATCCTTTGATGTTATGTGATAATATTGCTGCTATTATGTGGATTCCCCACCCCTTATGTTTTTTTGCTTGGGAAGTTCCCATTAGTCAGTGACGGGGAGTACACAGAAGAAATAGAGAAATTTTGCTTACTGTTATTTCCTTTTCTTCTGTGTATCTCCACGTCACACCCACCCTTAACCTTATTATGTGCTTATGTACCGTTTCAGCTTGGACAAAGGTATAACTGAGGAGGTTGGGGGAGGAGTCCAATTTAAACTTTCGATGGTCCTACCAGCTGGAGGCAGGAAGTAATCCCATTAGTCAGTGACGTGGAGATACACAGAAGAAAAGGAAATAACAGTAAGCAAAATTTCTCTATTTCTACACCTCCCAGCATTCCGTGCTCAGTGCATTTCTACACCTCCCAGCATTCCGTGCTCAGTGCATTTCTACACCTCCCAGCATTCCGTGCTCAGTGCATTTCTACACCTCCCAGCATTCCGTGTGTTCGGGCAGTGTCTATAGTGCATGACGGCTTCTGACAAACATCCTAGCGAATTATTATATAGGATTTGTTTTGTGTACGTCTAACTTTTTGAGTGTCAGAGGCGTGTTGCAATGAGTTGGATACGTCTGGCTTTCAATGGGTTAATTTGAGGTCTTCCTAGGGGATTTTGCTGGTGTAGGTTTTGATAAATGTAAAGGTACTTCTCCCCCCTCACTCTTTCCATGACACCAGATACAGTTTTGATGCTGATCTAGTTGGCTGAGGGCTGACAGTTTGAATGCCAGCGGGGGGTGAATAACCCAGTAAAGCCTATGAAAGAAGAATCTGTAGTTTGTTGTAGGCATGGCTGGATTTCATCGGGGGAGTAGGCAACTGCCTAGAGCTCAGTTCTGAGGGGGCAGTGCCTTAGTTGTGCTGACCACTCCCACATTCTGAATTGTGGGTGTGGCCAGTACAGTCACTGTCCTTGCATCAGTTTCAATACCCTTTGAATGGTTACTGTTTAACTCCTTGGACTCCAGCAATATGTTGGTGATCTCTCTATCAACCAAATGGATAAAAGCTTAGATTCTGTGCTTCTTATAGCCTAAGGGTGTTTTTGTGCCAGGGAACAGTGGATAGGCTACAAGGTGGGGGTTCTGTGCCGGGGAACGGTGGATAGTGTAGGAGGTGGGGGTTGTGCGCGAGGAAACAGTGGATAGGGTAGGAGGCAGGGGTTGTGCGCGAGGGAACAGTGGATAGGGTAGGAGGCGGGGGTTGTGCGCGAGGGAACAGTGGATAGGGTAGGAGGCGGGGGTTGTGCGCGAGGGAACAGTGGATAGGGCAGGAGGCGGGGGTTGTGCGCCAGGGAACAGTGGATAGGGTAGGAGGTGGGGGTTTTGTGCCAGGGAACAGAGGATAGGGTAGGAGGTGGGGGTTTTGTGCCAGGGAACAGAGGATAGGGTAGGAGGCAGGGGTTGTGCGCCAGGGAACAGTGGATAGGGGAGGAGGCGGGGGTTGTGTGCCAGGAAACAGTGGATAGGGTAGGAGGCGGGGCTTGTGTGCCAGGGAACAGTGGATAGGGCAGGAGGCGGGGGTTGTGTGCAGGAAATAGTGGATAGGGCAGGAGGCGGGGGTTGTGTGCCAGGAAATAGTGGATAGGGCAGGAGGCGGGGGTTGTGTGCCAGGGAACAGTGGATAGTTGTGTGCCAGAGAACAGTGGATAGAGTAGGAGGTGGGGGTTGTGTGCCAAGGAACAGTGGATAGCACAGGAGCCGGGGGCTGTATGAGGGTTTTGTGCCATGGAGCAGTGGATAGGGTGGGTAGGAGGTGGGGGTTGTGTGCCAGGGAGCAGTGAGGATAGGGCAGGAGGCGGGGTTTATGTGAGGGTTTTGTGCCAGGGAACAGTGGATAGGGGAGGAGGCGGGGGTTGTGTGCCAGGGAACAGTGGATAGGGGAGGAGGCGGGGGTTGTGTGCCAGGGAACAGTGGATAGGGGAGGAGGGTGTTTTGTGCCAGGGAACAGTGGATAGGGGAGGAGGCGGGGTTGTGTGCCAGGGAACGGTGGATAGGGCAGGAGGCGGGGGTTGTGTGCCAGGGAACGGTGGATAGGGCAAGAGGCGGGGGTTGTGTGCCAGGAAACTGTGGATAGTGTAGGAGGCGGGGGTTGTGCGCCAGGAAACAGTGGATAGGGCAGGAGGCGGGGGTTGTGTGCCAGAAAACGGTGGATGGGGCAGGAGGCGGGGGTTGTGTGCCAGAAAACGGTGGATGGGGCAGGAGGCGGGGGTTGTGTGCCAGAAAACGGTGGATGGGGCAGGAGGCGGGGGTTGTGCGCCAGGGAACAGTGGATAGGGCAGGAGGCGGGGGTTGTGTGCCAGGAAACGGTGGATAGGGCAGGAGGCGGGGGTTGTGCACCAGGAAACAGTGGATAGGGGAGGAGGCGGGGGTTGTGCGCCAGGGAACAGTGGATAGGGCAGGAGGCGGGGGTTGTGCGCCAGGGAACAGTGGATAGGGTGGGAGGCGGGGGTTGTGCGCCAGGAAACGGTGGATAGGGCAGGAGGCGGGGGTTGTGCGCCAGGGAATAGTGGATAGTGCAGGAGGTGGGGGTTGTGCGCCAGGGAATAGTGGATAGGGCAGGAGGTGGGGGTTGTGCGCCAGGGAATAGTGGATAGGGCAGGAGGTGGGGGTTGTGTGCCAGGGAACAGTGGATAGGGGAGGAGGCGGGGGTTGTGCGCCAGGGAACAGTGGATAGGGTGGGAGGCGGGGGTTGTGCGCCAGGAAACGGTGGATAGGGCAGGAGGCGGGGGTTGTGCGCCAGGGAATAGTGGATAGGGCAGGAGGTGGGGGTTGTGTGCCAGGGAATAGTGGATAGGGCAGGAGGCGGGGGTTGTGCGCCAGGGAACAGTGGATAGGGCAGGAGGCGGGGGTTGTGCGCCAGGGAACAGTGGATAGGGGAGGAGGCGGGGGTTGTGCGCCAGGGAACAGTGGATAGGGGAGGAGGCGGGGGTTGTGCGCCAGGAAACGGTGGATAGGGTAGGAGGAGGGGGTTGTGTGCCAGGGAACAGTGGATAGGGGAGGAGGCGGGGGTTGTGCGCCAGGGAACAGTGGATAGGGGAGGAGGCGGGGGTTGTGCGCCAGGGATCAGTGGATAGGGGAGGAGGCAGGGGTTGTGCGCCAGGGAACAGTGGATAGGGTAGGAGGCAGGGGTTGTGCGCCAGGAAACGGTGTATAGGGTAGGAGGAGGGGGTTGTGTGCCAGGGAACAGTGGATAGGGTAGGAGGCGGGTGTTGTGCGCCAGGGAACAGTGGATAGGGGAGGATTGGGGGTTGTGCGCCAGGAAACAGTGGATAGGGCAGGAGGCGGGGGTTGTGCGCGGGTTTTGTGCCAGGAAACAGTGGATAGGGCAGGAGGCGGGGGTTGTGCGCGGGTTTTGTGCCAGGAAACAGTGGATAGGGCAGGAGGCGGGGGTTGTGCGCGGGTTTTGTGCCAGGGAATAGTGGATAGGGCAGGAGGCGGGGGCTGTGCGCGGGTTTTGTGCCGGGGGATAGTGGATAGGGAAGGAGGAGGGACTGTGTGAGTAGTGGGGTGCACAATAAGGGACACATGAAATTCCTCATTGAGTTAAATGGAGTCTTTTACCCCCTTGGAAGCTAAACGTCTCCAATGCTTTGCACTGTTTTTTAGACGTCATTTGAGGGAAGAAAATCCAGTCAGTGGGGGATTTGAGAATATGTAATTCATCAGACTTGTTGTCTCCTTGTAGTAATTAATTTAACCCTTTCTCTAGCAGAATGGTTGTCACTGCACTACAGAGTCCCCAACAGAGCAGTCATTTCAGAATAGTGGGGGGGGGGGGGGGGTTGTCACTTGTCCCCTAGCTTTTAGTTGGTTTGCTCCAGAATTGCCACAGTTTTCTCAGTATATCAGCCTCGCTGTAATGCTCAGAACGGATATTCAAAGGGTTAATGCAACTACTGGTAAAAGAAGAATATTCTTTCATTCCATTGAAGCTACAGAGGATGAGTCACACACAACCTCTTCCCCATTCTGTATGGAGTGTTTTCTTTCATCTCTGTCCATCTGTACAGTGTGGTGTAGATGTCATCACTGTGTAACTTGTTACTGTAATAGTCTTTATCTCCCCCCCTCCCCCCGGGTTTAATTTATGGTGTGCCTCATGGGATGGGTGGGGGTTTACATTAAGATGGGGCTATCTCTCTCACCCCCTTTTTAACCCTTGATGGTCCTGGCATGTCACGGGTAGATTTATGTTAAGGACCCATGACGTGCCAGGACCATCATGGAATTCAGGGCTCCCCACGCGGCTGCCCGCTGTGCGGGTAGCCTTGAACTGGATGCCAAAATAAAAAAATGGTCTGTGGTCTCTAAGTGACGGCCACATGCGCAATCGGCTGTCCTTAAGGGGTTGAGCATAATGCACAGCTACCTGTTTAAGAATTAAAGGGACAGTAATACTTAATGTTTTTTTTTTTTGTTTTTTATTTATAGATATATATATATATATATATATATATATATATATATATATATATATATATATATATATATATATATATATATATTTATTAGTGTTTATCCCCCTGAGTAAAACAAGAGTACTCCCACTGCTGAGAGGTGTTTTATTCAAAAGTGGCGCCACTGTACATGTCAAACGGGCTTTGTGTGATCATCTGCTGATACGTTTGTGTTCTGCTCCCTCTGCTGCTGGAAGTGCCTGATTGATTGTTTTTTATTTTTGATATAATAAAGTTTCGTGCTTTTAATCAGCCTGCATCGTTACGGCTTCATCCATTTCTACATATCTCAGTGGTTTGTCACTGCAAATGGGTGAGTGCTTCTGACACCCTTCTTGTCTGATTCGTTTGTTTTACAGTGTTGCAGCGCTGTTTCAGCGAGCACCCCTTCTCTGCTGGTGAATCATCCAAACAATTTTTGTTTATTACTGCAGACATTTTTTGACTCAATGTGTGTGTAGCACCTAATCTGTCTTCTACAGTATCTGGTTGGGGATGATGGGAATTGTAGTCCTGAACAACTTGGTGGTGGGCCTCAGACTGCTGCCCACTACCGTGTCCTCCTATGTTAAGTATTTATGATGAATCATACAGATGCCCCAGTCCTTATACAGTGAAGTCTAGCGCTGTACTTTATACTTTTATCATTTGTTCACATTGATACTGGTTTATATCCTATGAATTCTCATCTTCTCCTGCTAGCACTTAAAGGGTTAATTTGTGGTCTCTCCATAGAGAACGATTGTACATGTCACACTTTTTTTTATATGGGTCCTATTGCTGATGTGTGGCTGAGGCATAACCCTTTACAAGCCAGTGTGGGTGAATAACAGGCTACAGAACTGGAACAATTCAAGGAAGGGGGGGGGGGGGGCACATTTCCAAAATTCCTACTGAATAAAGTGGGACCTCTAACCCTTTGGATGCTAGTTTCTGACTCGCCGCTTGGCAGTATTTTAGTGGCCCTTCAAACATGCCCTATATAAATGGAATTATCTGTTCCGCATGTTGCAGTCAGATTGCCACAGAACTTCCCCACTTTAATACATTAGCCCGCAACATTTCGTACCCTCTGAAGTTCAAAGGGTTAATAGATAACCCCCACGCGCTTTCTTAATGTCATGTCTTCACAGCTCTGTGAATAATGGCTTCTTACTGCTGCCTGGAGAGGTCTGTCCAGCAAAGCATCGATTCCATAAAAACACTTCATCATTTATTTTCCAAGAAAACCTTCCTGAATAAGAAATGGAGGACATTCATTTCACAGGACCGGCCTCATTACTGCCGTTCGTTCGCTGGAATGGAGATTTGTTGGGTTCTGTGCTGGGGCATTGATGTTTCTTGGGAGAAATGCTGCTGGTAAAAAGGACCTTATGTTCAAAGGAAAAGTGGAGTATTTCTGGGGAAAACCAGCTGCACCATATGGGACCCATACATACTTTCCAATTCTCCCATTGATTTAAAGAGCTTTGTAAATAGACCATACCAGGTTTAAAAAAAAAAAAAAATCTGCTGTGGTGTTTTATTCAGAAGTTATTGCAGCTCAAACTTTTCTTAGGTGCAATATTTCAATGGCCTGAAATGTCACATTAGCGCTGTTGCTATACCATCCTGTAGACAGCTCTGGTCAATTGACCATAAACCTCCATATCATGCTGTAGCAACAGGAACACTGTACAATTTCAGGCCACTGAGATGCTGCACCAAATAACCCAGTGAGCTGGGCCAGTTGGTTAATGCACCAGCTGTGGAATCTGCTCAGACCTCAGGGTCATAGGGTCTAGTCACAGGCAGGGTCAAATATCTGCCAAACCGCAGCTTGTAGTGGACTGAGAAGTGTGGAATCTGTAACCCTTTGAGTGGCAGAGAGGTACAGAAAGCATTGCTTTGCAGTGCATTGCGTACCACTCTGGCACTCAAAGGGTAAAAAAAAAAAAAATAAAATTAAAAAAAAAATAAATAAATATATATATATATATATATATATATATATATATATATATATATATATATATAAATATTAGCAGGGCTCAAAATTGCCACTTGCCACTAGCCAATGGCGAGTGAAAATTTAGCCCTGGCGAGTAGAAATTCAGCCCTGGTGGGTATGCTATGGCTTGCAGTGGCGGGTAATTTTTCAGGACTGGCTAGTAGCAAAGGACTTAAAATTAAGCCCTGTATATAGATATGTGTGTGTATGTATATGTATAATATATATATATATATATATATATATAATATAATATAAAATTAGAGAGATGTAGAATTATTGAATACTAGTGTAAAAGCCCGTGTACGCAGGCCAACCTCTGGGTGATAAGAGGCCGGTCCTGCTCTGCATCCTGCAGTCATGCTCTGTAGAGACTGCCCAAAAGCACAGAATGCTCCCAGCACAGAACTCCCAGCATTCCGTGCGTTCGGGCAGTCTCTACTGCACATGACAGCTTCTGACAAACATCTTAGCAAACTGTTACACAGGATAGTGTCAGTAACAATTTGACTGCTTAATGCAGGATAGGGCTTAAAATTTTGCGGCCGCAAGGCCAGAAATCAATTTGTGTGAGATCTGCATTCATTTTTATTGACAAAATTGATGAATTATAGCCTTTCACAGGAATCACATGCTCCTACAGCAGTAGAAACATAGCTGTTGTACATTGTGCTGAGCATGAGGAGAGATCTACCACACTCACTACAAAGCTTGTAGTAGGGAGGGCAGATTACGTTCACCTGCTCTCTCCAATAGTGAACTCTAGGACATTTATAGCATACTTTAACATTCAAACGTGGCAGGCTTTTAAGACCCCTAAAGGTGGGCATGTCCTTGAAAATAAGGACACGTGGTAACCTGCAGGGTACTTTGTTGTTTTTAGTCAAGCCAGCACAGCTTTTAGTGTTGACACGTATTCCTAGAATTTACCGTTTTTACATTTTCTTTTAACACATTTGCATTCAACCCTCTGAGTGTCCAAAGCATTCCTTAGTGCATCGGGCACCCCTCTGGCACTCTGTTAATGTGAAGATGAGTGAAAGTGGATTGTGGTTGTGTTTATTGTTTTGTGCTGGGGGGGGAGCTGGATCAGCTCCCATTGTTGGCTAATGCTTTCCTGCGTTCTTAAGGTTTGAATAAGGTTTTGTTTTGTTTTTCAACTCTGGGTTTCTCTCCTCCCTTATTCTTGGCTCTTGCATGACACAGCAATAAGCCTTGGAATGACTCGATAAGTGATGGCCTGGAATGAACCCCAGGCTACCACATTAACCCACGCAGGAAAGAATACTTCAAGAAATCTACAGCAGTAACATCAGGAAACATACTTTTTAATGTGTTTTATTACTGGCTACAAAGATGTCACAGGGCTTTATGCATTTAAGAAATGCTGTCACATTGTACACCCCTAAGGCCCTTAAAGGGATAGTAATGTTTCGTAATAAAAGCAGCTCTAATTAATCATCATAGTATTTGGACTTTGGAGAGTGTTATTTCAATTCTGTCAGAGATGTAGTTCAAGAGTAATTCAATGACAAAGTATCCCCCTCCTGTCCCTTTTACTGATGTAACACTGTTCAGCCAGATCAGAAGGGAGGTGCCCAGGTAGACTGTAGAGAGGGACAATCTTCAATTAAGATGAGGGAAAAACCTGAAAAGCTTGTCAAGGGGGGCAGGGCTTTCATTGTTCTCACAGTAAGAAGATTGTCCCCTTCTGTTATCTGTCTGGTCTATGGACTGCATTCCACATCTGAGAAGAGATGGGTTACACTAGGTAAAAGGGGCAGAACGGGGAAACTTTGCTTGTGAATATCTCTTAAACCATAAAGGTTTGAGAGATAAGACATATAATTCTTCATGTTTTTTTAATGCCTACAAAATAAAATAAAGTTAAAACGAAGTATTACTATCCCTTTAAAATGTTAGAAAATCACATTTGTTTAATGTGTGAAATAGCATATCTCATGAGTTGCTACATTCATTTACAATTCAGGCCCCTGCCAAGTCCATTCGAAGGCCATTACATGTCTCTTATCCTTTCTGAAAAGTAGATTTTACAATTTTCCTCCTAAAATGTATTACTTGTATATGTTTCAAGGTTTCAGTTATATATATGATGTCCCACTCACTTCAGTTACCCCTGTTATACACAGTGCTGTATAGTAACATTTATTATGAGTAATACAGCAGTGTTCCTGCTTCTGGGAGATGACTGGTTCAAAAGTAATTACCGCTCAAGCTGTTTATATAATATATATAAATTTTTTTTAATATAAAATCTATGGAAAAACCAGCAATGTTGCTATTGCCCTCTACTGCGTACCACAAGTAGTTCTGACCGCAAAAGGAAAATTAATTTTGGGGTCCTGATCTGAGCTGCAATTACTTTTGAATGGACATCTCCCAGTATTGGGAGTACTGAAGATGCCATGCAAATCCTATATAATAATTTGCTAAATCGTGTGTAACGCCCGACATGCGCAGTATATACTGCTGTGCGCGCTGCAGTCATGTGCATTAGAGACTTGCTGCGCCGCGGGTGATACAGAGCTGGGCACTCCGAAGCAGCGTCCAGCTCTGTATCAGTCGTGGCGCAGGCAGTCTCTACTGCGGCTGACTGCCCCGCGACCGGGTGGCAGTGGCACTGTGGCCCGTGTAACGGGCTGTTCAACTAGTAAATAATAAAATAATAGGGAGGAGTCTTTTGCACTGAGGCGTCAGATTCTTTGTCTCACCCATATGCACATTAAATACGAAGAAGACTGCCACAGACAGCTTTCCCGCTCTTGTAGGAGGTGCATCAGATTTTTTTGATAAGTTTTGTTTAGACGATGTTCAATTTCAATAGAGCCTTCTTTAAAGTGATAGTAATACCTCTATTAAAGTGATAGTAATACCTCTATTAAAGTGATAGTAATACCTCTATTAAAGTGATAGTAATACCTCTATTAAAGTTGATGTCCGAGTCTTCTTTACTTTTGTGTAACACACAGCGCTATATTTCATTACTTACAGATTTGTAGTTCAAGAGCTCTTGAAACTGGAAGGATCCCTTTCCCGCTCCTTTGCGTGTGTCACTGAGCCGATCAGTCTGGCCTGGAAGGAGCAAGGCAAGGGACAATCTTCAGTAAGCAAAAGGAAAATCCTACCCTCCTTCGTCAAGGGTGGGGGTGGGGGGGGCAGGGTTTTCCATATACTTACTGAGTGAAGATTGTCCCTCGCTGCATCAGTCTGGCCCCATGACTGGATTCCACATCTAATGCGAGGTGGACAGGAGGAGGGGAATCCTTTCAGCTTGAATAGCGCTTGAACTACAAATCTGTAATGAAGTATAGCGCCATGTGTTACACAAAAAATACATCCACTTAAATAAAGGTGTTACTATCCCTTTAAATGAACAAATTGAATAACAGCGGTTGAACTTGATGGATACACTAGATTCCTAAGATGAACAGAAATCCAGGTCTGGTTTGGGGCATTCAGTGGATTATGGTGATGGATCATCAAAGCCAATCCCGGCAGCGAGAGGGCTGACTTGTAGAGTGTCTCTTGGGATTCCTGCTGAGCTCTTTCTCCAAGCTTCCCTACTCCTAGTCTGATGTAGCAAGGACCAACTGCATTTAGGGAACAAATAAGCCTTCTCATAGATTTAATTGAGGATTTTAACCCCTTGAATGCCAGGTAGGTCTTCAATTCATTGGTGAACTCTCTCGTATTCAGTTGGTTCAAATCCCTATATAAATAAAAAAGGAATTGTATTGTCTTGCTCCAGTTCTCGGTTCTTCATCCTCATGGTCACCTTGCAAGACGGAAAGGGACAGTAACCCCTTATTATGAAATTATTTAGACTTTAGGAGTTTTTCTGCTGAGTAAAGCAAAGGAAACTTCAGCTTGGAGATGCTTCAGTCAAACATTATTACAGAGTAAACGTGCAACAAGTGAGGTGTTTTAAGTTTTGCATTCAGGTGGGGCTCTTGCAGTTAGTACTTGTGAAGAGCTGTAGGCCACTGACACACACCTTCCATAGATTAATGAGGCAAGCAGAACGTCTTGAACCCAATCTATCAGAAAAATGCCAGGGTTAACTGAAATAACATTTGAAAGGAGCATCTCTCTGCTTTGGGAGGGCTAGTTTTTTTTTATTATTTATTTATTTTTAACTCTGCAGAAAAAGCCTATAGTAAATACATTTTCATAATTCTGGTTTATGGTTTCTTTAACTCTTTGAGTGCCAGAGTGGTATGCAAAGCACTCAGAGGGTTAATGTAACACGTCTCTTGCAGAATGCTCCCACTGCAGTACAAAAAAAATGTATTTATTATTACAATGAGCAGTCATCAAGTAGGTACAGCAGTCTGCCGTAGAGGTGTTTCCCTTGGCACAGTCCAACATGTTACTCAAAACGGAGTCTGTAGTAGGAAAGGCAAACAAAATCCTCTATTGCATAAAAAGAGGCATCAAAGCAAGAGTGGATAACATTATTTTGCCATTATACAAATCATTGGTAAGACCTCACCTTGAGTATGCAGTGCAATTTTGGGCACCGGTTCTGAAAAAGGATAAACTAGAACTAGATTGGGTACAGCGAAGAGCAACAAAATTAAGGGAATGGAGGACTTGACGTATGAGGAACGACTAGACAAACTGGGTTTGTTTACTGTAGAGAAAAGACAATTAAGAGGAGACCTTATCACATTGTACAATTATATGAGAGGTCAATACAAGGATCTCTGCGGTGAGCTATTTATTCCAAGGCCTGATCAGGTGACCAGGGGACACCCCTTGAGATTAGAGGAAAGGAGGTTTAAACTTCAGCAGAGGAAGGGTTTTTTTACAGTAAGGTCTGTTAAATTGTGGAATTCCTTGCCTAAGGAGGTGGTTATGGCAGATACAATGGATACATTCAAGAGAAGATTAGATACATTTCTTTCCAAAAGGAACATACAGAGTTATACTGTTTATTAGTAGGCAGATCAGGAAGGTCTGATAAAGACTAACTTATTTTGGTAGCAGGAATGCTATAAGATTACTGGGGTATGAGGAGAAGGTTGAACTTGGTGCACTTGTGTCTTTATTCAACCTAATTTACTATGCTACATTGGCCTGCTTTTACATTTGCCTCTGTTTCTAAACGTACCCCTTAGGTTGATAAATCACCAACACTGAATAGAATGTGTTGGAGACTCGTTGGCACCCAAGGGATAAAAGCAAATATATAGTCTAAAGAGTGGACAAAAGAAAACATTTCTGAAGAAACATTTTTAGGAGCCAACTAGGTGTCTTTAAAGTCTGTGAAGGGGTGCATGTACATAAATGTACAGTACATAAAATAACCCCTCCTCCCAACAATTTAGTTGGAAGTTAAAGGAGCAGTTAACTTTATGAAAAAATATTATTCTCTGTCGTCCAGTACAGGTTACTGGTAACTTTGGTAGGCGATAAGCCCCTTAATAGGCAGGAAAAATTCTGTTAAGTGACTGCTGGGTGGAGCCTACCTCCTCTCCTTAGCTTGCAGCTAGCCAATCCCCAACCAGTAAGATTTGTTCCTTGGTCAAGACACAAGCAAGAGAATAGTTCTGCTATAGTTTTAGCTTTTTCATAATTTTTCTGCTAGAAATGGAATACCACCATTAGGGAATTACCATCACTGACAATTCCCATCACCCAAATGTGGATAGCTCCGTTTACCGGGTGCTTTTGTGGACCTAAGCCCTGGGGGGAAAATCTTGGCTGCAAGTTCTTTCCCCAGGAGTTGCCCACTGAGGCTTCTTCTTGATATATGGTAATCTGAAGACAGAAGATGAAAAAGGTGAGCACCCTTTTAGTGCTGATGACCACATGTCCCATGCTTCCCCTCCGCACAGGGGTGTCATTTGGAGTTCCTATTGCATACTCATGCACTCATTGGGTTTATTTCTGTATGTCTGTGAGGTGTTTGGAGCAAGTTTCTGTGGTAACTTTACCCTTTTGTTGCTGGTTAGCATGTTTTGAGGGGGCTTTGGACACTTTCCCTACTTGGGACAAGTGTTTATTGGGTCTACTGTTTTATTTTGTGGTCTTTTGAGTGGTTTTACTTTTAGGTATTCTCCTTGTTAACTTTGTTTGGGACACCATTGCTCGATTCACTCCTATGGGACTGTACAGTTTGGGACACTCCACGTGCGAGGTCAGAGATGGCTCATGTTGTGGGTTTCCCCTTGCTCTGTCATCTGGTCAACGTTCTGGAGATGTTGGGGGCTTCAGGGGGCTTCTGGCACTTGTGGGGTACTTGTCAGCAAAACTACATTTCCCATGAGCGCCCGCTTCATGCGCTAGTTTCCGATCGGCTCCCGTCGCGGCAGCCGTTTTGTGTATTCAGAGTATCCTACGCAGGGCTTGGACTCCTTCTCTCCTCCGCAGTTTAACCCTTTGCTTACCAGATAAGCCTTATTTAGCATTTCTGGGGTGTATTTATTTATCATACACACTATTTTGTGGGTGTTTTGATACTTTGCTTGACTCTGTGAGAATGTCTGCTCCATTAGACTCTGGGGCTAAACCTAAGACTAAGGGTACTGGGGTGTCTGTGTCCCCCATTGCTCATTGCTCCTCATGTTAATCACTGTTACTTAGAGAATATTCAGGTCATATTTGCCCAACATGCGCTGCTGCCCCTGAATCTCCTGCAGGGGCCTCCAGCCATGCACTAAAGCCAGTATGGATGCAAGAGTTTAAGGCTACTACTTTACCTTACAACTCCTTCCATCCACTTTACAGGGGGTTTTCCACTCGTGGCAGACCCCTGTCCCTATCAGAACTTCCCTGCCTATACCGTTGGGTGTACCTGATGTGTCTGACTCCTCTGAAGAGTTGTTGTTGGTGGACTCTAATGATGATGACTGTTCAGCTGTTCTTTCATCTCAGTTTTTTGGTGACCCCTTCAAGGCGGACCCCATTCCCTCGGCTGAGGGCCTGATCAGGGCTGTGTTGTCCACCCTGAACATTCCCTTGGTGCAGGAGGCATCTCCTGACCCCTCCTGATGCTTTTCAGGAGCCTGTTAGGCCCCATGCTTGCTTTCCACCTAATCCCACCCTTGACCGCTTGGTGTCAGAGGAGTGGAAATTTCTGTGTCTAGGAAGTTTGCTAAACTTTACCCGTTTTCTGAAACGGCCCTCACTCAGTGGGTTCATCCCCCCCCAAAGTGGTTGCCCCAGTTTCCAGGCTTTCTAAGTCCACTGCCTTGCCAGTGACTGATGCCTCTGCTCTCAAAGACTGGACGGATAAGAAGCTTGAGACTTCTCTCAATACTATTTTTGCGATGACGGGCTCTGCCCTTCTTCCCTACCTTTGCTGCTGCATGGGTAAATAGGGCTGTTGCTGTTTGGACTGAACAGCTCAATTCTGCTGTCCGTCAGGGGGCCCCTACTTCTGACATGTTGTGACTTCTCACTAACATTGCTGAGGCTCACCATTATGTGTCTGCTGCCCTGTTTGACTCTGTGCGTATGGTAGCCAGGGTATCTACCATGTCTGTGGTAGCCAGAAGGTCTCTTTGGCTCAAGATCTGGTCTGTTGACCCAGCCTCCAAGAAGGCTCTTCTGTCTTTGCCTTTTCAGGGATCCTCCCTGTTTGGACCTGAGCTCAAGTATCTCATCAATGAGGCCACTGGAGGGAAGAGTTCTCACCTGCCAGTGGTCCCTAGGAAGAAGGCGCCTGTCAAAAGGAATCGGCTTTTTCGTCCCTTTCAGGCAGACTTGCTCCAAGAGACCCAGACGGTCCCTCAGGCTCAGCGCTCCTCATCTAAGCCTAAGCAGCAATGGAGATCAAAGTCCTCCATGAAGCCCAAGGCTTCCAAACCTCCTCCTGCATGACTCACCGAACCCGGGTCCCCACCCACAGGTAGGTGGCTGCCTACGCCTCTACCTCTCAGCTTGGTAGGCCTCTCTAGTTGACCCATGGGTTTTACAAGTGGTGGCCTCAGGGTACAGGATTTCTTTCACCCCTCTGCCTCATCCAAGGACCTTTGTTTCTCGTTCTCCCTTGGGAGTAGAAAAGAGAAGCCTTTTCGAGGAAGCTATACAGGCCCTTCTGGACAAGTCGGTCCTACAGTCAGTTCCCCCTCAGGAGAGGGGCTTGGAATTCTACTCCAACCTCTTTGTGGTTCCCAGTAAGGATGGGGGCTGTCGTCCCATTTTGGATCTGAAGGATCTCAACTCCTTTGTGGTCAGGTCCCAGTACTGCCAGGAGTCTCTACACACAGTGATAGCAGCCATGTCTCCTGGGGAATTTCTGGCCTCTCTGGACCTTCAAGATGCCTATTATTCACATCACCATTCATCCAGAGAGTCAGCAGTATCTCCGCTTTGCCTGCAACCGAGGGCATTTCCAGTTCTCTGCCCTCCCCTTTGGCCTGATCACAGCTCCTCAAGTCTTCAACAGAGTCCTAGGAGCATTGCTCTCCATCTACATAAGAACGGCATCAGCGTGACCCCATACATGGACGACCTCCTTCTGAAGGCCTCGTCTCCGGAACTCCTTCACCAGCAGGTGCAGGACTGCATTCATGCTCTCTCCCATCACAGGTGGATCATCATCTTGGACAAGTCAGACCTTGTTCCTTCCCAGAGGATGGTCTTTCTGGGCCTCCTCCTTCGACATTCAGAGGGGGATTGTGTTTCTAACGGACAAAGTGGCTCATCAGATAGCACTGAAGGTCCAGGCTATCCTCTCTCAGGATCCAGTTCCAGCCAAGAAGTTGTCATCCTTGGTGGGGAAGCTCATTTCCACCATAGAAGCAGTCCCGTTCGTCATGGCTCACACCAGGGAACTTGAGGGTTCTAATCCTGGCATGCAGGGGCCGTCCAGATCTTCTGGAGAGATCCATATCTCTTCCTCTTCAAGTGGAGCAGAGCATCTCGTGGTGGCTCAACCTGAACAATCTCCTGAAAGGCAGACCCTTCGTGGTGCCCTTCTGGACCACAGTGATGAAGGATGCCAGCCTCTCCGGATGTTGGAGCGGTACTGAGGCACTTGAGTGTTCAGGATTGGCGGTCTCAGGAGGAATCTCTCCTTCCCATCAATGTCTTGGAGCTTCGGGAGTTATTTCATGCCCTACATCACTAGACACAGCAACTGGATGATTGCCCAGTCAGGGTATAGTCGGGCAACGCCACAGCGGTAGCCTACATCAACAAGCAAGGCGACACAAGAAGTCTCGAAGCTTGGCTAGAGGTCAAGGCTATTTTATCCAGACCTCCTTCTACAGGGTTACCTCTGGAAGGAAGATGTTTATTGTCTGACTTTGACTGCATGGAGATTGAATCCTCAATTTTGAAGAAGAAAGGATTTTCTTCTGGTGTGGTGGGTATTATGCTTAGTGCCCGTACACCTGTTTCCTCTAAGGCCTACCATAGAGTTTGGTCTACTTTTCTCACTTGGTGTGCTGACAAAGACCTTTCTCCAGGATGGTGTGGATAACAGTCTCAGTCTGAGTTCTCTTAAGGTTCAGACTTCTGCGCTCTCTGTCTTCTTTCAGAGGCGTCTTGCTATCATTCCTGATGTCAAGGTTTTCTTCCAGGGTGTTGCTCATACCTGTCCGGTGTTTAATTCCCCTGCTCCTCAGTGGGATCTTAACCTGGTCTTGGGAGTCCTTCAGCATCCTCCCTTTATTTGCTACCATTCCTCTACTTATGCTGACGTGGAAGATGGCCTTTCTCCTGGCGATTGTTTCTGTTCACCGACTTGTAGAGCTGCATGCCCTGTCTTGTAGACCACCCTTTCTGGTCTTTCACAAGGAAAAGACGGTGCTTTGCACCTCACATGAGTTTCTCCCAAAGGTGGTGTCTGAGTTCCAGATCAATCAGGAGATTGTGGTCCCTTCCTTCTGTCCTAACCCTATTTCTGACAAAGAGAGGGATCTTCATCTGTTGGATGTTGTGCGTTGTCTCAAGTTCTATGTGCATTGCACTGAGTCCTGAGGCAGTCTGACACACTGTCATTCCTGAGGGTCTTAGTCAGGGAAGCCTGCTTCCAAGGTAACCATAGCTTCTTGAATCAGTTCCACAATTCGTAAGGCTTATGAACATTGGAAGAAGCCTGTTCCCTTCAGGGTCACGGCTCATTCTACGAGGTCTATTGGGGCTTCTTGGGCCTACAAGAAACAGGCCTCCGCTGATCAGTTGTGCAAGGCGGCCACTTGGTCCTCTGTGCACACTTTTTCTAAACACTATCATGTGGATGTGCTGACATCGGCTGATGCTAGTTTTGGGAGAAAGATCCTGGAGGCTGCCTTGCCTGTCTAGGATCTCCTTAGTCTCTCAGTAACCTTTCACTTTTGAGCCCTGTTGGCTTTAGTTCAGTGTGCTGTGCTGCAGTTCATGGGGTTTGTTTTTACCCCTGATTAGTGTCCGTTGACACTTTGTGGTTAGTGTTGAGCTAGTTATGATCTGTAGGTTCATTGGTTCTCTGGTGACTTTGATGGCCTGCGCCTGGTCCTTGCCTTTCTTCCCTCCCTGGGGAACTTAATGGTTGGACATCCCAAAGTTACCAGTAACCTGTATTGGACGACAGAGAAAACAGGATTTTAGTCTTACCAGAACGTGGGGGTCCTTTAAGGTTCATGCTCACAATAGTCTTCCTTTACCTTCTTTCTACCTAGTCAATAGTCTGTAAATCTTACTGCTTGGGGATTGGCTAGCTACAAGCTAAGGAGAGGAGGTAGGCTTCACCCAGCAGTCACTTCTCGGAATTGTTCCTGCCTATTAAAGGGGCTGATCGCCTACCTAACGTTACCATTAACCTGTATGGACTAAGAGAAAAGGATTTAACAGGTAAGACTAAAATCCTATTATTGTAGGGCATTTCCTGTTGAGTAAATAAGTGTTATCCCACAGCTGAGAGATGTGTATTTCTCGAGTTGTAACTGTTTAAACCTGTTTTTTTATTTATTTATTTTTTACATTAACAGTGCCCTCTAGTGATCAAATTTCAGTTATTCTGTTACATTCTAATGGTGAAGAATGTTAGTGACTTACAGCTCTCCATAGAATTTGATAAAAACTACAGCGCCCCTTCCTGTCAGAACAATCAGGATGTAAACGCAGTAAATTTACTTCCTGATTATTTGAAGTGTTATAAATTTGAATAAAACTGACAGCAGAAGGAGTAGCCTTGTTTTTCTCAGCAGTAAAAGGTCTGTAACTTGCAGGTTTTCATTAAAAAAATAGTTTACCACGCCTTTAAACTTCAGTCACATGCTCTTCATTCCTGGATGTCTTCCCATGGCGTTGTAGAACATTTAACAGAATAGTCTAACAGGCGGCTTCCTTTTGACTTAACATCATAGTCTAATCCTTTTGTAGTGATCTGTTTCAGCCAATCGTATCATGGTCTCCTCCTCTAACAAAGACCAGGCACATCCAATCTTATAATGGCATTATTGGCAGAGTTGTTGTTCAGATTTGTAACTGGCTGGCCCAGACAGAGAGCATATATACTGGCAAAAATGTGACGTAAAACCAACTGCATCATAGGGGACTGTTATAAATTCCCTTTGTTCTAAGTAGGGGTTCAACTCCTTGAAGATAAGAGGTCGCCATCACTTTGCAAAACAATGCATTAGAGACCTGTATAGCATTCAGGAGTTTAACCCTTAGAGTGCCAGAGAGATATCCAAACATATTGTCGGATGCCTCTCTGGCACTGTAAGGGTTAAAAGCCATTTCAGTGGTAAGTTCTGTTTGTCTGTGGTGCTGTCTGTTTACTGCACAATTCCTCCACTTTGCCTTTTCTATATAGAACCCTATGAAACTGATGCACTATAAGAAAAAGTGGTGTTATTTGGTTCAAGCTTGATGGTGACCCATCTGGGAATCAATTGAAGTGCCAATTAATTTAAATTGTTCCTTTAAAGGGATAGTAACAGTTAAAAAAGAAAAAAAAGAAAAAAAAAAAAAAAACTATAAATAATGCAGTGTTGTGGTAGAGCACTCACTAATAATCTGTGGTAAACTTGCCTGGGTGCCAGTCTCTGAGTTGTGTAGATATGCAGTGAAAAAACTGCACTCACAGGTCTTTTCAGGTGAATACAAAGTGCTGATTTATTGTATCTGTGTTTTGGCCCAAACAGGGGCCATTTTCAATAAATCAGCACTTTGTATTCACCTGAAAAGGCCTGTGGGTGCATTTTCTTTCACTGGAGATATATATATATATATATATATATATATATATATATATATATATATATATATATATATATATATATATATGCCTAAATATCTAATATATAATATATTAAAAATAGAGAGAATATAATGTCCAGGAAAAAAAAGAGGTGGCACCAGTGGAACTTTTTGAGAAAATATTTAAAACTATATCTTTATTGTCAACATTTTGGTTCAGATAAAGGTACATGTCTGGACTGAAACATTGACAATAAAGATATAGTTTTAAATATTTTCTCAAAGTCCCACTGGTGCCGCCTCTCTCTTTCCTGGAATTGTACAGTCTTAAAGCAGAACTTTCATTATCCTCACGTTTAGCCCCAAATCCTTAATATGTTAGTGATATACATAGAAATACTTGTCGTTTGCAGTGTAAGTCCGACATAAGTAAGCGAGAGAGCGTTTTCGGCAGGCAGCAGCGGGGAACAGAGCAGACATCTTGCAGAGACGGCATCTCAGCGTCTGCATTGTCTGTTCCTTTCATCTCCACCGTTGGCGAGTTCAGTGCTTTTTTTCTGCCAAGAGGCACCGGAAGGGACCGGCAGCGCAGGCGCAGAGAGTACCTACAGCAAGATCCCTGCCGTGCCTGCTGAAAACATTCTATCTTTTACTTATGCCAGACTTATACTGCAAGTGACAAGTATTGCTATGTATATCGCTAACATATTAAGCATTTGGGGCTAAATGTGATGTAGATGAAAGTTCCGCTTTAAGGAATGTGCACTGGGTATTTTCTCTGGAGGAGTGAGCGCTTCCATCTCTACAAACTTCTATAGGGTTTATCCTCCTGAGTAAAAAAACAAGGGTACTTTCACTAATAAGAGGTATTGTATTTTATTCAAAACTGGTTGCAGCCGTGGTTGTCTTTTTTTAGGTGCAGTCTCTCAATGTCCTGTAATTGTACAGTGGCGCTGTTGCTACACCATAATATGAACAGCTCTGTTTACCATAAACCTCCATAGGATAGTATAGGGACAGCCCCACTGTAACATTTCAGGCCACTGAGATATTGCATCCAAATTCAAGTTTGAGCTGCAAATTGATTTTGGGAAGAAAGGAAAAAAAAAAAACCCACCCCTTAGTAGTGGGAGTACCTTACTTTTACTCAGGAGGATAAACCCTACAATATATATGTATTTTCGCCTATTAAGTGTTACTATCCCTTTAACCCGTTGAATACTAAAGTCATCCAAGGCATTAATTGTAGACCTCTGCAGCATTTAAAGGGATAAAAGCCCCATTTACATCCAACGGGAATTTTAATTTTTGCCATCTGTGGTGCTCTTGCCTCGCTGTACACAGAGAGAGTTAATAGGCCAGGCCTACGCACAAGAACAATGGCCTAAGTCTGCAGCTTTGCAATGCATTGGATACCCCGCTGGCACTGAAAGGGTCAGTCTTGTATATCATGTGTAATCATCTGTATATGGAAGGCATCTCTACCTTTTGGCAAGCTCCCGGTGCTTTGCCAGATGCAGCGGGGAGCACACATGTGCCTTTAAGCAGTTTCAGTTGTGAACACTTAGACATTTGGGAAGCAGAGTCGGGTTTTAGAGCATTTTTCCTCGTTTTGAAGTGCAGTGGGTTTGCCAAGGCAACTACTTACTGTGATTTAAACAGGTAGATAAACAGAGGAGTTTTTACAGGCTTTGAGAGAACAGCTGTTCTGTAGTGGTTTATGAAGATGGCATTGCAGGATGTGTTTTTTTTAATCTTTTGACTGCTCAGGGCCCTTAGTCAAGATTTTTCAGTTGGTATATTGAAGTTGGCAGACTCCTAAGAAAATATTGTTCAGTTAATGCGAGTTGCAGGTACACGGCTGTGCCATGCGTCTTCTGTGATATTAAAGGAGCAGTAAAGTTTTGTTATGAAAAATATAGAGTAGGTATTTTCCTGTTGAGTAAAGAAAGGGGTACTCCCACTGCCGAGTTGCATATATCCAGAGTTATTACAGTTAATGTTAATCCGTGCCTTCTAATGGTCAGATTCCAATTGGTTATTCTGTTGCATTTTCTGGGAGAGGAGAGTCACACGATCAAACATTTCATCACTAAGTGTGATAGAGAAACTGCTGAGTCGTGCTGTCATTACTTTCAGGAAGTAACAGCGCTATAATTCACTTCCTGACCATTTGAATTGTTATATAAATAAAACTGACAGAGGTGGGATTCCCTTGTTTTACTCAGCAGATACAGCTCTATATCATAGGTTTTCATGAAAAAAAAAACAAACAAACCTCACTTTAATGCTCCTTTAACAATAATTTGTGGATTTGTTTCATTGTAATGTGTTTTATCATATAGCTGGAAAGCACACACTGGGCCTTTTGAATAAAAGTAAAGTAGGGAATTTTTGGTGAAAATAAACACCCCAGGTTCCCATTTATTTACATGGAGAATTTAAACAGTTGTTAGTGTCCGATTTAAATAACATGTAATATTGTAGCTATTAAAAAAAAATAAATAAATAACCGGTGCAAGTACCGTCTCTCAGACACTTATAGTTTGAGAGCTATAAGGTTATAAAGTTAGCCCTCCCTCCCCTTTCACAGACGTCGGCCTCTAGCTGACAGAAGGAGGTCCTGGTCTTGGGACCAGCAAGCGGCTCTTCAGCAGAGCTGAAATAGTGTGGTGGTCAATTTTTCTCATGTGTTTATAAAACTCCAACATACTCTGCAGCACAGTTCAGTCTGGTAATATTTCCACAAAGGCAAAGTGGAACAAGTCTGAGGTGAATCGGCTGCACTAGAGGAGACTGTTCATTCACACTTATTTATATAGAGGTCTGAAGCGCGTCGCACACACCTGCGTTAGTTACACAGTCCGTTACTATAGGAGACAGTCCTATATAGAGTTCTGAAGCGCATCGCACACCTCCTGCGCTAGTTACACTGTCCGTTCCTATAGGAGACAGTCCTATATAGAGTTCTGAAGCGCATCGCACACCTCCTGCGCTAGTTACACTGTCCGTTCCTATAGGAGACAGTCCTATATAGAGTTCTGAAGCGCATCACCCACCTCCTGCGCTAGTTACACAGTCCGTTCCTATAGGGGGCGGTACATTCCCACTTACTTATATAGAGGTTTGAAGTGCCTTGCACACACCTGCGCTAGTTACACTGTCCGTTCCTATAGGAGACAGTCCTATATAGAGTTCTGAAGCGCATTGCACACCTCCTGCGCTAGTTACACAGTCCGTTCCTATAGGAGACAGTCCTATATAGAGTTCTGAAGTGCATTGCACACCTCCTGCGCTAGTTACACAGTCCGTTCCTATAGGAGACAGTCCTATATAGAGTTCTGAAGCGCATTGCACACCTCCTGCGCTAGTTACACAGTCCGTTCCTATAGGGGACGGTACATTCCCACTTACTTATATAGAGTTCTGAAGCGCATCTCACCCCTCCTGCGCTAGTTACACAGTCCCTTCCTATAGGGGGAGGTACATTCCCACTTACTTATATAGAGGTCTGAAGCGCATTGCACACACCTGCACTAGTTACACTGTCCGTTCCTATAGGAGACAGTCCTATATAGAGTTCTAAAGCGCATCACACACCTCCTGCGCTAGTTACACTGTCCGTTCCTATAGGGGACGGTACATTCCCACTTACTTATATAGAGTTCTGAAGCGCATTGCACACACCTGCACTAGTTACACTGTCCGTTCCTATAGGAGACAGTCCTATATAGAGTTCTGAAGCGCATCGCACACCTGCGCTGGTTACACAGTCCGTTCCTATAGGAGCAGACGTAGGGCCGTCTGCAGGAAATTAAATCAGAGCATTTCTGGTGCACACAGACGCTGCACCATAGGAAACATAAACTCTCATTGATTTAAATTATGTTTTTAACCCCTAGAATGCTAGACCGTTCTCCAGCACAGTACTTTGTAATGTGTTAGACCTCTCTAGCATCCAGTGGGTTAATAGAGACGTTTAACCCTTTGAGTGCCAGAGTGGTGTTCAGACCATTGCAAAGCAATGTGTTAGAGACCTCCCTAGTATTCAAGAGATTAAAATCCCAATTTAAATAATTGGAAATGTTTAGTTCTCCCCTATAGTTCAAATGGGTTGCCCCAGAACAATTCCGCTTTTCTTTGGACATATGCCCCTAGATCCATGGCCGGCGACTTTGGCTCTTCAGCTTTTGGACACTGCAGTTCCCAGCTTCCCCAAACAGCTGCTCTGAGATGGTGGGCGTTGTAGTTCTCAACAGCTGGAGAGCCAAAGGTTGCCTCCTGGTTTGCCACCGTTGTATGATTGTGTGTTTAGTGAGAGCTGACAAGGCGAAGGCTGTGTATTTGGCATGTAGAAGCGGAGTCCTATTATGCCACCATTAGTTAGCGGTCATATGCGGACCAGTGTGATGGATTGGTCGCTCTGTAAAGGTCAGAGTAGACATTGTATTCACTCATGTGTGAGACATAAAGGTTAAAGGAGGGGAGAGGTAGGTAAGGCTTCAAGCTAAACACCCCAATCACATTCCTTGGCCTATTACACGCAGTCGAATTGGCAGTTCATTTAGCTAGTCTGCTGTGAAATGTCAGCCCAATAGCAGCACCAGAGGTAATCTAGCAATCTCTCGCTTGTCTGCTTTGCTTAACTTTTTAATTGGCACACAAGCAATTTGTAATAATCTTCCTCCTACTTCTCCCCTGCATTAGTGTGAATGCACAATGTACCATCTAAGTTCCAGCGTAGTGTGCAGTGCATCTCTCTTTAAAATTGAACTAGCACCTTATCAAAATTCTGCCGATTTTGAATAAACTTTCAGAATCACCTGCATTTACATTAAACATTTTTTTATGATTTTTTTAATGTAAGACAATAGGCTTAGATTTTTTAGCTTTGTCAATGTATGAAAGTTACAGTACTCTGCATGCCAGCCAGATACTAAAGTCCCACACTGTTTTCCCATCTGCCACTCCCTGCTAACCAGATGTTAAGATTCCATCTTGCTCTCCTTCCCGCTTGTCATGTCTTGCCAGATATTATTATACACTGCTGTCCTACCTGCCGGTCACTGCCAGCCAGGTACTAACATTCCATACTCCTCTGCTTTCCCACCTGCAAGCCAGATACTCACATGTCTTATTGCTCTCCCACCTGACAAACCCAGGTGCCTATTACACCTGGGATTTCATGGAATTCTCCGAGGGGGTGCCCACTCTCTTCGATTGTTCAGGATGATCTGTGAATGGGCTGTGATAAAATCGCAATAGAGCGCTGTTGACTCTAACTGCATACAGTACAAGAAGAAAAATATTTTTAAAGTTCTAGTAACCTATTCAATTTTTGGTGCACCCTTTTGATAGCTTTGTTTTTTGAGATAGCTTGAGTTAAAGGTGTTTTGCATCCAGCTGTTGGTCTTGTGAAAAGCTGCATGTCCCAACAGTGCCACCTGGCTGCAAATTATCTTGAACTCAAGCTATCAGAAAAATGGCAATTTATCTTTTTAACCCTTCGAGTGCCAGAGGGTTACACAAAACATTGCTTGGCAATGCTCAGCGTACATCTCTGGCACCCATAGGGTTAATAACATCTAAAAATAAATATATATATATATATATATATATATATATATATATATATATATATAAATCAAGTATTGGAAATACCATAGTGAGATTATCCTCTTCATTAAAATCTGCTGGTAGCGGGGTTCAGTGGAGTCTATCAGAAGCGCTCAGTGAAGCGCTGGCATAGTCTGTCCTTGCAGAACATGGAGTTCTGTTGAGCGAAAGTACCAATATAGGAAACCCCTTAAGGACCGGTTGCGCATGCACGGTGCGGTCACTTAAGGACCAGGGACCTTTCCCCCCCCCCCCCCTTTTTTTTTTTTTTTTCCCCTCCTCAAATCCTGGACTCCCCGAACGGCATGCAGCCTGGAATTCCATGACGGCCCAGGACAGTCATGGGTCCTTAAGGGGTTAAAGCAGAAGTAATATTTTTAAATTACTTGGATTATTCTGGAAGTGCATTCAAAATTATACGTAGCCTTTTTGAATTTAATTCAGTAGTTTAGGAGCTATTTAGCTATATTTGACAGTTTGCGCAAAATAGTCAGTTCCGATTGGCAGAACTTGGTACTTGGAAGGAAGAGTGTAATGTTATTGTCTAACACACCAGGCTGCGCCATCTAGTATTGCCTATTTTGCATAAAAATACAAATAAAGTTAAATATTAAATAAAGAACATCTAACATAAAGAATGCAGGTGAGATGGCTCAGTTGGTTAATGAACCAGCTGTAGAATCTGTTCAAGCCACACGGTCACAGGTTCTAGTCCCGGCAAGTTCAGCTCACCCTTTCATATCTCTAGAGGTAGATAAAATTAGTCCAGGACATACTTTAACACGAGAGACAATATCAGTGTATTCTCTCTGGTAAAGTACTTTCACCAATAAAAAAAAAAAAAAAAAAAAAAAATAGGCGATGTTGAAAACTTTCATGTTGAAAGCTAAAAAGAGATAGTAATGTCTCATGTTAAATGAACATTCGATTATTCCTTACCAGTTGAACAGCCCGTTACATGGGCCACAGTGCCACTGCCACCCGGTCACGGGGCAGTCATGCGCAGTAGAGACTGCCCGCTCCACGGCTGACAGAGAGCTGGGCACTCCTTCTGAGCGTCCAGCTCTGTATCAGCTGCGGCGCGGGCAGTCTCTACTGCGCATGACTGCAGCACGCTCAGCAGTGTGTATTGCGCATGTCACGGCGTTAGACACGATTTAGCGAATTATTATATAGGATGATACTTTTTAATAACTCTCTGTACCATCGGTAATGTTCTGTTCGGTGTAGTTTTTGTGTAACTTTATTTTAAAGTTCTTCCTGCCCCTTTACAGACGTCATTATTCTTTCTTCATAGCAGAAAACCGGTCCAGACGGTTCGCAATGAGGTAGAATCTTGTATCGGCATAAGGAAAAACCTGCCGAGGGGTACACTGTTTTTCTTATACTAATGAACATAATATTGTCCCTCATTGCAATCTGTCGTGTCAAGCCACTGGATTTCAGATCTGAGGGAAGAATTGTGATGTCTGTAATAGAATACAATTACACAAAATCTACATGATCACAACGTTGCTGACGGTACACAGTGCTGTTACAAAGTATAAGGAATAACGGAATGTTCATTTCCTCTGTGTCCAATCCACGGCATAGACTGTGGGCAATTAGCTCCGCCTTCCAGCTGGTAGGACCAATGCAAATCTTTAAAAGTCTCATACTTCCTCCCCATGTCAGTTATATTGGTCCTACCTAGCTGGAGGACGGAGAAGTGACTTCTCCTGCTATAATATAAAATATTTGGTACCTTCTTGTTTGTTTGTTGTTTTTTTCCCCAATGTGGCTTGCTTAAGTGGCGGTCACATCTTGCCTGCTGAACCCTCTGTTCGGATTCCTGCCTGAACCGAACATGGTCCCCTGTCCCAGTCCGCTGCTACCCTCTGGAGCCCAGCCGAACGCCTCTACACTGAGGCTCAGCGTTCAGAAACGCCGCTCGTAGAAACCGGAAGTATCGTTCCGAAAACCGGAAGTACGCGCGTCTGCGTTCCACCGTTGAAACGCACGCGGACGCGATGGAGTACACATGGGGGATTTAAGCAGAGGAGGAAAGAGCACCCGTGGACAGGGGTAGTAAGGCGTTTAAATATACCTACTTACTATATATAAATTTATCTGAGCAATTGTTTGGAGTTACAGTATAAGTTTTCAGTCATGTCTACCTCTAAAGAGCAAAAGGCTGATAAGGCAAAACCTGAGAATAAGGAAGATAAATCAGTTAAGGATAAATCCTGTGCTGGATGTGAAAAGCTTCTACCTTTAAGTGAACAAGGGAAATTATGTGAAGACTGTCTCAGAAAAGCTACTGGACAGGAAGTACCATTGCAATTTCAAAACTTTATAACCTGGATGAAAGATTCAATGCAAGAAACTTTTTCTTGCATGCAAGAATCTGCTAAAAAACGTCATAGAGAATCTGATCCAGATGAAGGGCCATCTAGGAGAAGAGAAGAGGATGAAGAGAGTTTCATTGAATTAGAATCTGGAGCTTCATCGGCTGAGGAGGGAGAGATTACTGATGAGAGTGGCAGTTTCTCTTTAGATAAGTTAGACCCTCTAATTAAGGCTATGAGAAAATCCTTGGGGTTGACAGAAGTCCAGAAGGATTTAAATATTATGGACTCTGCCTTTGTGGGTTTTAAGAAATCATATCCTCAAATGCCGGTTCATGCATCCATCCAGGACACTATTAAATCAGAATGGAAACAGATTGATAAGCGCTGCACTATATCTAAACGTTTTCAGAAAATGTACCCATTCCAGGAAGAGGAAACAAGTGCATGGTATACACCTCCAAAAGTTGATGCAGCCATATCCCAAACATCTAGGCGCACAACTATTCTTCTGGAAGATGGAGCATCTCTGCGTGATCCTATGGATAAGAGGGCAGATAGCGCTCTAAAAAAGCAGTTTACTACAATAGGCCACAATTTAAGAACCACCACGGCTATGGCTTCCATGTTCCGTGCCTTGCGTATATGGATTACTGAGATTGAAGAAAAACTAGAATCCTCAGTTTCCAGAAGCCGCATTCTGAAATATTTGGGAGTGGTTAAGGACGCTATTAATTATTCATGTGACGCATCCTTAGATAGTATTAGACTACTAGCTAAAGCTTCTGCCCTATCTATCACTTCCAGAAGAGCACTTTGGATTAGATCCTGGGAGGCAGATCCATCCTCAAAAAATCGATTAGTATCACTTCCATTTACAGGTTCAAAATTGTTTGGCGAATCTTTAGAAGAGATTATTAAAAAGTCTTCGGGTGGCAAGAGCTTATTCCTACCTCAAGAGAAGAGAGCTCGGCGCTCACCCAATAGGGCCGGACAGTACAAACGTCAGTCCTTTCGGGAAGCCAAGAGATACCAACCAGGCAGAAGATATGATCCTAAGCCCAGGGGGGCTCAGACCCAAAAACCTGGAAATCGAAAGGATTTCCAGAGGAAAGGGAGATATCAACAATGATGCCAGTCTGTCCCCTTCTCCTCCAGTAGGGGGCAGACTGGTGGAGTTTTTTCAGTCTTGGAGCCAAATTCATCACGATCAATGGGCCCTGGACATAATTCAGAGGGGATATTCGTTGGAGTTCAAAACTGCCCCCAGAATTCCAAGATTCCGGACATCAGTAGTAAGAAACAAAGAGAAGATCCAACAAATGAAGATAGCTCTCAATCTTTTATTACAGAACAGGGTGGTGGAGGAAGTTCCCCTACCCCAAAGATTCCAAGGGTTTTACTCAACGCTTTTTCATGTTATCAAGCCTTCAGGAAAAATGAGGCTAATCTTAGACCTCAAGGACTTGAATACTATGTTGAAGATCAGGCGATTCAAGATGGAGACAATATCTTCCGCCCTCAAGTCAATACCTCCTCAACCTTACTTGAAACGTCTGGATCTTCAGGATGCATATTATCATCTGTTAGTAAGGGAATCACATCGGATGTACCTCCGTTTTCACATATTTCAACGTCACTTTCAGTTCAGGGTTCTTCCCTTCGGGCTGGCAACAGCCCCCAGGGTATTTACCAAGTCTTGTCCCTAGTAATGGCAGAAATGAGACTAAACAAGATAAAAGTTATCCCATACCTGGACGACATTCTGATTGTGGAAGCCTCGGAGCAAAAGTCCAGGTTAAGCACCAGTTATTGCAAAAACCTACTCTCCAGACTGGGTTGGCTTTTAAATATGAAGAAAAGTTCTCTTTTTCCCAGTCAGCAGATTCTATTTCTGGGCATCAATTTCGACACCAGAAGAGAGATTGCAACCCTGTCAAAGGACAGACAGATCCGAATACAGAATGCAGTGACAAGTTTCCTCAGGGGACAGACACGCAGTATTCATTCCTTTCAGAAGCTACTGGGACACCTAGCGTCCGCTTACCAGATTCTGCCCTGGTCCAGGGCACATTCCAGACTGACCCAGGAGAATTATCTCACCTTTTACAGAAAACACCCATTCAATCCACTGTTTCAGATTCCTCTCTTTCAGTCAACCCGAAGAGAATTATCTTGGTGGACAAAGCAGTTCAATCTAGTGAAAGGTCGCTCATTCAAAGAACCGGAATGGATGATAATACACACGGACGCCAGCAATACCGGATGGGGCGGTATATGGAATGTGAAGACAATTCAGGGAATATGGAATCAAAAAGAAGAAAAATTACACATAAATCTAAAAGAATTACTTGCAGTATGGAAAACTCTCAGACACTTCGGAGCAGAGTTACAAAGAAAAGCAGTACTAATAAGATCAGACAATGTGTCTGTTGTCCAGTATCTGACCAATCAGGGGGGCACAAGGAGTCCTCACCTGAACAGTTTAGCATTACAAATATTGAATTGGGCAGAGCAGAACCTAATAGCCCTCAACGCAACTTATCTATCAGGTCAACTCAATGCTCAAGCGGATTTCCTGAGTCGTCACACAGTAGACCCCGGAGAATGGAGTCTAAACAAAACAGTGTTCCAGACCATCATAAAAAAGTTCGGAACACCGGTGGTAGACCTCATGGCAACGGCAGAAAACAGTCAGTGCCCAGTCTACGTGTCCAGATGGAAAGACCCGCAGGCTCTAGCGCAGGATGCGTTAAGAATACCATGGACATTTCCTCTGGCATACGTATTCCCACCTCTACCTCTGATGGTGGAAATTCTTCGAAAGATCAGGAGAGACAAAGTGGAGATTATCCTAGTGGCCCCAGACTGGCCAAGGAAGTCCTGGTACACGGATCTACTGGAGTTATCCGTCAGGAGACCTATGTCTCTTCCAAACATTCCGGATCTGCTAATACAAGGTCCTCTTCTCCATCCAGACCCGCAGTTCTTCAAGCTCAAGGCCTGGAGGCTGAGCGGCAATCCCTTAGACTACAAGGTACTTCGGATTCTGTAATAGACACTATCCTTAGAGGAAGAAAAGCGTCCTCATCCAGGATATATTATAGAGTTTGGACTACCTTTCACAAATGGTGCACCTCGCAAAAATTTGGATAGGAACTCTATTTCAGTACCTAAAATATTAGATTTTCTTCAGGCAGGATTCCAGATGGGACTAAAGCCCGCATCCCTTAGAGTACAATTGTCCGCAATTTCAGCTGTACTAGCCACTCCCTTCGCGGATCACTACCTTATTAAAAGATATTTTCAATCTATCTCCAAGATAAAGCCTACAATTAGGGAAATCCTTCCACCTTGGGACTTGAATATTGTACTACAACAACTAGCTTCACATCCCTTTTTTGAACCCATGGATTCAGTATCCCTCAAGCATCTCACCCTCAAAACTGCCTTTTTAGTAGCTATTACTTCTGCTAGACGTATTAGCGAATTACAAGCACTAGTCTCTATCCCACCATTTATGATATTTCACCAGGACAAGGTGGTTCTCAGACCAAAGTTGAGTTTTCGTTCTAAAGTAGTTTCACAATTCCACTTAAACCAAGATATTGTGCTCCCTTCCTTCTGCCCACAACCGGTGCATGAAACAGAACATAGACTTCATAATCTGGACCTCATCCGTTGTCTCCAGATATATCTTAACCGGACCAAGTTATTCCGCAAGACGGATAGCTTGTATGTTCACTTTTGTGGTAAATTTAAGGGCTCTCCAGCCTCAAAACCTTCCATCGCTAGATGGATAAGAGATTGTATCAAACTTGCATATGAATCAGCAGACCTGCCCCCTCCTCAGGGGATAAGGGCTCACTCTACCAGAGCTATATCAACCTCTTGGGCCCAGAAAGCACTAGCATCTCCAGAAGAAATTTGCAAAGCTGCCACCTGGACTTCGGTATCAACTTTTATTAAACACTATAAACTAGATGTCCAGGCATCAACAGATGCGAAATTCGGACGAAAGGTGCTCGAAGCAGCCATTTCTATCTGAATTTTGGTTGATCCCGCCCTGATGAGGTACTGCTCTGGTAAGTCCCACAGTCTATGCCGTGGATTGGACACAGAGGAAAAGGTGAATTTACTCACCGATATTTGTTTTTCCTCTGTGTCCTTCCACGGCAACCCTCCCTTGGTTATATTGGTATTGTATCGTTCCACAATCTATTCTGATCTGGGATATATATTTGTCTGAGGATGATCATATCTAACACTCTGTATCTTGCAGCTTGGACAACAGTATAACTGACATGGGGAGGAAGTATGAGACTTTTAAAGATTTGCATTGGTCCTACCAGCTGGAAGGCGGAGCTAATTGCCCACAGTCTATGCCGTGGAAGGACACAGAGGAAAAACAAATATCGGTGAGTAAATTCACCTTTTATAGTGAGACATTACTGTATCTTAAAGCTATGCGAACTCCTTTCGTATAACTGTCCTGTAACTTCTTACACTTTTAAAACCCAACATTTGACTGGCCCTTTAAGGTTTGTGCTGCCGTTAAGGAGTTTCATGAATAGGCTCCGCAGTGCTTTATTAGGAAAAGGGTTTTAATTTGAAGAGTTGGAAGAGGCACCTCCCCTTTAACCATCTGAGTGCCAGAGGGGTACGCAGTGGATTGCTTTGCAATGCGTTGCGTGCCCCTCTGGCACTCAAAGGGTTAACCCTTTAAAGTTCCGTGCATGCCATGCCCCGCTGGCCCTTAAAAGGGTAAATGTGGAACTTGTCAACTTGAATGATAGTGATCTGCACTGGGGGCCCTCTAGCCACTTTAGTGCCAGATGCACTGGTGTAACAATAGGGATCGCACACTCAGGAAGTAGGTCTGTGCCTTCTTTGGCACAGACCTGTAACAGCTGATCTCCCTCTCCAGCGCTCTAGTAACTCAGAGTAGTGCTCTGCATGACTGAGTACCTCGCGGGAGCTCCAGCTCTATAGAGGTCTGTGTCGAAGGAGGCACAGACATCTCGTGCCACTCCGCTAGTCCACCAGGAAGTAGGAGATGGACACTGGGGGGGGTGGGGAGGGGTCAGTAGGGACAAGGTGAAGACTGGTGGCAATGTGGAGGCAGTGTGGAGATTGGGGGCAGTGTGGAGCTGTGGTGGCAAGGTGGAGATTGGGGGCAATGTGGAGATGTGGTGGCAAGGTGGCGATTGTGGAGCAATGTGGTGGCAAGGTAGAGATTGGTGGTCATTGTGGTCAAGGGGGCCCATGGCAGTTTCTGCACCAGGGCCCGGTGGCTTCTAGTTACACCTTTGGCCAGATGGGGTGGTCCTGCACTTTGTAGAGCAGTGTGATGGATACCCCTCTGGCACTCAAAGGGTGACAAACATCACATTGTTATGGTTCAATCAGCAAAGCAAACATTCAGTCATTTATTGAGCTGTTGGCGGACATGCATGTGCCTGGAATTGCCTCTTCCGTTTCTGTTCACTAGTTTGCATACATACGTTGTTCTGAGTGCTGCTTTCTAAGCTAATTCCCATGCACACAAAGTACAACAGAAATGATTATTAGTTTATTGCACTGTGGAACTGAATGTGAAATGAAAAAGCAGATGGCTAAGAATTATTATGTCTCCTCTTAATACTGGGGGAACAGATTATGCATAATTGTAAAAATGTCATCACACTTTGTAAACATGAGCGCTAAGTGAGTTTGCTGGGCCACACATCTGTTTTGGGACATTGTTAAATTGTTTGAAAAATCAGTGCTGATCTGAGCTAAGCATATTAATCTGTGGGATCTAATTAACTTAACAGTTATGGCTTGTAGTAGATGCATGGCTTAGGAGTCATAAAACACCTGACACAGTTTAGCAGGTAATGCCCAGGCCTCTGTAGTAGAAGCTTTAAAGGAGCAGTGCATTTTTGTCTTTCATACAGCAGTCCTCTTTTTCTTAACTCTTATAGCAGGACAGATACATTTTTTTGGTGTTACTCTACATTGTTCTAAAGTGTAGGCTCCCTATGGCTTTTCTTAGACATATGAGGTCGGTTTATTGTGAGGTGGTATGAAGTAAATCGAAGCCTAAAGTGGGCATCAGTAAGTAAAGGCAAGTGCAGATACTGTGCAGAAATATTTAAATAGATATATGTTTGCTGTCTGAGGGACATCTACCTAGGTAAATCCATCTTACACACAGTAATCATAGATACATCTCCTACCTAGGTATGTCCATCTGTTATATAGCAGTCAGATGTATCTATATAATTACTCTGCGTGATGGGCCCCTACTTGGTTAAGTCCTTATATTGCACACAGTATATACCTGACTGCTGTATATGGACTCCTACCTAGGTAAGTCCTTTTAGTATACATAAAGTGATTTTTTTTTTATTTTTTTTTAATATACCTGTCTGCTTTATGATGGCCTCCTGCCTACGCAAGTCTGTTTTTTATACATAGTAATTATATAGATATACCTGACTGCTGTATAATGGATTCTTTCCTACATAGCAACATATTACTATGTAGGAGGCAATCATTCAGAAGTCATGTAGAGCTATGTAATTAGTGTGCGTGTAACAGAAGTCACTCATGTCGTCACAATCTTTCGGAACACCACTCCTCTGTGGCATTTGAAGCTTGGTCTTGAGAGTACTTCAGAGGACTCCCTTTGAGCCTCTGTCTTCAGCTTTCCAAGATTTACTTCAGTCCTTGGGGGTGGTTCACTAAGCCGGTGTTTTTCAATTCCGGTCCTCGGGACCCACTAACAGGCCAGAATTTGATGATTTCCTTGTTAGAGCACAGGTGAGTTAATCAATGTGACTGAGCCTCTGATCACCACACCTGTGTTCTAGCAGAGAAATCACTAAGTTCTGGCCTGTTAGTGGGTCCCGAGGACCAGAGTTGAGAACCACTGCACTAAGCGGTGATAAGGTGGAGATGACTTCTCCAATGTTATCACTTCTCCAGTTCCTATATTATTGTATAGAGCCTATTCACTAAGATCTCCAAAGCTGAAAAAAATCTTAGTGCATAGGCTCCATAGAATAACGTAGGAATTGAAGTGATAAACTGGAGAAGTCATCTCCACTTTTTCATCTCTCTATCACCACTTAGTGAATCTCCCCTCTTTATTCTTAAGACCTCTTTCCTGCTGGTGATTGTGTATGTTTGGTGAATTGCCAAACTTCTGGCTTTGCCCTGTACAGCACCCCCTTTCAGATATTTTTTTTTCTGATATGGAGGTTTTGAGGACTCCTGTAGGCTTTCTCCCTAAGGTTGTTTCCTGGTTTCAAATTAAGCAGGATATTGTTCTTCCTTTTTTGTTCTGCTTCATCTAACAGGCAAGAGTTTTATTGCTTGGATGTAGTTAGGTGCTTGAAGTTCTACATTCGTCACACAAAGTCTTTACGTAAATTGGACTCTGTAATTTCTCATGTAGACCCAGCTGTGTGTCTAAGGTGGCATGGTTTTCTGGATTAAGGCAACCATTTATCAGGCTTGATTCCTCTGGAAAAAGCCTGTTCCCTTTAAGGTCACAAGTTGTTCCACCGGAGTGGCAGGTGCTTCCTGGGCCTATAAAAAGCAGGCCTCTGAGGAGGAGTTGTGCAAGGCGATTTTGTAGTTGATCCTTCACACACACGTTAAACACTACCATGTCTATTTTCTGGCTTTGCCAGGTTTGGTTGTAAGGTCCTACATGCCATTGTCTGTGTAAGTGAATGTCTGATGAGGGTACAGTGGAGTAGGGAGGTGAGTGTTCCCCTGAGAAAGGCCTTTTTTAGGCAAATGCACTGCCCTCCAGACCAGAGGATACTTTAACCACATGGTTCCTCGTTTCGCGACTAAGAAAAGTACACAAAGAGCCCCTGACATCGCTGGGCTTTTCCTACTGATAAAGAAAACTGTAATCCCGCTGCTATGAGATTCTTTTTATTCAGAAGTCATAACTGCTCAAGATAATGCCTTCGTTTCAGTATTTGCTTATTGAGTAAAAATTTGTGTAGGGAATAATGGAACAGCACCACTTAGTGGTCACTTTTTATACAGTTTTTAATTGGGGGTGGAACAGAAGTCAAACAAGTTTGAGCTGTTATATCTTGTGAAATCTCTTCTAGCAGTGGAAGTGCTTTTGTTTTACTCAACAGGAAAACACCTGCTCTCTATAGTTTAGTTATAAAACATTGGTACACATTTAATGTAATACTACGGTTTCATTTTTAAGAGACATACCACCACTTTATAAGAACACTCCTATTTTTGTTACTATGGTAAGAACATCCTAATGGCCCCTGGGAATTTTGGGCTTGTGCCTTTGTTCAAGAGATCCTCTTCACTCAGTTCTGGGTGTCAGGTCCATGGAGAGGTTTCTTTCTGCATGATGTAAATGTAAAGCCCCCATTAATAAGCTTGTGCATTGTAGAAGTTGTGGGTAAACTGAAGCCCTCTAACTATTATGGACTCAATTATGATCATTCCCAGCCAGCTTTTGGCAGGATGGAGATGATGGGAACGGTAGACTTAAAGGGATAGTAATACTTAATTTTATCTTTATTTTATTTTGTAGGCATTAAAAAAACATGAAGAATGATATAAGTCTTATCTCTCAGACCTTTATGGTTTAAGAGATATTCACAAGCAAAGTTCCCCTCCCACCCCTTTTTCCTAGTGTAAGTCATCTCTTCTCAGATGTGAATCTGGTTGTAAGACCAGACAGATAACAGCAGGGGACAATCATCTTTGTATGAAAACAATGAAAGAGCCCCCCCCCCCCTCCCCAACAAGTTTTTCAGCTTTTTCCCTTATCTTAATTGAAGATTGTCCCCCTCTGATCTGGCTGAACAGGGGCGGGATACTTTTGTTTGTGAATATCTCTTAAACCATAAAGGTTTGAGAGAGAACTTATATCGTTCTTCATGTTTTTTTAATGCCTACAAAATAAAATAAAGAAAAAACAAAGTACTACTATCCCTTTAACTTCCACAGGTTACCCAACTATAGTTTAGAGCATGGAGAGTTCATCTGTGGACCTCCAGCGGCTGGAGACTACAGCTCCCATCATCCCCAACCAGCCAACAGCTGAAGGTTCGTAGATTGACTACACCTAGAAAAATCAGAAAATGAAGGCAATCTTCTCTAGATGATTATTCTTCCTACCAGCAAACTTTAGATGCATCATAGTGATCTGGAGATCTCTCAAGCATATGATATGTTAACAAAAGTATTAATCTGCTTTAAATATTCATCCAGTATAAACAATCTAACCCTCTCTTCTTTTAGAGATGTGCATATTGTAAGCACCTTGGAGCTACTATCAAATGCTGTGAAGAGACCTGTTTGCAGACCTACCATTACCCGTGTGCTGCTGGAGCTGGCACCTTTCAGGATCTCGCATGTTTATCCCTTCTTTGCCCAGAGCACATTGATCAGGCCCTTGAGAGATGTGAGTATTCTGCCCAAGATTTAGTCCTGAACCTTAGCAGGGAACCATCTACATGCATGAGAACATTGAGTTCATGTCCATGGGCTTCCACACCGAGTGCTATGCCTGCCACTTATAGGAACGCTAACACCTAACATCCCCACCCCCAATAACATACTCCTCTTAATCAGGGCAGAAAACCCGAACGGCTAGGATGACTCATTGGTGTCTGCACTGGTTCTCCAACATGAATCTTAAAAAGTTTACTGTTTCTTTAATTTGTTTACAAACCTATGTTATAGGACTCTCTCTGCTACAAGGGTACTCCCCACTACTGATACTTATATTATAGAGTTGTAACATTTCACACTGTCAAAGTGCCTCATAGGTTCACTCTTCCCTTTGATGGTCAAACTGAAATGAAGTGATGGTCATTTCCATTACATTTTATGTAAAACTAATGTCAGTGACTCACAGATCCCATAGAATGCAATAGAATAATTGTCTGAAATGTGGCCACTAGAGGGAAAAAAAAACAAAAAGTTAAAATTGTAATAACTCTTGAGACTCCTTGCTTAGCAATGGGAGTACCTGTAACACAGCAGGATAATATCTAAAATGTATGTGTTTTTTGTTTTTTTGTTTTTTTTTAATTTATCCCCCTCCTTTCCACCCATAAAAAAAAAAACTTATGGGTCTTTAATTAGCGCTAGAGATAATGTCCTTGAAGGAAAATTTCCCTGCAGAAGGTCACCATAGAACACTGTAATAGGAGGACTTGTGTCTCCTCTGTGAAATCCAGTGCTAATTAAAGATGGATTTTGGGGAACCAGTTCACACAGAATTGATTCCAATGTCAGTGCTGATTTCCTGCCCAGGCTAAGGTAGGTAGGTGATTATTAGGAATGGTTAGTGTTCCTCTAAACAATTGCACTCATTTTTGTCCTGTATTTCCTTGACAGTAGTGTAATATCTTACCTTATGAGCACGCTTCCCCCTCCCCTGAGTCTTATTTGTATGAATTAATCCTGGGTATGAGTGTGAATGTATAAAGGTGACTGCGTTGGTTATGTACACAAATCAAGTGAAAATACTGCAGGTGAAAACAAATTACATGAAACAGAAAATGACACATTATGACTATTTGCTAGTTTCTGTTTAAGCCTAGGTATCACTAGCACATCACTCTGGGCTGGATTAACCCAATGAGTGCCACGGGTTTGAGCAGTGCATTGCTAAGCCATGCATTGCTCACCCTCTGGAGCTCAAAGGGTTAAATAAGCTTTCAGAAGCAAACCAGTGGCACATTAAGGGACAAATGAAAAATTCCATTCATGAACGTGGGACTTTAACCCCTTAACGACCATTGACAGTCCTAGTACATGACGTCGATCTGAGTTAACGACCAATGACATACTATGACTGTCATGGAATTCCGGGCTCCCCCCACGGCTGCACGCCGTTCGGGGAGTCCGGAATCGAAAAAGAAAAAAAAAAAGCTCTGTGGTCCTTTAGTGACCGCTGCACAGTCAGTTGTTACGGGGTTAAACACCTTGATAGCTAGGGAGGTCTCTGGTGAATTGCATTTTATAATACATTTGAGACTTCTCAAGCTTTCAAAGGGTTAAAGGGATAGTAATACTTAAAATGTAAAAAATATGTTGTAGGGTTTATCCCCCTGAGTAAAACAAGGGTACTCCCACTGCTGAAAGGTGTTTTATTCGAAAGTTATTAATTTTCAAAGTTGAATTTTTTAGGTGCAGTATCACAATGGCCTGAAATTGTAAAGTGGCGCTGTTGTTACACGATCCTATGGAGATTTATGGTCCCAGGATCAGAGCTGTCCATAGGATGGTGTAGCAACAGCACCACTGTACAATTTCAGGCCACTGTGATATTGCACCTAAAAATTTCAACTTTGAACTGTAATAACTTTTGAATAAAACACCTTTTAGCAGCAGGAGTACTCAGGGGGATAAACCCTACAACATATTTTTTTTTTTTTTTTTTTTTTTTTTTTTTTTTACATTTTAAGTATTACTATCCCTTTAAAAGGGTTGTTTACCGGGCAATTATGCTTTATATTACGCCTGCTTCTTTCGTAAAATGCCTGTGGTTGCTGTGCAGCCCGAAAATGCCTCCCATGCGCCACTCATGGTGATCAGAAAACGGACCCCTCTATCTGTGACCCTACATGAAGTATATAGCTCGTAGTCACAAACTACACAGAGTGCCTTCCAGCAAAGAGGGTCTCTCTTCAGACTCCAGTTCTGCTCTCCAGTTGGTCCCAGCGCATCAGCAGGTCTCCTTTCAGGGAAGCAGCTTTGCCAACAGGGCACTACGGAGTGATCCTTGCCCTTTAAATACATGGAATTTGGGGAATTTTTGACCCCTGTGCAACAGTGGGTTTGCTTCTGAATTGCTACTTTCCAATTTATGCAATCCAGCCACACACAGATTATAGGTCCTCTGTCTCATCACGTGTCTTTCACTCTGTAACTCTCAGCTAAGGATGGTGCGAACTGTGCGCTGTGTGACAGCTCCGGGGACCTGTTGGACCAGCTCTTTTGTACAACTTGTGGTCAGCATTACCATGGCATGTGTCTGGATATAGCCGTTACACCGCTAAAAAGAGCAGGATGGCAGTGCCCAGACTGCAAAGTCTGCCTGAACTGCAAGTAAGTCAGATTTTATTCACCCCTATTTTATTCCTTTGTGCCAACCAGGCAAACGCAGGTATTTGAACGTAATCTCTTCAGGACCAGAGAGGAGAGCAAAGCAATGTGTTGCACACCCCTCTGGTCCTCAGGAGATTAATAAACGTGTTGAGATATGTTGTCAGTATTAACCTTTAGTCCTATTTCACAAGTGCAACTTTGTTTCATGGAATAAATATAATATTTTTTACAGGTAAAAGTAACAGTCCTTTTCAGGGCCACCTTGTGGTACTGCAGTCCTTTTCAGGGTCACCTTGTGGTACTGCAGTGTGGTTTTCAGGGGCACCTTGTGCTACTGCAGTGTGGTTTTCAGGGGCACCTTGTGGGGGTACTGCAGTGGTTTTTTTGGGTACTGCAGTGGTTTCCAGGGGAACCTTTTGGGGGTACTGCAGTCGTTTCCAGGGGCACCTTTTGGGGGTACTGCAGTGGTTTCTGGGGACACCTTTTGGGAGTACTGCAGTGGTTTCCAGGGACACCTTTTGGTGGGGTACTGCAATGGTTGTCAGGGGCACCTTGTGGTGCGGCAGTGGATTTCAGGGGCACCTTGTGGTACGGCAGACATTATTTCAGTCCTTCCAAGTTGCCAAAACGTTTTCATCAAGTCATCATCAAGTTTTCATCAAGGTCATCAAGGACCAGACTGAGAGAAGTAAAGTGAATTGAGGGCCACATACTTCAGCAGAACATCCATTTTGACATAAATCAGGAGATGGTTCATCCAGTCTGCCAGTTTTCATATGCAGATAGAAAAAAAATCATAATCTTACATAGTTCTTAAAGTAGGCGTATATTTGTCCCAGGCATGTTTGAATTCCCACTGGGATTCTGTTCCATGAATCGGCTAAATTTGCATAAAATTAGCATTTATACTGACACACACCTAATCCTTAGCTAGGCTAATAAGCTAAATTACCTTCAGCTGTGTAAACTTGTATATGAACCATGAAATATCTGCCTCATTGAGAAAGGTTAGATAAAGCTTATGTTTTATATTGGTCATATTTTTATTAATAAACTTTGTACAAAGGGTCTTATTGAACATGTCAGAGGGCTGAAGATGGCTATCTGGGCCATAGTTTGGACTTCCCTGCCTTGATATGTCTCCCAAGGGATTTTAGGTACACCAGACATGAATACTTTGTTTATATTGCTTAGGGAAACAAGCTACACAGAGGCACAAGAACCTCAAAACGTGTCTGGGATTGGGTGGTATGTTGTATTTTTGAGCCAGGCTGTTGCTGTTGAGGGTATGAATAGCTCAGTAGAGAGCTAAAGATTGATAATGTTGAGCGGTGACTAGCAGAAGAACAAGCACTTCTTCTTCTTTTTCTTCTGTGAATTTTCAGTCGCCAGTTTTTACCTTAATCCAGTTTTTAATGATTGCTAATATGATTCTTTTGCTTGTTAGACACTCTGGCGATGACAATAAGATGCTGGTATGTGACACGTGCGATAAAGGCTATCATACATTTTGTCTGCAACCTGTTATGGACTCCGTACCAACGAATGGCTGGAAATGTAAGGTGGGTATCTTCATTGTAATAGTAAGTAGGGCGGACTAGAAGACCTCCTTTATTAGTCTTTTCCCAGCATTTTAGGAAGTGGCTTTCCTGTTTTCTCCTTTAAATGGGAGCTATGGCTTAGGAATAGAAGATGAAAATAAAAAAATAAAGTGAATGCACCCATTATATTTGGTTCAAAATCACAATGAACATCATATTATTCTATACTAGTGTAAAAGCCCATGTACACGGGCCAAGGTCTGGGGGATGTTAACCCTTTGAGTGCCAGAGGGGTATGCAGCTCATTGCTTTGCAATGCGTTGTGTACCCATCTGGCACTCAAATGGTTAAGAATCCGGTCCTGCTCTGCGTACTGCTGCTGCCTCACGCGATGCAGTCATGCACAGTAGAGACTACCCGAACGCACAGAACTCCCAGCACTCCTACACCTCCCAGCATTCTGTGCTTTCGGGCACTGTCTACTGTGCATGACGGCTTCTGACAAACATCCTAGCGAACTATTATATAGGATGACTAAACAAAAATGACAGAATGTATTGTATGTTCTAAAGAAGTGCTATACTCATATTCAGCAGTAATTAGTTTTCTTATAATTTCCTTACATTTGCAACCACCTTCTGGAATGTAGGACCTTATATTCAAAGAAAAGGTGGAGAAATTGTGAGGCAGCTCAACCCCACCATAACAGGGGACACATTCAATTTTAAATGGGGCATTTAACCCCTTAACAGTGGTCTCCAATGCTTTTTTTTCCCCCAGCGTGTTGGAGACCTCTGTAGCATTCAGGGGATTAAAAGTCCCATTTAAATTAATGGGAATGTTGCCCCTTCCCCCTAAATCCAGTTTTCTTTTGAACATGAGGACTGTGTGTTCAAAATTTCCAGACATATACTTTGTGATGGATGTGGGATCCCACTCTAGGTTGCGTTGTGATGGTGAAATTACGGTGAGAGATTTTAATATACATGTGTAATTCTGTCTTTTTAGAACTGCCGGATATGTGCGGAGTGTGGGACGCGGACCAGCTGCCTGTGGCACCTCAACTGTTTGATCTGTGACAGCTGCTTCCAGCAGCAAGACAACTTGCCTTGTCCGTTTTGTGGAAAGTCCTACCAGCCAGAGCTGCAGAAAGAGATGTTGCACTGTCAGATTTGCAAAAGGTAACCTTCACGTCATGGATTTCAGGGCTTCCCCGCGCAGCTGCACGCAGTTCGGGAAGCTCTGAATCCAATCCTGCAAATAATAATAATAAAAACAAAATTCTCCATGGTGCTTAAGGGGTTAATTTGCAGTTGTGGCATGTAAAAGCAGATCAGTCTCTCCAGGTGTTAAAGGGTTCGTAATGTCTTTTTAAAACATAACTAAATATTTTAGCTATTAAAAAAAATAAACAAATGATCCCAGTCCCATATCTCAAACCTTTATTGTCTGAGAGATATAATGTCTTAAAGTCCCCCCCCCTCCCCTTTCCCTGACGTCAGCTGTAAACTGACAGCAGGAGATACTGGTCCGGGGACCGGAGGCGGCTCTTCAGCAGAGCCGAGGTACCGAAATCTAACAAGAAATACTCATTGGAACGGTCTACAAAGTGTGCTTGCAAACGATGTACACGTTGTAGACCGTTCCTGTGAAGTATTTCCATTTTAGATTTCTGTTTTTCGGCTCTGCTGAAGAGCTGCCTCGAGTCGGCAACAAGCATCTCCTGCTGTCAACTTTACAGCTGACATCCGTGATGGGGGAACTTTAAAATGTTCTCTCTCTCGAACCATAAAGGTTTGAGAGATGGGACTGGGATCATTTAGTTCATTTTTTAATAGCTACATTATTTCGTTATGTTTAAAAAAAAAAAAAAAAAGACATTATGATCCCTTTAACACTTTAACAGCAAGAGGGGGCGACCAACACATTACTTTGCGTTATGTTGCAGGCCCTTGTGGCATTCAGAGGCCTAATGACTACATTTACATAACATGGGCACTTTTTAATACCCTATGGCGTGTTTAGCTTGCCCCAGAATTATACCAGCTATTAGTACATCAGCTTTTGCTAGTGACCTTCCTCTCCTTTCTACTCTGTAACCTAATTGTTCCCCAAACCTCAGTACTGGACTTCATTAAAGTACTGTATCAATAGACTACATTGAGTGGAAACCATGTGCCTCTTCAGCTGTTAGACTACAACTGTCATCCTCCTCTGCTAACAGCCAAGTAAGGATGAGGGAGGTGTAGTCCCAAAGGCAAGTAGGGTCATTTTGTGAATCACATGTACCAGCCCATGCTCCAGGACATTGTTTAGCGTAATTGTGTAAGTAAAGCTGTGTCTTCATACTATGTTGCTTTTCCTAGGTGGATTCATCTAGACTGTGAAAAATGTACAGAAAATGATATAGATGATCAAGTTAGAGAAGATTATATGTGCACTTTGTGTAAACAACTGGAGGATGAAGGAGAGCACACTGAAATGGAGATCACGGAATCCGACAACGGTAATTATACCAATGAAAGTAACATGATAACAGTTGATGAGGCAGAAAAAAGGCAGACGTCAAAGTCCTGCCATTTTCAATTACGTAGTTAAAAAACCCTTCTGACTCCAAAATGACAGTCAGATATTTCCTTTGATCATCATCCTATCTGTCTTGAAGCCATCTGTCATAATTTTAATATCGTTCTTTGCTAGACAGGCATCCATTACTTTCTTGAAAGCAGTTTCAGTATCTGCAAGCACAGCATCCTGAGGCAAAGAATTCCATAACTTTCTTGTCCTTACTGGGAAAAAAAATCCCTGCCTTTTTTTTTTTTTAGTCCAAAGCACCTTTCCTCTAGTTGTAATGGCTGACCTCTTGTTTTTTGCTCAGCTCTTTGAGTTAATAGTTCATTGGATAGTTCTTTGTATTGACCTTGAATATATTTGTAAATGGTAATCATATCACCCCTTAGAAGTATCTTCTCTAATGTAATCAAACCCAGTTTGTCTAGTCTCTCTTTATACCTCAGATCCTCCAATCCCTTTATCAGTTTTGTTCCATGTCCCTGCATTTTTTCCAGTTCAATAATGACTTTTTTTAAGAACCGGTGCTCAAAACTGTACTTTATATTTTAGATGAAGCCTTACCAAGGATATTTATATAGAAGTAGAATTATATTTGCATTACGTGTATCTGCACCTCTTGGCTAGTACCCTACGTGTTCTTGCAGTAGCTGAGTGACTGCACACAGCTGTAAAGTCTATCAGTTCTACTAATTCTTTCTCTAACGAGGATTCACCAACTAGTTTCCCATTTAGTGTAAATGCAGCATGTTTGTTTCTATAGACCAAATGTATAACCTTATGTTTATCTGCAACGTATCTGCCCATTCACTCAGTTTATCTAAATCCTTCTTCTCTGTATGTATTTCCTTACCTAGCTTAGTGTTATCAGCAAAGATTCAGAAACTACTTTCAATTGGGGCTGCGGTTAAGGACCATGGCACATGTGTTCACTTAAATCTCTTGCACTTAATCATGTTGTATTTAATGGTTTCCATTGTATTCTTATAGCAGGGGTAGGTAGCCAAGAGCACTACAGCTCCCATCATACCCAACCATACAGTTTATATGAAATGTTTATGCTACCTGCATGATCTAGTAGAGGCTTGTACACAGGTGTGCATGCTTTTATTTAACCCGCTAATATAATTGTATGTATTTAGTTTGCACAGGCCAGATGGAGGTAGATACAGGTGGGACAATAACATTTCAAGATGAAGCACTTAATCCCAATGACACTGCTCCAGATTCAACTGTTTGCATCAACGAAGGTATATATCCATTTATTTCTTTTACTTTGTCTTGTTCATTTGGGAGGAATTATAGGGGGAGCTAATCCCACCTAATAACCCCCCTCCCTTTAGTATGCTGTGGCCAGAAAATCTTAATGGCCCCCATGAATTCTGCCCTTGTGACTTTGTTCTGAGAGAAGCTCTTTAATCAGCCCTGGATGTCATCTCTGTGGGGGTGGAAGTTTTCTCCAAAATCAAGCAGTCAGGGTGATTAGCCATCTTAACCCTTGAAGGGCACAGCAATGAGTTGGACACCACTGGCACTATAAGGGTTAAATGAGACTTTTAATCCAGTGGATACTAAAGGTGCACCACAGGGAGCATATCAGGTGCCCCTTGTGTTTAAATGGAGGATTTAGCCCTTTAAATGATAGAGATCGCTCCTGATCATTGTGAAGTCACATTTTAGATCTCTAGCAATCAAAGGGCTTAAAAGCCCAATTTAAACCAATTTGTAACATTATATATCCCTGAGAGTGCAGTTAGTTTGAACCAGAATTTGTCTGTCACAACTTGCACATGCAATCTCACTCGCTCTTATATATGTAGATATATATATATATATATATATAGATATATAGCTATATAGCTCCTCTATAATAATTTGCTAAATTGTGTGTCAGAAGCCATCATATGTGCAGTAGACGGCTGCTCGTGCTGCAGTCATGCGCGGTACAGACTGCCCGCTCTGCAGCTGATAATGGAGCGGGGTTCCGAATTCAGACCATAGTCCTCGACTATGGTCTGAATTTGGTGCTCCCTGCTCTGTATCAGCCGCGGAGCAAGCAGTCTCTACAGTTCATGACTGCACCGTAGCCGTTGCCCTGAAAAATTACAGGCTGCATGTTGGGGGCCCCTTGTGCAAAAAGATTACAACAGGAAAATCCATACAATGTGTGTTTTTTGTTTTTACTCCTTTGAAAATTGTGGGAATGGGCAAGCTTGACAATCTCTACTTTATTATAGACACCCCGCAGCACAATGAAGAGGCGGATGTGGAAAGTGAAGTTTCCCATTCAGCCGAAGCTGAGGAAATGGACATTTATCATAGTGAAATGGAGCACATGGTACCACAGGGGATGGGAGAGGAGGCTGGAAGTTTGAGAAGCCCATTACCTCAGCATGTGTGTCTTCACCAAGGGGTAAAAGAAATCCTACCACATGATGCAGAGAGTTTTATAAAGGATAAACATAAACTGCAAACTCTGGAGACTTCTCCCAAGTCCGAGAACAAGGTTGACTCTTGTTCGAAGTTGGATGAGCACTTTGATTTAACTGGGGGTCATGAACACATTTCACTTAAGAGAGATGACCCCCTAGTTTCTGAAGCATTGGATATTTTGGAGATGGAGACCACTCCGACCAGTGAAACGTTTACAGAAGCCAGTTCACCATTAGGGGACAAAACTTTGAAATCACCCACAGGTATTGATTCCCCGGTCACATCCGTCGATACCAGTAAAACCAGCATGTCCTCCTCACCAGCGGTATCCATAGACTTTCATGCTTCTAACGACGTGTTTCAAAGTCAAACCCCGGTCCACAGTTACTGCCCAGGAAATGCCTTTCCAACAAGGTTTTACTCTGTGACTCCAAAAATCGGCATGGGTAAGCCAGCTATCACCAAAAGGAAGTTTTCACCTGGCAGGCCGAGATCAAAACAGGTAACTGTAGCTCTCTATTGTTGTCACAATCTCTCTAATTTTTTTCTTATATATTAATAAATAATATACATTATCAAGTATTATTTTTACTTTCCTCAAACTGAAACACTAATCTGTCTTCACTAACCCTTTAAAGGGATAATAATACTTAAATTTTACTATCCCCCATCTTGTAGCCATTAAAAAAAACTAAATGAGCCCAACGGCATCTCTCAAACCTTTATTGTTTGAGAGAGATCCGGTTTCATAGTTTTGTTTTTTCCCTCTCCCCTGACATCGGCGTTCTAGCTGACAGCAGGGGAATCCAGTCCCAGGACCGGCAGAGGCTCTTCAACAGAGCCGAGATCCCATTATGGAAAAAGAAATCCTTGCGAACCAGGCACACGTAAAAGCAGTGAACGATTTCTTCTTCCATAACGCAATCCCGGCTCTGCTAAAGAGCCTCCGCTTGCTCAGTGACAGGAACGCTGACGTCCAGGGAGAGGGAACTTTGAAAGCTGATATCTCTCAAACCATTCAGTTTTTTAAGGGCTACAGGATGGGCGATAGTAAAATTTAAGTATTACTATCCCTTTAAATAGCAAAGGGTTATACAGTGAATTGCATTGCAAATCCCACTGGTCCTTAGAGTTCCAGCAATGTATATTATGCTTTATTGGTATTGATGTGGACTAGGTTATTTCAAATAAAGTAAAAACAAATTTAAATAACTGGAAAAAGTTGTGGCTGGACCAACTGCACCACAGTGGACAAATGAAAATTCCCTTTGGTTTAAAAGTGGCCCTGTCACCTTTGAATTAACCCTTTCAGTGCCAGAGGGGCACACAACGCATTGCAGAGCACTGTAGCTCAAAAGTTATGAAGCACTGAAAATCCCCCGCCCATACTTTCTGGCCGCATCCCATGGAATCTGAGATCGGATCGTGCAACTCTACGGCTGCAATGAAGGGCAAACTAATTATAAGGAAAATTCTCCCCCTCTTGATGAAGAAGGGCAGGATTTCCCTTTTCTTACTGAAGTTTGTCCCTCGCTGCAGCCGTCCTGACCACCCTGCATCTTCTGGTGACATGTGGAGAAGGGGTGGGAGGTGGATCTTCAGTGCTTCATAACTTTTGAACTACAAAGAAAGTGCTTGCACATAGCACAATATGTTCCATTTAATATACAGAAGACTTGGGCAATAGATTTTAAATCGACAATACTATCACTTTAAACTATATACATCTGCAAGTATTTTGTCTAGCACAGTGAAGTTTCAAATATTTTAACTTAATTTCAGGTGCTGAGTCCACTTTAAGTACAACTTTAACACACATGAGAGGGAGGTCTCCCGCACAATGTGAAACAATGCGTTGGAGAGCTTTCTCACATTCAAGGGGCAAAACGTGCCATCTACATAAACTGTATTTTTTGTTTTTTCCCTGTCGCGCAGTTTTTTTTGTCCCGTAAGCAATTGCTCCAGTTTTTGTTGAATAAAATGTTTCCGGTTCAGTCTTTAAAGGGACTCTCGCACTCAGCCTGCTTTAGTATTAAAACACACGTGTGCTTTAAGCTCTACCTTAGTGAAACAGTGCAGAGCCGCCTTTAGACACCAGTGAGGGTGGTATAGCCTCTGTACCCTCACTGGTATCAGTCTGAATGGTGGCCCCGCCACTTGTGTGACAGCATGCATTGCTCCGCTACAGAGCGGTGATGTCTGCTAGACCAGTTTCAATGTAGTGTGAGGCTGGGTCACTCTGCCCCAGCCTCTCACTACATTCATGTAATGCTAAAATTCGATAAGCCTCACACCTTCACTTGGTAGTGGAGGGGTGTGAGAAGTCACGCAGGCATGAAGGCAATGCACAGAATGCAATGCAATCTTCCTCCTATCTCACTTTTCTCCCTGTCCACTGAATGCCTCCTGTAACAGCTGAAGAAGCAAATTCAAGTGTGTGTAACTTATAGGGGCAAGCAATTTAATGTTTTTGTATGCTTTAACCCTTTGAGTGCCAGAGATGCAACTGCGTTGCAATACAGTGAATACACCTCTGGCACTCAAATGGTTAGTACTGTGCTTTGTTAAGTAGGGGTTTGCCGAGTTTGGCATTACTTTATGTTCATTAATAAAAGGCGAGAGTATTTCAGTGTTGGACTAGCTGAGACTTGCTTAAAGGGATAGTAATACTTAAAATGTAAAAAAAAATATGTTGTAGGGTTTATCCCCCGGAGTAAAACAAGAGTACTCCCACTGCTGAAAGGTGTTTCATTCAAAAGTTATTAATTTTCAAAGTTGAATTTTTTAGATGCAATATCACAGTGGCCTGAAATTGTACAGTGGCGCTGTTGCTACACGATCCTATGGACAGCTCTGGTCAATTGACCATAAATCTCCATAGGATGGTGTAGCAACAGTGCCACTGTACAATTTCAGGCCACTGTGATATTGCACCTAAAAAATTCAACTTTGAAAATGAATAACTTTTGAATGAAACACCTTTCAGCAGTGGGAGTGCTCTTGTTTTACTCAGGGGGATAAACCCTACAACATATTTTTTTTTACATTTTAAGTATTACTATCCCTTTAAGCACTTCAAAACTGTGTGTGTCTATAAACCCCAGCATGAAGCCTATTGTTTTCCTTTGAGGAGATAAATTGTTCACCATAATCAAGGTAATGGATTCTATCCATATGTTTGTGTGCACTAGCATTTTCTAAGCACAATGATGTCCAACCCTGTCATCAGGAGCCTGGGTTTCCAGAGTGTCTGCCAGATTAATATGTAATTACTTGTTGATGTACAGTGCAAACAAGTTTGTGTCTCTATATTGCATTTTAGTAATCCCTTCAGGGTACGGGTTGGACAAGCCTGTTTTAGCACAAGCATACAAATGAATCTGTTTTTCCTTTCTCCAGTCTTCAGCCTTTCCTGTATTACTTGTCCTCATCTAATCGCTTGGTGGAGTCACCAAGGTCTCAAGTGCCCAGGGCAAGAATTTCACTATCTAAACAATTTTACCCTAAAGAATTGGTTCTAAAACCTGTCTTTAAAGGGATAGTAATGTTTCACAATAAAATCAGCTCCAATTAATCTTCATAGTATTTGGGCCATGGAGAGTGTTATTTCAATACTGTCAGAGATGTAGTTCAAGAGTAATTGAATGATAAAGTATCCCTCTCCGGCCCCTTTTACTGATATAACACTGCTCACCTCAGAGCAACAAGGTGGTGTCCAAGTGGATCGCAGAGAGGGGCAATCTTCAATGGTCATAAGGAAAAACCTGAAAACCTGTCAAGGGGGGTCAGGGTTTTCATTGTTCTCAGAGTAAGAAGATTGTCCCACTCTGTGAGTTGTCTGGTCTTAAGACCAGATTCCACATCTGAGGGGAGGTGACTTACACTAGGTAAAAGGGGCGGGAGGGGGATACTTTATCATTCAATTACTCTTGAACTACTACAACTGTGACAGTAATGAAATAACACTCTCTATGGCTAAAATACTATGAAGATTAATTGGAGCTGCTGTTTTTGTGAAACATTACTATCCCTTTAAGAAACACTAACAGGTTGTGTCTTAAGGATTTCCCTGTCCAAGTACAGTTGGGTTAATCAGAGGTTACTCATTTTAATTAACTCACTCGAACTAGAGATGAACAATCTTAAACATAGCCTGTTAGTGGTCTGTGAGGATATGGCTGAGAAACAGACTTAAATGAGGGTTGATGTACATCCTATATAATAATTCGCTAGGATGTTTGTCAGAAGTCGTCATGCGCAGTAGACACTGCTGCGTGCACTGCAGTCATGAGAAGTACTGACTGCCCAAGTGTGTCACTGCTGATATGGAGCGGGCGCTCCGAATTCAGAAGGGAGTCCTTCCTGGGACCAAGTGGACTATGGTCTGAATTCTGAGCGCGCCCCACTCTATATCAGCTGCGGCGCGTTCGAGCAGTCAGTACTCTGTATGACTGCAGTGTGGCCAGCGAGAACAGAGGCTCTGGGCACCAGCGGAGGTTTCTTGGTGGCACTGTGGCCCGTGTACACGGGCTTTAAAACTAGTTTATAATCAATGTTCATAAAAATTAAAATCTGTAATAAACACACTACCTACGTTGTGACAAACATTGATCAAATAACTACTGCGGTTTGTTCACCAAATGTACAAGTCCTGTAAGTGCATCTATACCCTGTGTTAAGTACTAAATATGTGTTCTCTGGCTGCACTCAGTCTCCATATGAAATGAGTACCCTTTGGCTTCTGCACTATGGATATAGATCTACAGTTCTAGATGCTTACACACACATAATGGTGATATACTGCCTTTAGGAAAAACTTGTTTCACACAGACCTAAGAAAGAAGAAATACTTTTTCAAAGGCTGGCTGGTATTTGTGACATTTTAAAACTGTTTGAACCATAGTCATTTTAGGTGACAACATAGAAACGTAGAATTTGACGGCAGAGAAGAACCATTCAGCCCATCCAGTCTGCTCATTTTCCCATTCCTTTTACATTTATCAACCTTACACTGCAGCTGCTACACTCTAGTCCATTCTTCTAATTTACCTAAATCATCTGTCATTTGGCTTATTCCCCCTGGAATGTCTACACTATTGCAGAGCTTTGTATCATCTACAAAAAAAGCCATACCTTACCTTGAAGGCCTTTTGCAATATCACTAATAAAATATTAAAAAGAATGGGCCCCAGTACAGATCCCTGAGGTACCCCACTAGTAAAACTCCTTTTGTCTGTATATTCTCCATTGACTACCACCCTCTGTCTCCTGTCACTCAGCCATTGCCTTATCCATTTAAAGGGATAGTAATACCTGAAAATAAGTTTTATATTGTAGCCCTTAAAAAGTCATGAAAAATGATGTAAGTCTTATTTGCTTTGCTTGAGAACAACTTGTATTTCAACATTTATATTCCTGGGAAGTGGACCTGTCGTCCCTAAGATGAGGTTATTTTGTTTTACAGATGGTTAGAATCGGTCTATATGAAGTAGCCATTTTTCTGTAAACTTAGTTTGAGAAATTCATCTTTATGTTGGTGGCATAGAGTTGGCACATTGTGTCAATTCCCTGTATATTATGCTAAGCGCTTATGTTCACAGGAAAACGTATAGCTTGCTGTGTTACGAACACATCCCCAATGTGCGGGCCTAGACTCATTTATAATACACGCTGTAGTAATATTGAACCAGCACAGAAACTATTTTACATAAATTGCCAGTTTCTTAAAATTACAAACATATGGGCAACACAAGATGGAGAGTTGTATCACAGCATTATGGGGCCACTTGAAAATACATATTTGTGTACTGTAATAGAAAGTATGGGACAAATATTGGTCCTAATCATTTAGTTTGCCAACATTTTTCCCCCATCTTTTATGCAGATAAACCGTGTTTAGGTAGTTTTTCAGTGCCCACAGTACCCCTTCCCTGCGCTGTTTTTGTTTCTCCTGCTGTAAAGTGAACTATTTATTGGTTTTATTTTACAAGGCGCGTGTGCTTTTAAGTCTCGATATTGATCCGTACTGTTAGCTAGGCTGATGTAAAACTATAAATCTGTTGGAAGATACTATAAATTTGCAACACTGGAGAGGTCTTTCAGTTTATAACATTTTTTTGTAGTATGTGTTGATTTGACCCCGACCCTTTAACCCTTTTAGTGCCAGGGGATCTGGAACACACGTGTTGCACACCCTACTGTCACTGTTAAAAGGACCAGACGGGTGTCTGACACAGTCAAGCAATGTACATCCCTCTGTTCCTTACAGGTTTAATAAAATGTTTGAGCTGTCGTTACCAATCTTCAGTTTGTTCCTTCTACCCATTTGTGGGTTGTTTTTTTTATTCCCCCCTCTGCACTTTGGCTTCTTAGGGTAACCCTTTGATTGCTAGAGGGACCAGAAACAATTTTCTCACACCTCTGGCATTGAAAGGGTTAAATGATACACCTCCACTAATGGCCGCTATGAATCAGTTCTGTGTGACTTGGTTCTTCAGGATGCCTGGGAAACCTCTCTCAGTTAATTAGTACTGGATATCCTATCCATAGAGGGATACGTTCTTTGTTGCTGCTGCTGAACCCCAGAACCCCAGACTCCTGTGACTGCAGTCTTCAGTCTCTCCTTAGAAGACCAGTGGAAGACATTTATCAATCGGGAAGCAGTCTTAAAAAAAAAAAAAAAAAAAAAAAAAAAAAAAAATTCACCTCCGGTGACATGAGATCCATTACGGATTATAGATGACTTCTGGGGCACAATTTATTCATATTGGCCATTTTGATCTTCTGCGCAGATTAACCCCTTAACCCTTTGAGTGCCAGTGTGGTATGCGTTGGATACCACTCTGGCACTCAAAGGGTTAATGCAATACGATGCACACCCCTCTTGTCCTTAGAGATAGAAATGTCCCCACCAAAAAAAAAAAACCCTCTGTATAAGAGTATTCATTGTCATCCTACATATTAATTTGCTAGGATGTTTGTCAGAAGCGTCATGAGCAGTAGAGATGCGTTCAGGCAGTCTCTACTGTACTTGTAGCGTCCGCTTAACATTATCCGGACCTTGCTTGGCCCATGTACATGGGCTTTTACACTAGTTTGTTATAATGCGTAAAGCATTTTAAAATAGAATTATGTTAATGTTCTTCTCCAAATTTGACATAAAAGTTTCCCCCTCCTGCCCCTTTCCATTATGTCAGGCAGAGATCCCTCAGATCCGACAGCAAGTCACTTGACTGGACGGGTCGCAACGAGGGACAGTATTGTGTGAGTCAGTGTAAAGAAAACCCTGCTCATCCTGACATAGTTTTCCTTATACTGATGCAATATCGTCCATCACTGCGATCACTCCGCCCAGGCTTTCACATCTGACTGACGTGATGGAAAGGGTCAGGAAGGGGAACCTTTTAAATGGAATTTGAAGAACAACAACACTATTTTAAAGTATGCTATGCGTTATAAGAAATTACTATGAAAAATCGTATACAGAGGTGTTTTTTGGGACATTACTATAGTTTTCTTCTATTGGTAACTTTTATATGCAACATCTTTTATTGTGTCTTGGACTTACATTTGTTTGGAGTCAGGACCTCCCATGGCCTGAAGTATTATGGTGATGCTGTAGCTACAGCAGTCTATGGACAGCCATCATCAGTGACCGTAACTCCACTGTAGAAATGTCAGACTCCGTTAACATTTGGATAAAATATCTCTCAGGATAAACTGTGCAGTGTATATATTCCAGTATTGCATGTTACTATCCGTTAAAGGCAAGAGAGGACTTGTTATTCGGCGTAATTGATGTTCCTTTAACCCTTTGAGTGTCAGAGTATGCATTGCGTAGCACTCTGGCAATCAAATGGTTTAACCCTACGAACGCCGGAGGGGTGCGCAATGCATTGCTCTCCAATGTGTTGCATATCCCTCTAGCATTAATGGGGTTAATTCCTAGTGTGCCTTTGCTAGACAACTGCATGAACCCCTATCAGTAACACCTGGTCTTGGTATGAACATGCTCACCTCAGTTCTCACAGTGCTTGTCGTGCAATTTTACTTTTTCTTTTCTTTTTCTGAATTGTGGCATTCTTAGCAATGTGTCCTTAATGTCATTGTGTCTTACATTTGCTTTGCATCGTCTAACCCTTTATGTTGCTTGCTTTGATTTCTTTTCTTTCCGTTGCCGAGTTTACCCATGTATTTTTTCACCCTGCCATATCTTAGGGGGCATGGAATACCCATAATACAGTGAGCCCACCTTCCTGGTCCCAAGATGGCTCAGAAGGTTGGGACATTTGTAAAAGCAGACAGCTTCACGCCAGTCCATTTTGGAGCATCAAAGTGGTAAATAAGTATTTCTGTTTGTGTGATTTATCATTTATCCTGTAACATGTACAGCGTATAGAATTGTTTACATTCCCTACTAGCTGTGTTCATTACAAGATGTGACGAGTATAATATTTAAAGGGATAGTAATGTGTACAGTAAAGTAGATCTGGGTCTTCTGTATTGTAAACCGAACACATTGCGCTTTGTTTAATAACTTTTATGTAGTTCAAAAGATATTAAATGTAGAAAGAGCCCCCTCCGGCCCCTTCTGACTGCCTCCACGTTGAGCTGCAATCCTGTACAGGGACCAGACGGATGCAGCGAGGGACAAACTTCAGCTGGTAAGTATAAGGAAAGCCCTTCCCCCTTGACGGAATGCAGGATTTTCTTTTGCTTACTGAAGATTGTCCCTCGCTGCTCTCCATCCAGGCACAGGAAGTTCTGAGTTATAAAGAGAGACTAGCCAAACTGAGTTTGTTTACATTAGAGAAGAGACGTCTAAGGGGTGATATGATTACATTTACATATACATTCAAGGTCAGTACAAAGAACTATCCAATTAATAATTTACGCAAAGAGCTGAACAAGAGGTCATCCATTAAGACTAGAGGAAAGGTGCTTTCGACTAAAACAAAGGCAGGGATTCTTTACAGTAAGAGCTGTAAATCTTTGCCTCAGGATGTTGTGCTTGCAGATAATGCAACTGCTTTCAAAAAAGCAATGTAGGATTATCTAGCACAGAACAATATTGAGAATTATAACAGATGGCTTCACTGCAGATAGGATGTTGATCCAGGGAAATATCTGACTACCCACTTGGGGCTAAATTGGAAATGGCTTCAGAGGGCTTTTTTTTTGCCTTCCTCTGGATCAACAGATGGTGATTTTGGCATGGGCTGGACTTGATGGATGCATGTCTTGTTTCAGCCTTATCAACTGTGTTAAGTGTGACATGGCCAGAAGGGGGCGGGAGGAGGATCTTTCTACATTTAACATTTTGAACCGCATAAAAGTAAATTATTAAACACACCGCAATGTGTTAGGTTTACACTAGAGAAGACTCGGAGATATACTTTATTGTACACATTAATATCCCTTTAAAGGGGAGTATACATATGAGTAAATTGATCTTAACCCTTTGAGTTCCACAGCGGTATACAGCGTATTGCTCTGCAATGTGTTGCATACCCCTCTGGCACTCAAAGGATCAACGTTTTAAGGACACCCAGTGGGATATGCAATGTATTGTACACCCCGCTTGTCCTTAAAGGATAATTTATATGACAAAGACTATTCTTATTTAGAAGTCCTCCATAGAGAAAAGGTGTGTGTATATTTAACTTTGTATTTAAGTACCATTGGAAGTCTGCCTTTTGTTTACCGCTTTACAGTAGACATTGAGTGAAAAGCCCCTCCCTTTTTCCTGCAGAACTGTGTAAGATCGTCAGATTGTGAGCTGAATATGCCCAGCTATAGAATATAACAGTTCCAGTAAACAATTATATAATGATGCTGAACTCCTTCATGGATGGGTACATAGATAAGTCCTCCTGAGCTATAATTGCCTTTTAAATTCATGTATAGTGGGTTTTTTTCCCTACAGTAGTAAATTTAAAGGAGTACCATACTGCATATACAATAATGAGAGGCTTGTAATACATATCCTTTTCCGTGTCAGAGCTCTCTCTTGTAGCCTATTCTTAAAAATGCCCATTTCACAATCTGATGCTCTTAGATTGTTCTGCTGGGTTTTCTCATTTAAAGTACTGATGCTCATTGAATGAGAGCATTTCTAATCTAAATGCAGACTTCAAATGGCGTTCCAATAATCCGACTGCAGATTAAATGTGAAAATATAGATATTCCAGATTGTAGTGTGAGGAACCGCTACGTATGGAAGTAATTCTATTAACCTTTGAGCACCAGAGGGGTACGCAATGCGTTGCATATCCCTCTGGCACTCGAAGGGTTAAAGATTCATGTATGACTATAGGTATATTTCCCCTTCAAGTAAAAATGAACCAGCTGAATCTAAAAGCATGCAACTATTGTCAGTGATTTTCTTATTAACACAGCCTTGTAATTCTGCTCTAACATGGCGATTCTTGAAGTGCTGTTTTCTGCCTGTAATGCTCTGCTGTATATGTGGCTCACAAATCTAATGTAAGTATAACCGTCCCTCCCCCCACATTCGTATTCTTTCTTCTTAAATCTGGAGCATTTGGTTTAACAGAAATAAATAGCTATTTGTGATTTTTGAACATTTAATAGGATCATTATATTTTAGGAAGGTACCAGAACACTCGGTCAAGGTTGGGAATAAAACCTAAGCGTAGGCGCATTTTTATCTGTGCTGGGTAAAGAAGAACGAACATCTCCTTTATATTAACTCCCTCCTTACCTTACTAATGGCCTCTATGAATTGTTGCTTATTGGCTCGAGCGATAAACTTGTTCAGTCAGTCCTGGATGTGTTTTCCATGGAGACAGAGATGACTGTTTCTCACAGGAATATTGGACCTCAAATACAGCTCACTGCATGTGGAAATCTTAAAGGGATAGTAATACTTAAAATGTAAAAAAAAATATGTTGTAGGGTTTATCCCCCTGAGTAAAACAAGAGTACTCCACTGCTGAAAGGTGTTTCATTCAAAAGTTATTAATTTTCAAAGGTGAATTTTTTAGGTGCAATATCACAGTGGCCTGAAATTGTACAGTGGCGCAGTTGCTACACAATCCTATGGACAGCTCTGGTCCCGGGACCATAAATCTCCATAGGATGGTGTAGCAACAGCGCCACTGTACAATTTCAGGCCACTGTGATATTGCACCTAAAAAATTCACCTTTGAAAATTAATAACTTTTGAATGAAACACCTCTCAGCAGTGGGAGTACTCTTGTTTTACTCAGGGGAATAAACCCTACAACATATGTATTTTTTTTTTTTTACATTTTAAGTATTACTATCCCTTTAAAATGTAAAAATACTAGTAGTGTGGGGCGGTGTTGCCCGTCATGTTATAACCATTGGGAGTACGTGTGTGAAATGTAGACACACTGATAAATACTGACATGCAACACACAGGCAGACACGTACACACACTGAGCAGCAGAAACATGCAAAAGACACGCGCACACACACGAAACAGACATGCATGCGTGGCGGTTCCAGCTCTTGCTGGTCCCCCAGATCTGTAGGTTCTGAATGTAGAAGTGTGGGCTGTGGCACCCTGGGATTAGAGTAGGAGCTTTACAGTGCTGTGTAAGTAATAATGTTGTATTGAAGTGAATATGTGCAGTATTCAGAGCATTAGAAGCCAAATGTAGCCCTCTAGAGGACATAGCTTCACAATGTGTTGTCATCCTCCCTCTGGTCGTTAAATCAGTGATATCTGTTATTTCCTTTACTTTCGGGCAGAATTGCAGTATTGTGCCTCTGTGTTTGGCATGTAGATGTGGAAAGCAAAGCTCAAAATAAGATTGTGAGAGACTTATAGCAAGCAATGTGTTAAAGGGATAGTAATACTTTCATTAGGGCTCAAAATTTCCACTAGCCAATGGCGAGTGAAAATTCAGCCCTGGTGGGTATGTTATGGCTTGCGGTGGCGAATAACTTCATGTCTGGCTAGTAGCAAAGGACTTCACATTTTAAGCCCTGCTTTCATTACACATTCTTTAATGCTCTTAAATAAATAAACCAAACGTTCCAAGTCTCTCTCTTTTTTTTTTTTTTTTTTTTTTTTTTTTAAATGTTGTATACTTGTAAAGTTCCCCCTCCTGCCCCTTTTATTCACATCAGTGTTGTAGCTGACACTCGTATTCTGGGCCGCAGACCTGATGGCTTGTTTACATTTACATAAAAGTGTAATATGTTAGGTTTACACTAGAGAAGACTCGGAGATATACTCTATTGTACGCATTACTATCCCTTTAAAGGGGAGTATACATGTGAGTGGATCTTATCCCTCTGAGTTCCACAGGGAGTATGCAACGTATGCAGAGCCAAAATAATGTTGCATAGAAAGAATCTTCATGCAAACGGTCTACAAAGTGTGCCCGGGGAGGGCAGAGTGTGTGTGTGTGTGTTCTGCATCTGCCCAGTAAGTTTCTTGTATTCCAAGCCTCTTTTTCGTGTTCTGAGCATGCTCATTCAGTTCCTTCAAGTCCAAGCCTCCTTTTTCACATCCACACTGTATGCTGAGGGAGGGCAAACTTCTTGCCGAGTTTTTGACAGGAGTGACCAGGGGATTCGGCCCGTGCCCACTCCTGTCAAAATCACGCACCCGTTGTATCTCCAGGACTGGCAGTAGGGAAGGGGAGGAGACTTGAATATCCCCTCCTTATTGCTGCCCCTGGTGTGTAAAGCTTTGGTCAAGTTTTTCGATCACATAATGCTTTATCTCCATGGACATGACATCCAGGACTGATTGATCTTCTCTTAAACAAATATGTAAGAACAAAATTAATAGGGGTCATTAGTATTTTTTGGCCACAGTAAGGGAAGTGTGTGTGTGGTAATACTTCTCTAACTCCTGGGATGCTATAGACGTCACAAACACATTGCAAAGCACTGCACTGAGAACTTTGTAGTTTCAATGGAGTTTTGTTCCTAGACTCCAGACTAGAAATGCCTTCTATCCTGCACCTTTTCTTTTTTCTTCCCCTTCCATTGTAAGTCTGCAGCGATCATTAACCACACGTATCCAGATTTGTTGCTCTGATCCTCCTTTTTCCATTGCTCCGCAAAGCCGTGCCTGAGTGGGGCTGGGGAGTTATTCTGGATTGTTTTGCTGCAGAAAACACTCAAGATTGGTTTGAATATTTTTACAATTAAATGATTACAAACATTAACCCTTTGCATGCCAATGGTTGTCCTTGGCCCTCAAAGGATTATTCTGCTGCAGACAGATGAACAGCAGTCTGAGATGCAGGCAGCTGCAATCATGAAGATCCAAAAAAATGATAGAAATACGCAGTAGTGATTTGATTAGGGCTATTACCTAGGTCACACCTCCCAAGTGTCCCTCTTTTAGACCCAAATTCTAATGTCCCTCTTTTTAGGAGATCAGACTGTGTGGTGTGTATATAAGTGTATCACCCTGGTGTCCCTGTGTTTAGGAGATCAGACTGTGTGGTGTGTATATAAGTGTATCACCCTGGTGTCACTGTGTTTAGGAGATCAGATTGTGTGGTGTGTATATAAGTGTATCACCCTGGTGTCCCTGTGTTTAGGAGATCAGACTGTGTGGTGTGTATATAAGTGTATCACCCTGGTGTCCCTGTGTTTAGGAGATCAGACTGTGTGGTGTGTATATAAGTGTATCACCCTGGTGTCCCTGTGTTTAGGAGATCAGACTGTGTGGTGTGTATGTAAGTGTATCACCCTGGTGTCCCTGTGTTTAGGAGATCACACTGTGTGGTGTGTATATAAGTGTATCACCCTGGTGTCCCTGTGTTTAGGAGAGCAGACTGTGTGGTGTGTATGTAAGTGTATCACCCTGGTGTCCCTGTGTTTAGGAGATCACACTGTGTGGTGTGTATATAAGTGTATCACCCTGGTGTCCCTGTGTTTAGGAGATCAGACTGTGGTGCGTGTATAAGTGTATCACCCTGGTGTCCCTGTGTGTAGGAGATCAGACGGTGTGTTGTGTATAGAAGTGTATCACCCTGGTATCCCTGTGTTTAGGAGATCAGACTGTGTGGTGTGTATATAAGTGTATCACCCTGGTGTCCCTGTGTTTAGGAGATCAGACTGTGTGGTGTGTATATAAGTGTTTCACCCTGGTGTCCCTGTGTTTAGGAGATCAGACTGTGTGGTGTGTATATAAGTGTATCACCCTGGTGTCCCTGTGTTTAGGAGATCAGACTGTGTGGTGTGTATATAAGTGTTTCACCCTGGTGTCCCTGTGTTTAGGAGATCAGACCGTGTGGTGTATATATAAGTGTATCACCCCGGTGTCCCTGTGTTTAGGAGATCAGACTGTGTGGTGTGTATAGAAGTGTATCACCCTGGTGTCCCTGTGTTTAGGAGATCAGACTGTGTGGTGTGTATAGAAGTGTATCACCCTGATGTCCCTGTGTTTAGGAGATCAGACTGTGTGGTGTGTATATAAGTGTATCACCCTGGTGTCCCTCTCTTTTAGGAGATCAGACTGTGTGGTGTGTATATAAGTGTATCACCCTGGTGTCCCTGTGTTTAGGAGATCACACTGTGTGGTGTGTATATAAGTGTATCACCCTGGTGTTCCTGTGTTTAGGAGATCAGACTGTGTGGTGTATATAAGTGTATCACCCTGGTGTCCCTGTGTTTAGGAGATCAGACTGTGTGGTGTGTATATAAGTGTATCACCCTGGTGTCCCTGTGTTTAGGAGATCAGACTGTGTGATGTGTATATAAGTGTATCACCCTGGTGTTCCTGTGTTTAGGAGATCAGACTGTGTGGTGTGTATAGAAGTGTATCACCCTGGTGTCCCTGTGTTTAGGAGATCACACTGTGTGGTGTGTATATAAGTGTATCACCCTGGTGTTCCTGTGTTTAGGAGATCAGACTGTGTGGTGTGTATATAAGTGTATCACCCTGGTGTTCCTGTGTTTAGGAGATCAGACTGTGTGTATATAAGTGTATCACCCTGGTGTCCCTGTGTTTAGGAGATCAGACTGTGTGGTGTGTATATAAGTGTATCACCCTGGTGTTCCTGTGTTTAGGAGATCAAATTGTGTGTTGTGTATATAAGTGTATCACATTGCTCCACAGTAATAAAACTCACATTTTTGTTTCTTTAAACGTCAGTATATGTGTTTCTAAATTACTTTGCTTAAATAAATTACTTTGGTCTTGTTATGAGTCATTTATTAGGTAAGACAACGAGGTGTCAAAAGGTCCTGAAACAGCCTGAAAATTGTCATTATTGTCCCACCCACCGGTCACACCCCCAGCCATACCCCCTAAAACACAATTGTACCTGTTTGGCAATTTGAAATGTTGGGAGGTATGCCTAGGTACATCTTGTTAAACAGTCACTCAGTCTTCCAGGTATACTATCCCAGTGAAGAATACCTTTAGCCTTGTTCACACTGAATGCATTGCTAAATCATAGTTTACTTGCCTGCAGTGTCACTGTGTTCAACATGGTAATGTTGGTTTGCCCCAAAATCGCTCAGGTTGTTTGCTTATTGCCCCATGTTTCTGAACAAAAAGTGAAATGTCCCCACAATATTCCTGTGATGTGTAGTTGTATTCTGATCAGGCTGCCCATCGTTAACATTCCCAGGAGGCCTGAAGATGTTGCTCTCTGACCATACAATGCTACATTTTGTTAATATAAATTCAGTTGTGTTTGTCCCTTAAATTTCATGTTCCCTCTCCTTTGCCCCTGCTGATAACGGAGATCTGCATGAGATGTCAATACCTCACTCCCTTATGGGTAGAGAAACAACATTGCCATCCTCTCCTGTGTTGGTGAATGTGCCAGCAGTGGGCTTTTATGGAGAAGAGAGAATTCCCCATAAGTGCTTAGTGAAGAGATGACTTCACTTAAAACGTGTAGTTAATTTGTTCAGCCAAATTGGAATTTTCTGATTACTTCTTGGACAGAGGTTAAAATAAGACATTTGGAGGCATACATTAGAGTTATAGCTTGGGCTATTACCGATGCAACTAGTGTGAGGTTACTCAAATGCATTATTTTAAGTGGATAATAAATCCATCTCTCTTGTGATACAATTGCTTGTAAAATGAATAATCCGGGAGAGTGACATCATATCAGGTGTCTTACGTTTTGTTTGCCTGGTCTAGTGGCAATGAAAGTTTAGAAAGTTAAGTACAACCTGCCCTGCACCCCATTGTATTGATTTTACTTTAAAGTGTAGCTCTCATGTCCCATAAAGCGAAGCCTACTTTAACGGTTAGTAATGTCTTATATGTGTAAAAAGTAATATTGTAGATAATCAAAAAATAAATCCATCGATGTCAGTCCGATATACATTGATAAAATTCTCCCCTCACTGATGTCGGCTGTAAAACTGACAGAAGGAGATTTGTGTCGGTTCCATACTTCATTGGAACGGTCCGCAAAGTGTGCTTGCAAACCAGGCACACTTTGTAGACCGTTCCAATGAAGTAATTATTTTTAGATTGTGGTATTTCGGCTCTGCTGAAGAGCTGCCTGCTGGTCCCTGAACCAGGATCCTCTTCTGACAACCGTAAAGGTATGAGAGATCGGACTGGCATCATTGGATTTATTTTTTGATTATCCAATATTACTTTTTATTTATATAAGACATTACTGACCCTTTAATAAAGCGGTACAGCTCAGCATCAAAAGTCAGTCGATCATCTCCCCTCCTACTCCCCTGTTGTGCCTTGTTCCCTCCTCCTTCAGAAACTCACAAATCTTCATATGATCTGGCACACGCTTTTCCCAATGTGCATCCAGGTCACGTGGTCACCTCTGTAGCTCCCAGGACATGAATCCATTTAAATCAACTGGGACATTTATTTATTACCTGTATACAGCGGCTTTGTCTTATACACCATCCACTAGTGTCAGTCTTCCGATGAGCCTACTCACAATTGTTATTAATCCTTTAAGTGCCAGAGAGGTACACAGTGAGTGAGGTGTACGCAATGAGTGCATGGATGCGCTCTCACTTTGCCTCCACATGACCTGGGTGCGCATTTGGAAGAGCACTCACAGGTCATATGAAGATTTGGGAGTCTCTGAAGGAGGAGGGGGCAAGGCACAACAGGGGAGGAGTAAGGGAGGTGATTGACAGCCTTTCAGTCCTGAGCTGTACACCACCGATCGCACCAGTGACATCAGCAGATAACTCTCTTAACTGCTAATATCTCCGTGACCATACAGAAAAATTAGGGTTTGAAAGCGGAACTACCACCCATGTGAAACTTAGCCCCAAATAATTACCCATCTGGTGACTAGCTGCTAAATAGCGCTAGTCGCCAGAATTATTACCGCTTTACTGAGAATGCACACTGCTCCTTGGACTGACAGGCAGCAACCAGCGCTGACATCTTTCCATAGTGACCCCTGCGCTGTCAGTCCCAGCCGGCTCTAGGAGGGATTGCTAGGAGCCGTTCGGCTCCAAAAGGGATGGACAGCGCAGGCATGCAGTCGTCACTATGGAAAGCTGTCAGCGCTGTTTCCTGGCTGTCAGTCCTGGGAGCAGTGCGCATTCTCAGTAACGCGGTGATAATTCTGCCGACTAGCGCTATTTAGCAGCTAGTCGTCAGATGGGTAATTATTTGGGGCTGAGTTTCAAATTGGTGGTAGTTCCGATTGAAGCGTTATTAAAGATGGCTATTTAAATAGGCTTGGCTTTATGGGAGGTGAGAATTACACTTTAAAAATGAAAGAAATCCAAGGATTTTGCAGCTGCAGACGTGACTCGGTAGCATATCTCACAACATTCCGACGTGGCCAAAGAAGTTACCTTGTTTCATGCCTCCCAACATCTCAAATGGCCAAAGAAGGACACTTTTGTTTTAGGAGGTGTTGCTGGGGGAGTGGCTGTGGGGTGGGCATTTTCAAGTATTTTTAGGCTAATTCATGACCTATTGATATGTCTTTGTGTAACTGAATACATGGTTTAGAGAGAGACCAAAGTATTTTATTTGCGCAAACTAATTTATAAACTCAAATACATTAATGTTTGTTTAAGCTTCAGTGAGTTTTATTTCTGCTGAGCAATGTGATACACTTATATACACACCACACAGTCTGATCTCCTAAACACAGGGACACCAGGGTGATACACTTATATACACACCACACAGTCTGATCTCCTAAACACAGGGACATCAGGGTGATACACTTCTATACACACCACACAGTCTGATCTCCTAAACACAGGTACACCAGGGTGATACACTTCTATACACACCACTCAGTCTTATCTCCTAAACACAAGGACACCAGGGTGATACACTTCTATACACACCACAGAGTCTGATCTCCTAAACACAGGGACATCAGGGTGATACACTTATATACACACCACAGAGTCTGATCTCCTAAACACAGGGACACCAGGGTGATACACTTCTATACACACCACACAGTCTGATCTCCTAAACACAGGGGCACCAGGGTGATATACTTCTATACACACCACACAGTCTGATCTCCTAAACACAGGAACACCAGGGTGATACACTTCTATACACACCACTCAGTCTTATCTCCTAAACACAAGGACACCAGGGTGATACACTTCTATACACACCACACAGCCTGATTTCCTAAACACAGGGACACCAGGGTGATACACTTATATACACACCACACAGTCTGATCTCCTAAACACAGGGACACCTGGATGATACACCTCTATACACACACCACTGTCTAATCTCCTAAACAGAGGGACACCAGAGTGATACACTTATATACACACCACACAGTCTAATCTACTAAACACAGGGATACCAGAGTAGGAAAGAGGGACAGAGGGATTCGGGTCTCAAAGAGGGACACTTGGGAGGTGTGTTTAGATAGTGTTACTGGTGCATGGGGCATGACCAAGAACTTTTACTTCATGGCCTATTGGCCTGCCTTTACGTAACTGAATACATTTATGTGCACAGACTAATTTATAAATTCACATAATGAAGTTTAACCCTTTCATTACCAGAGGGATACCCAACACATTGCAAAGGGTTGAACATTAATGTGAGTTTTATTTCACTGGGGCAGCAGACTAAGCGGATTGCACTTTCTGATCTCCTAAAGAGAGACCAGAGAAGAGGAGACTAATTGATTTGGGTCTCAAAGATGGACTGCTCCTCCTAAAGAGGGAAGGTTGGGTGCTATGGACCCCTGTGATCTCCTAAAGGGGGGACACTTTAGTGGTATGTAGTTGTAACCCTATGAAAGCCAGAGGAGCTCTGGTAACAAGAGAAAAAAACTAATGCAGAATATTTGAGATTTGTAGCCGCCCCTCCATTTTTCCAAAAGGCTGTTCACTTCCTTGACAGTTTACACACCATAGTGCACTATCACTGCAGAGATTGTTAGCAAGGTTGCTATGCCAATGGTGGTCAGCAAAAAAGTTTAAATGGATACCTCCACAGGGCATACCGTAAGACTTCAGGCTTTGGTTACATGGATCATATATACAGATCATGTGTACAAATGCACACTTATAGTGCAGTGTGTTTCATTTTATGTAACCCGTTTCATTTTCAATAGCGTTCCATTAAAGGGGAACTACCACCTGAATTAAAGATTGCTTCATTTGAATGCTCATTTGCAGTGCATCTGTAATCCTTTTATTTATTTATTTTTTAAATGTAATTCTGCATTCATCAAGATACTTGCTTTTAACTTCAGCACGTTACGTCGCTTTAGGACAGGCTGTACGAGACAGCTCTGTACCACAACCTGACCGTCTTCATCTGCGCCCCTCACCACGTATCGCCTCGTTCCCACCTCCTCCATTGTTGGAGGAATTATCCATGTAAGCTGTGACGCACTCATTGGCAAGAGAGCGCAGCCTGTCCTGAAGTGAGGTAATGGGCTGAAGTTTAAAAGCAAGGTTCTCAGTGAATACCGAATTATATAAAAAATAAATAAATAAATAAATAAATAAATACAAGGATTACAGATGCATTGCAAATGAGCCAACTTTAACTCAGGTGAAAGTTCCCCTTTAACCTCTGAGTGCCAAAAAGGTAGCGAGCATTGCATCGCAGTGTGTTAGGTACCATTATGGCACTCAAAGGGGTTAAATACAAATGTTACTCCTGTTCACCTCCCTGGTTGCTATTGTTTATGACCTGCACACAGCTGCAATTTGTGTGCACCCCCCCCCCCCCCAACAATCTCCAAATGGAGAACTGCTGCCTTATTATGACTCACTAATCTGCAAATTGCACCCACACAAGTGCCTTCCTGCATTCCCCACATCCATAAATCAGCTGAAAGCTTTTGCAGAAGTGGCAGTAAAAGCAAAGCACTCAGCTGCTCTTTATGAACTATTTTATATGTCGCTCAATTACATTAAGTATTAGGGCTCTTTCAAAACTTAACATAAAAGCAAATGTCCACTACATTAGTGTCTATTCTCCTTCACTTTTACTGAAGGAGTGTACAAACAAGTTTCCAAAATTATCATGGATTCAAATGGGGCTTTTAACCCCTTGAATGCTAGAGAGATCACACTTTGCAAAGTACTCAAGGGTTTAACGCCCCATATAGATCAATGGAAATCTACATCTGGCACAGTGCCTATAGTTTGCTCTTGAACGGTGCCTTTTCTAGCTGGGAAGTAGGTTCTTCTTTCCCCTATTATTAATTTGGTGTGCTCTATAATGACTCCTTTTCTACTTGCAGGGATTCTTTACTGTAAGGGCGGTAAGGCTATGGAATTCTTTGCCTCATGAAGCTGTGCTTGCAGATAATGCAACTGCTTTAAAAAAAAAGCAATGGATGCCTATCTAGCACAGAACAAAATTGAGAATTATGACAGATGGCTTCAGTGCAGATAGGTTGTTGATCCAGGGAAATATCTGACTGCCATTTGGAGTCGGGAAGGAATTTTTTTTACCCACTTGGGGCTAAATTGTAAATGGTTTCAGAGGGCCTTTTTGTGCCTTCCTCTGGATCAACAGGGGTATGTTTGGCATGGACTGGACTTGATGGACCCATGTCTTTTTTTCAGCCTCATCTACTGTGTTAATTGGGAATTACTGTTCTTTTGTCTTCTAAGATGCAATTAGTTTGCCCCAATGATGACTCCATTTATCTTGTTCACAAGTTTAAACAGCATTATTCAGGGGCCACAATTCTCAACAGATATTATATTCGGTTTCTGATAAGGTCAATGTAATGGCCATTATAAGTCACTGTAAATAAGTTATCAACCCTTTGAGTGTCACAGAGCTGTTCAACATCACTGGCCCTCAAAGGGTTATTTTGTTTAACATAACCTTTTTAACCTTTAACCCTTGCAGCTGATTAAGATTCCTCGCTGCTTGTCAGTGGAAGGGAAGCTGTAGTAGAAATAATTTGTGTGACCATGAACAATGGTAACTGGAGTGTGTGTGTGTATATATAATATATATATATATACACACACATACACACAATATAATAATCCAAAAGAAATGCACTAACAGGTGCCGAAACATTGATGGAAGAAACCTGCAAAAGACCTGTGAGTGCATTTCTTTTGGATTATCTATGACCTGTTTATTATGGATTAGCACCCAGGCCGGAGGCACAGTATTACAAGTGAGTGCACAGCTGTGGGGATTTATATATATATATATATATATATATATATATATATATATATATATATATATATATATATATATATAAAATAACATGTACTCGAGTATTCCACCAATCTCCCATTGATTTAACTTTTGAGTACCAGGGAGGTATCCAGGCTAATGGTGCTTTTAACCCCTTGAATGCAACACAATGCATTCAGGGGTTAAATTCTCCTTTAAATCATTGTGAATTTATAGTTGTTTTCTGTTATGAATGAATGTTTCTATAGCGCCACAAGTGTACGCAGCGCTTTACAATTGAAGGGTCTTGACAATACTGGTGCTTTGCAAAGTGAAAAGCTGGAAATGAGGTCTCTGCCTGAAAGCTTACAATCTAAAATGCAGATTTGCTATGTTGTAGAAGTAAACACTCCATACTGCTGTACCATACTGCTGTACCATAAGGAATCTTTCTTGTCCACACCAGTCTCTTGGATGATTTGTTTATTTAAGGTCTTTGTGTTTTCTCACTCCTAACAGGGTCGCGGATCAGGATTTCCTGCTAAAAGAAGACCGCGAGGTTCTGGACTCTCGGGGCGCGGTGGAAGAGGCCGTTCAAAATTAAAACCTACAATTGGCAACTTCATATTTCCAGGGGTACAAAAACAAGGATTTTCTCGATTTTAGTCTGAGTTTGAATCTAGCATTAACCTCAGAGGTGGAGCTAACACTTTTTAATATGTTGAGTAATTTTGAAACTGCTTTCAAAATATCCTAGATTTGTTAGCAGTCCTTCATTTAAAACTACAGTATGAGATGTTTGCTTTATTTATCAGGTTACTCAAATGACCCTACTGTCTAGTAGGAAATGACATTTGGTACAGAGAGTACAGTGTTGGGACCTGATACACCAGACTGTTCCAGCCAGCACTGCCTAGCTGGGGTAAACAGAAAAATAAAAGCTAAACGTCTTATAAAGCGTAGTTTTAAATACCCAGTGGCTAAAATGTATACAGGTGACTTTGAAAACTTTCACATCACCTAAGTTCTTTATACTATGAAGACTGTTTCTCAAAGTAAATAAAGGGTGCTCCCACTGCTAGGAGGTGAGTAATTCAGTGTTATTACACTTCAAACTATTTTTTATATTTAATGGTTATCAACATTGTCAGTTGGTGTCTATTTAAGTTTTTCATTGCTTTATATGGGTGAGATAAAGTCCTGGCTAAAAGTGTCCAAAGAATGTGATAACCTTTCTACCACTATGGCACAGTTTGAACTTTAATAACGTGTAAATAAAGCAACTCCCAGTAAGGGGGTACCCAGTGTTGCCGTACAATGTATGTTTCTTTTAAAATTAGTACTTTAACGCTCCTTTAAAGGGATAGTAATACTTTAAATAAATGTTCATTAATCTTATAGCCCTTAAAAATACAAATTCGGTGAGCCCTTGCGGCATCACTCAAACCTGTATTGTTTTAGAGATAGCTGCTTTCAAAGTTTCCACTCCCCCTGACATCAGCGTTCTAGCTGACTGCAGGGGAATCCGGGACCGGAGGAGGCTCTTCAGCAGAGCCGAGATCGCATTATAGAAACAGAAATCCTTCACTGAAATGGTCTTCTATGTGTGCTTGCTTTGCAAGCACACACAGAAGACCATTTCAGTGAAGGATTTCTGTTTCTATAACGCAATCTCGGCTCTGCTTCAGAGCCTCTGCCAGTCCTGAGACCGGATTACCCTGCAGTCAGATAGAACACTGATGTCAGGGGAGAGGGAACTTTGAAAGCGGCTATCTCTCAAACCATACACATTTGAGAGATGCCGCAGGACTCGTTGAACTTGTATTTTTAAAGGCTATAAGATTAATTGAAGTTTATTTAAAGTATTACTATCTCTTTAAAACCATCTCCCCTTCAGAATTAAAATTGTAATCCTTTTTATACAACTTTGCACAATTCTTTGGTAGTTTGAAAATACAACCTTTGGCAGTGCAGTTATTGGTTTCATGAGAGTGGCAGGCTGAACATTGATCTGTTCTTGATTGTTTTGTTAACTTCATTATTTTAGTGTTTTTGCTGTCATTTTCCCAATGTTCCCTTCAGCTCTTACAGATTTCGTAGCTGAGTAGAAAAACTGTTATGTGCTGTGATAATGGAGTTTCATGTGATAAATCAAGTGTGGGCAACCTGTGGGTCTATAGCGGTAACTGTATTGCAACTCCCATCATCCTCAGCCAGCCGCCAGACATTGTAGCACAGTTCTTGTCACCCAGGATGCCGTGGCACTTTGGCATGCCGTGGATGCCAGCTTAGGGTGCCGTGCTTTTTCTATGAAGATTTTGAGGAAAAATTGTAAAGTTTAGTTTCTAATGTGTATTCATAGAAATTGCAATGCACAATATGATCTTTGTTGTCTGCCATACCTAAAAATAACTTTCTCTCTATATAATATATAATAATATGAGAGAGAGAGTGAGTTTCCCCTTTAAGTAAATTACCTATAAAATTCTAGGGGTACCCTGAAGATTCCAGTTTGCATGTTGGGTGCCTTGAGCTGAAAAAAAGTGAGAACCACTGGCTTAGGATGATGGCGGTTAAGGCATTGAAAGTGTCTTTTGTAAAGAAGTGCACTGAAACACCACGCCAGATGTGGGCACACTGCACTAAGAGGAAGAGTTCTCCTATTTGCATCACATATACATCTGTGGACATGTACATGATACCACTCTGCTGCTGCTGATGTGTTTGTCCCCTGGAGACCTGGCTGTTGAGTGCAGTCCACAGTATTCCTGTTTCAGAGCATCATAGGACATGCAAAGTGTTGGTCACTCGAAGTGAGTGATACTTTCCCATTAATAGATAGATATATATATATATATATATATATATATATATATGTGTGTGTGTGTGTTTCTTCTCTGAAGACTTTAATACACATAGTTTAACTGACCGTCTGCTTCACTGCTTTGTGAGTTCTGTTTCCCCAAGAGACGTTCTCATGCTTGTGTTTTTCTGCTGTAGATAACCACCGTTGATGTTTCATCATACAAAGAGGAGGAAGAAACCTCAATGCACAACACCGTTGTCTTGTTTTCCAGAAGTGACAAATTCACTTTGCACCAGGTAGGTGACCTTATCCTGTCATCATTGGAAAGCGATGGTGGTGGTGGGGTGGGCTTTGGGGGGTTTGATTAGATTATTCGTTAATGGGACCTGCACAGTAACGCATTGCAAAGCAGTGTGTTGCGTACCACTCTGGCGCTCAAAGGGTTAAAAAAAAAAAATGAATAGATGTAAGTCCTGTCTCTCAAACATGTATAGTTTGAGGTATAATTTTCTAAATTTCACCCCTCCAGACCCTTTCACAGACATCAGGGCTCTAGCTGACAGCATGAGGTTCTGGTCGTGCGACCAGCTGGCGGCTCTTCAGCGGAGACAGAATAGTGCTATCTAAAAAGAAATATTTCATTGAAGCGGTCTACAAAGTGTGCCTGGTTTGCAAGCACACTTTGTAGACCGTTGCAATGAAATATTTATTTTTAGATAGTGTTATTTTGGCTCTGCTGAAGAGCCGCCTGCCGGTTGCACAACCAGAATCTCATGTTGTCAGCTAGAGCACTGATGTCTGTGAAAGGGTCTGGAGGGGGGAAATTTAGAAAAGTGTATATCTCAAACTATACATGTTTGAGAGAATGGAGTTACATCAATTCATTTATTTTAATATCTACAGTATTGTTAAAAGCATCCTTTACTATACCTTTAAAGGGATAGTAATAGTTCATTTTAACTTTATTTTATTTTGTAGGCATTAAAAAAACATGAAGAATGATATAAGTCTTATCTCTCAAACCTTTATGGTTTAAGAGATATTCACAAAGTATCCCCCCCCCCCCGTTCAACCAGATCAGAAGGGAGATGCCCAGGTAGACTGCAGAGAGGGACAATCTTCAGTTAAGATACGGGAAAAAGCTGAAAAACGTGTCAAGGGGGGGAAGGGCTTTCATTGTTTTCATAGAAAGAAAATTGTCCCCTGCTGTTATCTGTCCTGTCATACAACCAGATTCACATCTGAGAAGAGATGGCTTACACTAGGAAAAAGGGGTGGGAGGGGGACACTTTGCTTGTGAATATCTTTTAAACCATAATAGTTTGAGAGATAAGACTTATATCATTCTTCATGTTTTTTTAATGCCTACAAAATAAAATAAAGTTAAAACGAAGTATTACTATCCCTTTAAATAAAGACTGCATGAACAGGACAATTTACATATGCATTAAACAGCCTGTTTAGAATTATATTAGGGATAATACATGATAATAATTTTACATATTCTGTCTGTAAGTATGTGAGATTTTTTTTTCTCTTATTCCTTTAAAGGAATAGTATTGTGATATTTTTATGAAACAGAATCTTGAAGCTATTAAAAAACTAAACTACATGACCCCAGTCCTATCTCTCAAACTTGAGAGATAATCGCTGCGAAAGTCCCCCCCCCCTTTCCCTGATGTCAGTGCTCTAGCTGACTACAGAGGAATCCAGTCCCGGGACCGTCGGAGGCTCTTCAGCAAAGCAGAGATCAAGAGACATAAAAAGAGTTACTTTGCTGGAACGGTCTACAAAGTGTGCTTGTACCAGTGAAGTAACTCTTTATGTCTCTCGATCTTTGCTCTGCTGAAGAACCTCCGACGGTCCCGGGACCGGATTCCCCGATAGACGTTGACATCAGGGAAAGGGGGGGGGGGCTTCCGCTGTGATTATCTCTCAAACCATAAAGGTTTAAGAGAGAGGACTTGGGTCTTTTAGTTTTTTAATAGCTTCAAGATTCCGTTTTATAAAAATGTCACAATACTATCCCTTTAACTGTTAGTTTGCCAGGGAAGTGTACAAAGCATTATGAAGCAATGCATTTCACACCTCTGTGGCGCTCAAAGGATGTGTATAGCATTGATGTATTGCATATGTTGGACTACAACTCTGATTATCCCCAGTCTGCCTTTGGCTGATTGTGGATGAGTTTTCGATAGCATCTGGAGAGCCACGTACTAGCAGACCTAGATTATAAATTACTTTACTAAAGGCAATGTCCAATTAATAACTTTAGTGATTGCCTTGACGTGTTAGGAAATCTGTTTCTGCATGTAAAGATGTCTGATATGTATGTGTGGACTTTCCTATAGGATATCTGTGTAGTGTGCGGGAGCTTTGGCCAGGGCGCAGAAGGAAGACTACTTGCTTGCTCTCAGTGCGGTCAATGTTACCATCCATACTGTGTCAGTATTAAGGTGCGTATTACCTTCATTTCCTTCTGAAAGAGGTGGTGTAATAAAATATTTGTGCTAAGGCATTTCTCTCCCCCCATGCTAAACATGTTTTTTAAAACTTTCTTTTTCTGTTCACAAATCATCGTTTTAATATGTGTTTCGTGAACCCACAAGCATTACCTGTATATTTTGATTTTTACTTATTTCTTCATTTTGGTAGGTTTGATTCTTAAAAAAAAAAAAAAAAAAAAAAAAAAAAAAAAAAAAAGCATAAAAACAATTTTTGTGGACACTCCTAATAGAACAATAAAATGTGTCCAGAATTCCCCCCCCAAAAGTGTTTTTTATTGAAATCGGACAAATGTTTAACCCCGAACATGCAGGGAAAGAGGAATCTCTTCCCTTTCCAATAATAGTACCACCATTATGATATGATGTGTGTGTGTGTGTGTGTGTGTGTGTGTGTGTGTGTGTGTGTGTGTGTGTGTGGGGGGGGGGGTGCTGAATTAAAGGTTTTTTTAAATGGTGATCCTCTGGTAGTCTGCTGGAAGTTTCCGCACCCTGTGCTTCATCACAAATGAGTGTGGTGATGTCCAGAGATGTTTCAAAGTGTTAACTTTTCTCTGGAGAGGGGATGGGAATCTGCGGAAGGTGTTGGGATAAAGTGAAAGCATGGCAAAGTCTTAAAATAGGGGTCCTTGGTTGTGATGTCACTTGTATTTTTTTTTTTTTTTTTTTTTTTTTTTTTTTTTGCTTGCTCAATCTGCTTCCGTAAGGAAATCTAGGAGACATCCATAATACCATAAAATATCAGGTATAATGCGCACCTGTGTATAATACGCAGGTGTATATTATATCCAAGATTTTGGGGAAAACAAGAGTGCCTATGTATAATACATACACTTGTTTTCCCCTTACTAAAAAAAAAAATATTAGGGTTGGCAGATACCTTCCCTCCCCCAGCGCAATCCGATGTCAAAATAATACCTCCGATGCTGCATTTGTTGAATGGCCATTTGGTTAAGCTGCATGTGAAAAAGCTTCCTGTCCCATCTTCCCTGCGGGCGGCATGCTTGCATTTGCTGCCCGCTTCCTTCAGTGCGCTGTCAGGACCTTCCGTCTGCCTTGAGATCCTCACAGGGCATTACCATTGGCTGGAGGCGTAAGGTCCTGAGAGCGCATTGAAGGAAGCGGACATCAAATGCAAGCAGGGAAGATGGGACAGAGCTTTTTCACATGCAGCTTAAGTATTCTTTTGACATTGGATTGCGCTGGGGGAGGGGAAGGTATCTGCCAGGGCTAATTTTTTTTTTTTTTTTTTTTTTTTTTTTTTTTTTTTTTTGTGATTTAAAAAAAAAAAAAATCTTGGGTATAATAAGCACCCCCCCCCCCCCATTTCACATAAAGTTAAGGGGGAAAATTTTTTGCGTATTATACCCGAAATTTTACGGTACTTTTTTTGGGGTATACAAAGGCATCTCCCAGATGTCACTAGCAGCAAAGTAGTTAGGAGACGCACTCAAATTTATGATTAAATCTGTGCTAACATTATTATCATCTGTAATGGAAGTACTGCATCACCACAAAAAAAGCAAGTTTCAGCAGCAGTGCCATTACCCTTGTTTTACTCGACAAGACAAATCCTGGAATACAGATACTTATGACATTATCCCTTGAATGTTATAAATATGGAAGATATTTCACAGAGTAAGCTTCCAGGAATAAACTTGTACCTACGTGTATTTTCTTTGTGCCGCCTATAGATTACTAAAGTGATCCTGCGCAAAGGCTGGAGGTGCCTGGAGTGTACTGTATGCGAAGCCTGTGGGAAGGCCACAGATCCGGGGAGGTTACTACTCTGTGATGACTGTGACATCAGCTACCACACATACTGCCTAGATCCACCGTTACAGACCGTCCCCAAAGGAGGCTGGAAGTGCAAATGGTTAGTTTGTGCTTGTTTATATATATATATATATAATGCCATTTTTATATTCTTTCTTATTCTTCAAGGGCACACTGTGTGAAGTCAACTTCACTATACATTTTATTATTTTATTTTTACACTTTTATGTCCCTGTCATTGGGCTTCCTGGAACTGTCTTGCATTCATGTTTTTGCCAAGGACTATAAAAGGGCAACATAGTAATACCATGTAAAGAAGATAGCATGCAGAGCACTTGGTGCTGCAGGGGTTGTGTTACACTGTATCCCTGTCCTTTTGATGGTCACTATCCCTAAAACTCTGGAACTGAAATTCAGTGAGCTTAATGTGTAGTAATAAAATGTATAGGCAATTTGACTTGACATATTCTCCAAGTACATTGTACATAGTAAGAATAAAGGCTTGCTATCATTTTAATGTACTGTGAAAATACAGTATGTCTACTGAAAGAAGTACAAACTATTTGTTTGATTATTAACTTCAGATGTAGTTTCTTGTTACTTTACAGTTGGGGAATGATAAACACTAAATCGGGGATAGGCCCCTCCAGCTGTTGGCCACTACAACTCCCTTCATGCCTAACCAGCCAATGGCCGGATGTTGTAGTTCCCAACAGCCAGAGTGCTGAAGGGTTCACCTGTTCCTGATCTTTTACATATTCTGCAGATACAGAGGGATGTAGCTTTTTATGTAGGTAAATGCCCCATTCATCCCGAGTCTTCCACTGATACTTTAGTGCTGATACATGTGTAGAACTTGTTCTTCGCATGCGTGTAAAGAAGTTCATTTTGCTCTGCCTCCACTGACATAAGTTTCTACGTACTTAACCATTTGAGAGCCAAGGAGACGTGTAGGGCATTACAAGGCAATATATTGGACATACGTTTGGCATGCAGGGTTTAACTCTTTCTGTGACAGATGTGTATCTAATGCATTGCATCCTGGCAGATGAAAGCTGTTACAGGCAATGAAATGCGTCCAGGGAGGGGATCATTTTTTTGTCATGTTCACCCGAACATATATAAACATCCATTTCATTATGTTGTGATGAAGGCAGTTCATCCAGAAAGATCAGTAAAAACATTTTTTTTCATGATTTTTGTGGTTTAAGATGATTTCTATTGTGTTTGTTCTTTCCTTTCAAAGTTTTCCCATATGAGATGTGTGCGGTATTCAGGAAGCTACAGAGGAAAAATTCTGCAGCAAACCAACTTCACCATAGGTAACATGAACATTCCCATTGACTTAAATGTGATTTTAACCCAGTGAATGCTACATTTACTGGGTTAAAAAGCACCATTTAAATTACTGGGGAATTTTATTTGTCCCCTGTTATGCGGTTGATTTGCTGCAGAATTTTTTCTTTAGGCCTGGTTCACACAGGCAAATTTGCTGCAACAAATTCCACAGATATTGTTCACCAGAGTGAACGAGGCCGTAGCTTGGTGTATGCAACTCGTGCTGCTTTTTTAAGAGGACATAGCCAATTTGTTAGGATTTGAATTCTGGTAATTTAGGGCAGAAAGTTTGGTCCCAGCGGAGATTTGTTGATGAACTTTTGGGCATTATTCAAGAACAGAGGTGTTGGAGAAAAGTACTGACAGCTGTTTTATTTTTTTCTTAACTTTCTTGGTTTTATTAAGGTGTGTTTCCTGCACCAATTGCAAAGCAATAACACCAGGGTTACGGTGCGAGTGGCAGAATAACTACACACAGTGCGCACCCTGCGCTAGTCTGTCTACCTGTCCAGTCTGTTGTCAGAACTACATAGAGGAAGAGCTGATCCTTCAGTGCAGGCAGTGCGACAGGTACGTGATCTCATGACCTCCATTTCTTACACGGTGCGTAAATGACATTCCTCAGTGAAGGTGCCATAGCAACTTTGATGTTCCAAATGGTGCTGCTACGTTTTTCTTAGGAAGACTTAGGTAACATTTAAATTTGAAATGTCAAGTCACATATATATATAGAGAGAGAGATAGATATATATAATATATATAAATATATATATATATAATATATATAAATATATATATATATATATAAATATATAAATATATATATATATATATATATATATAATTTCTGGAGAATTTGCTTTTGGCATCTAATTATATATGTATACATATTCCCCTTCAATACGCCTTTGGTAAACAGTCTCTAAGATGTCAGGAGTGCCCTAGAAATTCCAGATTGGTAGGGGTTCCTTGATCTAAAGAAGACTGAGAACCACATGTAAGAAAATATAAATTATTCCCTATTCTTACTCATGTCATGCTTTCTCTTGCGTCCATTTGTGTATGGAGAGAACATGGGTTAAACTTTCCCTGTTCCATCCATGAGACAGGAGCGCATTCTGGAGCCATCCATTTCTTGGTCCTAGATTCATAAATTGATGGTGCTTCCTCCTTGCAGGTGGTCGCATGCAGTCTGCCAGAACCTACATACAGAGGCAGAGGTAGAGAGTGCTGCAGATGGCGGGTTTGACTGTGCTGCCTGCAAGCCATTTGCTATACCAGCTCCAGGTAAGAGGCCGTTGTGATAACATTTTCTCTCTACTCATGTTTGGTTCTCTTAGCTCATCCGTAAAGTGTCAGTCACACTTAAGGCTATAAAATAACAATTTGGAGTACCAGTGGAGCATGCTGTGGAACTTGGAAGGAGAAACCGTAGTATGTAGTTGTAGTCCTCAATAGTACAAAATCCCAGCCCCCATCTAACACAACACTTGGGGCCTTACTTGGGGAGCCAAAGATGAGCAATTCTGGTGCATAACAAATGTACCATAGGGGAGAAATAAAATACCTTAATTTAATTTGACCTAAATGGTGCTTTTAACACCTCGAAAGCAAGAGATTGCAAATGCATTGTCTGTTGGAGACATATTTGGGATTCAAAGAGGTAAAAGCCCTATTTAAATCCTTTAGTTTTTGATATTGGATGTTTTGCTGGTAAATGTTGGTGTGATTAAAAATGTTTAATACTTTGAAAGGCGTACATTAAATATTTTGTTACAAGATTGCTCTGTGCTCTACATGTTATTGTATCTGATGTTAACTCCATGAGGACCAGAAGGGAGCACAATGCATTGCAAAGTAATGCCATATTCACCAGTCTGGTTGTCAAGGGGTTAATATGTTATGATTTCAGCTGTTCCTTTTATTATGTTTCTTTCCTTAATTAATGTTTCTCTGTTTTCTTGTGATTCCATGTTTAGAAGACTGTGAACCACTGATTGATGCTCAGATTGTTCCAAAAACAAGAGAACCAGGTAAAATCCAACTGCTTACTCAGTGAAGGTGGCACGCGCTCATACTGCAGCTGGTTACTTTCTGCATTGGGATTATATTCATTTAATTAGAGGGGGGAAATTCTGCAGCAAACAGTACACCATGGGCTTTTAACCCTTTCAGTGATATGTCTCCAATCCATTGTTATGTGGAAGATCCCATTTTTAAAAAATGGGAACTTGGGGAATTTCTGTTTCTAAGTCCTGTGGTGCAGTTGGTTTGCTCCAGAGTTGCATTTGAATTTGTCCCATTCTCTCAAGAAAATAAAGAGGGATGCACACGTTAGAGGGGAAATAACTGTGTAAATATTTCATTTTTAATTAAATTGGCAAAACTGTTTTTAAAGTGATAAGTGTTTGATGTTTTATGCACCAAAACATAAGTAATAGCAAATGGCCTATTTATGGCTTTCAAAAAAACAGCTAATGCTCTACTTTCTTGCATCCCAATCCTAGTATGTAACGGGTTAACATAATATCCATACCAAATTTATCTGATAGCTAGTTGATCCTGGTAACCACAAAATGAAATGGTTAATAGTTACCAGGTAATGTTATTTAGTTGTTTGTTTTTAACACCCTGCGTTTATTCCCCCCCCCCCCCCCCCCGTTAGGCAGTTCTGAAAGAAGTTTTCAGTGTATCATGTTAACCAAAAGTCCATCAGATGTATAGTTAAGGAAATATTCACAATTTAGGAAAAGTGAAAGTCTCCTGGTGCAAGAGAGGGTATATTTAGCATATCACCCTCATATGTTCGATGGGGGCACAGGAACTGCTGAAGAGGTCAACCCAATGTGTCCTGTGTCGCTCAGCGGACTATACAGAAAAATCTTTATTAAAAATCCACCCTCTCTCGTGCATCCTATAGGTGGATGCAACAACCATCATTACAGAAAGCTCTTTAGTGAGGTCCCTGTGTCGCCCAATAAACTAGTCAAGTGGTGGGCAGCATGAGGCGTTCCTATGATCCCCTTCCAGTCTTGGCTGGTGAAGGGAGATGGAGTTGTATTCTGGCAGTAGCTGGAGAGCCTCATGTTACCCACCCCTGGACTGGAGAAAGAAGAGGATTAAAATCCAGCACATATAAAAATCCTGTTTTTCCTGACATGAAAGCAAAAAAGGCAGAATTTTTACCTTTTAGTTTTGTACGTGTCTATGTTTATAGAACACCATACATGTATACAGTGCTTTATAGAAGTAGCAATGATACAGTACACGAATACAGGACAAGGTTAATCGCATCAGGCTAAAGTGGGATCTTTGCATTGTCAGTGGGGTAAAAACTGCAGCAAAGTGAATCATACGTTGGGAAGGGGACCCTGCCCCAAACTGCTAACAATCTAATCATTACTCCTGCAATATACAGAGACATTAGGAAGAGGATCATAAGTGTAAGTACAAGGCTCCAGTAAGGGCAGTGCACAGTGACTGATGTGAATGACGGTGTGCACAAGAAGAAAATTGTTACTGAGATCCCTGAATTTACTTTTTTTTTTTTTTCTTTTTCCTTTTAAGATCCGCTGAAAACCTTCACCCAAGACGGGGTGTGTTTGACGGAGTCAGGGCTCTCTCAATTACAGAGCTTAACAATTACCGTACCGCGCAGAAAGAGGCCTAAACCAAAGTTAAAGTTAAAAATCATTAACCAGAACAGCGTGGCCGTGCTCCAGACTCCTCCAGACCCCCAATCTGAGCACTCCAGGGATGGGGAAATGGATGATAGCAGAGGTAACTTCTCAGTTTGCCAAATAACAATATGCTTATAGGGAAGCATGTTCTGTATGATTCACAGATGTGTGTATAATGCAACGTTAAAGGGATAGTAATACTTGAAAATAATTTTATTTTATATTGTAGCCCTTAAAAAAACATTAAAAAATGATATAAGTCTTATCTCCCAAACCTTTATGGTTTGGGAGATATTAGTAAGTAATGTTTCCCCCTGGAGTGACATCACTGCTCAAGCCTTCATATTTGGAATCCGGTCCACAGACCGGCCGCGGCTCTTCAGCAGTGCCGAGACCAGATCTTTAAAAATAATTTCTTCATTGGAATGGTCTACGAAGTGTGCTTGCAAGCCAGGCACACTTTGTAGGGAGTTCCAAAGAAGTAGTTATTTTTAAAGATTGTGATCTCGGCGCTGCTAAAGAGCTGCCGGCTGATCTGTGGACCGGATTCCAAATCTGTCCACTAGATGTCAGACTTGGCTAAAACAGGCAGAAAAAGTGAACTTTACTTGCTAATATCTCCCAAACCATAAAGGATTGGGAGATAAGACTTCTATCATTTGTAATGTTTTTTTAAGGGCTACAATATAAAATAAAATTATTTTCAAATATTACTATCCCTTTAATGCGTGATATATTTTCAGTCTGCAGCACTGTACATGAACCACTGCAGTCCTATAGCGTGGTTGTGTGTAATTAGCGTCTCATTAAAAAGGCAAGTTAGTCATATTACACATGTAGCAATTTTGGTGCAAACCAACTGCCCATAGGTGACATGAAAATTCCCATTCAATTGATTGGGGCATTTCATTATTTGAATGCTACTTATCCAGTGTATTGCTTTGCAGTTCATACCCCTTTGGCACTCAAAGGGTTAAAGCCTCTCTGGAATTCAATGGAACTAAGAGCCCAATTTACATTAAGGAGATTTTAGGAATGTTTGGTCACTATATTGCAGTTGGTTTGTCCCCAGAATTGCACCTTGGTGGAACTCAAAGGGCCACATTCATTAACCCCCATAATGTCAGAGGGGTACACAATACATTACTTCGCAATGCCTTGACAAATTCACCAGCTTAGCGTACTGAATACGGCCCTGTGTGTATATTTTTCTTTACACTTCTCACTTAACGGTCAGCAGGCTTTAAGTCTTCTCTAACAGGAGGTGTGAAGCAAAAGGAAAATTGCTTCCCCAGTCGGTGGAAAAGAGAAGCCTTTCTGCAATATCTTTGGGTGGAGGTGGGTGGTTAGAAGAGGCTAATCAAGCATTCAAGGGTTAATCCCTTAAAGGGATAGTAATTCTTAAAATGTAAAAAAAAAAAAGTATGTTGTAGGGTTTATCCCCCTGAGTAAAACAAGAGTACTCCCACTGCTGAAAGGTGTTTCATTCAAAAGTTATTAATTTTCAAAGTTGAATTTTTTTAGGTGCAATATCACAGTGGCCTGAAATTGTACAGTGGAGCTGTTGCTACACCATCCTATGGAGATTTATGGTCCCGGGACCAGAGCTGTCCATAGGATCGTGTAGCAACAGCGCCACTGTACAATTTCAGGCCATTGTGATATTGCACCTAAAAAAAACACCTTTCAGCAGTGGGAGTACTCTTGTTTTACTCAGGGGGATAAACCCTACAACATATTTTTTTTTTTTTCATTTTAAGTATTACTATCCCTTTAAGGACCAGAGAAGTGTGAGAGACATTGCATTTCAATATGTTGGTCACCTCTCTGGTCCTTAAAGGGATAGTAACACACACACACACACACACACACACACACACACACACACACACACACACACACACACACACATACACATACACATACACACACACATACACATACACATACACATACACATACACATACACATACACACATACACATACACACATACACATACACACACACATACACACACACATACACACACACACACACACACACACACATACACACACACATACACACACACATACACACACACATACACACACACATACACACACACATACACACACACATACACACACACATACACACACACATACACACACACACACACACACACATACACACACACACACACATACACACACACACACACATACACACACACACACACACATACACACACACCTACCTTGACGGCAAAATACAGGAATCATAGAAACATACCGAACACACTTTGTCCCATCTCTCAAACCTTTATGGTTTGAGAGATGTAAGGCAAGAAAGACCTCCGCTCCCTCCCCCTTCTCATACGTCCGATGTATAGCAGACGTCATGAGATCCGGCTTCCAGCATCAGACGGCGGCTCTGCAGGAACGCTGTCATTTACATATCTCCGTATTATTACTTCATGGGTATGGTCTAAAACATGTGCCTGGCTTGCAAGCACATGTTGTAGACCATTCCTATGAAGTAATTATACGGAGATATCTAGATGTCAGAACTCCTGCAGAACCGCCGAAAGTCGGCCAACCATAAAGGTTTGAGAGATGGGACTACGTGCGTTCGGTATGTTTCTATGATTCCTGTATTTTGCCGTCAAGTTGTTGGGGGGGGGGGGGGTTACTATCCCTTTAAAGGTTTATGAATGTCCAGTTGTGTTACTGAATTTAATGCAGATGTACAAAAAACTGTACAAGTGCAAATTATTTTCTCAGCAGTAAGAATGACCAATCTGTGGCACTTCAGCTGTTACTGGACTTCAACTCCCACCATGAGGATGATGGGAATTTTTGTCTAATTACGGTCAGGCCACAGGTTTCCCACCCTGCTTTAGAGATTTGAAAAAAAAAAAAAAAAAAAAAAGGGTAACATTTGTGTTCTAGAAGGAGATCTCATGGACTGTGATGTGAAATCAGACTCCAGCCCTGAGCGTGAACCTGTTGATGAGGATTCTAAAGGGACGGAAGTAATCGATGGTTTAAAGAAAAGGAAGAGGAAGCCATACAGACCAGGTACGGTCAGAGCTGTATTAATATGAAGGCTTCATACCTTTACATGTACCAGCTGGGATCTAACTACAACCTACTGGGCCCAGAGGAGAAATCTCAGGTCCCGTCCCCCCCCACCCCCACCCCAAGTCTGAATAAAGTGACAACACACTGACTTTAATCCTTTAACCCCTTAAGGACCGGACGTTATGGGACATTTCCGTCCCATAACGTCCGCATAGGGGCACTTGGACGCGCCGGTACACGTGACCTGTCACGTGTATCGGCGCGTCACTATGGGGCTTGAAACAGATCTCTCCGATCTTGGAGCGGTCTATTTCATGCCCTATTTTTACTTACAGCGCTCCCGGTAGAGCGCTGTAAGTAAAAAGTACGTGACGTACCAGGACCGTCAAGGGTCTTTCAAGCAAGTTTACCCTTGACGGTCCTGGTACGTCAAGGGTCCCTAAGGGGTTAAAGGGGATTTATCACCTTTAAAAAAAAAAAAAAAAAAAAAAAAAAAAAAATATTTGGCCATAGACTTGGTTACAAAAGTATTACTAGGGAAGTTGGCTTTTTTTTTAAATTTTAACTAGTTTTGCAGATATTCTACTTTTAGGTCAGATAGAGCTGTGTCGAATAATCGGCGTACTGCATTATGCTGACTGGCACAGCTCTGATTGCTTAATTCTTCTCCCACCTCCCTCCCAGCTGCCCCAGGGAGCACGTTCATGATTCCTTTCGGTGTGCTGTGAACATCAATCGTTATAGCAAGCTCTGGTAAGCATTATACTGAGGTTGCTACCTCAGTATAATGCTAACAGGAGCTTGATATAACAGTAGAAACCATTCACAGCACACCGAAGGGAAGTGTGAACGCGCTCCCTGGGGCAGCTGGGAGGGAGGTGGGATGAGAAGATAAGCTGTGCTGTGTACATTATGCGTAAGCGCACAGCACAGAAAATATCTGCAAAACCAGTTACATTAAAAAAAAAAAAAACTTCCCTAGTAATACTTTAGTAACCAAGCCTATTGGCAATTTTTTTATTTAGGTGATACATCCCTTTTAAGGAACAGAGGGGTGCACTACACAAGCCATTGGTCCTTAAATGGGTAAAGTCATGGAGCAAGTCTGAATCACAGACCCAAGGTTGCACGTCATTATCATAAAATCTCAGAAGTTCTTTGCATAACAAGGAAAGACGGTTTGTTTGAGGTGCCAGGAAGCTGCTGTATTAGGGTTTATCACCCAAATGCTGACAGTTAACCCTTTTGTGGCAGTGGTGTCCAATTTAATGGGTTTGCACCTTCCTGGTTCTCAGTATCCCTTTTAATAAAGATGAGAAGACGCTCAGTTAGGGCTGTTGTCTGCTTACTGCCAGCTAAGATAGGAAACTGATTTTAAAGCGGAACTTTCAATATAGTTAAAGTTGCCCTGCAATAATTAGGCAGGTGGCGACTAGCTTAATGATAGTTATCTTACCTCTTAGAATTACTCCTTTCTAAAGAAATCTTTAATCTTCGGAGACTGACGTCCAGGTTGGTTCAGTCTGCGCGCCTGCGCCGTCAGTCCCTTCCAGTTACCTTGTGGCGCAGTGCTATGCTTCTTAATGGAGACCGGGACTGACAGCGCAGGTGCGGAGACAAGATGTCTGCGCTGATACTTGGTTTCCGGTCTCCGAAGATTAAGGATTTCTTTAGAATCGTGTCGTTCTGAGAGGTAAGATACCTATTATTAACTAGTAGCCATCTGTCTAATTATTGCAGGGCGACTTTACCTGTGCTGAAAGTTCCACTTTAAATGGCTGCAGGAAAGAGCAGAGCTGATGGGCACACATGGATTTCAGCTCCCATAGGTTCCCCTTATGTCCTTACACTAGTGTGTTCACTTGGTAATTTTTACAACTTGATTATACAGGGGCTCAGTGATGCAAAGGTTTTGTAGTCACTGCTACTGGTTAATGGTTAATTTATACATTTAATGGAGCAGTAAAATCTGATGAAAACAAAGGTAGTCCCAACGCTTGCAGATACATCAAAAGCCATTACAGCTTGGCCTTTTTTTTTTTTTTTTTTTTTTTTTTTTTTTTTTTTTTCCCCTGTCTTAACCACACAGACCGGTGTCTAAAATACAGTTTTTGGTTGAGCCTTAGATGACAGCTCTCCATAGTAATTAAAAGCAACAGCACCACCTGGTGATCACAAACTAAATTGGAATTTAATAACTTAATACAGGTTTGAGCTGTAATAAATTTTGAAAATCTTCCATACAGTTGGAGCAATCACGTTTTACTCCACAGTAAAATAAGTGCAATGTATAGTTTTCATAAAATAAAAATGTTTACTTCTCCTTTGTGGTCATTATATGTAGTACTGCCATAGATTAACTTTATCACGTTCTTTATCATCTTTGGAAGAATGGATATTTTGTTATGGTTTGATGTGTAGTCATTCAATGGGAATAAAGCATAAAGAAGTAATATATGTATCCATTCCCACGCAGGTATTGGTGGATTTATGGTGCGTCAGAGAAGCCGGACTGGTCAAGGGAAAGCCAAGCGATCTCTGTCTAGGAAGGACTCTTCTGGGTCTGTCTCTGAACTGCTTCCAAGCAGAGATGAAAGTATGTTTTTCAAATAAAATACATATTTTAAAGCGGAACTTTCAGCAAAACTAAATTGGCCCCTCAAATTCTTATTAACATAGCGATAGGCATATACACTTATTATGCTGGAAAAGTCTGGCATTATTGAGTAATACAACTCGTTCAGCAGGAACCAGTGGGCAGCAGCGCAGACATCTTGCAGAAGTGGCATCTGTGAATCTGTGCTGTTCAATCCCGTTCACCTCCAAGATTGGTGAGTGGCGTTCCTTTGTACCTTAAGGTACAGGAAGAGTGACAACACAGACTCACAGAGCGTCTACAGCAAGATCCCTGCTGCTGATGCCTGCCAAGCAAGTTGAATGTCACGTAACTAATGCAATGGGCAAGATAAAAGGAGTATACCCTGAGAAAGAAATGCTGGCTGAAGGTCAAACCCCTCCAACAAGGGATGGGGGAGCAAGATGCTAGGGTGCACTGCTCGGGTATGGTGAATACCTAAATGGAGTTGTGCTGTGGCCAAGCCATGTAAAGGTGCTATCCGCGAAGCTAGATTAGACCCGTTCAGTTGAGCCGGAGGAGACCCGCGATAACCCCCTCTCGTCAAATTATACTGTCCCGATCCCCAGGGGGGAACCATCTCCAACAGGAACAAACGGTACTTATTCAGACCGAGCAAGAACGCGGGAACCACCAGTGGGATCCAGAAAGGACATGGAGCAGATACCAAGGTACCAATCCAGCAGGAGTGACATCTGTAATCAGGCCAGGTCATACACAGGAGATCAGGATACAGGACCAGAGGCAAGAAGAGTTGTCGCAGGGTCAGTCCAGGTCAAAACACAGGAGGGTTCAAGATAATGCAGATGGCAGGAGAGTAGTAGTCAAAAGGACAAGGCACGTAAATCACTGAAGAACAAACCACAAGGCTAGGCTAGAACACACAAAAGGACACTATACTAACGCATCAGAGGACTGGGAGCAGCCTCTACTTAAAGCCGCAACCCGGAAGTATAGGAGCGGCGTGCCTAGCAACGGGGATCAGCTGAACCGCTGCTAGGTAGGATGCTGCAGCCCTATGGATCCTTGGAGGAGAGCCACTACCAAAGCTGCAGGCAAGCAGACCCTGACGTGACATTGTGTTTCTCAATAATGCTGGACTTATTCAGCATAATAAATGTATGTATACACTGTGTGCACAATTATTAGGCAAGCTTTATTTTTGTGGATTCATTTTATTATTGAACGTGCTCTCTCTCAATCCAAAATGTTAAGAAACCTTAAACCTAAATATTTAAGAAAGTAAACGTGAGGTTTTGGCTTTCTTAGGAAAATATCTGTGTGTGTGCAGTTATTGGGCAACTATTAGTGTGCACAATTATTATGCAACTAAATGAAAAACGATAAGTTCCCATCATGTTTATTTTCATCTATTTAAGTGAGAATACTAAACAAACAACTTAAAATTTACATATAAACATTTGTGACCTTTCAAAAAAAAAAAAAAAATCAATACAGAGACACCCTTCTTTTCAATAACAGTCATAAGCCTTCCATTCATGGAGTCTGTCAGTTTCTTGATCTGTTGACGATCAGCTTTTAGGTCAAGTGAGGAGATTCCTCCAGAGACCACCGACCCAGAGCACTCAGGCGACCCAGGACTGCTCCCCAGCCGGAGAGGCTGGCGTCCGTTGTCACCATGGTCCAGAAGGATACCAGGAAGGACTTGCCCTTCAACAGATTGGAGAGGTTGAGCCACCACGACAAACTTCGGCTCCAAATGAAGAGGGAGGGATACGGACGTCTTCAGAAGGTCCGGCTGACCTCTGCACACCTGGATCACAAACCTCTGGAGCTCCCTAGTGTGAGCCATGGCAAACTTCCCCACTAGAGAGGACAGCTTCTTGGCTGGAACTGGGTAGTGAGCCAGAACAGCGGAAATCCTGGGGGCGATCTGGTGAGCCACCTTGTCTGTGAGAAACGCCATGTTCTTCTGAGTGTTGAATAGAAGGCCCAGGAAGACCAGATGCTGGGATGGTACAAGGTTTTGACTTGTCCATGTCGATGATCCACCCATGATGAGTGAGAGCATGAATTCAGTTCTGAGCCTGCTGATTAAGAGGTTCCGCAGAAGGGGCTTTCAGAAGCAGGTCGTCCATGTATGGGGTAACTCTGCCGTCCCGGTGGAGGACGGGCACTAAGGCTTCCAGGGCACGGTTGAAGACTTGAGGAGCTGTAGTCAGACCAAAGGGAAGAGCTGAAAACTGAAAGTGCCCTTGGTCTCCGGCAAATCTTAGATACTGCCTGCTCTCTGAATGAATGGCAATATGAAGGTACGCGTCCTGAAGATCCAGAGAAGCAAGGAATTCTCCTGGGGACATAGCAGCAATCACCGTCCTTAGAGACTCCTGGTGATAATGAGTCCAGATCACAAAGGAATTGAGATCCTTCAAGTCCAAAATGGGACGACAACCGCCGTCCTTCTTGGAGATCACAAAGAGGTTTGAGTAAAAACCCACACCTCTGTCCTGAACTGGAACCAGCTCTAGGACATCCTTGTCCAGAAGGGCCTGGATAGCGCCATTGAACAGACAGCATTTCTCTGCGCCCTGAGGCGTATGAGAAGGAAAGAAGCGAAAAGGAAGAAAAGAGACAAAAGGATCCTGTACCCTTCCGTCACCACCTGTAAAACCCGTGGCTCCGCCAATGAATCCTTCCAGATGCTGTGGTATTGACGCAGATGGCCACCCACAGCAGAGTGGGGACCTCGGTTCGGTGAGTCATGCCGAAGAAGGCTTGGAAGCCTTAGGCTTGGAGGAGACCTTGGGATTCCAGTGCTGTTTGGGCTTGGAGGAGGCACTTCGAGCTGAGGGAACCACCTGGTTCGCCGGACATATCTCAGTCTGAAAGGAACGAAAAAAACGATTACGCTTGAGAGGCGCTTTCTTTCTGGGGACCAAAGGTAGAAGGGTACTCTTACCCCCCTGTGGCCTCACTGATCAGATTTTTAATATCTGGCCCAAACAATGAAGTGACTTGAAAAGGCAAGGAGAGCAAGGCTTTTTTGGAAGCAGTGTCGGCAGACCAGATCTTGAGCCAAAGAGCTCGTCTGGCAACTATAGACATGGTGAAAACCCTAGCCACCAAAAGGATGGCATCAATTAAGGCAGCAGAAATGTCTTGGGCCTCAGAAATGTTGGCAAGAAGGAGCAACATATCCGAAGTAGGAGTACCCTGATGGACAGCCAGGGTGAGTTGTTCAGTCCAGACCGCAATGGCCCGGTTAACCCATTCTGCAGTGAACGCAGAACGCATGGCAGTACCAGCAGTGGCAAAAATCGACTTCAGGGAAACCTCAAGTTTCTTGTCAGTCCAGTCTTTCAGAGCAGAGGCATCAGAAACTGGCAAGGCAGTAGACTTGGATAGCCTGGAAGTAGGAGCATCCACTTTGGGGGGATGAACCCACTGAGCAAGCGCCTCCTCAGAAAAGGGGTAAAGCTTGGCAAATTTCTTGGAGACAGAAGGTTTTCTGTCCGAGGATTTCCATTCATCAGACACAAGGTGGTCAAGAGTGGGGTTAGGTGGATAACAAGTAAGGGGCTTTTTAGGCTCCTGAAATACATCCGAGGGATCAAAGGGAACCTCTTGAACTAAGGGAATGTTTAGGGTAGTCAAAACAGCCCTGATCAGGCCCTCAGCCGAGGGCTCAGGATCTGCCTCAAAGGGATCCCCAAAAAACTGAGAGGAGCCCACAGCAGAACTTTCCTTAACCTCTGAATCCACCAGCAGTTCTTCCTCAGAGGAATCTGATACGTCAGGGAAGACTTGACGGAAGAGGGGGTCTGCCAAGAATGGAAGACCCCCTGTAACTGGGATGGAAAGAGTTGCAAAATAGACCTAAGGTCCCTAGTAGCAGCCTTGAACTCTTGCACCCAAACTGGCTCTAATTCATGGCTGGAGGTCCCTGGAATACTCCCAGGGACATCAGAACATGCTGGACATAAATGACCTGAGAATTCTCTAGGTAACCTTGAATGACAGGAAGAGCAATGTGCAATGGGGGATACAGAGACCCCAGCATCCTTAGTCTTAGGTCTGGCCCCAAGCTTCAATGGATTAGACGTTCTCACAGTGTCAAATAGACCTACTGTATAAGAAATCACCCAATTACAGTGTGTCGGATTAAAGTTTCACCCCAGAAATCTCTAAAACAGACTTATCTGGCAGGTGAAGGGTTCGTCAGCAGAGGAGAGAAGGAGATTCAAAGCCCTGCGTAAGATACTCATTCTGGTAATGGCACAAAATGGCTGCCGCAGCAGGAGCCAATCAGAAACGAGCGCCCGAAGCCAACCGTTCACGGGAAATGTAGTTTTCCCAGAAAAAGTACCCCAACAGTGCCCAAAGCCCCCAGAGCCCCCAACACACTAGAAACATGAACCGGATGATAGAGCAAGGGCAGACAATAAAAATTAGCCATCTCTGAAGTCGCTAGGTGGAGCGGTTGCAGAGAGATGTCCCAAACTGTACAGTCCCATAGGAGTGAATGGAGCAATGGCGCCTATGCGGTAAAGCGCGCCTACTCAAATTTTACAAAGTTGAAACCGTAAAATAAAAATACATGAAACATAACTAGAACATGTTAGGAGACCCAATAAAAAACTGAACCCATAGGAAAAGTGTCAAAACACTCCCCCCCCCCCCCCAAAAAAAAAAAAAAAAAAAAAGCAAAACCAGCAGTTAAAGGGTTAATTACCTCAAAAACCTACTCCAAACACCCATCAGACATACAGATAGATCCAATGAGTGCAAGAATGTGCAATAGGAACTCCAAAGGAAAAACCCCTGTGCGAAGGGGCACTGTGGGACATGTGGACCTGCAGCACTCAAAGGGTTGCTCACCTTTCCTGCAGATCTTCTGTCTTCAGATTACCATGATTAAGAAGAAGCCTCGGTGGGCAACTCCTGAGGAGAGAACTTTAACCCAAAAAACACCTGGATACTGAACCAGCCACATCTAGGGGAATTGTCAGTTATGGTAATCCACCTAATGGTGGTATTCCATTTCTAACAGAAAAATAAAAAAATGTCTAAAACTATAGCAGAACTTTTCTCATGCCTGTGTCTTCACCAAAGAACAAATCTTTCTGGAGCTGGTTGGCTAGCTGCAGCCAAGGAGGGAAGGTAGACGCCACCCCTGCAATCAATTCTATAATTGTTCCTGCCTTCTTAAAGGGGTGGATCTCCTACACAAAGTTACCAGTAAAGCTGTATTGAACGACAGAGAAATCATGGTCTTCTTGAAAGATGCAGACTTTTTCCTGCACCACTGCTTGAAGAAAGTGTCTTCTAAAAACTGGCACTAGGTTTTGGAGTTGAGTCCATCTTCAACCCAAAAAGGTCCAGCTAGTTCATCTTTGATAATGCCAGCCTATACCAGTACCCCTCCTCCACCTTGCTGGAATCTGAGTTGAAGTGGAGCTCTGTGCCCATTACTGATCCAGCCCCAGGCCCATCCATCTGGACCATGAAGAGTCACTCTCATCTCATCCTATAACATAAAGTCCTAGAATGCGTCGCTCACTGTGTGTGTAACCACACATGCGTAGTAGGGACTCGCCCAGGAGCACAGACAGGCTGTGAGCCATCCGGAGCTCCCCGCTCTGGATCATCCCGTGTATACAGGCTTTGTAACTAGTCAGTCCATAAAACCTTTGAAAAATCTGTCTTCAGATATTTCTTGCCCAGTCTTGACATTTCAGCTTACGCATCTTGTTCAGTGGTGGTCTGGTTTCAGCCTCCCTTACCGTGGCCTTATCTCTGAGCTCTGAACACCTAGTACTTCTGGACACTCCAGGTAGGTTGCAGTTCTGGAATACGACAGCACTGGAGGATAATGGATTCCTGGTAGCTTCATGTTTGATTCTTCTCAAATCTCTAGCAGTTAATTTGCGTCTCTTTTTTTTTTCTCAACACGTTTCTTGCGACCCTGTTGACTATTTGCAACAATACGTCTGATGGTTCTGTGATCACGCCCCAATATCCTAGCAATTGCAAGAGTGCTGCATCCCTCTGAAAGACTTTTTACAGTTTTTGACTTTTCAGAGTCCGTTATATCTTTTTCTGCCCATTTTGCCTGAGGAAATGAAGCTGCCTAATAATTATGCACACCTTGACATAGAGTGTTCATCTCTTTAGGCCACGCCCTCTCTCATTACACAAATACACCTCACCTGATATGCTTAAATCCAATAAGCATTCAAGTTTATACAGCTTGGAGTTGGAAAATATGCATACAAATGGTGATATGGTCAAAATACTCGCCTAATAATTGTGCACACAGTGTATAGTATAGCTGTGTTAAGCATTTGGGGGGGAATTTAATTTTGATGAAAGTTCCACATTGATGTCAAGTTTGTTTTTTTTTTTTGTTTTTTTTTCATTTAAATGTTGGCTATCAATTATACTGACTAAAAGTTAAAAACTCTCAAATTTCTCATTGATTTAAGTGGGACTTTTATGCTCTGAAATGCCTTGTCTCCAGCTCATTGTTTTGCAATGAGTGTGGGACCTCTTGGATTGAAGCAAATTAACCCCTTAAGGACCAGCGGTCCCAGGGGGTGTGGTCCTTTACGGACCAGATAGGAAAGTTTGACGTGCCGTCCCACATGACTGATCGCGTGTGCCGGCACGCTGAACGGGGGACTGAAAGATCACTCAGGTGTTGGAGCGATCAATTTCAGTCCCTGCTATTACTCACGGCACTCCTGCAGGAGTGCTTTGAGTAAAAAGTACGTAATGTGCCAGGATCGTCACTAGTCCTTAAGTGCCGGACAGCCATGACGGCCCTGCCACGTCACTGGACACAAAGGGGTTAAAAGTCCAATTTCACACCTGCTAGGTGAATGAAATCCAGTACACCTGTACTATTTGGGGAAAAACTGCCCAAAGGTATCGTTTCTTACCTTGTAATTACACCTCCTGTAGTTTCCTGAACACGGCCCATAGTGTCCCAATTAGTATGGAAGAGGTTGATTTTTACAACATCATCTTAGCTTTTAAAGGAGCAGTAACTTTTTTTTTTTCTGGCTAAATAAAAGTAGATTGTTCACTGCCGTGAGATTTTTCAAAAGGAAGTTACAGCTTGAATATTTTTTCTTTTTAATGGTGTTTTCCGAATTATGTTTTTATCACTAGCTATGGAGCATCATAGTCTGTCCCCATATACAGTACATTGTAAATGCTTTTTGGACACCAGTTACAATGAATGTGAAGAGCTTGTTTGAGCAGTAATAACTTTTGAGTGAAGCCTATCATAGCAATGGGAGTACAATGGTTTTACTCATCAGGAAAATTAGTTTTAATGTGTTTTTTCATTAAAAAAAAAAATATATATATCGCCCTTTAATTGTTCAGAAATGTCCTGTCCTCCACTGCTATTTTCTTGCTTTTTTTTCCTCAATTACTAGATACATATTGTTCCCCAATATAATCTGTACTTTATTATAGCCCAAGTCAGAGGTTTCCTGTATGTAGTTCCTGGGAATCTTTTTAAAGTATTAAGTGTTTTTACTAGTTGAAAAGCCTGTTACACGGGCCACAGTGTCACTGCCAGCTGGTCGCGGGGTAGTCATGCAATAGAGACTGCCCGCACCGCAGCTGATGCACCGAGCTGGACACTCCTTTGGAGCGTCCAGCTTTGTATCAGCCGCGGCACAGGCAGCCTGTACTGCACATGACTGAGTCGTTACACACATTTTAGCGAATTATTATATAGGATGCTTTGTAAACTATACCTGTCTGTGTTTATATGAAGACTGGAGTGAACAGCTACCAGACACACCAGTAGATGAATGTATGCCCGGCTCTGAAAGCACAGACAAAATAAAGAAACGCTATCGCAAGAAGAAAAACAAGCTGGAAGAGACTTTCCCTGCATATTTACAGGTAATCCGTCTACGTCCATTCACTTTTCTACTGGGAATAATCAGAGCAGCATATAAACAGCATTGATTTTCACAGTGTGTTTCTTCCTGTTGTGGGCAACAGTGGCTCCAAACAAACCTCGTTAATCCCTTCTCCTCTCCATACAGTAGTCACTTACCAACCCCGTGGCAGCAATGTTAGCCTGGTGCAGACCTCAGAAACCTCCACATATTTTGATAAACAAATAAGAACAAATTTCACTCAGAATAATACAAATATATTCCAAATAGGTAATTCTTGACATTGTAAGTGCAAAATAAATATCTCACATTATGGGATTGAGAACATTTATCCACCAACACATTTTCGTCTTCACAAAACTCGTTCCTCAGATTTTGATAATGAGAACTTGTGGAGGATTTTGAGGTGACCCACAGAGTTGGAGAATGGGTATTGTATGAAACCGGGTAGGCAGTAACCAACTATGATGGGACCAGCTGTGCCCACCACAGTGCTTTAGTAAAGCTGCATTGGAAAAACCAATTTAAATGCGACATATAAGCTGGCCAAGAGTTAAGGTCTGTGCTGAAGTTGTTTTTTTGATACTTCCAATTATTCTGCTTAAAGGGATAGTAATACTTGCAAATTATAAATCCCCATATTGTAGGTTTGTTAAAAAGAAACTTAATGCCCCCAGTATCCTCTTTCAAACCCTTATGGTTTGAGAGATGATAGTTCTCAAAGTTCCCCCCTCCCTCCCCCTTCCCTGACTGAACGCTGGCTGCAGGGGAAGCTGTCGTACGACAGTCTTATGTGCATCAGGCGGCTCTGCAGCATTGCCGAGATCGCGTTTATAAAAAAGAAATCTTTCACTAAAACGGTCTTCTACGTGTACTTGCAAACCAAGCACATGTAGAAGACCATGTAAGTAAAAGAATTATTTTTTATAAACTCAATGTCGGCTCAGCTGCAGAGCCGCCTGATGCACATAAGACTGTCGTATGACAGCTTCCCCTGCAGTCAGTGTTCAGTCAGGGGAGGGGGGGGGGACTTTGAGCGCTATCATCTCTCAAATCATAAGGGTTTGAGAGATGACACTGGGGGCAATAAGTTTCTTTTTAACAAAGCTACAATATGGGGATTAGTAATTTGCAAGTATTACTATCCCTTTAAATACAAAAATGTGTGTCTCCATTCACAAGGCAGAAACGCTTGTAATTTTGAGTGGTCTATTTAAATCCTTTTCATGTAGGAAGCTTTCTTTGGAAGGAACCTCTTGGATACCAGCAGACAAAGCAAGGCCAGCACAGAAAATGTTCCAGAGGATGCATCTCGGTTTCTGTATAAAGCAAATGTAAATGCAACCTTTCTGGATCCAACTTCTGACCCTCTGCTTAGCTCTGCTGCAACCTTAACACCATCTAAACACGCTGAAGGTAATGTCTTTTATATAATATTTCACATTATGGCTTTGTTCTTTAATTGTTTGTGTGTTCTTGCCTTGAACCAACTATATCTTTTCCTCTTCCTTAACCAGCATCCTGTGTAAACAGTGTAACTCGACTTTATCTACCATTGATAAGCATTCTGTTTCCCATACTTACCTTGTAATGGCAGTTTTAGCCAAATAGATTGAGACAGCTTTCTTGGGGTCCTTTGGAGATTATAGTTGAGTTACAGACTGTCTTTATAGTCTCCCAGATAGTGTGCCCACATCACTGAAAGGGGAAGAGGAGAACCAAATGATCTGATTAAAGATGAGGCTCTCTTTACGGTAAACTTTTTTTATGACAAAAAATATATTGTAGGGATTTTCCTATTCAGTAAAATAAGGGTACTCCCACTGCCGAGAGATTTATATTTCCAGAGTTATTACAGTTTAAACCCAAGTTTTTATATATATATTAGCAGTGCCCTCTAGTGGTCAAATTCTAATTAGATTTCCTGTTAGATTCTAATGGAGAGGAAAGTCCGAGACATACAGTTCTCCATAGAATGTGATAGAAACTGCCTGTCACTTCCTGTCAGTTAGAACTTCCAGGAAGGAAAAACGGTAAATTCACTTCCTGATTATTTAAACTATAAACTTTGAATAAATTATCTGACAGCGATGGGAGTGGCCTTTTTATTCAGCAGGAAATACTCTGTAAAATGTGTTTTCATAAAAAAGTTTACTGCTCCTTTAAAGACAAGTGGCTATCAGACAAGTGGAGTTTGAAAAAATCAGGTGCTTGTGAGTGTGCTTTGGGGTAGATAGGAATACAAATTTATAGTTGTTAAATCTTTTTTTTTTTTTTTTTTATTGATAAAGGGGATCTACCTGTGTGTAGTTCTGCTTTATAAGCAAGTTCCTGGCTCTTTTGGAGCCTGCTCTATTGGCTTACAGAGACATAGAGTTTAAAAGAATCAGGTGTTAGAATGGAAGCAGTAGTTTGAAATCAAGAGATCTCTGTGGTGCTGGCAAGTTCAAGGGAATTGGTTTGGTGATTGCAGAAATGAATTTCTTCTTAGGTTTGTTTTTTGGTGTTTTTTAAGCAGTTTAGAAAAACAAATTTACTGAACACACATTTTAAACCTAGTATATATGACCAAAGAGTGTGGGTTAGTGGACACTACTAGTTTAAATGTAGAACTAAATAAACAGGAGTGGTAGCAGGTTGAACAGTCTCACACGGTGCAAATTGTGTCACGTTTTTGAACACTTGGAGCGGTTGTTGCAAGGGGTTACTGCTGTAGCAAGTGTGAGCAAATCGTGGTAATAGGAGAGCAGAGACGGGAATGTGAATGCCGAACAGTACTTTGTCTCCCAGGTGCTTGGGTTCAGCATATTGCGGACAGGGCAGACAGATTATTGGGAGTGGTTGGAAAGAATTCAGCTGTGTTGGTACATACTGGTACCAATGGAGGTCCCTAAAAATAATTTCAGGGTGCAAGCTCAAGGCAAGGACTTCCAAAGTGGGGATTTATGGAATGCTACCATGCCATGCGCCAGTGCAGGTAGGCAGAGAGGAATCTCAGGGAGCTTTATACATGGCTTACGCATTGGCGTAAGGGTGTATGGGTTTTTTAGAGCACTGGGATGATGTTTCTCTTGGGTACAATCTGTATGGTAGAAATAGATTGCTCCTAAATGGAAAAAGTGCTACTGTGCTAAGGGGGTTAGAATGCTTAAACGCCTGGTTAGAGCCTTTAAACTAGGACAAAGCGGGTCTAAAATGTGTGCTTGGTTTGCAAGCACACGTTTTAGACCATTCCAGTGAGATCATTCGTTGTCAACAAAGCGATTGTGGCTCTGCTGTAGAGCCTCTGTGTCGTCCGACATGGATCTCCTGCTAACAGCTTTACAGTTGGCAGCAGAAAATCTCGAACTTTAAATGCATGTATCCCTCAAACCGTAGCGATTTGAGAGATACGGTTTTTTGCATTCAAGCCAACTTTTTAACCTCTTCAAAATGAAGAATAGTTGTTTTTTTAGACATTACTAACCCTTTAAAAAAGGATCGTAGTGGTGAAGAAGTGTGGATAAATGTAACTAACATGAAGGAACTCCTATTTTAAATGTAGAAAAAAGGCATGTAGTAGGTAAAATATTATGATGACAAAATGAACTGTGTGTTTGCGGATGAAAGTACAAGAAGTACTGTAGGCAAATCACTGAGCTGGAATTAATGGCAGTTAATGAGCATTTGGACATAACTGTATAACTGAGACGTGGTGGGAATGGTGCACATGTTTGGGTTTTAAATACTGATGGCCATTCCCTGTTTAGGAGGGACAGGATTAGCGAACAGGAAGGTGTGTGCCTATGTATGAAAACAGATCTAAACCCAAGATAACGGGAAACTTGTTAGGAAACTGGAGATAATGTGGAGTCCTTGTGGTTGGAAATTTAAGCTAGCTGTGGCATAGGTTAAAAAACTGTTGGCGGGTACATTCTACCAACCATCAAATATTAATGAGTGTTGAGGCCCTACTGTTGTTGCAAATGGAAAAGGTTGCACATCTTGTGTATACTGTAATTGAAGGAATATCACTATCCATGTATAAACTGGAGAAATTCAGAATGTCAGAGTTCTGAGGGGGGAAGCAGGTTCGTGAGCACGCTTAGTGATAGCAACATGTCACTAATGGTGGAAGTGTCAAAAAGAAATAACAATATATTGGACCTAGATTTAACAAATATGGTGTCCAATATTAACCCCTTAACGACCAGCGGTCGCGGGGTGAGTGGTCCTTTAAGGACCAGATAGAGAATTTCGGCGTGCCGCCCCACGTGACTGATCACGTGGTGCGGCACGCCGAACTGAGGGACTGAAAGAGATCTCTCCGGTCTTGGAGCGATCAAATTCTATCCCTGGTATTACTCACCGAGCTCCTGCAGGAGCACGGTGAGTAATAGTACGTGACGTACCAGGACCGTCACTGGTCCTTAAGTGCCGGACCAGCGTGACGGTCCGGGTACGTCACCGGACTCTAAGGTGTTAAAGTAGAATCATAGGACAAAGAAACCAAAATGAGATCCCAAACGAAGAAACCCAGTAAATGGAGGCACACTTAAAGGTATAGATACAAAAAATAAGTATTTTATTTTTATTCAGTACTAAATTTTATTACAAAGCAGTGTCATAAAAACATTTAACCCCTTAGTGACCAGTCACAGACGTGGCCGGCACTTAACGGCCGCCGAACATTTTTTTTGTTTTCATTCCTTTAAAGGACTTCCGGGACGTCCATATACGTCCTCTGTCCACCTGGGACATCCGCTCAGGACGTACATGTACGTCGTTGGGCGGTAAGGGGTTAAAAAAAAAAAAAAACAAAAAAAAAAAAACCCTAAGACAGGTGAGCTCAAAAGTGTAAACCGTTTCTATTTGTAATTGAAATTTATCCTAATGAAAAACGGACAGAATTCAAGTAATCGCACTGCGCAAATAATATCCTCAAGTGTAAACAATTGAAAATAAGTGCAGTATGATTGAAAATACTTATCTATTAAAGTAGAAGCTTGAGTAGAATAGGAGCTTGCTTGTCATCCCAACAACCCAAAGCATATCGCTGCTCTAGAAGAGCCTGGGAGACAGGCACACGTTGTAGACAACACTATTTCGGCTCTGCTGAAGAGCCATCCGGTCAAATGACCAGAACCTCAGTCTGTCAGCTAGAGCACTGACATGAGTGAAAGGGGCTGGAGGGGGAACTTTATAAATGTACAACTTAAAATATACACAGCTTTTAAGCAACGGGACTTAAATTATTTACTGTATTTTTTGATATGAACAATATTAGACTTTATAAAAAGCAAGTATTACTGTCCCTTTAATAATACAATAGCACTTGCATCAAGATGACCAAGTGAAATGAGTCCTCATGATGCTGTAACCACATCTCACTTCTCACACTATACTGTTTTGAGACCTGAGCGCATTACACTAACTTTAACCCCTTAAGGACACATGACGGTCCTGGACCATCATGGGTTGTTATACCCTTAAAGGGATAGTAATCCTTTATTATTACTATCCCCCATATTGTAGATATTTGTAAAGTAATTTAATAGCCCCCAGGTTCATCTTTCAGTCCTTCATGCTCGACTGCACGCCGTTCGTGGAGTCTGGAATCAGATTGTGCAAAAAATGCTCAGTGGTCCTTAAGTGACTGCAAAGTATGTGCGCGGCCGGTCCTTGCGGGGTTAAGTAAGTTTACTTTCCCTTCTGTTGTCCAATCCCACGTTTCCACTCTTACGCCTTGGAATTCCTCCATGATCAACTGAATGTCCCACCCTACTGTGACTTGTTTCTCTTGTCACATTCCTCTCCCTGTTATGTCAGTCTGTGGACAGACCACTCGGCAACTCCAATCGCTTAGCCCCCCTCACTTCCTTTAGATTGTAAGCTCTACCAAACTGGGCCCTCTTAGCCTTGTGTTTCCAATGCATTATAATATTAATTGTAAATATCCTTATATTGTACCCCATTGTACTGTTGTACAGTGCTGCAGATTCTGTTGCTTTTTAGTTCATTTATAATGATCATCACATGACTGCTGAAGAGATTGAGAACGTGCATTGCAGTCAGACATTGGTTCTTAACTGCTGTCAGATTCTTTCGACCTTCTAGTCTGCCCATTTTCCATTCAGACAAATGGTTACCTTACGGCTGTTCCGATTTCAGCCCTCCAGCTTTTGCTGGAATACGACTCCCATCATCCTCAGTCTCGGTATGATGAGAATAAGTTCCAACAGCATTCTGAGGGGCAGCAGGTTTCCCTTGGTTATGCCCCAAGGTCAAGAGAGGTAACGGCATATCGCCTTGACCAGGTGAAGCTCTGTTGTCTTGTTCATTGTCCCTCCAAAGGCGATATGCAATTACTGAAGCATTTAACCAGTTTTAGATTAACAGTTTAAGGACTAGAGATATGTGTACACCACTCTGGTCCTTGTAGGGATAAGATGATTATTATTATTTTAACTAGATCTACAGTGTAAAACTGAATATAGTAGTCTATGAATTGTCAACATCTTACAACCTTTAGGGATGTGTTTTGTAACATTGGTGAATGTAATAATCCTGTAATTTGTTTCTTATCACTTTAGCCGGCTCCAGGGAGACCCTGGCGGACCTCTCAGAAGTCCTGAACACGGAGGATGATATTCTAGGAATTCTTTCTGATGATCTTGCAAAATCTGCAAATCAATCCGGTAAGTTCACAAAAGATTTTATTTATTTATTTTAATTCCATGCATCCACAATCCGATTTTGAAGTATAAAACCTGCTGATCACTGTCCTTTCTTCCTTGTTATTGGCTGCGCTTGTTAATATAATAAAGTTAATTTTGATTTGACTCTTGTATGGCTGGTTGCTTAGTTGATTTTGCACGTCATGTAGGTTTATCTGCATGCTGCTTGGTACATATTTTTTTCTTTTGTTATAATCATCCATTTTGTCTGGTTTGGGTCTTGTAGGTCTTGATTTATGCACTTTCCAGGTTGAAAATTCATCTTCTCCCTTTGGTAAGACAAAGTGTGCTAACAGCCATGTCTACATCTACTAACCTACTTTACCTGCTGTCATTGTGTTTATGCATGTGGGAAATACATGGGCTTGTTCGTGCTTTGAATAATTATCTTTTAACTTCTCCTGTGTTGTAACAAAAAAACTAGTTACAGTTTACAGTCTACACCTCAAGTTTGTGTTTTAAAGGTACAGTATCACCAAAAAAAATTGAAAAAAAGTTTTAATCCGATAACATTTTGTTTTCCCCTTTGGTATGTGAGTTCTAAAAGGTTTTAAAATAAAGAAAAAAGTGACTACAACTGCAATATTTATCAGACTTGTAAAAGGGATAGTAATACCTAATTTCAAGTTTTAGTATTGTAGGAATTAAAAAATATTAAGAACTATGTAAGTCTTATCTCTTAAACCTTTATGGTCTGGGAGATACTAGCAACGAAAGTTCTGGCTTCCTGTCTGTTTCAGTCAAGTCTGCCATCTAGCTGACATATTTAGATTCTGGTCCACAGATCAGCCAGTGGCTCTTCAGCAGAGCCGAGATCGTGATCTTTAAAAATAACTACTTAATTGCAAAGATCTACCAAGTGGGCTTGGTTTGTAAGCACACTTTGTAGACCGTTGCAATGAAGTAGTTCGTTTTAAAGATCGTGATCTCGGCTCTGCTGAAGAGCCACCGACTGGTCTTTGGACCAAAATCCAAGTCTGTCAGCTAGATGGCAGACTTGACTGAAACAGACAGGAAGAGGGAATTTTGTTGCTAGTATCTCTCAAACCATAAAGGTTTGAGAGATAAGACTTACATAGTTCTTAATATTTTTTTTTAATTCCTACAATACTAAATAAACTTGAAATTGGGTATTACTATCCCTTTAAAATGATAAAACCATAAACTTGGGTAATAGTTTTTGAGATTGGGACCTACCCAGTCCAGTTCACAAGCACTTCTCTTATTTGTTTACTGTAATCATACATACATTGCACTAATCACTTTTTAGGTGCCTATGTAACCAAACAGAGGTCATATGGTCAAGCACAGCTGCCTACATGTCAATTGGAAAATAAATATTCCTACTGATGAAATTGGGAAAGCACTGTGTTGGAGACCTATCTAGAATTCAAAAGATTAAAATCACCTCCCCCCCCAGAATAAGCCCCTATGAAAGTTATAAACTGGGGTAACCAGCCCTGGTACCAAAGAGCTACTAAATGGTACTTGTTGTCAGGATCTAGCTGAATGAGCACAGGAAAACCAATTAAAGTATAAAACATACAGGTTCCTGGCGAGCGCAGAATAGCTTTTATTAATAGTGTTCAACTAGTTATATGTATGTTGTATGGTCAGGTGAGCAGCAAGAACCATATCTTGGTCACATACAAAGTAAATTAAAGGAGAGTCTGTGCAAAAATTGTTTCAGCGCTCTATATTCACAGGACCCAACATGAAATATTGCATCCAAAAACATACAAAAGAAAAGAGAAAAAAACATCTAAGATAATCAATTTAATCAGTCTCAAAATGTTATAAAACAATTGCGCTCTCACAAAGCTATATGCCCCTAATGAGTCTCAATGCAACTGTGTCCAACACCAGGTCCAGGCCAGATCCCCATTGTTCCTCCTCTCCTTACAGATTTGGATCTCTTCACCCAGGAGCACTCATTGGGCAGATATCTTTAGACTCCTCCTCCTAGCCGCTAGTGCTCGGTATAATAATCCCACAGAAGAGGCTTGGATACGTGAATAGAAATACTTAGCCAACTCTTAGAACGGACTACCGGGCTGGGGACTTAGGGCAGAGACTAACACTATATAAGTGCACAAATTCTAAAATACAGCCAAAAAGTCTGTGCATCAAATCCTGACCCTTACAAACAAATAACCCATAACTTACTACAAATAAGACAGTGGAGTTTTTGTTACGTGTTTTTGACCAGATACATGGAAAGTTTGCCTGCCCCGTCAAGGCAACCCAGATTCAGGCAAATCCCTATCTGCCTACTATCTGTGAACATGTATCCTATATAATAATTCACTAGGATGTTTGTCAGAAGCCATCATGCGCAGTAGAGGCTGCGCGCGCTGCAGTCATGCGCAGTAGAGGCTGCGCGCGCTGCAGTCATGCGCAGTAGAGGCTGCGCGCGCTGCAGTCATGCGCAGTAGAGGCTGCGCGCGCTGCAGTCATGCGCAGTAGAGGCTGCGCGCGCTGCAGTCATGCGCAGTAGAGGCTGTCTGAACGCACCGCGGCTTCCTCTTGCTCGCTCTGTCCTCCTCCGTTCTTGTCTGGTTCTGTAAGCTGGAACAGTGTAGTGTTCACCTTCACGTGCGGCAGGAGAATTCCCCCACACTTCTCAGCGCTTTTAAGTGCAAAGAGAGCACTGAGAAGTGATGGAGAACTCTCCTACCGCGCGTGAAGGTGAACGCTACACTGTTCCAGCTTATAGAACCAGACGAGACAGGAGGTAGACAGAGCAAGCAAGAGGAAGCTTTCAGTGAAAGGAAGGGTGAAACCCTACCCATTCAGTGAGTTAAAAGCTCCATTTAAATGAACGTGAAATTGTATGTGTACTTTATGGGTGGCAGTTGGTTTGCCCCAGAATTACTCCAAGTGTTCTCTGTAGATCATCCTCAATGTCTTGTATTTTATTCTTTCATCTTATGATTCCCCTCTCTTTCTCTCAGCTGGGCTGGATATAGGCACCGTCTCGGAAGATTCGTCATCTCTGCCTCACACCAGCGTCACTCAGAGCTCCCGTCCTTTAACCGAGGACCAGCTGGACGGAATCCTGAGCCCAGAACTTGATAAAATGGTTACAGATGGTAAATCACATTTCCCTTTAAATAGTTACAAACAAAAAAACAACACACTGATTATGGCTGAAGAAGCCACACACGCTACCAATGTGTCCGTTTCCTCTTCCTCACTGTGTAACCTGGCAGTCATTATAGAAGATGAATTCATCATTCAGGGGTTGGGTTGCCCTGCACCACCAGTCATCAGTGCTCCATTGGCTGACTGAGGATCATGACATTTGTAGTCTGCAACATTTGGAGAGCTGTTGCTTGCTCCCTGTGACCTATATATTAGTTTTCCCCAGTACAGGTCTCTGGCCCTTATCTATAAAAACTGCAGTTATTCTAGAGTAAACCAACTTCAGCATACGAGTCAAATAAAAATTCCTAACTTCCCATGCACTTGAATAGAGGATTTTTTTTTGTTCGTTTTTTGTATTTAACCCCTTGAATTGTTGAGAGGTCTCCAATGTATTGCAGACCTCTAGCATTTAAGGGGTTAAAAGGTCAGTTTAATTTAACAGGAATTTATTTGTCCCTACATTTAAAAGTTGGTTTAGTCCAGAAGAACTCCAGTTTGTATTTATAAATATGGCTTTTTGGGCAGATTTATAATGTACTAGCAAAATGGGCACGGCCCTGCCCATGTGGTTTAACCCTTTGAGAGACAGATGCATATAGGGTTACGGTAGAATTGGCAAAAATTCTATAGCTTGATTGTCACAAGTAGAGACATTTCTTTGTAAATTCCCTGGGCCACTTTTTACAGACGTCCTTACTCGGTGCCAGAGGAGTGCTTTCCATAGGTTAAACATATATGCTTTAGGTACTTTGAAAACTGGCAAATGACCGCATAAAACAGTATCAGTAATTGGTATCGGTGAGTACTTGTAAAAGGTATCGGTGCTCGTACTCGGTCTTAAAAAAAAAAAAATTGGTATCTGTGCATCTCTAGTGTTGTGTACTCCTCTGGCATTCAAAGGGTTAAACCCTTGAGTGATAGAGTTCTCCAACTTATTGCAAAGCTTTCACTTGGTGACGGTGGTTTTCACCAGACTTAAAACTCTTTGGTTTTCTGATTACAGCCCGTTTCATTGTACAAAGACGTGTATTTATTAAAAGTTTAAACCTGGGTTGTCTTGTTAAAGGAGAAGTAATGTCTAATAATAACCTCCACTTTACCTTTCTAGGATGGAAAATCCTCATGACCCTTCTGAATTTTGCCCTTGTGCCCAAGTTCAGAAGTTAACGTCTTAAATCAGTCCTAGTTGTCAAGTCCATGGAGATGCACATGTCAGATGTGGGCAGATTTTTCAGGCTGAAGTAGCCTGAGTGTGTGAGCCTATTTAAGCCTATATGGGCCAGAATGGAGCACAATGCCTTGCCCCACCCCTCTGCTCCTTACGGAGTAAAGGGATAGGAACACTAATATATATATATATATATATATATATATAATATATTGTAGGGTTTATCTTCTGAGTAAAAGAAGTGTATTCCCACTTCTGAGAGGTGTTTTATTCAATTGTTATTGCAGCTCAAACTAGAATTTTTGTAGGTGCAATAGCTCAGTGGCCTGAAAACTTGCAATGATTAGAGCTGGTCAGCTGACCATAAATCTCCATAGGATGGTATAGCAGCAGCGCCACTGTACAATATCAGGCTATTGAGAGATTGCACCTAAAAAAAAAAAAAAAAAATTCACGTTTGAGCTGCAGTACTACTGGATAAAAACACTTTTCAGTACTTGGAATTACCTTTGTTTTGCTTGGGAGTATAAGCCCTACTATGCGTAGGTTTTATATATTAAGTGATACAGTCCCTTAACCCTTTGAGTGCCAGAGGGGTATGCAATGCATTGCAAAGCAATGAGTTGCGTACCCCTCTGGCGCGCAAAGGGTTGAAGCTTACCACGTGCAGTGGGGCGGAGTTCGTGTCTTGTGGTCCTGGTAACAAGTGTCATGTCCGTCTCCAAGGACATGACATTCAAAACTGAAGACATTCCTTTGTACCAAGGGAAAATGTCAGAGGGGACATTGGGATTTATAGTAAGTGGGAGGTAATTAGGGGATATTACTTGTATTTTGAATGCAATATTTTGCACTGAAGTTCCCATGTATTGCCTTGGAGATGTATCTAGCGCGGTGATTCTCCGGGTTAGTCCTCAGGATACACCAACAGGTCACTTCTTCAATACACAGGTGGGCAGTCAATGGCTCGGCCATTCTGGATGCTCCGCCTGTGCTTGATTGGGTATATCCTTAACAGTTTCAGTGCCAGAGTGATACCCACTGCATTGTTGCAGTGCGTTAGGTACCTATCTGACACTCAGTTAAAAACCTGACCTAATAATGGACCTGAGAATTACTGCACTACCATGCAAGGGTTTGAAAGTACAATATTTGTCCTATTTGTCCACTAAGTTCAGAGAACTTACAAAGGAATTGTTTTATAGCATTTATGTGCTTGGCTCCAGGTAAGAAGTGATATGAATTGTTCCTCATAGGAAGGCGTGTTGGTGAGGCCAAACAGCGTCTTGTTTTCTGGGGGCAGAGCTTGTTTAGCACTCACATACAGACGTAAAGGCCTAGATTCACTAAAGCTGTGTCCTGATGGAGCAGTGTTGAAGGCACAACAACCGTATTCACTAAAGTGTGTTCTACATACATCACCAGCACTCCGACAAAAAACTGCCCACATCGACATCCATCCGATAGGTTTACGAATATTCACTGATCACATCGACAATTACCTATTTCCATATGGAAATGCAGGATAATAACATAGTTTCGTATGCGGGGGGGGGGGTTAATATGTTAATGTGACCTTTTGACACATTTACTAAACTCAAATAGCCTCAGATGTCATAGTTATTATTATTATTCTTTATTTATATAGCGCCAACTAATTCTGCAGCGCTGTACAATTGGGAATAGACATACAGAGGTATTAAATAGTACAATCGGATGTGGAGAACAGGAGGATCAGAGGGCCCTGCTTCACAGTCGCAACTTCACCTCCCTGAGGTTAACAAAGTTGGGATCTCCCTGTACTGTACTATGCAGTAACAGCCCTCAGTCAGTCACTAGCAGGGGACGGTTGTGAACCAGTGTCCATGCGGAAAAGATTTCCTCCCTTCACACATCACCAACACTACGACAGTTCTGAAGTTTGAGCATTCTCTCTCTTTGCTGCCCCACTTGGTCACTAGGGGAATGAAGAGAACACTTTCAGCACCATGGACAGCATCATTATTCCCTTATCACTTTGAGTGTCATACTGATGTGCATTGTTTACCCCATGGCATTCAAAGGGTTAAAATAAAAAATGTGGTACATGTGCACTTCCAAGGAACAATGCTGGGGCTGAAGCAGCATCTATGGGGATTTGTTGCTGCCATGTGCCCCCCAGCCTTGTTCTCTGGTCCACTGGTAGCCACGGAATAGCACCTCAGTCACATACAAGAAACCTTGCGTAACCATCCAGCTGTACTGGCCATAGTAGGGTAAGTGGTGAAGTCATTATTGTGAGGTGTTCGTTCTCCTTTAAAGGGATAGTAATACTTAAGTATTACTAATCCCCATAGCAAAGTACTACTTAAAAAAAAAACGTATTGCCCCCAGTGTCATCTCTCAGACCTTTATGGTTTGAGAGATGAACGCTTCTAAAGTTGCCCTCTCCCTCCCCCTTCCCCGTAATCAGCATTCTAGCTGACTCAGGGAAATCTGGTCAGAGATCATCAGGCGGCTCTGCAGCAGAGCTGCGATTGCGTTAACTACAAAAAAAACTTTCACTAAAACGGTTTTCTATGTTTGCTTGCAAACCATGCACACGTAGAAGACCATTTCAGTGAAAGTTTTCTTTTTTAGTAATGCGATCCGGCTGTGCTGGAGAGCCACCTGAAACTTGTACGACTCTCTTCCTTTCAGTCAGCTAGAACGCTGACTGCGGGGAAGGGGGAGGGAGAGGGCAACTTTAGAAACGTTCATCTCTCAAACCATAAAGGTTTAAGAGATGACACTGGGCGCAATACGTTTTTTTTTTTTTGGTTTGTTTTGTTTTTTTAAGTAGTACTTTCCTATAGGGATTATTAATACTTGAGTATTACTATCCCTTTAAGTCCATCAGTACTTATTACACTGCTAATGCAATATGGCATTTTGTTACATTCGGACTCACTCTGAAGTTTTTTTCCAGAGTCTGCAGCTGGAAGCAGTACTGTTATGAGGACCAAGTCTTTATATCCATTTGTTTTCTTTCTTTCCCATTAGGTGCAATTTTGGGAAAACTTTATAAAATTCCAGGTAATTATACCCAATCCACGTTTCACTCCTTTAAAAGTCACTCCAGCAGATACGTGATAGAATTGTAATGAGAAATGTTTGGTTCCTGCTCTCTTTGTTGGGTTTACAGAGCTTGAAGGAAAAGATGTTGAAGATTTATTTACTGCTGTGCTGAGTCCTGTAGCCACCCATCCGCCATCTTTGACACAACCGCCACCACCTTCAGCTCATCTTCATCCTCCTCATACACAGCTCTTGCCTTTGCACAACCAGGGTAAGTTTGAGTCCTGGTTATGACCTTTGCTCTATTTAAGGTCCAGGTGAAGGCTTATGGAATATATTCTACATAATCACCATTTCCAAACCACAGAAGGTTGGTTATCCTTCATTTTAGTGCCAATGGTGACACCCCAGCTCCACCACAACCAAAAAAAAATAAATACAAATCTTCAAATTAACTAAATCAGAAGTAAGTGGGTGACACACAGGACCACATTCACACCCAAAGGCCACGCAGTTCTGGGTTAAACAGGCTGTACTACAGGAGATATTCAAACAAATTACATGGATTTGAATGGAATATTTAACCCCTTGAATGGCAGGTCTCAAACGCATTGTATCCCAATGCATTAGAAACAAATTCAGCATCCAGGAGGTTAACCACTTTGGTTCTTAAAGTGATGAGACCTTTTCACTTTTTAGTAAAGGTAAACTTGCTTTTTTATGCCCCGACAATGAGCTTCCATGTTCTTTCTCTCCAGACTATCAGGGACTGTCAAAGCATATATAGTAGTATAATGTATCATTATCCCTGCAGCAGCAGATGGGAGGAGGCTAGGGAGTTGTGTGTAGTGTGTGATTGGATCAGGAGAGCGAAGAGGAGTGCCACTCTGTTCCCTAGCCAGTTCAATGTGCATCTCAATTCTCACAGAGCCGACCCATGTGTATTTGTTTATTCTTATTAGCAAAGCTTGGGAACCAGGTTCCTTTACTTATAAGCCTGGCTGTGTTGCGTATTCTTATGAATGGAACGTTTGCCAGCTCCATTAATAAGAATATTGCAAGCAACTAGGCCCCGTGAGAGCCATTCCACATTTATGAAGTGAGTGGCTTGGAGAACAGAGTGGCGCTTCATTCAGTTCTTCATTTCCATTCATGAGTAGCTGTTGACCTGGCTTCACTCCATGAGAGCCAAACCACATATTAGACCAAGAGGTGAGAGGTGACTTCATTGATGGCCTGGGAGCAGAGCACTTCATAGACCCACTCACTGTAAGAGTTACATTACCTGGGAAGACAGATGCATGGAAATCACTGTCAGTGACATAGAAACTGGATGAAAAATGGGTTAGGATGAAAATAAATTAATAAGTACGTTGTAGAGTATGTGACATCAAAAATTAAGTATGTGGATCCCAACCGTAATCTCAAGGACCCCTTGCAAGTCATATATTTAGGATTTCCCTACGTGTACACATGGGAGTTGATTCCATGATTGAGCCTTTGATTAACTTTACTGTACTGGACAAGGGAAATCCTAAAGACATGGCTTGATAGACTGTCCAGAGGAGAGGGTGGGGACCACGAATAGACAACATGACGGATGTCCGGCTGTTCAGGACTAAAATTCCCATGATCGCCAGCTAATGGATGGTTGGGATCATGGGGAATTATATCCCTGAACAGCTGGAAGGCCTCAGGTTACCCACTAATGCCTTATACCAATGGTTTCCAAGCCTCTCCTCTAGGGGGCACCTAACAGTCCATGGGCTAGATTCTATTACAGGCGCTAATTTTATCACTGCTTTTATCTCCAATTTTCCCCATAGATTTCAATAGGAAAATGTTTGAGAAAACGGGTGTTAACATTTAGCACCTGCAATAGAATCTAGCCCCTTGTCTTTAGAAGTTCAATAAATGACTGAGCCACTGACCGACTCATCTGTATACAGTCAAGAAAATCCTGAAGACGTGGCCTGTTATGTATGACAGGGTTGGGGGACCACTGAAATGAGTTTACTTATTTAACCCTTTGACACATTGTTCCTCAATGTGTTACACATAGATGGTTACATTAAAGGGATAGTAATACTTAAGTATTACTAATCCCTATAGGAAAGTACTACTAAAAAAAACATATTGCCCTCAGTGTCATCTCTCAAACCTTTATAGTCTGAGAGATGAACACTTTTAAAGTTGCCCTCGCCCTTCCCCGTAGTCAGCATTCTAGCTGACTCAAGGAAATCCGGTCAGAGATCATCAGGCGGCTCTGCAGCAGAGCCACGATTGCATTAATTAAAAGAAAAACTTTCACTAAAACGGTCTTCTACGTGTGCTTGCAAGCCAAGCACATGTAGAAGACCATTTCAGTGAAAGTTTTCTTTTTTAGTAACGCAATCAGGCTGTGCTGGAGAGCCGCCTGAAAGTCGTACAACTTTCTTCCCTGCAGTCAGCTAGAACGCTGACTACGGGGAATGGGGAGGGAGAGGGCAACTTTAGGAGCGATCATCTCTCAAACCATAAAGGTTTGAGAGATGACACTGGGAGCAATATGTTGTTTTTTTTTTTTTTTTTTTTAAGTAGTACTTTGCGATAGGGATTAGTAATACTTAAGTGTTACTGTCCCTTTAACAAGGACATACACTGCAGATTACCCATTAGTTTGGTAGTTTGCCCATAGCAAGTAGAGATTTTTATTCATATTAAAACCAAGATGATGTAAAGTTGTCCATTTTTTTAAAAGGACTTGAAATTCAGCTTCACATGAATAGAAAACTCTCAACACCGGCACTCAGTATAATAATAATATATATGTATAAAAGGCCCCAGATATTGTCTGGCTCGGTTTCTAACCAGATTTAAAAACTACAGTTTTACACTATCCACGTACTACTACTCAGCATGAAAACTAAAAAAAAAAAAAAAACACAAAAAAAAAAACCTAACAAAAAATCTTCCATATAAAATAATCCAAAAACCATCAGGACGTCTATACCAGCCTACTGTAATATTTATTCAGAATCAGTGAGTCCATGTACTAAGAAGATGGTGCACTTCCAGGGCAGACTTCCTGTGCCTTATGAATAACCATTCCCCACATTTTAGTCCTTAAACCATTGAGTGCCAGTGGGGTGCACAACGCATTGTAAAGCAATGTGTACCCCGCTGGCACTCAGTGGGTTAAACGCAAGAGGTCCCTCTACAATGCAATGGAGACCTTTCTAGCAGTTAAAAGACCAATTCAGTGGAACTCCCCACCTATGGAAATAAATTATGTTGTACTGGTCACCAATGACACAGTTGCTTTGCTGCAGTTACCTCAGTACCTTAGTACATTGACCTCACTTATAACCATTCTCCTCTACCTACTCAATACCAATTACTTGTTAATGCTTTTCCCCACACTTGGCATAGGCAACAGCGCCGCATAAAAACCTATACTCCATTAATATCCTCCATTGGTTTAGTTCCATTTCTGTTTGATCTGTCAGCCATGGTTCTTGTACAGTTGTTACCGTATTCATGTCTTTCAGCACATGGGTTTCCATTCAATAAACAGGTACAGTATGATGGAGATAAGGAACACTGTGTTGGATTGGGATCTGTGGGTTTACTGCTCACTGTAAAACAAGTATTTTGGGATCTTCATTATTGTTTTGTCACATTAAAAAAGAAAACTAACACCCTGCTTTTTATGGCCAGAAAATCTTAAGTTTTGCCTTTGTCAGAGAGAGCATCTTCAGTCAGTCAGTCAGTCGTGGAGGTCGACTTGACACTTGCTAACCAGAATATAGGACTTACATGGCACACAGTAATTTTAACCCTTTGAGTGCCAGAGGTGTAGCCAGTGCATTGTGCTGCAATGCGTTGGCTACACCTCTGGCACTCAAAGGGTTAATGACCAGAGGGATGCAATGCATTTTACACATTGCTCTGGTTCTTAACGGGCTAAGAAGGCTTATGCGGTCTTCCTGCTTCAGTCTGGGGAATAAACGGTCAGCCAATGTCATTTCTGTCTCAGTGGACACATGACGTCCAGGACTGACGGAGCGATGAGTTTTGTCCTTTGAAGATCTCTTTAATAACCATTAGCGTTTTCTGGCCATACTAAGGTTAAGTGGGAGGTTATTAGGAGGCGTTGCTTCTCATTTATATGTTACTAGTTGAAGAGCCCATGTACACGGGCAGTAGTGCCAGCCAGTCGCAGTGCAGTCATGTGCAGTAGAGACTACCCGTGATGCAACTGATATAGAGCGGGGAGCTCCAAATCCACACCGTGATCCCCTCTGCGCATCCCTTCGGTGTGCAGAGAGGACCACGGTCTGAATTCGGAGCGCCTTGCTCCATATCAGTCGCGTTACGGGCAAATTAAGAGTGTGTGTATATATAATATATATAATGTATGTAGTAGCGTTTTTCCTGTAGAATGCATGGGTATTCTTAATGTTGGGAGGTAATTAATTCAGGTGTTTACATTTTTTCTAATCGTTCAAGTTCACAATGGTTTGCAGCCAGGTGGCGCTGTTGCTCCAGCAGACTAGGGAAAGCTTATGTCTGTAACACCCAGATCTTCACAGATCCTGATGGCAGCAGCACCACATGGCAGCAAAAATTCTAGATCTCAGACTGTCAAAAAATGCAAGCTTTCTCTGCAGTAACTTTTGACTGAAGTGTCTCCCAGCAGTAGAAGTACCATTGTTTTACTTGGTATAAAAAAAAATCCAGCAATACACATATTTCTCTGTCATCCAATACAGGTTACTGGTAACTCTGGGTTGGCGATCCGCCCCTTTAAGTAGACAGGAACAATTCTAGAATTGTATGCAGGGGGTGGAGCCTACCTTCCATCCTTGGCTGCAGCTAGCCAATCAACTCCAGAAAGATTTGTCCCTCGATGAAGATAACACAGGCAAGAGGCCAGTTCTGCTATAGTTTTAGAAACTTTATTTTTCTGGTAGAAATGGAATACCACCATTAGGCGGATTACCATAACTGACAATGCCCTTAGATGTGGCTAGCTCAGTAACCAGGTGCTTTTTGTGGACCTTAAGTCCTGAGGGGGAAAATCTTGATTCCAAGTGCTTCCCCAGGAGTTACCCACTGAGGTTACTTCTTACTACATGGTTATCTGAAGACAGAAGATCTGCAGGAAAGGTGAGCTACCCTTTGAATGCTACAGGTCCACTTGTCCCACAGTGCCCCTCTGCACAGGGGTGTTTTCATTTGGAGTTCCTGTTGTACACTCCTGCACTCATTGGGTCTATCTGTATGTCTGTTGAGTGTTTTGGAGAAGGTTTATGTGGTAATTTAACCCTTTAGCTGCTGGTTTGGCACTTTTGGGGGGAATTTTCTAACACTTTTCCTACTGGTTTAGTGTTTTTGGGTGTCCTCACATGTTCTAATGCTGTTTTACACATTTTAGTATTACACTCTTAATTATGTAAAATTTGAGTTCTGCACCTTTAAGGCACACTTTACCGCATAGACACTATTGCTCCATTCACTTCTATGGGACTGTACTGTTTGGGACATATCTCTGCAACAGTTTAACCTAGCGACTTCAGAGGTGGCTCATTTTACTCGTCTGCCCTTGCTCTATCATCCGGTTCATGTTTCTAGTGTGTTGGGGGGCTCAGGGGGCTTCTTACCATCCAGACCTTCTTCTACAGGGTTACCTGTGGAAAGAGGATGTTCACCGGCTAGCTTTGACAGCTTGAATCCTCAATACTGGTGTGGTGGCTACTAGGCTCAGTGCCCGCAAACCTGTTTATTCCAAGATCTACCATTGTGTCCGGTCTACATTTCTGTCTTGGTGTGCTGACAAGGACCTGTCTCAGGATTTTGCTCTGCCTACGGTACTGGCCTCCTTGCAGGATGGTGTGGATAAGGGCCTCAGTTTGAGTTCCCTTAAGGTTCAGACTTCTGCACTTTCTGTTTTCTTTCAGAGGCGCATTGCCATCCTTCCTGATGTCAGGGTTTTCTTCCAGGGCGTTGCTCATACTCATCTTGCCTTTAAGATTTCTACTCCTCAGTGGGATCTTAAAGAGATAGTAATACTTCATTTTAACTTTATTTTATTTTGTAGGCATTAAAAAAACATGAAGAATGATATAAGTCTTATCTCTCAAACCTTTATGGTTTATGAGATATTCACAAGCAAAGTTTCCCCTCCCGCCCCTTTTACCTACTGTAAACAATCTCTTCTCAGATGTGGAATACAGTCCATAGACTGGACAGATAACAGAAGGGGACACTCTTATTCCTATGAAAACAATGAAATCCCTGCCCCCCTTGACAAGCTTTTCAGGTTTTTCCCTTATCTTAATTGAAGATTGTCCCTCTCTGCAAACTACCTGGGCACCTCCCTTCTGATCTGGCTGAGCAGTGTTACATCAGTAAAAGGGACGGGAGGGGGAAACTTTGCTTTTGAATATCTCTTAAACCATAAAGGTTTGAGAGATAAGACTTATATCATTCTTCATGTTTTTTTAATGCCTACAAAATAAAATAAAGTTAAAACGAAGTATTACTATCCCTTTAACTTGGTGCTGGGTGTCCTTCAGCGCCCCCTTTTGAGTCTTTGGTTACTATTCCTCTACACCTCTTGACGTGGAAAAATGGCCTTTCTCCTGGCAATTGTGTCGGTCCGCCGTGTCGGAGTTACATGCTCTGTCCTGTAAACCACCCTATTTGGTATTTTATAAGGACAAGGTGGTGCTTCACACTTCTAATGGAGTTTCTCCCGAAGGTGGTCTCTGAGTTCCACATCAATCAGATTGTGGTGCCCTCTTTCTGCCTAGACCCCACCTCTGACAAGTCGAGGGATCTCCACTTGTGAGACATGGTGCGTTGTCTCAAGTTTTATGTACATCACACTAAATCTATCAGGAAATCAGATGCGCTGCTCATCATTCCTGAGGGTCCTAGGGCAGGAAGACCTGCATCCAAAGTGACTTGCTTCTTTGATCAAGTCCGCTATTCGTAAGGCTTTATGAGCTAAGGAAGAAGCCTGTCCTGTTCAGGGTCACAGCTCATTCTACAAGATCTATTGGGGCCTCTTGGGCTTACAAGAATCAGGTCTCTGCTGATCAGTTGTGCAAGCATGCTACTTGGTCGTCTGTGCACACCTTTTCGAAACGCTACCGTGTTTTTGTGCTGGCATCGGCTGATGCCAGCTTTGGGAGGAAAATCCTGGAGGCAGTCTTTCCTGTCTAGGATTTCCTTCGGTTCTTGGTGCTTCCTTCACTTTTGAGCCCTGTTGGCTCTAGCTCAGTGTGCTGTGTAACAGTTCCTGGGGTGGTGTTACCCTTGTTCAGTGTCTGTTGACACTTCAGTTGTTTTTGTTGGGCTCTCTCTGATCTGATGGTTCATATATGCACTGGTGACTTTGGGGGCCTTGCTCCTGGTCTTTGCCTTCTTCCCGCCTCTGGGAAACTCAATGGTTGGACATCCCAGAGTTACCAGTAACCTGCATTGGACGACAGAGAAAAGAGGATTTTAGTCTTACCTGTTAAATCCTTTTCTCTTAGTCCATACAGGTTACTGGTCTCCCACCCTGTCCAGGAGACCATGCTTGGCTCTCCTGTGGCAGATCATGGGGGTCCTTCGGGGTGATGCTCACAGGAGTCTTCTTTCCCTTCTACTATCTAGTCAATAGTTAATGTCTCAAATCTTTCTGGAGCTGGTTGGCTAGCTGCAACCAAGGAGGGAAGGTAGGCTCCACCCCCTGCATACATTTCCAGAATTGTTCCTGCCTACTTAAAGTGGTGGATCGCCTACCCAGAGTTACCAGTAACCTGTATGGACTAAGAGAGAAGAATTTAACAGGTAAGACTAAAATCCTTTTTTATATCATGAGGGATTTAATCCTGAATTTACACCAGGATTTCTTATCCCTGTTTATTATCACATTGACTGTATTTAGTCCTTTGAGTGTCAGGGAAGCGTTACATGTAACTGGGAAGTTTAACCCTTTGAATGCCACAGAGGTACGCAACACTTGCGCTTCCCTGACACTTAAAGGCATTGCACACCATTGACAAAGGGTTACGTCCCACTGAATATCCTTCCGTAGATGCATTTGTTACTGCTTTGTGGTAAATAGCGTGCTGTCTTCTTCCATTCTTAAGGTAATGGTCTTTTAACAAGAATGCCTATGGTGAATGGCCTAATGACACCCAATTCTCACCTCCAACACCATCCCCTGGCTCCGGGAGCTGGCCTGGGCACGTTCTCTCCTTTAGTCCACCCACCATACACTGATAACAGGTAAGACACAAGAGCAGAAGGGGCATTCCATGCTGATCTGATCACTGCCATGTAAACTGGGGGCATCCTCCTTGATACAGGAAATTACATATTCTTGACTCTGAAGGAGATGATCTTTCCCAACAAAGCGCAGAATAAATGAAACACACATAACCCTGACTGTTACTTATTAGTGAAAAACCTAATGTGTATTGAGAATACTGAGAGCTTATTAACGTATTAATTTTTTTTTTTTTTTTTCCCTAAAGCTCTCGGCTTTCATAATGTGTGTGTGTGTGTGTGTGTGTGTGTGTGTGTGTGTGTGTGTGTGTGTGTGTGTGTGTGTGTGTGTGTAATTATCACTGTGTATCAGGGCCACAGGGCGGTCACTCTAGGGCTGTATGCGTGCTGGGCCACAGGGCGGGTACTGTAGGGCTGTATGCGTGCTGGGCCACAGGGCGGTCACTCTAGGGCTGTATGCGTGCTGGGCCACAGGGCGGGTACTGTAGGGCTATGTGCGCACTGGGCCACAGGGAGGGCACTCTAGGGCTCTGTGCGCGCTGGGCCACAGGGCGGGTACTCTAGGGCTGCGTGCGCGCTGGGCCACAGGGCAGGTACTGTAGGGCTGTTTGTGCGCTGGGCCACAGGGCGGGCTCTGTGCGCGCTGGGCCACAGGGCGGGCTCTCTATAGATGTGTGCATGCTGGGCCACAGGGCGAGCGCTCTAGGGCTGTGCGCTTGCTGGGCCACAGGGCAGGAGATCTAGGGCTGTGCGCTTGCTGGGCCACAGGGCGGGAGATCTAGGGCTGTGCGCTTGCTGGGCCACAAGGCGGGAGCTCTAGGGCTGTGTGCTCGCTGGGCCACAGGGTGGGCGCTCTAGGGCTGTGCGCTCGCTGGGCCACAGGGTGGGCGCTCTAGGGCTGTGCGCTCGCTGGGCCACAGGGCGGAGGCTTTGGGGCTGTGCACTCGCTGGGCCACAGGGCGGGGGCTTTGGGGCTGTGCGCTCGCTGGGCCACAGGGCGGAGGCTTTGGGGCTGTGCGCTCGCTGGGCCACAGGACGGGGGCATTTAGGGCTGTGTGCTCGCTGGGCAACAGGGTGGGCATTTAGGGCTGTGTGCTCGCTGGGCCACAGGGCGGGCATTTAGGGCTGTGCGCTCGCTGGGCCACAGGGCGGGCGCTTTGGGGTTGTGCGCTCGCTGGGCCACAGGACGGGGGGCTTTGGGGCTGTGCGCTCGCTGGGCCACAGGGCGGGGGCTTTGGGGCTTTGCGCTCGCTGGGCCACAGGGCGGTGGCTTTGGGGCTGTGCGCTCGCTGGGCCACAGGGCGGGGGCTTTGGGGCTGTGCGCTCGCTGGGCCACAGGGCGGGGGCTTTGGGGCTGTGCGCTCGCTGGGCCACAGGGCGGGCGCTTTTGGGCTGTGCGCTCGCTGGGCCACAGGACGGGCGCTTTGGGGCTGTGCGCGCACGAAGCCACAGGGCGGGAGCTCTGGGGCCAAGAGGCAGTAGAATATCTCCCTGGATCATCATTCTATCTGTATTGTAACAAATGTCATCATTCTCTAGTGTCATCGGCAATCTTGAGAACCCGCTCTCAATGCCCACTTCAAAATCAATTTACAATGCATAATAACGTACTTGGAATATATGCTGCATGTAATGTTTTTCAGTGGGATGACAGGAGCAAGTTTCCTATCCACTCCCCACACTTCCATGCAGTGTTTGCTGCTGCTGCTGCTGCTGCTACTACTACTACTACTACTACTACTACTACTACTACTACTACTACTACTGTACAGCCTCCTGCACTCTGCTGAGAAACACTGAGCTGCACCATAGAGCACAAATAAATGTCCCCAAATTAGTTTATTTTAATGGCACTCTTAACACCTTCAGTACTAGGGAGACCTTCGCTGCATTGCTGTGCAATGCAGTGCAGACCTCTCTAGCATTCAGGGGTTTAAAAACACTAAAACGTGTCTCCTGCAGGTCAGTTGGTTTGTTGTACTGTAGTTCTTAGTCCATTAGCGCATGGTCTGAACCAGATAATGTCATCCTCAGTAGGGATAAGAACCCTGTGTTCCGTGGCATGGTGAATGAGCCAGGTAATGCATGGACAGCGCAGGCTCCTGTCATGGAGACAGAAGGAGACACAATGTCAAACACACAGCGGAGTACACTGAAGTGGGAGAAAGAAGAAGCACTTGGTGAGATGGCGACAGTTGCTCCTGTTTTATATACAAATGTCAACTTTCCAAACCTGAAGGACGAGTATCCTGGTAAGAATGATTATACTGACCTTATTATTATTATTATTTTTATATATATGTTTATGTATATTTTTATTTATGTAGCGCCAACTGGAGTACTTTGGCTCTTTACAGTTTACCTTTGGAATATAGGGGATACAGTAAGTGCAGTAGTTATGCAGACGTATCATAAAGGGGTACACCATGCATGCAGGCATTAGGAAAGGAGGTCCCTGCCCTCTAGGGCTTTAAGTCTGAATATAGGATGGGTGACCTACAAATACAATATGGTGTAGGTTGAAGTGCTTTTTATAGTGTATAATAATGGGATAAGGTTTACATATTACAGTAGTGATACATTTAAAATATGGTTTTGGAGTCTCAGAAGCTAAGAGCTGGGTTTGAAGTTGTTAAAGATAGGCAAAAACTGGGTGTTAGGGAGTTCTATAGGTAGGGAACAGCAAGGGAGAAAGCGTCAGTTGAGATATAGTAGTAGAGGATAAAGGAGCAGAGAGCAGTCTGCTGTTCACAGAGAGAAGAGGACATGCAGATACATTTATATGGTGAGACATCAGAGATGTAGTATAGGATGGAGAATACTGGTGGATTCTGAAGCTTTGACAGCAATTTGAGTAGTGTAGGGGAAATTACTGTTCTGGAGGGAGGAATATTCTGGTGGCAGATTTAAAGGGATAGTAATGTTTCAAACTAAAAGCAGCCCTAATTAATCTTCATAGTATTTGGGCCGTGGAGAGTGTTATTTCACTACTGTCAGAGTTGTAGTTCAAGAGTAATTGAATGATTGTGTCCTCCTCCCACCCCTTTTACCTAGTGTAACACTGCTCACCTCAGAGCAGAAGGGTGGTGTTCAGACGGCTTGTAGAGAGGGACAATCTTCAATTAGCATAACGGAAAAACCTTAAAAACCTGTCGAGGGGGACAGGTTTTTCATTGTTCTCACAGGAAGAAGATTGTCCTTTGCTGTGACCTGTCTGGTCCCAGGAACAAATTACACATCTGAGGGGCTTTGGCTTACACTAGGTAAAAGGGGCAGGAGGGGGATACATTACCATTCAATTACTCTTGAACTACAACTCTGACAGTATTGAAATAACTCTCCGTGGCTCAAATACTATGAAGAATAATTGGAGCTGCTTTTATTTTGAAACATTACTCTCCCTTTAAGAATAGATTGAAAAGTTAAGATATGAGTAGCTGGCAGACCAATAAGTAAGGAGTTGCAGTAGTCTAGGTAGGAAAGGATAAGAGCATGCATGAGTAGTTGTTGCAGTGATAGAGAAAGATATTGATGGATATTTACTATATCTCGAAGAGAGAATGGACCAATCTTGTGTTCTTAAAGGAAAGAAAAGAGTCCAAAGTTACCCTTGGGCAACTTGACTTTTCCACAGGGAAAATTATGGAACCCTCGACATTTAGAGAACTGAGATATTGTCAGGATTTGGGAGGAAATGTATATATTTGCATCACTTTTCTATTGTTTTTTTAACAGACTGGTCTACCCGAGTGAAACAGATTGCAAAGCTTTGGAGAAAGGCCAGTTCTCAAGAAAGAGCCCCATATGTGGTAAGGAACACTCCAAAAATCGGGTATTCTAACTATGAGCATCACAGTGGTGTGCATGAAATGGTTAAATCGAGGAGAAATTATTTATTTAACTCCTACACAATAAAATTCCCATCATCCCAAACCAGCAGTTATTGGTATTGAGAAGTCATTCAGTTAACCCTTTGAGTGTGCAACACATTGATTTCCAATGCATTGAGTTACCTCTTTAGCCCACAGTGTGGAATTGAATATTAGGCATCACTGCCTCCATTTGGCTCTATGGAACCCTAATTCCCAGCACAGTCTGTTTTGAGTGCTACATTATTGGGACATGCACAGTTGATTTTTGTTGGTCACTTAAAAACATATTCCAGTGCTGGAAACATTTCTTGCATTGTAGGGATTAAAAGTTCAGTTTAAATAATAGGACTGTTTTTTTCCCCTTTGGCGCTGTAGCTTTGACTTGGGACTACTTGATTGTATGCATATTGGCCGTACTGTTTAAAGAAAATTATAATTTTTGTTCTTTTTCAGCAAAAAGCCAGGGATAACCGTGCCGCATTGCGCATTAACAAAGTGCAGATGTCAAACGACTCGCTGAAGAGGCAACAGCACGATATTATTGAGCACAGCTCTCGAATAGACTCTGATCTGTTCAAAGATCCACTGAAACAGAGGGAGTCTGAACACGAGCAGGAATGGAAATTCAGACAGGTAACTTGGGGGGCATTGCACTTGTGATGGGGAGAGATGTGGTCACCTGGTACCAGAATTTGCAATCTGTGGCTCTTCATTTGTTGCGGGACTAAATCTCCAATCTTCCTTAGCCAACCAGAGGAGGCCTGCTGAGGATTTAATGGAGATTTATGTCAAAATGTTCAAAAGAAAACATGTGTTCTTGGTACAAACCAACTTCACCTAAATTGATAAATATTCCCCTAATTCCTATTGATTCAACTCTCTGCATGCTAGAGTGGTATGCAATGCATTGTGTTGGATTCTTCTATGACACTCAAAAGGGTTAAATGTGCCTTTTAATCCATTGAATGCTAGTGAGGTCTCCAATGCAAAGCGCTTTCAAAATCCTATATTTGATATGAAGTGACTGGTGCTTTATGCCACAAAATTTCTTTACTTTTCATTTGTACATGTTGGGGCTGAATCACAAGGCAACAAAACTGTAACTGCTTCAGTCCTGTCTCCCATGTTGTAAACTCGCCTCTTAAATCGTCCTATGGGGGACGCAGGTCCTGGTGTTGGTCACTCTGTTTAGGGGAGTGATGATAACTCCATGGACCCCTGAGAAGATTTGTCAGTAGGTACACACATTCTCTCTTCTCAGCCTTCCTATGGGGACCATGGGGTTAACCCTTTGAATGCCAAATGGGTATGCAACTAAATGCTTTGCGTTCCTCCCCCCTCTTGCATTAAAAGGTTTAATGTGATTACACGAATAGGACTTAACCCCGGTGTTTGGTCCCTGTATCCACATGGATTCGCAGGAAGTAGCCATTACCTCTGTGGGTGCATCATTCATTGCAGGTTGCGATGATCATCCAACATCACTCACATGAAAGGTCTGCTGGTGGCCCCATATGCCTCTGTGCAGACCTTCCTTGCTGCATCTTTATGTTCCTTGTGAGTGCATTAAAGGGGGATAGTAATACTTAAAATGTGAAGAAAAAAGAAGAAAATATATGCTGGAGGGTCTATTCCCCCTGAGTAAAATAAGATCACTCCCACTGCAGAAATGTTTTATTCAAAAGTTCAAACTTGAATTTTTTACATGCTGTGTCATAATGTCCTGACATTGTACAGTGGCGCTGTTGCTACACCATCCTACGGACAGTCCTGGTCAGTTGACCATAAATTTCCATAGGATGGTGTAGCAACAGCTCCACTGTCCAATTTCAGGACATTGTGATACACCTACAAAATTCAAGTTCGAGCAGTCATAACTTTTAAATAAAACACCTTTCAGCAGTGGGAGTACACTTGTTTTACTCAGGGGGATAAACCCTACTATCTCTCGCTCTCTCTCTCTCTCATATATATATATATATATATATATATATTTTTTTTTTTTTACATTTTAAGTATTACTGTCCCATTAAAGACACAGTATGCTAGAATTTGGTGCTTTAACAGTACGTGATGATTGCACCGTAGTCCATATTGTACCTTTCACAACAGGCGACATCAGCAATACAGCATTTTTTGCTTTTTCGGTGTTGCCCGTGGGAAAGAGATCCTACCTTTGATTTTTTCTGTTAAATTTTAAACACGTTTACAGTGGATTACAGCAAACACGTCCCTGCCCCTTGTCTTCCAGGTCCAGTCATTGTAGTGCATGTTGAGAATTTACTGTCATTGACAGCAGTCTTCTATTTCTGTGCACAGGACTGTATTATTTTTACAGCATTTAACCCTTTGAGTGCCAGAAGTATACTCAACACATTGCAAAGGATTCAGAGTGTTAAACAACCCTAACACCTCCTAATACCTACTTTAATCAATCTGAGGATAATATCCTAATGACCTTTGTGGATTAATTTCCCAACAATGAATTTTTAATTGGTGCCTGTTATCTTGTCCATGGAGGCAGGTGTTACTTTGGGGTCACCGAGTCCTGAAAAACACCTTCCCCTGAGCACTTGTGTCCACATCTTAGGATCATTCAGAGGAACCAGCCTGGGATTATTGTGCTCTGAAAAACGAATCATTTCTGCCACCATGGGCATGATATCCAGTGTAAATAAAAATGTAAAGAATGGACTAATAGTGGGCATTAGGATTTTCTAGCCAGTTTAAGGTAGTCAAGGTTTCATTATTAGGAGGCATTAGTCTCCCTATAATCAAGTAGTCACATGTTAAGACTTCATTCAAAATGTACTTTTCATCAGGCTAGCGGCACTTTATGCTAATTAAGCTTTTGAGTGCCAGATAGGTCTGTAACGCATTTCTCTGCAATGCATTGCATACCCCTCTGGCACTCATGGGGTTAAACACACTGCATCTTAACTTAGTATGCAGTGCTGCCCTAAAAGAGACTTTCACATTGCAGAAACAGTGTCAGTATCTTCTTAAAGAGATAGTAATGACAATTTGTTTATTCCTCATACTTTAAAATATAACACAAAAACTACAAAGATAAGAACACTGCCAACGGTACAGAGCGTTGTCCTCCCCCCGCCCCTTTTACAGATGTCACTATTCTTTCTACAGAGTATAAAGCAGGTCTGGAGGGGTCGCAAGGAGGGACAATCTTGTATTAACATAAGGAAAAACCTGTATTGTGTCTGCCTGGTCAAGCGACCAGATTCCAGATCTGGGGGGAGAATAATGACATCTGCAAAAGGGGTAGGAGGGGAGGAAACGTTAAAATATAATTACACAAAAACTCCGCTGATGACATTGGCAAAGGTACATTGTGTTATTACAAAGCGTAAGGAATAATCGTATCTTCATTTAGACATTACTATCTCTTTAACTATGTATATCATGGGCAGCCAACCCTGATCCGTAAGAGCTGTCAGTAGTGTGTGCTGTCAGGATGTCTCTGCTTCAGTACAGGTGACTTAATTAACCCTTTGAGTGTCAGAGGTTTGCAAAACAATGCGTTTGCGTACCCCTCTGGCACTCAGAGTTAAAGAGAATGATTGACACATCTGTTCTCAGACAGGCATAGCCTGAAACTATATGATGTTGGGTAGCCCTTCAAGACCAGAACTGGCCACCTCTAATGTTTATGCTGGTCTTTTGGCTAGCATGATACATAGATGGTTTTGAATGTTTTAATTTTTAAAAATGTATTGTTCAGCAAAGAACACATTGAACATTTGATATTTGATGGTTAATTGTCCCTAACTTTCATCTTTCTTTCTCATCGTTTGTGCAGCAAATGCGCCAGAAGAGTAAGCAGCAAGCTAAAATTGAAGCCACACAAAAACTAGAACAAGTGAAAAATGAACAGCAGCAGCAGCAACAGTTTGGATCCCAACATCATTTGAGTCAGTCAGGCAGTGATACACCGAACAGTGGTATACAGAGTCCTTTAACTCCACAGCCGAGTAGTGGGAACATGTCCCCTATTCAACAACCCTTTAATAAAGACATGTTCTCTAAACAGACATTGACTGGGACTCCAAGTTCATTCTCGGATGATGTTTTTCTGAAACCACAAGCTCCACCTCCAACCCCAACCAGGCTGACTTTACAGGACCCTCTGCAGTTGTCTCAGACTTCTCAACCGCAGTCTCCACAAATGTTCTCTCCTGGTTCTTCAAACTCAAGACCATCATCTCCTGTTGATCCATATGCAAAAATGGTGGGGACACCAAGACCTCCACCAGCAGGTCAAAACTTTCTTAGAAAAAACTCTGGGTCACCTATGGATGGTTGTTCTTCCAGAACTTTCACTGGAATTGAGTCTGCTGACAGTAGACCATCCCCTTTAAGAGACTCCTGTTCGTCCCCAATGAGCGGTGAGCCATCTCTCAAGTTAGCAGAATCACAAAGATCTTTGACTTCAGAATCATTTTCAAAGCCAATGGGATTAGCGAGGTTGCCTCTAAATGTACATCATTCAGGTGATGGATCTTTAGTTTCTGGAAACAGTGACTCTTACACAAAACATTCTTCTCAGTCAGAAACGTTTCAAAGACAATCAGTGGGACAAATTAAGGTTATTGATCAATATTCAAGGCCGCCTCTAAGTACTACACCAGGTATTGGTGATGGGAGCCCTGCTCCATTTAAGACTCCTATGCGTCCTCCTCCATCCCCACAGGAATATGGTTCAATGCCAACAACACCCAGACGTATGTCTGTAGATCCATATGAAAGGCCTGTTTTGACACCTAGACCAGCTGAAACCTTTTCACATGACCCTTACAGCCAAGGACCACAGAGTGGTCGTACTGCATTGAATGAATCATTTGCACATCCTCCTAGGCTTATGCGACAGCTTAGTGACCCTATTGCACAGTCAAGTTCTCTATCTAGATCCGGTGTGCCGGATCCATATTCCCAGCCTCCAGGAACACCACGTCCTGTAAGTAACCCCTATTTGCAATCCCCTACTGCTCCCAGACCTGCAGTTATTGACCATTACATCCAACAGACACCAAGACAACCTGCACAGCCAACTGATCCCTATAACCAGGCACCATCTACTCCAAGGCCTATTATTGGAGACATGTCTGCTCAGACTAATCTAAATAACAGGCAACAGGATCCCTTTTCTCCATCTTCTGGAACTCAGAGGCCCGTTATGGATCCATACTCCCAACAGCCATCAACTCCAAGGCCAGTCCCTTCAGATCCATACTTCCAACCTCCTGGAACTCCACGGCCAGTCCCTTCAGATTTATACGCTCAACCGCCTGGGACTCCAAGGCCCGTGCCTTCAGAATCATACACTCAGCCACCTGGGACTCCAAGGCCAGTCCCTTCAGACTCGTATTCTCAACCTCCTGGAACTCCAAGACCTGTACTCTCAGACCCATACACTCAGCCTTCTGGAAATCCTTGGCCTATTCTTAATGACCCTTATTGTCAGCCTCCTCGAACACCGAGACCTGTTCTTTGTGATCCTTACTCGCAACCACCAAGAACACCAATGCCGAGTGTTACGGAAAACTTTAATCATCCTCCTGTAGTCAGAACTGGTTTGATGCTCAATCAAGATCCTTTCTTACAGAGTGCACAGAACAGAATACCATCTATGCATGGCCCTTTTATGAGACCCTCAAACCCTAGTCTTCAAAATCCACGATCGTCAGGTCCATCTGATCTGTTCCGTCATGCAAACAGTGATCCCTATGATCAACCTCCAATGACTCCTCGAATGCAGGCAGGAGATGGTTTTAGTGAGGCCCATGATGTTGCAGATCCAGAGAGACCTTTAACAGAGGAAAACTTTAGTGGCCCTTCCAACCCTGGTGCCATCCCCCAAGTTCAGCAGTTTAATAACCCACAGCAAGTGACACCTGCTGGGTTACCAGATGCACAGAATGCCTTAAATGTGCCACTGGCAGACTCGGAAGAGAAACTAAGACAGGTGAATATAATAAGGATTAAAAGCATATTTTTGGCCAGCAATTCTAGATCTGTGAAAGTGTCTATATGTAGGTGTGTGTTTGTGTTTTTGTGTGTGTTTTTGTGTGTGTTTTTGTGTGTGTTTTTGTGTGTGTTTTTGTGTGTGTTTTTGTGTGTGTGTGTGTGTGTGTGTGTGTGTGTGTGTATGTATATATAATATAATGTGTGTATGTATGTATAATATGTGTGTGTGTATGTATATATAATATGTGTGTGTGTATGTATATATAATATAATGTGTATATATAATGTATGTAAACACACACATACACACATCTTTAATACATCTTTAATTTAAGCCCTTGAAGACCAGAGGGATGCACAATATACTGTGAAGCAATAAGAAATATGTTTTGCACCCCCCATAATCAGCCTTATGTAAACCATATGGACTAACTGTATAAGCAATAAATGCACTAGCATATGCATATATATATATATATATATATATATATATATATATATATATATATATATATTTATTAATATATATATATATATTAATATATATATATATATTTATATATATTTATTTATTTCTGGTTGTTAGATGGACTTAAAGGGCAACTGACATGCAAAAATAAAAATGGTAAAGTCTAGAATTTGACTAGTTAATCTCTGGCACTCCCTCCTTTGACAGTACATACTGTAGAATCTCACATAATACTCAGTTTTGCCCCCTTATCACCTTATGTGAAGTGAGGGGTGCATATTATACTCAAGAGAAAAAAATATATATCCACGTGTCTGCTTCCCTTCCTCCACCCACCTCAATATGCTGCCATCTTCCCTCTCTCTACTCACCCATTCATCTGTGATATCTGCGCAGAGGGCGGCGTGCTTGAATTTGCAGACCACTTCCCACATCCCAATGTGAGGACTTGCGTTAATTCAAGATAAAAGTAGTGCCCTTTGAGGACCAGAAGGTCCTCGCAAGGCACTACTGTAGATCCAGTGGATAGACCTCTGCGCACTCAAACTGCAGCAGTGCCTTGTTGAGGACCTTCAGGTCATTACAGGGCACTATATTATCTTGCATTAACACAGATTCTCATGGGGATGCAGGAAGTAGGCTGCAAATTCAAGAATGCCGCCTGCTGTTCACATATCCCAGATGCCTCCAGAGGGGATTAGTAGAGGGGGAGGGGACAGCATAATGAGGTGGGTGGAGGGAGAGAAGCAGACAATTAGCTAATTTTTTTTGGTGGGTAGAGGGAGGGAGGAGAGGGGTGCATATTATACTTTTGTTTTCCCCTAAAATCTTGGGTTAAATTTACACCTGTGTATTATACACAGGTGCGTATTCTACCCCCGATTTTACATTCATTTTAAACTGTTGATCAAACCTGTGAACGTTCTCATCACAAGCATCTGTAGTACAACTTGGGTGGGAGTGTCCAAATGATTCCGTTTGTTTCATAAAGTGGGCAGGTCTAATATTTCAGATCTCTTGCTTCCAGATTGTTACTTGAGCTCCATCTGCCTGCGGTCTCTGAAGAGTATGAGACTATTATACATGCAATGGATCTTGTGAACTGTGTGTGTTTCTTTCTTCTAAGCAGCTGGAATGCAAGACTAAAGATTATTGTGGGGCAAACAGATTGTCTCATAGGGTGATGTGAGCAACGCATTACGAATGTTACCTTGTATCACTATCCCTGCTTTAACAGTCTGTTAGTATACTCAGAGACATAAATATGTAAAGTAAAATAGTGAAAAATGGGGGAAATTTTTTTTAGGTAAAATTACTTTAGGTATTGTATACATTGAAATTGAATGTTTAAGAAAAAAAAAATTAATGTTTTTTATTTAACAGCGCCAGAAGCTGCGGGAGCTTATTCTAAGACAGCAGCAAAACAAAAATGCTGTACGACAGGAGAAGACGTTAACCGAGCCACTGCAGGTCCCCCAGGGTGGGCATCTGGCTCAGTGGCAACCTGAAAATGCTCATCTGCAGAACGAGGTCTTTAACAGGCCGCCACCACCTTACCCTGGCAATGTTCGAGCCCCACTGGGCCCCAAAGGAAGCCCACGCTTTCCTGCTTTCCCAAAAGATCAGCGTGCTCCTTACCCTGGAAATGTACAGTTTAACAGGCCGCGGTTTTCTGGAGACATTTCCAGCATGGGGATGAGGCCGCCTCATGGTCACAGGTATAACAATGTTTATTTGATAACCGATATGTTCCGTAGAATAGAAGTAAATATCTCAATGTTTTACGTAGGTCATGTGTTCTATGGCAACAGTGAAGCAATTTTGTGTCTAACCAGCTACGCCAAGGAAAACGAATGCAACTTTACTGAATTCTCTTTGGTTTAAATGAGTCTTATCTCCTTGAGTTAAGTCTCATTTAAATCATTGGACATGTGTTGATCACTCCTGGGGCAGATGGTTTGCCATTGATTTGCTCCAGTTCTTAGTGAATCAGCCTCCCTCTCTTTACTTACGCTATATTTAACCCTTTGAGTGCCACAGAGGTATAAAAGCTTTGCAACACAATGTGCTGGATACACATAAACACTAATTCTAAACTCCCTTAACCCATTAAGGGCGGTCGTCACTTAAGGACGATGGACATTTTTTTTATCGCTTCCAGTTCAGGGCTCCCTGAACGGTGTGCAGCCGCGCGGGAAGCCCTGAATTCCATGACAGTCCTTAAGGCAACTTGCCAGGACTGTTAAGGTTCATTAAGGGGTTAAACCTTTAAGGACCAGAGGGCTGTGCAATGCATTGCTTTTGACTTTATAAACATAAGCCTCTTAGCTACCAGGGTCATAGCTATAGTCAGACACACCTGGCCTTTCTATTAAGGTAGTTTTAGGTTTAGTGTGTTCCTGCTTTTTTAACCCCTTAACGTCCGGCAGTCCTGGGGTAGGACTTGCCCTTAAAGGACAGCATAGATGTTCTTCTGAGAGCCGGCACATGTGAGCGATCAAATGTACCGGCTCGCCAAAGGAGAGGCTGAAAATGTTTCAGACTCCCGTAGTGATCACAGGATGCCCACTGGAGCACTGTGATCATAAAACCCATGACGTACTGGGACCATTACTGGTCCTTAAGGCATTATTGTCTTGCTTTGGAAGGAGTACTTTATACAGCAGTCAGGTATATCTATCTACCTCCCCCCCCCCCCCAAACTTTACAAAATATCTAATTTCCATTAAATCCTGCAATCTGCATACATCCAGACTGATCAGTGAGGTAAAATTCTAGAGCAAAGTAACTGCTCCCTAGGGGACAATTCACATTCATTTAAACTGGGCCTTCAATCCATTGCAAAGCATTTGAGACCTGTAGCTTTCAAGGGGTTAGAGACCTCTATCGTTCTTCATGTTTATATCCCTATTTCAGTTAAAGGGAATTTTGGAATTTTTGATGAGGTTGTTATAATCCAGATGTGCTTGTCTCTTGATTTCTGCTTGATGCCCTTTATATCTGTTGGTAAGTCTTATAAAAACAAAATGTTGTGAATTGTACCATCAGTTACACCTAAGTCTTCTCTTACAAGGTTTTCCCAAGTAGTTTCTCATTTATTGTGTATGTAGCAATACTTGTTACTGTAACCCAAAAGCATAACATTACATTTATCTCTATTAACCCTTTGAATGCCAGAGGTTGTACACAACACATTGCGAAGCAATGCTTTGCATACCCCTTTGGCACTCAAAGGGTTAAAGGGCTAATAATACTTTGTTTTATCTTTATTTTATTTTGTAGGCATTAAAAAAACATGAACGATAGAAGTCTTATCTCTCAAACCTTTATGGTTTAAGAGATATTCACAAGCAAAGTACCCCCCCCCCCCCCCCGTTCAGCTAGATCAGAAGGGAGGTGCCCAGGTAGACTGCAGAGAGGGACAATCTTCAATTAAGATAAGGGAAAAACCTGAAAAACGTGTCAAGGGGGGCAGGGCTTTCATTGTTCTCATAGGAAGAAGATTGTCCCCTTCTGTTATCTGTCTGGTCTATGGACTGCATTCCACATCTGAGAAGAGATGGCTTACACTAGGTAAAAGGGGCGGGAGGGGAAACTTTGCTTGTGAATATCTCTTAAACCATAAAGGTTTGAGAGATGAGACTTATATCATTCTTCATGTTTTTTTAATGCCTACAAAATAAAATAAAGTTAACACAAAGTATTACTATCCCTTTAAATGTTTTTATTTCCATCACCTCTAAAATCCTGATGTGTGTTGTAATCTGGAAAGTATGATAGAAGTTTACCTGACTGCTATGTGAAGGGCACATAACTAGGAAAATCCTTCTGTTAAATCACTAGCCACTTATTCTTGCAAGCATAGTTATTCTTTAAAGGGGAACTTTCACCCCTTAATAACTAAAGCTCCCCTTACTGCTGACCTGGCGACTAGCTGCTTAGTAGCGCTAGTCGCCAGAAAACTTACCCCGTTCTCAAGATTTCGCCGTTTGAAAGGATCAGGAAGCACGGACGTCTCTTCACAGTGACGTCCGTGCGCCTGCGCTGTCAGTCCCTTGTGCACCGTACGGTGCATACGGTGCACAAGGGACTGACAGCGCAGGCGCACGGACGTCACTGTGAAGAGACGTCCGTGCTTCCTGATCCTTTCAAACGGCGAAATCTTGAGAACGGGGTAAGTTTTCTGGCGACTAGCGCTACTAAGCAGCTAGTCGCCAGGTCAGCAGTAAAGGGAGCTTTAGTTATTAAGGGGTGAAAGTTCCCCTTTAAAGGAATAGTATTCTGCTACGAAAAATGTATTATATGGCTTCTCCGACTGATTGTAAAGAAACTACTCCAAATGCTTGGCAATATTTTGTTGAAAAGTTTTTGGTTTGCAGCAGTAATGCCATCTAGTGACCAACACAGAAACTTTGGCTTCTTGGGAATTATTAGATCTGTAGCTTTTCAACAGCAGGGACACTAAAGATTGCCTACTGTCTCTTGTTAACTTTTATCCCTACCTTTTCCCAAATAGCTTTAACACTTCGAGTGCCAGATGCACTTGTGTGTTCCATCCTATTTTGACTAATCTTATTCAAAATAAACTTAATAAATATTCTTTGTTTTAACAGGTTTACCTATCCCATTGGTGGACCTGGTTCTGCTTCTAATCACGAGCGATTCCTGGGGCCTCAGTTACAAATGCAGGTTCCTGGAATTCAGCAGCAGATGCGAAGAGATATGTCCATTGAATTGACCAGACCTATGAACAGCTCCCAACTGAATAATGCTGTTGGCCTTCCTCTGCACTTTCCTCACCAGGGAATGCAAGTCCAGCAGCATAATATTTCTGGTCAGGCATATATTGAGCTTCGTCATAGACCGCCAGATAGCAGACCAAGGATTATTTTTGGACCACCTCCTAATCTAATGGAAGCTTCTCAACATCCAAGGCACATAGCCTATTTTCCTAGACCAGAATTTCAAGGTCAGAGGTTAATGGATCCAGTTCGAGTTCCCTATCCAGGACTTACTACTCAGATGCAAGTTCCCCCAAATTTGGAGCACTTAATTCCTTCTTCACCACAAGAACATCTAGGTTTAGAGCATCAGTCAGTTCTCTTCATGCGTGGATTGGCTCAGCCTACAAGTGATGATACCTATTTACCTGCACCTTTAGATACCATTCATTCAAGTGAGGATGAGCAGAACCTGCAAATGACTAATCGGCCTGCCAGTGGTTTGGAAGAAAAACTTGACCCAGACGATCCTTCAGAAAAAGACCTGGATGTGAAAGATTTGGATGGAGTTGAAGTAAAGGATTTAGATGATGATGACTTGGAAAATATCAATCTAGATCCAGATGATGCAAAGGGTGATGAGCTAGATGCCCTAGATAATCTGGAAACAAATGATGATCCTCAGCTAGATGACCTTTTAAGGTCAGGGAAATTCGATATCATCGCTTACACAGATCCAGAGCTTGACCTTGGTGATAAGAAAGATCTTTTTAATGAGGACTTGGACCTTAGTGTACCAGTTGATGATAAGCCAGAGGTTAAGGATGAAGAGAGAAAAAGTGCGGACCAACTGGAGAGAAAATCTACTTCTCCTATCTTAGTGTCTCCACAGCATATTACTAGTGTAGCCCTGGAAATAAAAGCAGAAATAACATCCCCAAATTCAAAAGACAAAGCAGTCATGGATATTAAATCTGAACTGAATGTGGATGTTACAGGGGCCCCGCAGCCTGAAGAAGATATGGCTTCTGTACCTTCTTGCAGTAGTGAGCGATCAGACAAAGGTGAAAAGGAAATGTTAACTAATTCAAATAATACTGACGATCCGACACCGCTTCCTGATCAAGATGTGATAAGTTCGTGTGGCGTCCCAGAACCCTCTCCACTACGTACAGGCTTATTAACAAATGAAAAGTCAGATATATCAGAAGCTGAAACATTGGGTTCTCCATCTGGATCTATGCATGCAACTCCACCTAATTCACTGCCAGATGTTCCTCAAATTGTAAGAACACCCTCAGGTCCAATAGTAGAGAATGCTTTAAATACATCCATGGGACCAAGAATTAACCATGGCTTTTCAGAAGGGTCACCATCAAATTCAGGCTTTGTATCAGGTCAACCAAGTGGCCATACCTTTGTCTCTGGAGAGCAGGCCACCCTAGCAAATCAACCATGCCCATCTGGCTTGCAAGCTACTCAGCAGCAAGTAATGCTTCAGCAGAACCGTGAAAGACCACTCCTTTTGGAGGAACAGCCTCTATTGCTCCAGGACCTTTTAGATCAAGAAAGACAGGAACAACAGCAGCAAAGGCAGATGCAAGCAATGATTCGCCAGCGTTCAGAACCGTTTTTTCCAAACATCGGTATGTATGACTCGTAACTGCTTCATATATCCTGTAAACCATCTTTAGTCAATTGCTGGACCTTCAGCTTTTAGCGTACTACAACTCCCATCACCCCCTACCAGCCAGTTGTTGGTTGGAGATAATGGTTGTACTCTCAAACAGCTCAAGGCACATCAGTTGACTGCCCCTCCTGTAAGATGACATTAAGGCATAAAAATGAAGGGGATAGTATTGCCATTTTTTTAACCAACATGAATCTTGTATGCATTAAAAAATAAAACTAAATGCCCCCAGTCCCATCTCTCAAACATTTATGGTTTGAGAGATATTCAGCACCAAAGTCCCCCCCCTCCCTCCCCTTTACCTGACGTCAGTGCTCTAGCTGACTGCAGGGGAATCTGGTCCCGGGACTGTCGGAGGCTCTTCAGCAGAGCAGAGATCGCGATCTTGAAAAAAGAGCTGCTACTTTGGAACGGTCTACAAAGTGTGCTTGGTTTGTAAGCACACTTTGTAGACCGTTCCAATGAAGTAGCGCTTTTTCAAGATCGCGATCTTGAATGCCTATACATACACTATATATAAAGTGGTTTAGAAAGCATTTTCAAAGGAACCTTTTTTTTGTTTTGTTTGTTTTTTTGTTTTGTTTGTTTTTTTGTTTGTTTTTTTGTTTTGGTTTTTTTTTTTGTTTTTTGTTTGTTTTAACAATTTTATAGTCCCATTCCATGGGTAGAAGTAAAATTGTACATGCTCTTGTTCCATTTAGTTGTTCAAGCATGTTTGGTAATTTAACATTCTATATTGATTTTAGACTTTGATGCAATCACAGATCCCATAATGAAAGCGAAAATGGTGGCGCTCAAGGGCATAAATAAAGTTATGGCACAAAACAACATGGGGATACCGCCAATGGTCATGAACCGGTAAGTAAGCATTTGACTTGCATCATTAAATGTAGCATTAACCCTTTGATTGCCACCGGGGTACGCACTTTGCAGAGCAATGCGTTTCCTACTGCTATGGCACTTAAATGGTTAAACCCCTCAAGCTAGAGGAGGGTCACAAAGAATTGGTGATATCTGGGCCATTCAACGAGTTTTTCAAATGTTAGTGCTTTAAACCCTTTGAGTGCCAGAGGGGTTACCCAGCCAATCACTTTGCAATGTGTTGGGTTCCTGCCTCTGGCACTCAAAGGGTTAATGGAACTCCAACACCTCCTAATCTATACCCACCCTCCCTTTACCTGGGTAAAAAATCCTATGGCCAATGTGAATACCTCATGGATCAGGTCTCTAAAATGCATTTTTTTAAATTAGTACAGAGTACTACATCCACAGAACCAGATGTAATTACCGTAATATCTCAGATATAACACGCGCCTGCCTGTGTCTAACACGCGCCTGCCTGCGCCTGCCTGTGTTTAACACGCGCCTGCCTGTGTTTAACACACGCCTGCCTGTGTCTAACACGCAGGTGCAAATTATACCCAAGTTGTTAGGGGAAAACAAGGGCCTATGTATGCTACGCACCCTTGTTTTCCTAGTCTACTCACCAAAAAAGTTCACTATTTTGTTGCCAGTTCCCTCCCTCCACCAAGCACAGTCCATTTCCCTTTGTCTGCCCTGCTTCCACTCACCCCCTCCAGAGTTGGCTGGGATCTCTGCACAGCGGGCAGCACTCTTGCATCTGCTGCCCGCTTCCAGCAAATCCTTGCAAGGATCTTTTCATTTAAGCCAATGGTAATACCTCAAGGTTTTCGCAGGGCTATACATGTACATCCAGTGCACTGGTCCTTGCAGGGAATTGCTGGAAGCGGGCAGCAAATGCAGGCGTGCTGCTCCAGCTGTACAGAGATCCCAGCGGACTCCGGAGGAGGTGAGTTGAAGCAGGGCAGGAAAAGGGAAGCATATTGGACTGTCGGGGAACACAAAAATAAATACATGGGCTTTTTTTTTTTCTTTTCACTTGCGTATAATACACATCCCCACCCAGTTCACATAAGGTGAAGAAGGGCACAATTGTGAGCATTGCCAGACACCAGGATGTCAAGACTTTCCAGTGCAATGCTCTTAAGAAAGAAGCAAAACTTCAATGGGAAGAGTGTGGAGTTCCAGGGTCTAGCAGCAAAATATCATAGTGTCACTAATTAAAGATTTTGGAGAACCAATCCACACAGAATTGATTCATGGCAGCCATTAGGTAGAAGTCCTTCATAAATCTGTCAGGTATTTCGGTTTTATATATATATATAAATAATAATGTGTGTGTGTGGTATCTGCAGTTGCCTGTGTTGTGCACTGTTTTGTTGTGTATTTAGTTCACAGCTCCACACAATAAACATTGTCTACATGAGGTTAGCAACAGAGAGACCAACGCATCCATGATTTAAATTGGTCACAACAATGTTCGGAATGTAGTAATGTGTTACTGTTTAGTTGTAGACTACAGCAGATGCAAAAAACCCCAAAAAACAGTAAATATACTCTACTGCTTTATGAAGGTCAGATTCTTAAATGGATCCTCCTTCTTTTGAATCATTTATGTCAAGAGTAAAGTTTCCCTTTAAAATCCACATATTCAGGTCTTTCTGTCATCTGCACAAAGTGGGCAGCCTCCAGCCCTACAGATTCTGGAATAAAACTCTCATTGATGTTTACTTTTGCTTTACAGCTCCCCCTATGATATGCATAATTCTGTAACGCTCTGACATACTCATAATTCTATACCTTCTTAATTTTATATGTTACTTGTTTTGTACAGATTTCCATTTATGGCACAACAAATAGGTTCGCAAATGAACGAAGGCCAGAATATTGTTCAGCAAGCCATTTCTCAGGTAGGACCCTCATGCAGCTATTAAAACTGCACTGATACAAGGATGGTCACTCTGTGGCTTTTGGTCGTTATACTACACTCCCATCATCCTCAGTTGGCCAGCTGTAGATATGTGTTGCTGTCCAACAACCCTTAGAAAATTACAGGTTGGCCAGCCCTGTGTAGCAGAATTGCAGACACACTTGTGTGGCAAAATATTTAATGTGTGTTTTTGTTTTATTTTTTACCTTTCTAGGATGGAAATATCCCTCCACAAATGATACGGCCCAATCCTCCTACATTTGGCCCTGGTTTTGTTAGTAAGTATTAAGGGCTGCAACTGACACAGGTCCTATCTGCGTATCTTTTGTTTTATTTCACAGGTTTCTGAAATTACTTTTATCTATTATAGCTTATTTTTTATTGCAGAATACAGTTATTTTACTGAGCACTTTAAAATTTGAGTTTGGCGCTTGTGGTCTCCACACAGCCCTATAACAAAAAATAAAAAAGAAACGCACAGTATCTCAATCGTACATAAAGTTAAAAAAAGAAAATCCACTTTATTCAAAAACACATATATGTGGGTCAGGTATATAAAGTTGGGAAGAGAAATCTTCAAAAATCGATCCAATTAATACAAATATATCATATAACAATTATATAAAAGGGTCTTCCACACTTAAACCCTAAGAGATCAAGCAAATATTACTCGCTCTATAGTAGAAAAACTGCAATTCACCAGAAGCAGGGAAACAGAGTCTCAAACAGGACAAATTTACAGGGTTACAAAATATCACCCTGTGAATGATCAATTAATCATCCGAGATGACTCGGAGCAAACCCAGCACCTTAAGCGGTCGGGTTGCAGTTATAGAAAGAAACAAATCTACTACAAAGCATACAATAACCAAAAATATATCAATACGAACATAAAATAATTAGAACAATTAAAAACGTAAACACGTTTAAGATACTGCGTGTTTCTTTTTTATTTTTTGTTATAGGACTGTGTGGAGTCCACAAGCGCCAAACTCAAATTTAAAATGATAATATCTACTTTTTGGTTGTGCGGCGGAAATATCTTAGTGGTGGAAATATCTTAGCGGTTGCAACATCCTGGGAGTTGAAGGCGCCAGTGAATCTCCCTGAAAATATCTATACTTGGATTCTTGCCGAATTAAGCTCTTGTAAGAAGAGGTACTTGAGAGAATATATTGCCATTTAGCGCCTTCTCCAAAGAATATATTTTACTGAGCACTAACACCTGATAATAATTTTATTTTGGACAGAAAATCCCAATGGTCGGTATGAATCAGTGAATTGATCCCCAAGATTAATATTTAATACTGTTTGTCATGTCCGTGGAGGCAGCCATGATTCTTTGATGCCAGACCCCAAAATGTTTTCCTAAGATGACTTCAGGTAGCGGAGGAGCAATGCAAAAATAAATACCTCCATCAACATGAAATCTTCTCCATCATCATGAAACCCATTACTAATTAAAGATTAATTTTGGGGAACCAGTCCACACAGGATTAATTCATATCTCCGTAAGGATTTTCTGCCTTATTTAGTAGATTGAGGGTTCCCTTTGGTTGGGGCTGAGGTTCATTAAAGGAATGGTTAACCATTTTCATATGAAAACATTGCTGGGATTTTTTTACTGAGTAGTTCTATATAGAATGTGATGGTAATAGCTTCATCACTTCCTGTCAGATTGCAGTCATTTCTTGATAAAGTTAATAACTTTGAATAATACTGCCTATATTACTCAGCAGGAAAATCCTATAAAATATATTACTTTAATAAACTACATATAAAAGTTTACAAAAAAAAATCTGATACCAATAATGGCATTTTACTATATTGTCAGAGGGGTATCCAACGCATTGCAACACAATGTTAGATACATCTCTGGTGCATAAAGGGTTAAAGGAATTTTAAGAACTTTGAAAAGAACAAAATGTATTAAAATGCCATTATTGTAAAGAAATTACTTGGGGGGGAGGTTAACCACAGCTAAAGGAAAAATAAATTACTGAAATCAAAACGTACTACTGCTAGTTTTAATTCCAATAATTGCAATTGAGATATGACAAAACTATGTAAATATGTAAGTTTACATACCTTTTTAGATCTTACGGTATCGCATAAAATGGAAAATGTATTTTGTAGGATTTTTCCCCATATAAAAAGCAATGGCACTTCAGCTGGTGTTGTATAATTCCAAAATTATTACAGCTCACTTTTGTCATATCAAACTGTTAGCTACAATGCCAACCAGTATCGTGTTAGCATTTTTTTTTTCTATTGCTTTCTATGGCAGAGCTGAGCCTTTAGTTAAAGCTCTGTAGATTATAATGGTGGCAGACCCACCTCATCTTGTCCGTTGTTACTGTAATAATGTTTGCTGATAGTGTTTGCACCGCAGTAAACACTACAAAAGAGGTGTGTGCCCGCTCCATGAAGACACAGAATTTTGCATGTTCTTTTTATAACAGACTATTGGAGGCAGTTTTCTCCCCAATCCTCCCTTCCTATTGTACCTCATACTGAGTACATTCTCCTGACCAAAAAAGGGAGATGTTCAAAGAAACAGTTCCCCCACCCTCCAGCCTGCGTTTCATTTTTAATTGTTGACTTTCTTGCTCTTTATCTTCCATGGGGTTCATTTACATTCTTATTTTTTTTTATGTCAGACGATTCTCAGAAGAAGCAGTATGAGGAGTGGCTGAAAGAGACGCAACAGCTTCTTCACATCCAGCAGAAATTTCTAGAGGAACAAATTGGAGCTCACAGAAAATCGAAAAAGGCATTGTCTGCCAAACAGCGGGCCGCCAAGAAAACTGGCCGGGAGTTCCCTGAAGAGGATGCGGAGCAGCTGAAACAAGTCACCGAACAGCAAAGTATGGTGCAGAAGCAGCTGGAGCAGGTAATCAGACGAGCACCTCTGGAGACTTTGTGATGATGTCATTTTACAATACAGTAGACCAGCCACGGGCAGCCTGAACCCTTCAGCGGTTGAGGACTACAAATTCTAATCATCCAAGATGATGTGAGTTATAGTCAACAGAAGCTGGGGGGCCTCGGGTTACCCAACCATTCTTTAGACACTAAAGGAATGTATATGCAGTAGGAGTTTTACTGACCAGCTATCCAGAGAGCTATTTTAAGACGACTGCTGGGCAAAGTATAAAGTAACAGGAACCTTTAAAGGGGAACTACCACCCCGCAAAAACATAATCTTATTTAAGTCTTCATCTGGCGACTAGCTTCTTAGTAGCACTAGTCGCCAGTAATATTACCCGGTTTACAAGATTTTCTACTTACTCTGAGGCGGACAGTAGCAGGAAGCACAGACATCTTGCCATAATGACGTCCATGCGTCTGCGCTGTCAGTCCCTTTTGAAGACTTAAGTAAGATTACGTTTTTGCGGGGTGGTATATTCCCCTTTAACCCTTTGAATGCCAGAGGGCTGAGCAATACATTGCTCGGTTATAGTACAAATGATTTATAATGACAAGGTTTTGAAAGCTTACAAAATAACAATGTTATGTTAGCAATTTTTAATTTAACCCCTTAATGATGGCAGTTATGGAATGTGGGGCATTTTTTTATTTGCCAAATGGATTCAGGGGTCCCTGGTCATTCAGGGGTTCCTGGTCAATGTGCAGCCGAGCGGGGACCCCTGAATTCCATGACTTGCCAGTACCGTCGCTGGTCCTTCACACAACTTTACCCATGAGGGTCCTGACACATCATTGGTCCTTTAGGGGTTAATACTATAGATTGCTTTATTTATATGCCAGTTTTTCTCAATGCTATCCCTTGGGGCACACAGGCTGCACAGGTTTTCTGGTTTATCCCTACTGAATCACACGTGAGAATCAGTGGCTCAGTCATTGTGATTGACCCACCTGTATTTAATTAGGAATATCCTGAAAACATGACCTGTTGTGCCAGAGGGACTAGAGCAGAATGTCATTGGTTTATGCACGTTAGACAGTACTTCCTGGTATGAAGTAGCAGCTGGGAGGAAAGTGAAATACGTTTTTGCTAGCCAGTACTGCCTAATGTGCCTGAAATGGACCATTAAATTCAGCTAAATGTCTCTGAACCTATGTACATATTTTAATAAAGAACGACTAACATAAATATATGTGACTCTGAAATCTCTCTCAAAGTTACCAAGGGTGTTAGTTCTACTTTATCACCGTGGAAGTGGAAGACTCCAGTGCGTTGCTTTGAAATGTGTTGGAAGTCTCTCTTTTACACCTAAGGGGTTAAGCGACAAGTAAACCTGCTTTCCCCTCCTGATAATGGAGTATAGTTTCTTCACAAAGTCCCTGTGTTCAAATGAAAAGTGGTGTTATTTTTGGGCAAACTACTACACCGTAAGGCACATATACAAATGTCCATTGGTCTAAAGTGACAGTCAATCTCTCGTCTGAATTTACATATTTGTAAGTATACATGTGAACTCAAATGGCCTGTACTTTTTCCTCTTACATCCCTGACAAGGAGCTCTCTGAATTTGTTTTTAGAAAGCTTTCTGTGTGCGTCTCTCATACCAGTGTAACCATGTAAAAAGTGTACAATGTAAGCAAGATCGTGAAACAATGTAGAAAAACCCTGCCCCTACATCAGTGGTGAGCAGCGTGAGGCCCTCCAGCTGCTTCCAGACTACAGGTCCCATCAGTGAGGATTTGTAGTCTGGAAGCAGTTGAAGGCCTTACCTTGCCTATCCCTGCTCTGCAGCATACACAGCACTCACAGCTGCAGGGATATTGTATAAACCACTCAGCTTTCACATTCCCTGACTGAAAGCTCTCTGGAAACTGATTCAAGGAGCTCATTGTCAGCTGTATATGCATATAAGAATAAATAAGTATAGGCAGCTTGATATTATATATTATGCACTTGCAGAATATTAAAAGTCAGGAGGCGGTTGACTGTCACTTCAAATAGGGCTTTTTTTATTGTAGCCTCCCAGCAGTTGGAGAGCCAGTGGTTGCCTAGTGTATAAGTCATCAGATGACTGGGTAAGAAGAGAGAAGCACTGTAGGCTATATACACAATACAGAAGTGGAGCACCGGACAAATAGAAATTAACATTGAATTAAATGTGTTGGAAAGACCTTTCTAGTCTTCAAGAGATTAAAGGGATAGTAAACCCGCCCTGATAAACTTTAAGCCAAATGCTAGGAATAATAAAAACATACTTAACTCCCTCATTCCCATCTCTCAAACTGTTATGGTAAGAAAATAAAGACCTTCGCTCCCTCCCCCTTCTCATGCGTCCGCTGTGCAGCGGACGTTATGAGATCCTGCTTCCGGGACCAGACGGCGGCTCTTCAGGAGCACTGTCATCGAGATATCGAAGTATAATTACTTCATTGGTATGGTCTACAACGTGTGCTTGCAAGCCAGGCACACGTTATAGACCATACTGATGAAGTAATTATAGTTAGATATCCAGATGTCAGCGCTCCTGAAGAGCCGCCTACAGAAGGGCGACCGGATTCTGCCTCTGACAGCTTTACAGCTCGTCAGGCAGAAAGGGGAGGGAGCAGAGGACTTTATTTTCTTATTTCTCTCAAACCATAACGGTTTGAGAGATGGGAATGAGGGAGTCAAGTATGTTTATATTATTCCTAGCATTTGGCTTAAAGTTTTTCGGGGGGGGGGGGGAGGGGTTTACTATCCCTTTAAAACCCTGATTTAAATCAATAGGGACTTGTATTTATCTATTACAGTCCAGCTGGTATGCCCCAGAATTTCTTCACTTTTCTTTTGTGTATAAAGTGCTTAAAAAATGCACTTTAAAGGGACAGTAGTGTTTGTTTTTTTTGGGGGGGTGGGGTTGTCATTTGTTTTGTCTTTTATTTGTTAATTAAACATTGCTTATTAACCCCTTAAGGACCCATGAAGGTCCTGGTACATCGTGGGTTGGCAAGCCATAAGGACCCATGAAGTACCAGGTCATGGATTTCAAGGCTTCCCCATTTGGGGAGCCCTTAACTGGGATCGCGGCAAAAAAAAAAAAAAAAAAAGTCCATGGTCCTTAAGTGCCGGCAGTGTGCGTGCGCGGCCGATCCTTAAGAGGTTAAACAAAAGTACCCATAACCCTGGGAGATAATTCAACAATTTTACTGTTTAAAGGGATATTAATACTTAATTTTTGTATACTTATTATTGTAGGCATTAAAAAATATTATGAACTATGTAATTCTTATCTCTCAGACCTTTATGGTTTGAGAGAAATTTGTAACAAACTTTTCCCCCTCCTTGACGTCCACTCTCTGACAGATTTGGAATCTGGTCCACAGACCGGCCAGCGGCTCTCTGGCAGAGCCAAGATCGAGATCTTAAACTTCATTGGAACGGTCGACGAAGTGTACCTGGTTTGCAAGCCCACTTGTTATCTCTGCTCTGCTAAAGAGCCGCCAGCCGGTCAGTGGACCAGACTCCAAATCTGTCAGCTATTGCACTGACATCAAGGAGGGGGAACATTTAGTTGCAAACATCTCTCAATCCATAAAGATTTGAGAGATAAGACTTACATCGTTTTTAATATTTTTTTAGTGCCTACAATAATAAAACAAAAAATACTATTGCTCTATAAACTTATTGCTTGTATAATCAAACTGAACTTTTTGAGTATGAGAGGGTGCTCAGCGCATTGCAGAATGATACGCTGGACACCCCTTTGTCACTCTGATGGTTAATAGCAGCACCAAACCAACCGTTGTCTAAGTTGCACATTGTTGGCTTGATAAATTAAGCTTTTGTTTTGTTATTGTTTATACTTAGATAAGAAAACAACAAAAAGAGCATACAGAACTTATTGAAGAATACAAAAATAAGAAGCTTCAGCAGTTCTCAGTTGCTCCTATAATGCCTGGTGTGCCGCCTCCTCAGCCATTGATACCGGGAGCCGCGCAACCACCACCCCTCAACCAGCAGAACTTTCCTATTCCTCAGTCACTACGTCCCCAGGCTCCTATAATACCAGGGCAGCCCAATCCACCTAGAATACCAAATGTACCAGGATGGCAGCCTCCAAATACCCCCAGAGGCCTTGTACAGGTTAATGCCCCAAGGATGCAACGCCCGCTTAATGCAGATGTTAACAATTCAAATCCCAATGCGCCACCAAGAGTGGAGTTTGATGACAACAACCCGTTCAGTGAAACATTTCAAGAGCGAGAGCGCAAAGAGCGGTTGCGAGAACAGCAAGAACGTCAAAGGATACAGCTCATGCAGGAGGTAGATAGGCAGCGAGCTTTGCAGCAGAGGATGGAAATGGAGCAACATGGGATGGCTGGATCAGATCTGAATAATAGGTCTTTATCACAAATGCCCTTCTTCACTTCTGAATTACCCAGTGATTTTATGCAGCTTCCTCAGCCTCTACAGGAGTCTCCACAGCAGCAAGCACAAATGGGGCATGCCTTGCCTCCGCAAAACCTACCACAAGGACCTGTGAGCTCTCCTCCAGCTGCACCTTTTATTCAAACGCCAGAGAGGCGACTATTGGGACTTTCACCTGGAAGTATTTCTGGCTCTGGATTTGCACAGACATTACCTAGACCCCCATTTGTACCATCATCCTCTCCAGGAACTGATAATGGACCACTACCACCTGGCCAGGACAAAGCTATGTCCAATACCCCAAACTATCAGGGGCCAAATCAATCTCTCATACAGTTGTATTCTGAAATTATTCCTGAGGAGAAAGTAAAAAAGAAAAGGGTCAGAAAGAAGAAAAAGGATGAGGAAACGGATTCTATAAAATCACCGTCAACTCCACGTTCTGATACAACCGCTCCACTTACTCCAAGTCTTTCAGAAGCATCAACGCCAACCGTTAATGTTCCGAATGATCTTGCTTATCAAGGAGAACATGCCTCTGATTTAATTCGTTCCTCAACTCCAAATGCTGCAAGTAACACCTCTATGGAGCTGGAGGATCCTCTTCTCCCCAGTGATGTGAAACAAAGGTTATTTCAGGAAAACCTTCAGGACCAAGATGCGGGTCAGCATCACACAAAGGAGGTTCTCAAGATCCAGGACATCAAATTGGAACAAGCAGAAGGCGAGCAGTCTCCTGAACATGCTGACCATGCAGTGACGCACCCTCTTGGACTGAAGACTGAAGAAGATAAAGCCACATCGCACGATGCACTTTCAATGGAAATACCCTCTCACCAAGCAAGTGGTCCCTCAGGAAAACTGGAAACTGGAAATGAATTGCTGAAACACTTGCTTAAAAATAAAAAACAGCCTTTAATTTTGCACCAGAAATCCGAAGACAGTTTAAGGTCCGAGGAGGATTGTCCCCTTGATGTAAAGTTGCAGAACAGATCAGAACAAATTAGCACATTGGTAAGAGCTATTGCAATTTATTTTATTCTAATTTTGTAGACTCTTTATCAAGAACATCTAGCCAAATTTGGTTTATTTACTCTAGAGCAGTGGTTCTCAAGCTTTTTTTGCTCAAGGCACTCCTAACACGCAGTCTGGCATTTTCGGGGCACCCCTATCATTTTATGACATTTATCAAGGGTGTAATGAAGGTTACAAATAGATAAATTGAGTTATTGTTAGACCTCACAACTAAAATAAACATATTGTGCATAGTAATAAGCTTAAATATACAGTTGGAAGTCTACATTCACATTTTTTTCAAAGCCTTATAGATACAATGGGGCACCCTAAGTGAATGTCCGTGGCACACCAAAGTGCCAAGGCACCCTGGTTGAGAAACACTGCTCTAGAGACACCTAAGAGGGGATCCTGTTACACTGTACAAGTATATGTGAGGTTAATACAAGGATCTATTTACTGAATTTTTCATTCCAAGGCCTTGTCAAATAATTAGATGCCACCCTTTCAGATTAACACTTTGAGTTCCAGAGAGGAAATTCTCTTTAAACTTCAGCAGAGGAGGGTTTTTGTTTTTTAAGTAAGGTCTTAAAATGTGGAGTTCTTTGCTTAGGGATGTTGTAATGGCAGATACAGTGGAAACATTTAAAGGAGCAGTAAACTTTTTTTAATGAAAAAATATATGTTGTAGGGATTTTCCTATTGAGTAAAATAAGGGTACTCCCACTGCCGATAGATTTATATTTCCATAGTTATTACAGTTTAAACCCATGTTTTTTTTACATTAACAGTGCCCTCTAGTGGTCAAATTCTAATCCGATTTCCTGTCAGATTCTAATGGAGAGGAAAGTCAGAAAAGTCAGAAACATACAGTTCTCCATAGAATGTGATAGAAACTTCTGAGTCACTTCCTTTCAGAACTATCAGGAAGTAAACACAGTAAATTCACTTCCTGATTATTTAAGCTGCTATAAATTTTGAATAAAACATCTGACAGCGATGGGAGTGACCTTGTTTTATTCAACAGGAAATTCTCTGTAAAATGTGTTTTCATAACAAAAAGCTTACTGCTCCTTTAAGAGAAGGTTTGATGCATTTTAGTGGAAAGGGACATACCGTGTGTTAGTGGATTGTCTAGGAAGTTCTGATAAATAGACTGACCGTCCTTGCGTTGGGATGGATTATGTAATTCTCTCTCTGCAATATATTATGGCAAAGGTTGAACTTGATGGACTTGTCTTTTTTTCCTCTTTCATCCTAATTTTGCTTTGTATCTAAATAACAAAGGTTTCAGAGACGTTTTCCTCTGGGTTCTAATGAAAGCCTGCACTTTAGGGGAAAATAGACATTACAAATACTTTTTCTCTCTCTTCTCCAGCATATTTCAGAGAATAAAGAAGCTGGCGGGTTTCACATTAATCAAAGCTTGCTTCAAAGATCCGATTTTGAGATGGACAAAAAGAAACCGAGGAACAAGCGGATACAAAGAACGACAGAGAAAACAACGCCGCGCTCCAAAAAGAGAAAGAAAGATGAAGAGCAAAAGCCAGCAATTTACACCAACTCTGAGACCTTTACACAGTTAAAACAGGTAATGGTTCTGTCACGCACTGGGTGTCTGTCTAGATCTGTGCCCTGGGATTGAGGAAATATTCTACATAGTTTCTCTATAAAACCATTAAAAGGCAAGTTACCAAGTCCAATGACAGCTGACTTGTTAAATTAAAAAAAAAAAAAAAAAAAAATTATAGAGAAACTGTGGGTGGTGGATCACTTACTGTGTATGAATAACTTGCCTGGGTGCCAGTCACAGGGTAATGAATAGGAATATGAAGCAAATGAGCCGCACTCTCAGGACTTGTTGAAAGATGAAAGTGCTGATTTATTAGATCAGCGTTTTGCACTTTACAGAATCGGTAATAATAGAATACAGAACAGTGTTAAGAGCATCAGGCTAAGTGCAATCATTGCATTATTAGCAGGGGAAAAGTGCAGCAAAAGGTAAATGGTGTGTTTTATTGCTATGTGACACGCACATGCCCACACAGAGAGACACACACACACGCACATACACACACAGAGACATGCACATACACACACAGAGACATGCACATACACACACAGAGACATGCACATACACACACAGAGAGAGACATGCACATACACACACAGAGAGAGACATGCACATACACACACAGAGAGAGACATGCACATACACACACAGAGAGAGACATGCACATACACACACAGAGAGAGACATGCACATACACACACAGAGAGAGACACACGCGTGCACACACACACACACACGCGCACACACACAGACACGCACACACACAGAGACACGCACACACACAGAGACACGCACACACACATATATATACCACATTGACATTGCACAAATAGCTGCAATATTATTCCTTCTGAGGCAATGGGTTACTGGGAAAACATCGGTAAATGGAAGCAATAAAACACAATTTTCCCTGTATGTGTAACCCTGCACCAAAGAGCTTACAATCTACTCTATGCACCAAGGGACACGATTTTACAACTTGTGCTTGATTTTCTGTATTCATAATCTAAAGTGCAAGTATAAGAGGTCTTGTCCACCCCTGTAGCCCTTAAAGGGTTAAGTAATATCTGGAATGTTTAGACCCTGAAACTTGCTGCAAAAACATTCTGTTCATAAAGTCATAATATTGTAATCCTGATTTATGACCAGCTTGGGTAATGCACAGTATACAGAAGAAAAAGCCATTGGGGGTTATGCACTAAGGTGTGATAAAGAGGAGACGATATCACTTCTCCAATTCCTATGTTGTTCTGTGGAGCCAATGCACTAAGATCACTCAAGTTGGAGAAATTTTAGTGCGTTGGCTCCATAGAATAACATAGGAATTGGAGAAGTAATATTACTGGAGACTTTATAACGCCTTGATTCATTCTTTCCCCCTTTTTTTGGAACTAGTAGTTGCCTTTAATTTTGTAAATAATAATCACTTTTATGTACTTATTAAACCGAACTGTTTGTTTTTGTTTTTTTTTTGTTTTTTTTTTTAAATCAAATTTTCCCCCACTTGCTCTTAACCCTATGAGGGCCAGGGTGGGAGGGCAAGTGATGATGCATTTGTCCGGCCTACATGATTTAATACTTTGATTACCTGAGTGGTATTCAAAGCATTACAGCACAAAGCATTGAATATCTTCCTGGCACTCAGTGGATTAAAGGAGCAGTAAGCTTTATGGGGGAAGCATAAGTTGTCTTGAAAAGTATAGCAAGGGTATGCACTGCTTGGACATTCAAAAGTTATTACAGTTGAAACTTTTTTTGGTCAACAATGCGAGTTATTGTCTAAAATGCATTTTTTAAACCCTTTGAGTGCCAGAACGGGGTACGCAATGCCTTGCCTGGCCTTGTATTACCCCTCTGGCACTCAAAGGGTTAATGTGTTTAGTATGATGGCTTGAGTCGCCGTCAGCCACTCTCCATGGTAAATGATACAAACAGCACCATCCTGTGACCAGAAAATTGCAGGTTAATTTTTTAGGAAAATTGAAATGTAATATCTTTTGAGTGACAAATTCCGTAGCAGTGAGAGTAGTCTGTAGGAAAAGCACTGAACATGTTTTTCATCTGGAGTGTGGGCAGCCATTAAGGATCACAGAGAATTTTTGCAGCATAGTATTCTTGGATGACAGAGTGGTGTGTAGTTGTGGTGCCATCCCAGAATTTCCGTGACAAACTAGGTTCCTTGACGATCCTTAAGTGCTGGACTGGCGTGACAGTCCTGCCATGGGTCCTTAAAGGGTTTAAAAGAAGTTGTTTACTGCACCTTTATCCCTTGAGTGCCAGAGTTCTTCCTGATGTTTTGCACATCCATCTGGCACTTAAAGCGTTAATGTGTTCTTTCCTGCTTTTCAGCCTGTTTATCTAAATATTCTTGTGTTTTGTCTTCCTTCAGCAACTTTCCTTGCTTCCTTTAATTGAGCCAATCGTAGGAATGAACTTTGCACATTTTCTTCCTTATGGGACGGGCCCAATAAGCTCTGGAAGTCGCCTCCTCGGAACCTTTGGCAGCGCTTCCCTGAATGGGGGTTCAGATTATTATTCCCAGTTAATATTCAAGGTTTGTATTTTAGCTTGTGTGTGTATATAAAATGTATATATAAACCTATCCTATATAATAATTTGCCAGGATGTTTGTCAGAAGCCGTCATGTGCAGTAGAGACTATGTGCGTTCGGTCTCTACTGCACATGATTGCATCGCGCGCGCGTGTGTGTGTGTGTGTGTGTGTGTGTGTGTGTGTGTGTGTGTGTGTGTGTGTGTGTGTGTGTGTGTGTGTGTGTGTGTGTGTGTGTGTGTGTGTGCGTGTGTATATATAAAATAATATTTTCATACACTCGGCCTAGGATGATCCTTGGCCCAAGGAGACTGCACTCAGCGTGAAAGATGAAAAGTGAGTCTTATTCAATCCATGCCAAACGTTTTCGGTCAAACCAGACCTTCCTCAGGGCTGAGTGCTGTCTCCTTGGTCTGAGGATCATCCTAGGCTGAGTATATTCATATACCCTTTATTCCTATGGGACGTGCACCAATTGCCACTATGAATATTAACCTATGAGTGCCACTGTGTTTCATTCTTTCTATTTCAAGGGGCTAGTCTACTGATAAAGATCTCGGTCCCTGAGCATTTGCCTGCTCCAACCCAGGACTAGTAGAAATGATTCCTGCCATCCGAAAATGTTGATTGATTGGAAAAAAAAAAATGTATTATATGTTATTAAAGGGATAGTAGTGTTTCAAAATAAAAGCAGCTCCAATTAATCTTCATAGTATTTGGGCCATGGAGAGTGTTGTTTCAATACTGTCAGAGTTGTAGTACAAGAGTAATTGAATGATATCGTATCCCCCTCCCGCCCCTTTTACTGATGTAACACTGCTCACCTCAGAGCAGAAAGGTGGTGTCCAGATGGATAGCAGAGAGCGACAATCTTCAATTATCATAATGAAAAAAGCTGAAAAACCTGTCAAGGGGGCAGGGTTTTCATTGTTCTTACAGTAAAAAGATTGTCCCTTGCTGTGATCTGTCTGGTCTTAAGACCAGATTCCACATCTGAGGGGAGGTGTCTTACACTAAGTAAAAGGGGCAGGAGTATTGAAATAACACTTTCCATTGCCCAAATACTATGAAGATTAATTGGAGCGGCTTTTATTTTGAATCATTACTATCCCTTTAAAAGGCCGGTCATCTTTGGGATTGCTGAATACTGCCTCTGTTATCCAGTCACAATTATAGGTCACAGGGTGGGCATTATATGTGTCTGGGGAGTTAAAGCCATGCACTGTCTCACATTTAGGGGGCTGTGACAGTTCTATAAATTACAAGCTCTGTGCTTCTATCTGCCTGTTGATGACAGCAAGCCATAGTCCAATATGTGTCTGCACTGTAACATCTATGGTTTACTTGTATAGATTGCACAGCTCTGTGATTCAGCTTTCCTTTTGTCTGCAGGAGTTGTAGACTGCAATCTGTGGGCTTCAATAGCATCAATTAGAATATGGTACTCAGTTCGCCATCCATAAATGTATGAATAGCTCCTAAAATATGCATCTGCTGGTCTTTTGGATAATAAGACCCCTCCTACAATATGCTGTTCAATTCTGGGCGCCCTTTCTGAAAAAGGACATTGTGGAACTAGAGAGAGTGCAGAGGAGGGCTACAAAACTAGTAAGGGGAATGGAAAGTTTTAGTTATGAAAGGCTAGAAACGGCGCTAGAGAAACGACATCTTAGAGGGCATATGATAACACTATATAAATACGTTCAGGGCCCATACAAAGGGCTCTTCACAGACCTGTTCATTAACAGAACAGTACAAAGGACAAGGGGCCACCCGCTTAGACTTGAGGAAAGGAGATTTCATCTACAACAGTGGAAGGGATTCTTTACGATAAGGACAATAAAGGTATGGAATTCATTGCCTGAGGAGGTGGCGCTATCCAATACATTAGATGACTTTAAAATGGGCCTGTGTACTTTTTTGAAAGAGCGGAACATAGAGGACTATATTAATTAAAAAAAAATGTGGACAACTTATGCTATAAAGGGTATGTGATTATTGTGAGTGGTGGAGAGTGCACCAATGAACAAGAAAATAAATAAAAATTGTGGTTTTGAAAGTGCTTTGAAACTCTTATTCTGGAAGTCGCAAAAAATATTGGCAATTAAGGTTACAATCCTTTTAACATTGTTGTGCTTTTTTATTTCATGGCTTCCTGTTCAGTGTCTGATCTTATAGCTAAGACATGGTTGTTCTAATTCTTGTGTCCTTCCACAGCAAAATAATCTCAGTAACCCTCCAACACCTCCAGCATCTCTTCCACCCACTCCTCCACCAGTGGCCTGCCAGAAGATGGTGAATGGTTTTGCAACTACTGAAGAGCTCGCAGGGAAGGCCGCCATTTTGGGTGGACATGGTATTGCACCTTGTCACTAGACATATCTGAATCTGATGATTATGCTTTACTGAAGCATCCTTAGGCTAGTGTTTAATTGGAGCAAGCCTAGAGTGATCCTGTGCCAATTAAATATTTAACCCTTTGAGTGCCAGTGCAATGCACATATACAGCTGTTCAGGCCTTTTCATAGCTTTTTAACTGCTGTGCAGAGGTAAGGTATTCAAAGGGTTACATACCTATGTCTTCTAAATTAGAGAGACATATATGTGTTGATCATTTTAGACTCTGACAGTTTTTTTAGCCTGTATTTAAACAAAATGCTATATGCACAAAACAAGGCGACTCATTGTGGGGCAAGCCATCTACCTACCGTAAAGTACAAATAAAAATTGTTGATTTAAATTAGGCTTTTCACCCCTTCAACGCCATAGAGGTCTATAATGTGTTTAACCCTTTGAGTGCCAAAGGTATCTTGGCTACCCCTCTGGCACTCAAGGGGTTAAATTAATGGGAATTTTGAGAATTTTCATTTGTCCCTTATGGTACAGTTGGTGTGCCCCAAAACTGGTCCATTTTTGGCTATATACATATATGCCCCCATTATATCTATTTATGTTTGTATCGTTATATCCAAATCATCATATTTTAAAGTGATAGTAATGTTTCACAAAAAAAGCAGCTCCAATTACTCTTCATAGTATTTGGGCCATGGAGAGTGTTATTTCAATACTGTCAGTTATAGTTCAAGAGTAATTGAATGATAAAGTACCCCCCTCCCACCCCTTTTACCTAGTGTAAGCCGCCTCTCCTCATGTGGAATCTGGTCCTGGGACCAGACAGGTTGCAAGGGACAATCTTCTTACTGTATGAACAATGAAAGCCCTGCTCCCATTGATAGGTTTTTCAGATTTTTCCTTATGATCACTGAAAATTGTCCCTCTCTGCATGCCATTTGGACACCACCTTTCTGCTCTGAGGTGAGCAGTGTTAATCAGTAAAAGGGGCGGGAGGGGGATAATTTATCATTCAATAACTATTGAACTACAACTCTGACAGTATTGAAATAACACTCTCCATGGTCCAAATACTATGAAGATTAATTGGAGCTGCTTTTATTTTGAAATGTTACTATCACTTTAAGCCAAAATGTTATTTCTTTAGTGTCTTAGTCTCTTAAAGAACAGGGGTTCATGCAACAATTTATTTCCCTCTGGTTCTTAAGCGGTTAACAGTAGTTAACTGCTGTCAGTAAACACAGTTTTGTACCAAGTGTCTGGAGTGCTAATTCCTGGTTTCTAATCTCTTTGCAGTTACCAAAGCGCTGGGACCTAAACAGTTTCAGCTGCCTTTCAGGTCACAGGATGATTTGATAGCAAGAGCCATGACTCAGGGACCTAAGTCAGTGGATGTTCCAGCCTCTCTACCCACCCCACCCCACAACAATCAGGAGGAGTTAAGGTAAGCCAGTTAGGACCATATAAAGAAATGAAAACCGGTGTAAACCAACTGCACCACCAGGAATACATAAATTACCCAAATACAGCGCCTCAAACACCTTGAATGCTAAATGGCCTCCAACACACTGCTTTGCAATGCATTGGGGAACCCTCTGCTATTCAAGGGCGTTAAAATTTTGTTTAAATCAACGGGAATTTTTACTGTTGTGTACTTGGTTTGGCCGACAGTTGCTCCACTTAAGCCTTTTGCACATATGGATGTTGTGCTTGAAGGGAAAAAAGTGGTGCACAAGTAAAATAAAATTAAAGAGTGATGTGCAAGTAAAATACAATTAAGAGAGTGGTGCACATGTTAAATACACTTAAGAGAGTGGTGTACAGGTAAAATACAATTTAAAAAAGTGGTGCACAAGTAAAATACAATTAAATACAATTAAGAGAGTGGTGCGCAAGTAAAATGCAATTAAGAGTGGTAATAGGTAATGTTCTCTTATCCTACCTAGCATCTAGTAGAACAAACCAAAAATAAAGACTAATAAATTAATAGAAGCAAATGAGTTATTAGGAAGTAAATGGACTGCACCATATGGGACAAACAAGTATCCCTATAAATCGCATGCACCTTTTTAACACCAAAAATGCTAGAGAGGTCTCCAATGTGTTAGGTTCACTTTAACCTATGGTGCAGTTGGCTTACTCCAGAATAACTCTTGGTTGGGTGGAGGAACAATACACACACACACGATTGTGAAATCCCATGATGTGCCAGGACCTGGCACGTGCCCCGTCATGATTAGTACAACCAATAGGCAGATTGCAGTTCTCTGTATAACAAAGTAAACTTGCTTTTGAGAGGTACACTTTAAATTGTTGGAGTGATATTAATGGTACCAGACTATAATACTATGGGTTTTTTTTTTGGTTTTTTTTTTGCCAGGGTTCAGGATCACTGTGATGCCAGGGATAGCCCTGACAGCTTTGTGCCCTCCTCATCACCTGAGAGTGTGGTTGGAATAGAGGTCAGCCGGTACCCAGACTTGTCACTAGTGAAGGAAGAGCCTCCGGACCCTGCCTCATCTCCCATCATCCCCATCCTCCCGAGTAGCATGGGTAAAGGTATTCCGAATTGCTGGCTTATGATAAGTGCCCTGACCTGGGTACTCTTTTGTTTTGCCTGATATAATCAGATCCCAGGGGCGCGGGGCTGTTTAACCTTTGATTGCCAGAGTGGTGTCCAAGATGTTGTAAAGCAATAGGCGTATGGCCAAGAGGTGCAGTTCTGGAGTAAACTAAATGCATTGTAGGGGACAGCTTAACATCCCTAAAATTCCTGTTGACTTAAATGGTTCGTTTAAAGCAGAACTATCATCAGCCTTATATTGAGCCCCAAATCCTAATTATAATAGCAATATGCATACACGCACTTGTATTTTCAAGATTAATTGCGGCATTAATGAAAAATAGAAATTTTTAGGCAGACAGGCATCCGTCCCCTTCTCCTCCATGATTGGTGAGTTGAATGCCGGGTTATCTTAAAGGGATAGTAATACTTCGTTTTAACTTTATTTTATTTTGTAGGCATTAAAAAAAAAAATGAATGATATAAGTCTTATCTCTCAAACCTTTATGGTTTAAGAGATATTCACAAGCAAAGTTTCCACTCCCGCCCCTTTTTCCTAGTGTAAGCCATCTCTTCTCAGATGTGAATCTAGTTGTATGACCAGACAGATAACAGCAGGGGACAATCTTCTTTGTATGAAAACAATGAAAGCCCTGCCCCCCTTGACAAGTTTTTCAGCTTTTTCCCTTATCTTAATTGAAGATTGTCCCTCTCTGCAGTCTACCTGGGCACCTCCCTTCTGATCTGGCTGAACAGGGGGGGGATACTTTGCTTGTGAATATCTCTTAAACCATAAAGGTTTGAGAGATAAGACTTATATCGTTCTTCATGTTTTTTTAATGCCTACAAAATAAAATAAAGATAAAACTAAGTATTACTATCCCTTTAAGGCACCGGAAGGCAGACACAGAGAGCGCCTACACCAAGATCCCTGCCGATACCGGTTTGTCTAAAAAGTTATATTTTTCACTACTGCCGTAATGTTTCTTGAAAATACAAGTACATTTAAGCATATCGCTATTATCATTAGAATTTGGGGCTCAAAATAAGGTTGATAGTTATGCTTTAACCTTTTGAATGTTAGAGAGGGATCTCCAGCGTATTGCCTTGAAGTGCTTTGAAGTCTTCTACCATTCAAGGGGTTAAAAAAAATCCCCTTTAACCTTTTGAGTGCTAGAGGGGTAAGCAGCGCATTGCGTACCCCTCTGGCACTCAAATGGTTAAACTTTGTAAACACATTTCACCCCCTTGGGTACTGTCATTTTGCTCCAGAATTTACACCTCTCTACTTCATTGAATATGGCTATACACATAAGGAATGTCTAATTACTTAAGGATCTGGTCCATAAAAAGTTATCATTCCCCGATAAATGTCTCCTGCACAGACAAATGTTTTGGGACGGTTTGTGTTTTGGTTGTTTAAAGGGATAGTAATGCTATATATATCATGCCATTCCTATCGCTCAGATCTTTGTAGTTTGTGAGATAGAATGTTTTAAAGTTCCCCCCTCCCTCCTCTTTCCCTGACGTCAGCACTGTAGCAGACTGCAGGAGAATCTGGTCCCGGGACTGGCGGAGGCTCTTCAGCAGAGCTGAGATATCGAAATCTAAAAAGAACTACTTCATTGGAACGGTCTACAAAGTGTGCTTGCAAACCAGACCGTTCCAATGAAGTAGTTCTTTAAAAAAAAAAAATTGCTATTGCGGCTCTGCTGAAGAGTCTCCTCCGGCCCCGGGACCAGATTCTCTTGCTCGAAGAGTGCTGACGTCAGGAAAAGGGGGGGAGGAAGGTGGTAACTTTTAAACGTTCTATCTCTCAAACCATAAAGATTTTAGAGATAGGAATGGCATTGATGGGTTTCTTTGTTAATTGTTTACAATATTACTTTTTACATCTATATAGCATTACTATCCCTGTAAGTACTAGCTAAGCACAACTGTGTGTAACGTTACTCTTGTTGCATTTTTAGGTTCCGAGTCTAGAGACTGTGGAATAAAGAGGGAGTCTTCATCAGGAACTTTGTTCTTCGGATCCCAGTTTGTTCAGGCTCCTAATGGCCCCAAATCCGGTCTCATCTCAGTGGCAATAACTTTGCACCCTACGGCAGCAGAGGTAATTTTTGTTCTTTATTAACATGCCCCGTACAAACGGGACACAAGTACAAAATCTTCAGCGTATACTGCAGTTTGAAACGTTCACCCACTTGAATGCTATACAGTTTGCTTACTAGTACTCTGGAGACCTCTAGCATTCAGAAAGTTAAGCTGCATTTAAAGGCTTAATAATACTTAATATGTAAAAATTATGTTGTACGATTAAGCCTCTTGAGTAAAATAAGGGTACTCATGCTGAGAGATGTTTTATTCAAACTTTATTGAAGTTCAAACTTGAGTTCTTCAACTGCATTATCTGTGTCCCGAAATTGTGCAGGGGCGCTGTTGCTACACCATCCTGAAGACAGCTCTGGTCACTTGACCATAAATCTCTGGTAAGGTGGTGTGCAGCAACAGCGCCACTGTTACAATTTCAGATCATTGTGATATTTCACCTAAAAATTAATGTTTGAGCCGCAATAACTTTGAATAAAACCGCTCTCGGCAGTGGGAGTACTCTCTACTCAGGAGGATAAACCGTACAAAGTAGCTTTTTTTTTTTTTTTAATACAATATTAAGTGTATCTATCTCTTTAACTTTTTGCATTCCATAAAAGTATCCAAGACATTGAGATGCATTCAATATCCCACTGCCACTCCAAGGGTTAAATCAGTGGGCATTTTCATTTGCCTCCTATGCTGTAGTCTGATTCCTCTGCATAGCTTGAGGTAACTCAGTCTCCAGTATTACATAACTCAGTGTATTTCTGTTTTACAGAATATCAGTGGTGTTGTCGCCGCTTTTGCGGATCTTTTGCAAGTGCGGATTCCCACCAGCTATGAAGTGAGCGGAGCTTCAGACGCAGCTTCAGTGATATTGGTGAATGGTCACAGGATGAATCATAACATTGAGTACAGGCAACAGCTGATGCGTCAGCGTCCAAGGCCGGGATCCATGCCTCCAGCCAGGCTGCTTGGGCCATATGGCCTGAAACCACACAGCCTGCCATTTCTACCAAGTAACAATGGTGAGTCCATTGTGTCTAACACAGGCATAGTAAACCTTTGGTGATACAGCTCCCATCATCCCCATACAGCCAGGGGCTGGTTGGGGATGATGGGAATTTTAGTCTGCACCTGCTGGAGAGTCGAATGTTTCCTGCTCTTGGTTTACAGCCACATCAGGGAGGTGGCAGAATGTAAGCACATGAATATTTGCTGCCAGTTTTGAAAACAAAGGGGGTGGATATGAAAAAAGCAGAGCAATTGTAGTGCAAACCAAATTGCACCACTGTGAGTAAATCTGTTCCTGTATATTTTAATTCTGCTTTTTGCCCCTGAATGTTGGAGGTCGCCTTTAAATCAATGGAAATGTTTATTCGTTATGATGCAACTGGTTTGGTACAGAATTGCTCCCGTTTCTTGGTTTCCGCAATAATCTGTACTGCATATTTATGAAATATAACATAAACCACACAATATAATAAACATCCCAATTGGTTTAACCCTTTGAGTGCCAGAGGGGTACGCAACACACCCTTCTGGCACTCAAAGGGTGAAATAGGGAATGTAACCCCATTGATGACGCGGAGTAAATATAATCATTTTTTAAGTTCTTTTGCAGAATGATTTGCTCCATATTTTATTAACCTCTTTATATATTACATTTGGCCCTAACATTGGTTCGTTCTGACACCAATGAGATTTTCCATATCGTTTATGTATTTGTCGTCTTTGTGTTCTCAGGAATTCCAGAATACAAACATCACATTCAGAACCCAATGGATTCCCCTGCCCTGAGGCCTTCCTGGTGCTGCCACTGCAAAGTAGTGGTTCTGGGAAGTGGTGTGCGGAAATCCCTGAAAGACATGAGTGTTATTAAACAGGTACGTATGTTTTTGGCCATTTACACTACATTTTATTGTGATGCTTGACAATTAGTGTCTGTGTATGTGTGTGTATGTGTGATATATGTAATATATAATTTAGGCTAGCAGTGTTGGGCCAGTGGTGTAGCATAGGAATATGTGATTAATATATAATTTAAGCCAGCAGTGTTAGCCCAGTGGTGTAGAATAGGAATATGTAATATATAATTTAGGCTAGCAGTGTTGGCCCAGTGGTGTAGAATAGGAATATGTAATATATAATTTAGGCTAGCAGTGTTAGCCCAGTGGTGTAGAATAGGAATATGTAATATATAATTTAGGCTAGCAGTGTTGGCCCAGTGGTGTAGAATAGGAATATGTGATTAATATATAATTTAGGCTAGCAGTGTTGGCCCAGTGGTGTAGAATAGGAATATGTAATATATAATTTAGGCTAGCAGTGTTGTCCCAGTGGTGTAGAATAGGAATATGTAATATATAATTTAGGCTAGCAGTGTTGGCCCAGTGGTGTAGAATAGGAATATGTGATTAATATATAATTTAGGCTAGCAGTGTTGGCCCAGTGGTGTAGAATAGGAATATGTAATATATAATTTAGGCTAGCAGTGTTGGCCCAGTGGTGTAGAATAGGAATAAGAGGTCTTTTATTTTGTTTACAGCATGTCAGAAAGTAGATGTCACTGTTAAGCTGGGTTCCCTTAGTGGTTATTTTGATCTGTTTCTTTAGATGGCTATGTTCGGTATCCTCCATATTTATTTAATTTAGGATAGCTGTGTTAGTCCAGTGGTGTAGATATCAAATGGATGAGTATCATATAGTATATATAAAAGTACAATTTTTATTGGACTAACCTTCATATTTATGGACAAGCTTTCAAGAGAGATTCTCCCTTTTAGTCTAAAGCGTACTGGTTTTCAGAAAATGCAGTGTGTGTACTAAAAGCCGTGCTGAAGGAAAGCAATAAGTAATAAATCGCCTACATTTCTTATCTTTTTCGGTGTTGAATATATTTGTTTGCAGTTGGATCACGTGTGCCAGTTACTACAGTTCTAGAGAATAGTTGTCTGTTAAAGCGGAACTCTCACCGTATATAAAGTCGCCCTCCAATAATTAGACATATAGCGATTAGCTTCTTAATAGTGCTATTATCTCACAAGTGCCCGGTTGTGAAGTAATCCTCCTTCTGAGACTGAAGGCCAGGCTTGCACGCAGGCATCTTGGCTTAGAGACATCTGAATTCCTGCTCCATCCCTACCGGTCTCCTCTAGGAGGCATTGCACTGTGCATTAAGGCCCCGGAAGGGACTGACAGTGCAGACACACAGATGGCCCTAAAGCAAGAAGCCTGACCGTCAGTCTCAGAAAAAGGATTACTTCAGAACCTGGTACTTGTGTGAGATAATAACACTATTAAGAAGCTAGTCTCCTTGTGCCTAATAATTGGAGGGTGACTTTATATATGGTGAAAGTTCCACTTTAAATGTCTGTATTCTTATTGAAATGGATCAATGAGTAGCAGTAGGTTTATACTGAGAGCTTCTGGATGAAAGAAATGTATTTATTTTGGTATACGCTTCTTCTGTAATACTGCTAAATATATGTATTTCTGAAGATATTAAAAGCTATAATTTGCCATTTGTTATTAAAAAATAAATAAATAAAAGTGGCTCTGCTGCATTTCTGATCGTGCATCCTATGGTTGAAAGAGGAAAATGTAGCCCATATGAGGCAAACTAATATCATAGGGAGCAATTACAATGTCCCATTGATTTTGAATGTGGTTCTTAAAGGGATAGTAATGTTTCATAATAAAAGTAGCTCCAATTAATCTTCATAGCATTTGGGCTTTGGAGAGTGTTATTTCAATTCTGTCAGAGTTGTAGTTCAAGAATAATTCAGTGACAAAGTATCCCCCTCCCGCCCCTTTTACTGATGTAACACTGTTCAGCCAGATCAGAAGGGAGGTGCCCAGGTAGACTGCAGAGAGGGACAATCTTCATTTAAGATAGGGGAAAAACCTGAAAAACTTGTCAAGGGGGGCAGGGCTTTCATTGTTCCCTGCTGTTATCTGTCCAGATTCCACAACTGAGGTGAGCAGTGTTACACTAGGTAATAGGGGCGGGAGGGGGATATTTTATCATTCAATTACTCTTGAACTACAACGCTGACATTACTGAAGTAACACTCTCCATGTCCCAAATACTATGAAGATTAATTGGAGCTGCTGTTTTTGTGAAACATTAATGCCTTCATTGCAAGAGGTAACAATTTGCTTCGCATTGGAAATCTCTAACATGCAATGGTTACAAATTTCATTTCAATCAATGGGATTTTTTTATTTGACAAAATAAACTGGAGATTCGCACCACTGCATGGCCTTTATCATGACTAAGTGCCATTTAGGTGCAAAATGCATTTATCAGGAACGCTAAGATCCACTGGTCTTCCACTCTGTGAGTAAGCCCCTCTGGTTACTTGTATATGTTCATCAACAAATGTGTTACATATATCTTTTAAATTGAAGAATTAAACAAGACTACTTTTGATGAAAGTTTCTGTTTGTGACATTGAATGATATTTATTGATGCGGTGGTGCAAATCTCCAGTTTTTGTCTATCCTCCTATATAATAATTCACTAGGATGCTTGTCAGAAGCCGACATGCTCAGTAGAGGCTGCCCGAACACAAAGAATGCTGGGAGGTGTAGGAATGCTGGGAGTTGTGTGCTGGGAGCATTCTGTGCTTTCGAGCAGTTTCTACAGTGCATGACTGCGTCGGTGGCAGGACCGTCCTCTTAACCCTTTGAATGCAAGAGGGGTAAGCAATGCATTGCAGAGCAGTTGTTGCATACCCCTCTGGCACTCAAAGGGTTAACAACACCCGGACATTGGCCCGTGTACACAGGCTTTTACACTAGTATTGTATAATGGATCATAAGAAATTATCTTGATTTGCACACTGACATCTTTTTTTCCTGTATCAATACATGATGCTTTTTCTTCCAAGGCACGAGTCTTTAGGTGTGTGTGTGTGTGTGTGTGTGTGTGTGTGTGTGTGTGTGTGTGTGTGTGTGTGTGTGTGTGTGTTTTTTTTTTTTGCCCATTACTGATCCACGGGTCTCTTTACTTTTAATGATTTGTAAATCTGTGTGATAACTGCAAGATGTAACCCTTTGGTTTAAAGAGGGAAATGCAATGCAAAGAAATATGTTGCCTAACTCACTAGCACTCAAAGGGTTAAAGTTTCTGTGTAATAGTGAGAAGCTGAGCATTACAGGATAATTAGAGTTGTTTCTGACCCTTTAGGAATTCCTGCAGAGTCCTGGTAGGGTGGATGGGGGTGACATTGTCTTCTGCAGTAACAACTGCTTCCTGATGTATTCCGCCACACAGTCCAAGCGCCTGGAGAACAAGGTAAGTGCATTCCTCAGCAAGTTGGCTGGGCTGCTGTTCCAAGAACTTACATTCATGGTAAAACCAGCAGTGCACCATTGGGGAGACACAAATAGCCACTAATCATCTGCATCACTCCTTCTGCTGCCAGTGTAACCGATAAAAATTTCACCCATCGAAATGGCTTGAATCTATTTATTTAGTCTTTTTTGTCTGAAGCATGCTTGATTTATTATATTTAGTTTTGTTATTGTATAGAAATGATTGATTACACAGACTAAAATTTAAAAATTTGAGAGAAATTTATGAAATGTATAGTTGATAGAAACGTAATGGTCATAGGAGACCGTCATGTAGCGGTGTGGTATATTTATATGACTGTGTGTAACAGAAGCACTTACCTAAGTAGTTGTCCATCATACAGCAGTCAGGTGTATCTATATAATTACTGTGTGTAACAGAAGGACTTATCTAGGTAGGTGTCCATCATACAGCAGTCAGGTGTATCAATACAATTACTGTGTGTAACAGAAGCACTTACCTAGGTAGGAGTCCATCATACAGCAGTCAGGTGTATCTATATAATTACTGTGTGTAACAGAAGGACTTGCCTAGGTAGGAGTCTATCATACAGTAGTCAGGTGTATCTATATAATTACTTTGTGTAACAGAAGCACTTACCTAGGTAGGAGTCCATCATACAGCAGTCAGGTGTATCTATATAATTACTGTGTGTAACAGAAGCACTTACCTAGGTAGGAGTCCATCATACAGCAGTCAGGTGTATCTATATAATTATTGTGCATAATAGAAGCACTGCCCTAGGTAGTGAGTCCAAGCAGTCAGGTATATACACTGTGTAGGAGTCCATCATTCAGCAGTCTGGTGTATTTATATAACTACTGTGTGTATCAGGAGGGCTTACTTAGGTAGGAGTCCAACATACAACAGTTAGGTGCATCTATATAATTACTATGTGTAATAGAAGCACTGCCCTAGGTAGGGAGTCAAAGCAGTCAGGTATATTTATAGTTATACAGCGAGTATCAGAAGGACTTACCTAGGTAGGCGTCCATCATACAGCAGGCTGGTATGTCTATAGGACGACTTGCTTTCCTAGGTGGATGGCCATCATACAGCAGTGAACTTCAAGAGAGATCAGTAATAACTTAGAGAAAGAAGGGCATTTAGATAATGACTGCTGGTTGAAGGACATCTATTTAGTTAAGTCCTGTTAAGTAATTTAAGAGCCAGTTTTTCCTGGTGTGTACTTGTTGTGTTCTTGTTTTTGATGTGAGTTTTATTTTTCACTCCACTAGGATCAGGATCCATCTTTAACGCCTCCATCTTCTAAAGAGACTCAAGCCAAGTCATGCCACCAGTACAGTAACAACACCTCCACTCTGGACGTTCATTGCCTTCCTCTGTTCCAGGAGAAGTCATCTCCACCCTCATCTCCACCTATATCTTTCCCTCCTGCAGCTTTTGAAACTGCTAAAGTGGAGGCAAAGCCAGACGAACTGAAAGTCACTGTGAAGTTAAAACCGCGGCCCAGAGCTGTTCACAGCAGCTTGGATGATTCCCGTCCTGCCAGCAAGAAATGGAAAGGAATGAAATGGAAGAAATGGAGCATTCAGATTGTTATTCCCAAGATGCCTTTCAAGCCCCAGTGTGACCATGAGATAGACGAATTTTTGAGAAGATTGGGGACATCGCTGAAACCAGATCCACTACCCAAAGACTTTAGAAAATGTTGTTTCTGTCATGAAGAAGGTGATGGACTAACAGATGGACCTGCAAGGCTTCTGAATCTAGACCTTGACCTTTGGGTCCATTTAAACTGTGCTCTTTGGTCTACTGAGGTCTATGAGACACAGGCTGGTGCCTTAATTAATGTTGAACTGGCATTAAGACGTGGTTTGCAGATGAAATGCGTATTTTGTCACAAAACCGGAGCTACTAGCGGCTGTCACAGGTTAAGGTGCACCAACATTTATCACTTTACCTGTGCAATAAAAGCACAATGCATGTTCTTCAAGGACAAAACTATGCTTTGCCCCATGCACAAGCCAAAGGGAGCTCACGAGCAGGAACTTACTTATTTTGCAGTTTTTCGGAGGGTATATGTGCAGCGTGATGAAGTGCGACAGATTGCAAGCATAGTGCAGAGGGGGGAACGGGACCACACTTTCCGGGTTGGGAGTCTTATTTTCCATGCGATTGGTCAGCTGTTGCCACAACAAATGCAGGACTTTCACTCTGTTACAGCTCTCTTTCCAGTAGGTTACGAAGCCAGCAGGATGTACTGGAGCATGCGCTACGCCAACAGGCGCTGCAGATACCTCTGTTCGATAGAGGAAAATGACGGACTGCCTTTGTTTGTAATCAGAGTCATTGAGCAAGGTCATGAAGACCTGGTTCTTACTGACTCTACACCAAAAGGTAAGAAACCTAGTCTGTTGTAAAAGGAAATTATTACCTGGAAACAAGTTTTATAAAACATTTAACCCACTTTTGTCCACAATGCATTGCAGAGCCATTCAAGCGTTTAACCCTTTCAGTGCCAGAGGGGTACCAATGCATTGCCTACCCCTCTGGCACTTAGAGTTTAAAAGCCCAGTTTAAAGGAGCAGTAAACTTTTTTTTATGAAAACACATATTTTATAGAGCATTTCCTGCTGAATAAAACAAGGTCACTCCCATCTCTGTCAGATGTTTTATTCAAAAATTATAGCAGTTTAAATAACCAGGAAGTGAATTTACTGTGATTACTTCCTGATAGTTCTAACTGACAGGAAGTGGCTGGCAGTTTCTATCACATTCTATGGAGAACTGTATGTCTCTGACTTTCCTCTCCATTAGAATCTAACAGGAAATCTAATTAGAATTTGACCACTAGAGGGCACTGCTAATGTAAAAAAACATGGGTTTAAACTGTAATAACTCTGGAAATATACATCTCTCGGCAGTGGGAGTACCCTTATTTTACTCAATAGGAAAATCCCTACAATATATATTTTTTCATAAAAAAAGTTTACTGCTCCTTTAATTTAAAGTGGAACTAACACCCTATAAAAAGTCTTCACCCAATAATTGGCATATGGCGACTAGCTTCTCAATACTGCTATTATTTTCCACAAGTACTGCGTTTTGAAGTAATCCTGTTTCTTCAGAGACCAGCAGCCATGCTAGGACACAGAGATGCCTGCGCTGTCCAACCCGGTCTCCTCTAGGACACATTGCATGGAGCCGAAAGGGACTGACGGCGCAGGAGTGCAGATGGGTCTACAGCGCCACTGTGATATTGCATGTAAAAAATTCAACTTTGAGCTGTAATAACTTTTGATTAAAACACCTTTCAGCAGTGGGAGTACCCTTGATGTATTCAGGGGGATAAACCCTACAACTTTTTTTTTTTTTTTTTTTTTTTTTTTACATTTTCAGTATTTCTATCCCTTTAACCACAGCAGTTCCAATTAATCTTCATAGTATTTGAGCCATGGAGAGTGTTATTTCAGTACTGCCAGAGTAATTGAATGATAAAGTATCTCCCCCCCCCCCCCCTCCTCAGATGCGGAATCTGGGACCGGAAAGGTCACAGAAAGGGACAATCTTCTTACTGTGAGAACAATGAAAACCCTGCCCCCCCCCCCCCCCCCCCGACAGGTTTTTCAGGTTTTCCCTTATGCTAATAGAAGATTGTCCCTCTCTGCTATCCATCTGGGCATCACCTTTCTGTTCTGAGGTGAGCAGTGTTACATCAGTAAAAGGGGCAGGAGGGTGATACTTTATCATTCAATTACTCTTGAACTGCAACTCTGACTATTGAAATAACACTCTCCATGTCCCAAATATTTTGAAGATTAATTGGAGCTGCTTTTATTGTGAAACATTACTATCCCTTTAAGAAGCTAGTAGCCATATGCCTAATTATTGGGTGGTGACTTTTTATAGGGATGTCATTCCTCTTTAAGAAGATTTATTTCTCTGTCGTCCAGTACAACTTACTGGTAACTTTGGGTAGGCAATCCGCCCCTTAAATTGTAGGCAGGATTAATTCTAGAATTGTAGGCAGGATTAATTCTAGAATTGTATGCAGGATTAATTCTAGAATTGTATGCAGGGTGTGGAGCCTACCTTCCCTCCTTGGTTGCAGCTAGCCAACCAGCTCCAGAAAGATTTGTTCCTTGGTGAAGACACAGGCAAGAGAACAGTTCTGCTATAGTTTTAGAACGTTTTTTATTTTACTGTTAGAAATGGAATACCACCATTAGGTGGATTACCATAACTGACAATGCCCTTAAATGTGGCTAGCTCAGTAACCAGGTGCTTTTTGGGGACCTTAAGCCCTGGGGGGGAAATCTTGGGTACAAGTTCTTTCGTTGGGAGTTGCCCACCGAGGCTTCTTCTTAATAAATGGTAATCTGAAGACAGAAGATCTGCAGGAAAGGTGAGCAACCCTTTGAGTGTTTCAGGTCCACATGTCCCACAGTGCCCCTCCGCACAGGGGTTTTCCTTTGGAGTTCCTGTTGAACACTCCTGCACTCATTGGGTTTATCTGTATGTCTGTTGGGTGTTTTGGAGCAAGTTTCTGTGGTACTTTAACCCTTTAGCTACTTTTGCATCTTTGGGGGGGTTCTGACACTTTCCTACTGGTTCAGTGGGTTGGGTATCCTAACATGTTCTAGTGATGATTCATGCATTTTTATTTTACGGTTTCAGTTCTGTAAAATTGCGCACTTTACCGCATAGGCAACATTCCTCCATTCACTCCTATGGCACTGTACAGTTTGGGACATATTTCTGCAACCATTTAACCTAGCGACTTCAGAGAGGCTCATTTTACTTGTCTGCTCTGCCATCCGGTTCATGTTTCTAGTGTGTTGGGGGGCTCAGGGGGCTTCGGGCACTGTTTGGGTACTTTTTTGGGGAACGCTACATTTCCCATGAGCGCTTGCTTCGCGCGCTCGTTTCTGATTGGCTCCCGCCATGGCAGCCATTTTATGCCATTTCCAGAACGAGTATCCTATGCAGGGCTTGGACTCTCCTTCTCTCTTCTGCTGATTAACCCTTCGCCTGCCAGATAAGTCTAGTTTAGCAATTTCTGGGGTGAAACTTTAATCCTACACACTGTACTTGGGTGATTTCTTTTATTATATGGTTATTTGACACTGTGAGAATGTCTGTACTGTTGGAGCTTGGGACCAGACCTAAGACTAAGGATGCTGGGGTCTCTGTATCCCCTATTGCTCATTGCTCTTCCTGTCATTCAGGGTTACCTAGAGAGTTCTCAGGTCATTTATGCCCAGCATGTTTTGATGTCCCTGAGAGTCTTCCAGGGTCCTCCAGCCATGCTTTAGTGCCAGTTTGGGTGCAAGAGTTCGAGGCTGCTACCAGGGACCTTAGGTCTACATTTCAACTCTTTCCATCCCAGTTACAGGGGGTCTTCCATTCTTGGCAGACCCCCTCCTCCGTCAAGTCTTCCCTTCCAAAATCTCAGGGTGTACCTGACCTGTCAGATTCCTCTGAGGAGGAACTGCTGGTGGATTCAGATGTTGAGGAATGTTTTGCTGTGGGCTACTCTGTTTTTTGGGGATCCTTTTGAGGCTGATCCTGATCCCTTGGCTGAGGGCCTGATCAGGGCTGTTTTGAATACCCTTAACATTCCATTAGTTCAGAGGTTCCTTCTGATCCCTGTGATGTTTTTCAGGAGCCTAACAAAAAAAAAAAAAAAATACCCTTAGTTTCCTTCCACCTAACCACCTGAAGAGTGGAAATCTCGCAGCATGGGTGAACTGGGCCATTGCGGTCTGGACTGAACAGCTCACCCTGGCTGTCCGTCAGGGTGTTCCTATTTCGGTTATGTTGCGCCTTCTTTCCAACATTTCTGAGGCACAGCACTATGTTTCTGTTGCCTTATTTGATGCCATCCATTTGGTGGCTAGGGTTTCCACCATGTCTGTGGTTGCCAGAAGGGCTCTTTGGCTCAAGATCTAGTCGACTGACACTGCTCCCAAGAAAACATTGCTCTCCTTGTCTTTTCAAGGCACTTCATTGTTTGGGCCAAACCTTAAAGATCTGATCAGTGAGGCCACAGGGGTTAGGAGTACCCTTCTACTTCAGGTTCCCAGGAAGAAAACGCCGCTTAAGCGTAATAGTTTTTTTTGTTCCTTTCAGACTGAGACATGTCCGGCGAACCAGGTGGTTCCCTCTGCTCCATGTGCCTCCTCCAAGCCCAAAAAGCAATGGAAGCCCAAGATCTCTTCCAAACCTCCTTCGACATGACTCGCTGAACCCAGGTCCCCACTCTGCTGTGGGTGGTCGTCTGCGTCACTACCACAGCGTCTGTGAGGATTCAGTGGCGGACCCGTGGGTTTTACAGGTGGTGACGGAAGGGTACAGGATCCCTTTTTTCCCCTCTCTTCCTCCCTTTCACTTCTTTCCTTCTCAAACGCCTCAGGGCGCAGAGAAACGTTGCTGTTCAATGGCGCTATTCAGGCTCTTCTGGACAAGGGTGTTTTAGAGCTGGTTCTAGTTCTTGCATCCCTGGATCATTAGGACGTGTATTTACACATAGCCATCCATCTAGAGTGCCGGCAGTATCTCAGATTTGCCTGCGACCAATGGCATTTTCAGTTTTCAGCTCTTCCCTTTGGTCTGACTACAGCTCCTCAAGTTTTTCAGCCGTGTCCTAGGAGCCTTAGTGTCCGTCCTCCACTGGGACGGCATCAGAGTTACTCCATACATGGATGAGCTGCTTTTGAAAGCCCCCTCTGCGGAACCTCTTCATCAGCAGGTTCAGCTATGCATTCACTCTCTCGCCCATAACGGATGGATCATCAACATGGACAAGTCAGATCTTGTCCCATCCCAGCGTCTGGTCTTCCTGGGCCTTCTCTTCAACACTCAGAAGTGAGTGGTGTTTATCACGAACAAGGTAGCTCACCAGATCGCCCACAGGGTTTCTGCGGTTCTGGCTCAAGATCCAGTTCCAGCCAAGAAGCTGTCCTGTCTAGTGGGGAAATTCATCTCCACCATAGAAGCGGTCCCATTTGCCATGACGCACACCAGGGAACTCAAGTGGTTTGTGATCCAGGTGTGCAGGGGTCAGCCAGACCTTCTGAAGATGTCAGTGTCCCTCCCTCTTCATGTGGAACTGAGTTTGTAGTGGTGGCTCGACCTCTTCAATCTGCTGAAAGGCAAGTCCTTCCTGATATCCTTCTGGACCACGGTGACGACCAATGCCAGCCTCCTGGCTGGGGAGCAGTCCTGGGTCGACTGAGTCCTCAGGGTCAGTGGTCTCCGGAGGAATCTCTCCTTCCCATCAACGTGTTGGAGCTTCGGGCGATATTTCATGCCCTTCATCACTGGACATCTCAGCTGGAAGACTGTCCAGTCCGGGTACAGTCCGACAATGCCACGGCCATGTCTTACATCAACAAGCAGGGCAGAACAAGAAGTCTCGTTGTTTGGTTAGAGGTCAAGGCTATTTTGTCCTGGGCAAAAGAACACGTTCCGGCCATATCCGCAGTGTACATTCCTGGCGTAGACAACGTAATGGAGGACTTCCTCAGTCGACACACAGTGGACAGCGGAGAGTGGGAACTGCACCCAGAGGTTTTCACCCTCATTGTTCAGAAGTGGGGTCTTCCTTATATCGACCTGATGGTGACAAGACACAACAGGAAGGTTCAGAGGTTCTGCTCTCGGTGGTTGGACCCTCTATCTCTGGCAGTGGAATCAATGTCCATTCCTTGGTTATTCCTTTAGCATACATCTTTCCTCCCCTCCTAGTGTTGCACAGGATGTTACGGAAATTGCGACTCGAAAGCTGTCCATTCATTCTGATTGCTCCGTACTGGCCTTGCCAAGCTTAGTTTCCGGAGCTGCTGGATCTGTCAGTGAGTTCCCTTAAGGTTCAGACTTCTGCTCTCTGTTTTCTTTCAGAGGCGCATTGCCATCCTTCCTGATGTCAAGGTGTTCTTCCAGGGTGTTGCTCATATTCATCCTGCTTTTAAGAATCCCGCTCCTCTGTGAGATCTTCACTTGGTTCTGGGCATTCTTCAGAGCCCTCCATTGGAGTCCTTGGCTACTATTCCTCTACTCCTGTTGATATGGTAAATGGCCTTTCTACTGGCCATCGTGTCCGTTCGCAGTGTTGCGGTGTTGCATGCTCTGTCCTGTAAGCCACCCTATTTGGTGTTTCACAAGGACAAGGCAGTGCTTCACACTTCTCAGGAGTTTCTCTCGAAGGTGGTTTTGGACTTCCACATCAATCAGGAGATTGTGGTACCTTATTTCTTCCCTGACCCCATCTCTGACAAGGAGAGGGATCTCCACTTGTTAGATGTGGTGCGTTGTCTCCAGTTTTATGTACATCGCACTGAGTCTATCAAGCAATCTGACGCTCTGTTTGTCATTCCTGAGGGTCCCAGGGCAAGAAGACCTGCATCCAAAGTGACACTTGCTTCTTGAATCAAGTCCACTATTTGTAGCGCTTACGAGCTGAGGAAGAAGACTGTCCCCTTTCGGGTCACGGCTCATTCTACAAGATCTATTGGGGCTTCTTGGGCTTACAAGAATCAGGCCTCCGCTGATCAGTTTTGCAAGGCTGCCACATATTCGTCTGTGCACACCTTTTCGAAGCACTACCGTGTTGATGTGCTGGCATCGGCAGATGCCAGCTTTGGGAGGAAAATCCTGGAGGCAGTTTTGCCTGTCTAGGATCACCTTCGGTTCTTGGTGCTTCCTTCACTTTTGAGCCCTGTTGACTCTAGTTCACTGTGCTGTGTATCAGTTTGGGGTGTTACCCCTGTTCGGTGTCCTTTGACACTTCATTGTTTTGTTGGGCTATCTCTGATCTGATGGTTCATATCTGCTCCGGTGACTTTGGGGGCCTTGCTCCTGGTCCTTGCCTTACTTCCTGTCTCTGGGAAACTCAGTGATTGGACATTCCAAAGTTACCAGTAACCTGTATTGGACGACAGAGAAAAGAGGATTTTAGTCTTACCTGTTAAATCCTTTTCTCTTAATCCATGCAGGTTACTGGTCTCCCACCCCGTCAAGGGACCATGCTTGGCTCTCCTGTGGCAGACCGTGGGGGGTCCTTCAGGGTCATGCTCACAGGAGTCTTCTTTCCCTTCCACTATCTAGTCAGTAGTGTCTGAAATCTTTCTGGAGCTGGTTGGCTAGCTGCAGCCAAGGAGGGAAGGTAGGCTCCACCCCCTGCATACAATTCTAGAATTGTTCCTGCCTACAATTAAAGGGGTGGATTGCGTACCCAAAGTTACCAGTAACCTGTATGGACTAAGAGAAAAGTTTAGTCCAGCATAACTCTGTTTTGCTTTTATACATATGAGACTTTAGTTTGTGTGTGTAAAGGCAAAGTGTTAATTCTGGAGCAAACCAACTGCACACCCTTGGGGGATGCATAAAAATCCCAGGTAATTTAAATGTAGCTTTTATTCCCTTGAATGCTAGTAAGCTCTCCAGCCCATTGTGAACCAATGCGTTGGAGACATTACTAGCATTCAAGGAGTTAAAAAGCTCCATTTAAATACAAAAAAAAAAAATATATATATATATATATATATATATATAATGCCTTTGAATGACTTTTTTTTTTTTTTTTTTTTTTTTTTTTTTAAATATACGCCGCCCATGAGGAGTTGTAGCTGTTTTTTTTCCAGAATTCCCTGTCCCTCATAATCTAGGGCCACACTAGAGGGAGAACTGTCCACTGACTGCTGTAACAAATTCTGACACTTGTTCTGGTCTACAAGAAAACGGCTGCCAGTTCCCAAGATGGAGAATGCCCATGTATATGTGTACATTTATAATCCATTTGTACCTATAAATAAAATCCACAGAACAATTACTTTATTACATTGACAGTAGGAGAATATACAACTGAAGTTCCGCTTACCCAGAAATAGAGCTCAGTTCTCCCTCTAATGGTTAGAACTCTGCACAATACAATCTTATCACTGTAGAACACTCAGCATTGTGTGAAGATGTCAAACCACTGTAGGTGTAAGCATATACCAGTGTATTAAATAATCTAGGTGTGAGAACAAAACGCAAACAGTTGTGTAAACTCGTAACTGTGTGCAGCTACTATAGGCCGTATATACAAGTGGAAGGGTTCTGAGGCAAACCACTTGCACAGTAGGGGAGAACTAAAAATTCCCATTGATTAAAATGGGGATTTTAACCCCTTAAATGTTAGAGGTGTCTCCAGTGCATTGCTTCGCAGTTTGTGACAAAGCAACTGGATGAGTAGAATTGTCTTGGGCAATTTTCCTCTCAGATCAATCTCCTATCTGTTCCTATTTCTTTAAAAAGTAAAAGTAAGAAAATTGGTAAAATGCACCTGTTACCATAACCCCTTAAGGACCGGCCACAGGGCACGTGGCCTGCAGTCACAGACCACAGGGCTTTTTTTTTTTTTTTTTTTTTTGCAGCCCTGAATTCCACGATGTGCCAGGACAGTCACTGGCTTAAGTGCAGGACAGCCATGAGGGTCCTCGAACATCATTGGTCTTTAAAAACTGTCTTAAACTCTTAAAGCGGAGCTTTCACCCTATATTAAGTCTTGTCTCCCCCCCCCCCCCCTCACCACACATGCACACCCCAATAATTAGACATATGGTGATTAGTTTCTTGATAGTGCTATTATCGGGCGCAAATACCAGGTTTTGAAGTAATCCTTTTTCTGAGACTGATGGCCAGGCTTCTTGTTTTAGAGCCATCTGCACACCTGCCATCAATCCTTTCAGGTACCTTAAGGTACAATGCAACGCCTCCTAGAGGAGGCCGGGACGGACAGCACAGACATGCAGGCGTCTCTAATCCAAGATGCCTGCGTACAAGCCTGGCCGCCTGTCTCGGAAGAAGGAGGATTACTTCAGAACCGGGTACTTGTGCCTGATAATAGCGCTGTTAAGAACCTAATCACCATATGTCTAATTATTGTGAGGGGGGGGGGGACTTGAGATAGGGTGATAGTTCCACTTTAATTCTCAATAAAATTATCTGTTATTGATTTGTTTGTAAAACAGAAACTTTTTGAGTCATTGACTTTTAATTCTTGTTGGCACAGTGTGGCACTTTATGGTAATCCCATTCTGGCCTGGGCCAGTAACACACACACACTGATATTAATGAACCTATGTAGAGCTGAGGCACTGGGGGTATATGACTATCACGGGATGCATAACTGGCATACTGTGCAGGGACCGAGCATATAGTACCACATTGTGTCATCAAAATATAAAGGTTCACTTCTTAAAAACTATGTTAAAGCCGATGGCTAGTACAACATATAGATACATTAATTCACTGTAAATCAAACTAAACGTGATGTAATGGGAAACCCCTGTTACACCCACATACACCGCGCTGCTTTAGTATTAACTCTCTGCCTGCCAGAGTGGTATTGCAGTGCGTTGGATACCCCTCAGGCACTCTGAGGGTTAAAGCATTCATTGTGTGCTTTGTCTATGCCTGTCTTATGGGCTGCAGGTTTTTACTTAACATGTTGCGTACCCCTCTGGCACTGAAAGGGTAATTTGCATTTTCTGGTTGCCTCAGTCTCCGTAGCTCCTATTGATGTACCTCCAATGTATGATCACATTATACAACTGGTTTGATTTTAGGAGTTTGGGACAAGATTCTGGAGCCTGTTGCCAACTGCAGGAAAGGCTCGGAAATCCTGCGGTTGTTCCCGATATACCTGAAGGGGGAAGATCTGTTCGGTTTAACTGTCTCTGCTGTTACTAGGATAGCCGAATCAGTAAGTTATCAGGAATATTGCTTGTATCACAGGACTGTTTCTTGGTGCTGTAACATATGTAACTTCATGGTATGTGTAATGCTTCTTTTTCTTTCCCAAAACATATTTCAACCATCATCTTCTCTCTTTGCTCTGCTTTGACCCACTTTCTTGTTATGTATCTGCCTTCGACTTTGATTTCTCCCTCCAATTCCCTACTGGTCTGCTACAGACCCTGGTGTTCTGTCTTCTTGCCTTTTCACTGCCCATTCACTCCCTAATGGTCCACCTCTGGGCTCTTTTGCCTCCCAGTTGTTTCTGCCTCTGCATTCTCTCCCTGCCTCTGCATTCTCTCCCTGCCTCTGCATTCTCTCCCCGCCTCTGCGCCTCTGCATTCTCTCCCCGCCTCTGCATTCTCTCCCCGCCTCTGCATTCTCTCCCCGCCTCTGCATTCTCTCCCTGCCTCAGAGACAATCGATTACCTCTGCTTTAACCTTCCTTTCAACATGCATGTTTTACTCCTAAATCAGTGGCAAGTTTTAGTAGACGTTAAAGGATACACGTACACTTCTGGTTAAGTAGATTTAGTATATGTATTGGCAAAGTAGTGTTGCCCATGTGCAAATAAGCAGGGTAGAAGGAGAGGTGCACACTGCTTCCTCAACCATGTCCCACTAGTAGTCACAGAAATGTGCATACACTGACACCCCAGCCATATTCCACTGGTAGTCAGAACTACACATGTACTCGTGTTTCCATCCACCTTTAAGAAGTGAACATGGCTTCCTGGCTGCTCCCCGCCACCTCTGTTCTTTTATGAGGCCTACTTGCGGCTGCCTCCATGGCTTTCCCTCCCAGAGACACACTGGTATATCCTGGAGGGCAGGCCCCAGAACAGGGAACTGGAAAGGACTGTAAGCCATCAGGAGGCCATATACACACTTGGTGGAGGGGAATGGGCATGGATCTGGATTGGCACAACATCCATACAGGGAACAGATTTAGGTAGGTGCCAGGTCCTTGTTCGTACAGGGCCCGGTGGCATGTGTTGGGACATGACGTGGACTGAGTTGACGGTGGCAGAACATACTGACCATGCCTGCCAAAATCACCACCCTGAGCCATGGGATGCAGTGCAATATAGGTGTGTGTGTGTATTGTGTGTGTGTGTGTGTGTATTGTGTGTGTGTGTATTGTGTGTGTGTGTGTGTATTGTGTGTGTGTGTGTGTATTGTGTGTGTGTGTGTGTGTGTGTGTGTGTGTGTGTGTGTGTGTGTGTGTGTATTGTGTGTGTGTATTGTGTGTGTGTATTGTGTGTGTGTATTGTGTGTGTGTATTGTGTGTGTGTGTGTGTGTGTGTGTGTGTGTATTGTGTGTGTGTATTGTGTGTGTGTGTGTGTGTGTATTGTGTGTGTGTGTGTATTGTGTGTGTGTGTGTATTGTGTGTGTGTAGTGTGTGTGTAGTGTGTGTGTAGTGTGTGTGTAGTGTGTGTGTAGTGTGTGTGTAGTGTGTGTGTAGTGTGTGTGTAGTGTGTGTGTAGTGTGTGTGTAGTGTGTGTGTAGTGTGTGTGTAGTGTGTGTGTAGTGTGTGTGTGTGTGTGTGTGTATTGTGTGTGTGTGTGTGTGTGTGTGTGTGTAGCCAGGGACAACCTTAGAGTCCAGAGATTAGATGTGTGTGTGTATGTATGTATATATATATATATATATATATATATATATATATATATATATATATATATATATATATATATACATACATACATCTAATCTCTGGACTGTAAGGTTGTCCCTGGCTTCAGCAACACGATAAAATAACTGTGGACCTTCTTCATCAAGCTAAATATGCTCAATCCAAATGCACCATTAAGTGAAAATTTCCATTGATTTGTAAACAGGGCTTTTTAACATGCTAGAGAGGAGAGGTTCCAAACATGTTGTTTTTGTAATGTGTTCAAAACGCATCTAGCATTCAGTGGGTTAGAAAAGCTCCTTTTAAATCAATGGGAATTAGATTTTTATTAATTCATAGCTATGGAGCAGTTGTTGTATCCCAGTATTGCTCCTCTCTTTCGCTCTTTTGATGATTGAAGCCTATTGTCTAAGGACTTTGTTAAAAAAAAAAAAAAAAAAAAAAAAGGATTATGGGAGGGATTGCTCCTTTTCTTGTAAATTTGGTGGCTTACCCCTGGATGTTTGTAATTGTTTGAGTGCCAGATGGGTATCCAACGCATCGTTGGATACCACTCTGGCACTCAAAAGGTTAAAAGACAGAGCAGTGTGAATTTAGTAGGGTTATCACTGGAACCGTATTCTCACTAATCCTTTTCATTATCAGCTCCCAGGCGTGGAAGCTTGTGAGAATTACACCTTCCGATATGGCCGGAACCCACTGATGGAGCTCCCGTTGGCCATCAACCCCACTGGCTGCTCCCGCTCGGAACCTAAAATGAATTCTCATGTCAAGAGGTTTGTGTTAAGGTATTTTGCTTTAATTTCCCATTGTACAGCCTCAGGGTTTAATGCAACCTTAGCTCTGTCTGTGCTTTTGTCTGTTGCTTACAAACCCTGTCGTCCCTGGCTGTGCATGTCCAAACCACGTATAATCGCAGTGTTGTCTGCGCTAGCTCGCTTCATGTTCAGAGCAGACGGAAATCCTCCTAAATGGAAACACACTTCAGTTCTCTTTCTGTTTTGTTTTTCTTTGTTGCCAAATGGAAATCCTGCAGGCCTCACACCTTAAATAGCACCAGCACTTCAAAGTCCTTTCAGAGCACAGTAACAGGAGAGCTAAACGCACCATACAGCAAGCAGTTCGTCCATTCCAAATCCTCTCAGTACCGGAAAATGAAGACGGAATGGAAATCCAATGTGTACCTGGCCAGATCCCGGATTCAGGTTGGTCACAAATCCACTGGGGGGGAAAAATGTGTGTTCTTGTCGGGATAAAAGAAAAATTCCCTAAATACCAATTTTTTAACCCCTTGAATACTATAGAGGTGTCAAACGTATTCCTTTGCAACGCAATGGAGATCTCTGTAGCATTCAAGCGGTTAAAAGCCCTGATTAAATCTCCTATAGTGCAGTTTGTTTGCCCCAGAATGAATGCACTTTTTTTGAGCCTTCGGCCCTAAGTAGACATGTAGGTGCTGAATTTCTCTGTGTTCCTTCTCTCTAGTGTAGGAAGCTCCCCCGCAGTTCAGCCTCACCACAACAGGCAGAGGAGGAAGTGCCTGATTGGTCAGACTGGAACATTAAACTTTGTAATCTGTGCATAAAATTCTAAATGGCCTCTGTGAATCAATTCTGCATGGATTTGTTCCCCAACATTTGTACGATGGTCCTCTCCCCTTACATTAACTGTAGTTCATTTTGAAGACTGCTTATATGTTGTACTAGCTGTTTCTAGTATGAAGAGTTTTTGAGAAATTAACCATTATTTATTGTTGAGTACACACACACACACACACACACACACACACACACACACACACACACACACACACACACACACACACACTGTGCTAGAAATAATTTAGTTTCAGTCTGCACACCTCGCTGTGAATGATTCTAGGTAGACCCCGCACACTGTGCTCTGAATAAATCTAGACTGAGTCCCCACGCTGCGCTTCAAGTGAATCTAGGCAGAGCCCCCCACACACACACACACACACTGTGCTTGGAAAGAATTTACGCGGCGCCCCCACGCTGCGCTCGGAATGAATGTACGCGGCGCCCCCCACACTGCGCTTGGAATTAATCTAGGTGGAGCCCCCCACACTGCGCTTGGAATTAATCTAGGTGGAGCCTCCCACACTGCGCTCAGAATGAATTTAGGTGGAGCCTCCCACACTGCGCTCGGAATGAATCTAGGCGGAGCCCCCCCACACACACACTGTGCTCGGAATGAATCTAGGAGGAGCCCCCCCCAGACACTGTGCTTCGATAGAATCTAGATTGAGCCCCCAACACTGTGCTCGGAATTGATCTAGGTGGAACCCACACACCTCACTGTGTGGATCTTGCTGGAGCCTGCACACTGTGCTCTGAATGAAATTAACTGGAGCCTGCACTCTGTGCTCTGAAATAATTTAACCGGAGCCTGCACTCTGTGCTTTGATTGAAATTAACCAGAGCCTGCACACTGTGCTCTGAATGAAATTAACTGGAGCCCACCCACTTTGCTCAGAATTTATCTAGGCAGAGCCCCCACACTGCACTCTGAATTTAGGCAGAACCCTGCATGCTGCGCTCCAAATGGATCTGGGCGGAGCCCACTCTCCGAATGGATCTGGGCGGAGCCTGCACACTGGAGGCATGATTGGTCTACTGTGCAGGGATTTAGCATAAAGTGCTACACTCCAAATATAAAGGTTCATTTCGCTACCATTTATTGTACAGAAAAATTACTAGTACAACCTTTAGGGAAATTGTACATTTCTGCAAATGTGTCTGGATGAGAGGTCCACTTCCATTAGTATTGGATGTCGTGTCCACGGAGGCAGACATGATTCTTTGTTGCAGAATGCAAGGACTAGAACTACTCCCCCTGAAGGCTTCTTAGTGGGCTTTTAAATACTCTTAGAATTCAGTGATGACTTTATATCCCTGACGACAGGATACAGCCCAGAGTCTTCCCTTTCCTGTTTGTTTAGTATTAATCCACTTAAGACGCAGTTCTGGAGTAAACCAACATCACGTGTGTATAAATAAATTCCCCAAATTCTATTGATTTAACCCCTTAAGGATGAGTCATGTGCCAGGACTATCACACCTGTCCAGGTGTTGGGGACCAGTGATTGTCCTGGAACATCAAATTGTACTTTGATCCCAGATCAAATTATGTAAAAAAAAAAAAAAAAAAAAAATTAATAATAAGATACCCTGGTCCTCCAGAGCGCCCCACACCCAGTCCGCATGGTCCTTAAAGGGTTACATAGGGCTTTTAGCCCCTTCAATGGTAGAGATGTCTCCAGCACATTACTTTGCAATGCAATGGAGACCTCTCTAGCTTTGAAAGGACCAAAAGATCCCTTTAACCCTTTGAAGTGCCAGAGAGGTGTCAGTCGTTGCACTGCAATAAGCTGTATATACCTGTATATACCTCTGGCACATAAGCTGTATATACCTCTGGCACATAAGCTGTATAGACCTCTGGCACATAAGCTGTATAGACCTCTGGCACATAAGCTGTATAGACCTCTGGCACATAAGCTGTATAGACCTCTGGCACATAAGCTGTATAGACCTCTGGCACATAAGCTGTATATACCTCAGACGTGAGCACACACAGGCACACTCTCCCTCACCATTTTGTATTCGGGTTACGTTCATCCTTGCTTTGTGTGTTGATCTCTATTTCTCATCTCATTAAATGTTTCGTGCAGGGTCTGGGATTATATGCTGCTAGAGACATTGAAAAGCACACCATGGTCATTGAATACATTGGAACCATTATACGCAATGAAGTAGCCAATAGAAAAGAGAAGTTGTACGAGGCACAGGTAAGCCATTTTTTGTTAGATGTGCTACAGTCAGACTGTTATAGGCCAGCAAACTGGCCAAACTAAGAAATAACAAAACATGCCTTTTAAATGGGTGAGAAATGCATTATGATGGGTGACCAATGCATTGAGGAATTTTTTAACCCTTAAGTATTCCAAATTGAGTGTGCACAGTTCAGTTGCTTTTAACCCCTTGTTTGCAAGAGGCATCTGGCACATTTCTTTACGAAGCACTGCAGACAGATCGCGAAGTTGTAGACCTTTCTTCTTCCATAACCCTAAATGAATTGGAATGGGTGTGGTCTACTCATTTCATTAACCATGAGAGGACCAGACGGGCATATGTATATTGCCTCTTAATGCATTTCTCACCCATTTAAAGGCAATAATCACATTTTTCAAAGTTTCATCAAATGAGAGCAAACTTGGTAAAAAGCCCGTGGCTGCACTGTGTAACCACAACATGGCTCCTAACAGCCATCCAGGAGTCTGATAACTGATCCCTCAGCTCCAATACATCCAGGAGTCTGATAACTGATCCCTCAGCTCCAATACATCCCTGAGTCTGTGGCTCTCAGCCGTACAGACTTCATAGACCTTGTGTCTGGCTTTCCAGCTCCATACAAAGAGAGTATGTGGACCTGCACTGAGCAGTACAGGATACCGTCCTACACAATGTACCATAAATGCACTCAGGGAGCACTGGGGTCTCTTCAGACCACTTTTATTCTCCCCCTTTGGTGTGCCAGGGCTCACTATCCAACCCGAAATTCAGCAACAGGTCTGCTCCCAGGTTCAAAGGTTCTGCATTTGATCACATTTTCCCAGTACTGGAATTGGCTAGTCATCCCTAATAGCCACCTTTCTCATGGCAGTAAGACAAACACTTCCATATTGATTCAGTTTGTAATATAAATATAGGAATATGTGATTCGCAATCTGTTTGTTGAAATTGTTGTTGAAACATTTGTTCAATACAGGGGCAGTAAACACTTATTATGAAAATATTGATTACTCTTCCATCCAGTACAGAACACAGGTACCATGGTGTTGAGTCCCTTCTCTTGTAAGACAGTCTTTGGTGTTTAGACCCCCCTTTTCCAGCTCAACCCCTGCCTACTAACTCCCAGAATTCATGTGTCCTGCTAGGAAATGGAAGAGGCAAGGCTCATCCTCCTAGATTTTCTTAGGTTATTTTCTTCTTATTGGATATAGGGCTGCATAGTGCCCCCATAGGTGGGCTACCATCACTGAAGTCTATTTACCAGTTCACAGGTGCTTTGTGGACCCTTTCAACCCTGTGGAGGAAATCTTGCTGCCAAGTTTAAAGGGATAATAATACTTTGTTTTATGTTTATTTTATTTTGTAGGCATTAAAAAAACGTGAAGAACGATATGTCACATCTCTCAAACCTTTATGGTTTGAGAGATATTCACAAGGAAAGTTTCCCCTCCCGCCCCTTTTACCTAGTGTAAGCCATCTCTTCTCAGATGTGGAATCCAGTCTATAGACCAGACAGATAACAGCAGGGGGCAGTCTTCTTCCTATGAGAACAATGAGAGCCCTGCACCCCTTGACAAGTTTTTCAGCTTTTTCCCTTATCTTAATTGAAGATTGTCCCTCTCTGCAGTCTGCCTGGGCACCTCCCTTCTGCTCTGGCTGAACGGTGTTACATCAGTAAAAGGGGCGGGAGGGGGATACTTTGTCATTGAATTACTCTTGAACTACAACTCTGACAGAATTGAAATAACACTTTCAAGTCCAAATACTATGATGATTAGTTAGAGCTGCTTTTATTATGAAACATTACTATCCCTTTAACTTTATCTTGAGGCTGTGGCTTTTCTCTCCCCCTTAGTAACCCTTTGAGTGCCTTGGTCCACTTTATGTCCCAATCTGTGTTACTTCTCCATACAGGGGCTTTTGTGAGCCTTGGTAGGCTCTGGCACTCATTCTGGGTATCTTCATTATGTAAAATTATAATACAACTTTTTTTCCCCCTTCTCCTCTCAGACTGCTTTGGAGTGAGGATGGCTGCTGTAGTCTGCTGGATTAACCCTTTCTCTACTGTTTTGCCTAGTTCAGTGCTAAGGTGCATTTGTCACACACTTTCAATTGAAGCCAATTTTTATGTGACGGTCCCTTGAAGAACGGGATCCGCCTGCTGCCGTCTTTGCTCCACTAACTTCTATGGGACATATATCTGCAACTGTTTGAGATTCAACGTTCAGCGAGGGCTCTACCTTTGTGTCTCTTCATTCCCACTTTGTGTCCAGGGGGCTCATGGTGATCCCTGAACAGAGTTGTAGGCATTGCTAGTCAACAAGCAACAGAGAATACTACGTTTACCAGAATGTCCTTTTTGCTGGCTTTTTTCCAGTGGCATTTTACTTCCTTCTTGGTTATCTTACTCAGAGGCTGACTCTCCTTGCTTTCTTCCTCCATAATAACCGTTTGCTTGCCAGATAAGTGTATTTCTGGGCTGGTTAAGGGTTCAGTGTTACTCTGAGGACATCCTCTAATGTTTCTGCTAGATTGGGGACACCTTTTTAGTGTGAAGTATATCGGACTCTAAGGGGCATGTGTGTAAATCCAAAGTAAAGGACTCAGGTGCTCCCCTTATCCCCAACACACACACATACCACCCCTCTTGCTACGTGGGGCTATCTAGAGAATACTCAGGGTCTCTATGCCCCTTTGGTGCTGTGGCCCCCACTGCACAACCGGGGCCTTCCAGCAACGATCAAGAGCCAGCATGGGTCAAGACTGTAGTGTTCCAAATCCCTTCATCTGTCCAAGGGGTACTACATTCATGGAAGCCTATTCCTACCTTTAAGCAGACTGCCATTTCTAGAGGTTATGCGCAGGTTATTGGTATTTCCTCTGAGAGAGAATTATCCTCAGAAGGGAAACACGATGATTATGTGGAGTATGAAGATATAGATTCTTCCTGTGGTGATTCCCATGAGGCTCAGCCACTCGCATAGCAACCTGGAACGAAGTGAAGGATCTCCTCTGTTGGGCGGAGGCCTATGTTTTCTGGCCATCTCAGTCTTTCACATTCCATGGGTAGAAAACGTTCTAATGGACTTTCTCAGTCTCCAGGACGTAGCTCCTGGAAATTGGAAGCTCCATCCAGAAGTGTTCTACCTGATTGTCCAACTGTGGGGTGTAAAACAATTGACCTCATGGCAACCAGGGAGAACAGGATGGTTCCAGCGTTCTACTCCCTGTTGGGGCATCTTCTGGCATTCACTACGGATGCAATGTCTATTCCATGGAGACTTCACCTCTCCTGTGTTTCCTCCAATTCTTCTCATCCCCAGGTTAATTCGGAAGATTGGGATGGACGGGTATCCATCATTCTGATTGCTCCTTAATGGCCAGGGAGGGCGGAGTTTACAGACCTAGTCTGTCTCTCTGTTCATGGTCCAATCCACCATCCTTCCAGACTGTGTCTGTTGCTCCAGGGTCACTTGTGTTACAAGGATGTGGAAAGACTGGCTTTGACGGCATGGCTCTTGAAGCCAACATCCTGAAACAGACGGGCCTTTGCTCAAAGGTCATATATCTACCATGATACATGCTCTGAAACTGGTCTCTTCCAAGGCATTCCAAAGGGTCTCGTCTATTTTTCATAAATGGTGCGCAGACAAGAAATGGGTTTCCGCAGACCTTTGACAGTGCCTTAGTGTTGTCTTTTCTTCATGATGGGGTAAACAAAGGGACTTGGTAGGAGCACACTCAAGGGTCAGATCGCTGTGCTCTTTCAGAAACACATTGCCTTTATTCCAGAAGTCAAGATTTGTCTGCAAGGGGTGTCTTCTGCCTTTAAGGATCCCACTTCCTCTGTGGGACCTTAACCCCTTAAGGACAGACAATCTCACATGCGGCCGTTATTTACGGATCACATACTTTTTTTTTTTTTTTTTTTTTTTGCATCTGCTTCCGGGCTTCCGAATGGCATGCGTGCCTGGAATTCCATGATGGTCCAGGACCGTCATGGGTCATTAAGGGATTAAAGGAATAGTAATATAAGAAAATAAACGGAGCTCCTATTTACCAGTATACGTTTTTAACCACGTACAGCAGTATATCAGTGGTATTGGAGTTGTAGTTCAACAGCAAATCAATCATAAACGACCCCCATCCCGCCTCTTGCGTATGTAACACTTCTTCTCATGGATGGAGCACAGCGAGGGACAATCTTTACTGAGCATAAGGAAAATCCTGCCATTTTTCATCAAGGAGGGCAGGGTTTTCCTTCTACTCGGTGAATGAAGATTGTCCTTTGCTGCGTGCTGTCTGATCCCAGGACTGGATTCCACATCTGAATGGAGGTAACATAACAGAGGTAAAAGGGGAGGGAGGTGGATCGTTTATAATTGAATTGCTGTTGAACGAAAAACGCCAATACCATTGATATACCGCTCTACACGTTAAAAAAAGTATACTGGTAAATCTGAGTTCCATTTATTTTCTTCTATTACTATCCCTTTAACCTGGTCCTGGGTGTTTTACAGAGGCCCCCCCATTGAGCCTCGTGCTTCCATATCTTTGCAACAATTGACGCTCAAGATGGTTACAAGCTCTGTCTTGTAAGCCTCCCTTCCTGTTTCATCAGGATTTGGTGGGGCGACTTATTTCTCAGGGGTTTCTTCCCAAGGTGGTCTCTGAGTTTCACATCAGTCAGGAGATTCTGATGTGCCTTCCCTGTGTCTGACAAGGAGAGATCTCCATTTGTTGGACGTGCTGCATTACCTTAAGTTTTGTGTGCGCTGTACTAAGCCTTTTTATTTTTTACAAAGCTGACTGTCATCCCAGAGGGTCCAAGAGCTGGTCAGGCTGTTTCCAAGGTCACCATTGCATCTTGTCTCAAGGCTGCCATACTCCAGGTGTATGAAATTAGGAAGAAACCTGTTCACAGCTCATTCCACCAGGTCTGTGGGTGCTTCTTAGGCCTATAAGAATTAGGCCTCTGCTGAACAGCTGTGCAAGGCAGTGACTTTGTCCTCCTTGCACACCTTCACCAAACACTACCATGTCAGTGTCATGGCCTTGACTGGAAGGTCCTTCAGGTGCTTCTTCCTGTTTAAAGGACACAAACACTTTTTCTGCCAGTTGTTGTTCAGTAGGTTCTGAGCCCTCTTTGCTCTTGTTTTTAGTGTGCTGTGTCCGTTGACACTTGTTGCTTGGGATATTCAGATACTGGAAAGTCCTATGGAACTGTGGTATCATGGTCACATGCGTGAGGTCCATTCTCCTTTCACTCCACTAGGAATCTAGCATTGGTATATCCCCATGGTACCCGTGTGCCAAATTGGACGTAATAGAAAATAGGATTTTAGTTTTCTTACCTGTTCGCTTTAGTCCATATGGAACACAGGTCCCTCACCAAGAGAGAGGGACCTTTTGTGGTATTGCTTTCCTGGGCAGAGGAGTCTTCTGAGTTTCTCGGGAGATTTCTTCTTCTTTCCCCTGCTTACTTTTATTTGTGTGGCTTCAGTCACATGAATTATGGGAGTTAGTAGGCTGGGGGATGAGCTGAGGAGGAGGGAGTGGGGGGAGTCTCCACCCCAAAGACTCTTTTTGTGAATTTCACTGCCCTCCAGAAGCAGGGACTCAACCCCATGGTACCTGTGGTCCATATGGACTAAGGACTTTAGTGTTCTTACCAGTTAAATTATTGAATCTTATTATTGTGTGGCTTTTTCTTAGTAAAACAGTGGGGAGTTTCAACTGCTGGTAGATGCATCAGTCTTATTATACAACAAACTTTTTTCCTCTAATACTGAATTCAAGATGGGAGGATTTATTTTTTATTTATTTATTTTCAGGCAGGGGGTGTGAAAAGCTAAGTGTTACAAATACCAGCTTTCTATAGACTGATGTAGCAACAGCGCCACCTGGCAGCAGAATATCATAAGCTTGTTATCATTAAAATGCCATGTTACCCGTTTGATAACTTTTCAAATCTGCATCACCCATCCTTGGGTGTATCATTAATTTACTATGTAGGAAAAGCTTTACAATGTGTATATATGTATGTGTGTTTTATTTCTGTAGTAGTGTAAACCATTTTTTTTATAGATATAATTGTATGCATTGAAAACAATTGTGTTTTCCAGAATCGGGGTGTCTATATGTTCCGCATTGATAACGAACATGTCATTGATGCAACTCTGACCGGGGGACCTGCAAGGTGAGTAAGAGAGCCATTGGTCATCAGAGGATTGGCTATATTTTCATAATGTAATAACTAGAGGTAGGCAACCCTGATCCTTAAAGGGATGGTAATACTTAAAATGTAAAAAAAATATGTTGTAGGGTTTATCACCCTGAGTAAAACAAGGATTCTCCCACTGCTGAAAGGTGTTTTATTCCAAAGTTATTAAGTCTCAAAATTGAAATTTTTAGGTGCAATATCACAGTGGCCTGAAATTGTACAGTGGCGCTGTTGCTACACCATCCTATGGAGATTTATCGTCCCGGGACCAGAGCTGTCCATAGGATTGTGTAGCAACAGCGCCACTTTACAATTTCTGGCCACTGTTATATTGCACCTAAAAAAATTCATCTTTGAGATTTAATAACTTTTGAATAAAAAATCTCTCAGCAGTGGGAGTACCCTCTTTTTACTCAGGGGGATAAACCCTACAACATATTTTTTTTTTTTTACATTTTTAGTATTACTATCCCTTTAAGAGCTGCTAACAGTGCATGTTTTTGGGGTATCAGCTGGGGAATTGGTGGATTATTAGTGGCTCACTCACTTTAATTAAAAACGTGCACTGTTGGCACTTGAAGGCCAGGGTTGGTTACCACTGATATAGACCTTGTGGAGCAAGTGTGTTTAACTGCTTGTGGACAAGAGTTCTGTACAGCGCATTGCTTTACAGTGTGTTGCTCCCTCTTTTCGTCCTCAAGGGGGGGGGTCAGTGTTGTGGAAATTAAAGGGTAAACACTCAGATTAACACCTGACGAGCCCAGCCCTTTACTGAACTGCAGTCTCACTTGTACACGAGAATCTGTTAGAAGTCATGCCCCTTTGTTAGACTATATTAGGAACCCCATCCCTTACAAACTTAGTGAAAAGGATTAAAAAAATAGTAACACTTGATATGTAAATATATATATATTGTATGGTTTATCCTACTAAGTAAAATAAGGGTACTCCCACAGCTCAAATGTGACAGGGCTGCTGTTCTTACACCACCCAATGGACAGCTCATAAATCTCCATAGGATGGTGTATCAGCAACTACACTGTAACATTTCAGGTTATTGAGATATTGCACCTAAAAAAAAATTCACGTTTGAGCTGCAATAACATTTGAATAAAACACCCCTCAGTAGTGGGACTACCCTTGATATATGTGTGTGTGTATGTATATATAAAAAATATGTTAAAGGGATAGTGATGTCAGAAAAACTACATGGTATATACAATTAAAAGAGAGTACTTGCACTTATTTGTATCTCTCAAACTGTTATGTTTTGATGTTTTGAGAGATATAGGAAAATAAAGTTCTCTGGTCCCTCCCCTTTCTGCTTGACGAGCTGTAAAGCTGTCAGAAGCAGATTCTGGTCGCTTGACAAGATGTGGCTCTTCAGCAGCGCCGATATAACGATATCTAAAGATAAATACTTAATTTGGAACAGTCTACAAAGTGTGGCTGGCTTGCAAGCACACTTTGTAGACCGTTCCAATTAAGTATTTCTTTCTAAGTAGCGTGATTTCAACTCTGCTGAAGAGCCTCTGTCTGGTCAAATGAGTGGAATCTGCAGCTGTCAGCTAGATGGCAGAGTTGAGTAAAACAGCCAGGAAAAGGTAACTTTAGCAAGTTATATCTCTCAAACCATAAAGGTTTGAGAGATAAGACTTATATTGATGTTAATCTTTTTTTAATGTCTACAATATTAAATCAACTTAAAATTAACCATTACTATCCCATTAAGTGTTTTAGTGTTACTATCCCTTTTAATATGCAGTAATGCAGGTGTTCCAATCGCCCTTTATTCCAGGTGTCCCTGGCACTCTAGGCACCCTTAACTCAAACTATGACCATACCTGGGAACTTTTGAGACAGGGCTACCCGGAGGGTAACCCTGTCGGTGCCGACCTGTGAAGAAAATGACTCGATTCGCGTTATAAAAGGGGCGTGACTTAGTCATGGAGCGGGGGCGGGACAAAAAAAAACAAAAAGAAAACCCTGCAAAATGTATCTAAGAGGGCGGGGAGTGGGAGGAACCAGGCGGGACAGAGCACAAGTGGGCAGAGTTTCTATTTAAACTCTGCCCACCCGGTGATCCACACATTGCCCTGGAGACCCGGTAATTCAGTCTGAAATCCGGAGTCTCCGGGGCAAAACCGGAGAGTTCCCAGGTATGGCTATGACTACATCCCCACTTCTCATCTGTTCCAGCCCCCAGGCTCATCTACTGTTCCCTGGCACATAAAATACCCTTGACCCACAACAAGCAAGGAAACGCATGCACACAGCTTTTAAAAAAAAAAAAAAAAAAACTTTAAGCCCTTGGTTGCTAGAGAGCTCTCCAACGCATAGTGAAGCAATGTGTTGGAGATCTCTTAAGCAAGCAAGTGGTGTAATAATAGCCTGTAAAGGAGTATAAAACTGCTGCAGGGACACCGAGATTGCTCTGGCCCCACCCACAATTCAGAATGTGGGTGTGGCCAGCACAGCTGAGGCGCCCCTGAAAACTTGGAGCTCTAGGGAGTTGCCTATTGGGGAATCTGATCCTGCACATCAGGCTGTATGAGGCTTTCACGCCAAGAACTACTGCTGTAATTCTGGAGCAAACCCCCAAAACAATCGTCATTGTTTTAAATGCGCCTTTTAATTCCTTGAATGATAGCAGTCTCTAAATATTCGAGGGATAAAAAGTCCCATTTAAAGAAACACAAAAATTGTAAAGGGTTATACATATTTAAATACCCTGTACTTCATGCTGGACTCTGTAAACAGTTTTTCTGAGGCCTACAATCTACATTTACATACGGTCTCTGGGAGCTCCCATATCGGAAAGAGTTTCATTACAATATCAGTATTGATAGGTGTCTCAGAACCAATAGTGTTTTATTGTCTGTTAATGGGCCTGAGATAAGAAATCCGCCTTTGTAGACAGAAGAGCAGTCAGTGCTAATATCAATATATTGATAGCATTAGCAGTACACAAAGAGTTAACAGTCATGTCTATATAGAAGTCTGCACATGCATTATAGTGTAAGTTTATGATTAGATTTTGGGGCTTGAACAGCGTTGGATTTTACAGGTTCTAGCTGGCAGTACATGATATTTCAAATTATATAACCCAGTTTAATTTGTGGTGTTGGTGTTTAAAGGGGAGCTTTCACTTTAAAACAGCTTGCTCCCATATAAATGACAAGGTAAAAGTGACCTACTATTTTTTTTTTCTTATTTATTTATGTATTTATTTTTTATAATCGCTATATTTTTTCTTTTACACTTTCTCTGTTGAGGTTGTCTGCAGCACATGTGGTGCCACAGGCATGGTAATCGGATGATTGGCCATCCCTATGTAAGAGTCCCCTCCCTATACACTGAACAGGAACCATTTACCACTGTAGTATAGGTCCCCGCTTCTTGACCGCGGACCCGTTTACGGACGGTGTGTACTCCTGCACTGTGTAAATCTTGAGTTTTATGTAGGAGAAACACGTGTGTTAGTGCTGGGTGATGGACTGTAATATGGAGCCTCTTACCCTCAAACAATCAGGCTCTCCCAACAAAACTGCAAGGCTCGAAACAGTCAGTCACCCTTTATTGTACGCGCTCTACCTTCATCCAGAAGGAACATCAGCCAGCACTCAGACGTGTTTCTTACATCTAAATCACCCGCGGCGGGAGGACACACCACCAGTAAACAGCTCCACGGCCAAGAAGTGAGTACAAGGTGCTGAAGTACCAGGCCATCCATAGCTTATACCCTCCTAATATATTTTAATTTTATACACTTCTTCATTCCTTCTTTACAAGTGAGTCTTTTCTCAAGTCTATTGCCTTCCGCAAAAGACATCTCAAAAGCTCCATTAAGTCTTGAGTACCAGAGGAGTCCACATCGCGCACTCAAAGGGTTAATGGCACTTTTGCACTCTTGGCTGAAACCAGTAGACTCTGCCAAGACACTCAGAGGCGGGTGCGCACTTCACTATAGAGGGGGCAGGGATTAGGGCGGGGGCAGATGTCCATCATGTAATATGTATCCAAGATGGCTGCACACTTCCTCGTCTGAGCTTAAATGTCTGTGCTTTTGCCGAAAGTAAGTTTTATATGAATTCAAACAATCTGTTTTGCATTCATAAACATCTTTCTGAAATTATTTGGGGAAGGAGCTGGGGGGGAGATGTGTTATGGTTGGTGACAGTTCCACTTTATCACTTGTAGTGCAAGATCAGTGTCCAGTATGTTGCAATGCTTTGCATACCTCTCTGGCACTCAGAGGGTTAAGGCAGCATTGCGTTTGTTACCCCCCTTTGATGCAGTTGGCATGTTCTTATTTATACTCATTATAGCTACACAATTGTAATGAATTATGTGAGAGAGACCACAATATGGGGCAAATGTCAGGGACAAAAGTGTAAAGTAAAAAGTTAACCCTTTGAGTTTGCAATGCGTGGATACCTCCTTGACACTGAAAGGATTAAAAAAAAAAAAAAATACTGAAGATGATAAAAAGTATTATCAGTTCGGCTTTACTACATATTATACACTTGCAGAATATAAAGTTAAAGCTTACTGGTCCTGTCAAAATGAGAGGTGTAATTTTAGGCCAAATTGATTGTAAACTGGGGGAGAACATTCTATATAATAAAACGCTAGAATGTTGGTCCAATGCAGTCATGCGCAGTAGAGACTGCCCGAACGCACGGAATGCTGGGAGTTCTGTGCTGGGAGTATTCTGTGTGTTCAGGCAGTCTCTACAGAGCATGACTGCATCTTGTGTCGGCAGTACGCAGAGCAGGACCGACCTCTTAACCCTTTGAGTGCCAGAGTGGTATGCAAAGCATTGCAAAGTAATGCGTTGTGTACCCCTCTGGCACTCAAAGGGTTAACATCACCCTAACCTTGGCCCGTGTACAAGGGCTTTTACACTAATGTATATATAAAATGTCCCCAAATTCCCATTGATTTAGATGGGGACTTTAACAGCAAGCTCTCCCGACACATTGCATTTCAGTGCATTGGAGACGACAGCTTTAGCATGAAAAGGTTCAGACTAACCATTAAATTCAGTGGGAACTTTGATTACCCTGCAATTGGTTTGCTCCAGAGTTGTACATATTTTAGTATTTAGATCAGTGGTTCTCAACTCCTGTCCTCAGGACCCTCTAACAGGCCAGGATTTGATGATTTCCTTGTTAGAGCACAGGTGAGTTAATCAGTGTGAATGATCCTCTGATCACATGATTTCCTTGTTAGAACACAGGTGAGTTAATCAGTGTGAATGATCCTCTGATCACATGATTTCCTTGTTAGAACACAGGTGAGTTAATCAGTGTGAATGATCCTCTGATCACATGATTTCCTTGTTAGAACACAGGTGAGTTAATCAATGTGAATAAGCCTCTGATCACATGATTTCCTTGTTAGAACACAGGTGAGTTAATCAATGTGAATGAGCCTCTGATCACCACACCTGTGCTCTAGCAGAAAAATCCCTAAGTCATGGCCTGTTAGTGGGTCCTGAGCACAGGAGTTGAGAACCACTGCTTTAGTCCCAACTTTATTATTTACAGTCAGCCAATGAAGAGATGAAATTAATGCTGATTAAATCTGAATTTTCTTTCAGGTATATCAACCATTCGTGTGCACCAAATTGCGTGGCTGAGGTGGTGACTTTTGAGAAGGGACATAAGATAATAATCAGCTCTAATCGAAGGATACAGAAGGGTGAAGAGGTACTTTTGTGCTGTGTCTTTAAAACTTTGAGTGCCAGAGGTTAAACAAGACTATAAAAACACCACTTTGATATAGACGTGCTTTTTGGTGGCAAAAAGAAAAACTGCTAAAATCCCCAGTTGTTTAAATGGAGCATTTTATCCCTTGAGTTGGATTGTGGGGTTTCCAACTCATTACTAATAATTTTTACATGTACAGAGGCATAACAAGAAGCCACCGGGTCCTGCTGTGGAAATTGCCATGGGGCCCCTGACCACTTTGCCACCATTGTCCATTTCCATATTGCCCCCAATGTCCACCTCCACACTGGACACCTCCACATTGCCCCCAGTGTCGTCCTGCACGTGGGTGGCCCCCAGTGTCGTCCTGCACGTGGGTGGCCCCCAGTGTCGTCCTGCACGTGGGTGGCCCCCAGTGTCGTCCTGCACGTGGGTGGCCCCCAGTGTCGTCCTGCACGTGGGTGGCCCCCAGTGTCGTCCTGCACGTGGGTGGCCCCCAGTGTCGTCCTGCACGTGGGTGGCCCCCAGTGTCGTCCTGCACGTGGGTGGCCCCCAGTGTTCACCTCCTATCTCCCTGAAGGTCCAGCAGAATGCAGTGTGGCAGGAGAGATCTGTGACGCCTTCTGCACAGACCTCCTATTAGCAGCTTCTGCGCAGTCCTTTGTCCAGTAACGTAGAGCATTGGGAGATGTCATATCCCAGCGCTCTGCATTACTAGACTGCTGGGGATGGTGAGGGAGCTGCTATTAAAGGTGTGTGCTGAAGAAGGCACAGACCTCATTCAGACCTCAGCTTGCCAATGAGGAGAGAAGTCTGATCTTCCCATCTGGAGTGACTGCCTAGTCACAGTTGCGACCCCTGCAACCACTATTGTTACGCCATTGTCTATATACAGTCTGACTTTGCATATTGTGGGAAGTATCTTATTTATATTTGCATAATTTTTATAGAAGTTAATGTCAAGCTATTAGAATCAAGTAGAATGTAAAATAAGTGAATGAAGTAGTTTATTACAATACTACTCTACCAAGAAAAAAAAATAAATTCCTTTTGTCTTTGTATTTCTCATCAAAATGTGTTACTAATTAATACACTTAGGATTGGTGTGTGTAGGTTTACATTTTTGTTGTATTTAAATTCTGATCAGTAAAAGGTATAGAAAGAGGGAACTTGCTGAAAAAAAGCCTTTTCCCCCTGATAATTCCTACCATGAAATGTTTTAACCTTTTGAGTGTCAGAGGTATCCATAATGCGTTGCTTACCGCTCTGGTACTCACGGGGTTAAAGTGGCGCTGTTACTTTTTAACAAGAAAGTGATTTTGAAAGCACCTATATTTTTGCTTCAAACAATAGTTGTTTGGCTTTGTCATTTTATACCAATGTTGGGATGGGACGCATGTGTGTGTTAAAGGGATAGTAATGGTTAATTTTAACTTGATTTAACATTGTAGATATTAAAAAAAGATTAACATCAATTTAAGTCTTATCTCTCAAACCTTTATGGTTTGAGAGAGAGAACTTGCTAAAGTTACCTTTTCCTGCCTGTTTTACTCAAGTCTGCCATCTAGTTGACAGCTGCAGATTCCAGTCATTTGACCAGACAGAGGCTCTTCAGCAGAGCTGAAATCACTCTATTTAGAAATAAATACTTCTTTGGAACGGTCTTCAAAGTGTGCTTGCAAGCCAGGCACACTTTGTAGACCGTTCCAAATGAAGTATTTATCTTTAGATATCATTATATCGGCGCTGCTGAAGAGCCGCATCTGGTCAAGCGACCAGAATCTGCTTTTGACAGCTTTACAGCTCGTCAAGCAGAAAGGGAGGGACCAGAGAACTTTATTTTCCTATATCTCTTAAACCATAACGGTTTGAGAGATACGAATAAGTGCAAGTACTCTCTTTTAATTGTATCTACCATATAGTTAATACTTTTTTTTTCTGACGTTGCTATCCCTTTTAAAGGGATAGTAATACTTTGTTTTAAATTTATTTTGTTTTGTAGGCATTAAAAAAACATGAAGAATGATATAAGTCTTATGTCTCAAACCTTTATGGTTTAAGAGATATTCACAAGCAAAGTTTACCCTCCCTGCCCCTTTTTCCTAGTGTAAGCCATCTCTTCTCAGATGTGAATCTGGCTGTAAGACTAGACAGATAACAGAAGGGGACAATCTTCTTTGGATGAAAAGAATGAAAGCCCTTCCCCCCCCTTGACAAGTTTTTCAGCTTTTTCCCTTATCTTAATTGAAGATTGTCCCTCTCAGCAGTCTACCTGGGCACCTCCCTTCTGATTTGGCTGAACGGGGGGGGGGGATACTTTGCTTGTGAATATCTCTTAAACCATAAAGGTTTGAGAGATAAGACTTATATCGTTCTTCATGTTTTTTTTAATGCCTACAGAATAAAATAAAGATAAAACGAAGTATTACTATCCCTTTAAGGCAGATTTTTATTGTTTTGCTCTCCCATAAAATAAGGTTTTCTTCTCCTTGATCTTGTAAAGTCACCTTACTGAATGTTTAGGAAAACCAGGTCATGACACCCAGTAGATGATAGAGGGACTTCTCGACTGGATTGCCGTACAGTGTTTGAGTCCCGGCTTAGACCCAAATGAATAAAAACAATACAGTAAATTAAATATATTTATTTAAGATAACATCATTTTTTTTTCTGTTTTTTCAGCTTTGTTATGATTATAAATTTGATTTTGAAGATGACCAGCACAAAATTCCATGCCACTGCGGTGCTGTTAACTGCCGGAAATGGATGAATTGAATGCACATTCCTTGCTACTCCAAGGTTTTCTTTGTCCCTGAGATGTGACAAAACAAGCAGGCGAAATGAACTTTGGTTCTAGAGTTGAGAACCTGCTAGCAGGGGAAACGAGCTTGCTGCCAAGGAAAAAGGCCATTGGCAAGCATCAATGCTGGCTTCTCAGGAGTGTCCTGTTTGTCAGCTGGTTTAAAGAGTCTGGCACTTCTGCTTCGAGCTGACAGAGGCAAATAGTTCACTGGGTCAAGAAACAGACGGCAGGTGGGCAAATCCATGAATGTAAGACTGAGATCACCAGCGAATGGAGATGCCCAAAGTGCTGGCCACCGCCTTATTTGAAAAATAAAAGGGGCAGGCCCTCTATTAAAGAAAACTAAATAAATAAACGTAGACACCACTGAACAAGGAATGTACTGAAATGACTTCCTTAGGGATAGCGCTAAGGGAAAAAATAACTTGCACTAAAATACATTTAAAAATTACTTGATTCCATGAGTCAGTTTATTGTAGTTTTGTTTTTTTTCTTTTTTTTCCTTTGTTTTTTTTGTTTTTTTTATTTCTGTAATATAAGAGAAACTTTTTGTATTTATTATTGGATAACTGAATGAAGCTATTTTTTAAAAGTAAAAAAAGAAATTAAAAAAAAAAAAATAGAAGAAAGCCAAGCTGCTGCTGTTACCTGCAGAATTAACAAACCATGTTACGTTGTACAGACTTGTAAATATTTTGGAAATAATAAATTGTATAAAAAAAAAAATAGTGATTGACCAAATGCTACCAGGCTCTGCAGCAGTTTGGGTGCTAATTTTGAAATAAAGATAGGGATGTTACAATGGGCTGTATTGAGTGTGCTAAAGACGTGTAATTCTGGACCAAACTAGCTGTACTATTGAAGGGAGAGGGGGGTAAAAATGTGCAATGATTTAACCCTTTGAGTGCCAGAGAGCCTCTCTGGCACTCAAAGGGAGGGGTTAAATGGGCATTTATCTCTGCTGGAGAGGAGTCCCAACGATGTTATGGAGACCTGTAGCATTCAAGGAGTGAAACATCAGTTTATATCATTTAGAGTGTTCACCCACCCCTCAACAGTGTAGTTGGTTTGTTCCAGAATTTGCACGTTTTTAGCATACTGAATACACTCCAGTATGACTGTGTCCTTCAGTTAATAATTAATAACCAAAACTTTATAAAATAAATATATATATATTTGTTTAGACACAATTAAGTGTGGTCTTTTGTTGAGATTTACCTCTTGAAAAGGCATTTTTTGTTCTTAAAATTGCTTAACAAAAGAGAGAAAAAGAAAAAAAAAAAAAAAGCGCCTTTGAGTTCAGATTTCATATCATGTTGTAACATCCCTTTTTCTTTGTCATGTTTTTTTGTGCTTATATTTTGTGATAACTGTGAATAACTGCTTAAACTACCCAAATGGGGGAATGAGCTTTTTCTTTCTTTTTTTCTTTTTTTTTTTTTTTCTTTTTTTTTCCCCCCTCCTCTTTCGTTCTTTCATCGTGAAAAGGTAGTCAGGATTAGGTCATCTTTAGCCTTTATCATGAAAACGCATGTAGAGCGCAAAAAAGCTTTCAATATGCCGTTCGTACAGAATTTAAAAAAAAAATAAAATAAAAAAATCTGAAAAAAAGGCAACTAAACTAGATATAATTCTTTCATCTTCAGGACTCTGGCTATAGGGTTTGGAATATATAATTTAAGAAAACATTTGGATTGTTTTTTGTTTACATTTCTTTAAGTAAAAAAATACATTTTGCATTTGCTTATACAAACTTAATTAGTAGCATTTGGAACCTTTTTTATTTTTCCTTGTACTTAAAATTCCGGTACTGACACTTCACAAGCTGAATATAAGATAAAGCTTTTTATTTGTGTGCACAATGAAAGTGGACTGTATGCTCTTGATATACTCAGTCACACAGTCATGAACTTGTAATGTATATGGCATGATGTATTTTTTATCTTACAGAAGAAATCAATTGTATATATTTTTCTCTTGATAAATAGCTGTATGAAATTGTTTCCTGAATATTTTTCTTCTTGTAAAATATCCCAACATCCTACCAGTATTTGTCCTACAGTTCTTTTTTTCTGTCCTGTAAAATAGTCTCTAATGTTGGCAAACAAATGAATTTTTGGAGTATAAAGAGTGTTATGGGTTTTGGACTTTGTGGAAACAGATTTAGAAGATCAGCATTTACAAATAAAATATTTTACAACTATAATAAGTGTCTGACATTTTTCAAATTGAGATTCTCGTACTTGTGTATACAGGCACAGAGCAGTTTTATACAGCCCTCTGCCACTCAGATGGGTTACTGTAACTTTTCTTACGCAAATTACCATAAAATCTCAGGTATAATATGCTCATTTTTACCCCATTTCACCTTATGTGAAGTGGGGGGGGGCATATTATTACACACGAGTGGAAAAAAATACCCAAACACAAAAAATAAAATACCCCCTCAATCGCCCTTCCCAGTCTCCCCCACCTCAATATCCGTGCTTGCCATTCCCCTTTCTGCAATCAGACCCAGTTCAAGTGCAAGACTTCCCATCTGGAGGCAGGGGGTGACATCCCTGCGCTTACCGCCAGCTTAATTTTTGCTGCATTATTCCAAAAATGTTAAAGCCTACCTTAATAGCCAGGATCCCCAGGAGGCAGCTGTGAAATAGGTGCAGTGGGCGGCATACTTGCATACGCCGCCCGCTTCTTCCACTCCTGGAAGAGGCGGCGGGCAGAGAGAACAGGGATGCTGCCTTCAGATGGGGGGTCCTGGACATCAAGGGTGTCTGACTGCAGAAAAAGTGGGGAAGGCAAGCAATGATATTGAGGTGGGGGAGACATTAGATGACCCTCGGGAGAATTTTCCCTGTCTATACTAGTTTTGATGGGAATGTGGTATGGGTATCTTATATGTTTGGTACATATGTGGGCACAGGTTCCATATCTTTTTGTAGACAGGGAAAAGTACCATTTCTTGGTTGTCCAATATGACATACAGGTACCATGGGGATTCTAGAAGAAGTTGTGAGTGGAGCCTCCCCTTCCTCTTTATCAGGCTATCCCGCTGGCCCCACCCCAGATAGACTTGTTTCAGTAACCTGGATAGAGGCTGAGAACATCTCTGCTTAGTTTTTAGTATATTTTATTATTTTCTTTTAGATATGTGGTGTCAAAATTCCCCCATTAGGTGGATTACCATTCCTGGCTTCCCCTGGAGGACTGTCCAGCTTTCAGGTGCTGTTGTGGTCCCTCGCAGCCCTGCGGAGAGAGTCACGAAACACATGCTTCTCTCTTTCCTGACTGGGTCTCTCTGAGGCTTTTTCTTTCAATGGTAATCTGCAGAAAGACATCAAGTAAAAAGACAAGCAACCCTTTAAGTGCCATGGTCCACTTTTGAGTGTCATGGTCCATACAGGGGTCTTATAGAAGTATTAAACTCCTGCACTCATGTTGGGTATCTTATTGGTTTTTGGAGCTCCGAAGGCTGCATTTTATGTATTTAACCCCTTACCTGCTGGTTTCTCCAGGTTATGGGGCTTATTTTGGCTTATCCTTCTATATTCATGCGTTTTTATTTGTCCATACATATTCCCTTGGATATTTGAGCATTTTGTATTCACTTTTGAAATGTTTTGATTTTCGAGTTCCGCACCTTTAAGGCGTGCTTTACCGCACGGCCACATTTGCTCCATTGACTTCTATGGGACAAACTGCTTTGGGACAAATGTGGGCAACCATTTGACTTAGAGTTGAGAGCGGGCTCATTCTTCTTGTCTCCTCTTGTCCTATCATCCAGTTCATAACCCCAGTCTCTTGGGGGCCCCTGGGGCTCCACGAGTTCGGGTTCAAGCATTGCCTAGGTAACAGCAAAAAGACGAAACTACAAATCCCAGAATGCCAGTTTCCCTGGCTTTCTTCTGATTGGCAGTGATTTGGGATGCCATTTTCTTTCTCTCTTTGCTGGTGCTTGTTAAGGGGCTTGTCTCTCCTTATACTCCTACTTCAGTTAACCATTCACCTGCCAGATAAGTACTTTCTTGCGCTTTCTGAGGTGATATTTTGATCTGGGTCACAGTATTTGGGTTTCTCATACTGTCTAGACACACCTCCTGTTAGGGTATTCCTCATGCCAAACAGGGCTCCCTAGAGAATACTCAGTACACTTATTCCCATCTTTCTCTTTGGGCCCCTATTACTCCAGCCTTGAACAAGAGGGACTCTGTGTCAAGGTCTTAAAGTCCTCTATGGCACAGTTTCCTCTGTCCCTCCAAGGGGTCCTCCATTCTTGGAAACACCCCACTTCTTTCAGGTTTGTGGCCCCTAAGGCCCCTGGCATTCCTGATCTCACAAACCTCTGAGGAAGATTCCTTTGAAGATGATACGGAGGAAGTGGAATGTGAGTAAGGAGCTAATTCAGTAAGGAGCTAATTCATTTGCTTATGGAGATCCCTATGAGGCTGACTCTGCCCTTTCTGCTTAGGGTCTCATTAAGGCAGTTTTAACGACCTTACAGGTCACTACTACCACTGCTGAGGGCCAAGCTTCTTCTGATGTCTCTCAGAGGTGTAAAAAATCCCTGTCTTTCTGCCAAATCCCACTCTGGACCAGGTTATTCTGAATGAGTGGAAAACGCCAGACAGGCACCTTTCTCTTTCCAAGAGTTTCCAAGCTGTACCCCTTCTCTGAGGCAGCTTTGACTTAATGGGCCACGCCTCCACAGGTTGATTCCCCTATTCCTACACTTTTCAAGTCTACTGCTCTACCCCTGGCGGATGCCATGGCATTGAAGGATATGACTGATAGGAAGCTATCCTGAAGTCTAACTGTGCTGTCATTGGTGCTGCTTTGAAGACTACCTTGGCTTCTGTTTGGGTCACTAGAGCTCTAGCCACCTGGGGCAAACAACTTACTGAAGCCATCAGTGAAGGTGCACCTAAGCAGGACTTTTAGTCCTCTTGGCCAATATGTCTAAGGCTCAGACATATGTCAGTGACGCTCTTTTTGATGCAGCTAAGGCTTCTGCCTTCTCTGTTTCTGCTAGACGCACATTGTGGCTTAAGATCTGATTTGTGGACCTCTTATCTAAGAAGTCGCTGATTTCTTTCCCTTTTTAGGGAAAGTTTTTTTGGCCCTGAACTGAAACAGATTATCAGCGAGGCCACTGGAGGCAAGAGCACTCTGTTGCCTCAGGTTTCCAAGCACCCCAGCTTGGCTAGGAAACAGCGTCTCTTTCTTCCACACCAAAACAAAGCATAAAGGCCGAATCCGAGCATGTCTCAGGCCAGCACCCTGCACCAGACCACCAAGCCCAGACAGCAGTGGCCCTCAAAGCACTCCACCGCCAAGCCTAAGTCTGCTTCCCCATGACTCACGTAATCCTGGTCCGCAGATACTGGTGGGTGAGCACCTGCGCCATTTTTCAGGCACCTGGGCAGCCTCTTTTTCAGATCAGTGGGTTTTACAGGTGGTTTTGGAAGGGTACAGGATTCCCTTCAGATACCTTCCTCCCTACAGATTCTTCCAGTCCAGAACTCTTCTGGGATAAGAAAAGCTGTGTATTTTCAGCAAGGTGGTTCAGACTCTCTTGGAAAAGGGAGTCCTGACTTCACTTCTTCCTCGACAGAGGTTTCAGTTTCTATGCAAACCTATTCGTGGTGGCCAAGAGGACATGGCCGCATTCTGTCTTGGACGTCAAAGACCTCTATTCCTGTGTGGAGACTGCACGCTTCAAGATGGAATCCTTGCACTCTGTCATGGCAGCTATGTGTCCAGGAGAGTTCCTGGCCTCTTTGGATCTGCAGAATGCTAACTTGCATGTCCCAATTTATCCGGACAGCTAGAAGTACCTCCAGTTCGGTTGCGACTTGGGGCACTTCCAGTTCAATGCTCGGCCCTTTGGGCTTACCTCCGCTTCTTGGGTGTTTGCCAGTGTCTTAAGGGATTGATTGCCTTTCTGCACACCCGGGGGATTCCAGTGACTCCCTACATGGACTGCATTCTGCTGAAGGCACTGTCCAGGGAACTCCTGGACCAGCACGTCCAGGATTGTGCTTAGATTCTCCTTTACCATGGGTGGATTCTGAATATAGAGAAATCTGCTGCAGTCCCCTCTCCAGTCCTGGTTTTCTTTGGTCTCGGGCTCCATACTTGCCAAGGGAAAGTCTTACTGACTGAGGATTCTATTTAACAGGTCAGGCATTTGGTGTCCAGAGCTCTGGAATGGCCATCCACAAATTCTTGACTCTGACAGACTGCATGGTGTCCACCGTGGAGGCAGTTCCATATTCCATGGCTCACACCAGGGAGCTCCAGCAGTTCATTATCCGTGCTTGGAATGGGAACCCAGAGGTGGTAAGGCAGGACCTGCTTTGGAGTATGGGCAGGTCCAACCTCGAGAAGGGGAAACACTTTGTCCTTCAGGACTGGACCCTGTTGATGACGGACGCCAGCCTCAGGTGCTTGGGAGCTGTCCTGGGTCACCGGGAGCTCCGGGCGATTCATCATGCTCTAGTGTACGGGTTGTCCAGTCTGTGTCCAGTCGGACAACACCACTGCTTCCGCTTGGTCAGAGGTCAAATCTATCTTGGCTTGGACAGAAGATTACTTGTGGTTATTTCCACCTGGCAGACATCTTCAGCCATCAAAGGGTGTACCCAGGAGAGTAGGAGCCCCACCCAGACATTTTCAACCTGTTGGTGCAGTGGCGGGGTCTTCCTCAGATAGATCTGATAGCCACCAGGAACAACAGGAAAGTTCAAATGTTTTGTTCCAGTTTGGATGGATGGTCCGGCGGTCATATTTATCACCCCTTACTGGCCCAGGAAGCCCTGGTTCCCAGAACTTGTGGCTCTCTCCATTCAGGATCCGTTTCCATTGCCACTCAGACCATATCTCCTCTATCATGGTTATCTGTGGAAGGAGGACATGGAGGGCATGGCTTTGACAGCATGTCTGTGGAAGCCTCCATCCTAAGGTTTCTCCTCTGAGGTGGTCTCCACTATGATCCAGGCTAGGGAACCGGTTTCTTCCAAAGCCTATCATAGGGTTTGGTCCATTTTACAGTCTTGGTGTGTTGACAGGGACCTGTCATCTCAAGAGTTTGATCTCCCATTGATCCTGTCTTTTTTTTACAGCACGGTGTGAACAAAGGGCTCAGTCTTAGCTCCTTGAAGGTTCAGACTTCAGCTCTTTCTGTCTTTTTCCAGAGATGCATTGCCATCTTGCCAGGTGTCAATGATTTCTTTCAGTGTCGCTCGTGCTTTCCCTGCCTATAAGGCTCCCACTTCCCAGTGGGACCTTAATCTGTTTTTGGGAGTCTTGCAGCGGCCTCCCTTTGAGTCCTTGGCTACCATTCCTCTACGTCTTCTGACGTGGAAGATGGCCTTTCTCCTAGCTGTGGTCTCTATCCGCAGAGTTGCTGAACTGCAGGCCTTGTCCTGCAAACCACCTTTCCTAGTGTTTCACAAGGACAAGGTGGTTCTTCATGTCTCCCAGGAATTTCTCCCTAAAGTGGTCTCTGAGTTCCACATCAATCAGGAGATTGTTGTGCCTTAATTTTGTCCTGACCCTAAGTCTGACAAGGAGAGGGATCTCCACTTGTTAGACATGGTACGCTGCCTTAAGTTCTTTGTGCACCATACTTTGTCTTTCCGTAAGACTGATGCCTTTTTCATCATCCCTGAGGGTCCTAGGGCAGGCATGGCTGCATCCAAGGTCGCTATTGCCTCTTGGATTAAGTCTACCATCCGTAAGTCTTACAAGCCCAGAAAGAAACCTGTTCCTTTCTGCATTACAGCACACTCCTCCAGGTCTGTGCATAACTTTGCGAAGCACTATCACGTTGATGTCTTGGCTTCAGCAGGAGCCAGCTTTGGCAGGAAGGTCCCGGAGGCAGTTCTGCCTGTTCAGGACCTCTTCTTTCCTGTGCCTTACAGTTCTTTAACTGTTTGAGTCAGGTTGGCTTTTGTTCTTGTGTGCTGTGATATTGCTAATCAGTGTCCGTTGACACTTAGTTTAGTTTAGTTTGGGCTGCTCCATGTCCTGGATAGTCCATGGGAACTCTGGTATCATGGGGACCGGCACTTGGTCTTTTTCTTATTCTTACCACCCGGTAGCTTAATGTTGGTACATCCCCATGGTACTTGTATGTCATATTAGATGATAGAGAAAAGAGGATTTTAGTCTTACCTGTTATTTCCTTCTCTCAGTCCATATTCATGCAGGTCTCCCACCCAATGAAACGGACCATGCTTGGTCCAAGTGCTGGATGTGGGAGTTCTCTTGGGTCTGCTGCTCACAGGCGTTTTCTCTTCTTTCTTGCTGTCCTACTTAGTAGGCTTGTCTCAAGTCTATCTGTGGTGGGGCTAGTGGGATAGCCCGATAAGGAGGAAGGGGGAGGCTACTCCCACAACTTCTTATAGAATTCTTCCAGCCTACAGAGAGCAGCTGTTGCCTCTTCATGGTACCTGGACTAAAAGAAAAGGATTTAACAGGTAAGACTAAAATCCTCATTCTTCTTGCTTCCCTTAAGAATGCAACAGAAAATTGTACTTCTCCTGGTCTACAAAAGCCATACAATGCAGGGTTTGCTTGGGGTGGCACTGATCTGCCACGGGCTATTTACGAAGCCTAATCATTGTAAATCATTATAATTAATTTTTAAAAAACCACAGGGTTCATTTTAAAAGTGGAAGAGACAGGGCTCAGTGCCATCTACGAGTAATTCTGTATGAAAATACAGTTTTAAATAACCTCTGCTTTAAAAGACACTTGCCTGAATTTCAGTCATCAAATGGCCTCAATGTCAATCCCTCCTTGATGATCTCTAGAATTAATGGTGATGATTATAACTCCAATCCGCAAAGTACTTATATCGACATAAACTTTTTAGTTTTAAATAAATCTATTAATGCACAAAACAGGTAAAATTTTAGAAGTATAAAATCAAGTCAAATAGTCCTATGTCAAATAGACTTTGTGACTTTTTTATACTACTAAAATGTTTACTATTTTGTGGATTAATAAATATATTTCTTTGTCGTCCAATATAGGTTACTGGTAACTTTGGGAAGGCGACCTCCCCTTTAATAGGCAGGAACAATTCTTGAAAAGAAGTGCGGGGTGGAGCCTGCCTCTCCTCTCCTAGCTGGTTCCCAGCCAGTCCCCTCCAGTAAGATTTGTTCCTTGATGAAGCAAGGGATGAGAACCGTTCTGCTATAGCTTTAGCTTATTTATTATTTTTCTGTTAGATATGGAATACCAGCCATTAAGCGGATTACCATTACTGACATTCCCAAGCTGGATAGCTCAGTTTCCAGGTGCTGTTGTGGACCTGTCAGCCCTGAAGAGGAAAAGCTTCTGTAGCATGTTTTTTCCCTGGAAGTTGCCCACTGAGGCTTCATCGCTAGCAAATGGTAATCAGAAGACATGCTGAAAAGGTGAGCAACCCTTTGAGTGCTGAGGTCCACATGTCCCATGCTTCCCCTCTGCACAGGGGTCTCCTGGAGTTCCTACTGCATACTCTTGCACTCATTGGGTTTATCTGTATATCTGTTGGGGTTTGGAGCATCTGGATTTCTGTGGTAAATTTACCCCTTGTTTGCTGTTGGGATAGTAATACTTCGTTTTAACTTTATTTTATTTTGTAGGCATTAAAAAAAACACGAAGAACGATATAAGTATTATCTCTCAAACCTTTATGGTTTAAGAGATATTCACAAGCAAAGTTTCGCCCTCCCGCCCCTTTTTCCTAGTGTAAGCCATCTCTTCTCAGATGTGAATCTGGTTGTAAGACCAGACAGATAACAGCAGGGGACAATCTTCTTTGTATGAAAACAATGAAAGCCCTTCCCTCATTGACAAGTTTTTCAGCTTTTTCCCTTATCTTAATTGAAGATTGTCCCTCTCTGCAGTCTACCTGGGCACCTCCCTTCTGATCTGGCTGAACGGGGGGGGGGGGATACTTTGCTTGTGAATATCTCTTAAACCATAAAGGTTTGAGAGATAAGACTTATATCGTTCATCTTTTTTTTAATGCCTACAAAATAAAATAAAGATAAAACGAAGTATTACTATCCCTTTAATCTTAAACACAGTATTTGAGTATACCATATACTCTGACATTTAGACACTGTGAGGATGTCAACTCCATTGGAACTTGGGGCTAGGTCTAAGACTAAGGATACTGGAGTGTCTGTAACCCCCATTGCACATTGCTCCTCATGTCAATCAGGGTTGCCTAGAGAATATTCAGGTCATTTATACTCTTCACGTGCCCCTGCATCTCCCCAGGGACCTCCAGCAATGCACTAGAGATACTGTAGATGCAAGAGTTTAAGGCCGCTACTAGAGATCTATGGTCTACCTTACAACTCCTTCCATCCCAAATACAGGGGTCTTCTAGTCCTGGCAGCCCCCTACTTCTATCAGGTCTTCCCTACCTAAACCACAGGGTGTACCTGATGTTTCAGACTCCTCTGAGGAGGAACTGTTGGTGGACTGTGATGGGGGTGAATGTTCTGTGGTGGTATCGTCCCAATTCTTTGGGGACCCCTTTGAGGCTGACCCTGATCCCTCTGCTGAGGGCCTGATCAGGGCAGTACTCACTACACTGAACATTTTCCTGGTTTCTGAAGCTCCCAAGGACCCTTCTGATGTGTTTCATGAACCTAATAAGCAGTGTACCTTCTTTCCACCTAATCCCACTCTTGACCAACTTGTGTTAGATGAGTGGAAGTCTCCTGAAAAGAAATCTACTGTGTCTAGAAAGTTTGCTAAGCTGTATCCCTTCTCTGAAGCAGCCCTAGCGCAGTGGGCTCATCCCCCTAAGGTGGATGGCCCAGTTTATAGACTTTGTAAGTTCACTGCTCTGCCTGTTGCAGACTCTTCTGTCCGTAGGGATTGGACTGACAGGAAACTTGAGACCTTCCTAAAGGCCATCTTTGCTATTGCAGGCACTTCATTGCACCCCTTATTTGCCTCTGCTTGGGTAAACAGGGCCATTGTGGTTTGGACTGAACAACTCACTGTGACTGTTCATCAGGGTGCTCCCGCTGCTGGCCTGTTGTGGCTTCTGGCCAACATCTCTGAAGCTCGGCATTATGTTTCTGCAGCTATCTTTGATACCATCCAGTTGGTGGCTAGGTTTCTACCATGTCTGCGGTAACCAGACGGGCTCTTTGGCTCAAGATCTGGTCCATGGACACTACCTCTAAGAAAGCCTTGCTTTAGTTACCCTTTCAGGGAACGTCTTTGTTTGGGCCGGAGTTTTAAGGACCTCATCAGTGAGGCCACCGGGGGTAAGAGTACTCTGTTATCCTTAGTCCCAAAGAAGAAGCCTCCGGTTAAACAATCTGCTTTTTTGTCCCTTTCAGGATGAGGCTCTGCCACGAACCAGGCTGTTCCCCATGCCCAGCGCTCCTCCTCCAAGCCTAAGCAACAATGGAGGTCCAAGCAGTCCTCCACCAAGCTCAAGACCTCCAAACTTCCTTCGGCATGATTCGCTGAACCCCAGTCCCCATGCGCCAGTGGGGGGCCGTATGCGCCACTTCCTCAATGTCTGAACAGACACTGTGGTGGATCCGTGGGTTTTGCAGGTAGTATGGGAGGGGTACAGGATCCCTTTCTCTTCTCTTCCTCCGTTCAGGCTCTTTCCTTCTCACACTCCTCAAGGACTGCATTCGTGTTCTCACCCATCACAAATGGATCCTCAACGTGGACAAGTCGAATCTGACACCATCCTAGAGACTGGTGTTTCTGGGTCTTCTCTTCGACACCAAGGCAAGGCATGGTGTTTCTCATGGGTAAGGTGGCTCCCCAAATCACCAACAAAGTGTCCACGGTCCTGGCTTCCAATCCAGTTCCTGCCAGGAAGTTGACCTCTTCCGCTTGGTCAGAGGTCAAATCTATCTTGGCTTGGACAGAAGATTACTTGTGGTTATTTCCACCTGGCAGACATCTTCAGCCATCAAAGGGTGTACCCAGGAGAGTAGGAGCCCCACCCAGACATTTTCAACCTGTTGGTGCAGTGGCGGGGTCTTCCTCAGATAGATCTGATAGCCACCAGGAACAACAGGAAAGTTCAAATGTTTTGTTCCAGTTTGGATGGATGGTCCGGCGGTCATATTTATCACCCCTTACTGGCCCAGGAAGCCCTGGTTCCCAGAACTTGTGGCTCTCTCCATTCAGGATCCGTTTCCATTGCCACTCAGACCATATCTCCTCTATCATGGTTATCTGTGGAAGGAGGACATGGAGGGCATGGCTTTGACAGCATGTCTGTGGAAGCCTCCATCCTAAGGTTTCTCCTCTGAGGTGGTCTCCACTATGATCCAGGCTAGGGAACCGGTTTCTTCCAAAGCCTATCATAGGGTTTGGTCCATTTTACAGTCTTGGTGTGTTGACAGGGACCTGTCATCTCAAGAGTTTGATCTCCCATTGATCCTGTCTTTTTTTTACAGCACGGTGTGAACAAAGGGCTCAGTCTTAGCTCCTTGAAGGTTCAGACTTCAGCTCTTTCTGTCTTTTTCCAGAGATGCATTGCCATCTTGCCAGGTGTCAATGATTTCTTTCAGTGTCGCTCGTGCTTTCCCTGCCTATAAGGCTCCCACTTCCCAGTGGGACCTTAATCTGTTTTTGGGAGTCTTGCAGCGGCCTCCCTTTGAGTCCTTGGCTACCATTCCTCTACGTCTTCTGACGTGGAAGATGGCCTTTCTCCTAGCTGTGGTCTCTATCCGCAGAGTTGCTGAACTGCAGGCCTTGTCCTGCAAACCACCTTTCCTAGTGTTTCACAAGGACAAGGTGGTTCTTCATGTCTCCCAGGAATTTCTCCCTAAAGTGGTCTCTGAGTTCCACATCAATCAGGAGATTGTTGTGCCTTAATTTTGTCCTGACCCTAAGTCTGACAAGGAGAGGGATCTCCACTTGTTAGACATGGTACGCTGCCTTAAGTTCTTTGTGCACCATACTTTGTCTTTCCGTAAGACTGATGCCTTTTTCATCATCCCTGAGGGTCCTAGGGCAGGCATGGCTGCATCCAAGGTCGCTATTGCCTCTTGGATTAAGTCTACCATCCGTAAGTCTTACAAGCCCAGAAAGAAACCTGTTCCTTTCTGCATTACAGCACACTCCTCCAGGTCTGTGCATAACTTTGCGAAGCACTATCACGTTGATGTCTTGGCTTCAGCAGGAGCCAGCTTTGGCAGGAAGGTCCCGGAGGCAGTTCTGCCTGTTCAGGACCTCTTCTTTCCTGTGCCTTACAGTTCTTTAACTGTTTGAGTCAGGTTGGCTTTTGTTCTTGTGTGCTGTGATATTGCTAATCAGTGTCCGTTGACACTTAGTTTAGTTTAGTTTGGGCTGCTCCATGTCCTGGATAGTCCATGGGAACTCTGGTATCATGGGGACCGGCACTTGGTCTTTTTCTTATTCTTACCACCCGGGTAGCTTAATGTTGGTACATCCCCATGGTACTTGTATGTCATATTAGATGATAGAGAAAAGAGGATTTTAGTCTTACCTGTTAAATCCTTCTCTGTCCATATTCATGCAGGTCTCCCACCCAATGAAACGGACCATGCTTGGTCCAAGTGCTGGATGTGGGAGTTCTCTTGGGTCTGCTGCTCACAGGCGTTTTCTCTTCTTTCTTGCTGTCCTACTTAGTAGGCTTGTCTCAAGTCTATCTGTGGTGGGGCTAGTGGGATAGCCCGATAAGGAGGAAGGGGGAGGCTACTCCCACAACTTCTTATAGAATTCTTCCAGCCTACAGGGAGCAGCTGTTGCCTCTTCATGGTACCTGGACTAAAAGAAAAGGATTTAACAGGTAAGACTAAAATCCTCATTCTTTTTGCTTCCCTTAAGAATGCAACAGAAAATTGTACTTCTCCTGGTCTACAAAAGCCACACAATGCAGGGTTTGCTTGGGGTGGCACTGGTCTGCCATGGGCTATTTACAAAGCCTAATCATTGTAAATCATTATAATTAATTTTTAAAAAACCACAGGGTTTATTTTAAAAGTGGAAGAGACAGGGCGCAGTGCCATCTACGAGTAATTCTGTATGAAAATACAGTTTTAAATAACCTCTGCTTTAAAAGACACTTACCTGAATTTCAGTCATCAAATGGCCTCAGTGTCAATCCCTCCTTGATGATCTCTAGAATTAATGGTGATGATTATAACTCCAATCCGCAAAGTACTTATATCGACATAAAATTTTTAGTTTTAAATAAATCTATTAATGCACAAAACAGGTAAAATTTTAGAAGTATAAAATCAAGTCAAATAGTCCTATGTCAAATAGACTTTGTGACTTTTTTATACTACTAAAATGTTTACTATTTTGTGGATTAATAAATAAGTGCGGGGTGGAGCCTGCCTCTCCTCTCCTAGCTGGTTCCCAGCCAGTCCCCTCCAGTAAGATTTGTTCCTTGATGAAGCAAGGCATGAGAACCGTTCTGCTATAGCTTTAGCTTATTTATTATTTTTCTGTTAGATATGGAATACCAGCCATTAGGCGGATTACCATTACTGACATTCCCAAGCTGGATAGCTCAGTTTCCAGGTGCTGTTGTGGACCTGTCAGCCCTGAAGAGGAAAAGCTTCTGTAGCATGTTTTTTACCTGGAAGTTGCCCAATGAGGCTTCATCTCTAGCAAATGGTAATCAGAAGACATGCTGAAAAGGTGAGCAACCCTTTGAGTGCTGAGGTCCACATGTCCCATGCTTCCCCTCTGCACAGGGGTCTCCTGGAGTTCCTACTGCATACTCTTGCACTCATTGGGTTTATCTGTATATCTGTTGGGGTTTGGAGCATCTGGATTTCTGTGGTAAATTTACCCCTTGTTTGCTGTTGGGATAGTAATACTTCGTTTTAACTTTATTTTATTTTGTAGGCATTAAAAAAAACACGAACGATATAAGTCTTATCTCTCAAACCTTTATGGTTTAAGAGATATTCACAAGCAAAGTTTCGCCCTCCCGCCCCTTTTTCCTAGTGTAAGCCATCTCTTCTCAGATGTGAATCTGGTTGTAAGACCAGACAGATAACAGTAGGGGACAATCTTCTTTGTATGAAAACAAAGCAAGCCCTTCCCTCATTGACAAGTTTTTCAGCTTTTTCCCTTATCTTAATTGAAGATTGTCCCTCTCTGCAGTCTACCTGGGCACCTCCCTTCTGATCTGGCTGAACGGGGGGGGGGGGGGATACTTTGCTTGTGAATATCTCTTAAACCATAAAGGTTTGAGAGATAAGACTTATATCGTTCATGTTTTTTTTAATGCCTACAAAATTAAATAAAGATAAAACGAAGTATTACTATCCCTTTAATCTTAAACACAGTATTTGAGTATACCATATACTCTGACATTTAGACACTGTGAGGATGTCAACTCCATTGGAACTTGGGGCTAGGTCTAAGACTAAGGATACTGGAGTGTCTGTAACCCCCATTGCATATTGCTCCTCATGTCAATCAGGGTTGCCTTGAGAATATTCAGGTCATTTATACTCTTCACGTGCCCCTGCATCTCCCCAGGGACCTCCAGCAATGCACTAGAGATACTGTAGATGCAAGAGTTTAAGGCCGCTACTAGAGATCTATGGTCTACCTTACAACTCCTTCCATCCCAAATACAGGGGTCTTCCAGTCCTGGCAGCCCCCTACTTCTATCAGGTCTTCCCTACCTAAACCGCAGGGTGTACCTGATGTTTCAGACTCCTCTGAGGAGGTACTGTTGGTGGACTGTGATGGGGGTGAATGTTCTGTGGTGGTATCGTCCCAGTTCTTTGGGGACCCCTTTGAGGCTGACTCTGATCCCTTCGCTGAGGGCCTGATCAGGGCAGTACTCACTACACTGAACATTTTCCTGGTTTCTGAAGCTCCCAAGGACCCTTCTGATGTGTTTCATGAACCTAATAAGCAGTGTACCTTCTTTCCACCTAATCCCACTCTTGACCAACTTGTGTTAGATGAGTGGAAGTCTCCTGAAAAGAAATCTACTGTGTCTAGAAAGTTTGCTAAGCTGTATCCCTTCTCTGAAGCAGCCCTAGCGCAGTGGGCTCATCCCCCTAAGGTGGACGGCCCAGTTTATAGACTTTGTAAGTTCACTGCTCTGCCTGTTGCAGACGCTTCTGTCCGTAGGGATTGGACTGACAGGAAACTTAAGACCTTCCTAAAGGCCATCTTTGCTATTGCAGGCACTTCATTGCACCCCTTATTTGCCTCTGCTTGGGTAAACAGGGCCATTGTGGTTTGGACTGAACAGCTCACTGTGACTGTTCATCAGGGTGCTCCCGCTGCTGGCCTGTTGTGGCTTCTGGCCAACATCTCTGAAGCTCAGCATTATGTTTCTGCAGCTATCTTTGATACCATCCAGTTGGTGGCTAGGTTTCTACCATGTCTGTGGTAACCAGACGGGCTCTTTGGCTCAAGATCTGGTCCATGGACACTACCTCTAAGAAAGCCTTGCTTTAGTTACCCTTTCAGGGAACGTCTTTGTTTGGGCCGGAGTTTTAAGGACCTCATCAGTGAGGCCACCGGGGGTAAGAGTTCTCTGTTATCCTTAGTCCCAAAGAAGAAGCCTCCGGTTAAACAATCTGCTTTTTTGTCCCTTTCAGGATGAGGCTCTGCCACGAACCAGGCTGTTCCCCATGCCCAGCGCTCCTCCTCCAAGCCTAAGCAACAATGGAGGTCCAAGCAGTCCTCCACCAAGCTCAAGACCTCCAAACTTCCTTTGGCATGATTCGCCGAACTCCAGTCCCCATGCGCCAGTGGGGGCCGTTTGCGCCACTTCCTCAATGTCTGGACAGACACTGTGGTGGATCCGTGGGTTTTGCAGGTAGTATGGGAGGGGTACAGGATCCCTTTCTCTTCTCTTCCTCCGTTCAGGCTCTTTCCTTCTCACACTCCTCAAGGACTGCATTCGTGTTCTCACCCATCACAAATGGATCCTCAACGTGGACAAGTCGAATCTGACACCATCCTAGAGACTGGTGTTTCTGGGTCTTCTCTTCGACACCAAGGCAAGGCATGGTGTTTCTCATGGGTAAGGTGGCTCCCCAAATCACCAACAAAGTGTCCACGGTCCTGGCTTCCAATCCAGTTCCTGCCAGGAAGTTGACCTCTTCCGCTTGGTCAGAGGTCAAATCTATCTTGGCTTGGACAGAAGATTACTTGTGGTTATTTCCACCTGGCAGACATCTTCAGCCATCAAAGGGTGTACCCAGGAGAGTAGGAGCCCCACCCAGACATTTTCAACCTGTTGGTGCAGTGGCGGGGTCTTCCTCAGATAGATCTGATAGCCACCAGGAACAACAGGAAAGTTCAAATGTTTTGTTCCAGTTTGGATGGATGGTCCGGCGGTCATATTTATCACCCCTTACTGGCCCAGGAAGCCCTGGTTCCCAGAACTTGTGGCTCTCTCCATTCAGGATCCGTTTCCATTGCCACTCAGACCATATCTCCTCTATCATGGTTATCTGTGGAAGGAGGACATGGAGGGCATGGCTTTGACAGCATGTCTGTGGAAGCCTCCATCCTAAGGTTTCTCCTCTGAGGTGGTCTCCACTATGATCCAGGCTAGGGAACCGGTTTCTTCCAAAGCCTATCATAGGGTTTGGTCCATTTTACAGTCTTGGTGTGTTGACAGGGACCTGTCATCTCAAGAGTTTGATCTCCCATTGATCCTGTCTTTTTTTTACAGCACGGTGTGAACAAAGGGCTCAGTCTTAGCTCCTTGAAGGTTCAGACTTCAGCTCTTTCTGTCTTTTTCCAGAGATGCATTGCCATCTTGCCAGGTGTCAATGATTTCTTTCAGTGTCGCTCGTGCTTTCCCTGCCTATAAGGCTCCCACTTCCCAGTGGGACCTTAATCTGTTTTTGGGAGTCTTGCAGCGGCCTCCCTTTGAGTCCTTGGCTACCATTCCTCTACGTCTTCTGACGTGGAAGATGGCCTTTCTCCTAGCTGTGGTCTCTATCCGCAGAGTTGCTGAACTGCAGGCCTTGTCCTGCAAACCACCTTTCCTAGTGTTTCACAAGGACAAGGTGGTTCTTCATGTCTCCCAGGAATTTCTCCCTAAAGTGGTCTCTGAGTTCCACATCAATCAGGAGATTGTTGTGCCTTAATTTTGTCCTGACCCTAAGTCTGACAAGGAGAGGGATCTCCACTTGTTAGACATGGTACGCTGCCTTAAGTTCTTTGTGCACCATACTTTGTCTTTCCGTAAGACTGATGCCTTTTTCATCATCCCTGAGGGTCCTAGGGCAGGCATGGCTGCATCCAAGGTCGCTATTGCCTCTTGGATTAAGTCTACCATCCGTAAGTCTTACAAGCCCAGAAAGAAACCTGTTCCTTTCTGCATTACAGCACACTCCTCCAGGTCTGTGCATAACTTTGCGAAGCACTATCACGTTGATGTCTTGGCTTCAGCAGGAGCCAGCTTTGGCAGGAAGGTCCCGGAGGCAGTTCTGCCTGTTCAGGACCTCTTCTTTCCTGTGCCTTACAGTTCTTTAACTGTTTGAGTCAGGTTGGCTTTTGTTCTTGTGTGCTGTGATATTGCTAATCAGTGTCCGTTGACACTTAGTTTAGTTTAGTTTGGGCTGCTCCATGTCCTGGATAGTCCATGGGAACTCTGGTATCATGGGGACCGGCACTTGGTCTTTTTCTTATTCTTACCACCCGGGTAGCTTAATGTTGGTACATCCCCATGGTACTTGTATGTCATATTAGATGATAGAGAAAAGAGGATTTTAGTCTTACCTGTTAAATCCTTCTCTGTCCATATTCATGCAGGTCTCCCACCCAATGAAACGGACCATGCTTGGTCCAAGTGCTGGATGTGGGAGTTCTCTTGGGTCTGCTGCTCACAGGCGTTTTCTCTTCTTTCTTGCTGTCCTACTTAGTAGGCTTGTCTCAAGTCTATCTGTGGTGGGGCTAGTGGGATAGCCCGATAAGGAGGAAGGGGGAGGCTACTCCCACAACTTCTTATAGAATTCTTCCAGCCTACAGGGAGCAGCTGTTGCCTCTTCATGGTACCTGGACTAAAAGAAAAGGATTTAACAGGTAAGACTAAAATCCTCATTCTTTTTGCTTCCCTTAAGAATGCAACAGAAAATTGTACTTCTCCTGGTCTACAAAAGCCACACAATGCAGGGTTTGCTTGGGGTGGCACTGGTCTGCCATGGGCTATTTACAAAGCCTAATCATTGTAAATCATTATAATTAATTTTTAAAAAACCACAGGGTTTATTTTAAAAGTGGAAGAGACAGGGCGCAGTGCCATCTACGAGTAATTCTGTATGAAAATACAGTTTTAAATAACCTCTGCTTTAAAAGACACTTACCTGAATTTCAGTCATCAAATGGCCTCAGTGTCAATCCCTCCTTGATGATCTCTAGAATTAATGGTGATGATTATAACTCCAATCCGCAAAGTACTTATATCGACATAAAATTTTTAGTTTTAAATAAATCTATTAATGCACAAAACAGGTAAAATTTTAGAAGTATAAAATCAAGTCAAATAGTCCTATGTCAAATAGACTTTGTGACTTTTTTATACTACTAAAATGTTTACTATTTTGTGGATTAATAAATAAGTGCGGGGTGGAGCCTGCCTCTCCTCTCCTAGCTGGTTCCCAGCCAGTCCCCTCCAGTAAGATTTGTTCCTTGATGAAGCAAGGCATGAGAACCGTTCTGCTATAGCTTTAGCTTATTTATTATTTTTCTGTTAGATATGGAATACCAGCCATTAGGCGGATTACCATTACTGACATTCCCAAGCTGGATAGCTCAGTTTCCAGGTGCTGTTGTGGACCTGTCAGCCCTGAAGAGGAAAAGCTTCTGTAGCATGTTTTTTACCTGGAAGTTGCCCAATGAGGCTTCATCTCTAGCAAATGGTAATCAGAAGACATGCTGAAAAGGTGAGCAACCCTTTGAGTGCTGAGGTCCACATGTCCCATGCTTCCCCTCTGCACAGGGGTCTCCTGGAGTTCCTACTGCATACTCTTGCACTCATTGGGTTTATCTGTATATCTGTTGGGGTTTGGAGCATCTGGATTTCTGTGGTAAATTTACCCCTTGTTTGCTGTTGGGATAGTAATACTTCGTTTTAACTTTATTTTATTTTGTAGGCATTAAAAAAAACACGAACGATATAAGTCTTATCTCTCAAACCTTTATGGTTTAAGAGATATTCACAAGCAAAGTTTCGCCCTCCCGCCCCTTTTTCCTAGTGTAAGCCATCTCTTCTCAGATGTGAATCTGGTTGTAAGACCAGACAGATAACAGTAGGGGACAATCTTCTTTGTATGAAAACAAAGCAAGCCCTTCCCTCATTGACAAGTTTTTCAGCTTTTTCCCTTATCTTAATTGAAGATTGTCCCTCTCTGCAGTCTACCTGGGCACCTCCCTTCTGATCTGGCTGAACGGGGGGGGGGGGGGATACTTTGCTTGTGAATATCTCTTAAACCATAAAGGTTTGAGAGATAAGACTTATATCGTTCATGTTTTTTTTAATGCCTACAAAATTAAATAAAGATAAAACGAAGTATTACTATCCCTTTAATCTTAAACACAGTATTTGAGTATACCATATACTCTGACATTTAGACACTGTGAGGATGTCAACTCCATTGGAACTTGGGGCTAGGTCTAAGACTAAGGATACTGGAGTGTCTGTAACCCCCATTGCATATTGCTCCTCATGTCAATCAGGGTTGCCTTGAGAATATTCAGGTCATTTATACTCTTCACGTGCCCCTGCATCTCCCCAGGGACCTCCAGCAATGCACTAGAGATACTGTAGATGCAAGAGTTTAAGGCCGCTACTAGAGATCTATGGTCTACCTTACAACTCCTTCCATCCCAAATACAGGGGTCTTCCAGTCCTGGCAGCCCCCTACTTCTATCAGGTCTTCCCTACCTAAACCGCAGGGTGTACCTGATGTTTCAGACTCCTCTGAGGAGGTACTGTTGGTGGACTGTGATGGGGGTGAATGTTCTGTGGTGGTATCGTCCCAGTTCTTTGGGGACCCCTTTGAGGCTGACTCTGATCCCTTCGCTGAGGGCCTGATCAGGGCAGTACTCACTACACTGAACATTTTCCTGGTTTCTGAAGCTCCCAAGGACCCTTCTGATGTGTTTCATGAACCTAATAAGCAGTGTACCTTCTTTCCACCTAATCCCACTCTTGACCAACTTGTGTTAGATGAGTGGAAGTCTCCTGAAAAGAAATCTACTGTGTCTAGAAAGTTTGCTAAGCTGTATCCCTTCTCTGAAGCAGCCCTAGCGCAGTGGGCTCATCCCCCTAAGGTGGACGGCCCAGTTTATAGACTTTGTAAGTTCACTGCTCTGCCTGTTGCAGACGCTTCTGTCCGTAGGGATTGGACTGACAGGAAACTTAAGACCTTCCTAAAGGCCATCTTTGCTATTGCAGGCACTTCATTGCACCCCTTATTTGCCTCTGCTTGGGTAAACAGGGCCATTGTGGTTTGGACTGAACAGCTCACTGTGACTGTTCATCAGGGTGCTCCCGCTGCTGGCCTGTTGTGGCTTCTGGCCAACATCTCTGAAGCTCAGCATTATGTTTCTGCAGCTATCTTTGATACCATCCAGTTGGTGGCTAGGTTTCTACCATGTCTGTGGTAACCAGACGGGCTCTTTGGCTCAAGATCTGGTCCATGGACACTACCTCTAAGAAAGCCTTGCTTTAGTTACCCTTTCAGGGAACGTCTTTGTTTGGGCCGGAGTTTTAAGGACCTCATCAGTGAGGCCACCGGGGGTAAGAGTTCTCTGTTATCCTTAGTCCCAAAGAAGAAGCCTCCGGTTAAACAATCTGCTTTTTTGTCCCTTTCAGGATGAGGCTCTGCCACGAACCAGGCTGTTCCCCATGCCCAGCGCTCCTCCTCCAAGCCTAAGCAACAATGGAGGTCCAAGCAGTCCTCCACCAAGCTCAAGACCTCCAAACTTCCTTTGGCATGATTCGCCGAACTCCAGTCCCCATGCGCCAGTGGGGGCCGTTTGCGCCACTTCCTCAATGTCTGGACAGACACTGTGGTGGATCCGTGGGTTTTGCAGGTAGTATGGGAGGGGTACAGGATCCCTTTCTCTTCCTCCGTTCAGGCTCTTTCCTTCTCACACTCCTCAAGGACTGCATTCGTGTTCTCACCCATCACAAATGGATCCTCAATGTGGACAAGTCGAATCTGACACCATCCTAGAGACTGGTGTTTCTGGGTCTTCTCTTCGACACCAAGCAAGGCATGATGTTTCTCATGGGTAAGGTGGCTCCCCAAATCACCAACAAAGTGTCCACGGTCCTGGCTTCCAATCCAGTTCCTGCCAGGAAGTTGACCTCTCTAGTTGGGAAGTTCATATCCACCATAGAAGTGGTTCCATTTGCCATGGCTCACACTATGGAACTTCAGAGGTTTGTGATCCAGTCTGTCATGGTGGCTTAACCTTACCAATCTCCAGAAGGGCAGACCCTTCCTGATATCCTTCTGGACAACTGTGGTGATGGATGCCAGCCTATCCGGCTGGAGTGCAATCCTGGGTCCCTGAACGCCCATGGTCGGTGGTCTTTGGAGGAGTCTTGTCTCTTCCCATCAACGTACTGGAGCTTCAAGCGATATTTCATGCTCTCCAGGACTGGCGTTAAAGCTGGAGGGACTGCCTAGTTCGAGTCCAGTCCGACAATGCCACGGCCGTGGCTTTCATCAACAAGCAAGGCGGAACAAGAAGTCTCGCAGCTTGGCTGGAAGTCAAAATGTTTTTGTCTTGGGATAAGAACATGTTCCTGCCATATCCGCAGTTCATATTCCTGGCATAGACAACGTTCTGGCAGACTTCCTAAGTCGGCACACTGTGGACAGCAGAGAGTGGGAACTGCATCAGGTGGTGATCAGCCTCATTGTTCAGAAGTGGGGACTTCCTTGCATTGATCTGGTGGAGACCAGGCACAATCGGAAGGTCCCGTTCTGCTCCCGCTGGAGGGACCCTCTAGCTCTTGCAGTGGACGCCATTTCTATCCCATGGCACTTCCTTCTGGTGTACATCTTTCTTCCCATTCCCATGCTAAACAGGGTGTTACAGATATTGTGTCTGGAGGATTCTCCAGCCATTCTGATTGCTCCGTGCTGGCCCATCAGGCTTGGTTTCCAGAGCTTCTGGATCTCTCCATGGCTGAGCCCTTCCGGCTTCCCTGCCGTCTGGATCTTCTTCTACAGGGAACCTGTGGAAGGAGGATGTCGACGGTCTGGGTTTGACAGCATGGAAATTGAATCCTCAGAAGGGGTTCTCTTTCAGTGTGGTGACCACTATGCTTAGTGCCAGCAAGCCTGTTTCCTCTAAGATGTACCATAGGGTTTGGTCCACTTTTCTCTCTTGGTGTGCTGATCTTTCCCAAGACTTTGATCTTCCTACGGTCTTGTCTTTTTTGCAGGACAGGGTTGATAAGGGGCTCAGTTGGAGTCCCCTGAAGGTTCAGACCTCTGCGCTCTGTTTTCTTTCAGAGGAGCATTGCCATCCTTCCAGATGTCAAGGTTTTCTTTCAGGACGTGGCTCATGCTCATCCTGCCTTTAAGAACCCTGCTCCTCAGTGGGATCTTAACTTGGTTTTCCTTAAGCGCCCTCCATTTGAGTCCTTGACTACTATTCCTCTACATCTGCTGATTTGGAAGATGGCTGGCAATAGTGTGTGTGTGTGTATGTTTGCTGAATTGCACACCTTGTCTTGTAGGCCACCTTTTTTGGTGTTTCACAAGGATAAGGTGGTTCTTCGCACTTCTCAGGAGTTTCCTCACGAAGCTGGACTCTGAATTCCACATTAATCAGGAAATTGCGGTGCCCTCTTTCTGTTCTGACCCTACATCTGACAAGGTAAGGGACCTTCACTTATTGGATGTGGTGCGCTGCCTTAAGTTCTATGTGCAGAGCACTTTTCTTCATTCCTGAGGGTCCCAGGGCAGGTAGACCGGCATCCAAGGTTACCATAGCTTCCTGGATTGTCTACTATTCGTAAGGCCTACGAACTGAGAAAGAAGCCTGTTCCATTTCGTGTTATGGCTCATTCCACTAGGTCTATTGGGGCCTCTTGGGCCTAAAAGAATCAGGCCTCCATTGATCAGTTGTGCAAAGAGGCCACTTGGTCATCTGTGCACACTTTCTCTAAACACTACCGTGTTGATGTCCTGGCATCGGCTGATGCCAGCTTTGGTAGAAAGATCCTGGAGGATCTTTGTCTCTTCAGTACGCCTTAACTGTTGAGCCCGGTTGGCTCTAGTTCTGTGTGCTGTGTTACTGTTCCCGTGTGTTATACCCCAGTTATGTGTTCGTTGACACTTTAATTCCTATTTGTAGGGCTACTTTATGATCTGATGGTTCATATATACTCTGGTGACTTTGGGGACCTGTGCCTGGTCCTTGTCTTACTTCCCGCCTCTGGGAAACTCAATGGTTGGACAGATCCCAAAGTTAACAGTAACCTATACTGGATGACAGAGAAAAGAGGATTTTAGTCTTACCTGTTAAATCCTCTTCTCTTAGTCCATATAGGTGACTGGTCTCCCACCCTGTCAGGGGGACTATGCTTGGTTCTCCTGTGACCGAACGTGGGAGTCCTTTCTGGTCCATGCGCACAGGAGTCTTCTTTTCCCTTTTTGCTATGTAGTCATTAGTTAGCGTTTTCAAATCTTACTGGAGAGGATTGGCTGGGAACCAGTTAGGAGAGGAGGAAGGCTCCACCCTGCACTTCTTTTCAAGAATTGTTCCTGTCTATTAAAGGGGCGGTCGCCTTCCCAAAGTTACCAGTAACCTATATGGACTAAGAGAAAAGGATTTAACAGGTAAGACTAAAATCCTCTTTTAAAACGTAGACGTTCGTCCATAGAACTACTTTGCGGATTGGAGCTATAATAATCACCATTAATTTTGGAGATCATTCAGGAGAGATTGATATTGAGGCCATATGATGACTGAAATCCGGTGAGTGACTTTCAAAGCTGGTTTTATTTAAACCTGTGATTTCATACAGATTTACTCTTAGATGGCACTGTGCACTCTCTCTTCTGTTTTGAATAGATTTTCTGCAGTTTACTGCAGTTCATAAGTGCTTCCACTGGTGCTGGAGACAAAAGGGCTGCGTCCGGAGATAGTGTTTAATTCCAGTGAAAATGCTTGTAACTCTACAATGTATGAGCCTATAAAAAGAAGGGAGAGAAGGACTCTCAAGTGTATATGTACACATTTAATCATCTCTCCAAGCAAATAAAGGATTGTGTAGATTTTGCTCCATCTGAGTAGATGAACATTTGTTTTTATTTCTCTACGTTCTAGTTCATGAAGATTTAAGTATGTATTTTCAGTTTTAATTATTGTATATCATATTTGACATTTAAGTATCTTAATGGTATATAACATGAGTGCTTAGGGTTTGTTTTTGTTTTATTTAAAAAGCTCATGTTTTTGAAGTCAACACTGTTCCATGGATACATTTGAGTCTTAACCCCTTAAGGACCGGCCGTGCGCACGCAGCTGTCACTTAAAGGAGCAGTAAACTTTTTTTTATGAAAAAAATATATATTGTAGGGATTTTCCTATTGAGTAAAATAAGGATACTCCCACTGCGGAGAGATGTATATTTCCAGAGTTATTACAGTTTAAACCCATGTTTTTTTATATTAGCAGTGCCCTCTAGTGGTCAAATTCTAATTAGTTTTCCTGTTAGATTCTAATGGAGAGGAAAGTCAGAAAAGTCGGCAACATTCAGTTCTCCATAGAATGTGATAGAAACTGCTGAGTCACTTCCTGTCAGAACTATCAGGAAGTAAACACAGTAAATTCACTTCCTGATTATTTCAACTGCTATAAATTTTGAATAAAACATCTGACAGCGATGGGAGTGACCTGGTTTTACTCCGCACTAAAAGCTCTATAAAATGTGTTTTCATAAATAAATGTTTACTGCTCCTTTAAGGACCATGGAGCATTTTGTTTTTTTTTTTAATCTGATTCCAGACTCCCCGAACGGTATGCAGCCACGTGGGGAATCCGGAATTCCATGACTGTCCTGGTACTTCATTGGTCCTTCAAGCAAATCCAGCCATGACGTACCAGGACCGTCAAGGGTCCTTAAAGCGTTAACTTAATGTGTTTTTTGTTGTTTTTTTTTGTCTATTTTAGTGACTGTGGTTTGACCAACATGCTGTAAAGCAAAATGTGGACCAAAAAAGAGACAAGAAAGGGGCGTGTCAATAGTGCCTCATCAATGAGACACTTGATTAAAATATGAAATTAAAGATACTACATTCATTTATGTTTGGCTGCATAAATACATATGTATAGCTACAGCTAGACGCACATACAGGGAAAATCTTACCGTCCCTGTTTGGTATCAGTATATGAATCTGTCGAACCTCTCCTCCAAATGGAGCTCCAAAAACAGGATTATAAAACATCAGCCATTGTAAATACCGCTCCACGCAACGTCCAGTAAAGTAAAAAAGTTTAATAAACTAAAACCGATACAGTCCTACTAATCGTTTCACAGTGCTCAACGCTGCTTTATCAGAAATGTGGGCAACAATTAAAAACGTGTGGACAAACATGAGCGTCTATTTAAAAACGTGATAAAACCCGACTGGATATCCAGTGCGGACAGGTGAACACTGACCTGAATAACGTAAGTGTTAACCCTTAAGAGGTACATGTGCATGTCTGCATCTAAAATAACCACAGGATCATCTCCCAATTTATAAACACACAATTTAGTAAAAATGTATCAACTTTGTCTTATCTTATTAACAGCCTACAACTAAACCATAATTAATATCATGGAAATACAAAGTGCAATTCATATATGAAAAAAACAATACAAACACACACGCACGCACACACACACACATATTAAACAAATGCATATGTTATCCTACCCTCGCGCATGTATATAAAGCAAAATGTGACTTTTGGAAATTGGATCTTATTACTACTTTGTCAGAAAATGACACCTTTTTAGAAACAGGATATATTCATGTAACTGATCAAATTTATTTTGTTTTTAGAAGAAGAAAGGTTACACAGTGCCGCACAGAGTAAATATATACAGATAATGTATAGGATGTGTTTTAGACAGGTGAGGTTAAGTGGGTGTATATAACCCTTGGATATCTATAAGGGCAGTCTATTTTCCTATATATATTAACTTTTATAGTGTCTCCCTCTGCGTTCTATTACTAACAAAGAAGGGAGTAAACAGTTCATTTTCTTTTTAAAAGTTTAGCAATAAAGATGTCTAGAACTGTCCCTAAAAAAAAAAAAAAAAAAAAAAAAAAAAAAAATCCTTTTATTGTCTTCTCCGGAAAAACAAGTCCTTTGCTGCTGGTCTCAATAGAAAGCAAAATCTGATGCCCTGAAGGATGTCGCATGCAAAAAGTACAAGGGTAGGGGAGAGACAGCGCAAAAACTAAGTGTAGTAAAATGTGATGTATTAGCAGTATACACACATAAAAGCAATAAATTATGGATGAAATGTTCCAAATAAATATCAATAATAATAAAAGTAAGGGTTAACAAGATACTCCAGAACAAAAAAATATGTGTATAAAAAGGTGTTGGATCAAATAAATTGACATACAAAATTAAACTGAATTAAATAAAATAAAATGGTAAGTAGTACTTGTTGCTGAAGTACAAATTGAGAAGTTCACAAGCTCCTAGTCGAACTGGGGCATTCTTAGTATAGCATATATACCCATTGCTAAAATATACTATAAACAAGCTTAAAATTTTTACCCTAGACATTCAAGTACCCTTTTATAGAAGCTTTCACAGAAATGGTCATTAAAGACTAACAACATATGCAAAAAAAGGATGGAAGTATCGCTCTAATCTCTCGAAGAAAGAATGAATATTGCTTCAAAACTTGATGGAAAACTAAAGAAATTGTAATTAGGGAAGCTGATAAAGGGGGAGAGATTGTAATTCAAAAGAGGGAAGATTACTTACAAGAAGCAGCTTGAATATTAGATGATGAAGAATTGTATTGTAAATTAGACAAGTCCAACTGGAGAATATCAGGAACAATGTATGGACCTACTAAAATGGGCACTTGCTTCAGACATTATTAACTCCCAAGAATACCAACTCCTGAAAGTTGAATCTCCAATTGCAGCAATATACTACCACCTTCCTAAAATACATTCATAATCCTCCTGGCTGCCCAGTTATCTCTGGGATTGGATCACTCGCTAGCAATTTGTCTCAACTGAAAAATACTTTCAATCTTTATTATTATATACCACTGATTCCACCCATGTACTACTGAAGTTTAAAGAAATCCAGTGGCAGGAAGACTTATTTTAGATAACGTGTGATCAACATTATTTACAGATACGAGGGAAAACCATGGGAACGAGGTTCGCCCCCAGTTATGCCAACTTTAATGATGAGCTATTGTGAAGAAAAACATCTTTACCAGCCTTTTGGGGGGGACGTGACCTCCTTTTCTACACTTGTTCTATAGATGACTTGCTCATTTGGCAAGGGGAAAAGTTCAATAATCTCCTTTCAAGAACAAATCAACCAGAATCCTTTGAGTATATACCACAGCACCAGTTTGAGAATCCATGTCCATGTGCAGTCTGCAGAGGTTGAGGTTGTGTGGTCCTGCTAAGCAACTGTCATGTCTGCCTCCATGGAGATGGCAAGAGTTCAAGGCTGCTACAAGGGATCTTAGGTCTACATTGCAACTCTTTCCATCCCAGTTACAGGGGGTCTTCCATTCATGGCAGACACCCTCTTCAGTCAAATCTTCCCTGCCTAAACCGCAGGCAGTACCTCTGAGGAGGAACTGTTGGTGGATTCAGATGTTGAGGAATGCTCTGCTGTGGATTCCTCTCCGTTTATTGGGGACCCCCTTGAGGCTGATCCTAAGCCCTCAGCGGAGGGCCTGATCAGGTCTTGACTACCCTAAACATTCCCTTAGTTCAGGAGGTTTCTTCAGATCCTTCTGATGTGTTTCAGGAGCCTAAAAACCTCCTTACTTGTTTTCCGTCTAATCCCACTCTTGACCGCCTTGTGTCTGATGAGTGGAAATCTCTGGCCAGGAAACCTTCTGTTTCCAAGAAATTTGCAAACTTTACCCCTTCTCAGAGATGGCACTTGCTCAGTGGGTTCATCCCCCCAAAGTGGATGTTCCTATCTCCAGGCTATCTAAGTCTACTGCCTTGCCAGTTTCTGATGCGTCCTCTCTGAAAGACTGGACTGACAAGAAACTTGGTCTCCCTCAAGTCAATTTTTGCCACTGCTGGGACTGCCATGCGTCCAGCGTTTGCTGCGGCATGGGTGAACCGGGCCATTGTGGTCTGGACTGAACAGCTCACCCTGGCTGTCCATCAAGATGCTCCTACTTCACATATGTTGCATCTTCTTGCCAAAATTTCTGAGGCCCAGCACTATGTTTCTGCTGCCTTATTTGATGCCATCCGTTTGGTGGCTAGGGTTTCCACCATGTCTGTGGTTGCCAGACGGGCTCTTTGGCTCAAGATCTGCTCTGCTAACATTGCTTCCAGGAAAGCCTTGCTTTCCTTGCCTTTTCAAGGCACATCGTTGTTTGGGCCAGATCTTAAGGATCTGATTAGTGTGGCCACAGGGGGTAAAAGTACACTTCTGCCTTTGGTCCCCAGGAAAAAAACTCCTCTCAAGCGTAATCATTTTTTCCGTTCCTTCCAGACTGAGACACGTCTGGCGAAACCAGGAGGTTCCCTCAGCTCCACGTGCCTCCTCCAAGCCCAAACAGAAATGGAAGCCTAAGGTCTCCTCCAAGCCCAAGGCTTCCAAGCCTCCTTCGGCATGACTCACCGAGCCAGGGCCCCATTCTGCTGGGGGTGGCCGTTTGCATCACTACCACTGCTTTTGGGAGGATTCAGTGGCGGACCCGTGGGTTTTACAGGTGGTGACGGACCAGTACAGGATCCCTTTCATCTCTTCCTCTCTTTCCCTTCTCATACGCCTCAGGGCGCAGAGAAATGCCGTCTGTTCAGCGGCGCTATTCAGGCTCTTCTGGACAAGGATGTTCTAGAGCCAATTCCACTTCAGGACAGAGGTATGGGGTTTTTACTCAAACCTCTTTGTGGTCTCCAAGAAGGACGGCAGTTATCCCATTTTGGATCTGAAAGATCTCAATTCCTTTATGATCAGAACTCATTATCACCAGGAGTACCTAAGGACAGTGATTGCCGCTATGTCCCCGGTGGAATTCCTTGCTTCTCTGGATCTTCGGGACGCGTATCTACACATCGCCATTCATCTAGAGAGCCGGCAGTATCTCAGATTTGACTGTGACCGAGGGCACTTTCAGTTTTCTACTCTTCCCTTTGGTCTGACTACAGCTTCTCAAGTCTTCACCCGGGTCCTGGGAGCTTTAGTATCCGTCCTCAACTGGAATGGCATCAGAGTTACTCCATACATGGACAACCTGCTTCTGAAAGCCCCTTCTGCGGAACTTCTTCATCAGCAGGTTCAGGACTGCATTCATGCTCTTACCCATCATGGGTGGATCGTCAACATGTTCAAGTCGGATCTTGTCCCATCCCAGCGTCTGGTCTTCCTGGGCCTTCTCTTCGACACTCAGCAGAGCATGATGTTTCTCACGGATGAGGTAGCTCACCAGATCGCCCACAGGGTTTCTGCTGTTCTGGCTCAAGATCCATTCCAGCCAAGAAGCTGTCCTCTCTAGTGGGGAAATTCATCTCCACCATAGCAGCAGTCCCATTTGCCATGGTTCACACCAGGGAACTCCAGAGATTCGTGATCCAGGTGTGCAGGGGTCGGACCTTCTGAAGACATCAGTGTCTCTTCCTCTTCATGTGGAACTGAGTTTGTCCTGGTGGCTTGACCTCTCCAATCTGCTGAAGGGCAAGTCCTTCCTAGTTTCCTTCTGGCCCACGGTGACAACGGATGCCTTCATCTCTGGATGGGGAGCGGTCCTGGGTCTCTTGAGTGTACAAGGTCGGTGGTCTCCGGAAGAATCTCTTCTTCCCATCAACGTGCTGGCGCTTTGAGCGATATTCCATGCCCTTCGTCACTGGACTCCCCAGCTGAAAGAATTCCCAGTCCGGGTACAGTCCGACAACGCCACGGCCGTGGCCTACATCAACAAGCATGGCGGAACAAGAAGTCTCGCAGCATGGTGAGATGTCAAGGCTATTTTGTCCTGGGAGGAAGAACACGTTCCTGCCATATCCGCAGTACACATTCATGGCATAGACAACGTCATGGCAGACTTCCTCAGTCGACACATGGTGGACAGCGGAGAGTGGGAACTGCACCCAGAGGTGTTCTCCCTCATCGTTCAGAAGTGGGGTCTTCCTTGCATCGGCCTGATGGCGACAAGATACAACCAGAAGGTCATGAGGTTCTGCTCTCGCTGGAGGGATCCTCTAGCTCTAGCGGTGGATGCCATGTCCATTCCTTGGTTATTTCCTCTGGCTTACATCTTTCCTCCCCTTCCATGTTGCACAGGGTGTTACGGAAATTGAGATTGGAGTGTTGTCCAGTCATTCTGATTGCTCCATACTGGCCTCGCCAAGCCTGGTTTCCAGAGCTTCTGGATCTGTCAGTGGCGGAGCCATTCCGGCTCCCTTGCCGTCCGGATCATCTTCTACAGGGTTACCTGTGGAAGGAGGATGTTCATCTTCTGGCTTTGATGGCTTGGAAATTGAATCCTCAATACTGATGAAGAAGGGTTTTCTTCTAGTGTGGTGGCTACTATGCTTAGTGCCCGCAAACCAGTTTCTTCTAAGGCCTACCATCGTGTTTGGTCAAACTTCCTATCTTGGTGTCCTGATAGGGCTCTCTCTCAGGATTTTGATCTGCCTACAGTACCGGCCTTCTTGCAGGACGGTGTGGATAAGGGCCTCAGTTTGAGTTCCCTTAAGGTTCAGACTTCTGCTCTCTGTTTTCTTTCAGAGGCGCATTGCTATTCTTCCTGATGTCAAGGTTTTCTCCCAGGGCGTTGCTCATACTCGTCCTGTCTTTAAGACCCCCGCTCCTCAGTGGGATCTTAATTTGGTCTTGGGCATCTTTCTGCTCCCTCCCTTTGAGTCCTTGGCTACTATTTCTCTACGCCTGACGTGGAAAATGGCCTCTCTCTTGGCGATCGTGTCTGTTTGCCGTGTCGTGGAGTTACACGCTCTGTCTTGTAAACCACCCTTTTTGGTGTTTCACCAAGGCGGTGCTTCGCACTTCTCAGGAGTTTCTCCCGAAGGTGGTCTCGGCGTTCCACATTTTGGCTTGCAGTGGTAACTTTTCAGGTCTGGCTAGTAGCAAAGGACTTAAATAATACTACTGACAGGGCTTATAATTTTATGTGTGGAACGATTGGGGTTGTTTAAATACATCAAACATAATGGAAATTTCTTATTAGTAACAGCTGGCTGAGATGGTGCTAGGATTCCGCTTAAAGGTATCCGACCTTTCACTAGCGACATGAGAATCTTGCGTGGTCATGCAGTGCGAGATTCTCATGTTGCCATTTTTATCATTAATGTGTATTGTGGTTGCACGCTGTTTTGCATGCGACCTTTTAAAAGTGAACCAAATGAGCTCTATCCTCACCCCCCCCCCCCCTCTTACTAACAACCTGACCACTCTGGGTCCTATACCAAGGCAATTTTCTCAGTGCAAACGGTACTCTTGTCTAATTCCCTCCCCCAGCTGATGTATAGGACTTCACCCTTTCCTTAACCCTTTGAGTGCCAGAGGGGTTGGCACTCAAAGGGTTAATTACTGTTCAGGACCGGTGTGCACGTAGTCTTGGAAGACATTCATAATATACTGCTTATGGTACCTACCTATGGGGTTGCTTGTACAATCTACTATTTTCTGCACTATGTATGTACCACTTATTTGTTTGCTTCTACCTATTTTCCTGGGTTTATTAACCTTTTGAGTGTCAGAGGGGTACTATGCCAGACAGTCAATTGCTAGGCCTTCAGCTGTTAAGGGTGACAGCTCCCATCATCTCCAACCCAAGCAGCCAGTAGCTGGGTGTTGTAGTCTAACATATGGAGGCCCAACAACTGCCTACCCCTGCATTGTGCCATCCGGCTGCATGTTTTTCTACAGTATCAGTCTGGGGGTATTATGGCACTAGCAGTGGGATAGAGTAGGAGCACCAGGATTCTGGTCAGTGTATGCTCACAAATACAAAGGGCAAGAGGAAAATAGGCTTGGCTCTCTCGTGTGACACAAACTGCCTACAGCTAAAATATTGAGGGGCGGTGCCTCAACCGTGCCAGCTACACCCACGTTATGACTTGTGAGTGTGGCCCATCAATCATAATGTCCCTGTACAGGTTATTATTTAATCCCTTGGATGCTAGGGAGGTCTCCAATGCATTGTTGTCTCTCAACATGTAGAACAAAGAAGTGCCAATGCCAGTAAATAAGGCCATTCTAAGGTTCAAAAAGCAGTATAACTAGACCAGGGGCATAGCCAAAGCATTAGGTGTGTCACTACCAGCTGTGCGGTACATGGCTAAGAAGTAAGAACACACAGGTGAGTTCAGCAATAGCAAACAACCCGGAGGACCACTTTAGTGTCTGACCAAATAATCCTTACCAATGTGAAAAAAACTTTTTCAACTGTCGAAATAGATCAAGAAACCTCTCCAGGATGCAGGCCTAGAACTGTCAAAGAGCAGGATAAAGAGAAGACTACTCCAGCATGACCCATAGGTTTTACCACAAGATGCAAAACACTGGTAGGCCTCAAGAACAGAAAGCTGGCAATGTGCTGCTTATTGAACAGTTATGATAGCATTCTTTGGGCTAACAAAATACGAAAAGAGAGACGGAGCACACAATCTAAGTGTAGACTGTTAAAACATTCAATTGTTGTCCACCTCCACTGCGATAGATTGATTATCCACTCCTTCACCGTGCTGAAAGCACCTCTGTCACGGGGAGCAATCTCATTCACTTTCTATAAAGGCAAGACCAGCATCAAGGTGTATTCACTTTCACTAAGTAACCCCAAATGTCGATATGTCAAAGTTTCACTCATCCACTCCTTAGGCTTCTTCCAGATGGTTTCTTGGTATTGTGATTAATTCACCTTGAGTATATATTTCTGTATTTCAACATATAGTTACCCTGTGCACTTGGATTTTTTTTTTATAATAATTTTTATAATAAATATTTGTACCAGTCATTTTTATCCAGTTACACTCATTTGTACCATAAGGGTTTATATTATATAGGCCCCATTTAGTCGTTAGATTTCCCGTGATATAGAGTGCCCCCAGTCTGTAGTTGGAGGGTTCATCTTTTGGACACCAAGGAGACCACCTGGAAGGAGTGGAGGAGTGATACTTGGATAGACAGACACTGGGGGTTACCCAATGAAAGTGAATGCACATGGAGGCAGGTCTTGCCTCTATAGGATGTGAGTAGATTGTTCTCCGTGACAGAGGTGTTTTCAGCATGATGGAGTGGATAATCAATCTATCACAGTGGAGGTGGACAACAAGTGAATGTTTTAACAGTCTACACTCAGACTGTGTGCACCTTCTCTCTTTTTGTATTTTGTTACATATTTGGTGGAGAACTTTTACTAGATATTTGTGACAGAATGGCAGCAACTACAAGTGAAGGGCTTTTCTGACATTTCCTTATCTTTACAGGTTAAAGGAATAGTATTGGATCATTTTAACAAAATTTATTTTTGCACCTATTAAAAAATAATCAAATTATGCCAGTCCCATCTCTCAAAACTTTATGGTTTGAGAGATATAAGCAGCTCAAGTTCCCCCCTCCCCTAGCACTGATGTCAGCGCTCTAGCTAACAGCACAAGATTCTGGTCCCAGGACCGGCTGGTGCCCCTTCAGCAGAGCAGGCACACTTTGTAGACCATTCCAATAAAGTATTTATTTTTAAATATTGCTATTTCAGCTTTGCTGAAGAACCGCCGGTCGGTCCCGGGCCCAGAATCTCCTACTGTCAGCTAGAGAACTGACCTCAGTGCAAGGGAAGGGAGGGGGGAAACGTTATCTCCTTATATCTCTCAAACCATAAAGGTTTGAGAGATGGGACTGGCATCATTTGATTTATTTTTTTAAATAGCTACAAGATTACATTTTGCTAAAATGATCCAATACTATCCTTTTAAAGGTGTACTTTTGTATTTATTAGCACCAAAAGAAGGTTGTGGTTATTATTATTTGGGCTAACACTTTCATTTGAAATAAGAAATAGCTCACCCAGACAATGAAAGAAGTCAACAATACCATAACATAGAAAACCAAATATATTATTTTTCAGAAGTGATACAGAGGTGTGCTTGAACAACATGCTGTTATTGTAGTACAGAAGAGAGATCTGGCAACCCTGCAAGTCAATAACCAAGAAAGAAAACAAAAACCAAATAAAAATAAACTTTTTTATGCTAATCACACTCTGACAATATAAAATAAACAAACAAACCTGTTGATGGAGATCACGATAAATGATAAGAAGGCAAAATCAGTCAAAAGAAACTATTATACAAAAAACAGACATTGAAGCTGATGCACTAAGATGAACTGAAGAACTCGAGCGCAATCAAAAGGGTTCAAAACTATTTAAAAAAAAAAAAACAATGGGAATTTGGGAAATGTTTATTAGGTTCCTATGGCGCAGTTGGTTAGCCCAACAATTACTCCAGTTCATCTTCGTAAATCAGCCTTATTGTCTTTCAAAACTACTGCCCATGGCCGTACCGTTTATTAATAGGTTTGTTTCTCTTCTTCAAAGCAATGGGTCTGACACTTCAATGGCACTGAAGTAGTTAAAAGCAGAGCGGTTACATCAATATGAAAGCACACTGTCCAGCATCCAGTTTTTTGGGTTTTTTTGGAGTTTTTATGAATATTAATAAGATACTTTAAGTATTAACCCTTTGAATGTCAGCTCTATAATGTATTGTCAGAACATCCTGACACTCAGAGGGTTTATATACACAAAGTGTCTGGGGACATTTATTATTGAATTACAAATTGCAATTGTTTTTCTATTTTAGAAATGTCTTTGGATTTGTGACTTATGTTATGGTTTTAATAGATTTTGGTAATAAAAGGGATAGTAATGTTTCATCACAAAATCAGCTCCAATTAATCATCATAGTATTTGGGCCATGGAGAGTGTTATTTCAATACGGTCAGAGTTGTAGTTCAAGAGTAATTCAATAACAAAGTATCCCCCTCCCTTCCCTTTTACCTAGTGTAACACTGCTCACCTCAGAGCAGCAGGGTGGTGTCAAAGTGGATTGCAGAGAGGGACAATCTTCAATTAAGATAAGGGAAAAACCTGAAAAAACTGTCAATGGGGCAGGGTTTTCATTGTTCTCACAGTAAGAAGATTGTCCCACAGTGTGAGCTGTCTGTTCTGTGGACCAGATTCTACATCTGAGGGGAGTCAGCTTACACTAGGTAAGAGGGGCGGGAGGGGGGATACTTTATCATGCAATTACTCCTGAACAACAACTCTGACCGTATTGAACTAACACTCTCTATGGCTCAGATACTATGAAGATTAATTGGAGTTGCTGTTTATGTGAAACATTACTATCCCTTTAAGGACATTTCCAGGTCAAATCAACTTCATACCATAGGGAACAAATTTAAAATGGGTTTAACCTTTTGAGTGCCAGAGGGGTACGCAACGCATTGCTCTGGCACTCAAACGGTTGACCCCCCTGAATGTTTTCATAAAATTGAATATTGTAGCTATTAAAAACCTAAACTAAACACTCCCAGTCTTATCTCTCAAACCTTTATGGTTTGAGAGATATTCGCCACTAAAGTTTCCCCCTCCCTCCCCTTTCCCTGACGTCAGCGCTCTAGCTGACTGCAGGGGAATCCGGTCCTGGGACTGTCGGAGGCAGAGCTGAGATCGAGAGACATAAAAAGAGATACTTCACTGGAACGGTCTACAAAGTGTGCCTGGTTTGCAAGCACACTTTGTAGATCGTTTCAGTGAAGTAACTCTTTTTCTCTCTTAAGCCAAAAAGATTTTTTTTTTTTTGTAGGAGAGGGGGTGATTAATAAATAATTCTCAATTAGTCACAAATTTAAATTTAAAAAAATAAATACATAAACATTTGCTATATTTGGTCTTTGTGAATGAATGATAAAATGAGCCCGTTAAATCTGAATCACAAGATCGTTGGATGAAGTTTCAAAATAAACTCTAGATATTTACAACATTTTATTAAAACGCTTCAAACAGTGACAATTAGTATCTCTAGTATTAATACTGTTTAAAAATAGAGTTAAAACTGTGTGCCGAAACAGCTAAACAGAATATATCAAACCAATGTTCTATTTGATTAAGCTATAAACAGACTTAAAATATCTAAACCAAATTCAAACAAAATGACAAATTTGTTCATGTTTCTTAAAAATTAAGAAGTGTAACATAGCATTTCTGAACGTATAAAATAAATTTCAATTACATACACCTCTACAGACTTTTGCTAACATTTCTTAGTAGGTTGCACATTAGCAGTGAGAAGCGTATGAGGTTATGCATGATTGCATGTTAAAAGAAAATAATATCTTTCCCTTGTGCAATGCCTACATGCACAGTGCTTAGGAGAGCAATTTCCTTTAAAACAAACAATTTAACTTTAAAATAGCAGCATCGGGCTTTTAATGCCTATTTTATAGACCAAAGTCCTCTTTGGGGCAATTCTATGATCACTTCAGTTAGATAGGTGCCACTGTTGAGACGGGGATCCATCACAGATCGCCATGGATACGTATCCCTTATGGCTAAGCGGATCGATAAGCTTCATGCATTGCCCAACAGATACTTGATACAGGCGGTTATTTTTCTAAAAAAAATAAAATAATAAATTGGACACTTTAAAAATAATTGACACAAAAAAAAAAAAAAAAAAAGATATCTTACACCGCATAAAAACAAAAATTACAAGTCAAAAGTTTGACAGCAGCCTATCACAAAAAAACAAACATATTTCAAATGAGTAAATTAATTATATATTTCAGAGATTAAAATTTTGATCAAGGCTTTAAAGTGCTGTAGTCAAATGAAAACCAAGAACCACACACACACACCAAACTGTTTTCATGGGTCGTGTATTAATCACATCTTTAGTTATGGTATACATTTAGTTTTTTTTATGCTGAAATTTCACTTTTTAAAATATATTTAAAGGGTTAGTAATGTTTCAATATAAAAACTCCAATTACCGTAAAATCTCAGGTATAATACGCACCTGTGTATAATACGCAGGTGTTTATTATGCCCAAGATTTAAGGGAAAACAAGAGTGCCTATGTATAATACACACCCTTGTTTTCCCCTTCCTAAAAAAAAAAAAAGTTAGAGCTTCCAGCTCCCTCTCTCTCCCTGCGCGATCCGGTGATAAAGAAAGACTTACTTTTTGAAGCTGTAATTCAATATTTGTATGGTGTACCGGTATCTGAAAAAAGATCCCTCTCTCCCATCTTCCCTGCGGGCGGCACGCTTGCATCTGCCGCCCGCTTCCTTCAATCGGTTTTCAGGACCTTCCTCCCATGGTATTGCCCTGTGAGGATCTCAAGGTCCTGAAAGCCGATTTGAAGGAAGCGGGCGGCAGATGCAAGCGTGAAGATGGGAGAGAGGGATCTTTTTTCAGATACCGGTACACAATACAAATATTGAATTACAGCTTCAAAAAGTCTTTTATCACCGGATCGTGCAGGGAGAGAGAGGGAGCAGAAAGTGCTAATTTTCTTTTTTTTTTTTTAAAGTCTGGAAAAAAAACTCTCGGGCACCCCCCACTTCACATAAGGTCAAGAGGGGTAAAATTGTGCGTATTATACCCGAGATTTTACGGTAATCTTCATAGTATTTGGGCCTTGAAGAGTGTTATTTCAATACTGTCAGAGTTTAGTTCAAGAATAGTTGAATGATAAAGTATCCCTCTGCCCCTTTTACTGATGTAACACTGCTCGCCTCAGAACAGAAAGGTGGTGTCCAGATGGCTTGCAGAGAGGGACAACCTTCAATTAGCATAAGACGTGAAAAACCTGTCAAGGGGGGCAGGGTTTTCATTGTTCTCACAGTAAAAACATTGTCCATTGCTGTGAGCTGTCTGGTCTTAAGACCAGATTCCACATCTGAGGTGAGCAGTGTTACACTAGGTAAAAGGGGCGGGAGGGGGATACTTTATCATTCAATTAGTCTTGAACTACAATTCAGAATTGAAATAACACTCTCTAGGGCCCAAATATTATGGAGATTAATTGAAGAGGCTTTTATTTTTAAACATTACTATCCCTTTTAAAGCAATCTGAAGCAGCATAATATATTCATTGTTAACTCCTTAACCCTTTGAGTGCCAGAGGTATCCAACACATTGCAGCTCAATAATGTGGATACATCTAACATAGTAACATAGTTGGTGAAGCTGAAAAAACGCACCCATCAAGTCCAGACGTTGCCCAAACACCCCTGTTGATCCAGAGGAAAAACCTATTGAAACAATTTCCATTTAGCCTCAAGTGGGAAAAATCCCTTCCTGACGCCAAATGGCAGCCAGATAGTTCCTTGGATAAACAACCTATATGCATTGAAGCCATATGTCATAATTCATATTATTGTTCTGTGTTAGGCATCCATTGTTGTTTTTTTTTTTTTTCTAAGCAGTTGCAGTATCTGCAAGCACAACATCCCAAGGCAAGGAATTCCATAGTTTTACCGCCCTTGCTGAAAAAAAAAAAACTCTGCCTTTGTTTTAGTTGAAAGCGTCTTTCCTCTAGTCTTAATGGATGTTTGTTCTTAGCTCTGCTCTTTGCATACATAATTGTATAGTTCTTTGTATTGTATATGTAAATGGCAATCATATCACCCCTTAAACGTCTCTTCTCTAATGTAAACAAACCCAGTTTGGCCAGTCTCTCTTTACAACTCAGATCCTTTAATCCCTTTTTCAGTTTTGTTGCACGTCTCTGCACTTTTTCCAGTTCAGTGTCTTTTGAAAGAATCGTAAAACTGCACTCCATATTCTAGATGAAGCCTAACCAAGGATTTATATAGAGGTAGAATTGTATTCGCATTCTGTGCATCTATACCTCTTTTTATGCAGTATAGTACCCTATTTGCACTGCTGTGAAGTCTACTGTCTATCAGTATGCCTAAATCTTTCTCTAATGAGGTTTCCCCAAGTTGTATCCCATTTAGTGTATATGTAGCATGTTTGTTCTACAGCCCAAATGCATAACATTACATTTAGCTACATGAAATGTCATCTTCCACTTTTCTGCCCATTCACTCAGTTTATCTAAATCCTTCTGCAGAGAAAAAACATCCATCTCTGTATGTATTTCCTTGCACACTTTAGTGTCATCAGCAAAGATTGAGACTCTACTTTCAATTAAAAAGCATTGGGCCCAGGACTGAATCATGCGGCATCCCACTTTCAACTTTAGACCAACTTGAAAAGGTTCCATTAACAACAACTCTATGTCATCTACCATTTAACCAGTTCTTAATCCATGTACAGATATCACCTCCCAAACCAAAGCCTTTTAAGTTATGCAGTAACCTGTTGTGAGGCACTGTATCAAAGGCTTTTGCAAAATTCAAGTATACTATATGAACAGCAATTCTCTTGTCCAAATTATTACTCGCCCTTTCGTAAAATGTAAGTAAATTAGTCTGACATGATCTATTTCTTCATAAAACCATGCTGACTCCTACTAATAATATTGTTTGTGTTAACATAGTTCTGAATACTGTCAGTTAGTAACCCTTCTAGTATCTTATCCACTATGCAAGTCAAGCTCACAGGTCTATAAATTTCCTGGTTTGAATCTTGCCCCTTTTTGAACAATGGTACTACATTAATTTTCCTCCAATCACAGGGTATTCTGTCTGATAAAGTATCATGCTCTTGCTATTACTGAACTAAGTTCCTTAAGTACCCTTGGGTGTATACCATCAGGTCCAGGTGCTTTATTCACCATAACATTTTCCAGTCTCCTTTGCACTTTGTCCTCAGTAAGCCATGTACATGATGAAGGAATTTCTGTGATTTTGTCTATCTGCCATAACCGGTCATTGTTGCTTCCTTTGTATATACTGAAGCAAATAATCTATTTAGGGTGTGAGCGATAGCCTTAGCCTCACTAATCAATTCACATGTGTCAGCCTTAAGAGGACCAATATCGACCTTAACCTTTAAAAATTTTCTTGCTTTCATTTGCAAGATTTCTCTCATTTTCAATTTTAGCTAGCCTAACTGTTTGCAGATTTTATTACATTTATTATATTTTTTTTAAATGATACACCTGACCTGTCCTATTTAACCCCTTAACGACCCTTGACAGTCATAGTACGTCAAGGGTCGATTTGACTTAACGACCGATGACGTACTATGACAGTCATCGAGTTCCGGGGGGCTCCCCCCCGCGGCTGCACGCCATTCGGGGAGTCCGGAACGCAACGGAGCAATAAAAAAAAAATTGCTCCGTGGTCGTTAACTCACTTCCGCTTCCGGATTCCCCTGTTGTTAAACACTTTAAAAGCCTGCTTCTTATTTCTATTTCCCTGAAAACGTCATTATTAAGCCACATTAGTTTCAATTTACTCCTCTTGTGCTTATTCCCCAATGGCACATATTGACACATATTTATCTAAGAGCATTTTAAACATATTCCATGATTGTACATTTTTATCTCTGTAGATTATATCCCACTGAATATCCTTTAATACTGATTTTTAGCTTTGTAAAATTAGCCTTTTTAAAATGTAATGTTTTGGTTACACCCTTGCTATTGGCTTTCTCATAGCAAATTTCAAAGGATACCATATTGTGGTCACTACTGCCTAAATGTTCCTTTACCTGTATACTGCTTATCATGTCAGAATGGTTTGAGAGCACTAGGTCAAGGAAGGCTTTTTTTCTAGTTGGGACATACAATTATGTCATTAATCATACTTAAAAAAAAAATAATTTCCCGTTATTGTGCTGGAAGTCATATTGCTCCAGTCAATTTCAGGATAGTTGTAATATCCCATTATAATTACATTTTCTGACCTAGAAGCCTTTTCCATTTGCAGTAAAAATTGGGTTTCCTCCAACTCTCCAATATTAGGTAGCTTGGAGCAAATCCCCACTAACATATTTTTTATTACGTGTGCTTTCCGCGTGTACTTCAACCCACATTTATATCTTCCCTTATACTAGGTTTTAAGGCAAGCTTTACCACCTCCCCTTATTAACCCTATCCCTCCTAAAGTGAATAACCCTCTAAAGTGACTGCCAAGTCATATCCATCATCTAACCAGGTTTTAGATACACCAATTAGATCATACTGCTCATACACTGCAATAATTTATAATTACCCTATCTTATCAGGGCTGTCCATGTTCAGTTCTCAATAACCACCAACAGGCCAGGATGTAAGGACAGGTGAGTCAGTCACAATGAATGATCCACTGATTAACTTACCTGTGCTTAATCAGGGAAATCCTTATATCCTGGCCTGATGGTGGCCCTTGAGGACTGAACTTGGACATCCCTGAGCTAGATTATGAGGATTTACATGTATACATTTTATCTTGTATCAGTGCTCTAGGAACCCTAACCCCTCCTGCTTTTACACCAAGTCTTTAGCCACGTATTTAACTCCCTAATCTCCCATTTCAAAAAGGACCGTGGCTAGTTTGCATCTTTAAGATCAAATCAAATTTGATGATTTTATGTATTTGTAAAACAAAGTTCAACCTATTATTCTTTAGTACAGGGCTCAATATTTCCACTAGCCAATGGCGAGTGAAAATTTAGTCCTGGTGGGTATGTTATGGCGACTAACTTTTCAGGTCTGGCTAGTAGCAAAGGACTTCAAATTTTAAGCCCTGCTTTAGTATACCCATGGAAACTATTGTTTATTTCATGACAGAATAAGTTTTCTTTAGATATTTCATATAAATATGTATCACTGATGTTTAATTGGATTTTATTTTATGTATGTATGTATGTATATATATATATATATATATATATATATATATATATATATATATATATTTATTACATACACACACACTACTGTTTAAAAGTTTGGTGTCACTTAGACAAGTCATTGTTTTCCATCAAATGAGATGCAAAATGAATAGGAAATACAGTCAAGACATTGACAAGGTTAGAAATAATTATTTTTAATTTAAATAATAATGGTGTCCTTCAAACTTTGCTTTCGTCAAAGAATCCTCCATTTGCAGCAATTACAAACTTGCAGACCTTTTGCATTCTAGTTTGTTGAGTAATGTGAAGAGAGTTCACACCATGCTTCCTGACACACCTCCCATAGTTTGGATTGGCTTGATGGGCACTTCTTACGTACCATACCATCAGGCTGCTCACATAACAGAAACAAGAACATTTCTAAGTGACCCCAAACTTTTCAGCTGTAGTGTATGTTTTTATAGATGTTAGAGAAAAAAAAAAAAAATAATAAACTGTAGTATGATTCGGCCCTTGGTTATTTCCATAACATCAGTTGTAAGCACTGACTGAACTGATTATACATCTAGGACACACACACACACACACACACACACACACACACACACACACACACACACACACACACACACACACACACACACACACACACACACACACACACACACACACACACACACACACCTCTTGAGTTGGAACATGTAAAATTACTTTTCACTGCTTGTAATAATTGTCAGCCTGGTGTGTGTACACTCAGACTAACCACATCAATTCAACATTCATTTACTATACTTCTCATTCATTCACTTAGCATAACATTGTATAGTAAAGTGACCCCTCCTGTCTTCTTTCTAATGCCACATGTACGTAGATGTCCTATCATAAATATCCTCAAGGCGGAGCATCTAGTAAACTGAAAACCAGGGTCCGAGTGGAGAGAGATTTTCTGCATGTTTAATTGCTGTGAATAGTGCAAGATATCATGTTGTTAGCAGCCTTGTAAATATAAATTACACAAGTGACACCACTGTCTCAGCATCTTACAAAATGTATACAATTTTACACCCTCTTTTTCCTACATTAGTGTGGTTTGTACATCAAACCCAAAATTATAGTCACTAGCTCTCCCATTTATTGAAGGCGTTTCGGTTTTCAATTGCCATGTATATATTTTTATTTTATTTATTTTATCCAAAAAGACATATTGTAGGGATTTTTCTGCTGAGAAAAATGAATATTTCCACTGCTGGGAAGTAGTCTTTCTACAGTTAAATTATATTATATTTATATAATCTATATATAAAAAAATTGTACTATTCTTAAAGGGATAGTAAAACTTAACATTTAAAAAAAAAAAAAAAGAAAAGAAATATATATATATATATATATATATATTTTGTAGGGTTTATCCTCCTGCTGAGAGGTGCTTTATTAAAAAGTTATTACAGCTCAAACTTGAACTTTTTAAGGTGCAATATCACAGTGGCACTGTTGCTGCATCATCCTATGGAGGTTTATGCTGTCCATAGGATGCTATAGCAACAGCACCACTGTACAATTTCAGGCCATTGTGATACTGCACCTAAAAAAATCAAGTTTGAGATGCACTAACTTTTGAATAAAACACCTCTCAGCAGCAGGAGTACCTTTGTTTTACTCAGGGGGGATAAACCCTACAATATATCTTTTTACATTTTAAGTATTACTATCCCTTTAAGGGAAAAGTGACACGGAGGCAGTTTTGAATGCGGTTTTCAAATATCGTCACTTAGTGATGATGAGGAGATCCACTTTAACCCTTGCGTACCAAAGGGTTGTGCAATGCCCTCTGTCACTTAAAGGGTTAATGGGGTTTTGTTAACTCACTGAGTGCCAGAAGGGTTTGCAAGATGTTACAAAGCAATGAGACACACACAGCACTGCAGCACACAAAGGGTTACCATTTATTTTGCTCTCAGGCTAAGGAAAACATTTAAGTAGCTTACCCCAAACAACCACTGCTGTGATCCACCAGAGCCGTGGCATTTCATAAGACGGGGTGGATCCGAGGAACGGGTCTCTGACATATCCAAACAGAGGAGATTACTTAAAACCAGTTCATGTTCTTCGTTGTAACTCCAGATCTGAAAAGATTACAAGGAACAACTATTTTTAGCCTTTCACCCCTATGCTTTACTTTGAATGTTGGAGACATTTCTCGCATCAAAGGGTTGATAAGACAGATTTTCAACCCACTGAGTGCCAGAGGGGTGCCCACACCTGAGAAAATCACACTCTGTGCTTACATCAATGGGAGAGGCAGTATAGAGAACATACGCATAACTCCTCCTTACTGCTGCCCCTGGGTGTGTTTGCCTTTTCCCTTACACCGAATGGTGGACACAGGGACCAGGTTATGTCCCAAAGCAGTCACAAAAACCCAGTGTGAGGAAAAACAGATTAACCTTTTAAAAGGGATAGTAATCCTTAAAATGTAAAAAAAAAAATATGTTGTAGGGTTTATCCCCCCCGAGTAAAACAAGGGAACTCCCACTGCTGAAAGGAGTTTTATTCAAAAGTTATTATAGCTCAAAGTTTAATTTTTTAGGTGCAATATCACAGTGGCCTGAAATTGTTCAGTGGCGCTGTTGATACACCATCCTATGGAGATTTATGGTCCTGGGACCAGAGCTGTCCACAGGATGGTGTAGCAACAGTTCCACTGTACAATTTCAGGCCACTGTGATACTGCACCTAAAAGGAATTCAATTTTGAACTGTAATAACTTTCGAATAAAACACCTTTCAGCACTGGGAGTACCCTTGTTTTACCTTACAACATATTTTTTTTTTTTACATTTTAAGTATTACTATCCCTTTAAGGACCAGCCATGCACGCACACGGCTACCACTTAAGGACCACAGAGCATATATATTTATATATATATATATATTTATATATATTTTTTTTTTTCTTTTTTTTTTTTTTTTCTTCACGCAGGGAGCCCGGAATTCCATGATGGTCCAGGACTGTCATGGGTCCTTAAGGTGTTAAACAGCTCCTTGCAAGATGCTGAGACCAAAACTAGGGTTGGCTGAACACAAAACATTAACTTTGTAAAAGTATGAACTGATGACCAAGTAGCTGACTTACAGATTTGATCTGCAGATGTCTGGTGCTTATTTGCCCAGATAGTAACTAAGGGACATGTAAAATGATCCAAAAGTAAAATAAGGAACTACCTTACAATGCAGGATATAGGCTTCTTTGATAGGCTAACACTTTCAACTTTTTTATTATTATTTATTTTTATTAAAAGGATCTTTGTATCCTTCGTAAGAATATAACATTTTACACCTCTTTCTACATCCAAAGAATGAAGCCTTCTCTCCTGATTATTTGTGGACATACCTGGGAACTCTCCGGTTTTCAAACTGAATTACCGGGTCTCCAGGGCAATGTGTGAATCACCGGGTGCGCAGAGTTTACGTAAAAACTCTGCCCACTTGTGCTCCATCCCGCCCGGTCCCTTCCACTCCCCTCCCTCTTTCTTTCATTTTGCAGGTTTTTTTTTTTTTTTTTGTCCCCCCCCCCCCGTGACTAAGCCCCGCCCCTTTTATGGTGCAAATCGCGTCATTTTCAGCACGGACAGGGTTACCCTCCGGGTAGCCCTGCTTGAAAAGTTCCCAGGTATGTTTGTGGGTAAGGACACAATGCTTTTGATTAATGTGAAATGAAGAAGCCACCTTGGGTTGAAAACTCAGACCTGTTCTTAAAGGGATAGTAATGTTTCATAATAAAAGCAGCTCTAATTAATCATCATAGTATTTGGACTTTGGAGAGTGTTATTTCAATTCTGTCAGAGTTATAGTTCAGGAGTATTTCAATGACAAAGTATCCCCCTCCTGCCCCTTTTACTGATGTAACACTGCTCAGCCAGATCAGAAGGGAGATGCCCAGGTAGACTGCAGAGAGGGACAATCTTCAATTAAGATAAGGGGAAAAACCTGAAAAACTTGTCAAGGGGGGCAGGGATTTCAATGTTCTCGTAGGAAGAAGATTGTCCCCTGCTGTTGCCTGTCTGGTCTATGGACTGGATTCCACATCTGAGAAGAGATGGCTTACACTAGGTAAAAGGGGCGGAAGGGGACACTTTGCTTGTGAATATCTCTCAAACCATAAAGCTTTGAGAGATAAGACTTATATCATTCTTCATGTTTTGTTAATGCCTACAAAATAAAATAAAGTTAAAACGAAGTATTACTATCCCTTTAATACAGATTTATCCTGATGGAATATCTGATAAGGAGATTTATAAGAAATCGAACAGAGTTCGGAATCTTATGGCCATAGAAATATTTACCAGAAACATGGTTTTACAAGTCAGATTCTTGTGAGTGGTTTATAAGGTTTTAGTTCCAAACTGAAATCCCCATGAAATAGGATCCTTGAAGCATGCAGTATACCCTGAAAGAAAAGATCTCTCTGGCATATTCACCAGTTTTCACTGAAAAATAACAGATGAAATGTGGACTTTGAGGGAGGAGATTCAGTCATTTCCAATCCTGTCCATCCCAAACTGAGACTTGTCAATTTGAACAACTAAGATATAGAAGTGAAAAGAGGAAAATGAAACAAGGAATAGTTAGAGAGAAAACAAAAAATTGAATGTAAATGAGAATAAAGGGCTAGCTGACTGTCTCGATGAAAATTTCTGTTCAGTTTTAACAGAGGAAAGTGAAGGGAAAGGACCTCTGTTAAAAAAAGAAATATCAAGACATGGGAAGCATCTAAGGTAAAACAGATAAATCGATGGGTCCAGATGGGATACATACAAAGTTATTAAAAGAACTTAAGAGTGTTCTGGCAAAACTTTTAACAGAATTATTCAGTCACTATTGACAGGAGTAATTACAGAAGACTGAAAGGTAGCAAATGTAGTACCACTTCACAAACAAAAGTAGCAGGGAAGAGTCTGGCAACTACAGACCAGTAAGCCTGTACTAGGAAATTTAATGGAAACCACGTTATAGGAAAGAATTGTTAAATATCTGAATTTAAATGACTTGCAAGATCCCATACAACACGGGTATACAGCAGGGAGATCTTGTCAAACTAACCTCAGAGATTTTTTTTGACGGGGTACCTAAAACAAAAGACTGGGGGGAGCAGTAGATATATATTATCTACATTTCAGTAAAGCATTTGACACTGTCCCTCATAGAAGACACATTAATAAATTGCAGTGTTTAGGTCTAGATGTAAAAATAGTTGAATGTATATGGCAGTGGCTGAGTGACAGGAGACAGAGGGTGGTAGTCAATGGAGAATATTCAGATGAAGGGAGTGTTACTAGTTGAATGCCTCAGGGATCTGTACTGGGGCCCACTCTTTTTAATATTTTTATTAGTGATATTACAAAAGGTCTTCAAGGTAAGGTATGCCTTTTTGCAGATGCTACCAGGATCTGTGACAGGGTAGACATTCCTGTGGTAAGCCAAATGTCAAATTATTTAGGTACATTAGAAGAATGGATGAGAGTGTGGCATCTGCAGTTTAATCTTGATAAATGTAAAATAATGCACTTGGGATGTAAAAATCCAAAGGAAGATATAGTATTTATGTTACTGTGCTGTCAGAGAAAACAGAGGAAAGTGTTTTGGAAGTAATCATTTCTAGTGACTTAAAGGTAGGCTGGCAATGTAACAAAGCTGTGGTGAATGCAAGCAGGATGCTGGGTTGTATAGCTAGGGGCATTAGTAGCAGAAAAAGGGAAGTGGCTGTGCCACTCTACAGATCTCTAGTTAGACCTCACCTAGAGTATTGTGTACAGTACTGGAGACCCCATCTCCAGAAGGATATAGATACTCTAGAGAGAACTCAGAGAAAGGCTACTAAAATGGTGACTGGTTTACAAGAAAAGAAATATCAGGATAGACTAAAGGATCTGAACATGTATAGCTTGGAGGAGAGAAGAGAGAGATGGGATATGACAGAAACATTCATATACACAAAGTGGTTCAACAAAGTGCAGGAGGATGTACATTTCAAAGGAGTAATTGTTAGGACAAGAGGCCATAGTCTAGAACTAGAGGGACACGGGTTTAGGTGTAATGTAAGAAATTTCACTGAGAGGGTAGTATATAAGTGGAATAGTCTACCAGCAGAAGTGGTAGAAGTTAATACAGTGACGGAATGTAAGCAGGCATGGGATAGGCATAAGGCTGTCCTTAACATAAGAAAAGACCAAGGACCAAATAAGGTTTGAGTCTTCACAGTAGGAAAACGGGCAGACTAGATGGGCCGAATGGTTCTTATCCGCCATCAAATTCTGTGTTTCAGTGATTCAAATTCTATGTTGGTGGGTCAAAGTTAAAAAGGTCTCTTGAAGCATCAATAGTCTCTTTCCGCCTGTGGTGTCAATAGTTTTGCCCAATTTAGGCGCAAACAGGTTGCCCCCCCGGCAGACCTCACTTTCATCCAAAGTTTCAATGGGACACATACAGAGTAATTTTGGGGCAAACCAGCTGTTGGGGAACAAAAACAAAACAAAAAAAAAAAAAAACGCCCACTGATTAAAATAGACATCTTAACCTCTTAAGGCAGTTTTATTGGGCAATCTGTTTGCCCCCAGATTCGTCCAATTTTATCATTATACATCTGCCCCAATAGGTTTTAATGTAAACCAAAATATTTTATTTATTTCCAGTAATGAAATACTGCTCAATTTGGGATTGATAAATTAAATATTATTATCTTTTGCTAGATTTCTTTCCGGGGAAGGCAATTTCTGAACCTCTAGCTGTTAGTCAATGGCTGGTTGTCAAGGATGGTAGTTGTAGTTCCTAACTCTTGAAGATCCATCAGTTGGCTACTGATCTAGTTAATATAAGATACAGTCTGCATATATGTTACTGTGAGGAGGAACAAAATGGAGACACCAACCTGGTCTGAATCATTAAAATCACACTCTTTAGCCACCACTAAACCCCCTTTCTGGCTCGGATGACCCTGGGCCGCGAGACATCGGTTTGTCTGCATGTTGATCAGCTGGGGAAAAAAAGGAAGAAGATAAAGATGAAATATTGGAGAAATCTGGCAGCTGAAATAGCAAATGGTTTATTACCTAAATATGAACGTGTGATCAATTAATTTTACTAAGAGGTAATGTAAAATGAGAGGTAACTCTAGGAATGAGATTATTTCAATAGATATAGATACTTGAGACATAATAAATATATAAAATAATCAGCTATTTAACCCCTTGACTAGAGATCCCCAAAGCATTGCAAATTCACCAACAGGAGGCTTAAATGGAGATGACAGATCTCCCAGAAGCACTCTGTGAATGTCAAGAGCCCTGCAGATCACAGGGATCTGCAGGGGGAGGACATTATGGCAGCCACATAGCTGTCCATTAATTTCCCACAATTATGAAGTCCTTTCCTCTGAAACCTTTACTGCCCTTTTAAAACTACAGTTTTGTTTTCTGCAAGATCAGAGACATTATATTCATTTATTCGTAAGTTACCAGAACCAATTAATACTCAAAACATTTTTTTACCCCAGGAATGTAAGAAAGGAACTAAGGGGTTTGTTTGTTAGGATTCTTCATAGCTTTCATTGAAACTAAAAGGTTCGAAAGTTACAGTTTTAGAGTGATTTCACTGAATCAAAGTGTTTGTTTGTTAGGGGTCCACAGAGTTCAATGGCACCAAAAGATTTCACCATCTGGGTTCCTTAGAGCTTTCACAGAGACTGAAGGGTTTGATAGCTAGAGTTTTAGAGTGACATCATTGAATTTAATGTGCATTTGTGTTCCAGATCCTCCTGATTAGCTCCCCCACCCCCCATGACCCTAAACATACAGCCATATGTAGACATTTTAGGCAGATGTGAAAAAATGCTGTAAAGTAAGAATACTGTCAAAATAGACGTGTTAAGTTTATTTTTTATCAATTAAAAAATGCATAGTGAGTGAACAGAAGAAAAAAAAAAATATATATATATATTATATATATATATATATATATATATATATATATATATATATATATCAAATCAATATTTGGTGTGACCACTCCTTGCCTTCAAAATAGCACCAATTCTTCAGGGTACACTTGCACACAGTTTTTTTTAAGGAACTCGGCAGGTAGTTTGTATCAAACACCTTGGAGAACTAACCACAGTTCTTCTGTGGATTTAGGCAGCCTCGGTTGCTTCTCTCTTCATTTAATCCTAGACAGACTCCATGATGTTGAGATCAGGGCTCTGTGGGGGCCGTACCACCACTTCCAGGACTCCTTGTTCTTCTTTATGCTGAAGATAGTACTTAGTGACTTTGGCTGCATGTTTGGGGTCGTTGTCATGCTGAAGAATACATTTGGTGCCAATCAGATGCCTCCCTAATGGTACTGCATGATGGATTAGTATCTGCCTGTACTTCTCAGCACTGAGGAGATCATTAATTCTGACCAAATCCATTTGCAGAAATGCAGCTACAGACTTTAAAGGAATCTCCACCATTCTTCACTGTTGTCTGCAGACACTCATTCTTGTACCACTGTCCAGCCCTTTGGCTAACAAACTGGCTTGTGCTATAGCCATATATTTCAAATTGTTACTCATCAGTCCAGAGCACCTACTGCCATTTTTCTGCACCCCATATCCTGGTTTTTCGTGCATAGTTAAGTCACTTTTTGACCGCAAGTCTTCCATGAAGACCACTTCTGACCAGACTTCTCTGGACAGTAGATGGGTGTACCAGTATCCCACGGTGTTCTGTAAATTCTGAGCTGATGGCACTGCTGGACATCTTCTGATTGTGAAGGGAAGTAAGCATGGTGTGTCTAAACTATAGTAATGGTTCAGCGCTCCGCCAGTCAATAACAGACAGAGAATCTTACCAATAAAAAAAAAAAGACTACCACTCTATTAAAAAAACAAAATTATATAATATAAAGTATTAACCATGTGTCCCTGTTAGACCCGTGCTAACAACCCTGTTCCACAGTTATATAGAATCCCCGCAATGACAGGGTCAACCTACAGACGTATGCTCTACGGAACCCACATAAAACTAATATGGCATCTTTAGAACACCCAGTCTGCCGGATGAACCTCCACTGAGAAAGGCCCGCACAAACTGATTAAAACAAACTCGCACACCAAATCCACCCGGAACACATTCCTCACCCATCCATATATAAAAGCATAAATGTAGAAGACAGAATATTACATACACTATCACCACAAATAAAACATCAATCATAAAACTGACAGGAGGTAACTGGAAATAACTTGATGTCCAGATTTGCTACAACATAAATAAACTGGTCATCAATGGGAGTCCCTATCAATATGTGACCGATAAGCCCAATCCAGATCACCTGTCTGATGTAAAATATCCAGTCACTGACCACTAACCTCAAACCCAGTATAATTACAGAAAATAAAATATACAAAAAAAGATAAAATAATTAGACATTACAAAAATATCTGGAGGGCTAGCACCTCCATAGATCTATTGATATTCGTTAAAATGTCAACAGTCTGTTTTTCTTCGTCTCTCTTAAGCAATATACAAAGAATATTTTTTCTGATTACTTGATACTGCAATTCACAAATACGATATTCTCCAAATATCAAAGCTATTCAATGAGGGGTTCATAAAATTTGTTCTTATTCATAACTCACAGTTCTGGAGATCATATGCGTGTCAAACACACCTCCCCCACCGTGAGTTTTGAATAAGAACGAATAAGAGCTATCAATAGGTCATTAATAACCTAAACATTCTCAGTAATGCCGCGCCACTCACTATCCCAGTATCACCGCCAAAAGCAAGTGTGTCTCTCTTTGGCCATTTGATATGTTAGGTGGGTTACCAACCACCTGATCACTCCCGCTTGAAAAATCATAGTGAATAGGCTTCAGAGATTAACATAACATAGTAACTGGAGAAGTAAAATCACTTGAGACGTCCTATCTGCTTTATTACACCTTATTTCATAACCCCACTGAATTCTAGAGAGGTCTCCAGCACATTGTGAAGTTGTTTTGCACTAGAATTGTACCACTTTCTTTGTGCATAAACTCAGTCCTTGTCTGTCACTGGAAGATGCGTGTATCCCTGCTACAACCTGTAAACGCACTGACCTGGATTGAGTGCGGTTTTGCTTTTCCTTGCCAGAGAGAAAAGGGAATTTTTGTGTACTTACCCAGTGATTTGAGTCCTTGGTGGGGTGAGGATGGGTTGCTTCTTGGGTTCTCTAGTTTAGGAGATTCTTCATGCTTTGCTTCCGTTTTCCTAGATCCTTGTTATACGTTAAAACTGCGTGAGACTGGATGGGGTAAAATGAGAAGGGAAGAAGTTGCCTCCACTGAGAAACTTTTAAGGAAAGTGCCATGCCTTCCTGCAGGAGGTTACTTAAAAACCATGGTTCCTGTGTTCCACGTGGACTAAGAGAAAAGGATTTATCGGCAAGTACACAAAAACCCCCATTTTCTCTTACATCCAGTGTGGAACAGAGGAACCATGGGGCTATACCAAAGCATCCACCAAGATTCCAAGGAAGGAAAAACATATACCCCAGACTAGTCCTAGCAGAGTAACTTACATAACAGACCGGCTTCCAACTTCAAGCTGGTAATATCACCTGCAGGAACTAGAACAGGCCCTGCTCACAGTATAATTCTTTCTCCAGCACTCCTCTGCACTGCAGTGTATACAAAAAATTACGATGTTGGTGGGGTTAAACATTTTTTTTTTTTTTTTTTTTTTTTTTTTAATGATTTTTAATTGGTTGTGTCAATAAATACAAAATTTCCATAAAATGTAAAAAGGTTCAATATCAATATAGTACATAAGGTTCAATGCGGGTTTGAATCTCCGTCCGCTCTGGCTACCCGTTTAGAATGGAATTAATTATTGTGCGTACCCTGGTGCGTGGGTGGAGGCTTTTTAACTGATTAAGCACCCCTTTTTGTGACAAAGACAAGAATGAACAATTTCCTGGTTAATGAGTCACTTGAAGACAACCTTTGGGAAAAACAGTATAGGAGTCTGCAAAGCCATCAGATCACAGTGGAAAACCAGAAAAGGAGGCTTACAAAAGGAAGACAATTTCAGCCGCTTGCCGAACAACAATAGCCAGTAGGGAGGCCATTTTGAAAAACTGGAAACAGAGGCAAAAAAAAAAAAAAACTCAGAGTGGGATCCTGAAACACTGAGTAGGCATGAGACACCCCTTGCACATCTGACAATAAGGTAATACACCTCTGGAAACGGACAGAAAGAGCTGAAACCGGAACGATCACGGCCAGACAACTTTACCCAGTAAGTGAAATATACACACCGTCAATCTAAAAATGTAAATTAAACAGCTGTGCAGTATTTGTGTACTTATAAATCTAACCCCTTTATCAAGCGGCGAGAGGAAGCAGACCGTGGCCATCTTAGCGATTATCATCTACTGCGCGTGCCCGACCAGTTCCCAAGGCTGTCACTCAGAAAGATAGTATCTTCCCACTGCCACTATGCTGGAATGACCTGACCGCACTTGAGACTAGGAGCGCGCCAGGTCACGTGGCTCTGAAGCTGCTGACGTAGGTGTTTTCGTGTAGCCGGTGGGAGTTACAAGAGAGCTGATCGGCTCTATAGCGGTCATGCGCAATGCGCTTTTCATGGGGAAGACGTCACCAGGTACATTTTTGATTCCGATTTATTCTTTAATACCACATTTATAACAAAAACTAATTACACAGAGCGTTATAAGGAATGATACCACTTTGACTGAGGATACATCTTGTAGGGGTGGTAGTTCCTTTTTGATGGACATCCTGAAGAAAGGCCAAAACACCCGGAACATGAAAAGGTCGTGTCTGAGACCCCCAGTCTTCACAGCACTTACAGAACAATGGCCAGACCCTGTGTTATGCCCTGCATGAAAGCAGCTTACAAGAAGTCAAGCAAGCGTCACCTCTGGATGACAAAGCACACAGAGTCAAGAGGTCTGGACACAGATGGAGTAGATATGGCTCTGACACAGAGTGAGAAGATCTTAAAACCAGACCCAATGAGGCAATCAGAATAGGAGTCCATTCCATCTCGATTTTCCTCAGTATTCTGGGAATCAGGAGAACTGAAGGAAACACGTATGGGAAGGGAAAACTAAATAGTATGACCATCACATCCACCACAAGAGCTAGAGGGTCCTGGTATCTGGAGAACTGAGGTTCAACCAAGGGGCCATTAGGTGCACCGCTGGAGGACTCAAGAGTTGAACTATGGAACTGAAAACCATCTGAATGAGCTGTCGATTCCTGGAATCTGGGGGCTGGCGACAAGTCTTCAGAACATTGATGGAGAGAAGACTTCAAAGAATCTGAGCCACCTGAGGGCCATGAGGTGGCACCCCAGCCTGTCAGGCTGGAATTTGTTGTGAATATCACCCAATTTAGAGTGACCAATCAATGTCTCAACAACAAATGGAACCTCTACAGCCCCCAAAGAAGATCCATCTTTGTCTGGTCAAACAGGTACAGGTACTTCCTCCAAGTAAAATACCAGATAACCCAGCACCTTCCTATACTACCACATCATCACGGATGGGTGGAGCAGGGCCTAAGACATCTGGTTCACAACAACAACAGAAAGACCCTCCTCAGAAAAGTGTTGAATCTCATACAGAGAAAGAGGTACCTGGGACAGAAACCGTGAAAAAGTCTTCAAATTGAAGGGGGGAGACACACCACTAGGCTATTCAAGAAGATGCATTAAACAACAACGCTAACCTAGTTGTAGTGATTGAAGCCCATACACCAAAGTTTCTCTCATGTGAATGTTCCCCTTTAAAATAGAAAAATATAGAATAAGATTAAAAGGAAAAAAAAATCAAAATGAAAGAAGGTGATTTCAGTTTCTATTACGTAACTGATTCATCCTATATAATAAATTTGCTAAATTGTTTGTCAGAAGCCATCATGCGCAGTAGAGACGGCTGCAATCGCTGCAGTAATGGGGCAGGGCTCTGAATTCAGACCGCAGCCGAGGACTACGGTCTGAATTCGGAGTGCCCCGCTCCGTTATCAGCCGCGGCATGGGCAGTCTCTTCTGTGCATGACTGCACCAATGCCATTGCTGGGTGGTACTGTGGCCCGTGTACACGGGCTCTTCAACTAGTTCATCAATAAATCACTATCAAACATTTGCAGTCTAGTGAACTATCCATTTGCTACAGAACATGCACCAAGACAGAAAACTACCTGCACAGATGAGTTTTTCACTCTGGTATTATAAAATGATGGTTCATACATATTTTTTGGTTGGATGAGCCTCAAAAACTTTGATACAATTGATATTCCTACTGACATGTAGGCAGCTGTGATACGTAAAAAAAAAAAAAAAAAAAAAAAAAAAAAAAAAAAAAAAAAGGTTCTAATATCTCAGAGCAAAACTGTTTATTTACTTTTTGTTTTGTGAATCAAAAAGCAGCACATGCCAGCCTACAAATTTATAGGTGACGGGTGCTACGGTGTCAGCCATGGCTAAAGAAGGAGACAACACATATTCTACTAGTTTCCTTCTTCTCACATTTATGGGAAATGTAAATTCATTTTAGGTGACAACCACTTTTTTCACATATTATGCATTTGTTCAACGTGCAACAGTCAAACAAAAAGGGACTGATAGTGCAGGCGCACGGACGTCACTATGGCAAGATGTCCGTGCTTCCTGCTACTGTCAGCCTCCAAATAAGTCGAAAATCTTTTAAACCACGTAATATTTCTGGCCATTAGCGCTACTAAGCAGCTAGTCGCCAGATGAAGACTTAATTGAGATAAAGTTTTTGCGGGGTGGTAGTTCCCCTTTAATATGCTTTTTGTGTACCTGACATTGAGCTCCCTGCTGGATCTGTTTTCAGAGGGCTTTTTGACAGGGACTGTAAAAAGCAGGGACAGAGCTATAATGTAAAACTAGCCCTGCCTCAAGTCTATTAGATACAGTGTACAGAATATTGAGTGCTGCATGATTAAGGTTAAATTGAATCACTACCCCAGCTTTCACTGTCTGACAGAAATCTGCATGGAAACAGATATCCAGAGAGCTCACGGTCATGGATGCAAAATAAGAAATGAGGGTTTCCTGTCACTTTAAATAATGAATGAAGTTTAAATGGACAGTTTTTTTTTCATATTCCCTGTATTAACACGTTCCAGTACTTCAGTCCTCAGTCGATGGAGTAGAAGAGCTTCTTACCCTTCCAAGTTGCAGTATTTTGGGCCGTTTGGCTCCTCGATTGACAAAAACAGGAGGCTGAGGTTTGGCGTTGGGTCCAGACACTTGCATCTCAGGGTAGATATTGTCCAAATACCACTTAAAGGACTTGCACTTCAGTCTGTCCCTCAGAGCCAGGCGCTCACTGATATCTCCATAATCCCTGTTTCGCAGTTCTGGTCTAAGAGCAAAATATTGTTCCTACATGGGGGGGGGGGGTGAGACAAAGAAAACAGATTTACAATCATTGCAGCAACATGTATATTGTGTGACACTGAAAATGTACAGGTTGAACAGTTAACCCCTCAAGTCAGGGTCTTCTGCATAAAGTTAAAGAGGTACAGTTCTGGAACATACCAACCGCACCATCTGGAAAAATAAACATTCTCCAAATTCCCTTTTTATTTAACCCCTTAAGGACTGGCGCGTGCATGCGCGGCCGGCAATTGAGGACCACGGGGCTTTTTTTTTTTTTAAAAAGTTCCGGTTCAGGGCTCCCAGAGCGGCGTGCAGCCACACCGGGAGTCCTGAACTCCATGCCGTGCCAGGACCATCACTGGTCCTTAAGTGCCGGACCACCTTGACGGTCCTGGCACGTCAAGGGTCCTTAAGAGGTTAAATGGAATCTTTAACCCCTTTAATGCCTGAGATGTCCCTAATGCATTGCTTCGTATTCATCTTCTATGACGCAGTTGGTTTGCTCCAGAACTGCACTCTTTGGCTTACTGTATAAGAATCTTAAAGCGGAACTATCACCTTAAATAAAGTGCCCCCCTGCCCCAAATAACTAGGCATATAGCGATATGCTTAGAAATAGTGCTATTATCCAGCAAAAGTACCGCATTATAAAGCTTCTTTCTTTAAAGGCATCTGTGTGCCTGTGCCATCAGTCCCTTCCTGTTACCTTAAGGTACAATGCAGCGCCTCCTAGAGGAGACCGGGATTGACAGTGCAGGCGGGCAGATGTCTCTAAGCCAAGATGTCTGCGCTGAAGCCTGGCCGCCAGTCTCAGAAGAAGTAGGATTTCTTAATAACTCAGTACTTATGCTCAATAATAGCACTATTTCTTATCGCTATATGAATAATTATTGGGGGTGGACTTTATTTATTGTGGTAGTTCAACGTTAATGCTCTATGGAAATCCATGAATGCTAGTGCAGTGCCTAACGCATTGCTTCATCAATTACCAACAAAGAGCAGGAGGGTCATGAAGTTAAAGTTCTCCAAACTGTAATGGGCATTTCTATATGTTCGCTTGATTAAGAACTTTATCGTCAGGTTATCTTCAAGCATTTGTTAGTGGATCATACACATCTGAGTGTTATCTCTGTCAAAGCCATGAATTATAATAAAGATTATTTACACAGACACTGAACTTCTTACCTTATAGTCATCCATCCACACGTGTGCCAAACGCAGGGAATTATGGGCCATAGTGTCCTGACCTCCAGGTGAACCATAAGGGCGCCTCTTACGGAAAATATGCCCGACTCTAGAGCAGGGTACGATGAGAAGGCTGCCACCGCACATCCAGATCTGACAGGAGCATAGATTTTAAACAAACATAAAACACACATTAAATGTTCAGTAATGCTTAACCCCTTGTGGGCTGCAGGGGTGAGCAATCAAGTGCTTTGCAGTGTTTTGCACACCCGTCTGTACTTTAACTGGTTGCGTGCCATAGAAGTGTGCAAGACACAGCAGTAATGCACTGAACAATTCTCTGGCATTCAAAGGGTTAAACGGTCATTCCCTTGACTGCAACACACTGCATACCTCTCCAGTCACCAGGGTCTTAACCCTCTGAGTGCCAGAGGGGTACGCAACGCATTGCTTTGCAATGTGTTGCGTACCCTTCTGGCACTCAAAGGGTTAAAGCGGGCATGCCAAACTCAAATTCAGTAGTGTGCCATAAAGTCAACATTTCTGCAGTTTTATATTATAATAAACATATGATCTTGGTCCACTGGTATCCACAGAATGACCTATACACTGTCTGTGCTCTCTCCCTTTTACTGGGGAACACAGACGGCTCAACTAACCCACTGAGTGCCAGAGAAGTGTCCAAGACATTGCAGAGTATTGCATGCAAACCAGGCACATCTTGTAGACCATTCCAATGAAGTCTTTCTTTCTACATAGCACTATCACTGCTCTGCTGAAGAGCCGCCGGCCGATCAAATGACCAGGATCTGCTTCTGTCCCATAGACCTCTGAAAGGGGCGTGGGGGGGGGGGGGGACTTTAGATCTTCGATCTCTCAAACCTTTGGTACGTTATTGTATCTCTATTTTTAATATCTACAATATTAGCATTTGTTAAAACTTATTATCCTTTTAATAATTTTAGAGAATTTTGGTTTAGTTGTTTGGAATCTAATCTCAGAAGAGATTTGTTCTGTGACCTGTCTGATAAGGTTCACATGTTAAATACATATCACCGCTCCACGCCTGTGTATAGAGATCTGCACTCTCGCCTCTGCATTCTTTCCACACTGGTTTGAGAGCTGCAGCTGTCAGGACACAGAGCCATTGAATACAACAGCTGACCACCAACTTTTACTGCTAATGTCTATTTCAACATTAAGTGCAGCAAAGCAGCTGTCACTTTCACTGTCTTCTGGCACCTAATGAGGCAGATGTACGAAAGAGAACTTGGGGGAGATTCACTAACCGGTGATAAGGAGGTGGTGAAGTGGAGATGACCTCTCCAGTTTATCACTTCTCCAATTCCTATGTTATTCTATGGAGCCAATGCACAAAGAGCTCCAAAGATGAAGACATTTTAGTGAATAGGCTCCATAGAATAACATAGGAATTGGAGAAGTGATAAACGTTATCACCGCTTAGTGAATCCTCACCCCTGGACTTGGAGAAAAGTAACCAACTGAACCATAAGGAACAAGAAAAACTTTCCAATTGAATGACAGTTGGTCTTTTTAAGAGCTCAAATGTTAATCCTTTGAGTGACAGAAAGGTATCCAATGCATTGGCACACAAAGGGTTAAAGACTTCCCTCTACAGCATTCAAATGGGAATCTGTATATCCAGCCTATGCTGCAGTTGGTTTGTTGTAGAATTACTCCCTCAGTACATCAGAATCAGTGGGTTCTAGCTGATACCAGAACATGCACTGCGCAGTGAATGCATCCTCATCTGATCATTGAGTTAGCAGGTTTACTAATGTAAGTCCGTACATAGATTGCTCCTGAAGGCCCTTTTCACACGAGTGTCACCAACAAAGATATGATGTATTTATTACGCCCATGCTGGAAAAGTATAGTGTTGGACTATGGTGCTTTCCATAATAGCAACTATCACCTTGCTTGAACGCATCAAAGTCCAGTAACCTGCATTTTTACACAAGCAGGGAAGCTAAAGAGATGGAGCAGGACACAATGGCTTATTGGGCAATAGACAGACTATTTGCATGAATTACATTGGCTGAGATGCTCATCTCAACCTCCAATGAATAGCTGACCCATGTTAGCATCAACCAATAATATCTGGGTGCTAGTCACATGGGCTAACCATCAACCACGAACCCTGGAACGGGATCTCTGGGGGAAGGCAGGAAGAAGAAAAAAAGAATGCAGTTGACAGAAATGTAACAGGAGGCATCGTTTGTGATCCATGTTAAAGAGCCCTGAATGTTGTAAATTTGGAAAAGAAGTGTGCCAAAACAACCAGTTATTTTACCCGAAATGAGATTTCCAGATTTTCTCCACCCCAGATGTCCATGCCACTGTCATATTGTCCCAGAGTATTGAAATATTCCCGGTCCATTGCAAAGAGACCCCCAGCCATTGTTGGAGACCTATACATTAAAGTACAAAAAAAATAAAAAATAATTATTGGCTGATATTACATAGAAATATGAAAAAACATACAAGAATAGAATGACACCTTCAAACACTCAAGGAGAAATTAACTGTTGGAATAAATGGTTCTTAGTTAACTGGCCATTGTCCTTCATACAACAGACATTTATATGTATTTACATTTGAATTTTTCTGTAGTCTATTACTGAACGATGACATTCTACAAGACCCTTTAGAACTGTGGAAGTGTCTCTGTGGCTAAAGTCAGCCCCCCGTCCGATTCCGGTTCTAGCCAGTCCTGCTTACATTCTAAAGGTAGTAAAATGTCCCTGGTCAGTTATAAACAGCAGCAGAATTGGGGGAAGACAGCGAGAGAGTGAAGAAAAAAATAAAAACCCACAAACACAGATATTGGACTGCTGTAAGAATGACCACTGCCAAAATAAAGCTATAAATAAATATTAATCTCCTGAAGACCAAAGGGGGTGTTGTGCATACCTCTGATCCTAGAGGGATTAAAGGGACAGTATTATCCCATCAAAAAAATCTTCTACTTTTATAGAACTTAACCCCTTAAGGGCCGGCCATCGCACAAGCGGACGGAACTTAAGGACCACAGACTTTTTTTTTTTTTTTTCCGCCATCTGGTTCCGAGCTCCCCAAACGGAATGCAGCTGCGCGGGGAGCCCGGAATTCCATGAAGGTCCTGGCACGTCATGGGTCTTTAACGCAAAGCAACTCATGACGTGCCAGGACTGTCAAGGGTCGTTACGGGGTTAAAAAAAAAAATAAACTATGTCCCACAAATCCTCTCTCTCAAACTGCTATGGTTTGAAAGATATTTGCACTGAAAGTTCCCCCCTCCCTCCCCTTCTCCTGATCTCAGCGGTAAAGCTGACAGCACGAGATTCAAGTCGTACGACTCAAGGTGGCTCTTCAGCAAAGCTGAGATCACATTATTTAAAAAGAATTACTTAATTGAAACAGTCTACAAAGTGTGCTTGCAAAACAGGCACACTTTGTAGGCCTTTCCAATTAAGTAATTCTTTTTAACCCCCTTACCGCCCGAGGACATACATGTACGTTCCGAGCAGATGTCCCAGGTGGACAGAGGACGTACATGTACGTCCCAGAAATCGTTTTACGAAATGAAAAAAAATGTCCGGCGGGTGTTACGTACCAGCCGCATGCATGCATGGCCGGTCACTAAGGGGTTAAAGAATCAGATTTCGGCTCTGCTGCAGAGCTGCCGGCTGGTCCCCAGACCAGCAGATCTCCTGCTATCAACTAGACACCGACTTCAGGAGAAGGGGAGGGAGGGGGGAACTTTCAGTGCGAATATCTCTCAAACCATAGTGGTTTGAGAGATAGGATTTGTGGCATATAGTTTATTTTTTTTAAGTTCCATAAAAGTAGAAGATTTTTTTTTATGGGACATTAGTGTCCCTTTAAGACCTACTTATTGCAAGGGCACAATTGAACTCATCATATCCATTACCTTTATAAATCCCTGCCTTTTCCTCTTCCCATGTTACAGTCCCCTACTTTCTAAATTCAAACTTGTACAGCTCTTTTCTTATCCCCTGGATGCCAGAGGCCTCCAGCACATTCAGTAGCAATGCATTTGAGACAATATTAGCATCCAGGGTAATAGGGAAATCCCTTTAACTCTCTGTGTGCGAGAGAGGTATCGAATGCATTGCACTCGAAAGGCACCCAAAGGGTTAATGCACAAGATATTTCAATAGTATAAAGCAAATCCCGAGCAGGAGACAGTATTCTGATCACTTAACCCCTTGGATGCTAGAGATGTCTCTAACATTCAAAGAACCGCAAACTTTTTAACCCTTTGAGTGCCAGAGAGGTATGCAACGCGTACCCTTCTGGCACTCAAAGGGTTAAGTGTCCAGTTCACTAGAGTGGTCCTCTAGCATCCATGGGGTTAATATGTCCTGGTAATGCATAAGACTTCACATTTATGAAGCATACAGTATTCTGGTAATTAAAAATGGCCACATTTCAAGTGACTAAGGCTTCTGGGAAATAAGGTTTTGCACACGCCTCTTCTGGAAAATTAAAATCATTTCCACATTGCAGCACACAAATTTATAGGACTACTACAGACATCAAGCCAAGCCATTTTCCAGAAATCAATCCAGTTTTTAGAATTAAACCGTATACCTTTCTCGAGCAAAATATTCCCTTAGATTCTACTGAGAAACCAAAGACAGATCCATTTATTAGTGCAAGAATATAAGGTTGCCAGGAAGTGCAAGTGGAGGCAGCCAATGAAAACCCAAACACATTCCAGAGAAGACATCCGTGACCTGTGAACCAATGTAATACTGACAGGAATGGTCTAATAATGCTTTAATAAATTGTGGTGGGTTTAAAGAACTTCTGTAGGGACACAGACAAAAAGCCACAGATGACTAGTTTAAGATGGGGCAGGGGGAATAAAATTCAAGAAAATCTATTAGTCAAAATAAGAAATTAAAATTAGTCATATATTCAATAAGGTTTGGTAATAAGATACTGTCATTTGAAGTGGGAGGTCTGAAATGAAAACCAGCTGCATTTAAAGGAGAACTAGCATACCGTAATAACCACCCCCCCTCCACACAAACACTTTTCTTGCTATGTCTAGAAAATTGTAATGGCATTTATGAATATTGCCCTTGTGCCTTTAACAAGTAATAATATCTTCACTTAGTCCTAGTCATGTAGTGGAGGCAGACATGACAGTGGATGGCAATTTTTCAAAATCAAACAGATACAGTGCATGGGTCTACATAACCCCTTAAAAGGGACCAGTAGACTGCACAATGCATATCAAACCCCTCTGGTCTTTAAAGTGATAGTAATGTTTCAAAATAAAAGCAGCTCTAATTAATCTTCGTAGTATTTGGGCCATGGAGATTGTAATTTCAGTACTGTCAGAGTTGTAGTTCAAGAGTAATTGAATGATAAAGTATCCCCTTCCCGCCCCTTTTACTTAGTGTAAGCCACCTGCCCTCAAATGTTGAATCTGGTCCTGGGACCGGACAGGTCACAGCAAGGGACAATCTTCTTAATGGGAGCATAAGGAAAACCCTGCTCCCCTTGACAGGTTTTCAGGCTTTTCCTTATGCTCACTGAAGATCCATTCGGACAGTCTTGCTGCTCTGAGGTGAGCAGTGTTACATTAGTAGAAGGGGCAGGAGGGGGACATTTTATCATTCAATTTCTCTTGAACTACAACTCTGATAGTACTGAAATAACACGCTCCATGGCCCAAATACTATGAAGATTTATTGGAGCTGCTTTTATTGTGAAACATTACTATCCCTTTAAATGGTTAAGATTACCATGTGCAGTGAACATAATTTGAGATATCCAATGCACTGGGTTGTTTTGTTGTCATTTTTAACCCTTTGAATGGCAGAGAGGTCCCCAAAGCACTGTGAAAGAGCGCATTAGAGACCTCTCTAGCATTCAAAGTGTTAAAAATCCAAATTTACAGTCAATAGGTATTGAGGGATTTTTTTTTTTCCTAATTTGTCCCCTTCTGGCACCCCTGATATGCCCCAGAATTGCTCCAGTTTTTTTATTCACATGAATTTAAAAGCAGACAGCGCCACTGCGTACACAGAGAGACAACAGTAAGAGATGGTAACATCTCATTATAATGTAGGGTTCCATCGTTCATTATAATCTGTACTGACGCTCTGCACCAGGGCGAATGTTCGGATCAGTCTAGTTTATGTGTAATTACCTTATAAGGTTTCCACCCCTTTTACATACGTCACCCTGTTTCGGTGCTAGTTCTACATAATATTGTAACCCTTTTGTTTCCAGAGTGATTTGCAACACATCACTCTGGCAAGCAGGGGGTTAAAAAATGTGAGCTCTTTTCGTTTTTTGGTGATATACTTTTAAAAACAGAACATGCAGCATCGTATTTCAAAGTTTCCATACCTGGATAGGAACGGATTTGCTGGGAGTGTTGCAACACATAATCTCATCTGGCAGCAAGTTTTAAAGGGATAGTAAAGTTTCACAAAAACAGCAGCTCCAATTAATCATCATAGTATTTGGGCCATGGAGATTGTTATTTCATTACTGTCAGAGTTGTAGTTCAAGAGTTATTGAATGATAAAGTATCCCCCTTCTGCCCCTTTTACCTAGTGTAAAGCTGCCTCCCCTCAGATCTGTTCCTGGGTCCAGACAGATCACAGCAAGAGACAATCTTCTTACTGTAAGAACAATGAAATCCCTGCCCACCCATTGGCAGGTTTTTCCTTACGATCACTGAAGATTGTCCCTCTCTGCGATCCATCCAGACAGTCTTGCTGCTCTGAGGGGAGCAGTGTTACACTAGGTAAAAGAGACGGGAGGGGGATATTTTATCATTCAATTACTCCTGATCTACAACTTTGACAGTAATGAAATAACACTCTCCATGTCCCAAATACTATGAAGATTAATTGGAGCTGCTTTTTATTCTGAGATATTACTATCCCTTTAATTTAACAGCGTTCCTTTAACCCCTTGAGGACCACAGGTTGGAGGCAACAAATTGTACAATGAATTGCAAAGCAACTCTCTGGCCCTCAAGGGGTTAAAAGTTATAATTTAAAAAAAAACACACAGATGTAAAATCGCAAACTCACTAATTTACCTAAACGGAGCACTGAATCCTTCCGGCCCTCCTAACTCAGCCAGTGGAACAGGATCCCATTTGAAATGCAGACCCCAATTAAAGCCCCCACGTACGACAGGAGACGAGGTGTAGATGAGCGTGTCCGCACTGATAATGTCTATGACTGGACACACAACGGTCTTGCGGTTTTCCTTGATTGGAGCAAGCAGAGGCTGAAGCCACATCTCATTCACCTCACAGTGACTGTCCAGGAACACCAGCACATCACCTGAAAGCACAACAACAGGTAGTTATAGTAGGACCAGCACCCCCAAGAAGTGCTCCGATTTAAGGCTACATCAAAGGGATAGTAATGTTTCACAAAAACAGCAGCTCCAATTAATCTTCATAGTATTTGGGCCATGGAGAGTGTTATTTCAATACTGTCAGAGTTGTAGTTGAAGAGTAATTGAATTATAAAGTATCCTCCTCCCGCCCCTTTTACCTAGTGTAAGCCACCTCCCCTCAGATGTGGAATCTGGTCCCTTGACCAGACAGGTCACAGCAAAGGACAGTCTTCTTACTGTGAGCGTAAGAAAAACACTGCCCCCTTGACAGGTTTTTCAGGTTTTCCTTATGCTAATTGAAGATTGTCCCTCTCTGTGATCCATCCAGACAGTCTTGCTGCTCTGAGGTGAGTAGTGTTACATCAGTAAAAGGGGCGGAAGTGGGGGATACTTTATCATTCATCCAAAAGTGACATGAAAATAAAAAGAAAGCATCCTATAGTGTAATAAAATTGCCAAAAGCATAAACAATATGAATAATATCTTGCACTCACATTCAGTAGTGGTCAGAGAGCTGGTATCAGCTGATCTGACATCAAAGCCTGTGGAGAAATTCCTTCCGTCTCCACTATGAGGGTTAGCAGTCAGCTGGACTCCAAACTCCAAGTAAACGAACTAATGATCAGACGGCAGCTTCCAAAATGTATGAAATTTTAGTATCCAAATTGGGTAAAAACAATTAAAAGTGGTGGCTTAAACGCATTTTGGAAGCCGCTGTCTGATCGTTTGTTCGTTTACTTGGAGTTTGGAGTCCAGCTGACCGCTAACCCTCCGATTGGAGACGGAAGGAATTTCTCCACAGACTTTGATGTCAGATCAGCTGATACCAGCTCTCTAACCACTACTGAATGTGAGTGCAAGATATTATTCATATTGTTTATGCTTAAGGTGATTTTATTATGCTATAGGGTGCTTTCTTTTTATTGTCATGTCACTTTTGGATCTTTGAGCCACTCTGGGGGAGTGTGTTATATAAGAGCAGCCCACGAGCCAGTGGAGCACCATCTTTGAGACTGTTTCTGAGGGCAGTTATTTTCCTTAGCTGCCAGTTTGCTGGGAATGGCGTATGCCATTATCCAGCCAGTAGCCTTGTGAGTACACACCTATGGGTGTTGTTGGAGGCCAGTTGATTATTGTTTGCTCCCGCACAGGGGCGGCTGTGGTCTTTTTTCCTTTCCCTCTTCTCTTCCTGTTATACTTTATCATTCAATTACTCTTGAACTACATCTCTTACAGTAGTGAAATAACACTCTCCATGGCCCAGATACTGTGACGATTAATCAGAGCTGCTTTTATTTTGAACCATTACTATCCCTTTAATCTCTCTTTCTCAAAGTAGCCGAAACGGTCTCAAATGCTTTGTTAACCCTTTGAGTGCCAGAGAGGTAGCCAATGCATTGCACTTGACTAAAGCTTTTTAACCCCTTGAATGCCAGTGAAGTCTCCAATGCATTGCTTCGCAATGCACTGAGACATCTCCAGCATTCAAAGGGTTAAAGGTACAATTCAATTAACAGGAATTGTTATCTGACCCCTGTGGGGCAGTCAGTTTACTCCAGAATAACCCCAGTTTACTTTTATTAATATGGGTTAATGGACATTATGTATAAAAGGGCGAAGCTGGGTAATTCTGGGGCACAAGACATTGCATACCCCTCTGACACTCAAGGGGATTATAGTGAAAGTAAAATATTGAGTTTAGGATAGAAAAACAACCATATAAACTGTTAAATATAGATTGGTAATGAACAGGTAGTGAAAAAACATGTCCCTTCAAGAGGTGTACTTTACATGTGGAACTGTGTAACACTGACACAAACAGGAGCCATTTAATCCGCTTTCACCTGTAGCGTGGGACGCTCCGATCATCCTGCCACGAATCAGACCTTCCCGCTGTCTGTTTCTCACTAATTTCACCTTCTTTGGAAGATTATCGTGCATATATTCCTCCAATTCTTTCTTTAAGTCATCTACAAAAAAAAATGATATATATATGTATTTGAGGGAATTGTAGTAACAGTTGGATAAATTAATATAGTGTAAAACTGTACCTAAAAATGTAAATGGATGCATTTTTTCCATATCTTTCAGGGCCATTATAATAGGGAAAACTATGCAGCTACCTAGTGCCCACTGGTGGATGGGGCCCCCACAGAAAAAGATAAACGGAGTGTCACACAGTACAGTTTGGAACCCCTGGATCTTCCTCTTCACATTAAGGGTTCTTAAAGTATGAAATCTAAGTACTGTGTCAAGTAGGTGTAAGCGCTTAGTATTGGGTAAATCTCTGTGCAGTCAATATTATAGGACTTTGCTTTAACCCTTTGAGTGCCAGAGGGGATGCGTTGCGCACTCCTCTGGCATTCAAAGGGTTAACAAAAGCTCAAAATGATGTATAAGTACTGGATAGCAAGTATGGAGTACTCACTTCTAGCAATAGAGGAGGAGAGAACTGTCACAGTTATTCAACCACTGGATTCTGAAGAGGCCTCATGTTTGCTTTGTTAAGCTTTGGAGATCTCTCTAGCGCACAAGGGATTACGGGGACATTACATTATACTTTTTGCAGGACTTGGTAGTGGTTTAATCTGGACCTGAGAAATTGCTACTACTGTTAATAACCTCCACTTACATTACTATGGCCATAAAATCCTAATAACCCCTATAAGTTTTGCCCTTGTGCCTTTGTTCAAGAGATAATAATCAAATTGGTCATGGAAGTCAAATCTGTGGAGGTGGCCATGACAGCTGCTGGATTTTTTCCTCTCTCTCTCCTCCTTTCAAATAGAAGCAGGCAGAGTGCAAGAGCCCAATTAACCCTTTAAAGGACCAGATGGGTGTGCAAAGCATGGTGAAGCAGTGTAACGCACACTCCTCTGATGTTTAAAGGATAAAGTTTTTCCATTTGATGTGGGCAGAGTTTGTGCCTTGTGGTCTTGCTGGCAACTGTCATGTCTTCCTCCATGGGCATGACATCCAAGACTGATTGTAGAGGTTTGCTCTTGAACCAAGAAGAAAGGGAAGAGTCATAGGGGCCATGAGGATTTTCTGACTATAGTAAAGTAAGAGGGGGTTATTTGGAGGTTTATTTTCTCCTTTAAAAAAGAGCAGCAATGTCCCTGTCCCCCATAATAAAAAAATTGTTGTAATACTATTCCTGCTGAGTACAGCATAGGTAATCCCACTATCGGTAGTTAAGTCATGGCTGTTTTAATGGTCACAACGTGTTGGAGATTTTACCATCACATTCTACTGAGAACTGCAGCAGAATGAATGTCTTAACACATAGTGAACTATCTGGGCATTGTTGCTAACAGCTTAGTATTTTAAATAAAATATATGTAATTGTAATAACTTTGGTATTGGCCATCTCCCAGTGGAAGCACCCTTCCCAGTAGGAAATTCTATATGTTTATTTTTGTTCAAAGGGATAATAATGTCTAAAATAAAGTACATCTCTGAGTCTTCTCTATTCTAAACGTAACAATCTGTACTTTGTTTAATAACTTACTATTCTGTCGTTTTAAAAATATTCAATGTAAAAGGATCCCCACCCACCCCTTCTGGCTGCCTCCCACTGAATCTGGAATCCGGTCGTGGGACCGGACAGATGTAGCGAGGGACAAAATTCAGTGAGAAAGTATAGAAAACCCTGCCTCCTTGATGAAGGAGTGCAGGATTTCCTTCGCTTACACATACATGAATCTGGCTTTTAATCCCACTTTATACAGTTGATCTATTGAACCAAAGTTTCAAGACTCACCGATTTCTGAAGACACAGGATGCAGGAACAGGTGAAAGGTTACAAGGGTTATTATACAATTGGTTCACTATGGAGGTGCATGGGTCGGTCACCCCAGTAGGGACCTTTTTGGGAGCTGACATCATGACCCTTCATTACAAGGGACCTGTAGACGGCTAATGGACTGCCTGTGATCTCCTGGTACATAACTTCATTTTTTGTGTGCTACTCAAAGTTTTAAGCTACATATCGCACAAAGGAGTAAAAATCCTAGATATATTTGTACGATATGTAGCTTAACCCTTTGAGTGCCACACACAAAAATGAAGTTATATACCAGGAGATCATAGGCAGTCCATTAGCCATCTACAAGTCCCTTGTAATGAAGGGACGTGATGTCAGCTCCCAAAAAGGTCCCTACTGGGGTGATCCATGTACTTCTATGGTGAACCAGCCTGTGTCTCAGAAATTGGTGAGTCTTTGAACATTGTTTCAATAGATCAACTTATAAAGGGGGATTTAAAGCCAGATTCAGGTATACGCAATGTGGCTTTTAAGGAGGCGACGTGAGAATCTCGTGCTTATATGCAGGGCGTGATTCTCATGCCGCCCTTTTCATCCAGGTGACATGTTTAATGCGGTATGCAGCCGCACAATATTTAAAATGCGACCTTTTAAAAGAGGACCGGGATTGTTTTACATTGAATATCTTTAAAACTACAGAAAAGTAAGTTATTAAACATAGAGCAAAGTGTTATGTTTATAATAGAGAAGACTTGGAGGTCTACTTTATTTTAAACATTACTAACCGTTCACAGCATCTTTAAGAGAAGTACCAAAGTATAGTTTAGGGTTAAAAATATATATATTAAACATAAATCTCCTGTTACCATCCTTTTGTTTGAATGCCAGAAAGTCGTAAAACTCATAGCATGTCCATCAGACATTAAAAAGGTTAACCCCCTTTGATTGCCAGAGGGGTGCCCAATGAGAAACCATCTGGCACTCAAAAGGTTAAAGGAGAACGGACACTTCTTAATAATAAACCTCCTTACCTTACTATGATCACAGAGTCCTAATCCTCCTTAACCCCTTAAGGACCGTCACAGCTGTCTTGTACTTAAGGACCAGTGATGGTTCTGGCACGTCATGGAATTCAGGGGTCCCGCTTGGGGAATACAATAACGGGAAAAAAAAATGCCCAGTGGTCCTTAACTGCATGCCGCGCCGCCCACCCTGGTCTTTAAAGGGATAGTAATGTTTCACAAAACCAGCAGCTCCAATTAATCTTCATAGTATTTGGGCTATGGAGAGTGTTATTTCATTATGGTCAAAGTTGTAGTTCAAGAGTAATTGAATGATAAAGTATCCCCCTCCCACCTCTTTTACTGATGTAACACTGCTCACTTCAGATGTGGAATCTGGTCTCTTGACCGGACAGATCACAGATCACTGTGAGTATAAGGAAAACCTGCCCCCTTCACAGGTTTTTCCTTATGATCACTGATGATTGTCCCTCTCTGTGATCCATCCGGACAGTCTTGCTGCTCTGAGGTGAGCAGTGTTACATCAGTAAAAGGGGCAGGAGGGGGATACTTTATCATTCAATTACTCCTGAACTACAACTCTGATAGTATTGAAATAACACTCTCCATGACCAAAATGCTATGAAGATTAATCAGAGCTGCTTTTATTGTGAAACATTACTATCCCTTTAAGGGGTTAAGAATGTGGTCATTGTGCTTTTATTCAAGGAATAACATCTGCACTCCATCCTGTATGTCAAGTCCATGGAGGTGCACATTACAGTTGATGGCTGTTTTTAGTACCATAGCAGGCAGAATGCATAAGCCGATTGAATCTTTTAACCGGTCGAGTGCCAGAGGAGTGCCCACTGCCCCCCACACCCCAGGTTCTAGCTATTTTCCAGTGACGTTTTTGAGAAACTAAAATCTATGTTGTGGTGGCACTTCATGCCAATTCTCTTCACCATATACTAATTAGCTGTTCCAGACTAAACATACCACCCTCGCTGTAATGTTAGAAATGCTCCCAATGTTTGGCCTCTGCCTAGACTCTTTCAGTGTGTGCGCCAATATGAACCCAGTACAGAAACTGAATTAGCATTAACCATCTGAGTGCCAGAAGGGTACGCTTTGCAATGCTCTGTGTACCCCTCTGGCACTCAAAGGGTTAAGTCCCAGACTACACCACCAAGAATTTTATTAAAATTAACATGCCTAGCACACCACATAGTAACTAATCTATCTTAGAGTGACAGGTCAAATTTAAAGGGGTTACACCATGTGCAGTGGAGGATTTTGTGATCCTGCTAGATACGGTCATGTCTGCCTCCATGAACATAATATCTAGGACTCTTCAACAAGGAGCCATTAAAAATTTTTGGCCATAATAAATGAGGGGTATATCATAAAGGGGGTTATTTCCCTTTTAAATAAAGAAGAAAAAAAAAATACTCACCTAACTCACTATTATCATCTACTAATATGATTTCTTGAAGAAGATTAGAGGGCGTGCGGTCCAACACGCTATGGACGGTTCGCAACAAGGCGGAGAAGGCTTCATTATAAAAGCAAATCACAATACTGGCGAGTGGCAGGTCTGTGGGGTAGAGCTTCTTAATACACCTGCCAAGAAGTCAACACAGCGCACATAAGCAAAACGGTCCCTTTAACTTGCACTCTACTCGCCAAATCCCACATCATGCACGGCTATTCAGAGCATGCCCCAACTAAATAGTGTGGAACTAGAGAAAAGATCTCTTACACTTATCCTTAAAGGGATAGTAATGCCAGATTTTAATAAAATGTAATACTGTAGATATTAAAAAAAAACAAATTAACTGATGCAAGTCCCGTCTCTCAAACAGGTGTAGTTCGAGCGATATACACGATGATAAAGTTCTCCCCTTTCACAGATGTTAGCTGTCCAGCAGATAGAAGGAGATTCGATGGTGGCTCTTCAGCAGAGCCGAAATAGCTCTATCTAAAAAGAAATACTTCACTGGAACAGTCTTTATAACTAAGAAGTAAAATAAAATAAAAAAATAAAACAGGTGAAAAGGCAACTTGCATCTGACATATCTATTCCCCTGGAATCAGACCAGCAGACTAAGCCGGGGCTGCACTGTGAACCCTGGCACACAAGCAGGGGGAGCACAAAGTAGAGTCTTGGCCCTACACTTTCCTGTCCTGCATCATGCACTTCCCCTTCTGTATCGGGCTTGAAAGAGAGACATTGCGGGTGTATGGGGAGTACACAAACCTGGAATTTGTGCCTGTAAAGGACCAAGTGCATCTCTTAATACATGTAACAGAGGCTGGACCCCTGTTTGAAGAAATTGTTTGGGCTACAATCCTATATAGGGCTTTAGGGGTTAACCCTTTGAGTGCCAGAGGGGTATGCAACGCATCGCAAAACAATGCATTGCGTACCCCTCTGGCACTCAAGGGGTTAAACTGTTGTATTTTTGTCTGTTTTCACCTTATGTTCTCCCATTGTATGTGTTCCACTGTCTAGTCCAGGTTTGATTAGGTGTTACTTCCCTAACCCCTTTACCACTGTTGTGTATTCACCACTGGTGTCTGTGTGATGAGGCTAGTCTGGTGCCATATTTGTCTGTATAACCTGCTTCCATTGTGTTATGTGTTAACTGTATTAATCTGTTCCTGTCCTTATTGCATGTCACATCCCCCTTCCCCTGGCTATGTAGCTACATAAACCCTAGCTACTTCGAATTAAAGACAGAGTGTTCTTGGACTACAACTTGTTTGGTGTGTCTTCTTCTAAAAAGTGTCCCCCTTTGACTCCCATTGAGAGAGAAAGAGAGAGAAAAGCCTGGCAGGACGGACAGGTACTACACGGGTCTCCTGGGTCCCGTTACTGTTCCCAAGAGCCACAGACTTCCTGTTTGTGCTCCACTGATTTTTTTTTTTTTTTTTTTTTACCCCAGAAAAGCTGACTGGCTATTTTGTTTTTTTTTAACCAAGGCTGCTCTAAATGGAGCAGAGTTCATAAAAATGTGATACCTGCCCTTTAAAAGGCAGGAACTCTGTCCTTCCCACACCCCCATTAGTGCCAGAAGGGTATACAACTTTGAAGGTTAACCCCTTAAGGACAATGGACTTACCTGGTACGTCCCACAAAAACTGTCACTTAGTGACAATGGACGTACCAGGTACATCCCGGAAATCTGTGTCCCTGTGCGGCTGCACGCAGTTCGGGGACTCCGGACTCAGAGACTCCACGGGAGTTAAGTGCCGGCTGAGTGAGCACGCGGCCGGTCACTAAGGGGTTAAATGGGGCTTGAATATTAGGAACGGCCTCAGCACATTGATTCACAATGAGTTAGAGACCATTCTAGCATTTAAGGGGTTAAAAGCTCCATATTAATTCACAGGAAATTTTTATTTCAAACTTTCAGCACATTTACTTTTCTCTAGAATTGCACATCTTTAGCCAGGTGACTAAAGCATTAACCCTTTGAGCGCATTGCATTCAAAGGGTTAATGAGGTGTCAGACTAAAGCACGAGAGAACAAGTTGCAATCCTCCATTTGTATCACTACAACTCGCATCGCCCACAGCCAGCCATGACAGGACTCCTAGCCCTAGAACAGCTGAAGGGCTGCAGCCCCCTCCCCCCCATGTCCTAGATGTTTATGAGGATGAGCAGCTGCAATCACAGGGTCTCTGATACGCCGTGAATGTGGAAGTGTCCGTGACAATGAAACCAAGGTAATCCTTTGGGTCGCCATTTGTCCCTCAGCTGTTCAACTGCCTTGCTGCTCTACACGTCAAGGGATAGAAACCTTTTACCTTGACTTTACATTAAATGCAGAATATGTAAAGTCAAATTGCATGTACTTTATATTCATCCCACGCCCATTTTCACATTTTTTATTGTACTTTTAAGTGCCTGAAATGGATCTCCATGAATATGTTTCCACAGAGCTTTCTGTCAATGTGAGACAATTAGTTTATATTATTTCACACTCTCAGACACATATGCTCCAAAATGCTCAGGCACACAAAAACAAGCTCACACGAGTACACACACGTACGTTCACTGATGGAGAGCTGTGTAATGCAGTGCTTTGCAATGTGTCACACACCTTTTTAGACCTGAAAGGGCTAAGCACTGAAAATTCAACAATCCAGTCATTAACACATGAAGGGACTGGAGTGGCCACTTCAGAGCGTTACATTATGGCTCTGAACCTTGGTTTCAATGTCTCTGTGTAAGAGTAACATTGGCATCTGTACATATGTATAAAAGTGGAGCAATTTTGGAGCGAACCAACTGCACCATAGGCGGAGGCATCTGCAGGAAAGCAAGGCCATAATACGACCCCCAGGCCTTCTCACCCAGGCCCTATGTTTATGTGGTGGGAGCAAGTGAACAAATACAATTTCTATTGATTTAAATGGGGCTTTAACCCAATGAATGCTATAGAACTTTCAAAAACACTGTTTGGCAATTTGCTGGATACCTCTCTAGCAGTCCTGGGTCTAAAGTCACAGTTTACATCAATGAAAAAAATTGTATATGATGCTTAACACTCTGGGTACCAAACAGGTAACCAACACAGATACCTCTCTAGCACTCTAAAGGGTTAAGAATTGTTCCCCCCCAGCACACTGAAATACAGCACAGAAATGTCTCTATATCGGAAGTAAAATAAAGATATGGAAACAATAATCCGTGAATGTTCCCCCATGTTTTACAAAAGTTTTTTTTGTTTTGTTTTTTTAACCCTTTTGCTGTCAGTACGTTGAGCAATGCACTCCTCTACAGACTGTATGACTCTTACAAAGAGGTTCATCAGACCAACAAACCAAGATGAACTGTACAGTAAGCGACAAATAAAAACTTCCCACTGATTTAACCCTTTCAGTGCCAGAGGGCTGGCCAATGTATCATGAATTAATGCATTGGAAGACCCTCTGGAGCCAAACAGTTAATGGTCAGCTATCTTCAGATCTGCTCCTTTGGGTCAGTTCTGAAAAAAAAAAAAAAAGGACCTAGATTTATCTATGCTGCACTGCACACAGCCATTTCCTGTCCTGAGCGATGCAGGTCCACAGAGACCCGATGCAGCAGGATTGGCACAGACTTTCTATGAAGAAGATAAAAGGCAACCCATCATTTTGTGGCTGAGAGTCCAAGACTTCTGGGTTGCATTACAGCTGAGCAGGTCTGTTTTCTGACCCCCAGCAGATGAAAGGAAATATCCTGTGGCTGTGCAGAGTAGCCGAGTTTTTTTTATCAAGTCTGCTGACACAGGAGCACACTTAGTAAAACATGACAATTAACCTTTAAATGGGGCTTTAAACATTTTAATGTTTCGAGGGTCTTTCTAGCATTCAAGGGGTTTAAAGACCCCATTTAATTCAGTAAGAGGTATTTGTCCCCCTACAGTGCAGGTGGCTTGCCCCAGAATTCCTCCACTTCATCTTAGTACATCAGCCTCACCAAGATGTCTCTAAAACTACGAGATGAAATTCCCTCCAGTGTTTACTTGGTATATAATAATTCACTAGGATGTTTGTCAGATGCAGTCATGAGCAGTAGAGACTGCTCGAACGCTCAGAATGCTGGGAGTTCTGTGCTGAAAGCATTCTGTGCGGAATGCTGGGAGTTCTGTGCTGGGAGCATTCTGTGCGGAATGCTGGGAGTTCTGTGCTGGGAGCATTCTGTGCGGAATGCTGGGAGTTCTGTGCTGGGAGCATTCTGTGCGGAATGCTGGGAGTTCTGTGCTGGAAGAATTCTGTGCGGAATGCTGGGAGTTCTGTGCTGGAAGAATTCTGTGCGGAATGCTGGGAGTTCTTTGCTGGAAGCATTCTGTGCGGAATGCTGGGACTTCTGTGCTGGGAGCATTCTGTGCGGAATGCTGGGACTTCTGTGCTGGGAGCATTCTGTGCGGAATGCTGGGACTTCTGTGCTGGGAGCATTCTGTGCGGAATGCTGGGACTTCTGTGCTGGGAGCATTCTGTGCGGAATGCTGGGACTTCTGTGCTGGGAGCATTCTGTGCGGAATGCTGGGACTTCTGTGCTGGGAGCATTCTGTGCGGAATGCTGGGACTTCTGTGCTGGGAGCATTCTGTGCGGAATGCTGGGACTTCTGTGCTGGGAGCATTCTGTGCGGAATGCTGGGACTTCTGTGCTGGGAGCATTCTGTGCGGAATGCTGGGACTTCTGTGCTGGGAGCATTCTGTGCGGAATGCTGGGACTTCTGTGCTGGGAGCATTCTGTGCGGAATGCTGGGACTTCTGTGCTGGGAGCATTCTGTGCGGAATGCTGGGACTTCTGTGCTGGGAGCATTCTGTGCGGAATGCTGGGACTTCTGTGCTGGGAGCATTCTGTGCGGAATGCTGGGACTTCTGTGCTGGGAGCATTCTGTGCGGAATGCTGGGACTTCTGTGCTGGGAGCATTCTGTGCGGAATGCTGGGACTTCTGTGCTGGGAGCATTCTGTGCGGAATGCTGGGACTTCTGTGCTGGGAGCATTCTGTGCGGAATGCTGGGACTTCTGTGCTGGGAGCATTCTGTGCGGAATGCTGGGACTTCTGTGCTGGGAGCATTCTGTGCGGAATGCTGGGACTTCTGTGCTGGGAGCATTCTGTGCGGAATGCTGGGACTTCTGTGCTGGGAGCATTCTGTGCGGAATGCTGGGACTTCTGTGCTGGAAGCATTCTGTGCGGAATGCTGGGACTTCTGTGCTGGAAGCATTCTGTGCGGAATGCTGGGACTTCTGTGCTGGGAGCATTCTGTGCGGAATGCTGGGAGTTCTGTGCTGGGAGCATTCTGTGCGGAATGCTGGGAGTTCTGTGCTGGGAGCATTCTGTGCGGAATGCTGTGCTGGAAGCATTCTGTGCGGAATGCTCGGAGTGCTGTGCTGGAAGCATTCTGTGCGGAATGCTCGGAGTGCTGTGCTGGAAGCATTCTGTGCGGAATGCTCGGAGTGCTGTGCTGGAAGCATTCTGTGCGGAATGCTCGGAGTGCTGTGCTGGAAGCATTCTGTGCGGAATGCTCGGAGTGCTGTGCTGGAAGCATTCTGCGCGGAATGCTCGGAGTGCTGTGCTGGAAGCATTCTGCGCGGAATGCTCGGAGTGCTGTGCTGGAAGCATTCTGCGCGGAATGCTCGGAGTTCTGTGCTGGGAGCATTCTGCGCGGAATGCTCGGAGTTCTGTGCTGGGAGCATTCTGCGCGGAATGCTGGGAGTTCTGTGCTGGGAGCATTCTGCGCGGAATGCTGGGAGTTCTGTGCTGGGAGCATTCTGCGCGGAATGCTGGGAGTTCTGTGCTGGGAGCATTCTGCGCGGAATGCTGGGAGTTCTGTGCTGGGAGCATTCTGCGCGGAATGCTGGGAGTTCTGTGCTGGGAGCATTCTGCGCGGAATGCTGGGAGTTCTGTGCTGGGAGCATTCTGCGCGGAATGCTGGGAGTTCTGTGCTGGGAGCATTCTGCGCGGAATGCTGGGAGTTCTGTGCTGGGAGCATTCTGCGCGGAATGCTGGGAGTTCTGTGCTGGGAGCATTCTGCGCGGAATGCTGGGAGTTCTGTGCTGGGAGCATTCTGCGCGGAATGCTGGGAGTTCTGTGCTGGGAGCATTCTGCGCGGAATGCTGGGAGTTCTGTGCTGGGAGCATTCTGCGCGGAATGCTGGGAGTTCTGTGCTGGGAGCATTCTGCGCGGAATGCTGGGAGTTCTGTGCTGGGAGCATTCTGCGCGGAATGCTGGGAGTTCTGTGTTGGGAGCATTCTGCGCGGAATGCTGGGAGTTCTGTGCTGGGAGCATTCTGCGCGGAATGCTGGGAGTTCTGTGCTGAAAGCATTCTGTGCATTCGAGCAGTCTCTGCAGCGCATTGCGTGAGTGACAGCAGTAAGCAGAGCAGGACCGGCCTTTTAACCCTTTGAGTCCCGGAGGGGTATGCAGTTGCATACCCCTCCAGCACTAAAAGGATTAATATCTAACAGACCTTGGCCCGTGTACATGGGCTTTTACGCTAGTAGTTTATAAAGGGCTACACCATACTAGAAGCCTGGATAGAGGACATACTTAGAATCCCGTGTGTCAGGCACATCCCGGTGGTAGCCCAGACGATTGCTGATCAGCATGTTGAAGGCGTGCTTCTGGTAGCCTACATCTCGCACATCCTGATCTTGTTCATTGAATATCATGCCTGGAACACAGTACAAAAAGTCATATCTGAAATCATACTGGTTGAAAGAGAGTCTACATATGCACTGGAACACTGTGTGCCATAATCACAAAGGCCTCAAGTATGGAACAATCCTTGAGAAAATCAGATGTGCCATAAGTGACGCACAAAAAAAAAATAAAAAAAAATCCCCATTGACACAAATGAAACTTTAACTCCTTGAATGCCAGAGATTTTTCTTTTTTGTCACTTATGGCGCTGCTGATTTCTATAATAATTGTTCCAGCTTGGTGGCAGGTATGTGGGTCAGTGTACACAGTGTATCTTAGAAGGAGACTATACAGGAGGTACACTAACCCTTTGAGTGCCAGAGCGTTATCCCCTGGCACTCAAGGGGTTAATTGCCAATGTGTGTGTGTGTGTGTGTGTGTGTGTGTGTGTGTGTGTGTGTGTGTGTGTGTGTGTGTGTGTGTGTGTGTGTGTGTGTGGTAAAAATTAATAAACAGCAAAGCGGTCACCACCACCAGTTAGACTTTTTTTCTGTTAGAGTATGCAAATGAGCTAGCACTGGCAGACAGGGAGCAGCAGTTGGGATGGGGAGCAGTACAAACATTAGTATTCAGTAGACTAATAGATCTGCATTAACTGACAAATACGTTAAGCTAAATATTTCACAATATTGTTTTTAAATAAAAATGTTTCACAAATGTAGTTGCTACTGAGATTTATTTCAAAACTGCCTGTTACAAAATCACAGTTCCTCTTTAAAGAAATTACCTATTTCAAGTGATATTTTGAGTATGTAAAGTAATTGTGAAATGCAAAAATTCACTAGATGACTTCCGGCTAAGTTTTTGCTTTCAATAACATAAAATTGTGTATTCATTTAAGTGTACACACCGTTACCTGTATTTTGATAGGTTACATAAAGAAACAGCTGATGTAATAACATGTCCACAAACTGTTGTGCTTAAAGGGATAGTAATACTTCGTTTTATCTTTATTTTATTTTGTAGGCATTAAAAAAACATGAAGAACGATAGAAGTCTTATCACGCAAACCTTTATGGTTTAAGAGATATTCTCAAGCAAAGTATCCCCCCCCCCCCGTTCAGCCAGATCAGAAGGGAGGTGCCCAGGTAGACTGCAGAGAGAGACAATCTTCAATTAAGATAAGGGAAAAACCTGAAAAACTTGTCAAGGGGGGGGAAGGGCTTTCATTGTTTTCATACAAAGAAGATTGTCCCCTGTTGTTATCTGTCTGGTCATACAACCAGATTCACATCTGAGAAGAGATGGCTTACACTAGGTAAAAGGGGCGGGAGGGGGAAACTTTGTTTGTGAATATCTCTTAAACCATAAAGGTTTGAAAGATAAGACTTATATCATTCTTCATGTTTTTTTAATGCCTACAAAATAAAATAAAGTTAAAATGAAGTATTACTATCCCTTTAAACCCCTGGGTGCTAGTGGCATCTCCATCATCAAAGATGATAAAGTATCTCCCAGTATAGGTTCAGTTCACAAGGATATTTTGAAAAGTGCTGCACAAAAGGCCCAGTTTCACTTCTCAGCAATGCTTCTGGTATCCAGTCACAGGGGCCTACCTGTATGATAGTCAGATAACTGGCTGACAACCACACAGATCAGCCATGGATTAGATAACAGTTTCACTGTAGACATCCAATCATCCATATGATAGGCCTCCATACAGATAAGCTCTGTTGAAGCTTTCCTGTGTTAAGCTTTTAAAACACAGGAATGTTTCAGTAATCTGTGTGACACATGGCAAAACTGCCGGTGTGAACTGTCCGACTGGCAGCAATAAGTTACAGTTTCAGATGTTTAGTGCTGTGAGAGACGCTGCAGTAAAACCAGCCTTGTGAACGCAACCTTTAAGTGATAGTAATACTTCATTTTTTGTTTATTTAGTATTGTAGGCGTTAAAAAAATATTAAGAACTATGTAAGTCTTATCTTTATGGTTTGAGAGATTTTCACAACTAACGTTTTCCCCTCCGTGACATCAGCACTCTAACTGACAGATTTGGATTCTAGTCCGCAGACTGGCCGGTGGCTCTTCAGCAGAGCCAAGATCGCGATCTTAAAAAAAAAAAACACTACTTCATTGGGATGGTCTAAATTGAAAGCACACTTTGTAGTTTTTTGTTTTTGTTTTTTTTAAGATCGCAATTTTGGCTCTGCTGAAGAGTCACCGGCCAGTCTGCAGACCAGAATCCAAGTCTGTCAGCTAGATGGCAGACTTGACTGAAACAGCCAGAGAGAGGGAAATTTAGTTGCGAATATCTCTCAAACCATAAAGGTTCTTAATATTTTTTTAACACCTACAATACTAAATAAACAAGAATGAAGTATTACTATCACTTTTAAAGGGATAGTAATGTTTCATAATAAGGGATGCTCCCACTGAGTGACGCTTTGCAAAGACAAAAAGTCTTTTTTAAAGGAATAGTAGAGTTTCACAAAACAGAAGCTCCAATTAATCTTCATAGTATTTGGGCCGTGGAGAGTGTTATTTCAGTAGTCAGAGTTGTAGTACAAGAGTAATTGAATGATAAAGTATCCCCCTCCTGACCCTTTTACTGATGTAACACTGCTCACCTCAAAGCAGCCGAGTGGTGTCCAAGTGGATTGCAGAGAGGGACAATCTTCAATTAACAGAAGGGAAAAACCTGTTTATGGGGGCAGGGCTTTCATTGTTTTCTCAGTAAGAAGATTGTCCCTTGCTGTGAGCTGTCCGGTCCCAGGACCAGATTCCACATCTGAGGAGAGCAGTGTTACACTAGGTATGATTTACTCCTCCCCTTTGGTGGAAGATAATGGAATCAGAAAGAGGAGTGAGGAGAAGGAGGTGTGGCTAACTAATTACAGACAGGATGTGCCACAAAGGTCAAAGACTTCATCTCTGCTGAGGTTAAAAAACCTCAACATGTGACTAACTACTAAAAATCTCTAAAACCGTTATACAGAAAAACGAAAAGCAAAAATGTATATGCAGTTTAACCCTTTAGGTTATACAAACCCCCCCCCCCCATGTTATGAGACTAAGCAAACATTAGGAACTCTATGGGTGGCCAAGAAGACCAAAAGTGTCTTCTTACTATAGTCTTGGAGGACAAGAGACTGGAGAGAGGACCAGGACTGGATTTTACCAATGGCCCCTTTAACAATGCGGCGTACCCTCGATTTTTTTCATATAAGGAGATATTTATTATATGTGATAATGTACCTAACCTGATGCGGTTTAGCAGACCTATACATGTCATGTCCTAGGTGTGTAATCCCACAGGGGTAGGAGGAGATGTTTTAACCCTTTGAGTGCCAGAGAGGTATCCAATGCATTGCAACCCAGAGATAACAATAATTCAGTCCCGTATAACATTCCATGGAGATGAACGGGACACTTACTAGCATAACCAACCTCATACTTTCCTCCCTGCATAAGGCAATCGTAACCCTTTAAAGCGGAGCTATCACCTTATATAAATCCCCCTCACAATAATTAAACATATGGCGATTAGCTTCTTAACAGCGCTATTATCTCACACAAGTACCCGGTTCTGAAGTAATCCTTCTTCTTCTGAGACCGGCGGCCAGGTTGTACGCAGACATCGTCTTAGAGATGCCTGCACGCCTGTGCTGTCCGTCCCGGTCTCCTCTAGGAGGCGCTGCATTGTGCCTTATGGCACCGGTAGGGATTGCCGGCGCAGGCATGCAGACTGCTCTAAAGCAAGAAACCTGACCGTCCGTCTCAGAAAAAGAAGGATTGCTTAATTTCAAACTGTGGTACTTGTGCCTGATAACATCAGTGTTAAGAAGCTAATCGTCATATGCCTAATTATTGTGGGGGGGTGACAGTTCCGCTTTAAATGAGCGCAGCATATTGCTTTGCAATGCAATGCAACCCTGACAGGGAGAAAAATTGTCCCAACTCAGATTACCATTTGCCAATCCATCTGTCCCTTCATGATCACATGAGTAACTCAGTAAGAACTTTGTTTATCAGTTGACCATAAACCTCCACAGGATGCTGTAGCAAGAGACCACTGTAAAATGTCAGGATGTGGGGGTACAGAAAGTCTAAGCTGCAATATATTTTGAACAAAAAAAAAAAAAAAAATCTCAGCAGTGGCAGTACCCTTATTTTGTACACCAGGATAAACCTTGCAATTATATTCCAAGTGCCAAAAGTGTTGCTAAACCTTTAAAGGGATAGTAATGTTTCATAATAAATGCAGCTCTAATTAATCATCATAGTATTTGGACTTTGGAGAGTGTTATTTCAATTCTGTCAGAGTTGTAGTTCAAGAGTAATTCAATGACAAAGTATCCCCCTCCCGCCCCTTTTACTGATGTAACACTGTTCAGCCAGAGCAGAAGGGAGGTGCCCAGGTAGACTGCAGAGAGGGACAATCTTCAATTAAGATAAGGGAAAAACCTGAAAAGCTTGTCAAGGGGGGCAGGGCTTTCATTGTTCTCACAGGAAGAAGACTGTCCCCTGCTGTTATCTGTCTGGTCTATGGTCTGGTTTCCACATCTGAGAAGAGATGGCTTACACTAGGTAAAAGGGGCGGGAGGGGAAACTTTGTTTGCAAATATCTCCCAAACCATAAAGGTTTGAGAGATAAGAAATATAGTTCTTCATGTTTTTTAATGCCTACAAAATAAAATAAAGACAAAACGAAGTATTACTATCCCTCTAACAATAAACAAAAGCAAATATGTACTGCTTTGTGCTTGACAGAGTGAACAGTACTACAAATAGTATGTAGAAAATGTTCTTTACCCCAACACACCACATTCTGTACCAGGTGCAAGAAATCGGAAGGGTCAGTGCCACATTATGACCCACAATATCAACAGGAGAAAGATGATGTCAGTTCTTAAGCTCTACTGAGCATTTTTATTATCACCACTTGCACAACGTTTCAGGGAAATCTTCCCTTCATCTACTACAAAGAGCAATACAGAAGCAGGACTTATGCCTCTGAACTGTTGGCTCATAAGGACGTTTGGTAGATCAATGTGTTAATACATAACTTTTATTAAAAAATAAATAATCATCATCATGAAAAGGTCTGTCCAAGTAGTATAAAGGTCAAGATCAAGCAGATGATGTGATTAAAAACCCAGAATTTGGCAGTGTTCGACTGTCACTATCCGATGAAAATTGTTTTTAATTTGAATGGGGTTGCTGAGGAGTACTGGTGCATACGATCTGAATAGGCCACCACAGACAGTGTAGCCTGATGTATATCAAATAGAGCGTCACATAAGAAGATGTGAAAAGTAAAAAGAGAGAAACCTTAAGATATTAGTTAAAGGGATAGTAATACTTCGTTTTATCTTTATTTTATTTTGTAGGTATTAAAAAAACATGAAGAACGATATAAGTCTTATCTCTCAAACCTTTATGGTTTGAGAGATATTCACAAGAAAATTTTCCCCTCCCGCCCCTTTTACCTAGTGTAAGCCATCTCTTCTCAGATGTGGAATGCAGTCCATAGACCAGACAGGTAACAGAAGGGGACAATCTTCTTCCTATGAGAACAATGAAAACCCTGCCCCCCTTGACAAGTTTTTCAGGTTTTTCCCTTATCTTAATTGAAGATTGTCCCTCTCTGCAGTCTACCTGGGCACCTACCTGCTGCTCTGGCTGAGCAGTGTTACATCAGTAAAAGGGGCGGGAGGGGGATACTTTGTCATTCAATTACTCTTGAACTACAACTCTTACAACTCTGACAGAATTGAAACAACACTCTCCAAAAGTCCAAATACTATGATGATTAATTAGAGCGGCTTTTATTATGAAACATTACTATCCCTTTAATGCTAGGTCCCTAAATCACATCATAAACGGACAGTATAAAGAGTAAGCTGAGAGTAGTGAACACTCAAAAAAATAGGTATTAAAACGTCACTCAGCAAAAAAAAAAAAAAAAAAAAAATGTCCCCATATCAGCTGCCTAACGCTTTTCACCTTGACAGGGTTTCCTAAGGGGATCCAATCTTAGGGTTCAACCAAAAAGTGTTAATTAGGAAAGCAACATCTGTTTGGTCTTGACTTTTATCCTACATAAGCAGACTTTTTATTTTTTTAGAAGTGAAATAAAAGTTACATATTAACACGTTGACCTACCGAATGAATTAATGAGCAGACAGTTCAAAGGCATTTGCTCTGCTTCTGTATTGATCTTTGTAGTACTGTTCACTCTCAGTCAAGCGCAAAGCAGTACAGATCTCTGTTTCGTTTATTTTAAGTTAGATATACAGACTTGCCGTTTTTTTCACAAATTTGAGACGCCACATTATATTGAAGTATAACTCTTTAACATTAACACTAGCACGTCTAATCTGGGCATCATACTTTTATGATTAACTCCTCCCTTGCTAGATCTGTTCTGTTTTACTGATCCTTTAAAGGGCAATTATCACCTAATAGTAACCCTCTCAAAAGATCTGTCAAGAAAGCTGGGGCATTGTGCAGCCTGGAGAATCAGCTGGAGAGCTGACTGGGGTCAGGTAAAAAAGCACCTTCCTGTGCGATAGTTTGTGGGCAGAGACATGTGCTTCAGTCATTAATTTATCATACATAACAGTCTCATGACTACCAGTGTTCTGCCAGCCTAATCTGGTGGATGGTTTCAACTGTAGATAAGGGTCAGGGCACAAGGTATGAATTTTATTGGGAAATGTACAATTAATCACATCATAACACAGCTGTGACAGTATGGTTCTATACATGTAACAGTAATGTATCCACGATGTCCTTTTATTGCCATTTGAAACACTGATACATGCCCTTAAAATTAACCATTTTACTTGCACTAGATCAGGGTTGGGAAACCCATTAAATTAGTGAAGCAAACGGCTGCACTCCAGCTGTTAGTCAACAGCTGGTAAAAGACGGAGGGGAATGCAGTACACAACGCTGGGCGATTTGCCCACCCCTGCATTGCATATTAAAGAGTGGGAGATAGAAATCTAATAAAATCAACCCCTTACATTTTATAACCCCCCGGTTTGCAAAAAAATAAAAAAATCCAAGCCTTTCCTGAATATTTTTACTGTATTTGTCAGTACCACCTCTTTCTCAGTAGTAAATTCCATATTTTTACTGTTCTTACAATGAAAAACCCTTTCCTTTGCAGAAAGTTTTTTTTTTTGTTTAAGACATTCCCAACACACAGCCTGCAAATCTGAGGGCACTCCTAACATCTTGTATCAAAGCATATCAAAGAAGATCTAACAATGCCTAGAAATTACTTACCACTTACCTAAGTATGGTCATAAAATCCTATTGTGTTTTGTTTTTGGTCAAGAGACAACCAGCTTGTGTAATGTCATTGTGTATATTTGTAAACACTAATCATTTCACCTCACAGGTGCCTTCAAGGGTTAACCCTTTGTGTGCCAGAGGGGTACGGAACACATTGCTTTGCAATGCATTCAGTACCACTCTGGTACTCAAAGGGTTAATAAAAGTGAATAGAAAACTAAGTTTGCTCCAAAAAAAAACAAACAGATTCCCTTGGGTGGAAGTATGTAGCTCCCCATAGACCCAGCTATTAACCCTTTGAGTGCCAGAGGGGTATGCAACTCATTGCTTTGTAATATGTTGAGTACTCCTTTGGAGCTCAAAGAGTTAAGCCTAATATAGAGGACCTATGGGAACCTGCTAAATGCAGTACTGGTGCACCAAAGGAGCACTGGAAGGAGGTGGCGGGGTGCTCTTTTCAGATCCCCAACTGTGCTCCCCATTGGAGCTCAAAATGCAGCACACTTCATCTGCAGGTCTGCAACCAGGGGAGCTGAACTGCCAATAGGAGCAGAGGTGTGCAATACAATGCAAAGCCCTTAAAGGGATAGTAATACTTAAAATGTAAAGAAAAAAAAATGTTGTAGGGTTTATCCCCTGAGTAAAACAAGGGCACTCCCACTTCTGAAAGGTGTTTTATTCAAAATTTATCACAGCTCAAAGTTGAATTTTTAGGTGCAATATCACAGTGGACTGAAATTGTACAGTGGCGTCGTTGCTGCAGCATCCCATGGAGATTTTTGGTCCCGGGACCAGAGCTGGCCACAGGATGGTGTAGCAACAGCGCCACTGTACAATTTCAGGCCACTGTGATATTGCACCTAAAAAAATTCAACTTTGAGTTGTAATAAGTTTTGAATAAAACACCTTTCAGCAGTGGGAGTACCCTTGTTTGACTCATGGGGATAAACCCTACAACATATTTTTTTTTTACATTTTAAGTATTACTATCCCTTTAAAGGTTAATCTGATGGCTGGTCTCTGAACTCTCTCCTTTCATTTTAGAAAAAAAGTCACCAAAACTGTACTACATGGTCAAGGTGACTTCTTACATTTAGTTCTCCAGATGCTAATGAACAGAAAGCAAACATTGTATGGTCAGTTTGTTTGCATTAAGGGATGAGTTGGCACTTTATAAACTACAATAATAAAATGTTCTTGGCAATTAATCCCATGGAAAAAAGCACTGGCTTACCCAATTCCGGAGAGAGATCTGCATTGGTTTCTGCAAGGTCCCCAATGCTATTGCCCAGCCATTTCCCTGCATGTCCATTAAGAGGGCCCACTGGCTGCCCGTCCGAGTCCCGAGAGAAGCGGGGGTATATTTTTTTAGGGTACGGTTTATATGGCTCCAACCCCTTGATGGACACATGTCTGAAACCTTGGCTTTCCTCGCTGAAGTTGAAGTAAATAAAGAGCAGAAGCGTCCAGGTCACAGACGTGAAAAGGCAACCATAGCAGAAACAGCGGAGTGCGGCACTGCCCATTGTACCCCTAGCATTGTCGGTGGTCCATTCTCAATTCCCTGTAGAATTAAAAGCAAGGGGACATTACAAGGAGGGAACAGATTAAACAAAAGAGATACACAGACAAAAAAGTGAACCAGGAGTGCCTAAAGCATCACTAGCAATGCACTGGACCCCCTTCTTTCATTAATAGATTTAGCATCGATCAGTTTACCCCTTTGGGCACCAGTGGCATGTAAAATACAAAGTGAACCAATGTGTTAACCCTCTTCTAGCACTGAAAGGATTATCAAGTCACTATATACGTGCAGCATACATTACAGCTCTGTACACAGCAAGTTCTTTCAAGTATAAACCACAAGAGAAGGAGAGGGAGATCCTCAAAAGGTTAACAGATCAGTAGCTGAAGGTCAAGAGGGCGATATCCTTTTGCTGGTTACCCTAAGTTTTGGAAACCTGTATTTAACCAGCTACTATGTGACTACAAGTGAATGCTGGAGTTGTAGCCCAACATCAGCTGGAGAGCCGCAAGCTGCCCAACCTAAGCTAATGCAGCGGTGGAAAACATATGTATCTCCAGCTCCTGCTGGAATCCACCTAAGGATAACAGGAACCGCAGTCCAACAACAGCTGCAGAGCTAGGGGCTGTCAACCACTTGGCAGCTGAGCTCCATGGTAGAGCTCATAGCCTGACACAGCAGAAAGCAGGTCAGTGAAATAATAAGAATATAATCAACATCAATGAACCTCACCCACCCAGCGGGCACCTAATCCCTGCTCTAAGCTGGGCACCTTCATCTAACCATCTCCAGCACCAGACTCCTTACCTGGGCCCCTAGTAGAGCGGTCTGAGGCAAAGCTACCAGGCGTCCAGCTCCGCCTCTTTCCCGTGACGTTTGCTCGTAGGACAGCCCACTCGTGACGTATCTCGGGGAGTTCCGCCCTTCTCACGGCGGTGTGTCAACAGGAGGGCGTGGTCTTTCGTGGCTACGTCATGAAAGGGGTCCTTGTTTTGTGTACTACGTTACGTGGTCCTTTTCAATTAGAGGTGTTGGAAGAGATTTGCAAATGGCGGTGTTCTTGTATAGGGGGTTTTGTGTGTTTTTGTAGCGTGTGCGTCTGTTGTACGATAAATGCGCTATTAGCCACACCGTAAAGTAGTGAGTTGTATTGTGCGTCTGTATGCTTATTTAGTAGGACCAACATAATTCGCAGGTAATGAGTAGATTTGTTGACATACATGCCTCATCAGATCATCCAGACTAATCCATCTCAGCATTTCAAATGATAAAGGAGGGATTCTGTTGTTTTCGGTGGTGTGGTTAGTGAATTACATATATTTTTTAGGCTGTTATGACCTACTGACGCCTCTTTGTGTAACTGAATAAATCATTTGGAGGAGGCCAAATTGTGTTATTTACACAAACTAATTGATATACACATATACTGAAGTTTAAACAAACATATGGGCATACCTGGGAACTTTCAAGATGAGCTGACCCTGAGATCTTGAAATATTAACCCTTAAAGCTTCCCATAATGTAGATTTTATGCGATATGTGCCTGCTTGCTCTAACACAGAGGTGCTCCGGTCAGTGTGCGAGGGACCATTAACATGCTACAGTCTGGATAACTCACTGCCTGAACACAAACAAGACAAGCAGGACATCTCCCACTGTCTTTCTGGTACTAATGGCACCAGTTTAGACGCTAAGGAAACATCTAATTGGAGAAATGCATATAGTAGGTGACACAGACCTCTCTCACCCTGAGAATTTGGCCCGAGACCCTGAGATTTGGGTCAAAACCCTGAGAGTTCCCAGGTATGCATATGGGATATTATTACTGTGGAACACTCATACACATATCGCACGGTCTGATCAAAAAAAAAAAAAGGACACTAGGGTCTAAAAGAGGGTCTTGTCCTAAAGACCTATGTGAATCCACAAATTGCTACTGGTTAAAAATGTGTACTTAAAGGGTAAATGTCTATTCAATACATACGATTATGTTTTGGTGAAATTATAGTGAACGCAGTTTTTGTGGGCAGACTTGTGTGTGTTTGCTTGGGAGAAAAACTATAATTTTAGAGCAGGTTTTTTTAATATTCTATATTCAGATTTTTTTTCCCAGGAAGAATTAATTGAGGTTTTACAGAGGTTACATATTTACATAAAATAGAGAAACAATAGCAATATAAACACATATATAGCATTACTGTCTCTTTAAGCATATCACAATGATGGGTAGTGTAATTAAGTTGGAGAACAAAGTGACATAATGAGTTATATAGAGTGTCAAGTTTACTATGATTGATTCTCAGCTCAGAAGCATACACTACATCCCCATAGTCTATGACTGGCATCAGCATCCGTTGAACAATATGTTTTCTTGCCAGTGGACTTGGAAGGATTTGTTTCTAAACAGAGTGCCTATTTTAGGATAAAGTTTGGATGTTAATTTATTAAAATGAAGACCAAAAGTGAGGTTGGGGGTCAAGCTACAAACCAAGATATCTATCTGTAAGAGCTGACTTCAGAGAAATCATTCTCTAATACTGCCACAAATTGTGATCTGTTTGGCTTTTTAGCATTGATTATAGTGTCGTTTGCATACGTGTGTACATAAGATGCTTTATAAACCTTGGGCAAATCAATTATAAAGTCAAAATAGAAGAGGGCTACGAATGGAGCCTTGGGGAAAACCACTTGTTACCTTGAGCGGAAGGGAAATATTGTCAGCAATAGACACACCTTGTGTTCTGACTGGTAAAAAGGATCAGAACCAGTTTAGAGAATGCTTACCCAATCCTGACCTTTTCAGCTTACTTATAAGAATAGTCTGGTCTAATGTATCAAAGATGTTTGCAATAGCTCTAGTAAGTTTCTCATTTTCAATGTCAGTCTGCATCACAGTGCATGTTGGCATCTAGGGCAACAAGACTGAGAGGGATCAGACAATATGTTGGGAATCTGTGGTTACCAGAAGTTGGTGGCCAGTTGCAGAAAGGAGTGGTTATTTTATATATTTAAACATTTATTATTCTTTTTTTTTTTTTTTTTATATATTTAATTTTTAATACATAACATTTATTCAGACAGTGGGGGTTGGGTGGGAACAAGACCCCACCTGATTCCAACTGAAATCTCCTGACCATGGCACTATGTTGTGCAAAAAAATACAGGCAGACTTCTTGAGCAGCACATTGGGACCCCTCCTGATACACCCCCCTGACACTGATCACCTATCCAATTGGAAAGGGAACCAGTGCAGCACACAAGACGGCTAACACTGTCTTCCCATGCCTCCTCATGCTCTAACCCAGTGGTTCTCAATCTTTTTTTGCTTAAGGCACCTCTAACATGCAATCTAGAACTTTCGTGGCACACCGAACATATTTAAAGGGCTAGTAATGGTTTGTTTCATGTTTATTTAATATTGAAGACCTTAAAAAAAAATATTAACAACAGTGTCACTCTTATCTCTCTCACGTGTCTCCACTTTGCCTGGTGGAAGCAGTTTGTGGTGGCAGACACGCGTGGGTTTGGAGAGTATGGGGTCCTTATTATTATATATGCCGACAACATATTCATGATATGGTAGGGTTCAATCTTGGATTTGCAAATGTTTATTTTGGTATTAATCCAAATTATTTGAATATTAAACTTACTTATGGTATAGGTCAGGAGGAAGTGGACTTCTTAGACTTGAAAATCTATAGAGAGAAGAATGTTTTGAAAACTAAGGGCTATCGAAAGACAACTGCTTGTAATACGTTATTGCACGCATCTAGCAATCATTTACTTTCACAAATTAAGGGCATTCCATATGGACAATATCTCAGATTAAGGAGAAATTGTTCTGATTTGGGAGAATTCAAATTTCAAGCAAAAGAATTGACTAAACGGTTTCTTGACAGAGGTTATTCATTTAACACTTTGTGGAAAGGCTACCAAAGAGCACTTGTACAGGACAGAGATAAAATAATCTTTATAGATCAGACGGACAGTTTACAGTCTTAGTTTATCCACACCTGACCACTCGGCAGACTGTAGATTCACCGTATTATACTCTCTGCTCACCACACCACGCTATTTGGAGGTTCCCTGGAATCTTTTCTGATGTTACTTCTCTGGCGGTCTTTTTCTTTCCCACACCTGACTAATTCGCAGGCTGTCGGTTTACTACTGGACGTTACATATGTTTCCAGTCACACCTCTTGTTGTAATGTACTCACACTGCTAATGAGTTAGCGTGTCGGAGGGTTCCCCCTCCCGCCCCTTTTTCTTAGTGTAAGCTTTCTCTTCTCAGATGTGAATCTGGTTGTAAGACCAGACAGATAACAGAAGGGGACAATCTTCTTTATATGAAAACAATGAAAGTCCTTCCCCCCCCTTGACAAGTTTTTCAGCTTTTTCCCTTATCTTACTTGAAGATTGTCCCTCTCTGCAGTCTACCTGGGCACCTCCCTTCTGCCCTGGCTGAGAAGTGTTACATCAGTAAAAGGGGCGGGAGGGAGAAACTTTGCTTGTGAATATCTCTTAAACCATAAAGGTTTGAGAAATAAGACATATCGTTCTTCATGTTTTTTTAATGCCTACAAAATAAAATAAAGATACAACGAAGTATTACTATCCCTTTAACGATCTTTAAAAAGAACTACTTAATTGCAACTGTGTATAAAGTGTGCCTGACTTGCAGGAACACTTTGTAGACCATTTCATTGAAGAAATTATTTCTAAAGATCGCGATCTCCGCACTTCTGGAGAGCCACGGCCGGTCAAGGGACCAGATTCCAAATCTGAGAGCTAGAACGGTGATGTCACTCAGGGGGAAACTTTGCTTGTGAATATCTCCCAAACCGTAAAGGTCTGGGAGATAAGATATATAATTTTTCATGTTTTTTTAAGGGCTACAATATAAAATACAATTATTTTCAAGTATTACTATCCCTTTAATACTTGTTTATATTTTCACCCAGTTCAGTATAAAAACAATGTCTTTTTTTATTATATAATCAGTCTTTAAAAACAGGAGAAACCCAAGTGGGCTAAACAGGAGGACAAGATAACCTAAAACATTTCACAGAACACACTGATTTATTCATAAGCAATGGTAATCCGAGGCAGATGTCATTGTGTATGTAGGGGACTATGTACTGTATTTTACACAATTAATATAAACATACAGCCATCCAGGTGTTATTGGACTATAACTGCCACATCCTCAGCCAGCCAACAGGTCTAGTTCAACAACAGATAGATGGCCCCAGGTCTCCTAAACCTGCTTTACATAGTATTTCTACTCTGGAAACTCCAGCCATGCCTGTATGATTTGAAAATGTACTTTTGCCACAGCCGACTGCTACTTAGTATGTCTGTGATGTCTCCTAAAATCTATACAATTTTTACTGCCTAGCACAAGGGTGTCCAAGTTTTTTCCAATTGTGGCCATGTGAAGAGAAAGCTATATGTGTGAGGGTCACTTTTTATTGATAACTAGCAATGTGGGACGGCGTTGCCCGTCATATTATTTACACAGAGAGACATTGTGTGAAACAGAAATAGGCAGTGTTACAGACACGCACTTAAAGAGAGAGAGCGTGTCACACATTGTGAAATGCATACATACAGAGAGACACACACATACATGGACGTATGTCACATATGTAGACAGTGTGTGACAGGCGCAGTGGTGATGTACATATGCTGATGAGAGTTGTTAAAAAAAAAAAAAAAAAAAAAAGGTTTTAATCACAGCTCTTCAGCTTGATGAATAAGGCCCTGTATCCTTACAGTTGAAGTGAGTGCACTGTGTTACTTGATGAATAAGGTCCTGTATCTTTACAGTTGAAGTGAGTGTGCTGTTACTTGGTGAATAAGGCCCTGTAGCCTTACAGTTGAAGTGAGCGTGCTGTATTACTTGGTGAATAAGGCCCTGTATCCTTACAGTTGAAGTGAGTGTGCTGTGTTACTTGATGAATAAGGTCCTGTATCTTTACAGTTGAAGTGAGTGCGCTGTGTTACTTGATGAATAAGGCCCTGTATCTTTACAGTTGAAGTGACTGCGCTGTGTTACTTGATGAATAAGGCCCTGTATCTTTACAGTTGAAGTGAGTGCGCTGTGTTGGTGAATAAGGTCCTGTATCCTTACAGTTGAAGTGAGCGTGCTGTGTTACTTGGTGAATAAGGTCCTGTATCCTTACAGTTGAAGTGAGTGTGCTGTGTTACTTGGTGAATAAGGCCCTGTATCCTTACAGTTGAAGTGAGTGTGCTGTGTTACTTGGTGAAGGTCACAGTGAGATGTTTGTGAGTAAAGGAATAATGTAATGGTGATGTGGGAGTAAAATGGTGAGATTGGGACTATGGATGAATAGCAAGGGGATAGGTGAGTGGGGGTGACAAGGGAGGAGGAGATGAGAGATTGAGGAGAGGAGGGACAGTGAAGTGTTACAGTAAAGTAATGGGTGAGGGGGAGAAATGACTATACATAGACAGTGAAGTAGACATGAAATACAGGGCTGTAGGGTTACTGTATTATACAGACCTAGTGTAGCAGTTGGTTGGAGTGAAGCACATTAACTCTTAAGTGTGAGAGGTACGCAACACATTGCTGTGTAATGAGTTGTATAGTCCTCTGGCAGTGAAAGGTTTAAGTGACACATGTTGGACGCCTTGCATTAGTGGGCCGTGGTGGTCGGCTGGGACAGAACCAGATGATATGTTCATGGGCCGTAGGCAAGGGATCAATACAGGGACCCCTAACAGCTAATAGGCTTCAAAACAGGAAGGTTCATATACTAAGAAAAGTGGTAGAATTTTGTGGAAAAGTAACAGCAGTAAAGGGAATAATACCAATTTATTTAAGTGGGCGTTTTAATGTCTTCAACGCTAGAGAGGTCAGCAAAGCATTTTATTTGTTCTGTATGGTACAGATGAATTGTTCCTCTTTGTGTTAGTACATCAGCCTCACAGATCACAGTGCACAGCCAGCTGCTGCAAGAGCCAAAAGTATAAATGGGTTTAGATTAATGGGGTAAGAGTATAATTATATGGGCCTTATGTATCAAGATAAAGGGTGCAACTCAAAAAAACTGACACTATAGGGTTGAATTGAAAATTCAGGAAAATCGTGTTGACATAAATGGGGCTTTAACCCCTTGAATGCTACAATGGTCCCCAACGCGTTGCTTTGGCAATGTGTTTGCATTGTCTGTAGAATTCATGGAATTAGTAGCCTCATTGAAATCAATGGACATTTTCAAAGAAATCAGTTTAACCCTGTGGACACCTATGAGGAAGGAGTGGGCTGCACAATACCCAATGTGGAAGGTTTCCAAACAGATATTAACCCTTTGAATGACAGAGGTACGCAGAGCAATGTGCTGCATATCTCTAAGGGTTAATGGGCTTAACCCTCTGAGTGCCAGAGAGGTATCCAAGGCATTGCAACAGCACTCAAAGGTTTAAATTGAAACAAAGTGAGTCCAATCAGCCCCAGTTCTTACTGTGGAAACTGAAGAACTGTGTTGTAACCTATTCCCCAGCAGACTCCACTCACCTGATTCCAATCTGCCTCTGAATGTCCCAGTGCATTATGGGACAGGTGGTGGAAACAGAAGTTTTTATGCTCTTTGAAAGAAGTGATCAATGTGTGGCTCCCCAGCTAAGCGGGAGCTGCTGGTTGGTGGGTTATATTATTGTGCCATGAGTTGTTTACTGTAGGAGTTGTAAGTCGAGAGAATTGATGTAGCAGTAGGTGAGTTGTGGATGAGAGGGTTAACCCTTTGAGTGCCAGAGAGGTATGCAACGCATTGCTTTGCAATGTATGCGTACCCCTCTGGCACTCAAAGGGTTAAGACTGATGTTGGGGGGCGGGCTAACTCTTGTTATGACCGTTGGGCGTACGTGTGTGAAATGTAGACACACTGATAAACACAGACATATGCAACACACAAGCAGACACATACACACAGTGAGCGGCAGAAACATGCAAAAGACATGCAGACACACCGGAGATGCACACATGGGCATACATATGTAACAGATGTACACACACGCAACATATATGCGCAGAAACACATGCGTGCATGAGGTGTGCACCCCTCTGGCATTCAAAGGGTTAAGGTATAGAGAGGCATGTCAGAGTTAAATAGCAGTGGGAAGTGTATTCGTACCTGGGAACTTTGACTTGCGGAGTCCCTGGAGGGGACTTCTGTGGTGCTGATGTGGAGAGACAAATGGGGCAATCTGGGTTAAAAGTGGGTGGGGCTTAATCGCAAGTAAGGGCGGGGCTTAACATAAATGTGAAAAAGTGTTCGTAATAGGCTGGGGAAGGAGGAGAAGTGGGAGGTAAATGCAAGTTTACAGTGTGAGGGGTTTGAACACACTCACTGAGGGGTAAAATTTGATACAAAACCCTGTGGCAGTCAGTGGGTTAAGTGTGTACCTGATGGCTGTCTGTCCTGTGTCTTGCATGGCAAGACAGTGAAGAAGTAATTGAGCAATGAGGGCCCACCTTAACCCTTTGAGTGCCATTTTGTTCCCCTGGTGCTGCAGCACCCTTCAGTGGCTGTACTACAGGTCCTTCTGAGGCCACTGGGAGTCAGGGTGAGTGACTGTGTGTCAGCCATATTTCTTTCTGGCTTTGTGTGTGTGTTTGGTGCTGTGTGTGTGAGTGGGGCATGTGTGTGTGTGTTTGGTGCTGTGTGAGTGGGGCATGTGTGTGTTGTGTGAGTGGGGCGTGTGTGTTTGGTGCTGTGTGAGTGGGGCATGTGTGTTTGGTGCTGTGTGAGTGGGGCATGTGTGTGTGAGTGGGGCATGTGTGTGTGAGTGGGGCTTGTGTGTGTTGTGTGAGTGGGGCATGTGTGTGTTTGGTCCTGTGTGAGTGGGGCATGTGTGTGTTTGGTCCTGTGTGAGTGGGGTATGTGTGTGTTTGGTGTTGTGTGAGTGGGGCATGTGTGTGTTGTGTGAGTGGGGCGTGTGTGTTTGGTGCTGTGTGAGTGGGGCATGTGTGTTTGGTGCTGTGTGAGTGGGGCTTGTATGTGTGTGTTGTGTGAGTGGGGCATGAGTGTGGTGCTGTGTGAGTGGGGCATGTGTGTTTGTCTGTGGTGTAGTAGCAAGTGGCATCCATTTTGTTTTTTTTCTGACTTTGATAGTGGTGGGCAGGCTGCATAGTGGGGACGGGCCAACTCCCTGCATGATTTTCACACCAGTAGCAGTGGCCTTCGCCCACTGCAACTGGTGTGAATATCATGCCCCCATTGAATCACCCAATGGAGCAGTAACTCCTCCTTTCTGCCAGCCCTGGGTGTGTTTTGGCAGGCACAAAGTCTTCTTTTATATATACAGACAATGGTGAATATAGCCTATTTATTAAAAAGATATGGATTTATTTATTAAACAAATCAGAGACCATACTGATATTTACTATACTGGCAGACAGGCCTTACTGGCCTACTAGTTTATGTGTGCTAGCTTAATTTGTGGTCACAGTATGGATCCCAAGAAATGTATGAAAACATAATTTACCACTATATTAGTTACCTAAATATTCACAGTTTTTAAAGGGGTCAGTGCTTCCTAGGACACAACTGAGATGAGTGCGCTCTCCAATAATATGCTGGGGACCTCTCAATCCTCAAAGGTGGTAAATTAAGTCTTGTTTATATCACTGAAAATTTTCATTTGTCCCCTATTCTGCAGTGTTTGCACCAGAATTGCTTAACTTTATTAAAGGGATAGTAATACTTAAAATGTAAAAAAAAAAAAATATGTTGTACGGTATATCCCCCTGAGTAAAACAAGGGTATTCCCACTGCTGAAAAATGTTTTATTCAATAGTTATAACAGCTCAAAGTTTAATTTTTTAGGTGCAATATCACAGTGGCCTGAAATTGTACAGTAGCGCTGTTGCTACACCATCCTATGGAGATTTATGGCCCCGAGACCAGAGCTGTCCATAGGATGGTGTAGCAACAGCTCCACTGTACAATTTCAGGCCACTGTGATATTGCATCTAAAAAAATTAAACTTTGAGCTGTAATAACTTTTGAATAAAACACCTTTCAGCAGTGGGAGTACCCTTGTTTTACTCAGTGGGATAACCCCTACAACATATATATATTTACATTTTAATTATTACTATCCCTTTAAAGTGCTTATGGCCCTTATTAGATAAATAAGTGAACCAAATAAGAGATGGGAACACTTACAGGTCGGGGAAGTACAATGTTCCTAAAAGGCTAAGGGCTTGAGCCATTCTATTGCATAACTAGCGTTATGTGCAACACAACTGCACAATTACTAGAAGAAACATTAGTATCACTTCATATCCAAGGTGTGCAACAAGACCAGGGGGTTTAAACACCAGGTGTGAGGCTTTATCTGACTTAGCTACTGCCTAGAAAATTCTCTACTTGCAGTGTCTCCAGACCCAAATTCCAATTTTACTTTGATTCTTCCAGAGTGTGTTGTCAATATCCAATGGCTTCACAACATAACTTGAGTGAAACCAGTAGCATGTCTGGACTGTGACCAACAAACTGCTGTAGTCTATACATCTGGTAATGTTTTCAAATATATGTCTACATCTGGTTGTCATCTCAAATATATGATATGTTGGTTATGTGGAAAATGGGCCATGACAACTGTTCCTACAGTGCATATTGGGACAGTTCATTAATGTGCACCATAGATGTCCCCATGTGAACTTTTGGTTTCTTATAAATTTAGTTTGTCGATTTACATATTGAACATTTTATAGAAGGGGTAGGCAACCATCAGCACGGCAACTGTTGGAGACTATTACACCTACAACCCCAATATAAGAGAGATGCACTAAGGTGTGTTAAAGAGGTGGTAAAGTGGAGATGACTTCTCCATTGATATCACTTCTCTAAGTCCTATATTATTCAATGGAGCCCATTCTCTAAGATCTCTCCCACTTTGAAGATATTAGTGCATAGGCTTCATAGTATAACATAGGAACCGGAGACATGATATCACTGGAGAAGTCATCCCAGCGTTATCACCTCTTTCTTCATACGCTTTTACACTCCTGTAGAGTATTTTGTCATCAAAAATCATATTTTTCTTTGACAGAGAACTGCCCATTGACTGCTGTTTCAGGAATTGATCCCATATGCTTAACCATGAAAAAATAATAACAACCTATTCTTATAGAGAGATTTTATCCCCATGGGGACTCTGTGTTAATAGTACTGCACAACATCATCCAGCATTGACACTGCAGCTATTACACAGTGTAACTCTCAGTGTTACAGATGAGATCGTTTGTTATGTCACCGATATTTGAGTTTCCATTGATGTATTTGTGGCTTCACGTATGTTGTCAGCAATAGACGTGGAGAAGTGGATTTAAGTTTGAAGAATGTAACCTGTATTTTGCGAATCTAATTAAAGCCACAGTTAAGATCTTACTCAGTTTTTTTTTTTTACATTGAATTTCCATAGGTTTTTTGTTTATTTATTTTTTAATAAAGTTGTACATTGGTGCAATTGGATTGCTCCAGTTACCACTTTACTTAAAGTGGCGCAGTTTTGGAGCAAGCCAACTGTACCATAAGGATGAAATATAAAGTGCTGTTGCTTTTAAAGGGATTGTAAAGTCTAAACACAACTATATCGCTGAGTCTTTAGATTATAAGAAACACATTGCGCTGTTTAAAAACACTTTCTTTTGTGTGATTCTAAAGTTCCTGTCAGTTAGAACTATCAGGAAGTAAACACACAGTAAATTCACTTCCTGATTATTTGAACTGTTATAACTTTAGAATAAAACAACTGACAGTGGTCTGAGTACCCTTATTTTAGTCAGCAGTAAAAGCCCTATAACATACAGGTTTTTATTTAAAAAAAAAAAAAAAAAAAAAAAAGCAACACAGGCTAAGCAGGCGTAAATAACGCAATAAGGGGAAAGGAGTATTTTTTTATTTATGAAGAAAACCCTTGCTGCGCATGTTGTCTCTGTCCCCTGGTGGTAAACTAGTTTAGTATAATGCAAATAAGCAGTGTGGAGCATTTTTAAAAGTTCCATGAATTATAGCATTCCAGCCTCCAGTAGAGTCCGTATTGATTTGTAGTGACTTGATAGAGCAGGCATGATACTTATTATGCTAGTCTAAGGTATTGAGAAAACGGCCAATTACCACATTCAAGAGAGTAATTGATATCCGAGGATCAACTTTTATTATTCCATCGGTATAGTTATTTATCTCTCATCTTCTCAAAAAAATACCTTCATTCCATGTATTCCAGTTCATTTTATTATCACTGGTTCACTGTATCCATTTTTGTATCTACACTGATTTGTCTTTCAAGTATATTATTTTATTCTATCAAATTCATCTGCACGCTTCCAGATGTTCTCTTTTTCCATTTCAATCAGTTCATTTCTTTTCCACGGATGTGTGGTTTCTTCCTAGTTTTTCAGTTTCACGTGCTGTTTCTTTCTGAGGTTTTTTTTTTTTTTTTTCAACTTCATTATTTATGTGTTAACACAATAGATTCACATATTTTTTCATCCACAGATATAGAGCAGTTGGTATTTTTCTTTGGACTGTTTAGTCATATTATGAGAGTATATAAATGATTAGCTATCATGGTGCCCGTGCTCCCCTTGCGACTTTCTGTCAGTCTACACTGTACTTTACTCCTATTGGCTATTCTGTGCTTGTCCCGCCCAGTATGGCCTTTATATACTGGGCTCTGGCACCCCTCCGGTGCCCTTTTGTGGTGTTCCTGTACCAGTGCTTGTTCCTGCTCTGTTTCCCAGTGTACCGACCCGGCCTGCCTGACTACTCTGCATCTCGTCTCCTGCCTGTGAACCGACCCGGACTGCCTGACCATTCTTCTATGCCTGCTCCTGTGTACTGACCCGGGTTGGCTGACATTCCTGCTCCTTGATTTGACCCAGCTTGGTTGACGTTCCTGTTCCTGTGTACTGAACCAGCTTGGCTGATGTTCCTGCTCCAGTGTACTGACCCGGCTTGGTTGACGTTTCTGCTTTGCTGCCTCTGTGTCGCCTTGGCGACATTCCTATCGATCAGGCATTTGTGACTCTTCCGGTTGGTTGCGACCTCAGGGCGAGTTGCTCAGTCAGTCCTGTCACGGTAGTGTACCACTGGTCTTGTCTCCGTTACTGCTCCTGCAGAGCGCTAGTGGCCTAGTCTCCGTTACTGCTACGGCAGTGTGCCATTGGCATTGTCTCCGTTACTGCTCCTGCAGAGTGCAAGTGTTCTAGTCTCTGTTACTGCTACAGCAGTGTGCAATTGGCCTTGTCTCCGGTACTGCTCCTGCAGAGTGCAAGTTGCCTTGTCTCCTTTACTGCTACGGCAGTGTGCCATTGGCCTTGTCTCCGTTACTGCTCTTGTAGAGTGCAAGTGGCCTAGTCTCCATTACTGCTACGGCAGTGTGCCATTGGCCTTGTCTCCGTTACTGCTCTTGCAGAGTTCAAGTGGCCTAGTCTCCATTACTGCTACGGCAGTGTGCAAGTGGCCTAGTCTCCATTACTGCTACGGCAGTGTGCAAGTGGCCTAGTCTCCATTACTGCTACGGCAGTGTGCAAGTGGCCTGGTCTCCGTTACTGCTACGGCAGTGTTATATGTTACTCAGTTTCTGATACTACTCTGGTAGTTCACGTTTGTCTGCTAACCTATTACTGTGCATTACTTATCCTTCAGCTCTCTATTTTGAGTGAGCTCCATCACAGACCTCTCTTCACATGGGACTATTTACACTTGTTGAAGACCATTAACCCATGCAGTACCTATCTCCTGAGAATTCATTGTATTTTGCCAGACCTGTGTCAGTATATTCTGTTTTGGACTCTATGGTTATACTGGACCTGTGTGGGCATATGTATTTGTAACCTGTCGTGTGTCTGTATTATTCTGTTTAAATACTGCAGGACCTGTGAAGGTTATTTTATTACTGTGATTTCAATAAAACTGTGTTTTATCCTAAACCACTGTGTCTGTGTGTCAAACAAACTGTTACAGTAGCACTGTCACAGTATAAATGAATATCCGTGTATATGTTGTTTCTTATATGGGTTAATGAGTCTTCAGCATATTTGGGAATCTGTGGATTTGTGAGACTTCAGACATCCGTTTCTTTATTGGATTCCTGATGCCAACTGATTGTTGAATTGTGCCAAAATCTGAGGTGTGGTTTAAATACTCACCATGGTTGTTTATATGTCAGACATATATTTTTTACCTTTTATGATTTATGGTTTAATTCAAAATTTTTATTATAGATTTCGAGAAAAACAATTACAAGTCAAACAGTAGCAGTGACTATTACAGCTACACCAAAAATATGTAAGTATGCCAGTGTAGATGGGCCAACCACCCACAAAAGAACTGCATATGCTAGGATACTCAATCACCTGCCCACAGAGCGTCATGGAGAAAACAGAATGGTAAGGATATCGTGGGGATCATGCAACTGCCCTAAAGATAAAGGAAGTAGCAGCCAATGGAAGAGAAAAAGAGGAGGAAGGGGGAAAGGATTAAGACACAACTGGTTATCAAAGTACTGGAGAGTAAAGAGAGACCCACTCATTGGACATACATCTCCACCTCAGTAGTCCAAAAAGGCCTCAAAGGAGCAAGAGGTCGTGACAAAAATCAGGAGGTAAGACATTGTCCACCCAAGAATCCCAAATACTGAGATATGAAGCTGAGGAGTTACGAGCATAAGCCGTTAGTGTCTCCATTTTTATAAGCTGCCAAAGTTTACTGTCTGTGTCAGATTTGGCGGTACCAACTTCCAATGATAGGCGATATGACACCTCGCCGCCACACATACCCTGTAAATAAGCTTGTTAGACGTGTTTGACAAGTCCAAGGATTTATAGGGTCTGTTTAAGAGGCCGGTTCAGGAGCCAGGGTAACCCCAAGTTCGGCACTGAAATTTCTAAAAGCATAGCCCCAAAGCAAAGACACAGAAGGGCAATCCTACTACATATGCCTATAGCTCTGCAACCTCTGTAGCATAGCGGCGAAGAGGCAGGGAAAATTTGAGACAGTCTAATTGGGCACAAGGGTTTAAAGTGTTAGTAATGTCTAAAAAAAAGGTTTTTTTTTGCATTTAGAAGAGCTTAAAAAGCTGAGCTAAATGCAAAAAAACATTTCTCTCAAACCGCTATGGTTTAAGAGATACAGACGTTTAAAGTTTGATGTCTCCTACTGACAGCTGTAAAGCTGTCAGCAGGAGATTCGTGTCGGTCGACACGGAGGCGCTTGAGAAGTGATGAGTTCTCGTTACTTACAAGGAATCCCTTCGTTGGAATGGTCTAAAATGTGTGCCTGCTGTTCAGGCGCAAGTTTTAGACCATTCCAATGAAGGGATTCCTTGTAAGTAACGAGAACTCGGCACTTCTCAAGCGCCTACGTGTCGACCAACACGAATCTCCTGCTGACAGATTTACAGCTGTCAGTAGGAGACATCAAACTTTAAACGCCAGTATCTCTTAAACCATAGCGGTTTGAAAGATATGTTTTTTTGCATTTAGCTCAGCTTTTTAAGCTCTTCTAAATGCAAAACGTTTTTTTTTTTAGACATTACTAACACTTTAAACTGTCAGTGTTATCCGTAATTGCTCTCTAGTCTTCAGGGTCCAGGGTTTCCCCAAGATCAGCCTCCCATTTCATATGATAGGTTGCGTGGGAATGCAACCGACAGAAGGTGGGAATAGATTTTAGAAATGGCTCCCTTACAACGAGGCGTTGAATTACATAAGACTTAATATAGTGTGCAACTAAGAGGTGGAGAACAGCCAAAATAGGACTGTATAAAGTGGCGGACCCGAATAAACGGAAAATATTCCCCAGGGGGTGCTTTGTAATGATTTCAAAACGAGTCCCATGTCATCAAGACCAAGGACAACATAAGGTCCTGCACTATGAGAATTCCCTTACCTATCCATCACATAAAGGTAGAAAAGGCAAGACCCGGTGGGAAATCCGGATTACCAAAAATAGAACAGAGCAAAGATTTAGAGGCTGTCAAGGCACCTCTAATACCAAGTTTATTCCAAAGAAGCAAAGTGGGACTGAGAAAGGGCGCCTCAGATCACAGCATCAGGGTCCACAATAATATGGACACTGGTATCATCGGGAAGGAGCATTGCTCCAATTTCACCCTCCGGGAAGGGGGGGGTCGACCCCGGTCTGCAGATGCAACGCTTTCACAAACTGCGCTGCCTTATAATGGGCCCAAAGGTTCAGAACCGAGAGTCCACCTGCAAATCGCTGTTGATCTAGAAGAAACAGACCTACCCAGGAATGTTTAGAAGTCCAAACAAAGAAAAGAATACACTTTTGTAGACAGAGGAGGTCTGTTTGTCGGCGTGAGATGGGTAAGGAACTAAATAGATACAGGAGTTTAGGTAACAGATTCACCTTGACCGCAATGATCCACCCTAACCAAGAAATATGAAAAGAGTCCCAGAGATGAATATCAGCACGTAGCACTTTAAATAACATAGCATCATATAGTCCGGTCAAAGATTTTGTGAACCTGATCCCCAGAACGGTGATCGACTTCGACTGCCATTGAAAATCGAAGTTTAGCGCCAAAAGCTTTTCCATCGCAGGCGGCAATGAAATATTCAGAGTCTCACATTTGGAGCTATTATTGCGGAAGCCTGACACTGAGGAGTATGTAGTCAAAAGGGAGTATAAATTTGGGAGTAAAGTCAAGGGAGATGTAAGCATCAACAACACGTCATGTGCAAACAAGCTCAACTTGTAGATCTCGCCTCCAAGCGATATGCCTTTAATATCCGGGTTCAATACATAAGGCGAAGAGCAATGGGGTAAGTCCTCCAAAGTCTCAGGTATGTTAATGAGACGTAGATTGGACCTGTGGGACCTATTATCAAGGTCCTCCACTGCATCCTGGAGCCATCTGTACCAAGAGCAAGGCAGCATAGGAGTGCTCCTAGGAGTGCAAAAGCTGTACACTGGACTGCAGCCCATCCGATAGATCCTTTTCCACCGACAGTAGTAGAACCCGGAGGGACTCCATATCCCGCTTAGTACACAATGGGGGAGAGTCTGGAAGGTCCCTGGATGGCTCACTGCTCCAGTCCCAGAGTCTTTTGTCTTGAAAAAAATCCACCAGCTGCCTAGATTTCTGTACTTTTCTCGACATTGTGATACCTCAGGGCTCTGAGGGGGTAAACAAAGCCGAAATAACAGGGTAAAGGGCTAATGAAAGCAACTTTTGGCACGGCAGGAGCAGGAGATTTAGCAGCACACGTCCATTCCGCTCGAGCAGAGGGCACACCCGCTATGATTTATGGTTTTAATGGTACATACCGTGCATGGTTTTGAGCTGCCATCTAAATTTTATTCATGTGTGTAGTTTTCAAATAAACATTATATGATAATTTTGTTATCGACCGTGTAGCAGATATTTCTTACAGTATAGCTATACAATATGTGGAGGGTTTTGGAGCTTCAAAAACACATACATATATTTTCTTCTTTTTGCCCTTGGTGGGAAGGATGTTTTTTTGTTACTCTGACCTGTACCCTATGACACTGAGAGGGAGAGTCAGTAAGCGGTTATAAAGTGGAGATGACTTCTCCAGTGATATCACTTCTCCAGTTCCTATGTTATTCTATGGAGCCAGTGCACTAAGATCTCCAAAGTAGAAGAAATCTTAGTGAATAGGCTCCATAAAATAACATAGGAATTGGAGAAGTGATAAACTGGAGAAATCATCTCCACCTTCTCACCTCTTTATCACTGCTTAGTGAATCTCCCCCGATATGTTTTTTCCCCCGTACATACCTATTTTTAACCCCTTAATTGCCCTTGACGGCCATAGTACGTCATGGGTCGATCTGAGTTAACGACCCATGACGTAGTATGACCGTCATGGAATTCCGGGTTCCCCCCGCGGCTGCACGCCATTCGGGGAGTCCAGAATCCTAATAAAAAATTTTAAAAAATGCTCCGTGGTCCTTTTCGTAACCTCCGCATGCCTGCGCGGCCGGTTGTTAAGGGGTTAATATAGGGCGCAATAAGGGGAATATTGCAAGTTTTCATACATATACACACATCTATATATAAATACACATACATTTATACATACATAAACAGGTACACACATACATACACACGTACATATAAATATATGCCAGAGGGTATCCAACACATTGTGGTACTCCTCTGTCACTCATAGGGTTAAATCATGGGTTTCCATAACTGCAAATCTATTTTGTAGGATGCATACTAAATACGGAGTACAATATCCAGGGAAACCTGCTGTTCAAAATTTAATGCAGTTCTTTTTATTGTAATTAAACAGCGTGAAGACTAGCTGGAGAATACATACAATAATTCTGTCTGAAGACATCCTTACGGCCCGAGAAAATAATTTATACATTTTTCTTTTTTTCCTAGTCATCACAAATACTTTTGTGCTTCGCAAAGCAAATTTTTGTGACATTTTAATTTAACTTCTGCTTAGTAGAACTGGATAATCATTACAGAGAAGCTGTGATCTTGTTGCAAAATAACTGACTTGCAGCCAGCGAACTGTAACCTCATGAATGTAGTGTAAGTTTGTCTTCCACAGTCACTGATAGAGGTGGGTGGTCTAGTAGCCAAGGACCTGGCAGATTAGGGTTTTAATTCTTAAAGGAAAAGATGATTTTTATATTTTGTTTAATGTCATTTATAAAGCTCCAAAGTATTGCTCAGTACATGTGCTCAGTTGACCCTTTCAGTGCCAGAGGAGGATGCAACGCATTACAAAGCAATGCATTGTGTACCCCTCTGGTTCTCAAAGGGTTAAAACACATAAAATACCTGTACAGGCTCATACCAAGTCTCATGAGTATGTTGTGTTGCAGTCAGTTAAAGGGATAGTAATGTTTCATAATAAAAGCAGCTCTAATTAATCATCATAGTATTTGGACCTTGGAGAGTGTTATTTCAGTTCTGTCAGAGATGTAGTTCAAGAGTAATTCAATGACAAAGTATCCCCCTCCTGCCCCTTTTACTGATGTAACACTGTTCAGCCAGATCAGAAGGGAGGTGCCCAGGTACACTGCAGAGAGGGACAATCTTCATTTAAGATAAGGGAAAAGCCTGAAAAACTTTCAAGGGGGGCAGGGCTTTCATTGTTCTCAAAGGAAGAAGATTGTCCCCTTCTGTTATCTGTCTGGTCTATGGACTGCATTCCACATCTGAGAAGAGATGGCTTACACTAGATAAAAGGGGGGGAGGGGGAACATTGCTTGTGAATATCTTTTAAACCATAAAGGTTTGAGAGATAAGACTTATATCATTCTTCATGTTTTTTTAATGCCTGCAAAATAAAATAAAGTTAAAATTAAGTATTACTATTCCTTTCAGGAACTTAGTTCAGTGTTAGCAAAACCCCTATATTTACCCTTTAAAGATTCTATCACCACAAGCTCAGTGCCACAGGATTGGTGAAGAGCTAACATAGTGCCTCTATTTAAGAAGGAAACTAAAACAGAACCTGGGAATTATAGACCTGTGAGTTTGACCTCTGTAGTGGGAAAACTGCTAGAAGGGATAATAAGGGACTATATTCAGAATTACAACACAAAAAATAAAATATCATTAGCAGGAATCAACATGGTTTTATGAAGAATAGATCATTCCAAACTAACCTTTTCAGCTTCTATGAGAAGTAAGCAGCAACCGTGATAATGGCAAGGCAGTAGATGTAGTATATCTAGACTTTGCAAAGGCATTTGATACAGTGCTACACAGAAGGCTGGGGTAATTTAGATTATACTAAATTATGCAAGGTCATTAATTCAGAACAGGATTTTCTCTCTACAGAGGGACTTACATACACTGTCAGATTGGGCAAACAAATGTAATATGAAGTTTAATGTGGGGAAGTGTAAAGTCATGCATTTGGGAGGAAACAATCCCAAGGCTACTTATGAACTTAATGTAATCATTTTAGGGGACTCGTTGCTAGAGAAAGACCTGGGTATCCTTGTCAACTACAAACTTGGAAACAGTGATTAGTGTCAAACAGCAGTAGCAAAGGCAAACAAAATCCTGTATTGCATAAAAAGAGGTATTGAAGAAAGAGTGGATAACATTATTTTGCCATTATACAAATCATTGGTAAGACCTCACCTTGAATATGCAGTACAATTATGGGCACCAGTTCTGAAAAAGGATATACTATAACTGGAGAGGGTACAGTGAAGAACAACAAAATTAATTATGGGAATGGAGGACTTGAGATATGAGGAAAGACTAGACAAACTTGGTTTATTTTCTCTAGAGAAAAGATGACTAAGAGGGGACCTTATCACATTGTACAAGTATATGAGAGGTCAATACAAGGATCTCTGCGGTGAGCTATTTATTCCAAGGCCTGATCAGGTGACCAGGGAACACCCCTTGAGATTAGAGGAAAGGAGGTTTAGACTTAAGCAGAGGACGTTTTTTTTTTCCAGTAAGCAGGGCCGGATTTGCCATAAGGCAGAGTAGACACCTGCCTATAGACGCACACCACCAAGGGGTGCCTGCCATTGGGATTTTTTTTTTTAATTAGCCACCTCGCTGGCTGCGCAGTAGCAGAACAACAATTCCCCTACCCAGCACCCACTCCATGTCACCCTCACATTCCCCCCCCCCCCCCCCGTTGTCCGTTTCCTACCTCCCTGGCAGGACAGGTCTGTGCCTCCTTTAGCACAGTCCTGTAGCTGCTGAGCTCACTCGTTGGCTCTTTAGGAATGCAGAGAGCTGGGAGATGACATGCCTACAAAATAAAATAAAGTTAAAATGAAGTATTACTATCCCTTTAAAGCAGAACTATCACCCTATATAAATTTCCCCCACAATAATTAGGCATATGGTGATTAGGTTCTTAACAGTGCTATTATCAGGCACAAGTACCCGGTTCTGAAGCAATCCTTCTTTTTCTGAGACTGACGGCCAGGCTTCTTGCTTTAGAGCCATCTGCATGCCTGCACCATCAGTCCCTTTGGGTACCTTAAAGGGATAGTAATACTTCGTTTTATCTTTATTTTATTGTGCAGGCATTAAAAAAACATGAAAAATGATATAAGTCTTATCTCTTAAACCTTTATGGTTTGAGAGATATTCACAAGCAAAGTTTCCCCTCCCGCCCCTTTTACCTAGTGTAAGCCATCTCTTCTCAGATGTGGAATCCAGTCCATAGACCAGACAGATAACAGCAGGGGACAATCTTCTTCCTGTGAGAACAATGAAAGCCCTGCCCCCCTTGACAAGTTTTTCAGGTTTTTCTCTTATCTTAATTGAAGATTGTCCCTCTCTGCAGTCTACCTGGGCACCTACCTTCTGATCTGGCTGAGCAGTGTTACATCAGTAAAAGGGGCAGGTGGGGGATACTTTGTCATTGAATTACTCTTGAACTACAACTCTGACAGAATTGAAATAACACTCTCCAAAGTCCAAATACTATGAAGATTAATTAGAGCTGCTTTTATTATGAACCATTACTATCCTTTTAAGGTACAATACAATACCTCCTAGAGGAGACAGGGACGGACAGTGCAGGTACGCAGACATCTCTAAGCCAAGATGTCTGCGTACAAGCCTGGCTGCCGGTCTCCAAAGAAGGAGGATTACTTCAGAACCGGGTACTTGTGTGAGATAATTGTGCTGTTAAGAAGTTAATCTCCATATGCCTAATTATTGGGGGGGCTTTATATAGAGTAGTAGTTCCACTTTAATGAGGTACATTTAATGACAGTAAAAGCTGTGTATGTAACAGGTCCACTTTAAGAAATGATACAATTTGTCTAATTTAGACACATCACCTTCAGTCAGTGAGAATGGCCTGGAGACATTGAACAACCAGTTTTCCCAGTTGTGTTTGTATATAAGACATACCAATAAAGCACCATTGTATCTCCCTACCAATGGGTCTCTGTATTGAAGACCCAGGTATTTCATTGGTTATATCAAGTAGTACAGTGGTAGTCAATTACTGGATCCCTTCCAGATTTGGGGACTACGACTTCCATCTGGTTGTGGTTAGGGTTGCCACCCGGTCGGTATTTTACCGGTAATTAGCACTGCTGAGCCGGTGCCGGTATAACCGCTATACCGGCAATAGAAAAGCCGGTATGAATGAACTCTTTTGCTCACTGCCACTGGCTCACTGTCACTAAGCCCTCCCTCACTCACTCAGCCATGTCCCGTGTCTTGAGTGGTGGTGAGATGCCCTGTTAGAACCTAAATGTGTGTAAGCGTAGCGGATTCGCGCAGGCTTTATGCGCATGCACGCATGTATGTGTATCCACTCCACCGTCCATTGCCTGCCTGGTAAGTAAAAAACTTACTACCACTGTCTGCTGCCTTCTTCCTGACTGTCCAGTCATGCTTGTTGTGTCTTGAGGTGCCTGTGTGTGGGTGATGCGCCGGCCCGCCACCCTGACATAGGTTCAGATCGTACTCCTAGTGACACTCATAAAGTTCCCTGCTCCTACCGGAGGATTTACCACCATGGCGGCAGATCCCGGTCTCGAACTCTAAATGGCTTCAATGATCCCAGCTTTAGGAGAACTTGTTGTAAGGTAAATAGGATACAGTTCTAAGACTATGCTCTAATCAGTAGGGGTGCACTTAGGACGATATGCATAAAATAAAAGTGGAGCAAATCTGGTAAACGCCAACTGTACCGGGTAATGTGTTCAGTTGTCCCATATACTGCTCAGGGTGCCTTCATGTCTGTCCCCTTTCTCACTTGGCACTAACTGTGCAGTGCCTACATGCTATGGTGCTTTCATGTCCCCCATTCTAGCAGTGACACCTGAATGCGTGCTTAAATGACAGAAGAATGAATGGCATTTTCAAATTCAGTTGATTAACCCTTTGAGTGCCAGAGGGGCACGGAATGCATTGCTTTGCAATGCATTCCGTACCTCTCTGGCACTCAAAGGGTTAACCCTTTCAGCGGCAGAGGGGTACCAAACGTATTGCACTGTTCTGGAAGTTAGGTGGTTAAAAAGAGCAGTTCTAATAGAAATAAACATTAATAGGAAATGAATACATTTGGAATTTTTGCAATTCCATTATTTGTCAGTGAGCAGTGTCCATTCCTGAGAACTTTTGAGATTAGGTCACTGTGTGTGTGTGTGTGTGTGTGTGTGTGTGTGTGTGTGTGTGTCTGTACCTGTGTTTGTGACTGTGTGTATGTGTTTGTATGCGTGTGTCTATGTGCATGTATATGCAGGTGTGTGTCTTTCTGTGAGTGTGTATATGTGTGTGTGTGTGTATGTATATATATATATATGTATATATATATATATATATATATATATATAAAATAATATGTGTGTGTGTACATTCATGTACGTGTGCTTGTGTGTGTCTGTATATGCGTTTATGTCTGTGTGTTCCTCAGGGTCATGCAACATTGAGTGTTTCTGACCCTTTTGTGGCTCCTCCCTTTCGTGACTCCTCCCATTTGTGGCTCCGCCCTCACCGACACAACTATGGTCGGAATTTTTTTGAGGAAAAGGTGGCAACCCTAGTTGTGGTTGATGGGAGCTGTAGTCACCAAAACGTAGACGTCCAACAATTGACTGTGCCTGGTGTAATACGATAACCATAGCTGGGAACTCAGAAGATTGGATCCTGAGATTCAGGGTCTGACCCAGATGTCAGGGTGAAGGGTCAGATTCTCAGAGTGAGAGTCCATTGGTACCTACTGTTTGATCTGCACAGACTGACTGCTTCTGTAGTCTTTACATTGCTGCCATTTCTACCAGAAAGACTGGGGAAGAAGTCTTACATGTCTGTGTACGTAAAAGCAGTGATATCGCTAAACTGTTCAGAAAGACAGAGTGAGAAGTCCTGATTCCCTTGTGTATACAAGCAGTGAGATCTCTAACTTGTACAGAAAGGCAGAGGGAGAAGTCCTGCTTATCTCTTGTGTATAAGCAATGATATCTAACAGTTGTACAGAAAGGGAGAAGTTCTTCCTGTCATCTGGAGATAGATCTCTACGTTGTACAAGCAGTGGTAATGCTAAATTGTACAGAAAGGTAGAGGGAGAAGTCCTGCTTATCTCATAAGCGTATAGAAAAGCAGAGTGAATAGTCTTGAATGTCTGTGTATAAGTAGTGAGATCTCTAAACTGTATGGAAAAGGAGAAGTCCTGCTTGTGTGCGTGCAAGCAGTGATATCTCTAAGTTGTACAGAAAAGCAGAGGGAGGAGTTATGTGTCTCTGTGTGTACAAGCAGTGATATCTCTAGTTTGTACAGTAAGACATGGGGAGAAGTCCTGCTTGCCTTGTGTGTACAAGCAGGGATATCTCTAGTTTGTACAGACAGACACAGGGAGAAGTCCTGCTTATCTTGTGTGTACAAACAGTGATATCTCTAGTTTGTACAGACAGACATGGGGAGAAGTCCTGCTTATCTTGTGTGTACAAGCAGTGATCTCTCTAGTTTGTACAGACAGACACATGGAGAAGTCCTGCTTATCTTGTGTGTGCAAGCAGGGATATCTCTAGTTTGTACAAACAGACACATGGAGAAGTCCTGCTTATCTTGTGTGTACAAGCAGGGATATCTCTAGTTTGTACATACAGACACAGGGAGAAGTCCTGCTTATCTTGTGTGTACAAGCAGTGATCTCTCTAGTTTGTACAGACAGACACATGGAGAAGTCCTGCTTATCTTGTGTGTACAAGCAGTGATATCTCTAGTTTGTACAGACAGACATGTGGAGAAGTCCTGCTTGCCTTGTGTGTACAAGCAGTGATATCTCTAGTTTGTACAGACAGACACAGGGAGAAGCAGGGCTGGATTTACATCTCAGGAGCCTGTAGGCACAGGAATTTGAAGCGCCCCATGCCCCCCCCCCCCCCGTGGGCCATCTGCACTGGATACCTCCACAGTGCTCCTAATCTCCACGTTGCCCACCCCATCATCTCCATATTGCCCTCACATTGCCCCCATCATCGCCACATTGCCCCCTATTAGCTCCAGCTTGCCACCATCATCTCATATATCACCCTCACATTGCCCCCATCATCTCCATATACCATATTGCCCTCGCATTGCCCTCATCAGCTCCATACTGCCCCCATCATCTCCATATACCATACTGCCTTCACATTGCCCCCCATCAGCTCCATATTGCCCTCACAATGCCCCCCGTCAGCTCCATATTGCCCCATCAGCTCCACAATGCCCCCCCATCAGCTCCACATTGCCCCCCCCCACCCCATCAGCTCCAACTTGCCCCCACCATCTCCACATTGCCCTCCATCGGCTCCAACTTGCCCCCCATTAGTTCCACATTGCCACCACCCTTTGTCTGTTTCCTACCTCCCTGGTAGAAGATCTGTATGTGCCTCCTTTGGTACAGTCTTGTACCTGATGGAGCTGCCGCGCGGCCTCCTATTCAGGAATGCAGAGCGATGGGAGATGTCATCTGCCAGCACTATGCATTCCTAAAGAGGCGACGAGGGAGATCCATCAGGTACAAGTCTGGGGGGGGCGGGCAATGTGAGTGAGTGCCGCCGGCGCAGCCATCGAGGTTGGTAGTTTTCTTTTTTTTTTTTTTTAAATAAATAAAAAAATAAAAAAAATTAAAAAATCCAAATGGCAGGCGCCCCTCGTTGGCGTGCGCCTGTAGGCAGGTGCCTACTTTGCCTAATGGCAAATACGGCCCTGGGGAGAAGTCCTGCTTATCTTGTGTGTACAAGCAGGGATATCTCTAGTTTGTACAGACAGACACAGGGAGAAGTCCTGCTTATCTTGTGTGTACAAGCAGTGATCTCTCTAATTTGTACAAAAAGACAAGGGGAGAAGTCCTGTTTATCTTGTGTGTACAAGCAGGGATATCTCTAGTTTGTACAGAAAGACAGAAGAAGAAGTCCTGCTTATCCTATGTGTACAAGCAGGGATATCTCTAGTTTGTACAGACAGACATGGGGAGAAGTCCTGCTTATCTTGTGTGTACAAGCAGTGATATATATAGTTTGTACAGACAGACATGGAGAGAAGTCCTGCTTATCTTGTGTGTACAAGAAGTGATATCTCTAGTTTGTATAAAAATACAAGGGGAGAAGTCCTGCTTATCTTGTGTGTACAAGCAGTGATATATCTAGTTTGTACAGAAAGACAAGGAAAGAAGTCCTGCTTATCTGGTGTGTACAAGAAGTGATATCTCTAGTTTGTACAGACAGACAAGGAAAGAAGTCCTGCTTATCTGGTGTGTACAAGAAGTGATATCTCTAGTTTGTACAGACAGACAAGGAAAGAAGTCCTGCTTATCTGGTGTGTACAAGAAGTGATATCTCTAGTTTGTACAGACAGACAAGGGGAGAAGTCCTGCTGATCTTGTGTGTATAAGCACTGATATCGCTAGTCTGTACAGTAAGACAGAAAGAGAAGTCATGCTTATCTCTTGTGTATCAGCAATGATATCTATATGTTGTACAGAAAGGCCATGGGCGAAGTTCTTCTTGTTATTTGTGAGATCTATGTTCAAAGATCTCTAGGTCAGCTCAATCTGAAACTTCACAGGTATGAAGATAAATGCCCAGATTTATCAAAGAGCTGGGAAAGCAAAGAATATGATACTCTCAGTCTAGTCCGCCTAATGGGAAACCCAACCCTGTGTTTTCTACAACTTCTATAAAACAGCAACTGTACAGTAGAAGTAAAGAGGAAATATAGTGTCTGGGGGACACAGACCAAGAAAAATACAGCTATAGAGCCAAGCAAAATCACATAATCATGTTGGTTCCTCAACAGTTCTCTGAAATGATCATGGACTATAATGTTGCCTAATGTATCAACAGAGGCTCTTTGTTGCAGATTGCAGGTCTGTAGGTGGTTTAGGAGGAAACCGCTGCAGATTATTTTCTGGAACCAACAAACAGTATTAACCCTTTGATTGTTAGTGGGGGTGAGCAACACAGTGGTGAGCAATAAACATATATTAACCCTCTGAGTGCCAGATTGTGGTGACCAATGCGTTGATGACCCCTCTTGCACTCAGATGGTTAATTCTGCATAATGTGGGAGGGAAGAAAATCAAGTAAACGGTCTCTGTTTATTATTATTATTGCTTCCAAGTATATTATACCATCAGAGTATTAATAAAGATACCAGTAATAATAATGATAATACCAGTTTATTAAAGGGATAGTAATACATCAGTTTTATAAATTTGAATCTTGTAGGTATTTAAAAAAGAAATTAAATGCCCCCAGTCCCATCTCTCAAACCTTTATGGTTTGAGAGATATTCGCTGTGAAACTTCCCCCCTCCCTCCCCTTTCCCTGACGTCAACGCTCCAGCTGACTGCAGGGCAATCCAGTCCCGGGACTGGCGGAGGCTCTTCAGCAGAGCTGAGATCCTGTTATTGAAGAAGAAATCCTTCACTGGAACAGTCTACAAAGTGTGCTTGTAATCTCGGCTCTGCTGAAGAGCCTCCGCTTGTTCAGGGCCAGGATTCCCCTGCAGTCAGCTAGAGCACCGACGTCAGGGAAAGGGGAGGGAGGGGGGAACTTTCACAGCGAATATCTCTCAGACCATAAAGGTTTGAGAGATGGGACTGGGGGCATTTAATTTATTTTTTAAATACCTACAAGAGTAACATTTGTAAAACTGATGTATTACTATCCCTTTTATAGTAATATTACCAGTAATACCAGTATATAATAATAATACCATTAGTTATAATAATTATATTCATCATAAAAACAACAGTAATATCTCTCTCTCTCTCTCTCTCTCTCTCTCTCTCTCTCTCTCTCTCTCTCTCTCTCTCTCTCTCTCTCTCTCTCTCTATATATATATATATATATATATATATATATATATATATATATATGTATATCACAAACTGACTCCACAGGGCTGTACAATAGGCTGACAAGACAATAGACCACTGTACAAGTGAGCTAAAATGGATGCCAGGTTATTTACAAAGTTATAATACATTGAAGGCAGAAGGAAAAAAGCGGCCCATGCTTGCTACAGTTTACGATGTAAATATAATCTATATATAGTTTAGAGGTGTGTAGGTGTGTCTGCAGTGAGCGGACAGGGACTGCCATTAGGGGAACACCTGCAGTGAGTGGACAGGGCCCACCATTAGGGGAATACCTCCAGTGAGTGGACAGAGCCCGCCATTAGGGGAACGCCTGCAGTGAGTGGGAAGGGTGTGCCATTAGGGGAACGCCTGCAGTGAGTGGACAGGGACTGCCATTAGGAGAACGCCTGCAGTGAGCGGACAGGGCCTGCCATTAGGGGAACGCCTGCAGTGAGTGGACAGGGACTGCCATTAGGAGAACGCCTGCAGTGAGCGGACAGGGCCTGCCATTAGGGGAACACCTGCAGTGAGTGGACAGGGCCTGCCATTAGGGGAACGCCTGCAGTGAGTGGACAGGGCCTGCCATTAGGGGAATGCCTGTAGTGAGCGGGCAGGGTCTGCCATTAGGGGAACACCTGCAGTGAGTGGACAGGACCTGCCATTAGGGGAACGCCTGCAGTGAGTGGACAGGGACTGCCATTAGGGGAACACCTGCAGTGAGTGGACAGGGCCTGCCATTAGGGGAACACCTGCAGTGAGTGGACACGGCCTGTCATTAGGAGAACGCCTGCAGTGAGTGGGCAGGGTCTGCCATTAGGAGAACGCCTGCAGTGAGTGGACAGGGACTGCCATTAGGGGAACGCCTGCAGTGAGTGGGCAGGGTCTGCCATTAGGAGAACGCCTGCAGTGAGCGGGCAGGGTCTGCCATTAGGGGAACACCTGCAGTGAGTGGACAGGACCTGCCATTAGGGGAACACCTGCAGTGAGTGGACACGGCCTGTCATTAGGAGAACGCCTGCAGTGAGTGGGCAGGGTCTGCCATTAGGAGAACGCCTGCAGTGAGTGGACAGGGACTGCCATTAGGGGAACACCTGCAGTGAGTGGGCAGGGCCTGCCATTAGGAGAACGCCTGCAGTGAGCGGACAGGGCCTGCCATTAGGGGAACGCCTGCAGTGAGTGGACAGGGACTGCCATTAGGAGAACGCCTGCAGTGAGCGGACAGGGCCTGCCATTAGGGGAACGCCTGCAGTGAGTGGACAGGGACTGCCATTAGGAGAACGCCTGCAGTGAGTGGACAGGGCCTGCCATTAGGAGAACGCCTGCAGTGAGTGGACAGGGCCTGCCATTAGGGGAACACCTGCAGTGAGTGGACAGGGACTGCCATTAGGGGAACGCCTGCAGTGAGTGGGCAGGGTCTGCCATTAGGGGAACGCCTGCAGTGAGTGGACAGGGCCTGCCATTAGGGGAACACCTGCAGTGAGTGGACAGGGTCTGCCATTAGGGGAACGCCTGCAGTGAGTGGACAGGGCCCGCCATTAGGAGAATGCCTGCAGTGTGTGGACAGGGACTGCCATTAGGGGGAACACCTCCATTGAGTGGACAGGGACTGCCATTAGGGGAACGTCTGCAGTGAGCGGGCAGGGTCTGCCATTAGGGGAACACCTGCAGCAAGTGGACAGGGTCTGCCATTAGGGGAACACCTGCAGCGAGTGGACAGGGTCTGCCATTAGGGGAATACCTCCATTGAGTGGACAGGGTCTGCCATTAGGGGAACACCTGCAGTGTGTGGACAGGGTCTGGCATTAGGGGAACACCTGCAGCGAGGGGACAGGGTCTGCCATTAGGTGAACACCTGCACTGAATGGGCAGGAACTGCCATTAGGGGGAACACCTGCACTGAATGGGCAGGAACTGCCATTAGGGGAACACCTGCAGTGAGTGGGCAGGGTCTGCCATTAGGGGAACGTCTGCAGAGAGTGGACAGGGACTGCCATTAGGGGAACACATGCAGTGAGTGGACAGGGACTTCCATTAGGGGAACGCCTGTAGTGAGTGGACAGGGTCTGCCATTAGGAGAACGCCTGCAGTGAGTGGGCAGGGTCTGCCATTAGGGGAACACCTGCAGTGAGTGGACAGGGACTGCCATTAGGGGAACGCCTGCAGTGAGTGGGCAGGGCCCGCCATTAGGAGAATGCCTGCAGTGTGTGGACAGGGACTGCCATTAGGGGGAACACCTCCATTGAGTGGACAGGGACTGCCATTAGGGGAACGTCTGCAGTGAGCGGGCAGGGTCTGCCATTAGGGGAACACCTGCAGTGAGTGGACAGGGTCTGCCATTAGGAGAACACCTCCATTGAGTGGACAGGGACTGCCATTAGGGGGAACACCTCCATTGAGTGGACAGGGACTGCCATTAGGGGAACGCCTGCAGTGAGTGGACAGGGTCTGCCATTAGGGGAACGCCTGCAGTGAATGGACAGGGTCTGCCATTAGGAGAACGCCTGCAGTGAGTGGACAGGGACTGCCATTAGGGGAACACCTGCAGTGAGTGGACAGGGACTGCCATTAGGGGAACGCCTGCAGTGAGTGGACAGGGTCTGCCATTAGGGGAACGCCTGCAGTGAGTGGACAGGGCCCGCCATTAGGAGAATGCCTGCAGTGTGTGGACAGGGACTGCCATTAGGGGGAACACCTCCATTGAGTGGACAGGGACTGCCATTAGGGGAACGTCTGCAGTGAGCGGGCAGGGTCTGCCATTAGGGGAACACCTGCAGTGAGTGGACAGGGTCTGCCATTAGGAGAACGCCTGCAGTGAGTGGGCAGGGTCTGCCATTAGGGGAACACCTGCAGTGAGTGGACAGGGTCTGCCATTAGGAGAACGCCTGCAGTGAGTGGGCAGAGACTGCCATTAGGGGAACACCTGCACTGAATGGGCAGGGACTGCCATTAGGGGGAACACCTGCACTGAATGGGCAGGAACTGCCATTAGGGGAACACCTGCAGTGAGTGGACAGGGACTGCCATTAGGAGAACACCTGCACTGAATGGGCAGGAACTGCCATTAGGGGAACACCTGCAGTGAGTGGGCAGGGTCTGCCATTAGGGGAACGTCTGCAGTGAGTGGGCAGGGTCTGCCATTAGGGGAACACCTGCAGTGAGTGGACAGGGACTGCCATTAGGGGAACGCCTGCAGTGAGTGGACAGGGTCTGCCATTAGGGGAACGCCTGCAGTGAGTGGACAGGGCCCGCCATTAGGAGAATGCCTGCAGTGTGTGGACAGGGACTGCCATTAGGGGGAACACCTCCATTGAGTGGACAGGGACTGCCATTAGGGGAACGTCTGCAGTGAGCGGGCAGGGTCTGCCATTAGGGGAACACCTGCAGTGAGTGGACAGGGTCTGCCATTAGGGGAACGCTTGCAGTGAGTGGGCAGGGCCTCCCATTAGGAGAACGCCTGCAGTGAGTGGACAGGGACTGCCATTAGGGGAACACCTGCAGTGATTGGACAGGGCCTGCCATTAGGAGAACGCCTGCAGTGAGCGGGCAGGGTCTGCCATTAGGGGAACGCTTCAGTGAGTGGACAGGGTCTGCCATTAGGAGAACGCCTGCAGTGAGTGGACAGGGACTGCCATTAGGGGAACACCTGCAGTGAGTGGACAGGGTCTGCCATTAGGGGAACGCCTGCAGTGTGTGGACAGGGACTGCCATTAGGGGGAACACCTCCATTGAGTGGACAGGGACTGCCATTAGGGGGAACACCTCCATTGAGTGGACAGGGACTGCCATTAGGGGAACGCCTGCAGTGAGTGGACAGGGTCTGCCATTAGGAGAACGCCTGCAGTGAGTGGACAGGGTCTGCCATTAGGAGAACGCCTGCAGTGAGTGGACAGGGACTGCCATTAGGGGAACGCCTGCAGTGAGTGGACAGGGTCTGCCATTAGGAGAACGCCTGCAGTGAGTGGGCAGGGTCTGCCATTAGGAGAACACCTGCACTGAATGGGCAGGAACTGCCATTAGGGGAACACCTGCACTGAATGGGCAGGAACTGCCATTAGGGGAACGCCTGCAGTGTGTGGACAGGGACTGCCATTAGGGGGAACACCTCCATTGAGTGGACAGGGACTGCCATTAGGGGAACGCCTGCAGTGAGTGGACAGGGACTGCCATTAGGGGAACGCCTGCAGTGAGTGGACAGGGTCTGCCATTAGGGGAACGCCTGCAGTGAGTGGGCAGGGTCTGCCATTAGGGGAACGCCTGCAGTGAGTGGGCAGGGTCTGCCATTAGGGGAACGCCTGCAGTGAGTGGACATGGCCTGCCATTAGGGGAAAGCCTGCAGTGAGTGGACACGGCCTGCCATTAGGGGAATGCCTGCAGTGAGTGGACAGGGTCTGCCATTAGGGGAACGCCCGCAGTTAGTGGGCAGGGTCTTCCATTAGGGGAACGCCTGCAGCCAGTGGACAGGGTCTGCCGTTAGGGGAACGCCTGCAGTGAGTGGACAGGGTCTGCCATTAGGAGAACGCCTGCAGTGAGCGGGCAGGGTCTGCCATTAGGGGAACGCTTCAGTGAGTGGACAGGGTCTGCCATTAGGAGAACGCCTGCAGTGAGTGGACAGGGACTGCCATTAGGGGAACACCTGCAGTGAGTGGACAGGGTCTGCCATTAGGGGAACGCCTGCAGTGTGTGGACAGGGACTGCCATTAGGGGGAACACCTCCATTGAGTGGACAGGGACTGCCATTAGGGGGAACACCTCCATTGAGTGGACAGGGACTGCCATTAGGGGAACGCCTGCAGTGAGTGGACAGGGTCTGCCATTAGGAGAACGCCTGCAGTGAGTGGACAGGGACTGCCATTAGGGGAACGCCTGCAGTGAGTGGACAGGGTCTGCCATTAGGAGAACGCCTGCAGTGAGTGGGCAGGGTCTGCCTTTAGGAGAACACCTGCACTGAATGGGCAGGAACTGCCATTAGGGGAACACCTGCACTGAATGGGCAGGAACTGCCATTAGGGGAACGCCTGCAGTGTGTGGACAGGGACTGCCATTAGGGGGAACACCTCCATTGAGTGGACAGGGACTGCCATTAGGGGAACGCCTGCAGTGAGTGGACAGGGCCTGCCATTAGGGGAACGCCTGCAGTGAGTGGACAGGGTCTGCCATTAGGGGAACGCCTGCAGTGAGTGGGCAGGGTCTGCCATTAGGGGAACGCCTGCAGTGAGTGGGCAGGGTCTGCCATTAGGGGAACGCCTGCAGTGAGTGGACATGGCCTGCCATTAGGGGAAAGCCTGCAGTGAGTGGACACGGCCTGCCATTAGGGGAACGCCTGTAGTGAGTGGACATGGTCTGCCATTAGGGGAACGCCTGCAGTGAGTGGGAAGGGTCTGCCATTAGGGGAACGTCTGCAGTGAGAAGGCAGGGTCTGCCATTAGGGGAACGCCTGCAGTGAGCGGACATGGTCTGCCATTAGGGAAACACCTGCAGTGAGTGGACAGGGTCTGCCATTAGGGGAACGCCTGCAGTGAGCGGACACGGCCTGCCATTAGGGGAACGCCTGCAGTGAGAAGGCAGGGCCTGCCATTAGGGGAACGCCTGCAGTGAGTGGACACGGCCTGCCATTAGGGGAACACCTGCAGTGAGTGGACACGGCCTGCCATTAGGGGAACACCTGCAGTGAGTGGACACGGCCTGCCATTAGGGGAACACCTGCAGGGAGTGGACAGGGCCTGCCATTAGGGGAACGCCTGCAGTGAGCGGACACGGCCTGCCATTAGGGGAACGCCTGCAGGGAGTGGACAGGGCCTGCCATTAGGGGAACACCTGCAGCGAGTGGGCAGGGTCTGCCATTAGGGGAACACCTGCAGCGAGTGGGCAGGGTCTGCCATTAGGGGAACACCTGCAGCGAGTGGGCAGGGTCTGCCATTAGGGGAACACCTGCAGCGAGTGGACAGGGTCTGCCATTAGGGGAACACCTGCAGCGAGTGGACATGGTCTGCCATTAGGGGAATACCTCCATTGAGTGGACAGGGTCTGCCATTAGGGGAACACCTGCACTGAATGGGCAGGAACTGCCATTAGGGGGAACACCTGCACTGAATGGGCAGGAACTGCCATTAGGGGAACACCTGCAGTGAGCGGGCAGGGTCTGCCATTAGGGGAACACCTGCAGTGAGTGGACAGGGACTGCCATTAGGGGAACACTGCAGTGAGCGGGCAGGGACTGCCATTAGGGGAACACCTGCAGTGAGCGGACAGGGTCTGCCATTAGGAGAACGCCTGCAGTGAGTGGACAGGGACTGCCATTAGGGGAACACCTGCAGTGAGTGGACAGGGTCTGCCATTAGGGGAACGCCTGCAGTGTGTGGACAGGGACTGCCATTAGGGGGAACACCTCCATTGAGTGGACAGGGACTGCCATTAGGGGGAACACCTCCAATGAGTGGACAGGGTCTGCCATTAGGGGAACACCTGCAGTGAGTGGACAGGGTCTGCCATTAGGGGAACACCTGCAGTGAGTGGACAGGGACTGCCATTAGGGGAACACCTGCAGTGAGTGGACAGGGACTGCCATTAGGGGAACACATGCAGTGAGTGGACAGGAACTTCCATTAGGGGAACGCCTGCAGTGAGTGGACAGGGTCTGCCATTAGGAGAACGCCTGCACTGAATGGGCAGGAACTGCCATTAGGGGAACACCTGCACTGAATGGGCAGGAACTGCCATTAGGGGAACACTTGCAGTGTGTGGACAGGGACTGCCATTAGGGGGAACACCTCCATTGAGTGGACAGGGACTGCCATTAGGGGAACGACTGCAGTGAGTGGACAGGGCCTGCCATTAGGGGAACACATGCAGTGAGTGAACAGGTACTTCCATTAGGGGAACGCCTGCAGTGAGTGGACAGGGTCTGCCATTAGGGGAACGCCTGCAGTGAGTGGACAGGGCCTGCCATTAGGGGAACACATGCAGTGAGTGAACAGGTACTTCCATTAGGGGAACGCCTGCAGTGAGTGGACAGGGTCTGCCATTAGGAGAACGCCTGCAGTGAGTGGACAGGGACTGCCATTAGGAGAACGCCTGCAGTGAGTGGACAGGGTCTGCCATTAGGAGAACGCCTGCAGTGAGTGGGCAGGGTCTGTCATTAGGAGAACACCTGCACTGAATGGGCAGGAACTGCCATTAGGGGAACGCCTGCAGTGTGTGGACAGGGACTGCCATTAGGGGGAACACCTCCATTGAGTGGACAGGGACTGCCATTAGGGGAACACCTGCAGTGAGTGGACAAGGTCTGCCATTAGGGGAACACCTGCAGTGAGTGGGCAGGGTCTGCCATTAGGGGAACGCCTGCAGTGAGTGGACAGGGACTGCCATTAGGGGAACACATGCAGTGAGTGGACACGGCCTGCCATTAGGGGAATACCTGCAGTGAGTGGGCAGGGACTGCCATTAGGGGAACACATGCAGTGAGTAGGCAGAACTTGCCATGAGAAATTTGTACAGTGTGTGTGGGCATCACCTACCATTACAAGAAAAACATGTACTGAGTGGGAAGAGCTGCAGAGGGTGGGTCCTGTTATTAGGGGAACCTCTGCTGTTAGAAGTTGAGGCCTGTTATTAGTGGGACACCTGCAACGAGGGGTCAGAGCCTGTCATTGGAAAACTTGCCATGAGTAGACGGGTCTATTGTACTATTATTAGGGAAACACACCAAGTGGACGGGGACCATTATTAGGCAGCTGCAGTGGAAGGGCTGCACCCAGTACTTGGCTTGTGCTCACCTCCCTAGAACACAATTCACTCCAAATTACTGCAGACAGGCCCTTATCCACAAAAGAAAACGGGTGTAATTTTGGAGCAAACCAACAGGACCATGGGTGAGAAATTCCAGGAAATCCCAGTGAGTATAATATAAAGTTTAACCCCTTGAATGCAAGAGGTCTCCAAAACATTGCACTCAAGGAGTTAAAAATCCCATTTAACTCATTACAAATGTTTTCTTCCCTGTAGTACAACTGGTTCGTTCCACAATCACTTCTCATTTGTTTTGGGATAAGGCCCAGAGCCTGATCAATACAACATTACAATGCACTGGAGACCTCTCTACATACTTAGGATCCTTCAAGCACAAGCACCCCGGAGACTCAAAGAGGGATGGGGAGTGTCCAGGTGACATGAGCAACATCATAATACTGATGGGGCTTAATGGTGTTGGGTGGGATTGGGAGGCTGAAAGGTGGAGTTTGATCTGAAATGGGTGGAGACATGGGAGGAACAGGGCAGGAGTAGGCAGAACTGGTATGGGAGTGGGCGGAGTTAACAGGGAAATCAGCATGCCAGAAAATCAGCCTCTGTCCCCGAAGGCCCTGTAATAACGTCTGAAAACTGGAGTCAGCTGGGCAGATCCGCAGAGTTTCCAGGCATGTCTCTCGAGCATACAAAGGGTTAAGAAAGCTAAGTACACAGATTATTTATAGAACAGATGTTTTAAACTACTCCACACAGCACTAATGTGTAAAACAGCTGGGGGATTTCACCATATCCTCTTCTCTTACTATGAGTGAAGCATGGCCCAGTGTTCACTTCAGATCGGCTTATATCAGATTGCTAAATATTTTACCCCGTGATCATCACATAATCACTTTCCCTTGAACCCATGTGAAGCAGTATTTAATTATATTTAGCTATCATGACATTTTTCTATATTCCGTGCATGGTCCTGGGCAAAGTATATAGTAAGTGGTCCTCTTAACCCACTATTTGCTAGAGAATGTTGAGTTCACACCTAGATTCACACAATGCTAAGTTCTTGCACATGCCATACTTTGAGAAAACAAGTTTTTGCACACACACACGCAATGACCTGTATGGTGTGATGCAAGATCACAGGGGGAGAGGGAGGTAGAGAGGATTCCAAATTTTGATGCATGTGAAAAAGCATTTCTAGTGTGTGTGGTGTATATGTGTGTTAATGGAGTGTATGTGGTGTGTGCTAGTGTGCACGTGGTGTGTGTATGGGGTGTGTGCTAGTGTGCATGGGGTGTGTGCATTTGGGTGCACGCCCTTGGCAGCTGCACATTTTCTCCTACTGATTCATTGTTTAAACAACCCTGATTCATAGATTATTTTTAAAATATCCTTAACCCTTTGAGTGCCAAACGGTTAAAAAGTGTAGCTTTCTCCCCCAGAGATTGTCTTGACATACTTGGATACTATCCTCACTGCTACCAGATGTCTGTTCGCACGGCGTGGAAATCTGCCGCTCTCCCATCCCTATCTGTCCCGTGTATCTCACATTGTATCTATGGAGCATCTGACAGCTAAACTCAGAGGATCCAACGATAAATATCTGGCAATCTGGAGCATTTGGAATCTAGCTTTGGAATCCTCAGTTCTCTCTGTGTACTTTGATCACCTGCACACCTGTTCGATATGACTGTAGCTCCCTTTTGGTATCCAGCCTCTACCCTATGACCTTTACATATGCTCCTTCCCTTCTCATTTTTTTTGTGTGTTTGTGTGTTTTACTGTATGTTTGTGGTACTGTATGTGTATGTGTGCTTGGTCCCAGTATGGTGCACTGGATACTTTCTTTTATCTGCTTTTATAATATGTCATAGTCAGGTCTTGATTATTGTCCATTACACCATTATTGTGATTTTATATGTTCTTGATTGGTGACTTTTCTTGCCATACTTCATGATTTGTCAACACCAAACTTCTGTATATTGTTTGTTATGCTGTTTTATATACACCTTGTAAAACCCAATAAAAATTATTTGTTATAAAAAAAAAAAGTGTAGTTTTCTGTTTCATAGCTTTGCGGATCTGAGCAGACTTCTAATACGTCTATGTAGAAAAGTGATGTGGAGCAATTCTGGGGCTAGCCGACTGCACCATAGGAGACAAATAGAAAGTTCCCAAAGCACAATTGACTCAAATGGAGTTATCATCCAATCCAGTCCAATGCAGTTCTAAAAAACCTATATAGCATTCAACAGGGTAAACTGCCCATTTAAATCAATGGTAATTTTTATTCTTCCACTACAACTCAGTTGATTTGCTCCAGAATTGTTCCACTTTGCCTTTCTACATAAGGTACTGTGTTTTTGACTTCCCAATTCTTGCTGGGTTGTTGTTTACAATATTTAAAGAAATACCATATCCCTATAACATAAAGTCCTAGAATGCGTTGCTCACTGTGTGCGTAACCGCACATGCGCAGTAGGAACTCGCAGAACGAGCTGATCGAGAGCGGAGAGCTCCAGAAGGCTGACAGCCTGTCTGTGCTCCTGGCTCCAGGGCAGCAGCGGAGGCGGCTGGGTGACAAACTGTCACCCAGCTCCTCCGCTGCTGCCCCGGAGCCGGGAGCACAGACAGGCTGTGAGCCATCCGGAGCTCCCCACTCCGGATCAGCCCGTGTATACGGGCTTTGTAACTAGCGTGTATAATATGTGTGTGTATGTCGTCATCATCTTCTGCCATTGTGGATCCACTGCAGAATAAAGGTCTCATCAGCAAGTTTCCAACAACTTGTGCTTTTTGATGCCACTGTGTACCAACAAGTGTGGTAATTTCATCTTCTCTTTAGTCTTCTTCTTTGGCATTTAGTACTGAGTGGAATCCATTCCAGAATCCGTTTGGTCCATCTTCCATCAGGTCTTCTTGCTATGTAGCCTGTTCATTTCCATTTTAGGAGCTTTACACTTTTAACCCCTTAAGGACCGGCGCGTGCATTCGCAGCCGGCACTTGAGGACCACAGGGCTTTTTTTTTTCTGTTCAGGGCTTCTGGAGCGGCAGGCAGCCGGGCCTGGAGCCCTGAACTCCATGACGTGCCAGGACCATCACTGGTCCTTATGTGCCGGACCGCCGTGACGTTCCTGGCATGTCAGTGGTTGTTAAAGGGTTAGTGATGTCATAGACCTTTGTTGGGTGACACATCCATGCACACATTTTTCGTTCTCTTTTTATGTACAGGATTTGCTGTTCCATACTTCTTGTAACCTTGAAGGGATAGTAATACTTAAAAAGTAAAAAAATATATGCTGTAGGGTTTATCCCCCTGAGTAAAACAAGGGGACTCTCACTGCTGAGAGATATTTTATTAAAAAATTATAACAGCTCAAACTTGAATTCTTTAGGTGCAATATCACAGTGGCCTGAAAATTTACAGTGGAGCTGTTGCTACACCATCCTATGGAAATTTATGGTCTACAGACCAGAGTAGTCTATAGGATGGTGTAGCAACAGCACCACTGTAAATTTTCAGGCCACTGTGATATTGCACCTAAAAAATTCAAGTTTGAGCTGTTATAGTTTTTTAATAAAATATCTCTCAGCAGTGAGAGTGTTCTTGTTTTACTCAGGGGGATAAACCCTACACCATATATTTTTTTACATTTTAAGTATTACTATCCCTTTACGTTTTTTTATGGCTTTGGCATTGTGTCCATGTTTCACAGCCATACGTAAGAACTGGGAGGACACATCGGTCAAAAACCTTTCGCTTGAGGCAGAGGGGTAAATTCATTTTTAAGACCGTACTACTAAGTTTACATATGCTTGCCATTCCAGTTTTATCCGTTACTCAGTTTCCATCATGGTGTTTCCATCTGTTGACATTTCCTGTCCAAGGTAAACATACTTGTCCACTGCTCCTGGTTTTTGTCCATCTACTGTGATGTCTCTAACGTAACTGAGAGATGCAGGGACTTTACTAAATGAAAAGAGAAGTCAAATGGATTAGTGGAGAGGTATAGGCACATGGAAGTGGGAGGAGCTTCTTCTAGAGTGCCCTGCCTCATATAGAGAAGCTCCTATACCCATGGTCCCTGTATCCCTCAGGTGACTAAGAGAAAAGGATTTACTGGGAAGTACAATAATCCCCTTTTTCCTTGGTATGGTAAATTTGTTAAACATGATTTATGTTTTGTTGATATTCACCTTCAGACCAACATTTTTTTTTTCTCTTGTATTTCTTCAATGAGTTCTTGAAGTTCTTCAGGACTGCTGGCAAGGTGTATGGTATTATCTGCAAAATGTAAGTGATGTGGGTAGTCTTTAACCCTTAGAGAGCCAGATGGGTATCCAGTGCATTGCTTTGCAATACGTTGGCTACCTCTCTGGCACTCAAAGGGTCCTATTTTGCCTCAATTTAGTTTGCAGAACATTTCTTCTAAACAACCAGAGAGTAGTTTTGGGGAGATTGTGTCAGCTTGTTGGATGCCTTTTGCTATGTTGATCTGAACTTTATCATTGTTCACCTGTATTGATGCAGATGCCTTTTCATATACTGATTGGAGGATATTGATGTAAGCTCTTTCTATTCCTTGGTTGATCGAGGCATCGGTTATTAATTTTTTATGAGTCAAAGACCTTTTCATAGTCAATGAAGACTATGCATTATGTAAGGTTGTATTCATTATGCTGGTCTATAACTTGTTGCATTGTCTGCATATTGTCCATTGTACTGAAACCGCTCATATAACGTGTGTGTGTGTATATATATATATATATATATATATATATATATATATATATATATATATATATATATATGCATCGCCATCTTAAATGAATACTAATGTTTCATCATAAAAGCAGCTCCAATTAATCTTCATAGTATTTGGACCATGGAGAGTGTTGTTACAATACTGTCAGAGTTGTAGTACAAGAGTAATTGAATGATAAAGTATCCCCCTTCCGCCCCTTTTACTAATGTAACACTGCTCACCTCAGAGCAGCAAGACTGTCCGGATGGATCGCAGAGAGGGACAATCTTCAGTGAGCATAAGGGAAAAACCTGTCAAGGGGGGCAGGGTTTTCATTGTTCTCACAGAAAGAAGAGTATTCCTTGCTGTGATCCATCTGGTCCCAGGACTAGTGCAATACGTTGCGTACCCCTCTGGCACTCAGAGGGTTAACACTTTGAATGTTGATGCCCAATGCATTGCTTTAAAGACCTCTCTAGAATTTAAGGGGGTTAAGCCTTTGAGTGCCGGAGTAGTATGCAACACATTGCAAAACAATGAGGTACACGGCCATATGGCACTCAAACAAGGAGTTTATTCAGTGATTCCCAGTACTTTATTCTTCAGGGCACTCCTAATACACAATCTAGGTTCTTCAGGGCACTCCTAATACACAATCTAGGTTCTTCAGGGCACTCCTAACACACAGTCTAGGTTCTTCAGGGCACTCCTAACACACAATCTAGGTTCTTCAGGGCACTCCTAACACACAGTCTAGGTTCTTCAGGGCACTCCTAACACACAATCTAGGTTCTTCAGGGCACTCCTAATACACAATCTAGGTTCTTCAGGGCACTCCTAACACACAGTCTAGGTTCTTCAGGGCACTCCTAACACACAATCTAGGTTCTTCAGGGCACTCCTAATACACAATCTAGGTTCTTCAGGGCACTCCTAACACACAATCTAGATTCTTCAGGGCACTCCTAACACACAGTCTAGGTTCTTCAGGGCACTCCTAACACACAATCTAGGTTCTTCAGGGCACTCCTAACACACAATCTAGGTTCTTCAGGGCACTCCTAACACACAATCTAGGTTCTTCAGGGCACTCCTAACACATAATCTAGGTTCTTCAGGGCACTCCTAACACACAGTCTAGGTTCTTCAGGGCACTCCTAACACACAATCTAGGTTCTTCAGGGCACTCCTAATACACAATCTAGGTTCTTCAGGGCACTCCTAACACACAGTCTAGGTTCTTCAGGGCACTCCTAATACACAATCTAGGTTCTTCAGGGCACTCCTAATACACAATCTAGGTTCTTCAGGGCACTCCTAACACACAATCTAGGTTCTTCAGGGCACTCCTAATACACAATCTAGGTTCTTCAGGGCACTCCTAATACACAATCTAGGTTCTTCAGGGCACTCCTAACACACAGTCTAGGTTCTTCAGGGCACTCCTAACACACAGTCTAGGTTCTTCAGGGCACTCCTAACACACAATCTAGGTTCTTCAGGGCACTCCTAATACACAATCTAGGTTCTTCAGGGCACTCCTAACACACAATCTAGGTTCTTCAGGGCACTCCTAACACACAGTCTAGGTTCTTCAGGGCACTCCTAACACACAATCTAGGTTCTTCAGGGCACTCCTAACACACAATCTAGGTTCTTCAGGGCACTCCTAATACACAATCTAGGTTCTTCAGGGCACTCCTAACACACAGTCTAGGTTCTTCAGGGCACTCCTAACACACAATCTAGATTCTTCAGGGCACTCCTAATACACAATCTAGGTTCTTCAGGGCACTCCTAACACACAATCTAGGTTCTTCAGGGCACTCCTAACACACAGTCTAGGTTCTTCAGGGCACTCCTAACACACAATCTAGGTTCTTCAGGGCACTCCTAACACACAATCTAGGTTCTTCAGGGCACTCCTAATACACAATCTAGGTTCTTCAGGGCACTCCTAACACACAGTCTAGGTTCTTCAGGGCACTCCTAACACACAATCTAGGTTCTTCAGGGCACTCCTAATACACAATCTAGGTTCTTCAGGGCACTCCTAACACACAGTCTAGGTTCTTCAGGGCACTCCTAACACACAATCTAGGTTCTTCAGGGCACTCCTAATACACAATCTAGGTTCTTCAGGGCACTCCTAACACACAATCTAGGTTCTTCAGGGCACTCCTAACACACAGTCTAGGTTCTTCAGGGCACTCCTAACACACAATCTAGGTTCTTCAGGGCACTCCTAATACACAATCTAGGTTCTTCAGGGCACTCCTAACACACAATCTAGGTTCTTCAGGGCACTCCTAACACACAGTCTAGGTTCTTCAGGGCACTCCTAACACACAATCTAGGTTCTTCAGGGCACTCCTAACACACAGTCTAGGTTCTTCAGGGCACTCCTAACACACAATCTAGATTCTTCAGGGCACTCCTAATACACAATCTAGGTTCTTCAGGGCACTCCTAACACACAGTCTAGGTTCTTCAGGGCACTCCTAACACACAATCTAGATTCTTCAGGGCACTCCTAATACACAATCTAGGTTCTTCAGGGCACTCCTAATACACAATCTAGGTTCTTCAGGGCACTCCTAACACACAGTCTAGGTTCTTCAGGGCACTCCTAACACACAATCTAGGTTCTTCAGGGCACTCCTAACACACAATCTAGGTTCTTCAGGGCACTCCTAATACACAATCTAGGTTCTTCAGGGTACTCCTAACACACAATCTAGATTCTTCAGGGCACTCCTAACACACAGTCTAGGTTCTTCAGGGCACTCCTAACACACAATCTAGGTTCTTCAGGGCACTCCTAATACACAATCTAGGTTCTTCAGGGCACTCCTAATACACAATCTAGGTTCTTCAGGGCACTCCTAATACACAATCTAGGTTCTTCAGGGCACTCCTAACACACAATCTAGGTTCTTCAGGGCACTCCTAATACACAATCTAGGTTCTTCAGGGCACTCCTAACACACAGTCTAGGTTCTTCAGGGCACTCCTAACACACAGTCTAGGTTCTTCAGGGCACTCCTAACACACAATCTAGGTTCTTCAGGGCACTCCTAACACACAATCTAGATTCTTCAGGGCACTCCTAATACACAATCTAGGTTCTTCAGGGCACTCCTAATACACAATCTAGGTTCTTCAGGGCACTCCTAATACACAATCTAGGTTCTTCAGGGCACTCCTAACACACAATCTAGATTCTTCAGGGCACTCCTAATACACAATCTAGGTTCTTCAGGGCACTCCTAATACACAATCTAGGTTCTTCAGGGCACTCCTAACACACAATCTAGATTCTTCAGGGCACTCCTAATACACAATCTAGGTTCTTCAGGGCACTCCTAATACACAATCTAGGTTCTTCAGGGCACTCCTAATACACAATCTAGGTTCTTCAGGGCACTCCTAACACACAATCTAGGTTCTTCAGGGCACTCCTAATACACAATCTAGGTTCTTCAGGGCACTCCTAACACACAGTCTAGGTTCTTCAGGGCACTCCTAATACACAATCTAGGTTCTTCAGGGCACTCCTAACACACAATCTAGGTTCTTCAGGGCACTCCTAACACACAATCTAGATTCTTCAGGGCACTCCTAATACACAATCTAGGTTCTTCAGGGCACTCCTAATACACAATCTAGGTTCTTCAGGGCACTCCTAATACACAATCTAGGTTCTTCAGGGCACTCCTAACACACAATCTAGGTTCTTCAGGGCACTCCTAATACACAATCTAGGTTCTTCAGGGCACTCCTAACACACAGTCTAGGTTCTTCAGGGCACTCCTAACACACAATCTAGGTTCTTCAGGGCACTCCTAACACACAATCTAGATTCTTCAGGGCACTCCTAACACACAGTCTAGGTTCTTCAGGGCACTCCTAATACACAATCTAGGTTCTTCAGGGCACTCCTAACACACAGTCTAGGTTCTTCAGGGCACTCCTAACACACAGTCTAGGTTCTTCAGGGCACTCCTAACACACAGTCTAGGTTCTTCAGGGCACTCCTAATACACAATCTAGGTTCTTCAGGGCACTCCTAACACACAGTCTAGGTTCTTCAGGGCACTCCTAACACACAATCTAGGTTCTTCAGGGCACTCCTAACACACAATCTAGGTTCTTCAGGGCACTCCTAATACACAATCTAGGTTCTTCAGGGCACTCCTAACACACAGTCTAGGTTCTTCAGGGCACTCCTAATACACAATCTAGGTTCTTCAGGGCACTCCTAATACACAATCTAGGTTCTTCAGGGCACTCCTAACACACAATCTAGGTTCTTCAGGGCACTCCTAACACACAGTCTAGGTTCTTCAGGGCACTCCTAACACACAGTCTAGGTTCTTCAGGGCACTCCTAACACACAATCTAGGTTCTTCAGGGCACTCCTAATACACAATCTAGGTTCTTCAGGGCACTCCTAACACACAATCTAGGTTCTTCAGGGCACTCCTAACACACAATCTAGGTTCTTCAGGGCACTCCTAATACACAATCTAGGTTCTTCAGGGCACTCCTAACACACAGTCTAGGTTCTTCAGGGCACTCCTAACACACAATCTAGGTTCTTCAGGGCACTCCTAACACACAATCTAGGTTCTTCAGGGCACTCCTAACACACAATCTAGGTTCTTCAGGGCACTCCTAATACACAATCTAGGTTCTTCAGGGCACTCCTAACACACAATCTAGGTTCTTCAGGGCACTCCTAACACACAATCTAGGTTCTTCAGGGCACTCCTAACACATAATCTAGGTTCTTCAGGGCACTCCTAACACACAGTCTAGGTTCTTCAGGGCACTCCTAACACACAATCTAGGTTCTTCAGGGCACTCCTAACACACAATCTAGGTTCTTCAGGGCACTCCTAATACACAATCTAGGTTCTTCAGGGCACTCCTAACACACAGTCTAGGTTCTTCAGGGCACTCCTAACACACAATCTAGGTTCTTCAGGGCACTCCTAACACACAGTCTAGGTTCTTCAGGGCACTCCTAACACACAATCTAGGTTCTTCAGGGCACTCCTAACACACAATCTAGGTTCTTCAGGGCACTCCTAACACACAATCTAGGTTCTTCAGGGCACTCCTAATACACAATCTAGGTTCTTCAGGGCACTCCTAACACACAATCTAGGTTCTTCAGGGCACTCCTAACACACAATCTAGGTTCTTCAGGGCACTCCTAACACATAATCTAGGTTCTTCAGGGCACTCCTAACACACAATCTAGGTTCTTCAGGGCACTCCTAACACACAGTCTAGGTTCTTCAGGGCACTCCTAACACACAATCTAGGTTCTTCAGGGCACTCCTAATACACAATCTAGGTTCTTCAGGGCACTCCTAACACACTATCTAGGTTCTTCAGGGCACTCCTAATACACAATCTAGGTTCTTCAGGGCACCCTAACATTTTGTGTGTCATTTGTCAAGGTTGTTATGAAGGATACAAATAAGTAATATATATATCTATAGATATATATTCTTAGGGATTTCAATAGAATAATAAAGACAAGCACATTGTGCAGAAACATTTCCATAAATGCATACCTCCCAAGTGTCCCTCTTTCAGACCCAAATCCCCCTGTCCCTCTTTTCTACCCTGTCGTCCCTCTTTTTAGGACATCAGAGTGAGTGGTGTATATATTAGTCTATCACATTGCTCCACAGCAATGAAATTCACATAAATGTTTAGTTAATCTTCAGTACAGGTGTTTGTAATTTAATCTGTGTAAATAAACTACTTTGGTCTTGCTCTAAATCATTTATTCAGTTACACAAATAGGTGTCAATAGGTGACAAAGTAACCTAAAAATGCCCCGCCCACCAGCCACGCCCCTAGAAACACCACCTAAAACACAAGTGTCCCTCTTTGGCCATTTGAAATGTTGGGAGGTATGTAAATGCGCATTTGAAACTCAACATCACGAAGTTGTCAGAGTCTTTATAGAAAACAAATGGCATCCTAATTAGATGTCAGTGGCACAGTAAATTGCCACAGCACCCGGGCTGGAAATTCTGTGAATTAAATCCATGGGAATTTGTGAGAAGGATTATTCATTCTCTTTGACGCAGTTGGTTAGCTACAGAGTTGTTATATTTTAACCTTTTTTTTTTTAAATTTCAACTTTATTAAAGTAATGTTCGTACAGATTACACAATGCTCCAAAGACATGAGGAAATACAGCACATAGGAAACAAGTGATGTAAATAAAGGAATCAAATCAATTTCGACTAGTAAGTACGTCAAGAATAGGGGTCATCATCAAATCAAGTTAGAGGATAACGTAAAGTCTACATAATAGGTTGTGAAACTAAGAGGAAATCCTAAGCAAGAATAGGTAGGCAATACTTTTACTTATTCTTTACTTTTTTATTGCCCTGACAGGAAGCTGTCTAAATTTGTTTTCTGGGTAGGACTGTGAACACAGAGAGAGTGAAAAAATGTAAAAAAAGATACAATGTAATGCGACTGAGTGAAACACTATGACAATTACTACCCTTACAGCATACAGATCACTCAGAGCTGCGGGAAGACTGCAGCACTGTATAAATAGCTCTGCTTTCACAGTCACCTACTGGTGTCAGGTTCTCTGGAAACAGAAAATTCTCTAGATCCATGTCAGAAACTGAACAACAAATAGATATAAGCGGTTGCAACAAAATTCCAATCTGAACAATTAACTTTCAAACATAAATGTTCTGTATAGAACTCACCCGTGTCAGTGTAGAGTGGTGAGTCCGGAGCTGCCCCAAACAATCACAGCATGATTTCAGCAAACGAGAAGACACAGGTAAGGAGCGCTACACGGACACACCAAAGCTTCATGGACCAAATTAAACTTCTGTCATCTTAAAATCCACTTTATTTTTCCATTTTAAAATCATTGAAAAATTTACCTGTGTCTTCTCGTTTGTTGAAATCATGTCAGAAACTTACAGGTGTAAAAAAGGAGGAAAAAAAAGGGTGGAGAAAAAATAATAGTATAGTCAGTAATATGTAAAGTATATTTGGAGGCTGACTCTCTTGGAAGATATAACATGCCCTATGGCAGGATCGGGCAGCATTCAAAAACCATTTAATCCTAAAAAATACCGGATAAGAGATAAGAAAAAAATGTAATAAAAATATAAAATATCTATATATATAAAAGAAGACTTTGTGCCTGCCAAAACACACCCAGGGGTGGTATTAAGGAGGAGTTACTGTTCCCATTGGGTGATTCAATCATGCAGGGAGTTGGCCCGCCCCCACTATGCAGCCCGCCCACCACTATCAAAGTCAGAAAAAAACAATATGGCCGCCACTTGCTCCTACACCACAGACAAACACACATGCCCCACTCACACAGCACCACACAAACACACACATGTCCCACTCACACACACAGACCACCACACACACATGCCCCACTCACACAGCACCACACACACACATGCCCCACTCACACAGCACCAAGCAGACATGCCCCCACTCACACACACAACACCACATACACACACAAAGCCAGAAATACATATGGCTGACACACACACACACAGTCACTCACCCTGACTCCCAGAGGCCTCAGCAGGACCTGTAGTGCAGCACCAGAGGAACAAAATTGCACTCAAAGGGTTAAGGTAGGTCCTCATTGCTCAATTCTTTCTTCACTGTCATCATTTGCCATGCAAGACTCAGGACAGACAGCCATCAGATTTACACTTAACCCACTGACTGCCACAGGGTTGTGTATCAAGTTTTACCCCTCAGGGAGTGTGTTCAAACTCCTCACACTGTAAACTTGCATTTATCTCCCACTTCTCCTCCTTCCCCAGCCTATTACTAACACTTTTCCATATTTATGTTAAGTCCCGCCCCCTACTCGCGATTAAGCCCCGCCCCCTTTTAACCCAGATTGCCCCATTGCTCTCTCCACATCAGCACCACATGAGGGACTCCACAAGTAAAAATTCCCAGGTATAACACATACATGCCTCACTCACACACCACCAAACACCCATACACACACACACAAAGCCAGAAAGAAAGATGGCTGACACACAGTCACTCACCTTGACTCCCAGTGGCCTCAGCAGGACCTGTAGTAAAGCCACTGAACGGTGCTGCATCAGCAGGGGAACAAAATGGCACTCAAAGGGTTAAGGTAGGCCCTCATTGCTGAATTACTTCTTCACTGTCACCATTTGCCATGCAAGACACAGGACAGACAGCCATCAGATTCACACTTAACCCACTGACTGCCACAGGGTTCTGTATCAAGTTTTACCCCTCATGGAGTGTGTTCAAACCCCTCACACTGTAAACTTGCATTCCCCTCCCACTTCTCCTCCTTCCCCAGCCTTTTACTAACACTTTTTCACATTTATGTTAAGCCCCGCCCCCTACTCGCTATTAAGCCCCACCCACTTTTAACCCAGATTGCCCCATTTGTCTCTCCACATCAGCACCACATCAGTCCCCTCTAGGGACTTCACAAGTCAGTGTTCCCAGGTATGAACACACTTCCCACTGCTATTTAACTCTGACATGCCTCTCTATACCTTAACCCTTTGAGTGCCAGAGGGGTACACAACTCACGAGCACATGTGTTTCTGCTCATATATGTTGCGTGTCTGTGTGTGTACATCTCTGTTACATATGTGTGTCCATATGTGCATCTCCAGTGTGTCTGTGTGTATGTCTTTTGCATGTTTCTGCTGCTCACTGTGTGTATGTGCATACCTCCCAACATTTCACAGGGCCAAAGAGGGACACGTTAGTTTTAGGTAATATTATTGGGGGTGTGGCTGGTGGGCGGGGCATTAGTAAGAATTTTTAGGTTATTTCATGACCTATTACTGGCTATTTATGTAACTGAATAAATGATTTAGTTCAAGACCAAAGTATTTTATTTGCACAGACTAATGTATAAACACATATACTGAAGTTTATTGCTTTATTGCTGTAGAGCAAAGTAATACACACCACACAGTCAGGGCTGGTGCAAGGATTTTTGCCACCCTAGGCAAAACCTAATTTTGCCGCCCATTTCGCTCCGCCCCTTGTGTCCCACCCCTTTATACCCTGCCTACTTATACCCAACCTCTTTTCATGATTGTCCTCTCTCTGCCCCCTGAGCCACTCTGCCCCTGTTCTGGAGATGCCTGTAAGAGATGCCCCCCACCAGCTCCAACTTGCCCCTTATCAGCTTCACTTTGGCCCACCAGCTCCACTTTGCCCCTATCAACTCCAACTTGCCCCCATCAGCTCCAACGTGCCCCCACCAGCTCCATTTTGCCCCCTCAGCTTCACTTTACCCCCTCAGCTCCAACTTACCCCCATCAGCTCCACTTTGCCCCCCATCCTCTCCAACTTACCCCCATCAGCTCCACTTTGCCCCCCATCCGCTCCAACTTGCCCCCATCCGCTCCAACTTGCCCCCACCAGCTCCACTATGCCCTCTCAGCTCCAACTTTCCACTATCAGCTCCACTATGCCCCCATCCGCTCCAACTTGCCCCCATCCGCTCCAACTTGCCCCCCCATCCGCTCCAACTTGCCCCACCAGCTCCACTTTGCCCCCCCTCAGCTCCACTTGCCCCCCTTCAGCTCCAACTTGCCCCCCCTCAGCTCCACTTTGACCCTCATCAGCTCCACTTTGACCCTCATCAGCTCAAACTTGCCCCCATCATCTCCAACTTGCCCCCACCAGCTCCACTATGCCCCCTCAGCTCCAGCTTTCCCCTAACAGCTCCAACTTGCCCCCATCATCTCCACTTTGCCCCACATCTGCTCCAACTTGCCCCCTCAGCTCCACTATGCCCCCTCAGCTCCAACTTGCCCCCCATCACATACCTGTATCTCCCGCGCAGTCTTCTCTTCAGTAATGCAGAGCGTGGCGGGAGATCATGACTCCCAGCGCGATCTGCATTACTAAAGATCCGACCAGATGAGGGAGCGCTGTAGCAACACAGACCTGACTGTGTTGTGGTTCCTGGCGCGGTGTGTGGGCGCAGCTCTTCTCCGCTGCATGCCCGCGCCCCCAGTACGTGTGCGCCCTAGGCCGGCGCCTACCTCGCCTATAGGTGGAGCCGGCCCTGCACACAGTCTGACCTCCTAAAAAGAGGGACAACAGGGTGGGAAAGAGGGACAGAGGGATTTGGCCCTCAAAGAGGGACTGTCCCTCCTAAAGAGGGACACTTGGGATGTATGGTATGTGTCTGCCTGTATGCTGCATATGTCTGTGTTTATCAGTGTGTCTGCATTTCACACACATGCGCCCAATGGTCATAACATGACGGGCAACGCCGTCCCATGTTGCTAGTATTCTATATTAATGTAAGGTGCTACTGTTTTGTATTAGGTAGGCTTGTGCACCCTACCAAAATCAACTAACAACAAAAAGTTTACCCCAAAAATGGGTGTAAAGGAAAGAGCGATATATCAAAATTAAAAAACAATTTATTGGTACACATACAGATTACCATTATAAAATACAATATACTGCTAAAATCAACACTGTACATATACAAATTATATTACATATTCTTATAACATAAAGTCTTAGAATGCATTGCTCACTGTGTGCGTAACCGCACATGCGCAGTAGGGACTCTCAGAATGGACTGATCTGGAGTGGTGATCTCCGGAAGGCTAACAGTCTGTCTGTGCTCCCGGCTCCGGGGCAGCAGCGGAGGGGGCTGGGTGACAAACTGTCACCCAGCGCCTCCGCTGCTGCCCCGGAGCCAGGAGCACAGACAGGCTGTGAGCTATCCAGAGCTCCCCGCTCCAGATCAGTCCGTGTATACGGGCTTTGTAACTAGTGATGAATAAATATAATGTCCGTACACAAAGGCCTCATAGATACATATATGATAATATGAAATATGAATATAGGATGTAGATCTGCCAGTATAAACCAGCATTACCTCCGTAGAATATTAGTCCACTCCTGACTTTGTACTGAAATTCCAGTACAAAGCTGAGAGTGGACTAATATTCTAAATCCTATGTTCGTATTTCATATTACCATATATGTATCTATGAGGACTATTGTATATGGACATTATATTTATTCATCATATGTAACAGAATTTGTATATGTACAGTGTAGATTGTAGAAGTACATTGTATTTTACAAGGGTACCCTCTTCTATGAATGTTTATCAATAAATTGTTGATTTAATTTTGATATAGCGCTCTTTCCTTTACACCCATTGTTTTGGGTAAACTTTTTGTTGTCTCTTTTTACACATTTGAAAACTTAATTAAAAACTGCCTAAATGTCATGCTAACGAAAAATTAGGAGTTTAGGAGATATTCTCACGTTTATTTTTGGGAAAGTGAAAGTGATAATGTCCTGGTACTGTCGAGAGCTTAATTAGCATATGAAACATCACTGAAATGTTCTTTAGCTTATGACACACCACCAAAAAACGTAATTAGCATATGAAACATCACTTGTACTGCACAGGTACTGCAACTGGCATATATTAGCATATGGTAACAAGTATGAACATCTGCTTAGCTGTACATTTCCTGGTGTTTTTGTTAACATGACATATAAGCAGTTTTAATGCAGTTTTCAAATATGCAAACTTGAATTAAGATGACAAGTCCGTTTTAATATTTCTGTACCTTGTTGTTTCTAAGTGCACTGGAGACCACTGTAGCACCCAACTGTAGCAGTTCTCAGCCAGTGTGATGCGGCACTTTGGTATCCCCTGGGCACCAGCTTCAGAGGTCACTTTTTCTATAAAGACTCTGACAAAAATGTGATTGTTTCAGATGTATATGTGTGGATATTGTTATGGATAATATGCTTATTTTTTACCAATATGCACAAAAGAAGAAAAAGGGGGGGTGCCCAATAGTATAATATTAAATACTGGTTGAAAAGCCCGTTTACACGGGCCACAGTGCCACCCAGCAACGGGCCAGATCCTGTCTTGTCAGTGGCCGCACTGCAGACATGCCCAGTACTAACTGGCGAATGCGTTGCGGCTGATACGGAGTGGGGCGCTCCGAATTCAGACCGTATTCCTCTCTGCGCACCTTCCGAGCGGTCCCAGGAAGGTGCGCAGAGAGGACTTTGGTCTGAATTCGGAGCGCACCGCTCGGTATCAGCTGCTGTGTGGGCAGTGTCTACTGCGCATGACTTCAGCACGAGCAGCCATCTCTACTGCGCATGACGGCTTCTGACAAACATCCTTAGCAAATTATATAGGATTAATAGATAACTCTGAATTGCTGTTGTTGTGGTGAGCTGAGGAGAACCCAAAGCTAACAAACAGGGAGGTGGAGAATTTTCACCGTCTCCACTCGTATATACATTGTGGTCAGCTGACCAGTAATATTATACTATTGGGACGCCCCCTCTATTTCTTCTTTTGTGCATATTGGTATTCTCTTCCGTCTGAGGAGGATGAGTCTGCGGTTGGTGCGACCCTGGTTTCCTATTGAGAATCATATAGTGGTCCTGTGTCTGGGTCAGGAATATCCCATAGATGCCTTTTTATCTGTCTCTCATATATTTGTTTAACAGCCTGTAATCACTGTAAGTACCCATGTGTGGGATGGACAAGGTAGTGGAGAAAGACTTTAATTGATCTGCGGTAGGGCACTCTTTTGTGTTTCCTCCCCTTCCTTCTTGTGTTGTATGCTTCGTTTGTGCTCTTCTGATTGTGAGACCTAAGAATTTTTTTTTCATATACTTGTACCCTTCATTATTTCCTTGGCAAGTAACCTATAAAATGTTTGGGATATCCTAAAATTTCTAGACTGTGTGCTTAAGGAGCAGTAAACTTTTGTTATGAAAAAATATATATATCGTAGGGCTTTTCCTGTTGAGTAAAATAAAGGTACTCCCACTGCTGAGAGATGCATATTTAGAGTTATTACAGTTTTATCTCAGTTTTTTTTTTTTACTTAACAGTGCCCTCTAGTGGTCAGATTCCAATTCTGTTACAGTCTATTTGAGAGGAAAGTCACCGACAAACAGTTTACCATAGAATATGACAGAAACTGCTGACTAACTTTCTGTCAGAACTTTCAGGTAGTAATCATGCTGTAATTCACTGGCTGATTATTTGAACAGTTTATATAAAAAAAAGTTTACTGCTCATTTAAGTGTGCCTTGAATAAAAAAAAATTGAGGATCACTGAGGCTGGTGTACTAAGGGAAGGTGGTTCAGTTCTGGAGCAAAGCAACTGCACAATAGAGGACAAATAATCATTCCTCAAATTGCCATTGTTTTCAGTGGGACTTGTAACCCCTCGAAGGCTAGAGAGGTTTCCATTGCAATGCACTGCACACATCTCTAGCATTCAAGAGGATTAAAGTCCCATTCAAATCAACTGAAATTGTTATTTATTCTCTATGGTGCAGTTGATTTGCCCCAAAAATGCATCGCTTTCCCATAGTACATCAGGCTTATTGGATATTTGTGGAATATTAGTATCTGGCAGGCAGGGAGAGGCAGGTGGGAGAGCAGTGTGGAATATTAGTATCTGGCAGGCAGGGAGAGGCAGGTGGGAGAGCAGAGTGGAATGTTAGTATCTTACAGGCAAGGAGTGGCAGACGGGACAGACATACATGTGCAGTGTGTGGCAGGTGGGAGGGAGGGCACTGTGTAATGTTAGTATCTGGCAGGTAGGGAGTGTGGAATGTTAATACCTGGCTGTCAGGGAGTGGCAGGTAGAAGGGATAGCAGTGGGGAATGTTAATATCTTGCAGGCAGGGAATATCAGCTAGCAGGGATAGCAGTGGGGAATGTTAGCATCTGGCATGGAGTGACAGGCAGAAGGGAGATCAGAAGGTAATGTTAGCATCGGGCAGGCAAGAAGTGGCATGTGGGAGGAAGAGCAGTGTGGAATGTTAGTATCTGTCATGCAGGAAGTGTAGAATGTTAATATCTGGCTGTTAGGGAGTGGCAGGTGGGAGGAAGAGCAGTGTGGAATGTTAGTATCTGGCATGCAGGAAGTGTAGAATGTTAATATCTGGCTGTTAGGGAGTGGCAGGTGGGAGGAAGAGCAGTGTGGTATGTTAGTATCTGGCAGGCATGCCTGACAGCACTGTATAATGTGCATGAACTGAAATATACATGCAGCTAAATATGTTATGAATAAAAATAGCTAACATAAAATCACCAGTTTGTCAGTGACAGTTCCAAAGGAGTAGTAAAGCATTATTATGAAAATGATGATGTAAATGTCTTCCTGCTAAGTAAAACACTGGTACTTCTTTTGCTGGTGATACCTAATTCAGACCTAATTCAGACTGGCATGGTGGAGTGGAGCTGATATTATAGCATTCTGTGGAGGATTGTAACCCTAAGATGACTTCTCCCAATGCAATAGAGAAAACTGGACACCTTATGATACTGTTGCTAACAGTTGATTTGCAATGCATTGCATACCCCTCTGGCACTCAAAGGGTTAATTCAAACAAACAAACAAAATAACAGTTTCAGTTGCAATACATTTTGAACGAAGCTTATTCCAGCACTTGCAGTCCCCTTGTTTTACTCAGCGGGAAAAACTCTATAATATATTTTATATGTTTTCATAATAACATGTTACTGTTCCTTTAACTTGAAGGTAGCAGTTGGCACCAGCCAAGCTAGACCGGACATGTGCCTTGGTTTGTAGTGAAGGTCTCACCTCCCTCCTTTTTCAGTTTTAGGAGCTCATCTGAGAGGCAGATGTTGAAGATTTGTATGAGTTAATGTGTATATTATGTAGCAACTGATTCATAAAACAAAAAAACATTCTACTGCGTGAACTTGAGTTCAGCTAGTTATTCCTTAGGTTGAACATTATTAGAACTAGTTTCACTTTAACCTAGTGGCATACCTCACAACATTTCAACTGGCCAAAGAGGGGCACTTTTGTTTTTGGACGTGTTGCTGGGGGGTTTGGCTGATAGGTGGGTCATTACCGAGAATTTGTAGGCTATTTCATGACCTATTTACACCTCTTTTTGTAACTGAATTCATGGCTTAGAACAAAATCAAACTATTTTATTTACACAGAATAATTTATAAACACATATACTGAAGAACTTCTATACACACCACACAGTCTGATCTCCTAAAAAGAGGGACATCAGAGAGGGACAGAGGGATTTGGGTCTCAAAGAGGGATTGTCCCAACTAAACAGGGACACTTGAGAGGAATTGATCCCTAATATCTCCTAAAAAGGGACACTTGGGAGTTTTGGACCCCTAATATCTCCTAAAGAGGGACACTTGGGAGGTACGTACTCCTAATATCTCCTAAAGAGGGACACTTAGGAGGTACGTACCCCTAATATCTCCTAAAGAGGGACACTTGAGAGGTACGTACCCCTAATATCTCCTAAAGAGGGACACTTGAGAGGTACGGACCCCTAATATCTCCTAAAGAGGGACACTTGGGAGGTACAGACCCCTAATATCTCATAAAGAGGGATACTTGGGAGGTATGGACCCCTAATATCTCCTAAAGAGGGACACTTGGGATGTATGGACACCTAATATCTCCTAAAGAGGGACACTTGGGATGTATGGACACCTAATATCTCCTAAAGAGGGACACTTGGGAGGTATTGACTCCTTATATCTCCTAAAGAGGGACACTTGTTAAGTATGGACCCCTAATATCTCCTAAAGAGGGACACTTGGGAGGTATGTAGTGGTGAGCAGCCTTTGGCTCACCAGTTCTTAGTCCCCAACAGCTGAAGAGCCAGAGATTGCTTACCCCTGTTTTGGCCCTGGCCTTAGATACTAGAGATGTCTCCAGCGCATTGCTTCAAAATGTGTTGGCGACATCTCTAATGGGTCATATCTACAGGGGGTGCAGAGGTCGCTGTTGTACTGGTACCAAGCTTCCAAGGGGGCTCCATCTTCTGTTTCTGTAAAATTATTATTATGATAGGGGTCCTATAAAAATTTTAACACCAAGGCCTTCCAATTGCTAATAAAGCCTCTGGTCTCTAGCAGCCAGGCGGCTGTGTCTCATAGCTTAACCCTTTGAGTGCCAGAGGGGTACGCAACGCATTGCAAAGCAATGCATTGCGTACCCCTCTGACACTCAAAGGGTTAATTTCCTGGTACTAGTGAAGTATAAAGAATCCTCCGTTTTATTAGGTTTTCTTGTTGCGTATCTATGTCCTTTGGAAAGTTTTACCCGCAGTTCCCCCCATGATCATGTATAAACAAAAGGGTCCTGTTGAGCCGAATGGGGCTATTTGCAATTCTATGGATCCTGTGTCTCCAGGATAACAATGTTAGGAATGCGTGTTTATAAATATGTGTTTCCTCTAGCAATGCCTGTAATTACGCCTTCCCATTGGCAGATTTATAAACGTATGAGGCTGCTATACCAGGGAGCAGTACTGAAGCAATTCTGGGGCAAAACAACTGTACCATAGGGGACAACATAAAAAAGTGTCTTTTAACTCCTTAACCACTTAATGTCCCAAGACGTACATGTATGTCATAGGTCAAAGTGCGATAAGGACCAATGACGTACATGTACGTCATGGATTTCAGGGCTCCCCCGTGGCTGCACGCTGCCCGGGGAGCCCTGAATCGGATCTGCAAAAAAAAAAAAAAAAGCTCAGTGGTCCTTAGTGGTGCCGGCAGTGTGCGTGCATGTCGGTGCTTAAGGGGTTAAGGACCCATGATGCGCCAGGACCATCATGTGTGAACTTGCCATTAGAACCCATGACGGTCCTGGTATGTCATGGATTTCAGGGCTCCCCGCTCTGCTTCATGCCATTCTGGGAGCCCTGAACACGATCGCGCAAAAAGTTCTGAGGTCCTTAAGTGTCAGCCACGTGCACCACTTCTTAACCACTTAAGGACCAGCAGTCCCAGGGGGCGTGGTTCTCTAAGGACCAGATAGCTAAGTTTGACGTGCCGGCACACGTGACCAATCACGTGTGCCGGCACGCCGAATGGAGTACTGATAGAGATCGATCCGATCTTGGAGTGGGCAGTTTCAGTGCCCGCTACTTCTCACAGCACTCCTGCAGGAGCGCTGTGAGTAAAAAAATATGTGACGTGCCAGGACCGTCACTGGTCTTTAAGGCAGTGTTTCTCAACTCCTGTCCTCAGGACCCACTAACAGGCCAGGATTTGATGATTTCCTTGTTAGAGCACAGATGAGTTAATCAATGTGAATGAGCCTCTGATCACATGATTTCCTTGTTAGAGCACAGGTGAGTTAATCAATGTGAATGAGCCTCTGATCACATGATTTCCTTGTTAGAGGACAGGTGAGTTAATCAATGTGAATGAGCCTCTGATCACATGATTTCCTTGTTAGAGGACAGGTGAGTTAATCAATGTGAATGAGCCTCTGATCACATGATTTCCTTGTTAGAGCACAGGTGAGTTAATCAATGTGAATGAGCCTCTGATCACCACACCTGTGCTCTAGCAGGGAAAGCTCTATGTCCTGGCCTGTTAGTGGGTCCTGAGGGCAGGAGTTGAGAATCACTGCCTTAAGGGAAAAACAGCAGTGACAATCCTGACACGTCACTGGACATTAAGGTGTTAGCCTCTTGAATTGTTTTTTTGTGTATGATAAACACCTAAAAGTTATGATATACCTAGTGTTGTTATGCACACAGTAAAACTATTGCTTGACGTTGGCATCAGAACAATATGACGACAATCCTGTTCAAACAGTGCAATTCAATAAACAGTGAAATTCTGGAGCAAACCAACTGCATCATAAGGAACAAATAAAAGTACTCAAAATTCCCATTGGTTTAAATGGGGCTTTCAAACCTTTGGATGCCAGAAAGGACTCCAGTACATTGCATCACAATGTAAAGTGGTACTATCATGGTCACATAACATAAGCTATTAAGTTAAATATCCCTCAAGTCAACATAAAAACGTATGTAAAACATCCCTTAATTTTAAAATCTGACTCGTTATGTAAGCGGTGAAACCACGCAGACCACAGCCATCTTGCCGAGTCCGTGCTAATGCGCATGTGTCTGCTCTCCCTGGACCTGTCACTCACAAATGAAGTCTCTGCCCTAGCACCATGCTGATATGACCTGACCACACTTGATGCTAGGCGCATGCCAGATCATGTGGTGCTGAGGTCTATGACGCAGGAGTGATCGGCAAGACAGTGGGAAGAACAATGGAGCCTTTAGGTACCAGAGCGGTCATGCGCAGTACGTCTTCAACTGGACAAGACGTCATCAGGAGAGGAAAAAATCCATCACGCTCAATATCATAAATTATGATTAAAGTGTTTGTAATGTCTGAAAAAAACTTTTTTTTTGCATTTAGAAGAGCTTAAAAAGCTGATCTAAATGCAAAAAAACGTATCTCTCAAACCGCTATGGTTTAAGAGATACGGGCGTTTAAAGTTTGATTTCTCCTACTGACAGCTGTAAAGCTGTCAGCAGGAGATCCGTGTCGGTCGACACGCTGGTGCTTGAGAAGTGCCGGGATCTCGTTACTTACACGGAATCCCTTCATTGGAATGGTCTAAAACGTGTGCCTAGTGTTCAGGCCTAGTGTTCAGGCACATGTTTTAGACCATTCCAATGAAGGGATTCCATGTAAGTAACGAGATCCCGGCACTTCTCAAGCGCCAGCGTGTCAAACGACAGGGATCTCCTGCTGACAGCTTTACAGCTGTCAGTAGGAGAAATCAAACTTTAAACGCCCGTATCTCTTAAACCATAGCGGTTTGAGAGATACTTTTTTTGTATTTAGATCAGCTTTTTAAGCTCTTCTAAATGCAAAAAAGTTTTTTTCAGACATTACTAACACTTTAAGCACATCCATGCGAAACACGTGACAGGGCCATTCTCAATAAAGAAGTGATTTTAATATGAAGCAGTATTTGAGTGCAGTGGATTTTTTCTTTTGATGATATAGGCTCATTTCACCCATACAGCACCCTGTCTTCATAATATGTCTATGATGGTGAGTTTTACTTCTTAACGGTCTAAGTGTAGTGCCGCTGTTTGTTTCTTGCTGTATATTCAAGACGTCATTTACAGTTTATGCCTTTACAAAATATTTTTTTTACAAAAATAACTACACAGTGCTATGAAATGTAGGAAGACACATTGATAGAGACTCTAACATATTGGGGTGGTAGTTCCCCTTTAAAAGTCCCATTTAAAATTGTTATTTTATCATTTGTCCCTTATGATGCAGTTGGTTTGATCCACCACTGAACCTCTTCAAGCTTATTGAATTGCACCTTGAATGTACTGCACACTTGCACCACATACAGGTGACCGACAGAATTGAAGGCCACCGAATGCTTTTGCCCGAGTGTGTTGGCCTGGTCCTTGGATTAACCTATTAAGTGCCAGAGAGGAGCTTAATGCATTGCAAAGCAATGTGTTGCTCCCCTCTGGCACTCAAAGGGTTAAAGGGATAGTAATACTTGAAAATACGTTTATTTTATATTGTAGCCCTTAAAAAAACATGAAAAATGATATAAGTCTTATCTCCCAAACCTTTATGGTTTGGGAGATATTCAGAAGTAAAGTTTCCCCTGGAGTGACGTCATTGCTCCACCCTTCAGATTTGGAATCCGGTCCCGGGACCGGTTGTGCCTCTCCAGAAGTGCTGAGATCACAATATTTAAAAAGAATTTCTTAATTGGAATGGTCTACAAAGTGTGCTTTCAAGCCAGGCACACTTTGTAGATAGTTCCAATTAAGTAGTTCTTTTCAAAGATCGTGATCTTGGCACTTCTAAAGACCTGCCGGTTGCTCTGTGGACCGAATTCCAAATCTGTCCACTAGATGGCAGACTTGGCTGAAACAGCCAGGAAAAGAGAATTTTACTATATTTTTCATGTGAATATCTCCCAAACCATAAAGGTTTGGGAGATAAGACTTATATCATTTTTCATGTTTTTTAAAGGGCTACAATATAAAATACAATTATTTTCAAGTATTACTATCCCTTTAAGAGATTTCTACTGTTTTGCAGTCCCCTCTAGCATCCAATGGCCTCATTTTGGGGAAACACTAGGGCAAAAAACACATACCATATTTTTAAAAGAAATACAAAAACAGCAAAATAATTGTGTATAATGGGGAGTTTTATTTAATCTATGTTGTAAAATTAATTATGCTTTCAATTAATCCATTTTCCATACACATTAAATTAGTCTCTCAATGTTAGCCTTTGGGAAATCCAGCAGTGCAGGCTTTCAGGTATTCCATTTTTGATCACAGATGAATCATTAGTGGTTCATTATATATATATATATATATATATATATATATATATATATATATTATTTATATATATATATATATATATATATATATATATATATATATATATATACTAGTTGAACAGCCCGTTACACGGGCCACAGTGCCACTGCCACCTGGTTGCGGGGCAGTCACGCGCAGTATAGAGCGTCCAGCTCTGTGTCAGCCGCGGCACGGGCAGTCTCTACTGCGCATCACTGCAGCATGCGCAGCAGTGTCTACTGCGCATGGCGTGGCGTTACACACGTTTTAGCGAATTATATAGGATATATATATATATATATATATATATATATATATATATAGTAGGTTTTTTCCCCTGTTTAGTAATGCAAGGATACTCCTACTGCTGAGAATTTAAACTCATGGTTTTTCTTTTACATTAACAGTGCCCTCTAGTGGTCAGATTCTAATTAGTTATTCTGTTGCATTTTCTGGGAAGAGTGAGTCACTGATAAAAAGTTCTCCATAGAATGTGATAGAAACTGCTGTTTCATGCTGTCAGTTAGAGCTTTCAGGAAGTAATCAAACTTTCAAAATGAGCCATCCCTGACATCTTTGCAACATTAAGCCTTAAACGTCCCCAGAATGTAGATTTCAGGGGTTATATCCTGCCTTGCTCTAGTCAAGAGGTGGTCTTATTGGTCCTCAAGGAACCCTTAACATGCAGTAACTTAGAGTTTTCACTGCCTGAACCTATAGAACAGAAGCAGGGCATCCCCCTCTGTCTTTCTGAAATGGCAGCAGTTTAGGGACTACATAAGCATTAATTGGTGAGAATTTGGCACTCCACCCTGAGACCCTGAGATTTGGGTCAAAACACTGAGAGTTCCCAGATATGCCTAAAACACGCTGGTTTTCATAAAGAAAGTGTTTACTTTTCCTTTAACCCTTTGAGTGCCATTGGGGTGTCCAGTACATTGCTTAGGGTTAATAAAAGGGGAGGGGGTATGTCTACATGTAAAGCATGCCTTAAAACCTAGTATAAGGGAAGATATTAATGAGGGGTCCAGTGAAAATGTAGAGGCCCTGTGGGTTGAAATACACACTGGGGGCACACATAATAAAAATGATGTTAATGGGGATTTGCTACAAATTGCCTAATATTGGGGAGTTTGAGCAAGCCTTTTTAAAAGGCTTCTAGGTCAGGAAATGTAATCATTATGGGAGATTTCTATCCTGAAATTGACTGGAGCAATATGACTTCCAGGACATCAAAGGGAAATTATGATTAATGACAATTTTATGTCCCAAATAGTAGATGGAGCCAACTAGAAAAGAGGCCTTTTTTTGGCCCTAGTGCAGTGAAGGGCAACCTTTGGCTATCCACCCACTTATGATGTGAATTGCATCATGTAGATATGCCCAATTGTAGCCCACAAGCCCTCTCTGGGGGCTCAACAGAAAAAAGTTCCCAGGTGTGCTCTGTGCACTATTTCTCCTCGACTTTTTCCCAGTCTCTTTCACCTAGACTGCCCCCTTTCCACATCAGGCTATCCCCCCCCCACACACACACACACACACACACACACTGATACAGACAAGTAACAAGAATTTCCTGCTAGTGAGAGGAACCATGAATAGTTATTGGCAGGGCTCAGTAAATCATTGGTGCCTTTGGCTAGGGAAGCCAGATGTGTAAATCTGGGCCTGCAGAGAACCAGTACCCAATGCTGATTGCCCTCTGCATGTCACAGCCACTTCACTCGTGCACATGCAATGAGTACAAGGAGTCGTAGCATATGCACACTAGAGAAAACAGTCTATTAAAATTACAACACAAAAAATAAGATAATTAGCAAGATTCAATATGGTTTTATGAAGAATAGATCATGCCAAACTAACATTTTCAGCTTCTATAAGGAAATAAGCAGCAACCTTGATAATGGCAAGGCAGTTGATGTAGTATATCTAGACTTTGCAAAGGCATTTGATACAGTGCCACACAGAAGGCTGGTGTATAAAATAAGGAATTTGGGGCTAGGGGATAACCTTTGCAATTGGATACAAAACTGGCTGAAGGATAGGGAACAGTGTGTGGTTGTAAATGGACAATTCTCCAATACAGTTAAAGTGGAGAGTGGAGTACCTCAGGGTTCAGTATTAGGTCCGCTGCTTTTTAACATGTTTATAAATGACCTGGAAATAGATATAGAAAGTAAAATATCATTATTTGCAGATGACACTAAATTATGCAAGGTAATTAATTCAGAACATGATATTTGCTCTATACAGAGGGATTTTCAGAAAATGGCAGATTGGGCAAACAAATGGAATATGAGGTTTAATGTGGGGAAGTGTAAAGTCATGCATTTGGGAGGAAATAATGTATATGTATATATACATATAAAGAGATAAAGGATATACTAGAACTAGAGAGGGTACAGAGAAGAACAACAAAATTAATTAAGGGAATGGAGGACTTGATGTATGAGGAACGACTAGACAAACCTGGTTTATTTACTATAGAGAAAAGAGGAGACCTTATCACATTGTACAAGTATATGAGAGGTAAATACAAGGATCTTTGTGGTGAGCTATTCATTCCAAAGCCTGATCAGGTGACCAGGGGACACCCCTTGAGATTAGAGGAAAGGAGGATTCGACTTCAGCAGAGGAATGTTTTTTTTACAGTAAGGTCTGTTAAATTGTGGAATTCCTTGCCCAAGGAGGTGGTTATGACAGATACAATGGATACATTTAAGAGACGATTAGATACATTTCTCTGTCATCCAATACAGGTTACTGGTAACTTTGGGTAGGCGATCTGCCCCTAAAAGTAGGCAGGCACAATTCTAGAAATTACTGCAGGGGGTGGAGCCTACCATCCCTCCTTGGCTGCAGCTAACCAACCAACTCCAGATAGATTTGTTCCTTGGTGAAGATAACACAGACAAGAGAACAGTTCTGCTATAGTTTTAGAAACTTTTTTATTTTTCTGTTAGATATGGAATACCACCATTAGGCGGATTACCATAACTGACAATGCCTTTAGATGTGACTAGTTCAGTATCCAGACGCTCTTTGTGGACCTTAAGCCCTGAGGGGGAAAATCTTGATTCCAAGTGCTTCCCCAGAAGTTACCCACTGAGGTTACATCTTACTACATGGTAATCTGAAGACAGAAGATCTGCAGGAAAGGTGAGCAACCCTTTGAGTGCTGCAGGTCCACATGTCCCACAGTGCCCCTCCGCACAGGGGTTATTCCTGGGCGTTCTTATTGCACACTCCTGCACTCACTGAGTCTTTCTGTCAGTGTTTGGAGAAGCTTATGTAGTAAATTAACCCTTTAACTGCTGGTTGGCATCTTTTGAGGTGGTTATTGGCACTTTGCCTACTGGGTTCAGTGTTTTCAGGGTCTGATTACATATTCTAGTGATGTTTCATGTATTTTTATTTCTCAGTTCTAACTTTAACAAAATTGAGTTTGGCGCGCTTTACCGCATAGACGCCATTGTTCCATTCACTTCTATGGGACTGTACTGTTTGAGACATATCTCTGCAACCGCAAACCAGGCACATGTTGTAGACCATACTTATGAAGTAATTATAGTTCGATATCCCGATGTCAAGGCTCCTGAAGAGCCGTCTAAAGTCGGGCGAATGGATTCTGCCTCTGACAGCTTTACAGCTCATCAGGCAGTAAGGGGAGGGAGCGGAGGACTTTATTTTATTATATCTCTCAAACCATAACGGGGAATGAGGGCAGTAAGTATTTTTTGATTATTCTTATCATTTCGTTAACAGTTTTTTTTGGCGTTTACTATCCCTTTAATTCACTACATATAAAATATATATATTATGGTGAGCTAGTGCTGTGGGCTTTTTTCTATTTTTGCTTCTGTATATACTTAGCAATGCTGTCCAAGTTCAGTCATCAAGGGTCACCAACAGGCCAGGATTTAAGGATTTCCCTGCTTAAGCACAGGTGAGCCAATAAAAATGAACGAGACACTGATTAACTCACCTGTGCTTAATCAGGGAGATCCTTAAATCCTGGGATGTCGGTGGCCCTTGAGGACTGGACTTGGACAGCCCTGAACTACAGCATATGACTTCTGTACTACATATCAGTGGACATACACCACCAACAGACATTACATAGCCAACCCCACCGCATGTGCCAGGAAATAACATTCAGTAATGCCATTTTCTCTTCCATAAACAAGGCACAGAGTAAAGGAATGCCCCAAAACTCCAGAAGACTGCCCCACTGTCCTCTTCGTGGTGCTCACAGCATTAAAGGGATAGTAATACTTCATTTTAACTTTATTTTATTTTGTAGGCATTAAAAAAACATGAAGAACGATATAAGTCTTATCTCTGAAACCTTTATGGTTTATGAGATATTCACAAGCAAAGTTTCCCCTCCCGCCCCTTTTACCTAGTGTAAGCCATCTCTTCTCAGATGTGGAATGAAGTCCATAGACCAGACAGATAACAGCAGGGGACAATCTTCTTCCTATGAGAACAATGAAAGCCCTGCCCCCTTGACAAGCTTTTCAGGTTTTTCCCTTATCTTAATTGAAGATTGTCCCTCTCTGCAGTCTACCTGGGCACCTCCCTTCTGCTCTGAGCTGAACAATGTGACATCAGTAAAAGGGGGGGAGCGGGATACTTTGTCATTCAATTACTCTTGAACTACAACTCTGACAGAATTCAAATAACACTCTCCAAAGTCCAGATACTATGATGATTAATTAGAGCTGCTTTTATTATGAAACATTACTATCCCTTTAAGGGGATGAATTCTGGTGCAGGTAGCTTACTAAATTGACATTAGGCAGGAGCGCAGAACAAAAACTTATTCCATCTTCTGGAACATATTTGCAATTTGACTTCACATATTCTACACTTGCCAAATATGTAAAGTCAAAACAGAAGTTGACTCTCACTTTAAATCACCCCCGATGTAACCCATTCTAATTGCTCTCTGCACACTTCTCTGTTTCTCAAAGGGTTAACCCCTTGAGCACAAGCGTGGGAGGCGGAAAATATTCTAGGCATGCCATGTTTAAGAACTTACTGCTAGATTCAGTGCCTATAATTTTATAGTTCTGTGATCTCTTAAAAAGTGCCATGTGTGTGTGTACGTATGGAAAACTAATTTGAGCTGTGATGACACGGCCTTTTCATTTGTATCCAAGAAAAGACTCTTACCCTGCTGCAGCTGCACGGACTTTCACTGACTTGCACGTTTATTGTAATCACGACACAAGAGAAAAGAACAAAAACAGTCACATGTATAGAAACAAAGTGGAGCAAACCAACTGCACAATAGGGGGAGCATTATAACTGATTTAACTCTTTGAGTACCTTTCTTCACAATGCGTTGTGCACCCTTCTGCAAATCAAAGGGTTAAACAGGGATTTTAACCTGTAGAATTCACAATGTGTTGGAAAGCTCTTTAGCATTAAATGAATTAACCCCTTAACGACCCTTGACGGTCATAGTACGTCAAGGGTCGATTTGACTTAACGACCGATGACGTACTATGACCGTCATCGAGTTCCGGGCTCCCCCCGCGGCTGCACGCCGTTCGAGGAGTCCGGAACCCAACGGAGCAATAAAAAAAAATTGCTCCGTGGTCGTCAAGTCACTTCCGCTTCCGGATTCCCCGGTCGTTAAGGGGTTAAAAGCCCCACGTAAAGGGATAGTAATACTTGCAAATTACTAATCCCCATATTGTAGCTTTGTTAAAAAGAAACTTACTGCCCCCAGTGTCATCTCTCAAACCCTTATGGTTTGAGAGATGATAGAGCTCAAAGTTCCCCCCTCCCTCCCCCTTCCCTGACTGAACGCTGACTGCAGGGATATCCGGTATTACTTGCATCAGGTGGCTCTGCAGTATTGCCGAGATTGCGTTTATAGAAAACAAATCTTTCACTAAAATGGTCTTCTACATGTGCTTGCAAACAAAGCACACCTAGAAGACCGTTTCAGTGAAAGAATTATTTTTTATAAACGCGATCTCGGCTCGGCTGCAGAGCCGCCTGATGCACATAAGACTGTCGTACAACAGCTTCCCCTGCAGTCAGCGTTCAGTCAGGGAAGGGGGAGTGAGGAACTTTGATCGCTATCATCTCTCAAACCATAAGTGTTTGAGAGATAACACTGGGGGCAATAAGTTTCTTTTTAACAAAGCTACAATATGGGGATTAGTAATTTGCAAGTATTACTATCCCTTTAAAGTAAACCTGTCATGCTAATGTGATAACTGTGCAGGGAATGGTATATGAAGCCTAGTAGACATGGGATGTGCTATTACAGTGGATATAAAAAGTCTACACACCCCTGTTAGAATGCCAGGTTCTTGTGATGTTAAAGAATGAGACAAAGATAAATCATGTCAGAACTTTTTCCACCTTTAATGTGACCTATAACGTGAACAATTCAATTGCAAAACAAACTGAAATTGTTGAGAGGGAAAAATAAAAAACTCCCAATAACCTGGTTGCATCGGTGTGCAAACCCTCTTATAACTGGGGATGTGGCTGTGTTCAGAATTAACCAATCACATTTAATCTCATGTTAAACAGAAGTCATTACACACCTGCCATCATTTAAAGTGACTGATTAATCACAAATAAAGTTCAGCAGTAGGATTTTCCTGACATTTGCTTAGTTGCATCTCAGAGCAATAGTCATGGTCAGCAGAGAGCTTCCAAAGCATCAGAAGGATCTCATTGTTGAAAGATATCAGTCAGGAGAAGGGTACAAAAGAATTTCCAAAGCATTAGATATACCATGGAACACAGTGAAGACAGTCATCATCAAGTGGAGAAAATATGCCACAACAGAGACATTACCAAGAACTGGACATCCCTCCAAAACTGATGAGAAGACAAGAAGAAAACTGGTCAGGGAGGCTTCCAACATGCCTACTGCAACATTAAAGGAACTGCAGGAATTTCTGGCAAGTACTGGCTGTGTGCTACATGTGACAACAATCTCCTCTATTCTTCATATGAATGGACTATGGGGTAGGGTGGCAAGACAGAATCCATTTCTTACAAAGAAAAACATCCAAGCCAGGCTGAAGTTTGCAATACCAAACATCAAGTCCCCCAAAAGCACATGGGAAAATGTTTTATGCTCTGATGAATCCAAGGTTGAACTTTTTGGCCATAATTCCAAAAGGTATGTTTAGTGCAAAAACAACACTGCACCTCACCCAAAGAACACCATACCCACAGTGAAGCATGTGGTGGTGACAGCATCATGCTTTGGGGCTGTTTTTCCTCAGCTGGAACCGGGGCCTTAGTCAGGGTGGAGGGAATTATGAATGGTTCCAAATACCAGGCAATTTTGGCACAAAACCTTCAGGCGTCCGTTAGAAAGGTGAAGAGGAAGTTCTCCTTTCAGCACTACAACGACCCAAAGCACACATCCAAATCCACAAAAGCATGGCTTCACCAGAAGAAGATTAACGTTTTGGAATGGCCTAACCAGAGCCCAGACCTGAATCCAACTGAACACCTGTGGGGTGATCTGAAGAGGGCTGTGCACAGGAGATGTCCTCGCAATCTGACAGATTTTTTTGAGCGCTTTTGCAAAGAAGAGTGGGCAAATATTGCCACTTCAAGATGTGACCCAAAAAGACTGATTGCTGTAATAAAATCAAAAGGTGCTTCAAAAAAGTATTAGTTTAAGGGTGTGCACACCTATGCAACCAGGTTATTGTGAGTTTTTATTTTTTCCCCCTTAACGATTTTAGTTTCTTTTGCAATTGAATTGTTTATGTTATAGGTCACATTAAAGCATGATTTATTTTTGTCTAATTCTTTAACATCACAAGAACCAGGCATTTTAACAGGGGTGTGTAGACTTTTTATATCCACTGTATTTCTGAAATAATTACAACTAGAGCATCTAAATATCACCTTTCGTTCCCCCCCTTTGTCCAGGAAGAAGCCAACATTTTGGGCAGGACTTCACTCCTTGTCAATACACTCAGGGCTTTTGCCAGCCCAGGATGGCGCAACTCAGGTTACAAAACATCCTGCAACTTCACTGCCAGAAGTAAGATCACCACTGACCTGCAAGAAATAATTTCTTATTCCATGCCTGGAGTTTTTTTTTTTTCACAAACTGAGAATATATTTTGTTACTTTATAAACTATTTGTCTCTGTTTCTCTCTCCACAGATATCCACAAACAAATACACTTGGGTGTATTAAAAAATAAAAATTGTACTGTAACCCCTGCCATGCTGGAAATAAGAGTGTGTGTAGTGGAGATAGTAGGTCACTGTAATAAATTGTGTAAGATTGGGTTGGTCTAGAAATTGTCCGAAAGGAATTGCAGGATATAAAGAACTTCAGTAACACCCAGCAGTGAGTCAGCAAGGTAGATTCAAATGTCCAAAAACGGGTTGGATCATTCACAAAATGCTTAAAGCGGAACTAACACCTCTAACAAACGTTGTCTTTAATAATTCCCTATCTGGTGACTAGCTGCTTAGTAGCGCTAGTCGCCAGAATTATTACCTCTTCATGAAGAAATTTGAAGTGATTCTCGGCTGACAGGCAGGACGGAGCGCGGACATCTTGCCCTAGTGACATCCGCGGGCCTGCGCTGTCAGTCCCAGACGGCTGTAGGAGGCGTTGCTAGGAGCCACTCGGCTCCGGAAGGGACTGACAGCACAGGCCCGCGCACGTCACTAGGGCAAGATGTCCGCGCTCCGTCCTGCCTGTCAGCCGAGGATCACTTCAAAGTTCTTCATGAAGAGGTAATAATTCTGGCGACTAGCGCTACTAAGCAGCTAGTCGCCAGATAGGGAATTATTACAGACAAGGTTTGTTAGCGGTGTTAGTTTCGCTTTAAATATTCTTTAATTTACACCTCACATACAAAAATGTACAACACAAATGTATGCAAAATGTAATGCTCTTTTTAATAATATGCATGACAGGTTCTCTTTAAATCAGTCAGAATTTTGGGAGTGTTTATTTGTCCCCTTACCTTGCAGTTGGTCTGTCCCACAATTACTCCACTTTGTCTTTATAAATAAGGGCTGGTAAACATTTTATAATGATTATTACACTAAATTAATGTTGGAATTTATCAAGGTTAGAGAAAACAAAAATGTTTAGAGCCATAGATACAAAGAAAAAGTAGAGAAATTCTGGGGCTAACCAACTGCATCAGTAGGGCCAAAAAGGAGGGGATTTAAAGGGGGGTTAACCCCTTGAAAGTTAGAGAGGTCTCCACACATTACACATCAATGGGTTATAGCAACAGTACCAGAGAGAGAATAAAGAGAACTTTCCATTCATTGAAATGCGGGTTTTTAACAAAAAAAAGAAGAGACAGCGCAGATACAGACCTCTAAGGGTAGCAGTGATTGAAAGATAGATAAAGTATATATTCTACCTTTGTCCCCATGTAGTTCTACTCACATTTTCAGGAGGCTTCCTCTGCCTCGCTGTTTGCAGTGACGTAACTATAGGGGTTGCAACCGCGACCGGGCCCGTCACTCCAGGGGCCCGGCTCTCCCCCGCGACCCCCTCCTCCTGGCGCTGCAAGCTCCCTCCCGCTCTCTAGTAAAGCAGAGCGCTGGGAGATGACATCATCTACCAGCGTGTTACGTTTCAGTACACTCAGACATGCTAGATGTTGGTAAAAACACAATTTTATTTAAGCACACAAGGAATAATGCAACCCTCACGGGTCCAGCAAATAGCAGCAAATAACTGACACAGGACTTTCTAATTAGAATGGTAAAATGTAAAGTGTATTTCATATTGAAGTTTTCTCTTTGGCAAAATTGTGTATAATAATGACAATGAGGAACTGAATTGTGTTTTGTTTTAAAGGGATAGTAATACTTAAAATGTAAAAAAAATATGTTGTAGGGTTTATCCCCCTGAGTAAAACAAGAGTACTCCCACTGCTGAAAGGTGTTTCATTTAAAGTTATTAATTTTCAAAGTTGAATTTTTAGGTGCAATATCACAGTGGCCTGAAATTGTACAGTGGCGCTGTTGCTACACCATCCTATGGAGATTTATGGTCCCGGAACCAGAGCTGTCCATAGGATCGTGTAGCAACAGCGCCACTGTACAATTTCAGGCCACTGTGATATTGCACCTAAAAAATTCAACTTTGAAAATTAATAACTTTTGAATGAAACACCTTTCAGCAGTGGGAGTACTCTTGTGTTACTCGGGGATAAACCCTACAACATATTTTTTTTTTACATTTTAAGTATTACTATCCCTTTAATGTATGTTTTTGTAACCATACAAATAAAGATAAAAAACAAAAAACGAACAACAGATGGAAAGTAATAATATTTAGAATGCATTATTTTAGTGGTTCTCGATTTAAAAAGGTCCACAGAACAAATGTAACTAATGCAGGACAGTGGAACTAGACTAGAGTGACCATTATCACACGTGTGATTCTGTGAATACCAATGGATGTGTGGAAAAATTAAACATTTCAAATTGTGCCAGCTTATAATAAAAACTGCATCTGTATCTAGTCCATTCTAAAGAAAAAAGTAATAGTTATCAGATAAAGTTACTAAAGTAAAAATACATTATTTATTCTGAAATGTGTTATTGGCAGAAACTAGCTTTCAGTTGCATTTGATATAGATAGTTAACACATTGCATTTATGAGACGTGTCCAACGTACTCCGAAGCAATACGTTAGACACCTCTCTGGCATTTAAGGGGTCAGTTTGATTTGATAAGGTTACAAAAGGACTTAATTGAAAGCGTTTTTCCACCACATCAAAAAAGTTTGTTATTTAATAAGACGCATACTCAAACTGGTATTTCCACATTAATATCTTTGGTAACAACTGCCAACATTCTAATAAAATGAATTTAATGGAAACGACAGCGCTCGCTGGCTTCCTGTTCCCTGCTGCAGGAATCTGAGAGTGAGCGGAATGGAGTGGGATGTTTGGGAAGACTGCACACACACAGACACACACACACACACACACACACACACACAATATCACTCTAGCACTACTAGAGTTAATCACAGGTGTCAGCCACATCCGTGACAGTGCTCAAACTCTGCTAATTTAATATCTACATACGTGACCAAAAGTTTTGGGACACGTCAATTTTTGATACTTTTAGATATTGCCATATATAATATATGTGGGCGACAGTGTTTATTTTAGGCTGACAGTCAGCGCATCTTAACACTATGTGTATTAGTTAGACAATATTCAACTTCCGGCCCCGGCACGATGTGGGATAATTGACTCCCAATCCTTCTGAATAGAGCCGTTAGTTAGTTAGCTCTATTTTGATCAATTCAGTGTTGATGGTCTATGGTCTAACAGCATAGTTACCAGCTAGGGACCAACAGGGAAAAAAGCTCCGGCTCTATGTGGGATTATTATCTCCCAATCCATCCAAATAGAGCTTCTAGATAGATTACATGGGCAGTAGACGATTGAGGTTTTTATGTATAGGAGCGTTTTTTAATCCATGTTTGGATTAACGTGATATGTAGACGCTGTTTCAATTACCAAGTCATGGCAAATATACTTAACTCGCGTTTATAGTGAAGAAGCACCATTGCCTGTTGGGTACATTATATTATCATCTATCTAGATAGGTGCCCTGCGTTTTATGTGTATATACTGTCTGACCATAGGTACTTATCAAACATCTGATATATTTCTTACATACAAACCGAATAGCCAGACACTCTACATCGAGTATACAATACTGGCATCACATGGTGTTTATTAAAGGTGCCTTTACTTAGTTAAGTGATTAGCTGACAGCCTATTAGGTCACAAATTATTAGTGATGGTTTTAGGGATACAGAACATCATTGTTCATAGCCCACATTGTTTTAGGTATTTCATCTACACTTTGTTTAATAAAGATAATTTACACGTTAGTTTAGGGTGTTTGTAGCGCTCTTAAGTGCTTTTACATTATATTTCAGTTACAGCACTGAACTGGTCTTACCTCTATATTGTCTTTTTAGTCAATTTTTTTCCTGTTTTCTTTTCTTTTCATTATTTGAGATTACACCAAATGAGTAAGAAGAAAATTACAGCTAAACACAAACACAGTAGAAATGTTAAAACAGCCATTGTCCTTCATTGTCTTGCAGCGAGTTCATTATGGACTGTAGTGGGGTTAGTCGGGTTAGAGGAAGGCCAATTAGTAATGAGTTACAGTAGTTAAGACGGGACATGATGAGTGTTTGGATTAGAATTTTAGTAGTGTCTTGGGTGAGAAAGGGTCACATTCTAGAGATGTTGCAGAGGTGGAGGCTGGATGAGTTGGAGATTGACTGGATTTGAGGAACGAAGGATAGGGTGGAGTCAAATGTGACCCCCAGGCAGCATAGGGTTGGTGTGATGCTAGTGCTGTTAAAGTGGAACTATCACAATATATTAAGCCCCCCCAATAATTAGGCATATGACGATTAGCTTCTTAACAGTGCTATTATCGGGCACAAGTACCAAGTTCTGAAGTAATCCTCCTTTTTCTGAGACTGACAGCCAGGCTTTTTGCTTTAAAGCTGTCTACACGCTTGTGCCGTCAGTCCCTTCCACTCCCTTAAGGTACCATGCAATACCTCCTAGAGGAGAACGGGATGGACAGCGCAGGCGTGCAGACGTCTTTAAGCCAAGATGTCTGCGTGCAAGCCTGGCTGCCGGTCTCAGAAGAAGGAGGATTACTTCAGAATGTAGTACTTCTGCCCAATAATAGCGCTGTTAAGAACCTAATCGCCATATGGCAGCATTTCAGGACATCACCAGAAGCAGGCCAGAGTAAAGTTACCACCACCAGCAGCACTTTGAGGTTGCAATTGGTAATTTGGACATACTTAAGTGCTGCTGATGTGCCATTTGTTTGATCCCAGTCCTTGCCCCTCTAATTCCAAAACCCATTATTTGAGAGGAGTGGGAGGAGGTGAAGGGGGATGTCAGCTATGCCTGAATTGTCTTGTTGTGCTGTTGCTGTTGCTGCCACTGCTGTCTCTCTTCACAGCACTATGACTAGTACTGTAAAGAACCATGACCTCCACCAACACCTGTTCCATGTCACCAGAGCGGAATGATTTCAGTCATGCTGCTCTCATCACCATTATTACCACTCATCACTGTCATGGTGGATACAGAAGCTGCTGTGATATACAACTTCAGGCATAAACAAATAGACAACTATTTAGGAACTAAATTAGCATTAGCACTGGTGGCATACTACTGGCCTGGTTTGACTTGGCTTCCACCAATTTTTTTTCATGCCTTGACTTGCTGTTCAATCCCGTTCATAATTTTTTTTTCAAGGTTTGACGTGTTATGCAGGCCTGCTCATAATTTTTTGCACTGTTTGCATTGCTATGTAATCCTGAAGGCATTCCTATTACCTAAGCCTTCCAACAATTCTTATCATGATTTCCTTATTATAAACCTACGAATATTTCTTCTAAGGATTGAAAACAATTTTGGAAATACAGACAATGTGAAAATAAAATGTGGATTCAAAGGGATAGTAATATTTCGTTTTATCTTTATTTTATTTTGTAGGCATTAAAAAAACATGAAGAACGATATAAGTCTTATCTCTCAATCCTTTATAGTTTGAGAGATATTCACAAGCAAAGTTTCCCCTCCCACCCCTTTTACCTAGTGTAAGCCATCTCTTCTCAGATGTGGAATCCAGTCCATAGACCAGACAGATAACAGAAGGGGACAATCTTCTTCCTATGAGAACAATGAAAGCCGTGCCACCCTTGACAAGTTTTTCAGGTTTTTCCCTTATCTTAATTGAAGATTGTCCCTCTCTGCAGTCTACCTGGGCACCTCCCTTCTGATCTGGCTGAGCAGTGTTACATCAGTAAAAGGGGAGGGAGGAGGATACTTTGTCATTGAATTACTCTTGAACTACAACTCTGACAGAATTGAAATAACACTCTCCAAAGTCCAAATACTATGATGATTAATTAGAGCTGCTTTTATTATGAAACATTACTATCCCTTTAATAAAATGCATATGGTAAAGTGGCACTGGAGATAGAGAATATATACGATGATATCACTTGTCCCTGCTCGCAGTATCCTGGCAACTATGCCAATCCCTATTAGTCATCAGTACTGCTGTCATTTGTACCTGCTTCACATGCTTCTGTGGCTTGCATGGTATTAGATGCTGGTTCATTTTTATTAAAGTTAGTCTACCCACACTGATGTTGGATAGCCGTGTCCTAATCTCACTAACAATATACTCAGCAGCACTGAAAACCCTCTGTGACTGTATGCTACTGGTAAGCAGCTAAGTGTTTACAATGCAATCCACACCAGTGTTGGCCACAACAACTGTTTTGTTTGCCAGCACTCCAATAATAAAATCAAGAAAAATATATTTCAATATGTCATATACAATCAATGTTATTTGCAGTGACGCTGCTTCTTCAAGATCAAATGGCAAAACTCAAGAATATTCTTGATTTTTGCCATTTGATCTTGAAGAAGTAGTTACGCTGCGAAACGCATTGATTGTAAAAGGCATATTGAAATATAATTGTATTGGTTTTATTATTATATTACAATAAATATTGTTATAATTTAGGAATATTGGAACCATGTCCTGTGTTTCTCCAGTAATTACTTGTGCACCTGAGCAGAGACAGGGTGAACATATCTGCAACCATATTATGTTGTTAGGACATATATGCACCCTATCAACCATCATGTATGTGAGTGCCCTGGTATATTCATCTATTTATCATTTGTTAGTCATTGATAAGTAACTATTAGGTGCCCTCTTGTGTGCTGTTTACCAACTGCATTTGCATTCTCAAACATTTTGTCACTTTTCCTCTGAGAGGGATGTACAGAAGCTTGAACATTACTTTGCATTGCCAGTGAGGTGTTGCTGTCACTTTCTGCTGCAGTACTTGGTCCCACTGCTAAAACTTCCTCTTCCGCAGAGGCAACAACACTAGAATGACACTGCTCATCGTCATCATCAGCATCATCTTTAGGCTTTGTAGTACTATTGGCACTGGAAATTTTCACATCAGTTTTACTAACGGATTCCTCCTTAACCCCTTAAAGGGATAGTAATGGATCGTACTAAATAAATTTGATATTGTAGATGGTAAACAAATAAAGTAATTGAGGCCACTCCGATCTCTCAAACCTTTATGGTTTGAGAGATATAAGAATACAAAGTTCCCTCCTCCCTCCCCTTTCACTAATGTCAGTCTCTAGCTGAGAGAAGCAGATTCTAGTCCTGGGACCATCCTGTGGCTCTTCAGCAGAGCAGAAATAGTGTGATATAGAAATAAACACTTAATTGGAATGGTCTACTAAGTCTGCTTGCAAACCAGACACACTTTGTAGACCGTTGCAGTGAAGTATTTATTTCTATATTGTGCTATTTTGGCTCTGTTGAAGAGCAACAGGACAGTCACAGGACCAGAATCTGCTTCTCTCAGCTAGAGGGCAGACTTCAGTGAAATGGCAGGGGGGGGGAACTTTGTAATCGTATATCTCTCAAGTCATAAAATTTTGAGAGATCGGAGTGGTCTCAATTACTTTAATTTTTTTCTATCTACAATATTAAATTTACTTAGTACGATCCATTACTATCCCTTTAATGACAGATGGTGCCAGGACCATCACAACAGTACAGGTGTTAAGGAATGGTGACAGTCCTGGCACATCGTGAAATAACATGATCACAGCATGCTTATACGGTACACTGTGATCTCTGTGCACATCCATTAAAAAATATATATAGAGTGGCGCTAATGTGAAAGATTAGACAATCTTCTTCAGCAGCCTAAGATGTACGAACTGTGCTTCACAATATCCTCATATAAAAAAACAATAATATACACAAATCAGCGCTTAGAACAGGAAAAATGTGAATATATCTCTGGACTGAATAAAAATACAAAATTAACCCTTTGAGTGCCAGAGAGGTACGCAAAGCATTGCTTTGCAATCGGTTGCGTACACCTCTGGCACTCAAATGGTTAAAATATGTAGATAAACCAATTCTATTTATTAAAAATGATGATACAAGACATCTCGTACGTCCATGAGAGTCAAGTATATGACTATGTATCAATATACAAATAATGTAACTACAATAATGGGAACTAGCGAACCAATGTCACTATGTCTGTTTTCCAAGACAGTGTGTTACATCTCTGTCCCAAACAGTTATCTGGGTGCTACTTCTTGTATAGCCTAACATCTCTCCAATATGTAGTTTTTATGAATGTTTGTATTTTTATTCAGTCGAAATATAATCACATTTGTCCTGTTCTAAGTGCCAATTTGTGTATATTATATAAAAAAAATGTGCATTGGTCCTCCAGTGCACCCCTCTCATGTACTGAGCCTTCATTAAAGGGATAGTTATGTGTCACAATAAAAGCAGCTCCAATTAATCTCCATAGTATTTGGGCCATGGAGAGGGTTATTTCATTACTGTCAGAAGTGTAGTTCAAGAGTAATTGAATGATAAAGTATCCCCCTCCCGCCCCTTTCCTAGTGTAACACTGCTCACCTCAGAGCATCAAGACTGTCTGGATGGATCACAGAGAGGGACAATCTTCAATTAGCATAAGGGAAAAACATGAAAAAACTGTCAAGGGGGTGTCAAGGTTTTGCTGAGCTGCTCTCTGTCTGCCTGTTGATTCTGCTGTCTGAGCTAATCTAGTGCTCTGTTATCCACTGCTGCTGTCTTCTGACTTTCTGGCTCAGGCTGAATCAGCTGACCTCTCTGATTACTCACCTGACTGTTGTCAGCCAACCCTCTCAGTGTATTTAAAGCAGCTTGGTTCACTTCCTCATTGTCCTTCTGTTTGTTTGCTGACGTGGATTTTCCTGCGCTCCTGTTTGCTGTGTTCCAGACCCCTTGGCTAGTTCCAGACATTGTGGACTTCTGTGCTTCTGACCCTTGGCTTGTTCCTGACATTACAGACTTCTGTTTTCCTGACTCCAGCTAGGCTGAATACCTGTCTGGATTCCTGACCCTGGCGTGTCTTTTGGTTTATGCTCTTGGCTCATGCTTTTGTTTTTGTTATGCTAATAAAGGTATATTGCATTTTACCTTTTTGTGTCCTGTCTGGTTCCTGGTCCCTAACAGGGGGACAGGGTTTTCCTTATGTTCACAGTAAGAAGATTGTCCCTTGCTGTGAGCTGTCTGGTCTGTGGACCAGATTCCACATCTGAGGGGAGTCAGCTTTAGATAAAAGGGGCAGGAGAGGAATACTTTATCATTCAATTACTCTTGAACTACAACTCTGACAGTATTGAAATAAGACTCTCCACGGCCCAAATACTATGAAGATTAATTGGAGCTGCTTTTATTTTGAAACGTTACTATCCCTTTAAGAGGAAGAGGTTAATTGTCATCATGTGCTGTAAGAGCTGCAGTCACAACAGCACTCAATTTATGGAGTACGACTTGGCTTCCCCAACAACACATTCATATCCTTTACCTGCCCCTCTTTTCCCTTAAAACTGCCCTTGACACGTTTGGTGGACATATGGACAATACTGTTGATTGATGTTAACGTAAACCACGCAGCTAGTAGTGATATGTGGAATAATGTTTTGTCCCTTTTTTATATGATCTATGTCACCATTACAGTCAGTCTGTGTCACTGTTATTGTGGGTTGTTGTAGCGCAAATTAAAAAATCATGCTCATCTCCAGGGCTCAAAATCTCCACTCTCCACTAGCCAATGGCGAGTGAAAATTTAGCCCTGGCGAGTAGAAATTCAGCCCTGGTGGGTATGTTATGACTTGCAGTGGCGAGTAACTTTTCAGGTCTGGCTAGTAGCAAACAACTTCAAATTATAAGCCCTGCTCATCTCTATCAAAGTTTTTTTTTACATTTTTTTATTATAATTATTACTTTTTTTTTAATTGTCCTTGTCTGTCATAGCCACTGAACTCACACATACACCCACACTCACTACAGCCGCAAGCAACTATAACCCTCTTTGTCTCTAGACTAATAGGTAGCGTCAAATTCTCTCTCTCCCAAGAACTACTGACTTGGAAGTTCTGTACAGGATAGACTTGGGCTGGATTTGCAAAAACACAATCTCTACAACTTGCAGTAAAATAATAAAGCCCAAATCAATGAATGGTGCACCAAACCTCAGTATATCATTACTTGCCCTTCTAGACCTTGTGAAAGCATTGGAGTGCAGCTCTGTATAAATGACACAAACACAGTATGTGAAGATGAACCCCTTGTCTATATTTGTCTTTATTGTCTCACTAGTTACAAAGCCCATATACACGGGCTGATCTGAAGCGGGGCACTCCGGATGTCTCACATCCTGTCTGTGCTCCCGGCTCCAGGGCAGCAGCAGAGGCGCTGGGTTACAGTTTGTCACCCAGCCACCTCCGCTGCTGCCCTGGAGCCGGAAGCACAGACAGGCTGTGAGCTATCCGGAGCTCTCCTCTCCGGATCAGCCCGTTCTGCGAGTCCCTACTGCGCATGTGTGGTTAAGCACACAGTGAGTGACACATTCTAGGACTTTATATTATAGGATGAGATGTACTGTCTGGTGGTATATGTCAGTGTCACATCACTCAGTCTCAGGATGGCGGGCTGTTCGTTGTCACCTTAATACTTTTTTGTTTTGGTGAGGTTAACTGTCCCTTCTTCTCGTCTCACATACACTCACACACGTCTGGCAGTGTCTCCTTCCCTAACTCTCCTTTAATACCTCCACAAAAAAAAAATCACTTTTTTTATTATTAGGCAAAAGTTGCTAGGGAACACAGTATACTCCTTTCTCTCTCATTTCCAAGAACAGACTGACAAACCCACAGGATTCAGAGGTGAAGGGCGAGGAGAGTCCAGTGTTACCCGGTAGCTTATCAGCAACTAACTGCTTCTTAAAGTATATGTGTCACCTATGGACAACATCCCATAAATAGGTGACATATCCAATACCATGAAAACGTTATTTATTTTTTATTTTAAGTTTTTATTTTGTTTAAATTTAACTTAAAAAGTCTGTGCTGCAGCCACTTCCGTGTAGACTGCACCACTATGCTCTGCCTCTGCCCTCTTCCCTCCTCCGATGATGGAGGCTTCTGTCTGTAAGCTGGAGCGATCTCATTGGCTAGATATCGATCTCTGCCAATGAGACTGCTCCAGCTTACAGACAGAAGCCTCCATCATCGGAGGAGGGAGGAGAGCAGAGGCAGAGCTCAGTAACCGCAGTGAACAGCAGTCTATACGGAAGTGGCTGCAGCACAGACTTTTTAAGTTAAATTTAAACAAAATCAAAACTTAAAATAAAAAATAAATAACGTTTTCATGACATTGGATATGTCACCTATTTATGGGATGTTGTCCATAGGTGACACATCCACTTTAAGTCTCTAAATTGGAACCATTTGTACCAAAAAGACAGAGGAAGAAGTCCTGTGGTGAGATTCAGTAATCAGTGATAAAGAGGTGATGGAGTATAGATGATTTTCTGCAATTTATCACTTCTCCAATTCCTTTGTGTCACAGTTACCTTAGATCCAGCGTCGCCTGGTGGGTTGATGCAGGAATTTGATGGCCTGAAATGTTGCCACAGCGTCATCCCATGCGTCCTTCTGAGGACTGGGTCTAGACGAGTTTGGTGTTCTCAGAGGCCGTCCATGTTCTTATGCGAACTGGGTCTGCTCCATAGAATGACGTGGAGTGGGATCTGTGTTGTGATGCATCGCATGGACTTGCATGACTTTCGGGCGTGTGGTTGAAATATGTTGCAGGCTTTTCTTCTGTATGGGGCTGGTTGCTCCACCCATCTACTTCCTGGTTTGCCTTTTTAAAGGGAACTGGATCTCTATCCAGTTACCCTTACGTTGGTGTTCAGTGCAGTCCTAGTTCCTGTTGTTCCTGTATCCTGTGTATGACCCGGCTTGTCTGTCTATCCATTCTGCTGCTGACCTGTGGCTCTGTCTGACCATTCTACATGTGCGCTCCTTTGGCTTTAGACATCCAACCTGGTGCAGACCTGTGGCTCTGGCTGACTACCCGCTCCATGCATGATCCTGGCTTGTCTGACTATCCAACCTGGTGCTGACCTGGGGCTCTGTCCAACTATCTTCCCAGTGTTGCCTACTACTATTGGATATCCTGTTTGGTGCAGACCTGTGGCTCTGGCTGACTAACCGCTCCATGTATGAACCTGGCTTGTCTGACTATCCATTCTGGTACAGACCTGTGGCTCTGTCTGACCATTCTACCTGTGTGCTCCTTTGGCTTTAGACATCCAATCTGGTGCAGACCTGTGGCTCGGGACTACCCGCTCTGTGTATGATCCTGGCTTGTCTGACTAAACAACCTGGTGCTGACCTGGGGCTCTGTCCAACTATCTTCCCAGTTTTGCCTACTACTATTGGACATCCTATCTGGTGCAGACCTGAGGCTCTGGCTGACTAACCGCTCCGTGTATGAACCTGGCTTGTCTGACTATCCTAACTGGTGCTGACCTGTGACTCTGTCTGTTTACTCCGCTTGTGGCTCCATTACCTACAGACACCCATCCTGGTGCAGACCTGGGGCTCTGGCAGACTCCAACCTTACTGACTGCAGGCGTGAGTCAGTAGTCTCCATTGTTGCGATCCTGATAGAAGACAAGCACTTTCTTACTGACTGTAGGTGTGAGTCAGTTGTCTCCTCTGTTGCCCTTTACAGGAGACTGTACGTTCATTGTTGCGTTACTCTTCGATTCATGAGACTACCAGCTGGCTTCAGCCTAGTCTCCAGCAGTGCGGCTGACCCGTCGGCAGGCTCCTATTGCTGATAGAGTCTTTAGCCTCTTCAGTCACCCTCTGCTTGTACTGTCATACTTACTTGCATTTGCTTATTATTATTATTATTGTTAATTAAGGTGATTTTAACTATACCGTCTGACTCCTTGTCTTGCTTGAGAACCGTAACACTATGTTATTATATGGAGCCTATGGACTAAGATTTCTTCAACTTTGGAGATCTTAGTGCATTGGTTCTATAGAACATGAACTGCATAAGTGATAAACTGGAGACGTCATCTCCACTTTCTCACCTCTTTATCACCTTTTAGTGAATCTCCCCCTGCTTTCCTTGAGCATGTGCAGACTTTGAAAATTAACATGTTAGAGGTTCCTTGCTGACTGATTGGAGCACCTCTGGGTTAGCTCAAGTAGGGGGACATACTGAGTAAAATCAATGTTGTGGGGGACCTTAAGGGTTACTATTTCAAAGATTTCAGGGGCAGCCCATTTTGAATGCTCTCAGATATTAATACATAGATAAAAAGTCGAAATTTGTTACACAAAACGTTTTCACACAGCAAGAAGTGACATTCTTTGTTTGCTTTGCCCATCCCTACTGAAGATGAACTGTTCTGGTGTGAGAGAGAAGATGTGCAAGTATATATTCTAAAGTAGTATATCACAAAAAAAAGGATGAATGACCCACTCCAAACCCTATTGAATGGCTACTCACATGGTACAAATCGGGCACATATGTGCCAGAAGGACAGTCATTGCTTGTGGAAGAAAGGAGGACCCACTTCTACTTGGTTTTGTTCCTTCTCAGTAAAAGCTGCTCAGGCCCAGACTGGGATAAAAAATAGGCCTGGGCATTTAAGGCTAAGCAGCCCATTTTTATTTTTTGAGCAGCCCATGGGGAAGGGGGCGGCGGTGATTGTGGACGGAGCTTATAATCAGGTGCGGTGCACTGCATGGACGAACGTTGATTGCCCGCCCACCAGGAAACTTTTAACGAGGTGGCCATCTTTCAGAAAGTGAAAGACTGCCCAAACTCGTGTAATGATTAATTTTTTTTAAACGCCCGGACCGGCCCACCGGGCAAATGCCCGATATGCCCGATGGCCAGTCTGGGCCTGCAGCTGCTCCTATAATGTCTCCACTGCTTTCACATAGAGGTGTCTGCAATCAGACCCAAAATAAAGAGAGAGAGAATGTGCAAGTATATATTCTAAAGACATCAGAGTGCTCACAATGTATAACTGATCAATGATGTTGTGTTTCCACGGATCCTATGAATAAGTGCAAAGTACGAAATGCGTTAGGCAGTTAACAAGTGTCTTTTCTATTTTTGCTGTCCTGTGTATTTATCCTGGACCAACATAAGGTCTTTTGATTTTCAATCTAATTTTTGCATAATAAGAGTGTTTTTTTTCACAATTCAGAATTTGTATTGGCTGTTCAATGAGTAGTAGGTCTGTGGAAGCACTCCCTTCCAGTTGTTGTCTCCTCTGTCGGAGCCCATGGCTTGGGCTGTTGGGAGTGCTCCCCGAATTGTGTTTGGTGTAGGGTTGCCACCTTTTCTTCAAAAAAACTACCGGCCATGGTATTTACCGGCTGGGTGGCAACCCTAGTTTGGTGAGTCAAAGGCGATTTTGATGTAGTACTTTCTAAGTGGCCAGTAGCGTTCACGCTTATTTCGGTATTCATGTGTATGATCATTGATATTGTACTCACAGAGCTCTCACTACCTGTGTCTTCCATTCACCTGTATATCGCATGCTGGGATATTATGTTAGCTTGTCCCTGCTCAAGCTCCCAAGTATCTTTCTTTGTACGTATGGAAGAAATTGAATTTTTCTTCGACGTGCTATAAATTTGTAATTTATTAAAAAAATGTATATATATAAAATACACTATGTGTATTAACCTTTGTCCACAAATTTCAATTATTCAAACTGATTAAGTTTTTCATGGCATGTAAACCAGCCACTTTATCAAACCGATATGAACAGACAAAAGAGTCTCCGTGAGTACAACATAACTGATATACATTGTGAGCACTCTGATATGTTTAGAATATATACTTGCACATTCTCTCTCTCTCTCTATGTATTTTGGGTCTGATTGCCGACACCTCTGGGTGCACTGATTACCTTTCTGGCACATATACATACCTGGGAACTTCCAATTGAGGTTTGCCTGGAGGGGAGTCCTCTTGTGCAGCAGGGGGAGACAATAATGATGTGAATCGTGTCAAAAAGGGGCAGGGCTTGATGGGAGTTGGGGGGGCAGGGCTTAAATGTGTCACACAAAAGGCTGGGGAAGGAGGAACACCAGGAGAAACAGCAGATGTGGGCAGAGTTTCAATAGAAACTCCCCACATCTGGAGGAATCAGCCTCTGCCCTGGAGACCCGGTAAAGCAGTGTCAAAACCGGAGTCTCCGGGGCAAATCCGGAGCGTTCCCAGGTATGCACATATATGCTCGGGAGACATTCAGTAGGGTTTGGAGTGGGTCATTCATCCTTTTTTTGTGACATACTGCTCTATGAGGCGCCCTCTTGTTCTTTTTGTTTGTGTGTTTTCTGGTGTGAACTAACTTCACTGTATGGACATATAAGAGGGGTACGTGTTCCCCTCTGGCACTCAAAGGGTTAAATGCATCTTCACAATGCACTGGAGACCTCAGTAGTGGAAATGCTGTGAGTGTACCCCATTTGACTATGCTATGGAACTGGTGTACAGGACTCGCAGGCATTATATACTTTGAGTGCCAGAGGGGTACCCAACACATTGCAAAGCAATGCGTAGAGTACCCCTCTGTCACTCAAAGGGTTAAAGTTTTAAAACTTGTGGAGATTGTCCACATGCATGCACTACAGTGTTCAGCAGTAGAACTGCACTTGGGAATTTATACCTTCACCCCAAGGTCCCTCTATTAAGGACAATGTTAGAAATGTAATTAATATTTTTATAGAAATACATTTTTATTAAGGGTTTTTACAATAAAGGGGTTGGTAAAAAAATGCACTGTTACAAGTCATGGATAATCTTAAAAGGATAAAAGTTGCAGGAGGGGGATACTTTATTATTCAATTACTCTTGAACTACAACTCTGACAGTACTGAGAAAACACTCTCCATGGCCCAAATACTATGAAGATTAATTGGAGCTGCTTTTATTATGAAACATTACTATCCCTTTAACCCCTTATTGACCGGCGCGCACACGCGCGGCCGGCACTTGGTGACCACAGGGCTTTTTTTTTTTTTTTTTTTTTAATTACTACTTCCGGTTCAGGGCTTCCAGAGCGGCGTGCAGCCGTGCTGGGAGCCATGAACTCCATGACGTACCAGCGTGACGGTCCGGGTACTTCATCGGATGTGAAGGGGTTAAGGACACAGCGTCCATTACGAATCCAGATGATGGAGCAAAGGATGCACAACAGAAGCAGAAAAATATTGCAATAGGGACTAAATAATACCAACATCAGATCTGTAGTAAATGTGGAAAGGGTGCTTGACAAAATCTAAATTAAACTCTGAGGTTAGAGATGCATATATAGAGCATTTACAATGAAGTAGTCAAAAGTAGCAACCAGTGGAATAACAATAGGGGTCGCAGGGGTACCAACTGCTACCGGACACATCACTCCAGGGGCCTGGCTACTCCCTGCGACCCCCCCAGCACCCACAACTAGCTGAGGTATGTGCCTTCTTCAGCATAGACCTCTTTTAGAAGCTGAGCTCATTCTCTGTTTCCGGCGCTACAGTAATACAGATCGCTGGGAGGTGACATTATCTCCCAGCGCACTGCATTAATGGAGAGAGGACTGCACGGGAGCTCCAGTTGCTAATAGAGGTCTGTGCAGAAGGAGGCACAGGCCTCTCCTGCCACACCGCTGGACCACCAGGGGGAATTGTGGAGGTGGACATTGGGGCAATGTGAAGGTGGACATTGGGGGCAATGTGGAGATGGACGTTGGGGGGAAATGTGGTCGGGGGGGCCTCATGGCAATTTTTGCACCAGGGCCGGTGGCTTCTAGTTATGCCTTTGGTAGCAACTCAGTCAATACAATGACAAATAATTCAGCCAAGGATTACAGTCAGAGGCAAATGAGTGTCTGGAGTTAGCGTCTGCTGTTGAGATTCTTTCTAAAGTCATAATTAGGGAAACCCCTTGTAACGGTTTTTAAAGACTCTCAGACCAGTGTGTGAAATAAAACACAATTTATTTAGAGTAAGGTAAGGCAAAGGTCCGCCCTCTAGTGGCGATTGATATACACCAGCAATGATAACTGATAGATACAAATGTAAATGCACAAACGTATTAAATGTACAAATATAAGGCAGTAGAATGGCATATAACCACAGAGGGTTAAGTCCTTGATAACAGTCAGTCTCAGATGTGGAGGTTTGGCACGCCCTGGGTGTTATTAAGCTGTGCTGGAGACAACATTCACCATAGACTGGATACAGGACGGCCTCGCCACGGTGTTCAGTAATAAGCAGAACAGGAATCCACTTAGCCCCCTCGGGCGTACCTACTGGAACTGTTACTGCTAGTGCGAGTGAAAATAGCCCCACGGGCGTAGCTGGAACCGGCCTGCAATGCAAGAGCTCCCAAGCCTCCTCGGACTCAACCGGACACTGGGATATGACGTACAAGAGCCAATAGCCCCACGGGCGTAGTTACCGGATTTGCTGAAGCCTTTGCCTTCCACTACTCGGTATAACTGAGTCGCCCAGTATTTGCAATGAGAGAGAGAGAGCCAAAAGCGCTCAACCGGCCCAACGGATGTGAATACTCTGCTAGGATGTACAGAGTTGCCGACGGAGAGCGGCCAACTCAGCAGGAGTATCACCGTGAACGAGGCTCACACTGAGTAGCGAGAGTGGTACCAAGGCAGCACTGCTAGGGTTAAAAGGCACGCTTACTCAAGGCTTTTCAGCGGTACAGCAAGGCTCTGCCGTATGAGTGAGGCGTACAAGCACACAGCTCTGCACAGGTAGAGTCACTGCACTGATAGGGGTAACACCAGGCAAGACAGCCATACAAAGACTGGAACAGCACATAATAATGTCGCGGCGGCGACAACTGGAACGCAGGTCACTGGAACAAGCTGGAAGTCGATCTTCGGAGCAGGAAGTCAGCCAGGCCGGGTCGGTGCACGTAGGAGGTAGTCATACAAGCCGGGTCATACACTAGCAGGAACGTCAGCCAAACCGGGTCAGGATCCAAGGGTGGTAGTCAGACGGACCGGATCATACACAAGCAGGAACACTGGAGAATAGTCAGGACAAGCCGAATCGGTACACAGGAATCCGGAACACAGGAACACAGCAACAGTATAACTGGCTCAGAAACACCACGAAAGGGCATCTAACAGAAGTGATAGCCAGGTATAAAAAGGTCACCAGGGGGCGGGCCAAACCAACTCAGCAAATAAGTGTCTGCCATAGATGAGAGTGACAGGAATCACAGGCACTGTGATACCCCTTCCTTCTAATCTAACAAAGAGGAGATGATCATCTTGGCTTCATTAATAAGATATGCATTCATGTTTTATATGTTTAGTGGCATAAAACAGAAACTTTATTTTAATCCTTTTGAGCTCCAGAGGGGTGTGCAATATGCTGGGCACACACATCCTTTGAGCAGAGGGTTTAGATAGGTAGCTTTGTATCGGGGTATGAATATATACTTGGAATCCCTGCATTTCTTGTGAGATAGAGTAGTACATAGTTACTCATTATGGCAGTTAACCCTTTGAAGAATTGAGAAGTATGCAGCACTTTACGTTGCAATATATTGCACACTGCTCAAGGGGTTAAGGAAGCAATTCAGCTGCTCCAGGAGTTCCCGGTTATGGACTACAGCTTAAAAGTACAACATAGAAAAGCATGCAGATATCCCTTTAAGTTCACAGATGCTTCACAGGCATAAAATGACTGGATGTAATGGTGGTCATTGTGCAAACTGGAGACTCCCTTGTTTGTCCCCAAAATGTTGCAGTGAACTGTGGAGTTCGCACCAATGGCTTGCTTTAAAAGCCCAGATTAAAAACATAAACTATCAGTTGAATAATTAAAATCATACTTACATGACAGTAACATGGTATGAATAGTGTGAGATTGAGACTACAATATGGAACTTCATGAGTAAGCACAGTATGCGTGTGAAACGCGTTGATCTCTACATGTGATTCAGAACGCTTGTCGGTTCTGTATTGCTGTCTCCATTTCACACTATTCACATCACATTACTGACATACAGGTATGATTTTAATTATTAATGTGGTGTGAATGGTGTGAGATGGAGACTACAATATGGAACTTCATGAGAAAGCTCAGTATACGTGCGAAACGCGTTGATCTCTACATGTGAGCTAGACTGCTTGTCGGTTCTTTATTGTTGTCTCCTTCTCACTCTGTTCACACCGTGTTACTGACATAAAGGTATGATTTTAATTAACGTAGTGTGAGATGGAGACTACAATATGGAACTTGCTGAGTAAGCACAGTATACATGCGAAATGTGTTGATCTCTACATGGGAGTCAGACCACTTGCAGGTTCCAAATTATAGTCTCCATCTCACACTATTCTCACCACGTTATTGTCATACAGGTATGATTGTGGTTCTTCAACTAATATACCGTTTATGTTTTTAACCCTTTGAGTGCCAGAGAGGTATCCAACGCATTGCAACGCACTCAAAGGGTTAATCCATTTTTTATTAATTGATGAACATTGGAGAGAATCAATGGTGTGAACTCTACAGTTCACCTCAAAGGGTTAACACTTTGAGTGCCAGTGAGCTGTTCATTGTATTATGTTACCATGGATACCTCTTTCACTCAAATGGTCATGGATTACTTAAAGGAGCAGTAAACGTTTTTTCTACGAAAATGTATTTGTTATAAGAGCTTTTCCTGCTGAGTAAAACAAGGTCGCTCCCACTGCTATCAGTTGTTTTATTCAGAAGTTAAAAACGTTCAAATAACATGGAAGTAAATTTACTGTGTTTACTTCCTGATTGTTCTGACAGGAAGTGACTCAGCAGTTTCCATCACATTCTATGGAGAACTGTATGTCTCTGACTTTCCTCTCCATTAGAATGTAACAGAATTACTAACTGGAATTTGACCAGTCCATACCTCCCAACATTTCAAATTGCCAAAGAGGGGCACTTGTGTTTTAGGGGTTATTGCTGGGGGCTTGGCTAGTGGGAGGAGCATTACCAATAATTTTTAGGCTATTTCATGACCTATTGGAACCTTCTTGTGTAAATTAATAATTGACTTATAACAAGACCAAATAATTTTATTTACACAGACTACTTTATAAACACATATACTGACGTTTAAACAAACAATAATGTGAGTTTTATTGCTGTGGAGTAATGTAATACACTTCTATACACACCACACAGTCTGATCGCCTAAAAAGAGGAACACCAGAGTGGGAAAGAGGGACAGAGGGATTTGGGTCTAAAAGAGGGACACTTGGGAGGTATGGCCAATACAGGGCACTGCTAATGTAAAAAACACAGGTTTAAGCTGTAATAACTCTGGAAATATGCAGTGTCAGCAGTGGGAGCACCCTTATGTTACTCAACAGGAAATGCCCTACAATATGTGTTTTCATAAAAAAAAAGTTGACTGCTCCTTTAAGTAGTTTCAAGCACTCCATGAAAACACATTTCTCTACACAAGCCTCTTTCCAAACACCTTAGTTCCTTCACACTCTTCTAGGTCCATCTCTTCAGGTTCCTAGTTCTATTCTCCACTTAACCTAGTGTTTCCTATGTTTCCTTAACCTATATATTGTAAACTTTCACTAGCTTGGCCTTCAATACCATTTGTTTCAATCAGGTGCTGTATACATTGTACAGCGCTACAGAGCATGTTGGTGCTCAGTAAATAAAGGATAATAATAATAAGTTAAATGATAAAAGCAATTTTTTAAAATTGTTAAAAATATTCAGTTGTTGTTGACATTCCTGCACTTTCTTAATACTCCCACAAGATGGCAGCAAAAGCAAAGAAAAGCAAAATGAGATGCAATTTTAAGTTTGGTTATCATACATTATATAACGATGCAATTATGTTTATACTGGAGGCAGATCTTGTTTAGACCTCCTGCTGTAGGGGTCAGATCCCCATTATAAAAATGATGTAATTTATTTGCAAGAGTGAGCCTAACTGCACACCTTCCCCCATCGGTTTGACATCACTTTTATGTGTGGGAGTGAATCACAGATCACACTCTGCAGAGATTTATGTATTTTTGTAAACTACCTTAAAGGGATAGTAATGTTTCACAAAAAAGCAGCTCAAATTAATCTTCATAGTATGTGTCCATGGAGAGTGTTAGTTCATTACTGTCAGAGATGTAGTTCAAGAGTAATTGAATGACAAAGTATCCCCCTCCCGCCTCTTTCACCGAGTGTAAGCCCCCTCCCCTCAGATGTGGAATCTGGTCCCTTGACCAGACAGCTCGCAGCAAAGGACAATTTTCTTACTGTGACCATAAGGAAAACCCTGCCTTCCTTGACAGGTTTTTCAATTTTTTCCTTATGCTCACTGAAAATTGTCCCTCTCTGCGATCATCCGGACAGTTTTGCTGCTCTGAGGTGAGCAGTGTTACACTAGGTAAAAGGGGCAGGAGGGGGATACTTTATCATTAAATTACTCTTGATCTCTCTCTCTCTCCCCCCTCCGTTCTTTGAGTGCAGAATGACAGGGCGGAGTGGAGGGGGACAGAGAGATGGGCAGCACTGTGCTACACTGGGAAGAGAAAGTGCACAAGGGGAAGCATACTTCAATTTTGTTATCCGCACTTTTATTTTCTTTGCATGTTTTTTATTTAATTGTGCACCATGCTTGAAGGTAGCCACCTTTAAAAAGGTGACATGAGAACCTCGCACTTTTTTGCAATGCAAGATTCTCATATCGCCATTTTGTACACGGCGTCATGGTTAATGCGGCTGTTAGCCGAGACATATTTTATACACAACTTTTTAAAAGGATACTGTCTGAATAAGAAAATAAGAAGTCCTGATTCCAGGATTCTGAAGGACTACTGTCATTATCAGATCGTGAACTGAAAGTGGCCCGCTATAAATTATTGGTACTATATAGGTTAGAGTTGGTTAATGTGAAGCCCAGCAGCTGTCGCTGGTGTGGAATGATGGGATTTGTAGTCCAGCAGCAGCTGGAGGGCCACATATTGCCCAGCCCTGATATAGATATACCTACCCTGAAATGCACTTGTCTAGGTAAGTCCTAGACATTATTACTAGTTCACAAAAGATATGTGAACCCATTCTGAAGCAAGACAGCTGCAACATTTAAACATTCTCCTTGATTTTAATGGTGCTTTAACCCCTTAGTGACGGCCGCGTGCAGACGCGGCCGTCACTTAACGCCCGTCTAACATTTTTTTTTTTTTTTTTAAACAGAATCCGGAGTCCCTGAACGGCGCGCAGCCATCCGGATTTCCTGGACGTACATGTACGTCCTCTGTCACTAAGTGACACCCACAGAGGACGTACATGTACGTCCATTGTCACGAAGGGGTTAATGGTGCTTTTCCCATTGAATGCTACAGCATAGTAACATAGTCGATGAGGCTGATCGGGGCTGGATTTACATCTCAGGCGCCCCTAGGCACAATACCCTCCGGCGCCCCTAGCCCCACCTTTTCCCGGCAGCTTAGTGATGATGTCACAGGGGGTCCCGGCGGGCGGCAAGGCCAATGGAGTCTGGAGGCAGTGGCACGCAGGAGCAGCAGTGGGGCGGCCCGGCAGCATGGGCACAGCCACGGGTACAATTGGGAACATGTTACTGTCTCGTGCACATGTGCCCTGAAGGGCGAGTGAGCACAGGCGACTGCTCACAGCATAGTTACTTTTAAATTAAGTGGCAGTGTGGCACAGCATTATTTGTTATGCACTTTGGGGTGGAATGTGGGCGTGACAAGGCCTTTGCCAGGCGCCCCTGAAAATCCGGCGCCCTAGGCAAGTGCCTTGTCTGCCTATTGACAAATCCGGGCCTGAGGCTGATGAAGACATGAGTCCATCAAGTTCAGCCTTTTCCATATTACCTTTGTTGATTTAGAGGAAGGCAAAAAAAACCCTACTGAAACTAACACTCAAGTTACATTGTTGTGCATCACAGACAACCTGAACATGGAGGGAGTGAAAATGCTTTCTATTTCTATACAGTTCCTCTCTCCTCCTGGGTGGTCTCAATACAACATGCATGCAGTCAGTGGCTCCAAGGACATTTGGCATCTCTGCAATTCTACAAAAAAATCTTCCTTCAGTTCTCGCCGTGCTGCCCGTTGCTTGGGGAAGTAGATATATTTAAACACCAGACGTCGAATACCTTGAAGCACCTGGGATACGCATCTGGAAAAGGATGGCTGGCTCATGCCTATGGCAATTTTAGACACTGACTGGAAGGACCCTGTGGCTAGAAAATGCAAAACTGCTAACAGTTTCACAAACCCTGAAATGGAATTGGTCCTTCCAGTCAGAGGCTCCAGAGCATTACCTACAAATATTACCTGTTTGACTGCCGGAAGGGTACACAATGCAATGCTTTGCAATGTGTTGCCTACCCCTCTGGCACTCAAAGGGTTAAATGAAAAAAGAAGAATAAATTTACCAGACAACACTGGCTGGACTAAAGAGGTGCACAAGTTCTCTGCTCCACTTCTCCTGATCATCATGTGACGCCGATATATATATATCCTGTGCCACTGTATATATCTTATCAGCACATTGCATTGGCTCGCTGAGGCCACCTGCCTGTGGATGCATGCTAGTGCAGGAACCATCTGTGTGTGAGCCTCACACAACAGTACTGGAGCCATTGATAATAACTTAAAAGCTGCACAGGAGCTGCTAATGCATTTGTTAACCGGAGAACTTAATGTTTCACCGGAGACCCGGAGAGAGTGCCCTAAATCGGGAGTCTCCAGGTTAAACCCAGCAAGTTCCAGGTATGGGCCTAAACCTCTGCAGTATGACACAATCTGACAAGTCTGCCAAATCAGTTCTGCAAGCAAAAACACTAGGCCTAATGATCTAGCCAGGAACCAGCCACTGCTCCCTCTCCTTCTATCCTGATTTCTCCTCTCCTGAACACTCCTCATATTTCCCCTGATATTTCCATTCAATAGAATGGCTAACTGAAGTCCCAAACCTCCACTGCCGGCTTCAGATTTCTGACTTCCCTTGACTATTATACAGTTCACTTGAATATTTGTGGTGTATGCATATTGTGAAATTGTAAGACATTTATTTATCAAATGTAAAATACGTGGTTTCATGAATAGGCAAATGATATTCTTTCTTCTGTGATTTTTGCCAACTGCCATGCATATTTTTCGATAGTGGGGTATGCGCTGATAATTGTGTTTTTTTTAGGCGACCCATCATGATGAACACGCAACAGGATATGCTAGCATATATTAATGCAATTAAACTGTCAAACTACCATATCACCTGTTGATGAATTCCCTCCAAACCCTCAAGTAACTCTAAAAGGCAGTTGGGTATCTCCCCAGATCAATATCCTGTCTGCATTGAAAGCAGCTGTAATAATTCCCAATACAGTACTGAGCTAGAAATCCAGTACTTTTTGAAATCATCTAATGCTGAAACACAGCCTTCTGGGAATTATACTACCTTTCTGGTAAAAAATCCATGCCTTTGTTTTAGTCAAAAGTGGCTTTCTTCTAATAGTCATAATGGAAAACCTCTTGTTTTTTTTTTTGCTCAGAATATATTTGTTAATTGTAATCATATCCCTCATTAGATGTTTCATCTATAGTGTGAAACAAAACAGTTTGGCTAGTCTTTCTTTCTAAATAAAATCTTCAAATCCCTCCCTATATCAATTTTTTTGCACATCTCTACTCTTTTTCCATTTCAGGAAAGACTTTTCTAGGTACTGGTTCCCAGAACTGTACTCCATATTCTAGATGAGGCCTTACAAAGTATTTATAAAGAGGTAGAATTATATTCCCATCCTGTGCATAGTACACCCTTTTTATGCAGAAACAGAGGAAAGACTACTTTATGGCACTCTTAAACATCCCATGTTTAATCAATAGGCCTATTGAGTACTAGGTGTACAGTAAAACTTAGTATTTATTTGTATGTTACAATAAAGATATGGGGATAAAATAAGTGTCGGAGTCATAGAAACAATAGGAAAGAGGTCCCTGTCCCAATGAGCTTACAGTCTAAATGGGTAATAGGAGACAGACAACAGGGTATGAAGCAACAGGGTATGAGGGTGTCAAGTGCTGTGAGTTCAAGTGCTTAGGTTGCCAAAAGGTAGTGCAGGGTCCTACTGCACCAGAAGAAAGATTTCAGGGTAGACTTAAAGAAAGAGGGTAATGGTTCCAGACGTAGGGAGAGAGGTATGGAGCTGAAACTGAAACAAGATTTGAGACAGGAGAGGGCAGAGGGCGTGGACGGTATAACGAGAAGGCCATTGTGTGTTGAGCAGAGGGGGCCTCTGGGAACATAAGAGGAAATAAGGGAAGAGGGGTGAGCAGCAGTGCGGAGAGCATTAAAGGTAAGAAGAAGACTTTGTAGGTGATACCTTGCATAGGAGAAAGATGGGAAGCCAGGAGGGCAGTTAGGCAAACATTGCACTAGTCTAAGTGGGACAGTATGAGGGCATGCACAAGAGTTTTTTGGGAGAGGAACTGGCAGATTTAAGCAATGTTGTGGAGGAAGAAGAGAGAGGTTCTAGCCATGGAGTTAATGTGAGGGGAGAAGGAAAAGGAGGAATCATATATGGCCCCAAGGCAGCGTGCTGATCAGACTGGATAAATGTCAATTCCAACAACTGTAATGGTGAAGCTTGGCTATGGGCAACATCCTGGAGGGAAAATGAGAAGTTTAGTTTTGGACATGTTTATCTTCAGATGACAGGTGGGCCATCCAGGAGGTTATGGTCAAGAGGAATTCTGAAATTTGGAACTGAATTTGAAGTTAAAGATTGGGAGTAAATTTGGGTATCATGGGTAGATAGATGATACTTGAAGCCAAATAAATTCATAAATTCACCCAATGAAAGGGTGTACAGGGAGAAATACTGCAGAACCAGAACAGGGCTTTGCGCCACCCCCACAGACAGAGGGACTGTAGAGGAGATGCCATAAGACACAAAAAAGGAATGTTGTGAGAGACACGAGGAGAGACATGAAGTAGACTGAATGCGGAAACCAAGACTGTGGAGAACCTGAGCAAGAAGAGAATGGTTAGTTGTGTCAAACACAGAGGATAAGTCAAATAGTATACGTATAGAGAACTGGCCTTTGGATTTTGCAGTCGAGATCATTAGCCACTCTACAGAGAGCTGTCTCAGTTGAGTGACCACACCGGAATCCATACTGCAAAGGGTGCAGTGTTCAAAAGAAGCTGGAGAAGAGGAGAAAGGAGGGTGAAAAAAGATCAATGTTTACGAGATTTTAAGGGTTGGAACCCTTCAAGAAGTGGTGGGTGAACATGGTAAGCCAAGAATGATAGCAGGTGGGTATGGGGTTTAGACCAGAATTGGGGGCAATATCCCATTGGATCAAGCAGCAGGATAAGACAAAGGGCAGAAATATGTGATTGGAATTTATGCTGATGTTTTGAAACAGGGCTTGCAGAGGGAGAAGGGGATCAAAATTTTTAGATGCATGTAAAAGCAAACAGGTTTAATGGGGAGAGAGAGGGGGAGAGTTGAAGCTAACAACTGAATAGATAACTGATGTAAACATGTTCAGAGAAAAATGTATTTCCAGATGATCTTCTAACAGGTCCTTTTTGCAGGTAATGGAGGAGTCCTGAGACCTCTTCTTTGTTGCCCTCGTTGTTTAACTCAGTTGTAAACTCTTGCAGGAACTTTAGAAATAGGCACCCAAATGAATTTCCCAAATGAATTCCTGCAGATGCACCAGGCACACACAATGTTAATACAAAGGAAAGTCCTTCTCATACCCCAGATTAATGCCTTCAGATGCACCAGGCACACACAATGTTAATACAAAGGAAAGTCCTTCTCATACCCCAGATTAATTCCTGCAGATGCACCAGGCACACAAGATGTTAATACAAAGGAAAGTCCTTCTCATACCCCAGATTAATGCCTTCAGATGCACCAGGCACACAAGATGTTAATACAAAGGAAAGTCCTTCTCATACCCCAGATTAATGCCTTCAGATGCACCAGGCACACAAGATGTTAATACAGAGGAAAGTCCTTCTCATACCCCAGATTAATTCCTGCAGATGCACCAGGCACACAAGATGTTAATAGAAAGGAAAGTCCTGTTCATACCCCAGGTTAATTCATTCAGATGCACCAGGCACACAAGATGTTAATAGAAAGGAAAGTCCTATTCATTCCAGATGAATTCCTTCAGATGCACCAGGCACACAAGATGTTAATAGAAAGAAAAATCCTGCTCATACCCCAGGTTATTTCATTCAGATGCACCAGGCACACAAGATGTTAATAGAAAGGAAAGTCCTGTTCATCCCAGATTAATTCCTGCAGATGCACCAGGCACACAAGATGTTAATAGAAAGGAAAGTCCTGTTCATTCCAGATGAATTCCTTCAGATGCACCAGGCACACAAGATGTTAATAGAAAGGAAAGTCCTGTTCATTCCAGATGAATTCCTTCAGATGCACCAGGCACACAAGATGTTAATAGAAAGGAAAGTCCTGTTCATCCCAGATGAATTCCTTCAGATGCACCAGGCACACAAGATGTTAATAGAAAGGAAAGTCCTGTTCATCCCAGATGAATTCCTTCAGATGCACCAGGCACACAAGATGTTAATAGAAAGGAAAGTTCTGTTCATCCCAGATGGATTCCTTCAGATGCACCAGGCACACAAGATGTTAATAGAAAGGAAAGTCCTGTTCATCCCAGATGGATTCCTTCAGATGCACCAGGCACACAAGATGTTAATAGAAAGGAAAGTCCTGTTCATCCCAGATGAATTCCTTCAGATGCACCAGGCACACAAGATGTTAATAGAAAGGAAAGTCCTGTTCATCCCAGATGAATTCCTTCAGATGCACCAGGCACACAAGATGTTAATAGAAAGGAAAGTCCTGTTCATTTCAGATGAATTCCTTCAGATGCACCAGGCACACAAGATGTTAATAGAAAGGAAAGTCCTGTTCATTTCAGATGAATTCCTTCAGATGCACCAGGCACACAAGATGTTAATAGAAAGGAAAGTCCTGTTCACCCCAGATTAATTCATTCAGATGCACCAGGCACACAAGATGTTAATAGAAAGGAAAGTCCTGTTCACCCCAGATTAATTCATTCAGATGCACCAGGCACACAAGATGTTAATAGAAAGGAAAGTCCTGCTCATACCCCAGATTAATTCCTTCAGATGCACCAGGCACACAAGATGTTAATAGAAAGGAAAGTCCTGTTCATCTCAGATTAATTCCTGCAGATGCACCAGGCACACAAGATGTTAATAGAAAGGAAAGTCCTGTTCATCTCAGATTAATTCCTGCAGATGCACCAGGCACACAAGATGTTAATAGAAAGGAAAGTCCTGTTCATTCCAGATGAATTCCTTCAGATGCACCAGGCACACAAGATGTTAATAGAAAGAAAAATCCTGCTCATACCCCAGATTAATTCATTCAGATGCACCAGGCACACAAGATGTTAATAGAAAGGAAAGTCCTGTTCATATCTGTGGCTGATGGGGCGTCACCCAATAAGTCAGTTGATAAATTCCTGCAGGCAGTTTAGAAATAGGTACTTAGGAAAGGGGCACAAATATATTCATATGTATCCTTCATATGAAAACAGGATATAGCATTCCACAATGATAGTACTGCACTGATCAGGATCTTATCTACAACCCCCTTCAATATCATGTGTATTAAAATACTAACAGTAACATGCAGGCCATATCACATGGAATCGCTTCCATCTGAAAAAATCCTGTTAATGATAAAACCAGAGTTACTCAACCTGGCTATATATGCTTGTGGCAATGTAAAATACTCAATAGAGCACTCAGGATATTCTAAATATTAAGTAGGTAGAGCTATAACTACTCAAGAAGTGGATAGAATAAAGAATCTGCTCTTATGTGCTTACATTAGAGATCAGCTAATGTCACTCTGAGATGTTCTCGACTTGTACATTTGGCCATAGAGATGAATTTTGCAATGTTATGAGAGTGTTGTGAGAGTCTGTATGAACTCTTCAATGTTATTATATGCAACACATAGAATGAGGTGGCTTATTAACCTTGTTATCAATATGGCACTTCTATCATTATTATTCATACTCTCATAAATAGCTATAGAAATTACCATTACTGGGCTGTGCTGTTAAACACTAATTTAAAGGGATAGTAATACTTCGTTTTATCTGTATTTTATTTTGTAGTCATTAAAAAAACATGAAGAACGATATAAGTCTTATCTTTCAAACCTTTATGGTTTGAGAGATATTCACAAGCAAATTTTCCCCCTCCCGCCCCTTTTACCTAGTGTAAGCCATCTTTTCTCAGATGTGGAATGCAGTCCATAGACCAGACAGATAACAGCAGGGGACAATCTTCTTCCTGTGAGAACAATGAAAGCCCTGCCCCTCTTGACAAGCTTTTCAGGTTTTTCCCTTATCTTAATTGAAGATTGTCCCTCTCTGCAGTCTACCTGGGCACCTCCCTTCTGATCTGGTTGAACAGTGTTACATCAGTAAAAGGGGAGGGAGGGGGATACTTTGTCATTGAATTACTCTGGAACAATAACTTGAAATAACACTCTCCAAAGTCCAAATACTATGATGATTAATTAGAGCTGCTTTTATTATGAAACATTACTATTCCTTTAAGTCAGCACCTAGGAACAGATTCTTTATTTTATCCACACTTCTTGAGTGGTTATGAAATTCTTATAGCTTATGCTACTTAATATTTAGAATACCCTGAGTCCATTTTTTGAATACGCTGCCACAGGCAAATATAGCCATTTCAAGTAGCTCTGGCTTGACAATTAACAGGGTTTTTTTGGATGGAAGCAGCGGATAGATTTACTCCGATTCCATGGCATATAGACAGCAAGTTACTGTTAGGGTCATAGATAAGATTCCGATCAGTGCAGTACTATCATTGTGGAATGCTATATCCTGTTTTCATGCAAGGGAAACATATGAGTATATTCTAACAGATTTTATGTTTTACTAATAAAAGATAAGTTTTACCATGCATCTAGTACTCAAAAGGCCTATTAATAAAACATATGATGATTAAGAGTTCCATAAATTAGTATTTTCTCTTCCTTTTTATCGATAATATTGCTCTTACTACTTGGCACCTCCACTACAGAACTATAGTGGTTCGCACCCATAAAATACACCTGGTAGTACCTCTTCCTTTCTTTTTTCCATTTTTATGCAGGATAGTTCCCTATTTGCTCTTGCAGCAGCACAGTGACTCTGCAGACTGCTGTGACGTCTATTGTCTATCAGTACTCCTAAATCTTTCTCTAATGAGGATTTCCCAAGTTGTTTCCCATTTAGAGTATATGTTTGTTTCTAGAGCCCAAATGCATAACCTTACATTTATGTACATTAAATGTCATCTGCCACGTTACTGCCCATTCACTCAGTTTATCTAAATCCTTCTGCAGAGAAAAAGTATACAGATCTGTATGTATTTCCTTACACAACTTAATGTCACCAGCAAAGACTGAGACACTACTACAATTCCCACTTCTAGATCATTAATAAACAAATTAAAAAGCAATGGGCCCAGGACTGAACCCTGCGGTACCCCACTTATAACTTTAGACCACATTGAAAATATTACATTTACAACAACTCTCTGCCATCTATCATTTAACCAGTTCTCAGTCCATGTACAGATATCACCACCCAAACCAAAGCCTTTTAATTTATGCAGTAACCTGTTGTGAGGCACTGTATCAAAGGCTTTTGTAGAATCCAAGTATACTACATCAACAGCAAAAACTTTCTCCATTCAAGGACCATTTAAATCACTGACATTTGTGACTTTTTCTTTCCGTAGTATGGTGCATTGGTTTCCCCTTCCTTTTGTGCATATGGCCCGATGAGCAGTATATTGATATAGAGTCCATAGGCATAATTCTTACAGTTGTGTTATTATCAGTGTCTGGCATCAAAGTCAGGGGTCAAAAACTGTCTCTTTGGTTCTAGGGTTTCTGAAGAAAGTACTGAAATCGAAGACTTGGAAATCGGTATGTAATGCATTGATTTTATGTTTTACTCATAAAAGTTACGTTTTACTGTGCATCTTGTACTCAATAAGCCTATTGATTAAATACTTGATGAATAAGAGTGTCATAAACTAGTCTTTTCTCATTTTCATTTTATTGATAACTAGTTTTAAAGCCCGTGTGACGGGCCAACACTGGCGGCGCTGCAGTCATGCGCAGTACTGACTGCCCGCGCCGCGGCTGATATGGAGCATGGCGCTCTGAATTCAGACCGTAGTCATCTCTGCTCGCCTTCCAGGAAGGTGGTCAGAGAGGACTCCGGTCTGAATTCGGAGCTCCCCACTCCGTATCAGCCGCGGCACATGGTCCCAGGAAGGTGCGCAGAGAGGACTCCGGTCTGAATTCAAAGAGCCCTGCTCCGTATCAGCCGCGGTGCTTGGTCCCTTGAAGGTGCTCAGAGAGGACTCCGGTCTGATTTCAGAGCACCCCGTTCCATTATCAGTCGTGACGTGGACAGTCTCTACCGAGCATGACTGCAGTGCGCGCAGCCGTCTCTACTGCACATGACGGCTTCTGACAAACATACCTTAGTGAATTATTATATAGGATATTGCTCGTACTACTTGGCACCTCCACTATCGACATACCTGGGAACTTCTGGTTGTGGACTCCCAGGAGAGGGGAGTCCTGTGGAGGAGAAGAAGTGGGCGGGGAGTGGGAGTTATAGAAGGTATGGAGAGCTGGAGGGAGCATACTGGTAAGGTACTGTGGAACTGTCAATTCTCTGCAGGCAGTACAGCAGAGGTTATAAGAAGTATGGGGAACTAGAGTGAGCATACTGATCAGGTAGTGTGGAATAGTCAGTTAGTTGCTGCCAGTGGTGTGGAGATTATAGGAAATGTGGACAGCTGCAGTGTGCACACTGGACAGGTAGTGTGGGATAGAAAGTGAGATGCTGTTCGAATACTACTTAAGATGTGCAGAACAACCATTGAATTGCTGGCAGTGGGGCAGAGATTATAAGAGGTATAGAGGGCAGGAGTGAGCATATCGGAACTGTTCTGGGGTTTGAAGCTCAAAACTAACAGTGTTGTTAAAGGGATAGTAATACTTCGTTTTAACTTTATTTTATTTTGTATGCATTAAAAAAACATGAATAATGATATAAGTCTTATCTCCCAAACCTTTATGGTTTAAGAGATATTCACAAGCAAAGTTTCCCCTCCCGCCCCTTTTACTGATGTCACACTGTTCAGCCAGGGCAGAAGGGAGCTGCCCAGGTAGACTGCAGAGAGGGACAATCTTCAATTAAGATAACAGAAAAACCTGAAAAGCTTGTCAAGGGGGGCAGGGATTTCATTGCTTTCATAGGAATAAGAGTGTCCCCTTCTGTTATCTGTCCAGTCCATGGACTGCATTCCACATCTGAGAAGAGATTGTTTACAGTAGGTAAAAGGGGCGGGAGGGGGAAACTTTGCTTGTGAATATCTCATAAACCATAAAGGTTTGAGAGATAAGACTTAAATCATTCTTCATGTTTTTTTAATGCCTACAAAATAAAATAAAGTTAAAACGAAGTATTACTATCCCTTTAAGTACTTAATAGTGATTGTGTGCCAGTGCCAGGTAGAATGTTATCTGCAAAGGAGCTAATGTGTTCTATGGCATGTGTGCCTCTAGGAGCTGAGCAAAAGCCATACTCAGATAATTATCATTTGCTTTTATCTACTAATATTAGTATTATTGTCATCTTATTGTTTTGACTTCTGGCTCTCTTCCTTTGTACTATGCATATATATTTTATTTTGTTTAAAGAAAAACTTGTCCTTAAAGGGACAGTAATGTTTCAAAATAAAAGCAGCTCCAGTTAATCTTCGTAGTATTTAGGCCATGGAGAGTGTTATTTCAATACTGTCAGAGTTGTAGTACAAGAAAAAATTGAATGATAAAGTATCCCCCTCCCGCCCCTTTTACTGATGTAACATTTCTCACCTCAGAACAGAAAGGTGGTGTCCAGATGGCTTGCAGAGAGGGACAATCTTCAATTAGCATAAGGGAAAAACCTGTCAAGGGGGGCAGAGTTTTCATTGTTTTCAGAGTAAGAAGATTGTCCCTTGCTGTGAGCTGTCTGGTCTTAAGACCAAATTCCACCTCTGAGGGGAGGTGTCTTACACTAGGTAAAGGGGCGGGAGGGGGATACTTTATCATTCAATTACTATTGAACTACAACTCTGACAGTACTGAAATAACGCTCTTCATGGCCCACATACTATGAAGATTAATTGGAGCTGCTTTTATTTTGAAACATTGCTATCCCTTTAAAAGAGAACTAGCCACTCCTAACAATACCCCTCTGCTTAACTTACTATAAGACTTCAGCCTTTAAAGGGTTAGTAATGTCTTTTTTCAATAAAATGTAATATTGTAGAAATTAAAAAAATAAACTAACTGATGCCAGTCCCGTCTCTCAGACCTTTATAGTGTGAGAGATATACGCTGATAAAGTTCCCCCCTCCCTCCCCTTTCACAGACGTCAGCCTCTAGCTTACAGAAAGAGATCCTGGTCCCGGGACCGGCCGGTGGCTTTTCAGCAGAGCCAAAATGGTGATATCTAAAAAGAAATACTTCACTGGAACAGTCTACAAAGTGCACTTGCAAACCAGGCATACTTTGTAGGCCGTTCCAATAAAGTATTTATTTTTTAGATACCGCTATTTCCACTCTGCTGAAGAGCCGTCGTCTAGTTGCACAACTTGAATATCATTCTGTTAGCTAGACAACTGATGTCTGTGAAAGGGGCAGGATGACGGAACTTTATAGTTTGAGAGATATACGATGATAAAGGTTTGAGATACGGGACTTGCATAAGTTAGTTTATTTTTTTTAATATCTACAATATTACATTTTATTGAAAAAAGACATTACTAACCCTTTAAAGGGATAGTAATACTTAAAATGTAAAAAAAATATGTTGTAGGGTTTATCCCCCTGAGAAAAACAAGAGTACTCCCACTGCTGAAAGGTGTTTCATTCAAAAGTTATTAATTTTCAAATTTGTATTTTTAGGTGCAGTATCACAGTGACCTGAAATTGTAAAGTGGCGCTGTTGCTACACGATCCTATGGAGATTTATGGTCCCAGGATCAGAGCTGTCCATAGGATCGTGTAGAAACAGCGCCACTGTACAATTTCAGGCCACTGTGATATTGCACCTAAAAAATTCAACTTTGAAAATTAATAACTTTTGAATGAAACATCTTTCAGCAGTGGGAGTACTCTTTTTTTACTCAGGGGGATACACCCTACAACATATTTTTTTTTACATTTTAAGTATTACTATCCCTTTAAGCCTTTGTGCAAGATATATATTCATTCAATCCTGCATGTCATGTCCATTGAGACAAAATGACAGGTGATAGCAGAACCACACAGCCTCATATCCTGCTCACTGCACATGGTAATCTCAACCATTGAAGAACCAGAGGGGCAGGCAGTTTATTGCTACACAATGCATTGCTCACTCCTTTCTGGTCCTAAAAGGTAAAATAGTCTAATGTACTCTGCCAGCTTCAGCTTGAAAAAACTGCCAGCAACTGTCATGTCTGCCTCAATCAAAGACTGATTAAAGGGCAAAATTTAAATGGGCCATTTAATTTTTCTGATCATAGTAAGGTAAATAGGGAGTTATTAAAAACATAGAAATTGACGGCAGATAAGAACCATTCGGCCCATCTATTCTGCCCATTTTTCTACTGTAAAAACCTCAAACCTTATTTGGTCCTTGGTCTTGTCTTATTTTAAGGACAGCCTTATGCCTATCCCATGCATGCTTAAATTCTGTCACTGTATTTACTTCTACCACTCCTGTTGGTAGGCTATTCCACTTATCTACTACCTTCTCAGTGAAGTAAACAGTTCCTACATTACATCTAATCCTGTGTCCCTCTAGTTTTAGACGATGACCTCTTGTCCTAACATTTTTACTCCTTTGAAATGTACTTCCATCCTGCACTTTGTTGAATCCCTTCATGTATTTGAATGTTTCTATCATATCCCCTCTCTCTCTTCTCTCCTCCAAGCTATACATGTTCAGATCCTTTAGTCTATCCTGATATTTCTTTTCCTATAAACCAGTCACCATTTTAGTAGCCCTTCTTTGAATTTTCTCTAGAGTATCTATGTCCTTCTGAAGATGGGGTCTCCAGTACGGTACACAATACTCTAGGTGAGATTTAACTAGAGATCTGTAGAGTGGCATGACCACTTCCCTTTTTCTGCTACTAATGCCCCAAACTATACAACCCAGCACCCTGCTCGCATTCCCCACTGCTTTGTTACATTGCTTGCCTACCTTTAAGTGATTAGAAATAATTACCCCCAAAGCCCTTTCCTCTGTTGTCTCTGACAGCACAGTACCCTTAATAGTATATTTTTCCTTTGGATTTTTACAACGCAAGTGCATTATTTAGTTATTATTAGGAGGTGTTACTTCTTTAAGAGAAAACCAGCACATGATAGTTTCCATTTGGGGCTCTGCGGCAGGACCACAGTGGAGCTCCTTTGAATGGTGGCACCAGCACTACAGCAGGTGACAAGGTGGAATCCCTGTACTGGACAAGTGAGCTACACTGAATATAGTCGCCTACTGTTACAAGTGATATAACCACATTAAGTGGCTTAGATGAATATTTATCCAGAATTCTGACTTTAGCTCACACATGTAAGCAATATATTGTGTCCCCTTTTTTCCTTAAGGTTTAGTAATGTATTTTATTAATAAAAAGTAATATTGTAGATATTCAAAAAATAAATCAAATGAGGCCAGTCATATCTCTCAAATCTTTATAGTTTGAGAGATATACTGTGGTAAAGTTCTCCCCTCCCTCCCCTTTCACTGATGTCAGCTGTAAAGCTGACAGAAGGAGATTCGAGTCATGTGACTTGAGACGGCTCTTCAGCAGAGCCGAAATACCGCAATCTAAAAAGAAATACTTCATTGTAACAGTCTACAAAGTGTGCCTGGTTTGCAAGCACACTTTGCAGACCGTTCCAATGAAGTATTTAATTTTAGATATCGCTATTTCTGCTCTGCTGAAGAGCCACCTGCCAGTCCCAGGACCTCCTTCTATCAGCTAGAGCACTGATGTCAGTCAAAGGGGAGGGAGGTGGAACTTTATCATCGTATATCTCTCAAACTATAAAGGTTTGAGAGATCTGACAGGCCTCATTTGATTTATTTTTTGAATATCTACAATTTTTCTTTTTATTAGTAAAAGACATTGCTAACCCTTTAACTGGTGTAGATGGATTGGTATTACCTTGCCCTGGGGCAATCTCAGGAGCCGTGAGCCTCTGCAGTGTGAGATCTGGGAACAACAGGTAATGGCAGTGCTTCCACATGGCAGAACCCTAATAAATTGTTTAATTCCCTCTCAGTAGTAATGATGTAAATATAAACTATTTTCAGTTAAAGCAGAACTTTCAGATAGTAGTAAGTCGCCATGCATTCATTAAGCGCATGGCAACTAGCTTGGTAATCAAAGTCTTATCTTTAAAAAATAGCACATTCTAAAGAAATCATTCCCATTTGGAGACTGGAACCCTGCGCTGTCAGTCCCGTTTCCTCTGAGAGGCACTGCAGTGACCATATGGTCAACGCACTAACCTGCCCGTCAGTCTCCAAACGGGAAGGATTTATTTAGAATGTGCTATTTTTTAACCCCATAGTGACAGGCCGCGTGCGCACACGGCCGTCACTTAACACCCGGCTAACTTTTTTTTTTTTTTTTTGCCAAATGATTCCGGAGTCCTCGAACCGTGCGGGGACCCGGATTTCCGGGACATACCTGGTACGTCCATTGTCACTAAGCGGCAGTTTTTGCGGGAAGTACCAGGTAAGTCCATTGTCGGAAGGGGTTAAGGGTAAGCCTTTGATTATCAAGCTAGTTGCCATGCGCTTAATGAGTGCATGGTGACTTAGTACAATCTGAAAGTTCTGCTTTAAACAGGCTAACAAGAATAGACAAAATAAACAAAAATGATATTATACATTAAATCAACATTGAAATTAGACATATGACAATATACATCAATAGCCACAAACATTCCCTTCCAAGAGTTTGTGGTTGCCAACCCCAGTGTCCCACAATACTCCCCATGGTGGTGGTACATGATAAGGCCCTGGATGTTGGGATTAGTGTGACCCATGGAAGATTAGATGTGGAAGGGAACCTTTGTTGGGTCTTGACTGCAGCCTATAGGCCTTAGCATGGTGTTGATACCTCCATAGTAGGTTTTGGGCACAGTATCTGCTCATCACTTCCAGGCTACAGTTGTATTTTCCACCCCTAGCAGTTATATCCAGGGTGATACAATGTTCACTACTCCAACTGGGCACCACAACATCCAGTTACAGAAGCTCCAAGGTTGGGAGAATCTTGCTTGCCCAGACTATGCTGGTAAATAAATGTTAACAACTCCAGATGGATAATCTGTAGACAGGAGGCAGCCAGCACCTTTTTCCACCTGCTTCCTCACTTTCTCGTCCTCTTGCCCCCAAAAGCACAGCATACCACAACAGCCCAGGAAAACAATTGTCTGCTTCCCATTCACTGATAAAAATCACATGCTCTTCAGTCCTTCAGGGAAATTAAAACACCAGGAACATAATTAGACTATTTCCAAGGGAGATATGTCTATCTCAAGTCCCCATTACAAGTAATCTGGAATTATAAGGGATGGGGATGCTGTCTTGTTGTACAGATGATTCATACTCAAGCAGTCCATCAGTAAATTTTCACAAATCTATGTAAACATATCCAGCGTAAAAAAATCCCACTGTTCACTCAATTATGACATCAAGAGCAAATCACAGACCTTGGCTGTTGCAGACCCTCTTAATGGAGCAGATTGATGATCCACTTAACGTCACAGAGCATGTAGCTTAATGGTGATTGGCATATCTGTGTCCCAAGAGACTGTGCATCAGCTGCAAGCTTTGCAGTCTGCCTTCTAAGATGGGCCATTAAACCTCTGAATACCATTCGTGGCCCCTGATATTCAAATGATTTAATGAAAACTAGTACCTTCCAACAGTAAGCCCCAACTTAATATGGGCACAGGATTCCACTGACAACTATAAATCAATTCAAGCTGTTTGGGGATAATGGGAGTTTTAGTACCCAATGGCTGGAGGTCCAACAACTAACAATCTCAAGTTTAAGGAACTTTGCATTTACTTTTAAGTTAAAGGGATAGTAATGTTTCATAATAAAAGCAGCTCTAATTAATCATCATAGTGTTTGGACCTTGGAAAGTGTTATTTCAATTCTGTCAGCGTTGTAGTTCAAGAGTAATTGAATGACAAAGTATCCCCCTCCCTCCCCTTTTACTGATGTCACACTGTTCAGCCAGATCAGAAGGGAGGTGCCCAGGTAGATTGCAGAGAGGGACATTCTTCAATTAAGATAAGGGAAAAACCTGAAAAACTTGTCAAGGGGGGCAGGGTCTTCATTGTTCTCATAGGAAGAAGATTGTCCCCTGCTGTTATCTGTCTGGTCTATGGACTGGATTCCACATCTGAGAAGAGATGGCTTACACTAGGTAAAAGGGGCGGGAGGGGAAACTTTGCTTGTGATTATCTCTCAAACCATAAAGGTTTGAGAGATAAGACTTGTATCATTCTTCATGTTTTTTTAATGCCTACAAAATAAAATAAAGATAAAACGAAGTATTACTATCCCTTTAATATTTTGTCACTGCAGCTCTCTACTCTCATTGTAGTTATTGCCATCTGTCCACAGATATAAAGTGTTTGTACTAATCACCAGATAATTAGCTTTTTCTTTGCCTCAGTCATGCTCGGAACCATTCGATTTCTTCAAAAGGAGTCATTTCCTACCAAGTGGAAAAGACAATGAATCCTGCTAGTAGTGGTCTGAATCATAAAGTATGCACAAGTGATTTTAATTTAGCCAATTAAAAGAGCATAAATGAGATCAAGACGGATTATAAAGAGTAAACATATTAGGATTTGAGAAGTACTCTGTTTCCCTGAAACCATGAAATGCACTGTAGTAATCCATTTACCGTGTAAAAAAGTTATTCTGCAGGGCTACTCAAGGACCAATGCCACCCTGTGGTGTGTGTTTTCATAAGCATCCTGCATTAAAGGGATAGTAATGTCTATTTAAAATTATTTGCCTGAGTCTTCTGTATATTAAAGGAACATATTGCACTATGTCTAAGTGCTTACTTCTTTGTAGTTCAAAAATTATGAAGCACTGAAGCACTGCCCGCCCCTTCTCCCCACATCACTCAGAAGATGTAGGCTGGTCAGGACGGCAGCAGCGAGGGACAAACTTCAGTAAGCAAAGGGAAATCCTGCCATTCTTCATCAAGGAGACAAGATTTCCCTTATACTTACTGAAGTTTGTCCCTTGCTGCAGCCGTTGAGTCACATGACCCAATCTCAGATACCATGGGAGGAGGCCAGAAAGGGGCAGGTGGTGGATCTTCAGTGCTTCATAACTTTTGAACTACAAAGAAGTAAGCGCTTAGACATAGCGCAATCGGTTCCTTTTACTATAAAGAAGTCTCGGGCAAGTAATTTTAAATAGACATTACTATCACTTTCAAGTGGATGTGTGACCTATACATAGCATAAATAGTTAGGCTACATATCAAATACTACTAAAACTGTCTGCATTTTTTTTAAGTTTTATTTCATGTAAATGTAACTTATAAAGTCTGGGCTGCAGCGACTTCCCATAGACTGCAGTTACCTGCTCTGTAACCGCAGCCCAATGCTCTGCCTCTGCTCTCCTCCCTCCTCCAATGACAGATGCTTCTGTCTGTAAGCTGGAGCGGTCTCATTGGCAGAGATCTTTATCTAGCCATTGAGGGAGGAGAGCAGAGGCAGAGATCTTTATCTAGCCAATGAGGGAGGAGAGCATAGGCAGAGCGTTGGACTGCAGTCTATGCAGAAGTAGCTGCAGGACCGACTTTAAAAGTTACATTTACACAAAATAAAACTTAAAAAAAAAAAATTAAGACCGTTTTAGTAATATTTGATATGTAGCCTAACTATTTATGCTGTTATACATAGGCGACACATCTACTTTAAAGAAAATCTGCCATGCAGAATAAACTTTATTCCATTAGAAAAAGATTTTCATTTTGCCTGTGCTTATGTTCATTTTTCTTTGCAATGTGTATATTGAGAGATATTTAAGTATTCTGTTAACCCCCTTAAGGACCAGTGACGTGCCAGCACCATCATGCCAGTCCAGACGTTAAGGACCGATGACGGTCCTGGCACATAATGGAATTCTAGGATGGCAACATGGCTGCGTACTGCTCTGCAATCTCAGAATTCATTGTGACAAAAAAAAAAAAAAAAAAAAAGCTGTGGTCCTTAACAGCCACCCAAAGCTGGATCGGGCAGTCATTAAGGGGTTAATGATCCCCCCTTCCTTTTCTGTTAACATCAGCCCTATACACAATAGGGATATGTGAAATCGCAGTTTTATGCGATATGGCTAAATATCAAAAATATTCAACAAAATCCCAAGCTGAAGGCAAATTCTATAAAAGTGCCCTTACTGTAAAAAATCCCTGCCTTTGTTTTAGTCCAAAGCATCTTTCCTCTAGTCTTAATGGATGACCTCTCGTTCTTAGCTCAGGTCTTTGAGTAAATAGTTCATTGGAGAGTTCTTTGTATTGATATGGCCTGCTTCACTTCCAAGTTCAACGGACTAGGGTGTATTCAGGATCACATGGCCATAGGCTGCTGGTCAGACATCAGTGACACCTGTTCTACTAACGCAGGAAGAAAAAATTAGCATTCTGTGAGATCTGAAATACACAAGACAGGATTCTGTACAAATTAATTACATTCTGGAATTAGTGCATCAGCAATAAATCTTTTTACTAATTTGGCCCTCTTGTTACCCCTGCACTCTGTCCCCATTCTCCCCTTATTTTACTCTCCTGCAAACAAACACAGAACTATCTGGAGCAGCCTTCTGGGAACAGCAGGCTAAGACTGCTTATTATAGGGCTAAAAGGCAATAGAGAATACAGAAAGCAGGCTGAGACTGCTCAAGGTTCAACCAGAGGGCAATGAGAATAGCCCTTTACTGATAGCAGGCTAAGACTGCTTATTATAGGGCTAGAAGGCAATAGAGAATACAGAAAGCAGGCTGAGACTGCTCAAGGTTCAACCAGAGGGCAATGAGAATAGCCCTTTACTGATAGCAGGCTAAGACTGCTTATTATAGGGCTAGAAGGCAATAGAGAATACAGAAAGCAGGCTGAGACTGCTCAAGGTTCAACCAGAGGGCAATGAGAATAGCCCTTTACTGATAACAGGCTGAGACTGCTCATAGTTAAACAAGAGAGCAATAGGGAATTGTCCTGCACAGATTGGGACTGCACAAAATTTGTGATTCTATTCATCAACCACAGGTGAAGATATGTCAGAGTCCAAAGGTCTGAGATAAACCTCTGATGGAGATTCAACCTAGGGTTGAATTGAACCCAGTAGATATATTGAATGTTATGAATCTTGCACCAGTACTCAATGAATATCCAACTAGGATAAAGGGTTATGACTCTTTGACTGAGATTCAAACCAACTCCAACAAACGAATGATGGATATCTGACCAAGGTTCAAAGCAGATACGACTAGGATAGCAAAAGCTTGAACCACTTCAGAGAAAGGAAAGAGCTGAGAAGAGCAGGATGCTCCTTCCACAAAGAGACCAACTATCACTCACCACTCGTACCCAGTATAAGAGAAAGTAACCAGGGTAGAAAATTGACAGGAGATAATTGCCTGCTCACAACAACCTACCCAGACCAGCAGGCCTGGACATGGGAAACTAGTCGAACACCCCAGAACACAATAAGATGGGACAGCTGATACACACCCCACTAAGCTTTGACTTGCACGTAAGTGGGGAACTTTCAGGCTGAGACGACACAAATAGAATCTGAAGCCCAAGTTGAACATAGACCGTGGGGGTAAATGTCAATTGCACCTTCCCAAGAGAACAGCACCTGTCTCCTGAGTCAAAACTACCCAGGGCCCGGAGGCCCAAGGAATGAGCATACCTTATGGTGTGGATGGAATAGAGCAAAAGGAAGCCAAAGTCAGAATAAGACGAGGTCACCAAGAGCATAGGGTGTGTAAGAGATAAACAAATCCATAGTCAGTAAACTAAGTTGTACAAGGAAATACATACAGGGCTGGGTGATTTTTCTCTACAGAAGGATTTAGATAAACTGAGTGGTCAGAAAAGTGGCAGATGACATTTAATATAGATAAATTTAAGTTTTATGCATCTGGGCTCTAGAAACAAACATGCTACATATGCACTAAATGGAAAACTACTTGTGGAATCCTCATTAGAGAAAGATTTAGGAGTACTGATAGACGATAGACTTCACAGCAGTGCGTAGAGTCACTAAGCTGATGCAACAGCAAAAAGGGTACTGTCCTGCATAAAAAGTGGTATAGATGCACGGGATGCCAATATAATTCTACGTCTATATAAATCCTTGGTAAGGCCTCATCTAGAATATGTAGTACAGTTTTGGGCCCCAGTTCTTAAAAAAGACATTACTGAACTGTACAAAGTGCAGCGAAGTGCAACCAAACTGATAAAGGGATTGGAGGATCTGAGTTATAAAGAGAGACTAGACAAGCTGGGGTTGTTTACATTAGAGAAGAGACGACTAAGGGGTGATACGATTACCATTTACATATATATTCCAGGTCAATGCAAAGAACTATCCAATGAATTATTTATGCAAAGAGCTGAGCTAAGGACGAGAGGTCATCCATTAAGACTAGAGGAAAGGTGCTTTTGACTAAAACAAAGGCAGGAACTTCTTTATAGTAAGGCAGTAAATATATGAAATTCTTTATCTCGTGATTTTGTGCTTGCAGATACTAGAATTGCTTTCAAAAATGCAATGGATACCTATCTAGCACAGAGCAGTACTCAGAAAATTTTCAGATGGTTTCAGTGAGAAAAGTTGTTGGTCCAGGGAAATGGAGTCAGGAAGGATTTTTTTTACCCACTTGGGGCTTAATTAGAAATGGCTTCAATGGGTATTTTTTTGCCTTCCTCTAGATCAACAGGGGTGACTTGGCATGGGCTGGACTTGATGGATGCATGTCTTTTTTCAGCTATGTTACTATATAAACCAGGGAATAAACAGTCGGAAGGACATTCCAAAGAAACACAAGCCAAGGACGAAAATACCAGCAAAATCTAATCAAGCACACACAAACTTGAATAATTGGGCAAGGCTCTGTTCTAACCAAGTGCTTAAAAAGTGTTAAGGGCCAATCATAAAGGACTTAGGGCCCAGAACCTAATGTGGGAATAATGGATCAAACCAAGAAAGAAGCAAAGATCCTCTCAATCCATCAATATATTTTTCTGAAAGATTAGCCATCAAAGTCTGAGTTTTATTTATATTTAGTTTATAATTAGAACATTTCCTATACCTATTTATTGCCTCCATAAACGAATGGACAGAAGTGATTGGGTCCGAAAGAGTTAACAAAACTTCATCCGCAACTAAGGTAATTTTAATTCCCTATTTAATATCCTTATACCTTGAATGTCAGGTGTCTGTCAAATTAATGTCACTAAAGGTTCTATAGATAATAAATAAAGCATAGGAGCCAAAGGGCACCCCTGTCTTGTACCATTACGAACATTAAACCAAGCTGAATCCAAATCAGGCCCTACTATTTTTGCTTGCGGTGTTGTATACAAAGACATGAAATATTACATTTGAAATCTCCCACTATACCAAATACTTCCAGTGTCTCCTCCAAGAATGTCCAGCTCACTCTGTCAAATGCTTTTTCCGCATCAAACGCTAAAATAATAAAAGGTATCTTATTTGTTTTGATATTATCCATTAAGTTAACTAATTTACGGATATTATCAGATGAATCTCTGCCTTGTATAAATCCCGCTTGGTCTACATGAACCAGGTCAGAGATCACTAACTTTAAACAATCTGCTAAAATTTTTGAAAATATCTTAACGTCTAAGTTAATCAATGATATCGGCCTATAATTTGACAGGGTGGCTGGATCTTTTCCAGTCTTTAATATAGGGGATATTGTGGCCTGTGACATTTCAGGAGGGATATAATGATTTGCAGTGATCTCTCTAAAGGACCTGAGAAGCAGAGAAGAGACAATACCTAGGAAGGTCTGATAGAATTTAGACGTATAACCATCAGGGCCTGGAGCTTTTACAGGTTTTAAATTAGGAATTGTCTGTTGGATTTCTTCCATTTTAAGTAACTGACTCAAGATTTCCATTTTTTCACTAAGTTTTGGCAAATTCAGTCTCTGTAAAAAGATTTAATGTCCAATATAGATATAGATTCTCCTTGAATGTTATAAAGTGAACAATAATATTCTTTAAATGCTTTTGAAATTAGTTTAAGAGATAAATAAGTTTTGGAACCTATAAAAATCTTCTTAATGTGATCGTATTTCCTCTTGGACTTCAATTTATTAGATAATAATTTATCCACTCTGTTACTATTATAATACCAATTTTGTTTCAACAATTGAACATCTCTATTTGTCTTTTCACATAGATTAATTTTAATTAGTTTTTGAATATCTGATATAGTTTTAGATATAGCAGTGTTAGGAGCCAATTTAATTATCCTTTCTTGTATAGCTAATTGGATATATAGATCTGCTAAGGATTGCCCATATCTTTTCTTCCGATAGCTGCCCAATCTAATAAGAAGACCCATCATAGAGCATTTTAAAGTACACCACAAGGTGATCTGAAACATCTCCTGTATCATTATTGTCCAAGAATTCCATTGCATTCTCTTTCATCTGCTTCTTGAGGTAATAGTAACTCATTCAATCTCCATCTAACTCTAGCACCATACTCAGGATTATTATAAATTTTATAGAAAATAGGAGCATGATCCCACCAGGCTATTGATCCAATACTAGAAGAAAATGCATCCAAACCTCTTATACTGGTCAAGATCATATCAATCCTCGAGTAGGATCCATGAACCTTTGAAAAAAATGAGTAATCTCTATCATTAGGGTGATGCACCCTCCAGACATCAAAGAGAATTTGTAGACATAAAATTCTGGAACGCCTGCAAAGAGGATTTTATTGAGGTGTCATTTTTAGAATCCCAGGGCCTTCTTTTATCTAGATGGACTTCTCCTACACAATTCATGTCCCCCCCAAAAATGAGAACACCCTTTCATAACTGTTTGACCCTACTATATAGCTTCTGAAAAAAACACATTGGACTTTGATTTGGACTATATATATTTACCAGTGTGTACAAAATATCATTTAATCTACTTATCAGACTAATATATCTACCATTCTTATCATTTTCTTCATATTATATATATATTCAAACTTAATTTTAGTAGAAATAATTATTGCAACTCCTCTTTTTTTTTTTTTTTGCTTGCCTTCCAAGTTAGACTGGAAAATATTTTGATATCTAGAATATTTCCATAATGTTCTGGCAGGGACAATCCAATGAGTGTCTTGGATAAAAGCTATATCTATATTACTATGATTAATCATATAATATAAATCACCTCGCTTTTGGGGTGAGTTAAGGCCCTGAGCATTTATTGAGACCAGGATAAGTGACATCAAAAGATCCTTTTTCCCCTGTCCCTCACCTGATCAACCCCAACCTCCATATATCCCATATAAGTCTAACGGTTTTAGGACACTCAGACCAGTTGGTAAAATAAAACACAATTTTATTTAAATAGCAAATAATGTAAACGAAAGCCCTCTACAGGCAGCAAGAATAAACACACAGTGATGACTGATATAACACAGAGAGTCAATAATTGACATACAATATCTCCGCACAGAGAATGGTGTTCAGTACCCAAAGGGTTAAGTGCATAAATCAGTCAGTCTCAGTTGTGGTTGTTTGGCACGCCCAAGGTGTTAAAAGGAGGTGCTGATTAGATACAGTTCACAGTGTTCTGGAAATGTAAATGCCTTAGCCGAAGTGACCAACTAGTTTAAGCAGAACAGAAATCCAAATAGCCCCCGCGGGCGTACCTAACAGGAAGACTGGTTCTGCGAGTGCGAGTGTGGATAGCCCCCACGGGCGTAACGGAAACCGACCTGCAATGCAAGAGCTGGCAATAGCCTCCACAGGCGTTAACCGGAGACCAGCAATAGCGGTAATAGAGCCAATAGCCCCCACGGGCGTATTCAGCGAGAACCTGGCAGAGCTTGAGCCTTCCCTTTGCTGCCACACGAGCCCAGAGGCCACAGTAGATATCGCCCAGTAACTAACGTAAAAGTGAGAGCCAATGACGCCCTACCGGACCAACATAACGTGACTACTCTGCAGTCGGTAAGCGGACAACTCAGGAGACGTAGCACAGCGAGTGAGGCTCTATACTGGGGACCAAGGTAGCGAGAGTAAAGCAGCACTGCAAGGGTTAATATGCACGTTTAAACACAAGGCTCGGTAAGGTATTGAAGCTCTGCAAGTGTAGTGAGGCTCACGGAGGAACGCACAGCTCTGCAAGACAAACGGGACACTGCACTGATCGGAGGCAACACAAGGCTAGAGTGATCACACGGCAGCTGGCAACAGCAGGTGAAAATGTCGCGGCAGCGACAACGGGAACAGAGGTCACTGGAACAGGCTGGAAGTCGATCTCGGAGCAGGAAGTCAGCCAGGCCGGGTCGTAGCACGAAGGAAGTAGTCATACAAGTCGGGTCATACACGAGCAGGAACGTCAGCCAAGCCGGGTCAGGAAACGGAGGAGGTTAGCAGACAAGCCGGGTCAAACACGATCAGGAACACTGGAGCGTAGTCAGGACAAGCCAAGTCGGTACACGAGAATCCGGAACACAGGAACACAGCAACAGCACTACTGGCTCAGAAACACCTCGAAAGGGCATCTGACAGATGTCTGGGCCAGGCATAAAAAAGGTCACCAGGGGCGGGCCAAACTGGCTCAGCAAATCAGAGCGAACCACAAGCAAGAGTGACAGAGAATCACAGGCACTGTGATAATAAGGCCACCTGAACTGAGAGCGGAATTACAAAACATGACCACATACCATACATACTGCAACACGTAAATTAACAAAAACATCCTCTGTTATTCAACCAACAAAGTCAATGAAGATAAAAACCTCAAGCTATGCTACCACTGTCGTAGGAGCCATACAGTGCTGATCAGCAGGATTCAAGAGGGAAAGATTCACACATTAGTACGGGCACTATATACACTGTGTGGCGCCATATAAATAAAGATATACATACATACAAATAAAACATCCCATTCAGTGAAATCAGTTATAAATATCTAACTATAGATCTCATCATCAGGTGAAAATTCAAAATCAGTTTTCTTATTGATCTTTGTTCCTTCAACATTAGCTAGAAACATATATAAACAGATAACAAAATAACAAACAAATTAAAGGAAAAAGAAATGGGGGTGTTCACAAGGAACCCACCCATTTGGGGCCTCCTATCCCATGCATCCAGCCCTCCATAGAAATCCAGGTGACTGGAACGCAAAGGAGGGCTACCCCCTCATGTCGTGTCACCATCATGAGCACCCAAAATAATAACACGTTACCTAGATGCACATGAAGGCCCCGTCCAGACTGGATATAACCTATCCCATGTGTCTGGCCCACCAGAGGACCCAGATGGGCAGACACACAGGAGGGTGCCAATCCTCGTGGCGACCATCACGGGCATCCAGCCAAGTTTATACTTAAAGGGGAACTTTCACCCCACAATAACTTAACGTTGACTTATTGCTCACCTGGCGACTAGCTGCTTAGTAGCGCTAGTCGCCAGCAATATTACCCGGTTCTTCAGATATCGGCTTGCAACAGGAGCAGGAAGCACGGACGTCTCTTCACAGTGACGTCCGTGCGCCTGCGCTGTCAGTCCCTTTTGCACCACACGGTGCAAAAGGGTGTGGTGCAAAAGGGACTGACAGCGCAGGCGCACGGACGTCACTGTGAAGAGACGTCCGTGCTTCCTGCTCCTGTTGCAAGCCGATATCTGAAGAACCGGGTAATATTGCTGGCGACTAGCGCTACTAAGCAGCTAGTCGCCAGGTGAGCAATAAGTCAACGTTAAGTTATTGCGGGGTGAAAGTTCCCCTTTAATAGACATATAACCTTTAAACAAATCTGGCTTAATTTATCTCTGTAATCTAAATACCCTCCATCTTCCATCCTTATGTCTACAGCCCCAATTAGTGCACTGTGAGTTATAGAAAAAAATATATATATTTATATTACATTATATGTGAATAATCCTTCTATACTATAATTAACCAGCACTTAATAAACTTTTTAATTCCTTATAAAGCCCAATGCGTATAAAAATTTAATTTTAAAACAATATTTCTGTTTTATCCACTGTGACATTTTTAACCCTTTATCTTCCATTAACACTCAGTTGCACTATTAATTCAATTTGACTTTAAATATATCAAGGGAATTAAATTTATCTTATGCCCAATATTGTGATTAAAGCTTAATGCAAATCCCTAAAATAATTGACGTGCTACCACCTCAAAACCTAAAACCCATCTATCTTGAAATGTATTAACTCTTTCTTCCATCTAATTACCTATTTCCTAATCCAATTTAAATAATTACTACCTAAGCTTGAATCCGAAGTTCTTTTTCACTTTTTCTTTTACCCTTTCACCATATAAATCCTAATCACCATTTTACATAATTGCGAGTATCACCAATGAGAAAGTTTCTCCTGAATCTGGGATGGATCAGAAAACTGATATTTTTGACCGTCATAATTAACAATTAATTTAACTGGAAACCCTCAGTGACAGATAATTTTCTTGTCTCTTAGAACTGCTGTTTGTTCCTTGAAACTGCTTCTAGCCATTTGAGTGGCTTTAGAAATGTCTGCAAAAAAACAATATCTTTAGATTTCTCCTCCTTGACAGGATTTTTCCTAATTTCTTTCATAATACTGTCTAATATATCCATTGGAAAAAACGTACAATAATATCTCTTGATATCGATGCTATGCGATCCTTTGGATTAGGCAGTCTATGAAATCTTTGAAATAGATATTCCCCAAAAAATTCAGGACCAACAAAAGAGGAAAAAAAGAGATTTAAGATATGATTCAAGATCGTTATTTATTATCTCCTCAGTAACACCTCTTACACGAACATTATTTCTCCGGGATCTATCCTCCATCTCCATTAATTTCCTTTCTAAATTCTTAACTTTTATCTCCAAAAAATTATTATCTGTTTGAATCTTTTGATAATCTTCCTGAATTTTGTTCAGCAAGTCAGCCTGTACATTTAGCTTATCTCCCAACCCAGAGAACTCGTTATGGAACTCAAATCTTGTTAACCCCTTAGTGACCAGCCGCTCGCGCACGCGGCCGGCACTTAACAACAGGGTTTTTTTTCCTGTTCTAGCGAATGACTTCCTGGACTTACCAGGTACGTCATCTGTCACTAAGTGACATTTTTGCATGACGTACCTGGTAAGTCCATCGTCGCAATGGAGCTAAGTTGAGTTCTTTTTTGATTTTATCGTATATATTATACATCAGAGCTGATAGAGATTCTTGGGGAACCAGAGCTGTAGAGGTTGAATAAACAGGCTCCATTTTACTACCCATAGATGGATCGACAGAGTCTCTTTTACCCATAGTTAAAGATCACCTTTGGTGGGTTTGATTTAAATCTTGGGACCTAGGGGAACAAAAAAGGCTAATAGATTTATTTTTTTCAGGATTCACATTTTTTTTCCTTTTCCTCCCTTTTATCTTGTTTTAGACCCATAATGATCAGTTACCATCAAATAACACAACGAGTCGAGCGTAATCAATAGTAATCAACACTACTGCCATCTTTTAGTAGTACTTCCTCTAATCTTTAAGCCACATTGCACGCCCCTTTCAAAATCTTGCTAAATCTTCTTAGAGAATGGTGGCACTTTACAGTCGAATAAGACACTCCAATATGTTATAACTTCAACGTTTGAGTCATAAGCATCTATAAATATTAGAGCTTATAATGTATATTATCTACAAAAACAGTTCCCATATTGCAAATTATACCTGCGGTTCTCCTTGTCCTGGGTAAACTTTGCAAGTTCCAGCTGCGTAGTTATTCCTCAATGCAGCTCCGTCAGTAGCAAATGCTGCACAGGTCGCTGCAGGTCCTTCCAGGCGCTTTCAGGGAAGTTTACAGATATTTAACCTCCATTGAATCATCCGACCACCAGGAAGCCCTGCTCGCTTAAACCGTGATCTTTACCCAGAAATCGATGTGGATACGTTACGTACCTCTTTGGCACTCATGGGTTAATTTGACCCATTACATTAATCCACAAGAGCATTAAACACAAAATTATAAAAAAGTTTGTACGTGTGGCCCATTGTGTTGAGCCGAATAAAAAGGGGAAGCTTGGAATTCTAATATTCTCCTTCTTTAACCCCTCGGGTGCTCAAAGGGTTACTTCCTGAAGATATATCAAGTGTATTGTTAATAACATTGTTATCTACATTAGATTTTATTTCATTTTCTGTTTTACTATAAAATATTTGTAACTTGCAACTGCATATGAGTTGCATACCTCTCTGACACTCAAAGGGTTAACTTTTTCTGAAATTGTAGTAGAGACAAATTTTGAATCTCATCTCAAAAACTACATTTTCTCCAGTATTAAGCTCATGAAAACAAAGGTTATAGATACAAACTCTTTATGATCTTTATATGTATATTTATTTTTTCTGATAATACTCTTCTTATTATTCTGAATGATAGTGGGAAACCTCAGGAGCAGTGGTGTAACTCTAGTGGTCGTAGGGGTCGCAGCTGTGACCAGGCCTCTCACTCCAGGGACCACTGTCCGCAACAAAAAGCCTGGCCGGTAGGAAGATCAGACTTCTCGCTATCATGCAGTGCGAGATTCTCATGTCGCCATTTTTATCTAGATGACATGGTTATTGTATTATGTGATCGCACGCTCTTTCGTGTGCGACCAGGGCCGGATTTGCAATAAGGCAGAGTAGGCACCTGCCTACAGGAGCATCCCACAGAGGGGCGCCTTTCATTGGGATAGTTCTTTGGCTTCTTTTTTTTTTTTTTTTTTTACTTTTTATTAGCCTCGTCAGTCACCCCCGCCCCACACTTGGAGCCCACAACAACATGGAGAGGAGAGGTCTGCGCCGAAGACCTGTAGCTACTGAGCTCCCTCGTCGCTGTTGGGTCTTTAGTAATAATGCAGAACGCTGGGAGATGACATCATTATCCAGCGCTATGCATTACAGACCGCGCGGGAGCTCCAGCAGCTACAGCTGTGTGCCAAAGGAGTCACATACCTCTCCTCTCCTCTCCAGTGAGGTAGGGAAAGGGGGTCAATATGGAGATGATAGGAGCAATGTGAGGGGAAATACTGAGATGATGGGGGCAATGTGAGGGGATTTGGACATGATGGGGGCAATGTGTGGGGCAATATGGGCATGATGGGGGCAATGTGAGGGGCAATATTGAGATGATGGAGGCAATGTGAGGGGTTATGGAAATGATGGGGGCAATGTGAGGGGCAATATGGGCATGATGGGGGCAATGTGAGGGGATATGGACATGATGGGGGCAATGTGAGGGGCAATATGGAGATGATGGGGGCAATCTGCAGCTGATGGGGGCAATATGAAAAAGATGGGGCAATGTGAGGGCAATATAGATATGATAGGGCAAGTTTCAGCTTATGGGGGGCAATGTGTGGGGCAATATGGAGATGATGGGGGCAATATGGAGCTAATGAGCATTGTGGAGGTGTCCAGTGGAGATGGCAAATCGGGGGGGGGGGGGCGCTTCAGAATTCTGTGCCTACAGACTCCTGAGATGTAAATCCGGCCCTGTGTGCGACCTTTTAAAAGTAAACCCTGCTAATAAACCAATGTACAAAAAATCTGAAGGTTAGTTAATGCAGCACAGAGAGTGGTCTGGCACAGGCATTAACCAGTGTTTTAGTATGAATAAAGTAGGCTATTTGTTTGTATAGGTCACCATCATGACTTATGTCTGCGACCTAATATGCAAGAAAAAGGGAAAGGAACAGAGCCAATAAATAGCTCAATGCGAGTGATAACACCCTCATCTAAAAAAGGCAGAACAAGAAAAGAAGAAGTAAATGAACTTACCGAAATCAAGAACACTAGTGAATATATTTCTTTTTAAGCAAATATTAAATAACACATATTATATATGAATCCATTACAATCCTCAATAATAAATCACTAATAAAATAAAAAAGAAATGAAAACTAAAGTGGAGGAAAGAAAACCAAATAATAAATAAAAAGAACAGGTGGGGTAAGGGACCAGTTGGTAGGTACCCATCCATTAACCCTTTGAGTTCCAGAGAGGTACGCAACGCATTGCTCTGCAATGCACTGCGTACCCCTCTGGCACTCAAAGGGTTTAACATATCCTAAGTATAAATGAATGGCTTTCAGCTTCTCTGATTAATACCTCTGCCCCGCTAGTAATGCCCCTTCCTAACTGGTAACAGGGAGTAAGACCAGGGCAGGTTTGGAGTGAGATCTGTATGTTAGAGATGTGAGTTGGGAATGAAGAGGGTCATAGGCTTTTGTTTCAGATAGTAATGCTTGAAATGTTTATCCCTTAAAGGGATAGTAATACTTAAAATGTAAAAACAATATGTTGTAAGGTTTATCCCCCTGAGTAAAACAAGGGTACTCCCACTGCTGAAAGGTGTTTCATTCAAAAGTTATTAATTTTCAAAGTTGAATTTTTTAGGTGCAATATCACAGCGGCCTGAAATTGTACAGTGGCGCTGTTGCTACACCATCCTGTGGAGATTTATGGCCCCGGGACCAGAGCTGTCCATAGGATCGTGTAGCAACAGCGCCACTGTACAATTTCAGGCCACTGTGATATTGCACCTAAAAAATTCAACTTTGAAAATTAATAACTTTTGAATAAAACACCTTTCAGCAGTGGGAGTACTCTTGTTTTACTCAGGGAGATAAACCCTACAACATATTTTTTTTTACATTTTAAGTATTACTATCCCTTTAAAGGAACACAATGTCCAATAATAATGTTATCTTATATTGTAGATTTAAAAAATAACCCTTTGAGTGCCAGTGCAATGCGTTGCGTACCCCTCTGGCACTCAAAGGGTTAAGAAATTATGTGCAGTAAATCCCATCTCTCAAACCTTTACGGTTGAGAGATATTTTGTACTAAAGTTCCCCCCTCCCTCCCCTTCTCCTGAAGAATGACTTCACTGGAACGGTTTACAAAGTGTGTCTGGTTTGCAAGCACACTTTGTAGACCGTTCCAATTAAGTATTGTTTTTAAATATCGTTATTTCAGCTCTGCTGAAGAGCCGCCTCGTGTCGGCTGACACGGATCTCCTTCTGTCAGCCTTACAGCTCATATCAGGAGAAGGGGAGGGAGGTGGGAACTTATTTTTTTTTTTTTAATCTACAATACAACATAAAATTATTATTGGACATTAGTGTTCCTTTAAATGAGTATTAAAGTATTTTTGAGTAAGACTGATGTCAGTCACACCTTATTACACAGCACTTTAAAAGATATAATTGATTAAAGTTTCCCATCCCCGCCTTTTTCTGATATCAGCACATTCTTCTTTATGGGTGTTTATCAGAGATCTGATGAAATGCTGTGTTTAGGTGTGAAATGCTTGAGGCGGAGGGTTATGCCTTACTAGCATTGTCACTTGCTGAATCCCTGTTTTGACTTTGGCTTTATATAAAAGCTGTGTTATAGACACCTTCCAAATTCCACTCAGATTTATTGTAATGAAGCACGCATAGTAATTCTGCTCAGCCCCTATGTTTGTGGGCTCCCTTGTTTGTCATATTAAAACTTTATGTCGCTTGTTGTACATTTTGATTTGCCCCATAACTAACTCAGATGTCTTTTGAACATAATGTGTTACAGGAGCCCTTTCACTTCCTAATAATAAATCCCAACTTACCTTACTAAGGCCTGAAAATCCTAGTGCCCCCTACAAATTTTGCTGTTATGCCTTGGCTCAAGAGATAAAATCCTTAATCAGTCCTGGATGTCCTATCCATGGAGGTGGACATGATGGCTGCTAGTATTGCCAAAAGGACGTCCAATTCTGCTAGCTGTGTATGGTAATCTTAGCACTCTAATAGATCAGAAGAGGGTGCAACACTGCATCACAATGCATTACACACCTCTTTGTTCCTTAAAGAGTCACGAAGGCTCATACATTCTGTTTATTTCCGTTTGAAAAAAACATCAGCATCTGTCATGTCCGTCTACACTGACATGACAGTCAGAACTGATTGAAGAGGTTAACCCCTGAACAATGGTAAAATGACAAAATTCATAGGAACCATTAAGATTTCCTAGCCATAGTAAGCATACCTGGGAACTCACAGGGTTTGACCTTGAGACTCAGAGTTTTGGCCCAAATCTCAGGGTGAAGAACCAAAATCTCAGGTTGAGAGAGTTCAGTGCTACCTGTTATATATTCTGCTCCAGTTAACTGCTTCTTTAGTCTCTAAATTGGTGCCACTTGTACTAGGAAGGCAGAGGGGGAAGTCCTGCTTGATTTGTGTGTGTTCATGCAGTGATATCTGTAAGTTGTTGTGTATTAATGGCTGCTTGCATGGTGATTGGAGCGACTCTTGATTACAGAGATCAAGGATAGATCTTGGATAATCTATATCATGGGAAATTTAAGGGTTAATATTTACACAATCTCAGACAGCTCATTTTAATAATAGTAAGGTAAGTGGGGAGTTATAGTTAGGAGACGTTGTAAAACATCTGCGTTATAGAGATTTTCCTGCTGAGCAAAACAAAGGAACACCCACAGTTGTCAGTAGTTTTATTTAAATGTTATAACAGTTCAAACTGAAGTGAATTACAGTGCGTTTACTTCCTGAAAGTTCTGACAGGAAGTGACTCAGCAGTTTATAAGGAATCTGACCACTAGTGGACACTGTTAATGTAAAAAACAAGCATTTAAACCAGTGTCATTTAAGTTTTTTCAATTGATCAGAAATCCATATGTGTAAGGGCTGCATTAATTTGTTTATTCTTAACAATGGGGATTTTGTAGCCAATAAGCAATAAGTATATATTTTTGAACAGTAAAACAACAGCAGTGCAAAACCATTTCATGAACTTTATTCATATAAGTGTAGCCTAGTGCTAGTCAGTGAGAATATATATAGCTCTCTCTCTCTCTCTCTCTCTCTCTCTCTCTCTCTCTATATATATATATATATATATATAAATATATATATATTTATAGGTGTCACGGTATTCAAGGACAGACACAAATATAATATATAACCACCTTTATTAAATATATACAACAATAATGGTATTGGCCCACATATGACCCCAGACACAGGCTGATAGGGCCCAAGGTCCCTCCAGAACTGCACACTGTGCTGTTCACTGCACTACTGTGAGAAACTGAGACTAGGGGAGCAGCTCGAGTGGAGCAACAGTATGAATGGTATAATATGCTTAAGTCACCACTTCAGTCTGCGATCGGAGGCAACAGGGAGTAAGAGCAGACCAGAGCCACGAGGCACCGAGATTACAGGTCAGGCAGGCCAGTAGTGTAGGGTAGCGAGTAGGCATCCAGAGCCACAGGTCAGACAAACCAGGAATACACAGAGCAAGTAGTAGCCAGAGCCACAAGAGACAAACCAGGGACTACCCGGAGAGAGTAATAGCCAGAGACACTGGTCAGGCAAACTGGGGACTATACTGAGCGAGTACGTGTCAGGGCCACTGGTCAGGCAAGCCAGGGTCAACACGGAGCGAATTAGTCAGCCACAGCCACAGGTGAGAACTGATGTGGGTAGTCAGACAAGCTGGGGTCATACACGGAGCAAGTTCACAGACAGACACAGGTCACAATGGAGCGCAAAGAGTACTGAGCAGAAACACCATGTAAGAGCAATGACTCCTAGCCCCAAGGAGGATTATAAAGGATCAGAAGGAGACGGGACCCAATTAGGCCACCCAGAATAGGCCCATAAACAGGCGTCCGTGCTAGTGCCTGTTACCTGATGTCAGTAATGAGGAAATGTCCGGAGGCCATGCCAGCCGGCAGCCATACAGAAGTAGGAGGCACAGTAGAGCTAGGCTTCCTAGGGATACTGTGAAAATAGGAAATGTGCGGTGAGATCACTCAGTCCATGAACAAAAAATGCCCAGGTTCACAATCCCAATATAAATCCTGTACAAAGAAGTAGAGAGGGGCAAGATCCATGGATCTTGGTTAACAAAGATCCACAGGTGCTGCCCTTCTCTACATATATATATATATATTAAATTCTGTTTCTGGTTTGTTGTCCACCCCACCCCGTCCAGGGCAGTAGCGGGGGTGGAGATCAGCAGCAGGCAGCGAATCAGCAGAGGCGTTTTTCAACCTCCTTCTCACTCCTGTGATAATTGCTGCAGCGAGACTCACCACAGTAGTGGTCCAGCGGGTCTCCAGAGTGCATGGTGTGCACAATCATATGGGCAATGCTGTGCACCATTCGCTAGTTTTGTATATAGTAACATAGCAAACATAGTAACAGAGTAAATTAGGTTTTAATAAAGATACAAGTCCATCAAGTTCAACCTTCTCCTCATACCCCAGTAACTGAGAATTTTATAGCTCTCCTGCTACCAATTAAGTTAGTCTTTATCAGACCTTCCTGATCTGCCTACTGATAAACAGTATTACTCTGTATGTTCCCTTTTGAAATAAATGTATCTAATCTTCTCTTAAATGTATCCATTGCCCTTCTTGGGCAATGAATTCCACAATTTAACAGACCTTACTGTAAAAAACCCCTTCCTCTGCTGAAGTCCAAACCTCCTTTCCTCTAATCTCAAGGGGTGTCCCCTGTTCGCCTGATCAGGCCTTGGAATAAATAGCTCACCGCAGAGATCCTTGTATTGACCTCTCATATACTTGTACAATGTGATAAGGTCTCCTCTTAGTCGTCTTTTCTGTAGAGTAAATAAACCAAGTTTGTTTAGTCGTTTCTGATATGTCAAGTCCTCCATTCCCTTAATTAATTTTGTTGCTCTTCGCTGCACCCTCTCCAGTTATAGAACATCTTTTTTCAGAACTGGTGCCCATAACTGTACTGCATATTCAAGGTGAGGTGTTACCAGGGATTTGTATAATGGCACAATAATGTTATCCACTCTTGCTTCAATACCTCATTTTATGCAATACAGGATTTTGTTTGCCTTTGCTACTGCTGTTTGACACTGATCACTGTTTCCAAGTTTGTAGTTGACAAGGATACCCAGGTCTTTCTCTAGCAATGAGTCCCCTAAAATGATTCTATTAACTTCATAAGTAACCTTGGGATTGTTTCCTCCCAAATGCATGACTTTACACTTCCTCACATTAAACTTCATATTCCATTTGTTTGCCCAATCTGACATTGTATGTAAGTCCCTCTGTAGAGAGAAAATATCCTATTCTGAATTAATGACCTTGCATAATTTAGTATCATCTGCAAATATTGATATTTTGCTTTCTATATCTATTTCCAGGTCATTTAAAAAAATGTTAAAAAGCAGTAGACCTAATACTGAACCCTGAGGTACTCAACTCTCCACTTTAACTGTACTGGAGAATTTTCCATTTGCAACCACACGTTCCCTATCCTTCAACCAGTTTTGTATCCAATTGCAAAGGTTATCTCCTAGCCCCAATTTTCTTATTTTATACCCCAGCCTTCTGTGTGGTACTGTATCAAATGCCTTTGCAAAGTCTAGATATACTACATCTACTGCCTTGCCATTATCACGGTTGCTGCTTACTTCCTCATAGAAGCTGAAAAGGTTAGTTTGGCATGATCTATTCTTCATAAAACCACGTTGATTCCTGCTAATGATCTTTTATTTTTTGTGTTGTAATCCTGAATATAGTCCCTTATTATCCCTTCTAGCAGTTTTCCCACTACAGAGGTCAAACTCACGGGTCTATAATTCCCAGGTTCTGTTTTAGTTTCCTTCTTAAATAGAGGCACTATGTTAGGTCTTCACCAATCCTGTGGCACTGAGCTTGTGGTGATAGAATCTTTAAAGGGTAAATATACGGGTTTTGCTAACACTGAACTAAGTTCCTGAAAGGGATAGTAATACTTCGTTTTAACTTTATTTTATTTTGTAGGCATTAAAAAAAAACATGAAGAATGATATAAGTCTTATCTCTTAAACCTTTATGGTTTATGAGATATTCACAAGCAAAGTTCCCCTCCCTGCCCCTTTTACCTAGTGTAAGCCATCTCTTCTCAGATGTGGAATGCAGTCCATAGACCAGACAGATAACAGAAGGGGACAATCTTCTTACTGTGAGAACAATGAAAGCCCTGTCCCCCTTGACAAGTTTTTCAGGTTTTTCCCTTATCTTAATTGAAGATTATCCCTATCTGCAGTCTACCTGGGCACCTTCCTTCTGCTCTGGCTGAGCAGTGTTACATCAGTAAAAGGGACGGGAGGGGGATACTTTGTCATTAAATTACTCTTGAACTACAACTCTGACAGAATTGAAATAACACTCTTCAAAGTCCAAATACTATGATGATTAATTAGAGGTGCTTTTATTATGAAACATTACTATCCCTTGAAGAACCCTTGGATGTATGCCATCAGGACCCGGTGCTTTGTCGGTCTTAATTTTGTTCAATCTTCCCATGACCTCTTCTTGAGTTAACCCAATATCTGATAATTGTATTGTTTTATTGTTTTATTTTATATAGGGAGGGCAGCACCCATGGGACTTTCTAAGACCATAAATTCTTGACCAAATTTTGCTGAATAAAATTAAGTTAGAAAGTGCCACTGGTGCTGTCCTCCGTTTTTCTACTTTTATTACCCAACTTTGGGAATGGGCACCTGGGAATTCATTGACTTAGAGTGAGTGCTACCACCTACTCTTGTATTACATATATATATGTATACAGATAACTGTTCTCAATCTGTTCTGTAGCTTACTGGCCTACGAGTTCACGTGTATTAGATACCCTGAGTTCAGGCAGGCTACATTTGGCCCAAAGGCCACATGTTGGAAGCCCATGGTTTAAACTGTAATATGCCCCTCTCAGCAGTGACAGTACCCTTGTTTTACTCAACCAGAAAAGCCATACAATATATATTTATTTTCATAGCAAACTTTTACTGTTTAGACTTGTTCTCACATTACATTGAGCTTTCTTACTCTGGAATGTGGCTAAGCTGATTATTCTGGATACTTTGATATTAATCAAATTCCATTCAGTGAAAGGGCAATAGATTATAATAAATTATGAACTGCAAACAGTATCTTGCCAAACTGGATTATAAAGTAACATACATTGTAACTCTTGTATTACTGGAACTGGAATAGCTAGCAATGAATTGTTACTCATTAAAAGGCAATAAAACACATTTATATAACAGTTTGTGGGGAATAAAGCATTTCCCTGCACACTTTGTCACCTCGTTAAAATTTTACAATTCTGAGCTGTTCTGACTTGTAAAAGATGCTATAATAGCTGGTTTGATTCAAATGTTCCAACCTTAAATAAGTAGTTAATTAATCATCCATTTGTCTCTTTTTTTTAATTCCTGTGCAATTCACCTTTTCCCTGTCTTTTCTCAGTCCGTTACATCTTGAACCCCTTGAACGCTAGGTTATCAGTAACTGGGAAAGGTGCATTAACCCTGTGAGTGCCTGAGGGTATGAGCAACTGATTTCTTCCCCAGCTGGTAATTAAAGAGTTAGACAGAAATTAACAGCTCTCCAATTACAATTTTATAATTATATAATTATTATATTATTCCAGGGGCACTCAGCCTGGAAGATGCCTAGAGTTGTGGTATCAGTCTACAGGTCAGTAGCCTTACTAACTATATTATCCAATATCCTGGAGACATGTGGCCACACACAACTATGCAAGGATTACCAACTGTAAACTAGGAGACGCTCAACTAGGAAGGAGCCTGCAATACAATACAATTTTGCAGGCTCTCTAGGAATACTATCCTACCCAGGGTGAAGTCTCTCGTAGCTCACTAGTGCCGTTCAGAGAGGAAATATCCTAAAGCGCATCATACTGGTCCTGCCAAAACAGCAGTCCAGCCACAAAATGCCAGAAAATTCTTCTCTGAACAAGAGAATCAGTGAACCCCAAACATACGTTTTGGCCTTGTTGGGCCTTGTCAGTGAGGTTTAGCTGATCTCTCTAGGCACTGTGAGCAAAAGGCCAATGCTGGATTCCTCTATTACCCTTGGGGTGACTAATACCAAGGATAATTTGCACATGTAAGCTAGGAGTCAGAGACGCTCAACTAGGAACGAGGCTGCAATACAAATTTGCAGGCCCACTAGGAATGGTGTCCTACTCAGGGTGCATTCTCTTTTAGCTCACTAGTGCCTTTCACAGAGAAGAAATATCCTAAAGCATATCATACCACATATCACACCACTTCTAGAGACCTTGCAAATTTGTATTGTAGGCTTGTTCCTAGTTGAGCGTCTCTGACTTCTACGTTACATATGCAAATTACTCTTGCCAGTTGTCACCTCAAGGGTAATAGGGGAATCCAGCACTGGACCCCTTGCTCACAGTGCTTAAAGAGATCAGCTACACTTCATTGACGAGGCCCAACAAGGCCAAAACGTATGTCTGGGGTTGGCTGCTTTTCTTGTTCAGAGAGGAATTGCCTGGCATTTCATGGTTGGACTGCTGTTATGGCAGGACCAATATGATATGCTTTAGGATATTTCCTCTCTGTGAAAGGCACTAGTGGACTAAAAGAGATTGCATCCTGGGTAGGACACCACTCCTAGAGAGTCTGCAAATTTGTATTGCAGGCTCATTCCTAGTTGCGTGTGTCTCTGACTTCTACTTTAACCCCTTAAGGACCAGTGGTCCTGGGGTGTGTGGTCCTTTAAGGAACAGATAGGAAAGTTTGACGTGCTGTCCCACGTGACTGATCACGTGTGCAACCACGCCAAACGGGGGACTTAAAGAGGTCGCTTCGGTCTTGGAGTGATCAATTTCATTTGCTGCTATTACTCACAGCTCTCCTGCAGGAGCTCTTTGAGTAAAAAGCACGTAAAGTGCCAGGACCGTCACTGGTCCTTAAGTGACGGACAGCCATGACGGTCCTGGCACATCATTGGACGCGAAGGGGTTAAGGATTACCAACTGAATTAAAAAGGAAAAACTTTGCAGCTAGTAAAGAGTGATGTAGGTAATACCCAAACAAAGAATAAATAATACAAAAAAGAAGAAAACAAGAAAAAAAACCCATCACAGTTCAGTAAATATTATTTTCTGTAGCAATAAAGGTAGAAAAATCACAGCATGTGGATACTGGCCTCTCAGCCTTTTTTAAACAGGTAATTGTAAACGTTCTCAGCTGTAGGTCCAGTCTTTTTATAGAGGAATTTCCACGTCCACAAACAGGCCTACTATTCAGCCATCACAATACATCAGGGAAACAGGAGATGATCATTCGCAGCTCCCAGGGGCTCCATCCATTTAGCAGCAATAAAAAAAGTATGTTTGTAGTTTGAAATCACAGTTAGATATGCAATTGCCTGCTAAAACATAATAGAGAGAAGCTGAAGAAATGCTAAACAAGTAACAGATCACAGCAGCTACACTTCAATACCTCCATGCGCTTCCTTAACATTTATATGGCAACACCATTACAAGAAGCCCCAATCAAGAGTCCATAGTATCTTCTGGATGTTTAACTGGACTGTGTGCCTTTTATAGTGCCTGCTGCTCTATTCCTTGTCACTGGGTCACATGACTTCACACAACCAGTGCTGCATAGACAAACAGAAACAGCGCACAGCTCCTCTAAAAGTGGCCACCAGATGTCACCACCACTCCCCTCCAAGGTGTCTACTCAAAAGATTCGGAGGCTAACCCAGCCTCTAGGATAAATTGAACTTCAATATCTTAATGTCTGGAGCCAACATCAGCATTCATATCATGCATTTACCTGCAACGTAATATAGTACCATAGGAAGCAATAACAAAGTAGTTGAATTTGCAATTCAGTTACATGTGGTGGCTAGTAAAATGCGTCAATGGACTCACTTTCATCGACAAACTAAACAAAAAACTTTGGGGATGAGTCCCCTAAAACATGTGCCTAACCACCGACGTGTAAGTGAAGTGTCAAAAAAAGGTAAGAAAAAATGTTAAAGGAGCAGTAAACTTTTTTTATGAAAAAATATATATTGTAGGGATATTCCTACTGAGTAAAATAAGGGTACTCCGACTGCCGGGAGATTTATATTTCCAGAGTTATTACAGTTTAAACCCATGTTTTTTTTACATTAGCAGTGCCCTCTAGTGGTCATATTCTAAGTAGATTTCCTGTTAGATTCTAATGGAGAGGAAAGTCAGAAAAGTCAGAGACATACAGCTCTCCATAGAATGTGAAAAAAACTGCCTGTCACTTCCTGTCAGTTAGAACTATCAGGAAGTAAACACAGTAAATTCACTTCCTGATTATTTAAACTGCTATAAATTTTGAATAAAACATCTGACAGCGATGGGAGTACCCTTGTTTTATTCAGCAGGAAAATCTCTGTAAAATATGTGTTTTCATAATAAAAGTTTACTGCTCCTTTAAAGTAGGGATCCCTACATTACATTAGATGGATTGATATGGGGGGCCCTAAGCCGATATCCATGCATCCAAAATATCCCAAAAATATGTGTAAAGTAAAAATAATGAACTCTTTCATTGCCAGTGGGTTATGCAATGCATAGCACAGCGTTGCAAACCCCACTGGCACTCAGAGGGTTAATCCCTCAAAACTAACAACATACAATAAATAATTAACACTTACCTGTAATCCTTCTGCACGCTGGTTTTTTTCAATTCTTCTTCTGTAGGCTTCTCTCTTCTTCATCCGTTATCATCTTCTTTTCTTCATCTGTGATCTTCTGGTAACTTAGTGTGCCACCTGTAAAAAAAAATATAATTAATAAACTCAATCTATGCTTAAAGTTACGCTGCCATCGCAAGGGCTGACTAAATGCGGCAGAAGCTGACTGGCCGGGAGGCATGGTTACTGCAGGACATGTTCCGTGCCCTGCGTAACCTCACATCCCAGGCAATGGGAGCGTGGTAAGTTTTTGAACAGGGTTTGGCCATATAAAAGGCAGTGTGTGTTCAAATTTCCCTCAGTTGGCATTGGGCAACATCCTAAAAGGTAAAAGGGGGGGGGTTTTTTTGCTCTTTTTTTCTGCCAGCGACGCCACAGTAACTTTAAGGATCCTGGACTTCAGGATCACAGGTAAGTGTTCCAGCTATGGATGATAAGTTAGTGTTAGGACTAGTATTGGCCAACTTTATTCTTAATGTTAGGGGTAGTATAAGGCCAAGAGAGGGTTAATGATTGGAAGGGTCACTGTTTGTAGCTCACACTCGGTGTCTGACACTGTGTCAAACACAGAGCGTTAGCTGGGATCCTTTGATGTTCCCATTTCTCACGCTATTTAGTGTGAGCTATGGGACTGAAAAAAACACAACGAACGTTAGGCCACAAGTCAGGCTCTGTGTCCCAGCATTCCTTGTGGTTCATGTTGCTAGGGCAATTGAATTCCAGCGGTACCACTGTGTGTACGTATACTGTTCTATGTTCTTTCTTGCCCTAATGTCGATAATTAGATCGAGCCTTAGGTAGGTTATACCACAATTTATCAGATAAATGTTACTGTATCACATACAACCAGAACAGTAGAAACAAAAACAGTCTTCCCGTTAGAGGTGTGGGTTCATATGGGATACCTTGTTCACATGCTTTATGTAGCTCTACTACTTCATCATAAGGAACCTTAAAATATCTATGGATGCTTTTGACTGGATTAACAATAAAAAAAATGCAAATATAGCTCCTATCTAATAATAACTGTCATACAATATATCCAAATAACATTATAAAAATATAATAGTACTTACAGGAAAATGTAAACATACATACATCATTTATATATAAATGCAACCTTAATACCATATAAAAGCACACTCTGAGATTAAGAATGTTATTAAAAGATATAAAAGTCAAATAAAAGTAGTGGCATCTGGTCCCTATTTCAGTTCACCAGAAGACAAGGCCTCAAATGGAAAATCCATTAACCCTTTGAGTGCCAGAGGGCTACGCAAGGCATTGGCACTCAAAGGATTAAAGTGGACCTATCACCTTGAATTATCTTAACATATTTGAAAACGTCATTTAAAACAGCCTATAAGTCATGCTAAACAAAATTCAAGCAGATCTATAGTTTAGGAGAGATTCACACTTTTATTTCTGGGAAAAGTAAAAATGAACATTTTCTGGTACAGAGCATAATGTCATTAGCACATGAAATATCACTGAAACCTTCATTAGCATATGACAAGTCACTGAAACCTTCATTAGAATAGGGAATGTCACTGAAACCTTGATTAGCACGACATGTCACTGAAACCTTAATTAGCATATGACATGTCACTGAAACCTTCATTAGCTTATGGAATGTCACTGAAACCTTGATTAGTACATGTTACTGAAATCTTTATTAGAATATGACACGTCATGAAAGCTTCATTAGCATATGAAATGTCACTGAAACCTTCATTAGCATAAGTCATGTCAATGAAACACTCAATTAGCATATGAAATGTCATTGGAATTGCACAGGTACCGCAATTAGCATACATTAGCATATGCTAACAAGTGTGAATACCTCATTAACTGTACATTTGCTGCTCTTTTGGCTAGCGTGACATATAGGCAGTTTTTAATGCAGTTTTCAAATATCAAACTTGAATTAAAGTAAACCCCCTGAAAAACTTTAAGCCAAATTTTAGGAATAATAAAAACATACTTAACGCCCTCATTCCCATCTCTCAAACCATTATGATTTGAGATATATAATAAAATAAAGTCCTCTGCTCCCTCCTCTTTCTGCCTGACGAGCTGTAAAGCTGTCAGAGGCAGAATCCGATCGCCCTACTGACGGCGGCTCTTCAGGAGCTCTGACATCGGGATATCTAACTATAATTACTTCATCAGTATGGTCTACAATGTGTGCCTGGCTTGTAGACCATTCCGATGAAGTAATTATACTTAGATGTCTCGATGACAGCACTCCTGAAGAGCCGCCGTCTGGTCCCGGAAGCAGGATCTCATGACGTCCGCCGTACAGAGGACACATGAGAAGGGGAGGGAGCGGAGGTCTTTATTTTCTTACATCTCTCAAACCATAACGGTTTGAGAGATGGGAATGAGGGAGTTAAGTATGTTTTTATTATTCCTATAATTTGGCTTAAAGTTTTTCAGGGTGTTTACTAGGTGAAAGTTTCTCTTTATGTCTCTCTTGGAGAGTGCTGTTGGAGTCTGTCCAGATAATTCTGAACAATCAATGGGAGCCCTGGAAAAGGTAGGAATGGCTGCTCCCTTAGAGCATATGTAATACTAGATTTTAGGCTTCAGAAATAAAATAGGTATTTTACAGATGTTAGACTGAAGTACAGCCAACCTGATTTTTAGATGTTAGTTCTCCTTTAACATCAGCACAATTTAATTCATGTTAAGTCAGTGTTACGCCTTTTTCTCTTTGTTGTTGTGCCAATATCTGAAAAAGAGGTCATTGCAAAGTGTACGAAATCATTGAACCTAATGGATATGGCATAATACGAACCTAATATGTTAATTCAAGGGTACAATTACCAAAATATTTCAAGCCTTGAATGACACAATAGAATGAGCTGCCTTGATATTCTATTATTACCATATCTAATCAAGCAGTAGGCCTGGTAGCAAGCAGCAGCGTTTGCAATTACAATTATGGACTTTTCAGAATCAAACTCTATTCACCCACTTTGTAAATGCACAGACTTATTTTAGATTATTGACTGAAATGGAAAGCAGATGCATGCTACATAATGAGTCCTGTATGACAAGACCGTGCTAACAAACAATACATAGACCATAATACAGTGTAGGATTTATTCATAGTTAACCCCTTTGTGACCGTGGACGTGCCAGGACCGTCACAACGGTTGGTCCATTAAGGATCAGTGATGGTCCTGGCACATCATGAGATTTTTATCAAACACTCCAAGGCCGGAGAAGTCAGTTTCAGGCTCTCTCTTGGTGAGTCGGTACATATTATTGCTCACATATATCGGCTCTCCAAATAAAATGCCGTTGCTCCTCAAGCGTAAAAAAAAACCCTGGTCCATCTGGTCCTTAAAAGGAGAGTAATGTTTCACCAAAAAAAGCCGCTCCAATTAATCTTCATAGTATTTGCGCCATGGAGAGTGTTATTTCAGTTCTGTCAGAGTTGTAGTTCAAGAGTAATTGAATGATAAATAACCCCTCCAGCCCCTTTTACTGATGTAACACTGCTCCCCTCAGAGCAGCAAGACTGTCCGAATGGATCAGAAAGAGGGATAATCTTCAGGGAGCACAAGGAAAAACCTGAAAAATCTATCAAGGGGGGCAGGGTTTTCCTGATGCTCACAGTAAGTGAAAAGCTGCTATTATCTACTTCAGCTGCCATTGAATATGATAAGAGAGGAGAAGCTATAAGATTAATGTGAGCTGTCATTGGCTGCCTTCACTGTCAGCTTATAGGTCCCTGGCCAAACACCCCTACTCATTGTGTCAGGCCTATTAACCTAAATGGAATTTAATCCTTTTTATTTTTGTATTCCAAATAACAACTACTTAACCCTTTGAGTGCCAGAGGGGTACCCCTCTGGCACTCAAAGGATTAATAACCAAAAAAATATTCTTTCTGTGGTGGTTTATTCTTTATATGTTTTGCATTTTCTGCTTCAGAGATACAGAATGGCAGTAAACTTGTTCACAGGATAAATAGACTTGTTTTGGTAGTTTGGCATTCATAGTGCTTTCTTGCAGGCTAGTGACCTGTGTAGAAGTTAACAATATGATTAAACAACTGTTGTAGCTTCAATTAGAGATTTTGCTGTTTGATGTTTTGCTCTGCAATTTTGCTGTGGGGAATAACTCATGCAGGGTAAAAATATTTATATTATATGAACATGCAAAGAAAGCTATGGATAACAATGCCATTCAATCACTTGAAAAACAAGAAAAATATTGGTGGTAAGGTGAGATTTTGTTTTTGTTTTATTTAGAAAATGTCTTACCAGGAAGAATACATTGAGATTTCTCTCCTGGAGAGCTTTTACATTAAAAAGTTATATGTTTACACAAATAGACAATATATATATATATATATATATATATATATATATATATATATATATATATACACACACAAATACCTTTCCAGATAAGTGGTTAATGTCTGTTGAAAAAATAGGATTTTAGTCTTACCTGTTAAATCCTTTTCACTTAGTCCATACAGGTCACTGGTACTTCTGGGAGGAGATTCGCCCCTTTAATAGGCAGGAACAATTATGCAAATGATTGCAGGGGGCGGAGCCTCCCCTCCTACTTAAGCCACCTTCAGGCCAGAGCCACTAGATTGATTTGAGACCCTAAAACTGACCCCAGGTAAGCAAGAAGAAAGACTCCTGTGAGCATGCCCCAAAGGTCTCCCACTGAATGCCACAGGAGAGCCAGGTCTGGTCCCTTGACAGGGTGGGAGACCAGTGACCTGTATGGACTAAGTGAAAAGGATTTAACAGGTAAGACTAAAATCCTATTTTCACTGTCGTCCAATACAGGTCACTGGTACTTCTGGGATGTACAAACATTGAGCTGATCCAGAGGTGGGAATAAGGCAAGGACCAGAACAAGGCCCGAGTCATTAAAACTGCTATGAACCAGTTAATTACATAGCCCAAACTGTAAGTGTCAACAGACACCAATCAAGGGAGCAATCCCTGAACTAACACAGCACACGGAACTAGAGCCAACTGGGCTCAACAGTAAGGAAGCACTAAGGATCACAGAGCGGAAGACCTACACAGGCAAAACTGCCTCCAGGACCTTCCTTCCAAAACTGGCATCAGCCGAGGCCAGTACATCAACTCGATAGTGCTTAGAAAAAGTGTGCACAGAGGACCAAGTGGCCGCTCTGCACAGTTGATCAGCAGATGCCTGATTCTTGTAGGCCCAAGAGGCCCCAATAGATCTGGTGGAATGGGCAGTCACCCGGAAGGGAACATGCTTATTCCGCAACTTATAGGCTTCACGAATGGTAGCCTTAGTCCAAGAGGCAATAGTAACTTTGGAAGCCGGTCTCCCTGCCCTAGGCCCCTCAGGAATGACGAATAGAGCGTCAGACTTCCTTATAGACTCGGTGCGATGAACATAAAACTTGAGGCAACGCACCACATCCAACAAATGGAGATCTCGTTCCTTGTCAGATGAAGGATTAGGGCAGAAAGAGGGAACCACAATCTCCTGATTGATGTGAAACTCGGACACAACCTTGGGTAAGAATTCCTTGGTAGTGCGAAGCACAGCCTTATCCGTGTGGAACACCAGGTAAGGAGGTTTACAAGACAGAGCTTGTAACTCTGCTACCCGGCGAACTGAAACAATAGCCAAAAGGAAGGCCATCTTCCAAGTCAAGAGACGTAATGGAATGGAAGCCAAGGATTCAAACGGGGGTCGCTGGAGAACTCCCAGCACCAAATTGAGGTCCCACTGGGGAGCAGGACTCTTGAAGGCAGGTCGAACATGAGTCACACCTTGGAAGAAAACTTTCACATCAGGAAGGATAGCAATCCTTTCCTGGAAAAACACAGACAAGGCAGAAGTCTGAACTTTGAGGGAACTCAAACTGAGCCCCTTATCAACACCGTCCTGCAAGAAGGCCAGGACAGTGGGAAGATGAAAATCAAGGGACAATTTCTTCTCAGAGCACCATGCAACGAAGGTTGACCATATGCGATGATAGATCTTGGAGGACACAGGCTTACGAGCACTGAGCATAGTCGACACCACAGAAGGAGAAAATCCTTTCTTTGCTAGAATCGAGGATTCAACCGCCATGCCATCAAATGGAGAGAGTGAACATCCTCCTTCCACAGATATCCCTGAAGAAGTAGGTCCGGACGGGCAGGAAGTGGGAACGGATCCGCCACTGACATGGCCATCAACTCCGGATACCAGGACTGGCAAGGCCAGTTTGGAGCGATCAGGATAACAGGACAACGCTCCTGCTTCAGTTTCTGGATGACTCTGATCAATAGAGGAAGAGGAGGAAGATGTAAGCCAGAGAAAAATCCCAAGGAATCCATAAGGCATCCACTGCCAGAGCAAGGGAGTCCCTCCGCCGGGAGCAAAACACCGGAACCTTCCTGTTGTGTCTGGAGGCCATCAGGTCCACCTCCAGCATCCCCCACCTCTGGGTGAGCAAGTGAAACACCTCTGGATGAAGAGCCCATTCTCCGCTGTCGACAGTATGACGACTGAGGAAGTCCGCCATGACGTTGTCCACGCCTGGAATATGAACTGCAGAGATGACAGGCACGTGATCTTCTGCCCAAGCCAAAATATCCTTGACCTCCAACCAGATGGTGCCGCTTCTTGTGCCGCCTTGCCTGTTGATGTAAGCCACCGCAGTGGCGTTGTCGGACTCCACTCTGATCGGACGACCGGTCAGTTGAGATTCCCAGTATCTCAGGGCAAGCCGGATGGCACGTAGTTCCAGAACATTGATGGAGAGAAGAGATTCCTCCAGACCCCATTTCCCCTGAGCACTGAAGCGACCCAACACAGCACCCCAGCCCCGAAGGCTGGCATCCGTTGTGATCGTGGTCCAGCAAGGAACTTGAAAGGATCTCCCTTTCAGGAGATGTGAGAGATCCAACCACCAGTGCAGACTCGATTCCACATGAGGAGGTAGAGAGACTGACAGATGCTGATGATCTGGATGATTCTTGCACGTCTGGATCACAAATCTCTGAAGTTCCCTGGAGTGGGCCATGGCAAATGGTACCGCTTCGATCGTGGAAATGAACTTCCCCACCAGAGACGTCAACTTCGTTACCGGCACTAAGTCCAGTTCCAGAATCCCCGCCACTCGGATGGCTATCTGATGAGCCACATCCTCCGGCAGAAACATCATGCATTGGCGAGTGTCGAACAGGAGACCCAGGAACAGAAGCCTCTGAGATGGGACCAAGTCCGACTTGTCCAGATTCAGGATCCAGCCATGGCGGGTCAGAGTGTGTATACACCTCTGCAGTTGCTGGTGCAGAAGCTCCGCCGAGGAAGCTTTGAGGAGGAGATCGTCCATGTAGGGGGTCACCCTGACCCCGTCCTGATGAAGCACAGCTATCAAGGAACCCAACACCCTCTGGAAGACCTGAGGAGCTGAAGTCAGCCCAAAGGGAAGAGCTGAAAACTGAAAGTGTCCCCTGTGGCAGGCAATCCTGAGATACCGCCTGCTCTCTGGATGAATAGGGATGTGAAGATAAGCATCCTGAAGGTCCAGGGAGGCAAGGAACTCCCCTGGAGACATTGCTGCAATCACAGAGCGCAGGGACTCCTGGCGGAAGTGGGAAGTCACCACATAGGCATTGAAATCTTTGAGATCCAAAATAGGACGAGCCCCTCCGTCCTTTTTGGCCACCACAAACAGGTTGGAATAAAATCCTGAACCTGTGTCCTCCGGAGGAACCACTTCCAGGACCTCTTTGTCCAAGAGATCCTGAATAGCGTCGTCGAACAGACGTCTTTTTGTGGGTTCCTGAGAAGGACGAGTAAAATGGAACCGAAAAGGAGGAAGGGAGGAGAAAGGGATCCTGTATCCCTCTGACACCACCTGAAGAACCCATGGGTCCGCCACTGACTCCTCCCAAGTCCGGCGAAAGATGCGGAGACGTCCACCTACAGCCGGATGCGGACCCGGGTTCGGCGAGTCATGCCGAAGCAGTCTTGGAGGTCTTGGCCTTTGGGGCCACTTTGGGCTTCCATGACTGTTTGGGCTTGGAGGAGGAGCGCGTAGCGGGAGGACCCGTTTGGGCCGAGGAGCGTGTCTCAGTCTGAAAGGAACGAAAGGACCGATTGCGTTTGGCTGGAAACTTTTTCTTAAAGACTGAGGGTAGAAGAGTACTTTTACCGCCAGTAGCCTCACTGATCATTTCTTTGAGTTCAGACCCAAATAGCAAATTCCCCTGAAAGGGCAAGGAAAGCAAGGCTTTCTTAGAGGCTGTATCAGCAGACCAAATTTTCAACCAAAGGCCACGTCTAGCCACCACAGAAGCAGTGGAGGCCCTCGCCATCATGCGCACAGCATCAAAAGCAGCGTCAGCAACATAGTTCTGAGCTTCAGTGATATTAGCAAGAAGCTGCAACTGTTCAGATACTGGTGCATCCTGGCGAACCGCTTCAGTCAGTCGTTCAGACCAGGCCGCAATGGCTCTATTAACCCACGCCACTGCAAAGGTTGGACGCATGGCAGTGCCAATGGAGGCAAAAATAGACTTAAGAGAAAGCTCTAGCTTTTTATCCGTCCAATCCTGCAGGGCAGAGGCATCAGAGACAGCCAAGGCGGTAGACTTGGATAGCTTGGAAACAGGAGCATCCACCTTGGGGGGATGAACCCATTTTGCCAGCTCAGTCTCAGGAAAAGGGTACAGTTTAGCAAACTTTTTGGAGACAGAGGAGGATCTATCAGGATTCTTCCATGCCTCAGAGACTAGACGGGCAAGGGTAGGGTTAGTTGGAAAACAAACAACAGGCTTAGATGGTTTCTTTTGAAAAACGTCAGTAGGATCATAAGTGGATTCCTGAGTCAGAGGAAGGTTGAGCGTATTCAGTACAGCTCTAATCAGACCCTCAGCCGAGACTTCAGGGTCACATTCATAAGGGTCCCCAATGGACCTGTTAGACTCAATAACAGTGCGTTCCTCAGCATCAGAATCCTGCAAGAGTTCTTCCTCAGAAGAATCAGACACATCAGGAGCACCCTGTGGCTTAGGCAGGGAGGTCCTGATTGTAGCGGGGGTCTGCCAGACCTGGAGAGCCCCCTGTACCTGAGAGGGAAAGAGTTGAAGAGTGGATCTGAAATCCCTAGTGGCAGCTTTAAACTCCCTCACCCAAGATGGCTCAATAGCATGGCTGGGAAGCCCAGGGTTGCTATCTTGACCAGTGCAGTTAGGGCATAGATCCCCCACATTATCACTAGATAGCCCAGTGTGACAAGAGGAGCAAAACGCCATGGGGGGAGCAGACCCCCCATCCTCCTTTGACTTGGGTCTAGCCCCTAGCTCCAGTGAAGTAGACATGTTCACAGCGTCAATATACCCCACTTTAAACTCTATCACCCAGTAAAAGTGTGGAAGATTAAAGTTTCACCCCAGAAATGCCTAAATTTGGACTTATCTGGCCAGCGAAGGGTTAATCTGTTGAGGGGAGAGAAGGCTCAGTCCCTGCGTAGTGTACTCGCTGAGGAAGAGCTCCACAAAATGGCGGCCGTCAGGATAGCCAATCAGAAACGAGCGCGAACCGGGCGCTCATGGGAAATGTAGTTTTCCCCATACAAGTACCCCAAACAGTGCCCGAAGCCCCCCTGAACACCCCACACTAATAAAACACACACCGGATGATAGAGCAAGAGCCTAGCATTAAAAGGAGCCCTCTCTGGAGTTGCTGTGACAAGCGGTTCCAGAGATATGTCCCACACTGTGAAATCTCATAGAGAGTAAAGGAGCCATAGCGTCTAAGCGGGAAAAGCCGCGCTTAAAGGCGCGGAACACCAATTTTAATAAAGTTTAACAAAACATTAAAAAGTGCCCAAACATACATAAAACACATAAATAAACACTATTCAAGGCTCCAAACCCAGAGAATACCACAGAAACTGCATTAAAACATTGAATGCAAATAAAAAAACACCCTATGAGTGCTGGAGTGCAAAGCAAACTCCCAAATACAAGCCCAGCAAAGGGACACTGTGGGGACAAGTGGACCTTCAGCACTCAATGGGTGGCTCACCTTTCCTGCAGGACTTCTGTGGTCAGGTGACCATGATGAAGTGGGAATAGACCAGAGGTAAATTCCCCAGTAGGGAAGCTGCTTAACACAAGCTGTTCCCTCTTCAGGGCATAAGGTCCACAGAAAATCCCTGTAAGCTGCACCAGCCACTTTAAAGAGGGCAATTCACAGCCATGGTCACCCTCCTAATGGTGGTATTCCATATTTGAATAAAAAATAACAAAATACTAAGTTGAATGCATAGATGTTCTCTACCTGGTGTGCACAGCACCCAGGAACAAATCAATCTAGTGGCTCTGGCCTGAAGGTGGCTTAAGTAGGAGGGGAGGCTCCGCCCCCTGCAATCATTTGCATAATTGTTCCTGCCTATTAAAGGGGCGAATCGCCTCCCAGAAGTACCAGTGACCTGTATTGGACGACAGTGAAATACATTTTTTAGCTATGTGTCTTTCAGCTTCTGAGAAATCTTCCTGTAAAACCACCTCAAGTTATGATACAATTGGATTTTTAACGTGGATTATAGTGTTATCTTCATACATGTGCACAGAAGATACTTCCTAAACTATGGGCAGATCATTTATAAATAGAGAAAATAGAAGAGGGCCAAGAATGGAGACTTGAAGGGAAATATTGCCACAATAGACACATATTGCTTTCTGTCTGATAAATAGGATCAGAACCAGGGTAGAGAACGATTACCTAAGCCTGACATTTTGAGACTATTATTGTCTACTGCAGAACTGTCCAGGTTCAGTCCTCATGGGCCACTAATAGTATTGGTTTTAAAGATTTCCCTGATTAAAGGGATAGTAATGTTTAATAATAAAAGCAGCTCTAATTAATCATCATAGTATTTGGACTTTGGAGAGTGTTATTTCAATTCTGTCAGAGTTGTAGTTCAAGAGTAATTCAATGATAAAGTATCCCACTCCCTCCCCTTTTACTGATGTAACACTGCTCAGCCAGATCAGAAGGGAGGTGCCCAGGTAGACTGCAGAGAGGGACAATCTTCAATTAAGATAAGGGAAAAACCTGAAAAACTTGTCAAGGGGGCAGGGCTTTCATTGTTCTCACAGGAAGAAGATTGTCCCCTGCTGTTATCTGTCTGGTCTATGGACTGTATTCCACATCTGAGAAGAGATGGCTTACACTAGGTAAAAGGGGACGGAGGGGAAACTTTGCTTGTGAATATCTCTCAAACCATAAAGGTTTGAGAGATAAGACTTATATCATTCTTCGTGTTTTTTCAATGCCTACAAAATAAAATAAAATTAAAACGAAGTATTACTATCCCTTTAAGCACAGGTGAGTTAATCAGTGTCTCATTCATTGTGACTGACTCACCTGTGCTTAATCAGGGAAATACTTACATCCAGGCCTGTTGGTGGCCATGAAGACTGAACCTGGACAGCCCCGATCTACTTTATCAAAGGACTTTGCAAAATAGCTCCAGTGAGTTCACCATTTTGCATGCCATTCTGGATATTATTGCTTGCTTTTTGAAGGGCCCTGACTGTTGAGTAATTTAGACAAAAGTCTATCTGAAGTGGAATGAAAAAGCTGGACAGTTGGTAATACTTATACATTAAATCGTTGTGTTTTGCCAGGTCTTTAGATAATGTGGGGAGTAAGGATATTGGTCTGTAATTTGACAATACATTTTTATCACCACATTTGTAAATAGGCAAAACTGTAGCCAGTTTCCAGGCTTTGGGCATATTCCCGGACAACGAGGAGGCATTAATATGGAATGCAATAGGATGGGCAGTGGCCGAGGCACTGAGATTTAGTAACATTGCTGGTAGTGGGTCTAGCCCAGATTCCAGTTTCATTTTTGGGGTGAGGAGGTGGTGTCACTATCGTTGTTGTTGTCTTTACCTAGATAACCTATGGCTGTTCTCATTGACTGCCAGTGGTTTAAAGCTAGGGTGCACTCACACTAGCGCCACTTGTTCTACTCCTTTGGTAGAGCTTCCTTTTCCCAGACCAGTCGTCTGGATTTTACTCTCTTCCTTGTTCCAGACCTTCCTTCTGTCTTCTGATGTTATACCCTGTTTGATCCTGATTATTTTCACAGCATAACCAGCTGCTATATCAAGACTGTGGAGTGAATCTCTCTGCAAGCTGAGATTGCTGTGTATACACAGTCTACATTACTGCCATATCTAAATGCAAATGCACGTTATATTTGTATTTTGTTTAATCTATTTTGTGTGATAAGGCACTAGTGGCGCCTCCTGTGTTCTTCTGTTTTATCATCCTACAGCTGTCTGCCTTCTGCATTTGTGGGCTGTTACCAACCTGTCAGCTGTCTGCCAGCAGCGTCTGTGAGCTGTCATCATCCTAGAGCTGTCTCCCTGCTGTGTCTGTGATCTGTCATCATCCTACAGCTGTCTGCCTGCTGTGTCTGTGATCTGTCATCATCCTACAGCTGTCTGCCTGCTGTGTCTGTGATCTGTCATCATCCTACAGCTGTCTGCCTGCTGTGTCTGTGATCTGTCTTCATCCTACAGCTGTCTGCCTGCAGTGTCTGTGAGCTGTCATCCTCCTACAGCTGTCTGCCTGCTGTGTCTGTGAGCTGTCATCCTCCTACAGCTGTCTGCCTGCTGTGTCTGTGAGCTGTCATCATCCTACAGCTGTCTGCCTGCTGTGTCTGTGATCTGTCATCAACCTACAGCTGTCTGCCTGCTGTGTCTGTGAGCTGTCATCCTCCTACAGCTGTCTGCCTGCTGTGTCTGTGAGCTGTCATCATCATACAGCTGTCTGCCTGCTGTGTCTGTGAGCTGTCATCATCATACAGCCGTCTGCCTGCTGTGTCTGTGAGCTGTCATCCTCCTACAGCTGTCTGCCTGCTGTGTCTGTGAGCTGTCATCATCATACAGCTGTCTGCCTGCTGTGTCTGTGAGCTGTCATCATCCTACAGCTGTCTGCCTGCTGTGTCTGTGAGCTGTCATCCTCCTACAGCTGTCTGCCTGCTGTGTCTGTGAGCTGTCATCATCATACAGCTGTCTGCCTGCTGTGTCTGTGAGCTGTCATCATCATACAGCTGTCTGCCTGCTGTGTCTGTGAGCTGTCATCCTCCTACAGCTGTCTGCCTGCTGTGTCTGTGAGCTGTCATCATCATACAGTCAGGCCCGGACTGGCCATTGGGCATACCGGGCATTTGCCTGGTGGGCCGGTCTGAAGCCGGTCTGGGCGTTTAAAAAAAATTAATCATTAAACGAGTTTGGGCCATCTTTCACTTTCTGAAAGACAGCCACCTCATTACAAGTTTCCTGGTGGGCGGGCAATCAACATGTGGCCCTGCTGCGCACCGCACCTGATTATAAGCTCCGCCCATGATCACAGTCGGCCGACAGCCCAACCCTGCGACAGTCAGTGTCAGTGAAGGCCCCCCCGCCATGGGCTGCTCAAAAAATAAAAATGGGCTGCTCAGCCTTAAATGCCCGGGCCTATTTTTTGTCCCAGTCCGGGCCTGCATACAGCTGTCTGCCAGCAGCGTCTGTGATCTGTCTTCATCTTATATCTGTCTGCCAGTAGCATCTGTGAGCTGTCATCATCCTACTGCTGTCTGCCAGTAGCATCTGTGAGCTGTCATCATCCTACAGCTGTCTGCCAGCAGTGTCTGTGATCTGTCTTCATCTTATAGCTGTCTGCCAGTAGCATCTGTGAGCTGTCATCATCCTACAGCTGTCTGCCTGCTGTGTCTGTGAGCTGTCATCATCCTACAGCTGTCTGCCTGCTGTGTCTGTGAGCTGTCATCATCCTACAGCTGTCTGCCAGCAGTGTCTGTGAGCTGTCATCATCCTACAGCTGTCTGCCAGCAGTGTCTGTGATCTGTCTTCATCCTATAGCTGTCTGCCAGTAGCATCTGTGAGCTGTCATCATCCTACAGCTGTCTGCCTGCTGTGTCTGTGAGCTGTCATCATCCTACAGCTGTCTGCCAGCAGTGTCTGTGAGCTGCCATCATCCTACAGCTGTCTGCCAGCAGTGTCTGGGAACTGCCATCATCCTACAGCTGTCTGCCAGCAGTGTCTTTGAGCTGTCATCATCCTACAGCTGTCTGCCAGCAGTGTCTTTGAGCTGTCATCATCCTACAGCTGTCTGCCAGAAATATTTGTGAGTCTGTCAGCGTCTGCCTGCTGCATAGGTGATCTGTCTTCATCCTCTTCAGCTGTCTACCAGCAGTGTCTGTGAACTGATCTGTGATCTCTTTTGTATTATATTCTTTTTGCCACCGTATAGTAGTGTGAACATCACAGTACCAGTATCCAGACAGCATTCTCTTCATACTCCATTCTTTTCTGCGTACTTAGCATCCCCCTGAGGTTTATAACTAGTAGACTAGAAACCATTTTTGGTACCTACTTACCTGCTACGGAGGTTATCGCAGTCTGTCTCAGTGTCATGCTGATAGTTCTCTTTTCTATTATACTAATTTTTTTTTTGTATTTTTTGTGGGGGGTTTACACATTAATTTCTAGTTTATTTTATTTATAATCACATATGAATCCCATGGGGGTTGTGACGGGTGCAAATGTGTCTGTAGTCATATTTGACGGATGCCTCTTCTTTCCTTTTGTTTTTCAATGTTATAGCCATTGTTTTCCTATGTATACACTGACTCCATGATGATTGTGATATTTATAGTGGTCGTTGTGGAGTTAATGTGACCTTTCCAATAGAGATGTGCTCTTTTCAGGTTTTCGATCACATCTGTTAAGTTAGCATTAAGATCAATAGTATGCTCTCTGATTGGGCTGTTTGAATCACCATCAACCAATGAAACTTTTTGATACACCTGAGAGGTGACTCAAATAGCCCGTAGCAGCATGGACCTTATGTTTCCTCTGAAGAAGTGATCAGCAGATCACAAAACATGTCAGGAGATTTGTGATACTAATATATTTCTTACTTTGCATTGTTTTAAACAATACATTTTTTTATATCTATCGGTCCGCTCTGATTTATTCCATGGAGGATTTAACCCTCAGAGTGCCACAGCTGAATGTGTTGTCCATTTGTGTGGAGGACTGGCAACTTTTGCCTTCTAGGTTAAACACAGGTCCCTGTTGATACAGGCCGGTGGGAATCCATAACGTAAGTTTCACCTTACATTTGTACTTGAGACGCAGATTATAATTTTACACACTGTTCGTTTGGGCTCTCCTCCCGTGTATATTTTCATTTCGTTCTCCAGCATTCCTGTGGATGTGTTGTAAAGGATTGATCGAGCGTACATTTGTGTGGAGGCAGTCACAACATCCTCCACAAGCATGTTTGCTACTGAATATATAATAGTAGCCAAAGAGGAATGTGAGTAATATTCTTCCCTCTACTTGTTTATCCCTGGTTTCCAAGAAATACCCTATGATGCTCTCCCCCTTTGGCTTTTGGTGAACTACTTCAGAGATACTGTATATAGATTTCTAGTTGTTACAGGTGGTCCTATATTTCACTATAGGTGACTGGCATGAAATTGAATTCACTAGTATTGTTGGACCAGGTTGATGGTGACAGACACTGTTCCATACACATTTCGAAATCAGGTAGGTACATCCAACGAAGTAGTTGTTGAAATGCTTTAGCTATTGATATGAGGAATGCCAGGAATTCCCTGAGGAAGAAGCCAGAAAGAGCGCTTCGAAACGCGTTGGAGGAGAAGAAGGAGAGTGAAGAGGCATGATGAATAATATTAATGAATAATCTTTCTCCATTTATGACCTAAAGGAATATTGGATCTGAGAGATGCACTAATTGAAAGCAGATACCATACGAGTTGGTCTGGAAGATGCTGATTAAAGTAAGCAGTGGGCAGCTGTGAGTTACACGGTGCAACACGCCAAGAAAATAAACGCTGGCGTTGAGTGAGTATCACTGTAATTGTGGTCAGCTGCGAGTTATATGGTGCAACACGCGAAGAAAGCAAACGCTGGTGTTGAGTGAGTACCACTGTAAAAGATATGATATATAAGAAAGGAGACCAATAAGGAGGTATGGATAATTGAATTCTGCTGAATTGTGCATTCTAAAATATTGGGTCTTGAAACGAGGAAAACATTGATTGATATTGTTTTGAAATACATCCAGGCTATGATGATAGAAGGATAAGTTTTTTAAGTAGAAGATCTTGATATGTATATATTGTCATCAAAGAAAAAAGAAAAAAGATCTCATCTATGAAATAAAATTCAAGAATACATATTTAATTAAAGGGGATGTGTGTGTATAAAAGAGAAGATACTTTTTTCACTTTTTCTCATGGACTGGATTGAGTATATTGTGATTACAAGAATATATAATTTTATATTATATTTTTTATTCTCTTTTTTCTCATTTTTAGATGTATATTATTTTTTAGAGGGATGATCATCCTTGTACTGTTTTTTGGTATCAGAGGTGTATATTGAAGGTTTGTGACGTTTCACTGACAGACTTCTTAAGTTGGATTTTCTGTGGGTGAAAATTTTGGTTCACAGAGTAACTTTTGGGCTATATTGAGAAACAAGCTGAGAATATATTCACAGTGTTGTTTTCTCAATTTTTGTTATGTTATTTTGTAGGAGTATTACAGATGTAACATTTGTTTTACATTGTATCTATATCTATGTTTTGAATATTAGGTATGTTACATTTGTATAATGTGTTGCTGATGTGTATTCCTTAGTTGGATACATAGTATATCTCAGCAGGACAACGCGGGGTAGATCTCTGTGACTAGTAACGCGAGACGTGTGTCTTTTGCAGGCAGATTGCGAGACGAGACTGTCCATTTAAAGGGGTGGTTTCTAATCGAAACAAACTTGTGGCGACATTTAGATTGCGTATGTAGTTGACACTGAGTTCTGTAGAAGCGTGTCCTGGTGGGTTGTTTTGTGATATCCAACTTTGAGGATTGTGTAGAGTGCAATAATTTTTTTTTTTTTATGATTATTAAACGATTAAGTTTGTGATTTTAAATGGATTGTCATGTCTTCTGTGATATAAAGGAGAACATAGTGCTGATTTGACAGTGTAGGATTGTTGGTATATGGATAACTATTGGGAATAGGTTATTTTAATCTGACAGCTGTTTTCCTGTGATACATAATTAGGATACCCATTGCGCCAAAAAAATCGTCTTTTCTTTTTGAGGTTAAGATTATACATTTATTTATTTACATATTCTTCACTGCTGCTGCCAATGCCATTTCTATAATATTTTACAACTAGTTGAACGGCCCGTTACACGGGCCACAGTGCGTCTGGCAGCCGGTCGCGGGGCAGTCACACGCAGTGGAGACTGCCCGCGCCTCGGCTGATACAGAGCTGGACGCTCCTTCGGAGCGCCCAGCTCTGTATCAGCCGCGGCGCGGGCAGTCTCCACTGCGTGTGACTGCCGCATGCGCAGCAGTGTCTACTGCGCATGTCCGGCGTTACACACAACTTAGCGAATTATTATATAGGATTTAATAGGATGGACACTTATTTATTATATAAAACCAGAGTTAAAAAAAAACATCTGGCTGTGTGTGCAGTTGTGAGCATAGAAATGTGTTGTGTACTCCTCTGGCACTGAAAGGGTTAAACGCCCCATTTAAATTCCAGGTGAATTTGGGAATGTTTATATTTCCCCTACAGTGCAGTTGGTTTGCTCTGGAATTGATCCACTTTGTCTTTATACTTATGATCCATTCAGCAATGCATTGCAGATCTCTTTAGCAACCAAGGGGTTAAAAGCTATCTTGTCCTTGCTTGTTATAGGGCAAAGGTATTTTCTGTGCCAGGAAACAGTGGACAGGATCGAGGGTGGGGTTGTGTGGATAGTGGGGGTGCGGTTATGGGCAGAGCTAAAGGTACCTAGAGTGCATTTCCTAGGGGTTCCTGAGATGTAAATCCGGCTCTGAAAACATATGACTTTTCTCCTATCTATCTCCATCACATGAACGCCTTCTGAGATCCTCTGGTGAGGATTACACCTATTGTCTGTGTTGGTGCCTAACTCAAACTTGGGGAAAAGGGCCTCAGCCTTATATTTCGCCCCAGGGACCAGTAGGTTTATGTTATGCCCAAAAGTCCATTCATTTGTGAAAATAAAAGGTTTGCCATTCATTTTGCTAGAGTTCTCTCATACAGATATTTCCTATTTGCTTTTTAGTATCCAGGAACGCACATGCACATGTTTAGACTTGCACAGGAGTGAAATCAGCTGCGGGGCTGTTAACTTCACACTGTACATAAGAATTGACAATATGCACAAAAACAAACGGAGAAATTCAGGGGAAAACCAACTGCCCCATAAGGAACAAATACAAGTTCCCTTTGAGTTGAGTGGGGCTTTTACCCCTTTGAGTGCCAGGGGGTGCGCATACCCCTCTGGCACTCAAAGGGTTAACCTCTTGAAGTCTCTAATGCTACACTGTAGTCTGTAGCTGGATAGCAGAACTTTACTATCTTGACAATTTTTACATAATTCCAGATGTCCATAGATGGGACTCTCTCTATGAATTAGTTCCTTCTGACTAATTTTCAAGAGATGTGAGCTAAATACAGACATACAATGGGTTATTGTGGACCCAACGATGTAATTTATTCAGTGTAAACTGATACCTATATAGTCCCTGGTCATCCAGACCCTATTCATCCAAACATGGTTCACATAATCACAGGAACACCATGAGTGTAGGACGTGACCACAATACATCCCTGTAATAACTGTGTCTAACAAGCAAAACCAAAATACTGTGTACAATATTTTAGCAATATATATATATATATATATATATATATATATATATATATATATATATATATATATACTACTGTGTCTAAAAAAACTGACCACATCTGCCATGGCCCCATTAATCTCCATAAAGAACTCAGTGATGGACTCAGCATTTCCCCCACACTAGGGTGACCACATTTCAGGAACACTGAGGAGAAACGAACACACCACAGAGTTCTTAAAACTACAGGGAGAACTGCACATTGACCGAAGTGACAGACAGTGATGCTTTGGTGGGCTATAAGATAATGTTACAAAGACTTAGACTAGCATTACACTACAACAAAATTGCACCACAGCTCCCAATTGATGTCAGAATGAAGGCTCAGCTCTCTTTCTAGTGTTAAAAGCTCTGTCTGGTAGCCATTTTGTTGTAGTCCAGCAGAGACATCACTTTCTGTCACAATAAGCAATGGGCAGTTCTCATTTTATTGTTTAGAACTCTGTGCTTTGGAGTCTTCATTCCAGGGCATTATATTGTCCCAGAAGGCCCAGGACAAGAGACACACATTTAAAATCCGGGACTGTCCTGGGCAATCCAGGACACTTGGTTACCGGGGCCGGATTTAGAATTAGGCAGAGTAGGCATCTGCCTACAGGCGCACCCAGCAGAGGGCAGCCTGTCACTGGGATCACAGAGCATGTGTGTGGTGGGGTTTCTTTTTTATTATTAAATTTGCCTCCCCACCCAGCGCCATGAAGACAGGTCTGTGCCTCCTCCTTCGACACAGACCTGTAGCTGCTGCGCTTCCTCATTGGGTTTTAGTAATACAGAGCACCAGGAGATGACATCTCCCAGTGCTCTGCATTACTGAAGAGAAGACCGCACGGGAGCTCCAGCAGCTACAGCTCAGTGCAGAAGGAGGAGGCACAGAGCTCTCTTGCCGCTGGACCACCAGGGAAGAGGTAGAAAATGGACACTGGGGCGATGTGAAGGTAATATGGAGATGATGGGGGCAATGTGAGGGCAATATTGAGCTGATGGGGGGCAATATGGAGCTGATGGGGGGCAATGTGAGGGCAATATGGAGCTGATGGGGGCAATGTGGAGCTGATGGGGGCAATATGGAGCTGATGGGGGCATTGTGAGGGCAATGTGAAGCTGATGGAGGCAATATGGAGCTGATGAGGGGCAATGTGAGGGGAATGTGGAGCTGATGGGGGGCAATGTGAAGGCAATATGGTATATGGAGATGATGGGGGCAGTATGGAGCTGATGGGGGCAATGTGAGGGCAATATGGAGATGACAGTGGCTAGTTGGAGCTAATGGGGGGCAATGTGGCGATGATGGGGGCAATGTGAGGGCAATATGGAGATGAAGGGGGGAAATGTGGAGATTAGGAGCATTGTGGAGGTGCCCAGTGCAGATGGGGGGGACATTTCAGATTTTTTCTGGTGTTTGTGGATATTTGAGAGGGTATAAGAAAACAGGGGTAATGGGGTCTACTTTGATAACATATTTATAGAGAGCGGTTCATAAGTCAGGCCATGCTACAAAGCATCCTTCTAATTTTCCTCAACAAGTGAGAAGTAGGGTTATTAGTGAACAGTTGACTAAAGTTAAAGGGTGACCAAGGGGTGACTTTCTAGCCCCCAAAATAGATCACATTTCAAAATACAGGACTTAAAACATTTTTTTGCATAGTACATCACAAAACTCACTTGCACATTTACTAAGTATAATCCCAATATCAGTGAGTTCCAAAAGCCTCCACTTATCACTTTTAAGAGACATGCCAATATTAAGGATAAATTAGTAAGGGCTGATGTTGGTGGTAGGGGTACTAACAAAATGGACGACATAGGAAAAACATCAAGGCACGTCCCCTTGTCTCAACTATTTTCACTTCAAAGTGTCATTCAAGGTCTCACAATTACACACCCACTGACAAAATAATGTTTCATATTCCTGATTATTATAGATATGGTTCTAGGTATGTAATTTGTCTTTCAAAATGTTTGTGTGGGTTGGGATATGTGGGAGAAGCAACCCTAAGGGTTGAGATATGTGGGAGAATCAACCTTAAGGGTTGATCGTGTCCAAAGCATTGTTGGGGTGGGGATCGAGTAAAACTTCTACAGACAAACAAAATGTTCTGGATTAATAAAACTGTGCTTATTGTGGTCAAAGGGCCTTGAATATACATCTGCAATGTTTTATGTAATCTCAACTACACAACAGGTTATATGTGTATGTATATATGTATGATAGTGATTTCATTAAAAACTTTCTTCGTTTTAAAGGTATACACTTTATTTGATCATCTTGCATAAATGGAAAAGATCAAATAGTATTGTTAAAATCTTGGATCAAATGGATATAAATTACTACCATGGCTATACAATGTTACATTTTATGTATTTCATACAAGGAACAATAGAACAAAATCTACAAGGTCATAGAGGTAGAAAGAGGACAATAAACCCCCTATTTCAAGAGGTGCATAAAACCCAACTTTTAAAACAAAAAATAAATTGAAGACACCCTACACCCCAAAAAAATCAGGGTCTAGTGTACTAAGTGAAGTTTGAATTTATAAATTAAAACAGATACATACAGGACCAAGATGTGTAGGATAAAAAAAAACTAAACGCATATATGTGTGTGCATACCCAAAATGCACATCCTGCCTGCATAACTAAAATACACATCCTGTGTGCAAACTCAAAATGCACATCCTGTGTGCATACCCAAAATACACATCCTGTGTGCATACCCAAAATGCACATCCTGTATGCATACCCAAAATACACATCCTATGTACATACCCAAAATACACATCCTGTGTGCATACCCAAAATGCACATCCTGTATGCATACCCAAAATACACATCCTGTATGCATACCCAAAATACACATCCTGTGTGCATACCCAAAATGCACATCCTGTATGCATACCCAAAATACACATCCTGTATGCATACCCAAAATGCACATCCTGTATGCATACCCAAAATACACATCCTGTATGCATACCCAAAATACACATCCTGTATGCATGCTCGCAAACACATCAACGCCTACAAACTAAAATGTGCGACTCAACCAAATGCAATACTATATAAAATGATAAATGGATTGTTAAAAAAGACAAACATCTACAAAATATACACATATAAACTGTAATGCTCAGTGGCACTCAGGATAATACAAAGTGAAAATAATGTCCAATATAAACCACATAAAGAGACATCTATCCCAACCTACATCCCAAAACTGGACATACATGCACCGCTGGAATAAGGGCACCTTAGTTTCAAGCAGTGTCCCCTCCCAAATGTGTAAACAAAAGGTTGCAAAATTCAACATAGAACATGCATGTATAAATCAGTTCTAGATAAACTGAACTACATAGGCAGCTGCCCTTAGATGCTGTCTTTCCGAGTTATGCCATCTTGATCTGATAAACAACTTCCAATGACTTCCATGGGGATCTTTGTTTACTTTACTCAGAAAATTACAGATAAGAGAGGAACATCATGGACAATAAGTATAGCTACATCTGTGTATATACAATAGGCTGTTTTCTAGCCAAGAGTGCAGGAAACAACTGAAATGTGAATATAAACATATTACTGTTCCCTTATTATGAAAAAGACTAGTAATTTTAGTTCCAGAACATGCAGAGAGAAATAGATGAGGTGAACTATGCAAGCTGCATGTGAGATCGAGTAGACTATTAGTAGAATGTTTAGTATAATAAAATACAAACAGAAGGTAGTTAAATAAAACAAACAAGGTGATATCACCCACCATGTCCAACATGTGACTGCATCAAGTTGTATCCTATCCACACAGAGTCAAAGTGTTCCAACACTGGTTCTGTGTTACTCTCACCAGCACCTACCCTCTAATACACAATCCATAGCTGGTTTCCACTCTGGATCACGGTACACAGAGTCCCATTATTGGGGACGTGCTGCTCTCAACAGCACGCACCGTCCATTCTGTATTGCATGGTTGATTCCTGCAGTAGATGTTATTATTCCAGCTTGGAGAGATGAATAGTGTAGCTCACTGATCTGGTCAAAATTATACAGCCTTACCCTTAAACTCTGGACTCATCTCATAGTTTCAGTGTCATAAATTGAAATAACAAGCTGTCTGTGAAATCAGCAGGGTATATAGAATACAAGGCAAAGTGTGCAGAGGCTCTGAGAACAAGAAAAAGCAATGTTGTCTGTGCTACAACTAGTCACCACTCAAAAACATCATGTTTTAGTTCTCTAGTGCCATTACAAAGGAGAAATTTCCACATACTAATCTAATCCCTCCCAAAAGGGTGGTCCAGTTCAAAAAGCACAGATAAGTCACCTATGCAGGGAAATAGCTAATCCCAGACATACATTTCGGCCTTGTCAGTGAGGTACAGCTGCTTTCCATAGGCACTGAGAGCAAGGATTCCATGTCTGGACTTACCCTTCACTCTTATGGAGATACCCTAGGAGTTTTTATAAGGCAAGCCAAAGTGTGTTTGAGCCTCAGAGGATGAACAAAAGCGTCATCAGTGAGGTAGAAATGTACCTCTGAGTTTAGCTGATGTTCCTGTGCATAGGAGACTTGTTCACCTTTGTGGAACTGAATCGCCCTTTTGGGCAGATTAGTCTAATATTTAAATATAAATTTATCCTCTGTAATGGCATTAGAGAGCTAAAATGTGATGATTCTGAGCCATGACAAGCCAAATAACAAACCACTTGTGTTTTTGTTCATCCTCAGAGCCTCTTACATTTTGCTATGTGACATACATGCACCGTTGGAATAAGGGCACCTTACTTTCAAGCAGTGTCCCCTCCCAAATGTGTAAACAAAAGGTTGCAACATTCAACATAGAACATGCATGTATAAATCGGTTCTAGATAGGCAGCTGTCTTTAGATGCTGCCTTTCCGAGTTATGCCATCTTGATCTGATAAACAACTTCCAATGACTTCCATGGGGATCTTTGTTTACTTAACTCAGAAAATTACAGATAAGAGAGGAACATCATGGACAATAAGTATAGCTACATCTGTGTATATACAATAGGCTGTTTTCTAGCCATGAGTGCAGGAAACAAATGAAATGTGAATATAAACATATTACTGTTCCCTTATTATGAAAAAGACTAGTAATTTTAGTTCCAAAAATGCAGAGATAAATAGATGAGGTGAACTATGCAAGCTGCATGTGAGATCGAGTAGACTATTAGTAGAATGTTCAGTATAATAAAATACAAACAGAAGGTAGTTAAATAAAACAAACAAGGTGATATCACCCACCATGTCCAACATGTGACTGCATCAAGTTGTATCCTATCCACACAGAGTCAAAGTGTTCCAACACTGGTTCTGTGTTACTCTCACCAGCACCTACCCTCTAATACACAATCCATAGCTGGTTTCCACTCTGGATCACGGTACACAGAGTCCCATTATTGGGGACGTGCTGCTCTCAACAGCACGCACCGTCCATTCTGTATTGCATGGTTGATTCCTGCAGTAGATGTTATTATCCCAGCTTGGAGAGATGAATAGTGAAGCTCACTGATCTGGTCAAGATTATACAGCCTTACCCTTACCCTCTGGACTCATCTCATAGTTTCAGTGTCATAAAATAACAAGCTGTCTGTGAAATCAGCAGGGTATATAGAATATAAGCCAAAGTGTGCAGAGGCTCTGAGAACAAGAAAAAGCAATGTTATCTGTGCTACGACTAGTCATCACTAAAAAACATCATGTTTTAGTTCTCTAGTGCCATTACAAAGGAGAAATTTCCACATATTAAACTAATCCCTCCCAAAAGGGTGGTCCACTTCAAAAAGCACAGATAAGTCACCTATGCAGGGAAATAGCTAATCCCAGACATACATTTCGGCCTTGTCAGTGAGGTGCAGCTGGTTTCCATAGGCACTGAGAGCAAGGAGTCCATGTCTGGACTTACCCTTCACTCTTATGGAGATACCCTAAGAGTTTTTATAAAGCAAGCCAAATTGTGTTTGAGCCTCTGAGGATGAACAAATGCATCCTCAGTGAGGTAGAAATGTACCTCTGAGTTTAGCTGATGTTCCTGTGCATAGGAAACTTGTTCACCATTGTGAAACTGGATCACCCTTTTGGGCAGATTAGTCTAATATTTAAATATAAATTTCTCCTCTGTAATGGCATTAGAGAGCTAAGACGTGATGCTTCTGAGCCATGACGAGCCAAATAACAAACCACTTGTGTTTTTGTTCATCCTCAGAGCCTCTTACATTTTGCTATGTGACATACATGCACCGTTGGAATAATGGCACCTTAGTTTCAAGCAGTGTCCCCTCCCAAATGTGTAAACAAAAGGTTGCAAAATTCAACATAGAACATGCATGTATAAATCAGTTCTAGATAAACTGAACTACATATGCAGCTGTCCTTAGATGCTGTCTTGATCTGATAAACAACTTCCAATGACTTCCATGGGGATCTTTGTTTACTTAACTCAGAAAATTACAGATAAGAGAGGAACATCATGGACAATAAGTATAGCTACATCTGTGTATATACAATAGGCTGTTTTCTAGCCATGAGTGCAGGAAACAAATGAAATGTGAATATAAACATATTACTGTTCCCTTATTATGAAAAAGACTAGTAATTTTAGTTCCAAAAATGCAGAGAGAAATAGATGAGTTGAACTATGCAAGCTGCATGTGAGAACGAGTAAAATATTAGTAGAATGTTTAGTAGTCAGTGAGGGGCAGCTAGTTTCCATTGGTGCTGAGAGCAAGGATTTTGTGTCTGGATTTACCCTTCACTCTTATGGAGATACCCTAAGAGTTTTTAAAAGCAAGCCAAAGTGTGTTTGAGCCTCAGAGGATGAACATATGCATCCTCAGTGAGGTAGAAATGTACCTCTGAGTTTAGCTGATGTTCCTGTGCATAGGAGACTTGCCTACCATTGTGGAACTGAATCGCCCTTTTGGGCAGATTAGTCTAATATTAACATATACATTTCTCCTCTGTAATGGCATTAGTGTTACGGCTGGCAAGCAAAACCAGGAGTCAGACGGTATAGTTAATAGAACCTTTATTATGAGAATAATGACAGTAATGCAATATATAAATATACACACAGTGGGTGATTGAAACGGCAAGCACTATATCAGGAATAGCAGTCTCCCAATCTCTGCACCACACTGTCCGAGACTAGGCCTCAGCCCACTGGAGTCTTGTGGTAAAGTAATGCCCAAGAGATACTGATTCAGCCTGCAGTCAGTAGCTAGGAGTCTGCTAGAGCCCCAGGTCAGTACTCAGAAAGATGTCTGAATAATGGAACCAACAACTGAGCAAACAGACAAAGCCTTCTAGTAAGCACCAGATAGGATAGTCAGATGAGCCAAAGTCGTAGCCAGCCAGAGCCACAGGTTTGCACCAGAAAGGATATGCACTGAAGCGATGGAATGCTGGATGCGCAGTGGATAGAGCCCCAGGTCAGCACCAGAGTGGGTAGTCAGACAAGCCTAGGTCATACACTGAGCAGGTAGTCAGCCAGAGCCACAGGTTTGCACCAGAAAGGATATCTGAGCCAAATCGGAACGCCAAGGAGAATAGTCAGACAGAGCCACAGGTCAACACCAGAATGGATGGACAGACAAGCCGGATCATACACAGGAATCAGGAATACTATAAAATCAACTGTTCAGAACAACAACGTAAGGGTGACTGAGTCAGGACTCAGTCTGCCCTTTAAACCCCTCCATAGGAAGTAGGTAGGAGGAGCAGCTAGAGGAAGGAAGTAGCTAGGAGGTGACTACAGGAAACAAACACATAAAACAGAGGCCTGCAGCATGCTTGAAGCCTCTTGCCTGCAGATGACGCGTGGAAAGATGCCGAGCGTCGCTGAAGCGGCGCTGGAAACAAGGTACTGTGATAATTAGAGAGCTAAAACGTGATGCTTCTGAGCCATGACGGGCCAAATAATAAACAACTTGTGTTTTTGTTCATCCTCAGAGCCTCTTGCATTTTGCTATGTGTATTAAATAGTCTTTGGGGGGGTCTCCGTAAGAATGAAGGGTAATCCAGACGTGGACCCTGTCGAAGATATTAAGATAAGGGTTAAACAGGAGATCCAGTTAGGTTGTATACCTTCACGTAAACAGATAAATAATTAATTTGAGAACTTTACATAATACTAAGTAATGACAAGCTACTTCATAGTAAAGAATTGATTAAAACAATCAATTACGCATATTTGTGCAAAATTAAATATAATTTAAGTAAAATATACTATATATATATAAAATGTAATCAACAATGATATAAATGAGTGAACACCAATTGAAATAGATATACAGTAACTCAAACCAATATCACAATTATTATTACCAGCAATTAAAGGGTTAACAATACATAGGCATATCCAGAGGTATTAAAACAACAACTGAACCCAGCAACATAGAAAAGTTTAATTGATCCTTACAATTAATTAAAATACAGTGGGCAACATCATATATGAACACCTCTGCCCAGAAATTGTATAAACTATACTAATTGAGGTTTAAGGTATGTTGTCACGTGACTAGGCTTTAATATTAAACCAGGTCCTATGACAATCTCCTTGTACCATATAAAATATAGCAAAATTTAGAGAAACTCTCTGGATTTAATCCAAGATTATATAAATATAATTTAATTATCTACTGATTTCAATATTGCATACCTTCTGAAAAACTTATAAATTGCATTTATTATTGTCAAAGATAGATTATACCAAGAACATACTCAGAATTTAAATCTAATAATATATGTCTAGAAAGTATAACAAATCTTCATGTAACATGTACCATAAAACAATAACAGACCTCCTATTTAAAACCTATAGCACTTCAAGGGTTAACACACAGATACAAAGTATATGGATTCCCCAACCAAGATGGTGGCTTCTTTTGTCTAGTGATAGGTTTAAATAAACTTCCCGCTGTACAAAAGTTAGGCCCAAAAGCATATTCAACAAAGAAATCCCTAGAAACACAAATCAAAATAGACAAACAGCAGTTGAAGGGTTAATAATGAATTCAAAGAAGTCCCCAGATGAAATATTAGCTAAAATAACCTTTCTAGAAACACAATATTATTCTAGAAATATCCAAAACTAATATATAAACAAGGCTATATAGATCTAACTACTATCAACTATTTCTCAATAATAATATAATTTGTAAATAAGTACTTAATTCTGATTAATTTCAGAATACAACTGAAGCCAAATATAGCTTATAATATGATTTGCTGTAATATAGCTGGCCAGAACAATATTTTGCAAAACTTTATAAAATATTTTCTTCAAATATCAAGGAGTTATTTATATGATTCTGAAATTTTGCAGAATTAAAATAAAAAAATATATAGTTACCAGATAATCAAAGTGTAAGTTCTTAAATTTTCTTTGGCAGCTTAGCAAGAATCAAGACAAGAAACCAAGAAGACCAGGAAGCTCAAAGCAAGAGCCATCTCTCTACAAAACCCTTACCTTTTAACCTCTTAGTGTCACCTTAACGCCCCGGCTAACTTTTTTTTTTTTTTACTAAATGATTCCGGAGTCCCCAAACGGCGTGCAGCCGCACGGAGACCCGGACTTCTGGGACTTACCAGGTACGTCCTCTGTCACTAAGTGACAGTTTTTGTGGGACATACCTGGTAAGTCCATTGTCGGAATGGGGTTAAAGTAAAACTTTCTTATCAAAAACCCAACCCAACCTACTCTGGTTGGATAAAGGGCTATCTCATTATACAGTGACATCATCATTATTATCTGATTGGACACTCTAAATTTCAAATTTTACTATGAAATCATGCATTACACTCTATGACTCCTGAAGATGGCGTACTTACTCCATATACAAATCTTATAAATCTGACAAACAGATCTGTCTTTTCTCCAAGTGAGATGTCACAAGGTCAATATATTTTATATAAACATGTCACCCTATCTAGGCTTTCCCATATGGGAGTACATCTTCCCAGCCATATAGACTGGAACAGAGTCATTCATAACCATTAAACTCACTCAAATATTTTCACTCCCATTGATGTAAAAAGGCCTATTGTCTCTAATAATGAGATAATTTAAACACATTAGGATAGAAAAAGGATTTTTATAAAGTCCATACTGTTTCCAAACTTTTAACCCTATACTCTCCAATAGGACAAAGTCTCTGACAATCCCTTGCTCACAGCGCCTAGAGAAATCAACTGCATCTCACTGAAAATTCCCCAAAAGACTAAAAACTATATCTGGTGTTAGCTGGTGTTCCCAAGCAGAAAGGACTTGCTTAAAATTTTGGAGCTGGACAGCCCTTTTATGAGGGATTAGTTTAATATGTTTGTGGAACTTTTTTCCTCTGTGATGGTACTAAAAAGCTAGCACATGACCCTTCTGATTGCTAACTATCCATAGAACAAGCCAATTGTGCTTTTCTTTGTCTTCAGAGCCTCTCATATTATGGTATGTCTTTTGAATACTATTATAGGAGCTCCCTAAGAGTGAAAGGTAATTCAGAAATGGACCCTTGCTTTCAGTGCCTATTGAAACCAGCTGCCCATAACAAGGCTGAAATGTATGTCTGTGGTTAGGTGGTATTCCTGTGAAGAGGGGTCTTGCCCATCATTTTGGAACTGTATTGACCTTTTGGTTGAGATTAGACTAATGCGTATGTGGAAATTTTAATGTTGTAATCACACTAAGGAGCTAAAATGTGAGTTGGGTTTAATGCTTTTGACAGATTATAAAATGGCATTTTTTGTGTCTGGTTGGGTTTCTAGTAACAATCAGCAACTGCGATTTATGTGGCTCTTGGGCAGAGTCTCTTTCTACATTGATTTAGTATTTGTGAAAAAAAAATTGTACGTAGTATTATGGTTATGATACATATTTGTTACAGTAATGTATGGTGATCATATATTACTCTCATGTTGATGCATTCCCATGTTTACGTTATTCGCTCATTATACTGCCCTGAAAAGTAAGGCTAATATAGATGCAATTTTAGACCAGATAAATATTGGTGGGTACATGGTATTCATGGAGAAATATTCATAGAGGCCATGTATATCATGATTTATTGTTATTTTGTATACTGTGCTTATAAAGCCTCACTTATGGAACCTTGTGTGGCCTTTTGCCAGACTATAATATGAGCCTCAGGAGTCTAGCTACATACACTCCTTTGATTGGTTATTGGGTACCACATGGTTTAATGTGTGACCTCCACAGATGAAACACAAGCAGTTTGTATTTTTTTTCCAATGACTTGCAAATATTTCAGTTTGTGAGTCATCCATGTACAGAGCTTGACAAATAACAGAAATATTGCCAATTCATGTAGGTGGTGGTTCTTAGCAAATACTTTTTTGGATCAAGCGAATTCTGGTGCGCTGTGGATATTTCCTCTTTTAACACTTTAACTATAACTATTGCAAATTAACCTATTCCATATACACTAAAAGCAGACAAATTAGAAAACTCCTAGGCACAAAAATGAACCAGAAAAATTACTCATTACTGTAAATAATACCCCTTAAAAGAAAGGGCATTGTGTCTCTGTAATATTCATGGGTTTAAGAGACATACTTCCAGTAATACGAACTCCCATTCGGTTACCACAGTGCTGCTGCTTGGCCAAAATTTTTATTTTTGTCCTCTAGTACATTGGTTAGTTGGGAATGTTGGGAATTATAGACCCCAGCAGATGCAGAGTACATGGCTGATCTCTCCCTGACTTAGCAATAGGCTGTATGTAATTAGGGCCCGGGTCAGAGGGCAGTCACCCATGGGCTGTACAGATGTAGGGGCCCCACAACTGCCAGTATCCATAGCTTAAAATTCTTTGCAAAGGATGCAGGAAATTGTAGGCCCTGACAGGTGGATATCCAACAGCTCACTATACTCTAACTTTGGTTCTTTGTACATATAACATACTATCATTAACATAGTTGATGAGGCTGAAACAATACATCTCTCATATTCAGTTCATGTTATATCAACCTTGTTGATCCAGAGAAAGGAAAAAAATCCCTACTGAATCCATTTCTAACTAAGTCCCAAATGGGTAATAAAAATCCTCTCTGTCGTCCAATATAGGTTACTGGTAACTTTGGGGAAGCGACCTGCCCCTTTAAGTAAGACAGGAAACTTTCTTGAATAAGAAGTGCTGGGTGGAGCCTACCTTCCCTCTCAGCCTGCAGTAGCCAATACTCTCCAGTTAGATTGTTTCCTTTGAAGAGCAAAAACAGAGAAGCTGTTCTGCTTTAGTTTTAGTGTTTTCTTGTTTTCTGTTAGATATGGAATACCACCATTAGGCGGATTACCATAACTGACAATGCCGTTAGATGTGAATAGCTTAGTTTCTAGGTGCTATGGTGGACCTTTTAGCCTGAGGGGAAAATCTTGCTGGACAAGTTCTTTCCCAGATGTGGCCCACGGAGGCTTCTTCTTAAATACATTGTAATCTAAAGACAGAAGACCTGCTAAAAACATGAGTAACCCCTTGACTGCTGAGGTCCACTTGTCCCACACTTACTCTCCGCACACAGTTCTCCATTGGAGTTCATATTACATACTCCTGCACTCATTGGCTTTGTCAGTATGTCTGTTGGGGGGCTTGGAGCAGTGTTTCTGTGGTAATTTAACCGTTTGTATGCTATTTTGACATGTTTTGGGTACTTTTCAATACTTTCCCGGTTGGGGGCAGTGTTTATTTCACTTTTACTATGTTGTCTGGTGTATTTGCTAATTTTTTTTACCTCAGTGTAAATTTTGTAAAAATTGTTTTTACCGCATAGATGCCATTGCTCCATTCACCTCTATGAGACTTTACTGGGACATATCTCTGCAACCGCTCATCATAGCGACTTCAGAGATGGCTCATTTTGACTATCTACCCTTGTTCTATGATCCGGTTCATGCTCTGAGTGTTTTGGGGGGCTCTGGGGCTTCAGGCACTGTTTGGGGTACTTGTACAGGGAAACTACATTTCCCATGAGCTCTTGCTTTGCTCGCTTGTTACTGATAGGCTCCCGTTGCCATTTTCTTTCATCCCTTCACGAGTATCCTACGCAGGGTTGGAGCGTTCCTTCTCTCCTTAAATGATTAACCCTTCGCCTGCCACATAAGTTGATTTTAGCGATTTCTGGGGGTGAAATTTTAATCTTAAACACTGTTTATCGTATACCATATATATCGAGAAGTTTGTGACACTGTGAGAATGTCTAATCCGTCTGAACCTAGGGCTAGGCCTAAGACTAAGAACCCTGGGACATCTGTGACCCCCATTGCGCATTGTTCCTTATGTCAATCAGGGTTACCTAGGGAATACTCAAGTCATTTATGCTCTACATGCGCTGCTGAGTCACCTCAAGGGACCTCCAGCCATGTATTAGAGCCAACTTGGTTACAGGAGTTTAAGGTTAGTACTAAAGATTTAAAGTCTACCTTACAACTGTTACCATCTCAGTTGAGTGGGGTCTTCCAGGTTTGGCAACCCCCTGTACAAATCAGATCATCCCTGCCTAAACCGCTGATTCATCTGAAGAGGAACTCTTAATGGATTCAGATGACGAGAGTAATTCTGTGGAGGTATCTTCCCAGTTTTTTTGGGGACCCATTTGAGGCTGACCCTGACCCCTCTGCTGAGGGCCTGATCAGGACCATCCTCACTACTTTGAATATTCCCTTGGCATCTGAAGATCCCGAGGACCCTTCTGATGTGTTTCAGGAGCCTAAGACGCAGTCTACCTGCTTTCCTCCCAATACCACTCTTGACCGTCTGGTCTTGGATCAGTGGAAGCTTCCTAACAAGAAGGTTGCTGTGTCTAGAAAATTAGCTAAATTGTATCCCTTCTCTGAAGCGGCTTTGGTACAGTGAGCTCAACCTCCTAAGGTGGATGCCCCGGTTTCTAGACTCTCCAAGTCCACTGATCTGCCAGTGGCGGATGCATCTGTTCTCAAGGATTGGACAGATAGGAAGACTGAGGCCTTGTTGAAGTCAGTACTTCCTTGAATCCTGCTTTTGCAGCTACTTGGGTGAACAGAGCGATTGCAGTTTGGACTGAGCAGCTAACAGTGTCTGTCCTTCAAGGCGCTCCAACTTCTGACTTGTTGTGGCTCTTAGCTAATATTTCTAAAGCCCAGCATTATGTGTCAGCAGGGATTGTAGATTACATACGTTTGGTAGGAGAGTTTCCACCATGTCTGTGATGGCCAGACGTGCTCTTTGGCTTAAGATCTGGTCTGCTGACAGTACCTCCAAGAAGACGCTTCTTTCCTTGCCTTTCTTGGGAGCCCTTGTGTTTGGGCCTGAGCTGAAAGACATTATCAGTGAGGCTACTGGGGGAAGAGCACCCTGTTGCCTTTCCTCCCCAAAAAGAAGCCACAGTCCAGACAGAATCAGCTTTTTTGTCCCTTTCAGACAGACACACACAGCGACCCAGGCGGTTCCCCAGGCACCTTGTGTCTCCTCCAAGGCTAAAACAGCAGTGGAGACCCAAGCAGTCCTCGGCTAAGCCCAAGACTACCAAACCTTCTTCGGAATGACTTGTTGAACCCTGGTTCCCACGAATCAGTGGGTGGCCGTCTGTGCTTTTACCACTCTGTCTGGACAGACTCTGTGGCAGATCTGTGGGTTCTTCAAGTCATGACAGAGGTATACAGGATCCCCTTTACCTCTCTTCCGCTGCCCAGGTTTCATCTTTCACACACTCCTCAGGTGGCAGGCAAGCTTTGGCTTTTCACCGGGGCAGTTCAGAGCCTTTTGGAGAAAGAGGTTTTGGAGACTGTTCCCGAACCAGAACAGGGTTTCGGTTTGTATTCCAACCTGTTTGTGGTCAACAAGAAAAATGGCGGATGTCGTCCTATCCTGGACCTCAAGAATCTCAATTCCATTGTGGTCAAGTCTCATTATCATCAGGAGTCTCTGCGCCATGTCTCCTGGAGAGTTCTTCAGGATGCATACCTGCACATTGCCATTCATCCAGAGAGCCGACAATACCTCCGGTTTGCCTGCAACCAAGGGCACTTTGTTTTCTGCTCTTCCCTTTGGTCTGTCTCCTGCTCCATAGGTCTTCATTCGGGTCCTAGGTGCCTTGATATCGCTCTTGCACAGGACCGGGGTCCGAGTTACTCCATACATGGACGTTCTCCTGCTGAATGCCTCATCTCCGGAGCTTCTGCATCACCAGGTCCAGGAATGCATTCACGTTCTCTCCCATCATGGGTGGATCTTGAACATGGACAAGTCAGATCTGGTTCTATCTCAGTGTCTTGTTTACCTGGGACTTCTCTTCAACACAGTGAAGGGGATGGTGTTCCTCAAGGACGAGGTAGCTCACGAGATCTCATGCAAATATCCACTGTCCTAGAGTTGGATCCGGTGCCAGCCAAAAAGTTGACCTCTCTGGTGGGGAAGTTCATTTCCATCATGGAAGCAGTCCTGTTCGCCATGGATCATGCGAGGGAACTTCAACGGTTTGTGATCCAGGCCTGCAAGGGTCAGCCGGATCTCTTGAAGATATCAGTCTCTCTCCCCCTACATGTTGAACTGAGTCTGTCATGGTGGCTCAACCTCTCGCATCTCCTGAAAGGCAGGGCCTTCCTGATTCCCTTCTGGATGACTGTAACCACAGATGCCTTGGTCCCTGAGGAGACTCTCCGGAGGAGAGTCTCCTTCCCATCAACGTATTGGAGCTTCGAGCAATCTTCCATGCTCTCCGATATTGGACGGTCCAGTTGGAGAGTTGTCCTGTTCGAGTCCAATCCGAGTACATCAATTCGAGTACATCAACAAGCAAGGCGGCACAAGAAGTATCGCAGCTTGGTTGGAGATCTAGGCTATTTTGGCCTGGGCAGAAGATCATGTTCCTGCTATTTCCGCAGTTCATTTTCCAGGTGTGGACAATGTCCTGGCAGACTTCTTAAGTCGACACACCATCGACAGCGGAGAATAGGAACTGAATCAGGAGGTATTCCATGTCATTGTCCAGAAGTGGTGTCTTCCTCAGATCAACCTGATGATGACAAGAGATAACAGGAAGGTTCCGCTGTTCTGCTCCCGTTGGAACAACCCTCAGGCTCTAGCAGTGGATGCCATGTCCAGTCCATGGAGTTTTCTTCTGACATACATATTTCCCCCTCTTCCCATGTTGCACAGGGTCTGGAGTCATTCTGATTGATCCATATTGGCCTTGCCAGTCTTGGTTTCCGGAGCTTCTGGATCTGTTGGTGGCGCAACCGTTTCAAATTCCCCACTGTCCGGATCTTCTTCTACAAGAATACCTGTGGTAGGAAGACGTTGAACATTAGAGTTTGACGGCTTGGAGGTTGAATCCTCAATTATGAAGAAGAAGGGCTTTTCTTCTGAGGTTGTTGCTACTATGCTTCGTGCTCAGAAGCCTGTTTCTTCTAAGGCATACCATCGGGTTTGGTCTACATTTCTCTCTTGGTGTGCTAATAGGGATCTTTCCCATGACTTTGATCTCCCTATGGTCCTGTCTATTTTTGCAGGATGGCATTGATAAGGGTCTCAGTTTGAGTTCCTTGAAGGTTCAGACTTCTGCGCTCTCTGTTTTCTTTCAGAGAAGTCTTGCCATTATCCCTGATGTCAAGGTTTTCTTCCAGGGTGTTGCTCATGCTCGCCCTGCTATTAAGAGTCCCACTCCTCAGTGGGATCTCAATTTGGTATTAGGTGTTCTCCAGCGTCCACCTTTTGAATCCTTGGTTACCATTCCTTTATATCTCCTGATTTGGAAGATGGCTTTTCTCCTGGCGATTGTGTCTGTTTGCCGTGTCTCGGAGTTACATGCTTTGTCCTGTAAACCCCCCTGTTTGGTTTATCATAAGGACAAGGCGGTTCTTCGCACTTCTCAGGAATTTCTCCCAAAGGTGGCTTCTGAGTTCCACATTAACCTGGAAATATCGGTGCCTTCTTTTTGTCCTGACCCTACATCTGACAAGGAAAGGGATCTTCACTTGTTGGATGTTGTGTGCTGCCTTAAGTTTTATGTGCATCGTACTGACTCCATCTGCCAGTCTGATGCATTGTTCGTCATTCCTGAGGGTCTAAGGTTACAATTGCTTCCTGGATTAAGTCCACCATTCGTAAGGCTTACGGATTGAGGAAGAAGCCTGTGCCCTTTCGGTTTATGGCTCATTATTGGAGCCTTTTGGGCTTACAAGAATCAGGCCTCGGCTGTTCAGTTGTACAAGGCGGCTGCTTGGTCATCAGTGCACACCTTTTCCAAACACTAACGTGTTGATGTGCTGGCATCTGCTGATGCCAGTTTTGGCAGGAAGATCCTAGAGGCTGCATTGCCTGTCTAGGGTCTTTCTAGGTACCTTTAGTAATCCTTAATTGATGAGCCCTGTTGGCTCTAGTTCAGTGTGCTGTTCTACGGTTTCTGGTGTGTTTACACTGGTTTTCATGTCCATTGACACTATTTTAGAGCGCTGTGTATGATCTGTTTAGCTCATGTATGCTCTGATGACTTTGGGGGCACTGTGCCTGGTCCTTGCCTTACCTCCCACCTTAGCGTCATCTATCTAACTGGAGAGTATTGGCTACTGAAGGCTGAAAGGGAAGGTAGACTCCACTCAGCACTTCTTATTCAAGAAACTTTCCTCTCTTACTTAAAGGGGAACTTTCACCCCGCAATAACTAAATCTCCCCTTACTGCTCAGCTGGCGACTAGCTGCTTAGTAGCGCTAGTCGCCAGAAATCTTACCCCGTTCTCAAGATTTCGGCGTTTTAAAAGACCAGGAAGCACGGACGTCTCTTCACAGTGACGTCCGTGCGCCTGCGCTGTCAGTCCCTTGTCAGTCCCTTGTGCACCGTATGCACCGTACGGTGCACAAGGGACTGACAAGGGACTGACAGCGCAGGTGCACGGACGTCACTGTGAAGAGACGTCCGTGCTTCCTGCTCCTTTAAAACGCATATATTTGAAGAACCGGGTAAGGTTTCTGGCGACTAGCGCTACTAAGCAGCTAGTCGCCAGCTGAGCAGTAAGGGGAGATTTAGTTATTGCGGGGTGAAAGTTCCCCTTTAAAGGGGCAGGTTACCTACCCAAAGTTACCAGTAACCTAAATGGACTAAGAGAAAAGGATTTAACAGGTAAGACTAAAATCTTATTTTCAGACTCTAAACTGAGTGGGACATTGCCCCGGATCAACATTCTCTCTGCTTTCAAACCAACTGTTATAATTCTCAATATTGTTCTGAGCTATAAATGTATCCCAAACTTTTTTAAAGCAACTACAATAACTGAAAGCTCAGCTTTCAGAGGCAAAGAATTCCATAACTTTACTGTCCTTACTGTAAGAAAATTCCTCCCTTTGTGTTAGTCAAAAGCACCCATTTTCTAGTCTAATAGATGACCTCTTATTTTTTGCTCCGCTCCTTGAGTAAATAGTTCCTCAACCCCTTAAGGATGGCCGATCACACATGCGGCCGTCACTTAAGGACCACGGACCATTTTTTTTTCTTCACATCCGGCTGCACAGCATTCGGGGAGCCCTGAATTCCATGATTGTTCTGGGACGTCATGGGTCCTTAACACAAATCTACCCATGATGTGCCAGGATCGCCAAGGGTCGTTAAGGGGTTAAAGGGACAGTAATGTCTCAATTTAAGTAAAGGGAATATTGTAGCCATTAAAAAATAAACTAACTGAGCCCATTCCGATCTCTCAAACCTTAAAGCGGAACTACCACGTTAGATAAAGTCACTCTGCAATACTCAGGCAGGTGGAGACTAGCTTAATAATAGTTATTTTACCTCTCAAAAATAGCCAGTTGTAAAGTAATCATTAATCTTCTGATGGCCAGGTTAGTGCAGTCTACGCTGATGCCTGGCTTCTGGACTCGGAAGCTTAAGGATTACTTTACAAGCGGCTATTTTTGAGAGGTAAAACTACCATTATTAAGCTAGTCGACTCCTGCATTTTGCAGGGTGACTTTATCTAACGTGGTAGTTCAGCTTTAAAGATTTGAGAGATATAAGATTCTAAAGTTCCCCCTCCCTCCCCTTTCTCATACGTCACGCTCTGCCTTAGAGCAGGAGAATCTGGTCCGCAGACTGGCCGGCTGCTCTTCTGCAGAAACAAAAATATCAGGAGCACTCGCTGCTCTGTGTGATCAAACCACTCACGAATATGTGAAAAAACCGATGAAGCCACATATCGGGCCAATTAAAAACACTATGAAATTTGCTTGAGAGAACATCTTTAAGGAGTCCTGGATGGCATATCCACCTGGTCCCCAAACTCCACCCACTGCACTACTGACCTCTTCTGTGGGCGCATACACTCTGCCTACTTCAATTAGAGAGAACATCATGTGGCTTCATAGTTTTTTCATATATTTGTGAGTGGTTTGATCACACAAAGCGGCGAGTGCTCCTGATATCTTTGTTTGTAAAACTGACTGAGGGCATAGGTCATACATACTACAAGCTCAAGAAAGAGTGTATTTAACTGTGGGATCTCCAACTGTTATGGTCTAGAACGCTCCACATCCCCAGCTAGCCAATGCCTAGCTGTAGATGCTGGGAGTTGTAGGCATCAAAAGCCCAAGGTTGAATACACCCTGACTCAGGAACAACAAGCAGTATGTACCAAGAGTACAAGAGAGAGTGCATTCAACTATGGGATCTCCAACTGTTGAGGCCTAAAACTTCTGGCTAGCTAATGACTAGCAAGGAACGCTGGGAGTCATAGGCTTTAACAGCTGACAATTCCATGACTGAATAAACCCAGACTCAGGAATAGGCCGTATGTGTGCGTTCACGCTTCCCTTCGGAGCTGTATTTTTGTGGACTGACGTTATAGCAAGCTCTGTTTACCATGCTATTGAGCTTACAACCTCATTAGCATGGTAAACGGAGCTAGTTATAACGTTATCCCAAAAAAATACAGCTCCGAAGGGAAGCAAGAACGTGCACCCTGGGGCAGCTGGAAGGGAGGTGGGAAGGCCTGCGGCTCCATGCCGCACATACCGGGTGTCACAGAATGCGGAAGTGGCACATTTTCAGGCTTAATATTTCCACTCGTAGGTAAGTGGGGGGGGGGGAGAGAAAACCCAGCGCTAATCTTATATTAATTATTCAAACCCATGCTCAAATTTTTTTGGGATGTGAATGTTCCATTTTGAAATCAGATAGGATGTTGATCCAGGGAACTATCTGACTGCCATTTGGTGTCAGGAAGGAATTTTTTTACCCGCTTGGGGCTAAACTGGAAATGGCATCAGAGAGCTTTTTTTTTGCCTTCCTCTGGATCAACAGGGGTATTTTTGGCATGGGCTGGACTTGATGGGCGCATATATCTTTTTTTCAGCCTCATCCTGCCTTCTTACTGGCCGCTCTGCAGTCATGCGCAGTACTGAGTGCCCGAACACTGCACTCAGTACTGCACATGACTGAAGAGTGGGCAGTCTCTACTGCACATGACTGAAGAGTGGGCAGTCTCTACTGCACATGACTGCAGAGTGGGCAGTCTCTACTGAGCATGACTGCAGAGTGGGCAGTCTCTACTGAGCATGATTGCAGAGTGGGTAGTCTCTACTGAGCATGACTGCAGAGTGGGCAGTCTCTACTGAGCATGACTGCGTTAGGACAAACTTTTTAGCAAATTATTAGAGGATAATCTAAAGAGGAACAATTCACAAACAAGCCAATTGCAGCACAGGGGATAAATAAGAATACACAAAGGTTAAAATGTTGTTATTAACCCATTGAATGCAACAGGGTTCTCAGATGCATTGCAGTACATGGCATTGAAGACCTGATGACATTATAGATTTGCAAACAACATTTTAAGCTATGTGCATTATGCACTTTGTTATGTGTCCCTCTCTAGTGTATTGAATCTATACACATAGAACTTGACAGCAGATAAGAACCATTCGCCCAACTATTCTGCTCGTTTTTCCTACTGTAAAACCTCAATCCTTATTTGGTCTTTGGTGTTGTTTTATGTTCAGGACAGACTTATGCCTATCCCATGCGTGCTTAAAGGGCAAATATCAGCTCTTAAAAAGTTTTTAGCACAGGTTTAGTTATTAACCCTTTGAGTGCCAGAGTGGTACGGAATGCATTGCTTTGCAATGCATTCCGTACCACTCTGGCACTCAAAGGGTTAAAATAGTTTTAGGAAATATGATTTTTTTTATACTTTTCATTTACATACTTTTAAAGTTATTTAATCTTCTGTGCTGTGCACTTCCGCATAATGGGTAAGCTGAGTCTTCGGCACAGTTCTTCTCCTCCCATCTCCCTCCCAGCTGCCCCAGGGAGCGCGTTCACGCTTCCCTTCGGTGTGCTGTGAATGGCTTCTATCGTTACATCAAGCTCCAGTTGCAACCTCAGTATAATGCTAACCAGAGCTTGATGTAACAATAGAAGCCGTTCACACCACACCAAAGAAAAAAGTGAACGCTCTCCCTGGGGCAGCTGAGAGGGAGGAGAATTAGGCAGTCAAGAAGAGCTGTAACGAAGAATCAGCGTGTTGCATTATGCTGACCTGCACAGCTTGAAGATGCAATATCTTTAAAAGTATGTAAAAAAAAAAAAAAATTCCTAAATTTACTTTTACAACTAAACCTATGCTAAAAACTTTTTAAGAGGTGATACTTCCCCTTTAAATTCCCTCCCTGTATTAACCTTTGCCACTTCTGCTGGTAGGCTATTCCACTTATCTACCACCCTTTCAGTGTAGTAAAACTTTCTTACTTTACATCTAATCCTGAATCCCTCTAGTTTTAGACTATGACCTCTTATCCTATCATTTCTACTCCTTTGAAATGTACTTTAGTCTGTACTTTTTTGAATCCCTTTATGTATTTGAAAGTTTTTATCATATTTCTTCTCGCTTTTCTCTCCCCCAAATTATACATATTCAGATCCTTTAGTCTTCCCTGAAAATTTATATCCTGTAAACATTTCACCATTTAAGTAGCCTTTCTCTTAATTATTTCCAGAATATCAATATCCTTCTAGCGATGGGGTCTTCAGTACTGTACACAATACTCTAGGTGAGAATACTTTACAACATTTCAAATGGCCAAAGAGGGACACTTGTGTATTAGGTGGTGTAGGCGGGGGTGTGGCTGGTGGGCAGGGCTTTACTGACATTGATATTTCATGACCTATTGACACCTCTTTGTGTAACCTAATAAATGACATATAATAAGACCAAATTATTTTATTTACACAGACTAATTTATAAACATATACCGAAGTTTAAACAAACATTAATGTGGATTGTATTGCTGTGGATCAACGTAATATACTTATATACACATCACAAATTTGGTATCGTAAAAAAAGGGACATCAGGGTGGGAAAGTGGGATAGGGGGATTTGGGTCTAAAAGAGGGACTATCCCTCCTAAAGAGGGACACTTGGGAGGTATGGTTGAGGTAAAAAAAGAAATCTGTAGAGTGGCATGACCACTTCCCTCTTACTGCTACTAATGCCGCTAGATATACAACCAAGTAACCTGCTTGCATTCCCTGCTGCTTTTTTACATTGCCTGCCTACCTGCCTTTAAGACATCAGAAATCAATACGCCCAAGTCTGTTTCTCTATCGTTGCCAACAGCACAGTACCCTTAACAATGCTCTGCCTTTGGATTTTTATGTCCCATGTGCATAATTTTACATTTATCAACATTAAACTGCAGCTGCCACACTCTTGTCCATTTTTCTAATTTACCTAAATCATTTGCCATTTGGCTTATTCTCCTAGGAATGTCTACCTTCTTGTAAATCTTTTTTATCATCTTCCACAAGTAGATGACCCTGTATCCTAATAAGAAAATAAATGTTAAAAAAGGTATGTGGTGCCTTTGCAGGTTTAAAATAAAGCACAAGTCAAGTGGAGTAGGTCCTGGACCTGATGCTGCTGGGTGAGCTGCACCACTGCCTACAACTGTTCCCATGTTAACTGTTATGCTAGCTGTTGCCTGTAGTCCAGGTACACATGCACAACTGGAGGGAGTAGGAGGTCACAAGGGAGTCAGCTGATGTTTTGCAGGCCAAAGGCTGCCACTACGTTATGTCATGCAGTTCAGTGGTCATCCCTTTAATAAGGTGTATCTATATAATTACTGTGGGTAACAGAAAGACTTACCTAGGTAGGAGTCCGTCATACAGCAGTCAGGTGTATTTATATAATTACTGTGTGTAACAGAAGCACTTACCTAGGTAGGAGTCCATCATACAGCAGTCAGGTGTATTTATATAATTACTGTGTGTAACAGAAGTACTTACCTAGGTAGGAGTCCATCATACAGCAGTCAGGTGTATTTATATAATTACTGTGTGTGACAGAAGCACTTACCTAGGTAGGAGTCCATCATACAGCAGTCAGGTGTATCTATATAATTACTGTGTGTAACAGAAGGACTTACCTAGGTAGGAGTCCATCATACAGCAGTCAGGTGCATCTATATAATTACTGTGTGTAACAGAAGCACTTACCTAGGTAGGAGTCCATCATACAGCAGTCAAGTATATTTATATAATTACTGTGTGTAACAGAAGCACTTACCTAGGTAGGAGTCCATCACACAGCAGTCAGGTATATCTATATAAATTGTGGATTTTCCTAACTATTGTGACGGAAAATCAGAATTTTATTAAAGACAAGGAGGCGAATATTATGCATTATCCTTCCTCACTGCCCCCTCAGCAACAAAGGAAACTTTATTAAAATAACAGTTTAACAGAAGAAAAACTTGCTGGTATAACACTCCTCCCTCCTAACCAATCACCAGTCCTTAATCCTCTAAAACTGGGATACAACAGCCTTGACTTTCCCTCTTTCCTGCCACCGAAGAAAACTCTCGAATTCATCCATCACAACAGTCGGAACAATAATCCCTATGCTGGAAAACATTCGGATCAGAAATTTCTCCATCCAATAACTGAAACCTTGAGTTCAACAAAACAGAGTATTCAGTCCCTTATCCTCAACCCATGGGACGATAGCTGTGCAGAACACGTAAGCTTAATTAATTAACCATTGGTTGATAGTTAACCTGTAAAACAAAGAGAAACATGATAGGGTAGGGAAACAAATGGAGGGATAATATTTGCCTCTGTGTCTTTAATAAAATTCTGACTTTCCATCACAATAGTTAGGAAAATCCACAAATTTTATGGCAAGCACGGAGGCTTCATATTATGCAAGTTTAAAGCTTATCCACAAATTATCTACAACTTGATTAGAAACATAATCAATTGGTTTACACTAAAAACCTTTAAACATGGACTCCCTAAACCAATCTGCAGGCCTAAGCATATCCTCCAACCTACCACCAACTTGCAAAGCCATTGATGCCATAGCACCTCTAGAAGAATGTGCTCCGAAAAAGGTGTCATCAGTACCTGCAAGATGTATAATCCATCAAACCCAGCGGGCCAAGGTAGCTGCAGAAACCAGTAAAAGTGGCTTATGAAAGGAAATTAGCAACTGTTTAAATACAGTACTCCTCAAATGTACCGTCCGAACCTCATAAGATGGGTAAGAAACCACGCACGCTCTCGTCTAGTAAGTAGAAAGAAAAGAAAATACCAAAGGATGAAGACGCCGGATAACAAAACGCAGCATAAAAAAACCTGACAGATTCAAGTACGCCAACCCTCAGGATGGGAACAGAAGTACAGCATGCACCAAAGTTGCCAGACTGAACCCGCAGATATGCAAGGGTATTCATAACTAGCAAAAAGTGTAGCAACTGCAGACACCATGCGGGACCGACACAGAAAACAAACAGCTGGAAACGGGAAAAAAAACTCTATCTGGCAGAGATGCCAAGACACCCAGCCAAGAATGCCAGTCAACTGGCATAGGGTCTCCCAGGCACTCCACCACAGATATCTGTACCTAGAGGAAAAGGATGCAGAAAGGAATGAAGCCTCACCAACCAAAGCCACTCATAAGTGGCAGAGTCAAAAGGACTCAACATGCAAAAACAAATGTCTGAACAAAACTGGCTGACGTAGTCAAGAAAATCAACGGGTTCAAAGTGTGTGGTCACAAGTCCGCAAAAAGATCTTCCTCTTAAGGAGAGGTACTCATGTGGGGGCAAAGCCGTACAAATCAAAGCTGCCCAGAAGTGGCACAGTCAAGTAATCGGGAACATGCAGAGACCGGGCTCAACACGCTGGATCTCATTTCCTCAAATACCCTCCACTTGAGGTGAGTGTCTCATGTGGGAACTAAGTCGCACAAATTAAAGCTGCCCATACTTGGCATAGGCAAGAGATTAGACTCAACACTCTAGAACTCATTTCCTCAATAAATCTTCCTCTTGAGGTGTGGGAACTAAGCTGCACAAAATCAAAGCTGGCCACAAATCATTGAGGGTAAATGCTACAGGGTAAATGCTACATGGAGGCATTCCCAAAAGCACTGGTAATACAGCAGGAGTCAGGTTTAGCCCTGAATGCTTCATTCTCCTCAGATATACTTCCTCCTGAAGTGAGGTTATGGGTAGTGGGACAGAACCACACCAGTCATGACCGCCATCAGTTTGCGGTGTCAAAGCAGGGTACAACCTGCGCCAGGGACAGTATGTCTGCGTGTAGTAGAAAGATCTCCTCCAGGATAGACAGAAGCAGCTGTCCGAGGGACGGTCTGTGCAGACATGATAGGGGCATCATGTGCAGTATTTCCCACTGCCGGGTCATGTGAAACAGAGCCGCAGACATGGACTCAAAGGAAGGCAGACATATGTAAACATACATAGCGTGGACTGCTCCATGAAGTTGATGAATTGCGCAGTCTGTGCGCCAAAAGCAGAGGGAAGTCCCAGACCGGGTCACTGGAAACCCCCCTCAGCCCTGCCAGGAAGAGTGCCAGCGTCAAGTAGGTGCAGGATAGGCAAAGAACTCCTGCATCGCTGGAGGAAAGTATAGTAGATTTAAGCAGATCCAGAGTAACAAGATGAGTACTGTCAGTGGAACATAATATACACATATAAACATACACACATGGCCAGATACGAAACTACTAGGGTTAATATATATATGCTCAGATAGGACTTAGTAGGGTGAAAAAAATATGAAAGCATATCTATGCCCGGATAAGAATTACTATGGTTAAAGATAAATGCAAGTAGATCTACGCCCATAGGAATTAAGAGATAAAAACATGCAAGTAGATCCATGCCTAGATAGGAATCACTAAGGTAAAATATGGATATTCCAGTAGATATATTCCCAGATTGGAATTACCAGGGTTAAAGATATATGCAAATAGATCCATGCCTAGATAGGAGTTACTAGGGTTAAAAGGATATTCAAGTAGATCCATACCTAGATAGGAATTTCTAGGATTAAATATATATGACAGTAGATATATACGCTCAGATAGGTATTATTAGGGTTAAGTATATAAGCCAATAGATATATGCCTAGGTAGGAAATACTAGAGTTAAAGATATATGCCAGTAGATATATGCCCAGATAGGAAGTACTAAGGTAAAAGATATATACAAGTATATCCATGCCTAGATAGGAATTACTAGGGTTAAAGATATATGCCAATAGATCCATGCCTAGATAGGAATTACTAAGTTTAAAGATATATACCAGTAGATCTATGCCTAGATAGGAATTACTAGGGTTAAAGATATATGGCAATAGATCATGCCTAGATAGGAATTACTAGGTTAAAGATATATACCAGTAGATCCATGCCTTGATAGGAATTACTAAGGTTAAAGATATATACCAGTAGATATGCCTAGATAGGAATTACTAGGGTTAAAGATATATGCCAACAGATCCATGCCTAGGTAGGAATTACTAGGGTTAAAAATATATGCCAGTAGATCTATGCCTAGATAGGAATTACTAGGGTTAAAGATATATGCATGTAGAGTTATGCCTAGATAGGAATAACAAGGGTGAAATATAAATGCAAGTAGATAATAGATACAACAAATGACAAATTGGCAAGAAGGGAAGCTACAAAAAAAACAAAACATAATCTAATTTGCGAAAATACAGGAGGAAACCCTGGGCAACCAGAGGCTGAAAAGAAGTACCTATGTGTATAGGAAGACTAGACTCAATAAATATATAGTGGACATATAGTATAGTATTAATGTCAAGACACACAATGGATAGAGAAAAAATACTCAGGAACAGGCTGCCTAGGAGAAGCCTGGAAGGCTATGAGTAGCCCAATAAATAAGCACCAAAGCTATTAATGCGGCAGCAAAACAGATATGGAAAAGAAAACAAACTTCTTAAAAGCAATAGGAAAGTTCAGACACAGACTAGCCCAGGAACCCGCGAGGTGAGTGATCCTCAAAATGGATGCCACCTCGTGGGCACTGAACTGAGGGTCCAGAAGGCCAAAACCAGCAGAGGGAACAAAGCGCCGCATTAAAGCGATCCAATGTCAGAGACAGTAGAAGGCTGTCTACGCATTTAAGTGGCCAGGCCGAACAGAGATGCATAGACGCGCCAAAAAGGTTGTCGCAAGGGGAAAAAGCAGGTCACAAAAGGCCAGGGAGAAAGTAACGTTGCACATTGAATGAAAAGGAGGTCGGCACCGAAGCGCAGAACAGCAATTCCACATAAAGCCCATACCAGTTTAATTAAACAAAGGCAAAATATACAAGGTCTGTTCAAAATATGGGCAATGACTGACTGGAGCACAAAGGGCGGAGCAAACCCCAACAGTCCTGTTAGTCAGAGGCCAAACAAACCAAGACATACAACTGTATACAAGTACAGCATAAAAATATATATATAGGCAACGACTAACTGGAGCACAAAGGGTAGCAAACCCCAGCAGGCCTGTCAGTTAGAGACCAAACAATCCAAAATACACAAGTAAACAAGAGTACTAGTAAAGGTGCACTTATCTCTGAGGGGAGCAGTAAAGGAAAGAAGAAAAGTCAATCCTGCATCCCAGTTTTAGAGGATTAAGGACTGGTGATTGGTTGGGAGGGAGGAGTGTCATACTAGCAAGTTTTTCTTCTGTTAAACTGTTATTTTAATAAAGTTTCCTTTGCTGCTGAGGGGACAGTGAGGAAGGATAATGCATAATATGAAGCCTCCGTGCTTGCCATAAAATTACTGTGTGTGTGACAGAAGTGCTTCCCTAGGTAATTGTCCATCATAGAGCAGTCAGGTGTATATATATATATAATAAGCCTCGTTGCATAATTTATGGTACCTCACACACAGAACATAATTTATGTCTCCTCAGAAAACAAACACACATTGAACAGAATGCCTCATTACATAATTTATGTCTCATTAGGAGACACAACTCCTATTGGGTGATTCAATGGGGACTTTACTGCTCCCATTGGGTGATTCAATGGGGGCATGTTTATCATACAGGGAGTTGGCCCGCCCCCTCCAGCCCACCCACCACTATCCAACTGACAAAAAAAAATCTAGCTGCCACTCGCTTCTGAAGTAGGGGATATCAGTAACTTCTCCTGGTCCACTCACACTCTCACTCAGGATCATGACCCCACAAACACACTGTTTCACCTCCCACAGATAATTGTAACCCTTCATACACACTGTTTCACCTCCCACAGATAACTGTAACCCTCCATACACTCTGTTTCAGTACGATGGTGTAATGTTTCCATAAAATACAAACTCAGGGATAAACTTAATAGCAACTCTTTTATTTACCTCTTTTCATCTCTTCAGTCAACCTCACTAACTGTATGTTTTCAACTGTCACTCCTCCACTTCCTGATTCCTGCCCTTTCTCCTTAAAGGGAGAGAGATGCTTTGCTGTATGTCACAGAGGGCAAGCCTCAAACACCACTTTCTATTTGATCCCTCAGCATATTGCTACGTTGCCTCAACTGAATAGCCACTGTGTGTTATATTGCTATGTTACCTCAACTTAACCCTTTGAGTGCCAGAGGGGTACGCAATGCGTTGCATACCCCTCAGGCACTCAAAGGGTTAAGTAAGGAGGAGTTACTGCTCCCACTGGGTGATTCAGTGGGGGAGTGATTTAAATCATGCAGCACGATCCACCTTCCAACATAGTCTCACTCACACCCCGGGAGCCAACACGATCCACCTTCTACTATAGTATGTGCAATTAACACATGCTTTTCAACTACATGAATGAATGCCACATACTCACACTCAGTCACACTCACTCACACCCCGGGAGGCAGCACGATCCACCTTCCACCATAGTATGTGCAATTACCACATGCATTTCAACTATATGAATGAATGCCACAGTGGAGGCATAAGTACAAACACAAACTCATTACAATGACACATGTCACCCCCTTATGACTCACTTCTGTGTGTGTCTCTGTGTGTGCCTATGTGTTCCTCACTGTGTGTGTTGCCTGTCTGTATCACACTCTATGTGTCTGCATGTTGTGCATTGCATGTATGTGTTTATAACTGTGTCGCTCTTTATGCATCTCAGTGCATGCGTGTGCATTTGTGTGTGTGTCTCTGTGTGTTTGTCTTGCATCCGTGTGTGTGCATTAATTCCCTATATATCCTGACGGGCAGCGCCGTCCCACGCTAGTATATATATATATATATATATATATATATATATATAATTACTCTGTGTAACAGAAGCACTTAACTAGGTAGGAGTCCATCATACAGCATTCAGGTGTATCTATATAATTACTGTGTGTAACAGAAGCACTTACCTAGGTAGGCGTCCATCATACAGCAGTCTGGTGTATCTATACAATTACTGTGTGTAACAGAAGCACTTAACTAGGTAGGAGTCCATCATACAGCATTCAGGTGTATCTATATAATTACTGTGTGTAACAGAAGCACTTACCTAGGTAGGCGTCCATCATACAGCAGTCTGGTGTATCTATACAATTACTGTGTGTAACAGAAGCACTTACCTAGGTAGGAGTCCATCACACAGCAGTCAGGTGTATCTATATAATTACTGTGTTTGTAACAGAAGCACTTACCTAGGTAGAATTACATCATACAGCAGTCAGGTATATCTATATAATTACTGTGTGTAACAGAAGCACTTACCTAAGTAGGAGTCCATCACACAGCAGTCAGGTGTATCTATATAATTACTGTGTTTGTAACAGAAGCACTTACCTAGGTAGAATTACATCATACAGCAGTCAGGTGCATCTATATAATTACTGTGTGTAACAGAAGCACTTACCTAGGTAGAATTACATCATACAGCAGTCAGGTGTATCTATATGATTACTGTGTGTAACAGAAGGACTTACCTAGGTAGGAATCCATCATATAGCAGTCAGGTGTATCTGTAATGATTACTGTGTGTAACAGAAGGACTTACCTAGGTAAGAGTCCAGCATACAGCAGTCAGGTATATCTATATAATTACTGTAACAGAAGGACTTACATATGTAGGCATCCAACTTACAGCAGTCAGGTGTATCTATTTATGTAGTTTTACATAGTGTCTGAAGTTGCCTGTGTATGTTGTGCACCTATATGCAGCTTACTCCTTCACACAATAAACAATCGACTTTATCAGTGTGAATGAGATTAGCCAGAGAGAGAGAGACAGAGAGCGAGAGAGTGGGAACCTATCCAAGATTCTAATGGGACATGAAAATCTTCAAAAGGTAGCTCAAATGCAAAGACAGTAAATAGCTATCACTGACTGCTTTACAAAGAACAAACTACTAAGCTGGTCATTCTACTAAACACATTAGGAATCACTGCTTTCAAGAGAACTGTTTATCTTTAACCACGTGTCACTGTGGGTATAGATCAGCGATATTTAATGACAGTTTCCCTTTAAGAGCAGAAAGAACATGTCAATAGTAAGTTTTGCTTGAGGAAAAGATGTACAAATTCACCTATGGTGATGAATGGGTTACAGGCAGGATGATAAGGCGATATCTAGAATTTTGATGTGACAGCGCCTCTGGTATTATTATTCTGAGCTCTCCTCCAGCGCCACCCACTGATATCATTAGCAATCTGCAGACACACACACTGAGTGGAAAGATTTGCCAAACTCATTGCGCAACTAGTGACAACCTTGCAAAATAACAACAGCCGTGTAGATCAGAGGCATGCAGCAATATATTGTACATGCATTGTACATAGCTGGGAATGGGGTGCATCAGGATCCCACATCATCATTCCAACGTACTTACTTATTTTATTTATTTTTATTTAGAAAGTGTTTTACCAGGATTAATATATTGATATTTCTCTCATTTTCAAGTATTTAATATATTATACGTGTTTCTATTATACATAATGTGCCTGAAACAACTAGCTAAAAAGATGCAGTCCTGGAGCAAATCATGTGCACCGTGGTGGTGGTAGATATAAAAATTGTTAGCTGTGGATGATGGGAACTGTAGTCCTGTAGAGCCACAGCTTGCTCACTGAACACTAGAATGAGGCAAATACATAATTCATATTAACCCTTTGAGTGCCAAATGGGTACAGAATGTATTGCTTTCTGGGTGTTCAAAGGCATTTATTTTTCCCTTGAGTTGCTTTTGGTTCACTCCACAGCTACACAAGTTTTGGTTCTGAGTAGAATCCCTAAGCACACTGTAAGCTGCTGTTACAGTCCCCGAAAGATATGCTAGCTGAGGATAGTGGGATCTGCAGTACAGCAGCAGCTGGTGAGCCACATGTTGCAGACAGATGTGGAGGCTGGTGGATTCATACTCCCAACATTTCAAATGGCCAAAGAGGGACACTTCTGTTTTAGGTGGTGTTGCTGGGGGTGTGGCTAGTGGGCGGGGCATTACCGAGAAGTTGTAGGTTATTCAATGACCCATTAACACCTCTTTACAGGATCAAAGAATTGTATTTACAATATATAATTTATAAACACATAAAGTGATGTTTAAACAAACATCTATGTTTTATTGCTATGCAGCAATGTGATACACGTATATACACACCACACAGTGTGATCTCCTGAAAAGAGGGACACCAGGGTGGGAAAGAGGGACAGAGGGGTTTGGGTCTCAGAGAGGAACACTTGGGAGGTATGGGGATGATGGGAGGCAGACCAGCAACAGCTGGAGAACCACAGGTTGCAAACAGGCTGAGGATGATGTTTGGTGCATTCCAGCAACTGCAGGTGACCCTCGGATCGCCCACCCCTGCTGTAGGCAAGCCTGGCAAGGGCAGGACAGGTCTGAAGCAAACCAGCTACACTACAAAGGTTAAGTACATATTCCCCAAATCCACTTTGATTGCAATGTGCAGGTTAACCCCTTGTATGCTAGAACGGACTCCATACTGTACATAGAGCATTCAAGTGGTTAAAACTCACATTTAAAGGGATAGTAATACTTCGTTTTAACTTTATTTTATTTTGTAGGCATTAAAAAAACATGAAGAATGATATAAGTCTTATCTCTCAAACCTTTATGGTTTATGAGATATTCACAAGCAAAGTTCCCCTCCCCGCCCCTTTTTCCTAGTGTAAGCCATCTCTTCTCAGATGTGAGTCTGGTTGTATGACAGTACAGATAAGAGAAGGGGACAATTTTCTTTGTATGAAAACAATGAAAGCCCTTCCCCCCTTGACAAGTTTTTCAGCTTTTTCCATTATCTTAATTGAAGATTGTCCCTCTCTGCAGTCTACCTGGGCATCTCCCTTCTGATCTGGTTGAAGGGGGGGGGATCCTTTGTTTGTGAATATCTCTTAAACCATAAAGGTTTCAGAGATAAGACATATCATTCTTCATGTTTTTTTAATGCCTACAAAATAAAATAAAGTTAAAATGAAGTATTACTATCCCTTTAAAATACTGCTAATTATATATTCCCCTCTAACCCCCTTAAAGTGCATTTGATTCCCTTCAGAACTGTTTATCTTTTGTTTTTTGCATAAAGACCTAAAGTAGGTGGGAGATGCAATCCAACAACAGCTGGAAAGCCACGTTACCAGCAGATATACAGGCTGATGGAAGGTGAAGGAACAGCTGGAGAGTCACACATTGGCAACAGATACAAAGCTCAGCATCACGACAGAAACAAACAAAAAAAAAAGAATGATGGGAGTGCTACTCTACCCAAAGCTGGAGAGCCATGGGTTGCCAAAAGATATACAGGCTGAGTCTGATGAAAGGTGCATTCCGACCACAGCTGAAGATCCACTTGTTGCCCAGCCCTGGTGTAGGCATCCCCAGCACTTGCAGTGCATAGCAATGCAGAGGTGCCAGTCTGCTGCGTGCACTTGAAAACTACTTGCCTTCACTTCCTGTTTCAGTCCTGTGTGATCAGACGGAGGAGAAACAAGCGTGTGGCACCACCCCTCAGTGAGAGGGACGGATTTGCTGTTTGTGTTGCTGTGTGTGAGTGTGTGTGGTGTGCTGCTGATTGTACACACTGCAAGTGACAGCCCTGAGCTGATTAGCACGCTGCACACTGATCCCTTAGGGCTGCTGATTCCACTTCTCACTGCTGGAACTGTGGCTGGGCAGCTTTACAGCTACTGCTGTGCAAGGGGTGTTGGCATCCAAGATGTTGGCAGTGTTCAAGAAGAAAGGCATGGGACCCTTCTGCAGCCTGGCATCCAACTGAGTCACTTGGGGGCTCAGTCACTATTCCTGCTGGCATACATACGTATATACACTCACGCAAACATACAGTGCACCTACAGAGCAACATTGCTGCTGGAAAGGGGAAGAAGTTTAGTTAAAGATCTTTGCTCGGGGGATTGAGTCCAAAGCATGGGAAGTACTGCCATGGATACTAAGAAGAAAAAAGAGGCCTCTAAGAAGAGCACCAGCCAGAAGAAGAGGATGCTGAGGGTCCATATCCCAGTGAGTAGCTGTCCCCTGGTGCTCTAGACATATACTGAGTGCATCATTGCGTCTATGCACAGCTGTTGCACATCTGTTCTCTCCTCCTTATCTCTGGGCTTCTCTCACAGGTAGTGCTCAGTCTGCTCTTCTGCAAGCTGCATCTGACTGATGATAGATAGTTACTGGCACATAGTAAAGTCATGGCATCTGGTTTTTAACCCTTTGAGTGCCAGAGAGGTATCCAATGCATTGGCACTCAAAGGGTTAAAAGTGAGACCTACAGGTTTCTGCCAGTGTCCACAAATATGACTGAAGGACACAGGTAAGTGGTTGATAATCATCTGTAGTTGGACTACAACTCCTATCATTCATCCTAGAGGCAGGCTAAGAATGGGAGTTGTAGTCTAACAACAGATGGAGAACCACTGCTTGCCCGACGCGGAATAGTTTGGTATGCTAGACGCTTAGCATTATTTGTGGCAGTGGTTCCTAAACTTGGGGGGGGGGGGTCTGAGGCTATTCTGTCTATTTTATAGAGAATAAATAATTTTCTTTAACCCTTACATCGCTAAAAAATAAAATACAAATTAATTCTAAAAAGGGTTAACTGAAACCGAAAAGGGGATCGTCATGTGAAAAAGTTTGGGAACCACTGATTTATGGGGTGATACATTGTTTCAAATCCACTTTTTCGTAGTGGTATGTACGTATTTTTATTTATTAAAACCTATAATATATTGTTTCTTGTGATCAGTAGAATACACTGAATATTTAAAATTTATTTGCATACTTTATTCCATTCTTTACAATGAGATATGGCAATTTTTTTTTGTAATCCACTTAACGTTTACAATGCTAGTATTAATGGATATGTTGATTTCCCCTGTGGCATACAATAGGTTAAATATTTGAGTGTCAGAGGGCTGAGCAACTCATGGTAGAGCAATGCATTGCTTACCCCTCTGGCACTCAAAGGGTTAAGACATCCAGTTGTGTTCATTAATGTTATGTATCCTCTGAAAGGACGCAGAGATTATAATATACAGGGCTACAGGTATCTCTCAGTCTACCAGTCTGTGCTGTTGAAGGTTAAATAATAAAATCCTACTGGATGAATTTACAGTTATAGTAGAACGGATGAGTGAAATGTTTTGTTACTTTTCGCCCAGTAATATTTTTCCAGAGATACACAGGCAGATATGTAGAGATAGACAGACAGACCAACAGGCAGACAGATAGTGTAGCTCTGTGGTGAGAAGGAGGCCTGTGACCATATGTGGCCTTCACAGCTTCTCTAGAGGCCCAGACTGTTCTCTGGTAAAGTGGGAAGAACTGATCATTACACTCTACCCCATCGCACACACTCACTTTATTTGCACAAAAAATCACAGATTTTACTTTTTGCCGAAGTGCATACCCTATTTTACACTTACACTTTTGCACTTCTCTGCCTTAACCCTTTGAGTGCCACTGTTTAGAATATTTAACCATAATGTGTGGCCTTTGTTAGACTTGAGGACCACAAATGTGGCTCTTGGGGTGAATTAGGCTGGCTGTCATTAGAGAGTTGATTGATAACGTGTTAGTTAGACAGACAGACAGAGATGGATAGATAGACAGAGGTATTGGACATTCACATTTTAATCTCCTTAGGTTTAAGTACTCTAAACAATAATAATAAGTTAACGTAATACAATTCCCCTGCCACAGTGATAGACAACAGCTATTGTGGACTACAACTCCCATCATTCCAAACGTCTACCCCCCCGACCTAGGTCTATTACATCTGTTACTTTTCCTAATAACAACAGTTGTATAAATAGCCTTTGGGTTTTATAGCTAAATAAGCAATTTAAGCTGATCTGAGTTATAAATGTAAATACATTTTAAGCAGAAATGCTAACTGGAGCTGTAAATACATCTTGATTTTTTTTTAAATACAGGTACCATGGGATATTTCGGAATCTCTGTAGACCTAAGAGAATTATACTAGATTGCTTCACTCTTGCATGTTTTAAAAACAAACCCATGTGATCGCCAACCAGGAAATAGTGTACTTCTTTGAGGTTGTTAAGTCAGCATCCCTCAAATATTTTTAAAGTGCCAGAGGCAGCAACTGCAAAACAGAGTTCACTTGTACGCACTACAGGAATGATCCCTTGGTCTCATGTAACAACTGTTTGCCTTATGTACAAAATAAATCACCTGCACCATAGCTTAAAATAAAACTTCCCGTTGATTTAAAAGGGGCTTTTAACCCCTTGAATTCTAGAGAGGTCACCAACCTTTATAGCATTCAAAAGGTTAAAAATTCCATTTCAGTTAATAGGTGTTTTGGGACCTTGCATTTCTTCCGTGTGGTGGAAGTGGGTTTTCCCCCAAATGATTCCAATTTTATTTTGTGCATACCCTGTGCCACTGTTATTTTCATGTAATGGTTACCCATTGTATGATTTGCTAGCCCCACCAGCAGCGAAGGAGTTTGTGCTAGTATGAGAAATAAGTGGCTCTTGAACTATTGTTAGAGGACAGCTCCTATCATCCTCAGGCCAACATTGGAAACAGAATTTCTGCCACTTGGCATTATTTGCAGAACAATGTACCGATAAAAACAGTAGCATTCAACTGTCTCAGGCTGTTAAATCTCAACAGCGGAAAAGAGTAGTATGCTACTAGGAAGCACCAATACAGATCTTATCATATTTTCAGGAGGCCAGAAAACTGATACTGTCTGGGCTGGAACTCAACACTGCAGAATGTGTCTCACAGCCATAAACTTTGCTTGTGACATGTGCAGAATCCATAGACTATCTGGGTCTACATCAGTGGTTCTCTACCAGGGTGCATGTGTCACTGTGCCTTAGACATCCTCTTAGGGTTCCCATTTTGGTCTCAAACATGTGAGTGTTGAGTTTCAATTGTGCTAAGAACTGGAGGATTTTCTTAAGCAAACCCACTTCAAAAGGAATAAATGAACATTTCCAAACTTCTCTCTGATCTAAATGGGGCTTTTAACATTTTAAATGTTTGAGTCCTCAATAGAAATTTTGATTTGTCCCCTGTGGTGCAGTTTGTTTGCTCCAGTACTAACATTGTCCCCTGGTATTCACAGAAATGCACAGCCTTGTTCCACTGTTCACTGGTAGTCACAGAACCACACATACACTGTCTGACACCTCAGCCTTGTTCCACTGTTCCGCTGGTAGTTATAGAATCACACATACACTGTCTGACACCTCAGCCTTGTTCCACTGTTCCGCTGGTAGTTATAGAATCACACATACACTGTCTGACACCTCAGCCTTGTTCCACTGTTCCGCTGGTAGTTATAGAATCACACATACACTGTCTGACACCTCAGCCTTGTTCCACAGTTCCGCTGGTAGTCATAGAACCACACATACACTGTCTGACACCTCAGCCTTGTTCCACTGTCCCACTGGTAGTTATAGAACCACACATACACTGTCTGACACCTCAGCCTTGTTCCACTGTTCACAGTCACAGACCTGCACATTCACTGTCTGACACCCCTGCTTTGTTCTTCTATGCACTGGTAGTCATACAATGACAGACTAACACCCCAGCCCTGTTCCACTATCCATCATTTCTTATATTTGTCACTATAGCTGCAGAATAGCTGCAAAAAATGTTATATATGCAAATTTTTATTGCTAGTAGTACACATGTACAGGGCCGAATTTCCCAGTAGGCAGAGTAGCTCCAAATTTTGAGGGTGTGCCTCAGTTGTGCTGGCCACACCCACATTCAGAATTATGGGTGTGGCCAGGGAAAACTCAGTGTCCCTGTACCAGTTTTATACCCCTTTCCAGGCTATTCCTTAATACTTTGGATGCTAAAGAGATCTCTAACATATTGCGGGGCAAAGCACTGGAGATCTCTCTAGCAACCAAAGAGTTACATTTTTTTTTTTTAGTCCTTGCTTGTTATAGGCCACGGGTATTTTCTATGCTAGGAAACAGTGAATGGGACTGGGGGGTCATATGAGAAGTAGGGGTGTGACCGTAGGTGGGGCTAAGGACACCTAGAGTGCCTTTCTTATGGGCTCCTGAGATGTAAATCTGACCCTGTACATGTATAAAAAGGCACACACAAAAAACGTGCATAACCCATTACTGGTTTTGCTTTCCATCTCCCTCATAGATTACCCTAAAAGAAGACATTGATGGAGCAAACACAGCACAAAAACTGCAGCTAATCGAGAATACATCTGTCCCTAGTGGCAGTAATGCTAATTGCACCCGAAATAGTAATATAGCTTCCCTTACTGCCATTGGATATAAAGACTTTTATGTGCATATCAGCATGTAGAAAAATAAATGGCAAACTGGTATGATTGGACACAATTCAAGGGAGAACCAAGTACTTCTGAGAGATCGGTTTCTGAAAAATAAATGTTCAGTTACAAAACCATAAATTAGATTTGTTTATTGTAAGCCTGTCAGCTTCAATTAAGTTTGCATATTTGAAAACTTGATTCAAAACTATGTATACATTATGTTAGGCAGGAGATCAGCAGATGCATTGTTTAACAGATACTGATAACTTTTGTTTCTGGAAAATTATCACTTTTGTTGTAGCACTGTATGCTAATGAAGGTCAGGGCTGCACTGAGAACTTAATAACATAGAATTTGAAACATAGAATTTGACGACAGACAAGAACCATTCGGCCCATCTAGTCTGCCCATTTCTCCTACTGTAAGAAAGTTAACCCTTATTCTGTCCTTGGTCTTGTCTTATGTTAAGGACAGGCTTGTTCCTATCCCATGCATGCTTACATTCCGTCACTGTATTAACCCCTACCACTTCTGCTGGTAGGCTATTCCACTTATCTAACACCCTCTCAGTGAAGTAAATCTTTCTTACATTACATCTTCTGTCCTAGTTTTAGACTATGGCTTCCCTCCTGTACTTTGTTGAAGGTTTCTATAGTATCAGCTCTCTCTCTCTTCTGTCCTCTAAGCTATACATGTTCAGATCCTGTAGTCTATCCTGATATTTCTTTTCCTGTAAACCAGTCAATTCTCTCTAGAGTATCTATATCCTTCTGGAGATGGGGTCTCTAGTACTGTACACAATTCTCTAGGTGAGGTCTAACCAGAGATCTGTAGAGTGGCATGACCACTTCCCTTTTTCTGCTACTAATGCTGCTAGCTATACAACCTAGCACCTTGCTTGCATATGCTGCCCTGAGAGAGCACTATTCGGAAATAACAATATTAACCCTTTGAGTGCAAATGCGTTACATACCCCTCTGGCACTCAAAGGGTTAGTAGCTCCAAAACCGTGGACCACATTCTCAGAGGGAAAGTGGGACAATTCTGCAGCAAATCAGCTGTTCCATATTTCTCATAGACAAAGTCCCATTGAAAGTACTGTGAGTTTTTCTCTGATTAACGTAGAGCAGTTGTTTAAAAAAAAAAATAAAAAAAAAAAATAAAAAAAAAAAAATAACCCTTTGAGTGCTGAAAGGGTGCTGCACCCCTTGCACATTCAGCGTGTTAATATGTGAGTGTTATGGGCAGTTACCTTTGTTATATACAAGTTCACATTTATGCTGTCTGTATGAAGTATTGCAGGTTTGTCTTATTTTCTCTTTGTATTTTAATTTGGGGATTTGTGGAGTGTCCCCTCATTCCTTGCTGCATTTCATATGGTGTGAACTCATGTCCTTTATTGTACATTTATGTGGTGTCTTAGCATTGTGGATTTTTCCTTTCAATCCAATATGACTATGCTTTTGGTAAAGAAGTGGATACCAGTATGAAAATCTGGTGCAGGCAATGTGTAATTCGGCTGATACATAGATGAACTGTGAGTGTATATAAAGGCATACCTCCAAAGTGACCCTCTTTAGGCATTATTAGGGGTCCATACCTCCCAAGTGTCCCTCTTTAGGAGATATTAGGGGTCCATACCTCCCAAGTGTCCCTCTTTAGGAGTTATTAGGGATTCATACCTCCCAAGTGTCCCTCTTTAGGAGATATTAGGGCTCCATACCTCCCAAGTGTCCCTCTTTAGGAGATATTAGGGGTCTGTACCTCCCAAGTGTCCATCTTTAGAAGATATTAGGGGTCCATACCTCCCAAGTGTCCCTCTTTAGGAGATATTAGGGGTCCATACCTCCCAAGTGTCCCTCTTCAGGAGATATTAGGGGTCCATACCTCCCAAGTGCCCCTCTTTAGGTTATATTAGGGCTCCATACCTCTCAAGTGTCCCTCTTTAGCAGATATCAGGGGTCCATGCCTCCCAAGTGTCCCTCTTTAGGAGGAACAGTCCCTCTTTGAAACCCAAATCCCCCTGTCCCTCTTTTCCTCCCATTTGTCCCTCTTTTTAGGAGATCAGTATGAGTATTTTGTATTACATTGCGCCACAGCAATAATACATAAATATTTAGTTAACTTCAGTATGTGTTTATATATAAATTAATCTGTGTACATAAAATACTTTGATCTTGCTCTAAATCTAAATAATTTATTCAGTTACACAAATAGGTATCCAAAGGTCCTGAAATAACCTAAAAGTTCTTGATAATGTCTCATCTACCAGCCACTCCCCCAACAACACCACCTACAATACATATGTCCCTCTTTGGCCATTTGAAATGTTGGGAGGTTTGTAAAGGGGACAGTGTGTCTCTGAATACCTTCTGGTTTAGTCCTTATTTCTTATTGGTGTAGTGAGAGGGATGAATTTTCCATTTTGGATCATAAATAAGCACAAGGGATTGTTTTTGAGCAATTAAGCGGCCCTGCACCTGCTGATCACCTTCTCATTTAATTGCCGATTTGCATTGTGTGTGTGTGTGTGTGTATGTGTGTGTGTGTATGTGTGTGTGTGTGTGTGTGTGCTGGAATGTGCAGGTGTTTCAGTGCATGTCATTCCTTTGCACCCTGCCACAGATTATGTATAAACTATACCCAGAAGTAATAGGCCAAAATGTTCTCATTCATCAACCTAAAATGTTGCAGTTCTGGAGCAATCAGCTCCATCATAGTGGAAATTAACGGCAGAGAGGTACGCAAGGCGTTGCACACCCCTATGGCTGTGAAAAGGTTAAAATTCTTATAGAGGGCTTTTGAATGCTAGAGAGGTCTCCAACACATTTGTTCCCTGTTATGTAATTGGTTTGCTCCAGAATTGTATCACTTTTAGCGTGATGAATATGGCCCAAAATTATTTCTTACTCTTGTTATATGGATATAGGTTATATGGATGGCGCTTATATGGATGGCGGTTAAAGGTTGTTGACTCAGATGCTGAGTGCTGGAGTTGTTTTGCTCTGAAATCTACTAATGTGTCTATAGCAGATAAAGGGAACCTCTCACCTAAAACAACAAGAGCTTTCAAACTCATCCATTTGTGGTATCGGTTTATTTAGAAACTAGTTGAAGAGCCTGTTACACGGGCCACAGTGCCACTGCCAGCTGGTTGCGGGGCAGTCATGCACAGTACACACTGCCCGAGCCGCTGCTGATACGTACCTCTCTGTATCAGCCTCGTCACGGGCAGTCTCTACTTCTCATGACTTCGTCGTTACACACGTTTTAGTGAATGATTATATAGGATTTAGCTTTGAGTTTTTTTAAATTTATAGATGATGCTAATTAAGGCAAGCCTTGCAGTCACTTTCTGTCTAAGCTCAACATTACTTTCCACATTGACACTGTTCAGCAATGCATATGCCACCTCCCCTAGCACTGACTTCTTGTCTTATCCCTACATTACCTCCCTACTCATTGACACTGCTCAGTAATGTATTACCACCACCCTTAGCACTGACTTCCTGTCTTATTCCTACATTACCTCCCCACTCATGGACACTGCTCAGCAATGCATTGCCCACCTCCCCTAGCACTGACTTCCTGTCTTATCCCTACATTACCTCCCCACTCACTGACACTGCTCATCAATGCATTGCCCTCCTCCCATAGCACTGACTTCCTGTCTTATCTCTGTTACCTCCCCCGAATCACTGACACTGCTCAGCAATGCACTGCCCACCTCCCCTAGCACTGACTTCTTGTTTTATCCTTACAGTACCTCCCCACTCACTGACACTGATCAGTAATGCATTGCCCACCTCCCCTTGCACTGACATCCTGTCTTATCGCTACATTGCCTCCCCACTCACTGACACTGCTCAGCAATGCATTGCACACCTCCACTAGCACTGATTTACTGTCTTATACCTACATTACCTCCTCACTCACTGACACTTCTCAGCAATGCATTGCTCACCTGCCCTAGCACTGACGTCCTGTCTTATCGCTACATTACCTCCTCACTCATTGACACTGCTCAACAATGCATTACCTACCTCCCCTAGCGCTGACTTCCTGTCTTATCCCTACATTACCTCCTCCACTCACTGTCACTGCTCAGCAATGCATTACCCACCTCCCCTAGCACTAACTTTCTGTCTTATCCCTACAGTACCTCCCCACTCACTGACACTGCTCAGCAATACATTGCCCACCTCCCCTAGCACTGACTTCCTGTCTTATCCCTACATTACCTCCCCACTCACTGACACTGCTTAGCAATGCATTACCTACATCCCCTAGCACTGACTTCCTGTCTTATACCTACATTACCTCCCCACTCACTGACACTGCTCAGCAATGCATTAGCAATCTCCCCTAGCACTGACTTCCTGTCATATCCATACATTACCTCAACACTCACTGACACTGCTCAGCAATACATTGCCAACCTCCCCTAGCACTGACGTCCTGTCTTATCCCTACAGTACCTCCTCACTCACTGACACCGCTCAGTAATGTATTACCACCTCCCTTAGCACTGACTACCTGTCTTATCCCTACATTACCTCCCCACTCATGGACACTGCTCAGCAATGCATATGCCACCTCCCCTAGCACTGGCTTCCTGTCTTATCCCTACATTACCTCCCCACTCACTGACACTGCTCATCAATGCATTGCCCTCCTCCCATAGCACTGACTTCCTGTCTTATCTCTGTTACCTCCCCCGAATCACTGACACTGCTCAGCAATGCATTGCCCACCTCCCCTAGCACTGACTTCCTGTTTTATGCTTACAGTACCTCCCCACTCACTGACACTGATCAGTAATGCATTGCCCACCTCCCCTTGCACTGACGTCCTGTCTTATCCCTACATTACCTCCCCACTCACTGACACTGCTCAGCAATGCATTGCACACCTCCCCTAGCACTGATTTACTGTCTTATACCTACATTACCTCCTCACTCACTGACACTGCTCACCAATGCATTGCTCACCTCCCCTAGCACTGACGTCCTGTCTTATTGCTACATTACCTCCTCATTCACTGACACTGCTCAGCAATGCATTGCCCACCTCCCCTAGCACTGACTTCCTGTCTTATCCCTACATTACCTCCCCACTCACTGACACTGCTTAGCAATGCATTACCTACCTCCCCTAGCACTGACTTCCTGTCTTATACCTACATTACCTCCCCACTCACTGACACTGCTCAGCAATGCATTAGCCATCTCCCCTAGCACTGACTTCCTGTCATGTCCATACATTACCTCCCCACTCACTGACACTGCTCAGCAATACATTGCCAACCTCCCCTAGCACTGACGTCCTGTCTTATCACTACAGTACCTCCTCATTCACTGACACTGCTCAGTAATGCATTGCCAACTTTCCCTAGCACTGATATGGTGACTGTGGGAGATAATGTAGGGCTAAGACAGGAAGTGCCTGCTTGGCCTACCTTAATAGTCATAATTTGTATATATATATAACTCAAACAATAGTTTTCTAAAGAAAAAATGGCTAATATAGGATATAGATGGTTTTGAAAGCTTTTACAGAATCAGCAGAGTTGTTTATAGTTGATAGGATATAGATTTAAAGGTATATGTATAGTTTTAATGAACTTATATTTCTATATAGGCTCAGCTCATGTGGTGTTCCATCATTTTTACATCTCCTTCAATGGCTGTTTGTATTTGCTGGATAACAAGTACTTTTAACACTCTGGCACTGAAAAGACACTCAAACGGGCAAATGACACCTCCATTCATGTTTTATATTGGGCACCTTTAAAAAGGCCATTTTCAGTTAAAGTGACAGCCAACCCCCATATTCACTTTACATACCCTGAAAGTGCATAATATTTAAAGTCACATTTACTATACTTTTTTTTACTTTTTGTTTTTCACCTTTATCTATTTCTATACTGTTATGTCTGTGACAGTTCAGTCCCTGGATGTTTTCAGAGAGCTTTTTGGCTGGCATGGAATGATGGGAGTTGTAGTCTTAGAGCAGATGGAGGGCCTCACTCTTTTTACTACTGCACAACACATTATCATCTCCTAAAAAGAGGGACAACAGGGTAGAAAGCAGGGATAGTGGGATTTGTCACTCAAAGAGTGACTGTCCCGACTTAAAGAGATAGTAATACTTAAAATGTAAAAAAATATATGTTGTAGGGTTTATCCCCCTGAGTAAAACAAGGGTACTCCTACTGCTGAAAGATATTTTATTAAAAAATTCAAACTTGAATTTTTTAGGTGCAATATCACAGTGGCCTGAAAATTTAGAGTGGTGCTGTTGCTACACCATCCTATGGACTGCTCTGGTCAGTAGACCATAAATCTCCACTGGATGGTGTAGCAACGGCGCCACTGTAAATTTTCAGGTCACTGTGATATTGCACCAAAAAATTCAAGTTTGCGCTGTTATAATTTTTTAACAAAATATCTTTCAGCAGTGGGAGTACCCTTGTTTTATTTGGGGACATAAACCCTACAGCATATATTTTTTTACGTCTTAAGTATTACTATCCCTTTAAGAGGAAAACTTGGGAGCTATTCTTAAGGGGTGAAAAGCCCATTAAAATCAAAGGGAATATTGGAATTGTTCCCAACAGAGCAGTTTATTATTTGTTCCAGTATTGCTCCACTTTTAGATACTGAATACATCCTAAGAATTTTATAATTAAAGCGGAACTAACACTCCTTTTAAACTTGCCCCCAAATAATTACCCATATGGCTACTAGCTGCTCAATAGTGCTAGTCGCCAGAATTATTACCGCGTTATTGAGGATTTCTACTGCTCCCAGGACTGACAGCCAGGAAACAGCACAGACATCTTTGCACAGTGACGTCTGCGCACCTAAGCTCTCAGTCCCTTTCGGTGCTGTGTGGCTCCTAGCAACGCCTCCTAGAGCAGACTGGGACTGACAGCGCAGGTGGGCAGAAGTCACTATGCAAAGATGTCTGTGCTGGTTCCTGGCTGTCAGTTCCGGGAACAGCAGGAATTCTCTATAACGAGGTAATAATTCTGGTGACTAGCACTACTGAGCAGCTAGTCGCCAGATGGGTAATTATTTGGGGGCAAGTTTAGAAGGGGTGGTAGTTCTGCTGTAACAGAGCAAAACATCTAAACATGTTTTAACATTGATTGAGCTTCAGTTATTTTTTAGGTGTAATTTACTTTTAAAGTATGTCCAGATGTTTAATCATTGAAAAAGCACTTACCCTGACACAAGTCAGTAGATGTTTGGGTGTTTTGAAGGAAAGGAACATTTTCTATTGACAGCTTTTTATGTAATTGAATGCGTGTGGATAATTTTCAAGGAGAGGAATGTGTCTGCCCATCCATTTGTCCTTCACAGAGCAGCATTGATTGGGTATAAAGTATTTCACAACATAGACCAGAGTCCTTATATTAAAGGGATAGTATTGCTTGAAAATAATTTTATTTTATATTGTAGCCCTTAAAGTGTTAGTAATGTCTGAAAAAAACTTTTTTGCATTTAGAAGAGCTTAAAAAGCTGATCTAAATGCAAAAAACCGTATCTCTTAAACCATAGCGGTTTAAAGTTTGATTTCTCCTACTGACAGCTGTAAAGCTGTCAGCAGGAGATCCGTGTTGGTCGACACGCTGGCTCTTGAGAAGTGCCAAGATCTCGTTACTGCAGCACTTTCATTGGTTAGATATTGATATCTAGCCAATAAGAATGCTCCAGTTTACAGACAGACAAGCGGGGAGGAGGATCTCTCCTGTATTCTCGTCGGCACAAGTGGTGCCGATCAGAATGAGGAAAAGACATCATGGAGAAAAAGTGAGCTGTCAAACCCCATTTCTATAGCGTTTTTTTTTGTTTGTTTGTTTTTTAAAAAGCATTGTTAGAGTAGGTAAAAGAAAGATATTAAGGCAAACTTGTAGTAAGGTGATACATCCCCTTTAAGATTAGAGGAAATGAGGTTTCAACTTCAGCAAAGGAAGGTTTTTTTTGACAGTAAGGTCTGTTAAATTGTGGAATTGTTTGCCTAAGGTGTGGTAATGGCGGATACAATGGATACATGTAAGAGAAGAATAGATGCATTTCATACAGAGAAGTGAACAGTGCTTCTTCATTATACACCCGTATGCCAATCAGAGTGTTAAAGGGATATTAACGTTTCACAATAAAAGCAGCTCCAATTAATCATCATAGTATTTGGGCCATGGAGAGTGTCATTTCAATATTGTCAGAGTTGTAGTTCAAGAGTAATTGAATGATAAAGTATCCCCCTCCCGCCCCTTTTACTGATGTAACACTGCTCACCTGATGACTTGCAGAGAGGGACAGTCTTCAGTGAGCAAAAAGAAAAAGCTGAAAAATCTGTCAAGGGGGGCAGGGTTTTCCTTATGATGCAAATGTATACAAAAACCAGCGCTTGACTCCTATCTCTCAATTTTATATGGTACAAAAATAAATAAATAAATATGTGTATACACTTAAATATATAGAGTAGCTGGTGTGGTAGAGGCACCCTGCGAGCTATATACCGTCTGTATTTCTCTTTTTGGTTGCTGCTAGTTCCCAAAATACTCAGATCCGTGAGTGAGTTTTGAAGAATATGAAGAGTGCGAGGTGGGTCAGCGCAGGAAAAAAGAAAAAACAGAAGATGATACTAAGTGTAGTATTTAAATGGGAGAGTAGAAACAAAGTAAGCAAATGGCAAGAGGATAAATATTGATACAATCTTATATATAGTATAAATAGAACCATAGAAAATAAGATAAGTTAAAAAAGAAATGTTTATTTATGTGAACAAATAGATGGCCAATGTAGATGCCGAAATGTAACTATATAGAAGCGTGGGTATGTAAAAAAATAAAAAATGAATAGGATCAAATCCAATGTAATAATGTGGAGGAAATAAACAACCAGTGGTACAGATGTACCCTTACTTGGTTATAATCTTGAACTGCACCCTCAATAGACTGGATACACAGGTTACCGCTGCTCTCCGAGCTGTCTCCTTGTTCCAATGTCTGTAGGAGTAGTAAAATTGCTCTCCGATATAAGCGATATGTCTGTATTCCAAAAAGAACTTTGAAGTGATGAAGCGTTCAAATATCCATAGTGTGGATAACAAAGTTCTGCTTAACAATTCATGTCTTAGCGCATATGAAGCGCTATATGCACAGTATTCTCACGTAGTGCTGTGCGATGCGATGGAGATCTTTTAATTCCAGCTGATCTTAATCCTGTATCGGTTGTCCAAAGAGATACAAAGATAACAGGTATATGGAGTCTGGAGGTGTCCAAATATACTGGTCCCGAAAAAAGTAAATAATAGAAAAGATGATTGGCGGATCCAAAAGTCCTCTGTATCAAGCTCACAGGATCCACAGTTCACAATCCGTTCACAATCCAACGCGTTTCGGCACTGCAAACACGCGCCTTTCTCAAGGATATACATATTCTCATAAAGCACTGTGGGTATCCTGAAGCACGGTTATATCTGGTCTGTTAACAGGACCAGCGGGATGTCAATTGTTTTACACACTCTGTGGTACATTAACCCTTTGAGTGCCAGGGGGTACACAACACAGCTTTGCGTACTCCGCTGGCATTCAAAGGGTTAAACAGTTACATATCAAATGCACATATTTTTAATAAACATGGTGACAACAATGTGCCCAGATATTTCATCTGACGGTTAGAAGACTTTGCCATGACTTGAGATCCCACATTAAGTATTCAGTTACCCAGATCACATATTCAGTAAAATAAACGTATACATACAGTATTAGCTGACCTGCCATGTCTTCTCCCACAGCTGCATTCTGACCAGGGTTTTGTTGTCCCAGTTTATGAATTTTAGAGGAAAGTCCACACCTATAGTAGCCCTCTAGTGCTGTGAGAAGAGTTGGTGCACATAGCGTTGGACGATGCTGGTTCTACCCACTCCCAGCTCCCCAATCACAAGCACCTTGAATAGGTGTTCCTTGTGGTCATTCGCCCCGGTGCCCGCACCCTGCAGCCCAGCTGCAAATAGGGGAGCAAGATTTAAAGTGTTAGTAATGTCCAAAAGTTTTTTGCATTTAGAAGAGCTTAAAAAGCTGAGCTAAATGCAAAAAAACATATCTCTCAAATCGCTATGGTTTGAGAGATACAGACATTTAAATTTTGATGTCTCCTACTGACATCTGTAAAGCTGTCAGCAAGAAATCCGTGTTGGTCGACACGGAGGCTCTGCAGCAGAGGCACAATCTCGTTAGTTACAACGAATCCCTTCATTGGAATGGTCTAAAACGTGTGCCTGGTTTGCAAGCACATAGACCATTCCAATGAAGGGATTTGATGTCAATAACACGATTGCGGCTCTGCTGCAGAGCCTCCGTGTCGACCGACATGGATCTCCTGCTGACAGCTTTACAGATGTCAGTAGGAGACATCGAACTTTAAATGCCCATATCTCTCAAACCATAGTGGTTTGAGAGGTATGTTTTTTTTGCTTTTAGCTCAGCTTTTTAAGCTCTTCTAAATGCAAAAAACTTTTTTTTTGGACATTGCTAACACTTTAACTACTGACTGTCCTTCCCAATCCCAACTGGAAAAGATATATATATATATATATATATATATATACATAGGTAAATAGGTCTTGCTTTACCTTCACGGATCTGTGATGTTCCGTGGAAATATTACTCTCTTGGGAATTCATTGGTTTGAAGCTGTAAAGAAACACCAGCCCAATCAATTACCTTGGAGGCAATTTAGGCAAACATAAAAAAGAAAATAATGCAATGTATAACATTATAGCAATTTAATAATAATGTTGTCAATACAACTAGTATCTGACACTTTTATAGTGTCAGTCGGGTCACATCACCCCTGCTTGGGGATGTCAGATGGTCAGGTGGATAATATTCTTGCAACATTTTTCTTCATCATGGGACAAACACATTAACATAGTGACACTTTGTGAGTTAGGGAATCTTTGATAATTTGAGAGTACTTGTGAATTACCCGTAGCTTAAACCCTCTGACCCTAAATGGGTTAACCAATTGAACGTAATACTAAAATTGTACCATATTGCTTCAAATAGGACTGAGTTCAGGGCCGCTGTCATTAGACTTCCATCTTCCTTTCCCACATGCCTCTACCATAGGATTCACATGATAATGAACACACCTCTATGCTTCGTTCTCGTCCCAACTCAGGATTAGCGCTCAGCATCCTCCACTTCATGCTAATTGGTTGCTTTGCCTGGCGAGTCACGGGATACTGCGTACTCCTTCCTGCAAAGTAGTTCTGTAGTTTTCTCATTTGATGCACTGCAGACCCCAGAATTCAGTTCATCTATTGGTTTGGATTGGCGCTTGACTAAGTGTCCTGAACAAATCCTTTCATTGGGTGAACATAACTCCATGTTAGTCCCCGCTCAGTCACCTCACTCCCCTCCCTGCCCTGGACGCACACAAATACCGGCTTTTCAATTGCCAGTATAGTAGTTATGCCGGGACCGGCTCCAGTGTGCTAATTACAGGCTGTGCCGGTAAAATACCAGACAGAAAGAACAGCTTTCAGCACTAACTCACCTAAGTGCATAGAAATGTTTGTGTATAGATATGTGTATAATACCTTATAATATTATTATTTATATTAACGTGTCCATTAGAGATTTTAGGGTAACTGAAGTGTGCAGCAAGGAATAAAAGGGTTCTCCAATCCCCCAAACTAGTGCAAACATAGAACAGACCATAAACCTGCGCTCCTCCAGTATACTAGTGATTAGTGCGCCCTGTATTGGGCATATATAATAACACTGTGAATAAACACGAGGCATTCGTGCCAACCTTTTTGGCCCAAAAAAGAGGGGGTAAGGTCGCCAACCACGCCAAGGTTCCTCATTTGTGGCAAGTACCTATACTCAACACTTGAATTCCCTATCTAGAAAAATAAAATAAAAATAGTCCCTGAAGAGATGTTATAGTAACGGTAAAATACCGGCCAGGTGGCAACCCTACTTGTACTACAACTCTGACAGTACTGAAATAACACTCTCCATGGCCCAAATACTATGATGATTAATTGGAGCTGCTGTTTTTCAGAAGCATTACTATCCCTTTAAGATGGGGTAAGTTGTCATAGGAGTTATTATTTTATTTTTATTTTTTTTGGGGGGGGGGTAGCCTAAAGTTTCACCTACAGGATGTGTAGGCCACTTTTGGCTTTCCAGCTGTTGGAGACTACATTTCCTATCATCTCCAAACAGCGATTGTAATCAATGGGAATTTGGGTGATTTGTAGTTGTCCTTTAGGGAGAATTTGATTTGTCCACTTTTCATTTGAACATAGGGCCCTTACAGAGGTCTCCAACTAAGCCATGTGTTTGAGACCTCTCTAGCATCCTAGGGGTAAAAAGCACTAGTTAAACCAGTGCTGAGAAACTTGAGGCTCTCCAGCTGCTGCTAGACTACAACTCCCATTGCTGGCAAGGAATGATGGGAATTGTAGTCTGGCAGCAGGCTGAAGGCCTCACTATGCCCATCTCAGATTTACCCAGTGCAAATTCTATGATTCAGATGTTTTGATCCAGAAATGTTCCGCTTTTAGGAGTAAAGCACAATTTCATATAAGATCAAGTTTGTTTTAGCGTTAGTGTTCCTTTAAGTGAACTGAGCCACATGCTAATATGTGAAAGTGGATTAGCACCCCGTGATGAAGGGGTCATGTCCCTCAGTGGGCCGTATGCACAAATACAAATGTGGAGCCATTGTGGGGCCAACCAACTAGACCACAGAGGGCAAATAAACATTCGCCAAATTCCTATTGATCTAAATGGGTATTTTAACTCATTGAATGCTATAGAGATCTCCAATGCATTGCTTTGCAATATACAGCTTTCTTATGTGTCCTCAATTAAAGGGGAGGTCTGGTCAGTCTATGCCAGTCTATGTCTATGCTGAGATCCCCAGATATCTCCAGAAGTTCAGGTTTTCAGGGTCTCTCCTATTAAACACGGGTAGTTTGATCACAATGGGTAAGGTCACTTCTTACCCACCTGTGATCAAGCAGATCTATCCTGAAAACCTGACCTGTTGGAGATTCCTGAGGACTATCACTGAGATATCCTGGCCCATGTATTTGTCCCAGAGTGATATCAGGCGAGAACTAGCTGCGTAGGAAGCTGTAGCGGAGTTCTTCTGTATACAGTACGCTCTGCCAGTCCAGCAGCATGAGTCAGTTCTGCGCTGTGCTCTGCACTCTGTGTGGAAGGGAGGAAACAGCCTCCTCCTATTAACCCCTGTGCTGCTGAGTGAGTGATATGCAGGTCTTCATTATTTATCTCCTCACTCAGAGCTAAAGCAATCCAGAATCCTGTCTTCTCTAGCACCACAGGGGTTAATACCATGGAAACTAATAGCTGTTCTTCCTTTGTCATGCTGAAAACTGCCAATTTGTATTGGTTGCAAGCGGATATTGGATTATTTGATTTTACTAACGTCTGCTCCTATATGAGGGCAGTGTTGTGCATCCCCAAAATGGCTGCATTTGGGGGCATCAGTAGATTGCCCCTCCGCTAGCAAACAACCCACAAGTAGGTGGTTCTCGGCAGCAAACTTCTCGGATCGCGTGCGCAGACTTCATAGACGCTCTGTGTCAGACGGTCAGATACAAATGGATTATGGTGACATAATGGCCAGAGACCGAACTGCGCGATCCCAGTCCCAGTTCAGTCCACCAATAGGAAGCGTCAGGAGTGTCTGCTGTGACCCCCAATCTGTTCACAGAAGACTTCTAATCCCAAACACACACACATATTAACAAAATATTAACCCCTTAGTAACTGGCCGCGCACGCACGCCACCGGCACTTTACGCCCACCGAATTTTTTTTCCCATTGCTTTGAACGACTTCCTGGACATACATGTACGTCCTCTGTCACTAAGTGACAGTTTCTGCGGGACGTACATGTACGTCCATTGTCGGGATGGGGTTAATCTCTTCTGCTTCACTCTGCACTCGTCTCTCCCACCCCGTCTTCTCTGCTTTCCCTCACCCTCTCTCACTGCTACCTTCCCTAGTGGAATATGCCTCTTAGTGTCTCCCTTTCTCAGCAGCGATGTTCCTCCCTTCTCCCTCTCTCCACCTTTCCTCCGCCTCTCACTGCTTCCACATCGAGCCTCCCCCTACTGTTTACCGCCCTCCCTCCCCTTTCTCATCCACACAGCATGGAGCGCAGGTGATCCACTCAGGACTGTGATCTTTAGGACTGGGAGACAGTTATAGAGTGTGTGTGTGTCTATGTGTGCCACAGTTTCGTTCTCTGGTTACCACTATAAAAGAACCCAGGTATATTACGTGTGTACTCCTACAACAATACATATCCACATTAACATTTCACTGCCAGGTGTAGGCTTACCACACAGTGTAGTGAAGTTCGCTGCTACCAGTTTAAAGGGATAGTAGTCTTGTATTATGTAATTGGTATATTGTAGACATTAAAAGAAAGAGAATACTTGAGGTTAGTCAGATCTCTCAAACCTTTATGGTTTGAGAGATATACGAAGATAAAGTTCTCAGAAAGAGATTCTGGTCGCGCGACTAGACAACGGCTCATCTCCAGAGCCGAAATAGCGATACTTAATTGGAACTGTCTGCAAAGTATTTATTTTCAGATATCTCTATTTCGGCTCTGCTGAAGAGTTACTGGCCAGTCCTGGGACCAGGATCTCATGCTGTCAGCTATACAGCTGACGTATGAAAAAGAGGAGGGAGCGGGGAAGTTTAAAATCGTATATGTCTCAAACCATAAAGGTTTGAGAGATCGGACTAACCTCAAGTAATCTCTTTTTTAATATGTACAATATAGAAATTACTTAATACACGACTTTACTATCCCTTTAAAAAAAACAAAAAAAACTGCTCCTACTAATACAACAGAGCTGCCAATACACTCACACTGATCTTTGTTGCACTGTGTAACCCTACCTACCAGTGAAACCAGAGCGGCCTAACACACACTGTACTGGGCTACTGTGCCTAACACTGCACAAGCCTAGGGTGTCATTCAGTGTATGTGTGCGTCCATAGTACAATGTCTCTGCATTCCACCACCTCTACTTGCATGGGCAAAGCCATGCTTCTTTTGCTAGTATCTATGCAATTATTGTGTATAACTGAAGCACTTCCCTAGGTAGGAGTCTATCATACAGCAGTCAGGTACAGTTGTGTGATAAAGAAAGTATACCTTCTTTGAATTCTATGATTTTACATATCAGGACATAGTAACAATCATCTGTTCCTTAGCAGGCCTAAAAATTAGGTAAATACAACCTCAGATGAACAGCAACACATGACATATTACACCGTGTCATGATTTATTTAATAAAAATAAAACCATGACACATAGGCTGTTTTTGATGCAGTTTTGATATATGCAAACTTGAGTTATGGTGAAAGTTCCACTTTAAAGGGATAGTAATGTTTCATAATAAAAGCAGCTCTAATTAATCATCATAGTATTTGGACTTTGGAGAGTGTTATTTCAATTCTGTCAGAGTTGTAGTACAAGAGTAATTCAATGACAAAGTGTCCCCCTCCCTCCCCTTTTACTGATGTAACACTGTTCAGCCAGTTCAGAAGGGAGGTGCCCAGGTAGACTGCAGAGAGGGGCAATCTTCAATTAAGATAAGGGAAAAACCTGAAAATCTTGTCAAGGGGGGCAGGGCTTTCATTGTTCTCAAAGGAAGAAGATTGTCCCCTGCTGTTATCTGTCTGGTCTATGGACTGCATTCCACATCTGAGAAGAGATTGCTTACACTAAATAAAAGGGGCGGGAGGGGAAACTTTGCTTGTGAATATCTCTCAAACCATAAAGGTTTGAGAGATAAGACTTATATCATTCTTCATGTTTTTTTAATGCCTACAAAATAAAATAAAGATAAAATGAAGTATTACTATCCCTTTAAATTATTGCTAAATAGAAAAGTGACATTAATTATTTGTTCAGTTGTTCATGTATAAAGGTGCATGTTGTAACATTAACAGATCAATGTGTAAAAGTGTAAGAGAACTAACATCTCATATTAATATCCTCCCACTTACTTTACTATAGCCAAGAAATCCTAACGGCCCCTATGAATGTTACCCATGTGTCTTTATTCTAGAGATAACTGTCCTAAATGTCATATCCATGGAGGCAGACATGACCGTAAATTACACTTTTTTCAAACTGAAGCACACAGCATTCACAAGCTTAAATTGTTAGGAATGTCTAAAAAAGTTGTTTTGCATTTAGAAGAGGTTAAAAAGTTGATCTAAATGCAAAAAAAGTATCTCTCAAATCGCTATGGTTTAAGAGATACGGGCGTTTAAAGTTTGCTGTCTCCTACTGACAGCTGTAAAGCTGTCAGCAGGAGATTCGTGTCGGTCGACACGGTGGCGGTTGAGAAGTGCCGCAATCTCGTTACTTACAAGGAATCCCTTCATTGGAATGGTCTAAAACGTGTGCCTGGTGTTCAAGTACACGTTTTAGACCATTCCAATGAAGGGATTCCGTGTAAGTAACAAGATCTCGGCACTTCTCAAGCGCCTCCGTGTCGACCGACATGAATCTCCTGCTGACAGCTTTACAGCTGTCAGTAGGAAACAGCAAACTTTAAACGCCCGTATCTCTTAAACCATAGCGGTTTGAGAGATACGTTTTTTTTGCATTTAGATCAGCTTTTTAAGCTCTACTAAATGCAAAAAACTTTTTTTTAGACATTACTAACACTTTAAAGGAATAGTAATGCTTTTTTTAACACATTTTAATATTGTAGACATTAAAAATATTAATACAAGGTATGTCCCATCTCTCAAACATGTATAGTTTGAGAGATCGAAGCATCTATAGTTCCCCCCTCCCACCCCTTTCATAGACGTCAGAGCTCTAGCTGACAGAAGCAGATCCTAGTCCCAGGACCGTCCGGAGGCTCTTCAGCAGAGCCGGAATAGTGCTATATAGAGAGAAATACTTAATTGGAACGGTTTACAAAGTGTGCTTGCAAGCCAGGCTCACTTTGTAGACCGTTCCAATGAAGTATTTATTTATATATATAGAGCTTTTTTGTCTCTGCTGATCTCCTTCTGTCAGCTAGAGAACTGACGTCTATGAAAGGGGTGGGAGGAGGATCTTTAGATGCTTCGATCTCTCAATCTGTACATGTTTGAGAGATGGGACATACCTCATTGTATTAATATTTTTAACGTCTGCAATATTAACATTTGTTAAAAACAAGCATTACTATCCCTTTAATTAACCCTTTAAGGATCAGATGTTATGTCTTGAACAAAAGTGCAAAGAAAAAAATCATAAGGGCCATTAGTCTTTTCTGACCATAATAAGGCAGGTGGTGGGTTATTATTTGGAGGTGTTAGTTATCCTTTAAAGGAGCAGTAAACTTTTTTATGACAAAATATATATTGTAGGGATTTTCCTATTGAGTAAAATAAGGGTTCTCACACTCCTGAGAGATTTATATTTCCAGAGTTATTACAGTTTAAACCCATGTTTTTTTTTACATTATCAGTGCCCTCTAGGGGTCAAATTCTAATTAGATTTTCTGTTAGATTCTAGAGGAAAGTCAGAAAAGTCAGAGACATACATTTCTCCATAGAATGTGATAGAAACTGCCTGTCACTTCCTGTCAGTTAGAACTATCAGGAAGTAAACACAGTAAATTCACTTCCTGATTATTTAAACTGCTATAATTTTTGAATAAAACATCTGACAGTGATGGGAATGACCTTGCTTTATTCAGCAGGAAATGTTCTGTAAAATATGTGTTTTCGTAAAAAACGTTTACTGCTCCTTTAACTTCATAGAACTGAGCAGTCTCAGGGGAAGCTGTTCGTCCTCGCACTCCTCACTTCCAGCTGAATCTTACACATTGAAGTACAGCCTTCTGACCAGGAAGTGCGGGAATCTCTCCAGACCCTGTGTTATTCTATGGAACCTCTGCACTGAGGCCTCTCCAATGTCAAAAATAGGATCCATAAAATACCTTAATCTATTCTAGACTGTTCTGTTCTACGGTCACATTGAATAAGTTTTTGCACGTGGATTGGTTCTCTAAAATGAATATTTAATTAGCACTGGATATCATCATACCTGGGAACTTTGTCTTCTAGACTCCACGGAGGGGCTTATGCGGTGCTGCCAATAAAGGGTGGGGCTTAATAACGGGTAGGGCAGTGCTTAACGGACTGTGTAATAAAGTGGGTAGAACAGGGTGGGAAGGAGCTGAAGTGGGCAGGAAGTAGAAGGAAGAGGGAGGGAAAGATGAGTGGCTGGGAAGTGGGAGGAACAGGGCGGGAAGGAGGAGAAGTGGGCAGGGAAGTGGGAGGAACAGGGAGGGAAAGAGGAGTGGGTGGAAAAGTGGGAAGAACAGTATGGGAAGGACGAGAAGTAGGTAGGATTGTGGGAGGAGCAGGGTGGGAAGGAAGAGAAGTGGGTGGGACCTGGGAGGAACAGGGTAGGAAAGGGGACAAGTGGGTGGAAAAAGAGGGAGGAACAGGGTGGGAAGGAGGAGAAGTGGGTGGGAAGTGGGAGGAACAGGGTGGGAAGGAAGAGAAGTGGGAAGTGGGAGGAACAGGGTAGGAAAGGGGAGAAGTGGGTGGAAAAAGAGGGAGGAACAGGGTGGAAAGGAGGAGAAGTAGGTGAGAAGTGGGAGGAACACTGTGGAAAGGAGGAGAAGGGACAGAGTTTCATAAGAAACTCCCTACCACCGGAGAATCAGCATCTGTCCCCAGAGAACTGATAATTCACTACATAAACCAGAGTCTCAGGGCAGATGCGGACATGATTCATTTCACAGGACTCCAGGACTGAAAATTCCTCCCCAGTGAAGTGCTCTTAGAAAGATTTTAAAGCTTTTTATTGTTCTTGCTTGTTATAGGCCAAGGGAATTTTCTGTGTCAGGAAACAGTGGCTGGAACTGGGGGCGGGAACTTGTGATGAGTGGGGGTGTGGCCATGGGTGGAGCTAAGGGCACCTGTGATGTAGATCCAACTCTGAACAGCCTGGTATGCAGTCTCCATAAACATTTAGTGTTGGAAGCTCTTCATTTGGGCCAATGGAGCAAGACAGTCTTAAAGTGACAGTCAGCCTCAGCAGTGACTTTACATAATATGTAAAGGAAAATTGCCTATACCTTTGATTATTATTTTTATCATTTTCACCAATTTTTTTTTTTGTTTTGTTTTACACTGGAGAGTGTTATTCATTACTGTCAGAGTTGTAGTTCAAGAGTAATTGAATGATAAAGTACCCCCCTCCTGACCCTTTTACTGATGTAACACTACTCACCTCAGAGCAGCAAGACTGTCTGGATGGATCACAGAGAGGAACAATCTTCAGTGAGTATAAGGAAAAACCTGAAAAACCTGTCAAAGGGGCAGGGTTTTCCTTATGATCACAGTAAGAAGATTGTCCCTTGCTGCGACCTGTCTGATCAAGAGACCAGATTCCACATCTGAGGTGAGTAGTGTTACATCAGTGAAAGGGGTGGGAGGGGGAGACTATCATTCAGTTACTCTGACAGTATTGAAATAACACTCTCCATGGCCCAAATACTATGAAGATTAATTGAAGCTGCTGTTTTTTGAAACATTACGATCCCTATAAAAATATATATTTTGTAGTGTTTGTGTACCTGGGCAAAACAAGGGTACTCCCACTGCAGGGAGGTGTTTTCATTAAAAGTTATTACAGCTCATAGCAGAGTGGCCTGAAATTGTACAGTGGCGCTGTTGCTACACCACTCTATGGAGATTTATCATCAACTGACCAGAGCAGTCCATAGGATGGTATAGCAACAGCGCCACTGTACAATTTCAGGCCACTGAGATACTGCACCTAAAAAGAAAATTCATGTATGAGCTGTAATAACTTTTGAATAAAACACCTCTCAGTAATAGAGGTACCCTTGATTTACTCCTACAATGTGTATTTTTTTACATATTAAGTATTACTGTCCCTTTAAATAAGTTCCTTTCTGGTGAGTTCCAGGTACTCCCGTGTATCAACCCTTTGAGTGCCAGAGGGGTATGCAACACATTGCAGAAGTAAAGGCACTCAAAGGCTTAAAATGCCCTTGCTATAAAGGCAGGGAGACTTCGGAGTCTTGCAGTTCAGTCACTATTAACCCCTTGAGTGCCAGAGGAATATGCAATGTGATACATTGCTTACCCCTCTGGCAATCAAAGGGTTAAGGGAGTTCAGAGGGGACCAGATCTGCAATAGCGCAATATCCTGCTGATATTTGCCTTTTAAACCTAATTGTTTTTTGGGGAATACTTCCCCTTTAAATACAGTGGAAATTCACTGTGAAGTGGAACATACTAACAAGTAGACTATTGCACCAGGAGTTCAGTCTCCCTGGATCGTATGGTCAGAGCTTTTCAGCTGCCACAGCAAAACAGCAGATTCTTTTTAGTGACTTCTTCCTACTTGGAACCAAACCAAATACTTTAGTGCTTTATCTTAATTACACAGTAAATAGTTTGTGCAAGTTGAAATGACTTGTTTTGTAATAGGGACAATTTCTCTGTGTTTTGGTTGTTGATTATAGACACACATACCTGGGATTACCTGTGTACATCTTTTACAAGCCGTGGTGTGTACTGCAATAGTAAAACATTAATTTTATCATCAGCGATCTGAAAACAAAATTGTTTAACCCCATGATTGCCAGACAGTGAGTGTAACGTATTGGAAGTACCTTTTTTTTTTACTCAGCAGAAAGTTAGCTGCACCATTGGAGACAAATACAAATTCCTATTGAACTAAATTGTATTTTTTTTTTTCGTTCGTCCCTTATGGTGCAGTTAATTTGCTCTAGAATTGCACCAATTATGCTTAACACATCAGACTCATTGATTTAAAGGGGCAGTACATTTTAATTATGAAAATATATATTTTTCAGGGCTTTCTCTTTTTGAGTAAAACAAGGGTCTTCCTCATCCAGGATCTGTTGAGTAAAACAAGGGTCCTCTTGATTCCTTTAAACCTTGGAATGCCAGAGAGGTATGCACTGCATTGCAAAGCAATGTACTGCATTCTCCTCTGGCACTCAAAGGGTTAACAGTTAATACAGATCTAACTTGCACTGTTTCTCTGCCAGATGGAGGTTTTGCTACTGCCATCTATGGAAAGCTTGTGTTTGCAAAACTCTGCTCTTTTCAGTTATTAATATCAACAGCGCCACCTGGCTATAAAAAAAAAATCTTCCACTCAAACTCAAGAAAATGCAAGATTGCTCTGTAAAAACTTCTGATTAAAGCATCTTCTGGCAATGTTAATATCCTACTTTGACTCAGCAGAAAAAGCCCAACTATATAAATTTTCATAATAAGGTTTTTCCTGTCTCTTTAATGGACATGGACTGATTTTTAACAGACATTTGTATCATTACACCCTACGGGCAGCTGAATTTTGTGTATGAATGTTCTGTCTAAATGAAGATCTGTTGTATGCAGATGCGTTGTTTAGAGTGGGGCTTGTAGTTAGTGGTCTGATCACACAGCAAAAGATTCGCTAAGAAGATAATAAACTAATTTGATAATACAAGTTGGTTTTATATGAAATAGCGCCCCCCCACACACATACACACATTCATACACAGACACATTAACACACACCCCATACACACATACACACAGTCATGCATTCACTTGTAGAGATTTACATACAGGAGCAGTAAACTTTTATTTATGAAAGCACATATTTTATAGAGCTTTTCCTGCTAAGTAAAACAAAGTCACTCCCACTGCTGTCAGCTGTTTTATTCAAAATTTATAGCAGTTTAAATAATCAGGAAGTGAATTTACTGTGTTTACTTCCTGATAGTTCTAACTGACAGGAAGTGACTCAGCAGTTTCTATCACATTCTATGGTGAACTGTATGTCTCTGACTTTCCTCTCCTTTAGAATCTACCAGGAAATCGAATTAGAATTTGACCACTAGAGGGCACTGCTAATGTAAAAAAACATGGGTTTAAACCGTAAGTCTTTGGAAATGTAAATCTCTAGGCCAGTGGTTCTCAACCTGTGGGTCGGGACCCCTTTGGGGGTCGAATGAAAATTTGCCAGGGGTCACCTAAAACCATTATATTTCTATTCATAACAGTAGCAAAATTACAGCGATGAAGGAGCAATGAAAATAATTTTACTGTTAGGGGTCTCCACAACTTGGAAAATTTGATCAAAGGGTCACAGCACTAGAAAGGTTGAGAACCGCTGCTCTAGGCAGTGGGAGTACCCTTATTTTACTCAGTAGGAAAATCCCTACAATATATATTTTTTCATAAAAAAAGTTTGCTGTTCCTTTAACACTCACTCACAATATACCCCCCTACACACACACACATACACACTGGGTGAACACATTTCCTTTCTGTGAGTCAGGAACACTGCAGAGAAGAGAGTTGTAGTGTACTTCTCTTCAGCTCTAATGCACCTCACATGGTGATGGTCAAATAGGGTTGCCACACGGCCGGTATTTTACCACCACACCCGGTAATTAGCGCACTGGATCTGGTGCCGGTATAACTACTATAACAGCAATTGAAAAAACGGTATTACTGCGCGTATACTTACACTAATCACTAATAAGGAGTCCTCGCACATCCGTGTGTGGGTATATTAAACAAACTATTAAAAAAGTGAGACTAGCCTCCTACCTCGTCCCTTGGAATCTAGGTGGAGCTTGTCCTATGCCCATGTCTGCATTCTCCCCGCCCTCCTTTCGTACTTTCCTGACTACTCTCACTCTGCCCGCCCCCTGCCTTGCATCTCTCCGCCCTCCTCTCCCATTCACCTCCCTCTTCTCTCATGCGCTTCCCTCCCAACCCTCTTAGTGTATGATGGGCGGATCGGTCGGAAGCAGCATGGCCGCCTTACTGCCCCGGACTCAGGTAACTTACCCAGAGAGGGACAGAGTATGTACGATAGGAGAGGCTGACACAGAACATGGATGTGTAGCGTTAGTGATAGAGTATTAGGCTGTGTTAGTATAACACTGTATGGTCCATGAAGTGTTTCACAATATGAATGCCAACAGTGTAACATTAGTGTAGGAATACTATGGGAGTGTGTGACACTGTAAATGTTCGATGTGAAGTGAGTGTGACAATCGATGAGCTGTGCGTTGTGATCAGAATGTGTGGAGAACCGTGTTACTGCACAGGGTAGTACCTGTAATGAGGAGCCCGACGTTCAGTTTTGTAGGATCATGCAACATTGAGTGATTCTGCCCTGACTGTTGGACTTCTACCTAGGTAAGAGCTTCTGTTACACACAGTAATTATATAGATACACCTGACTGCTGTATGACAGAATCCTACCTAGGTAAGTGCTTCTGTTACACACAGTAATTATATAGATACACCTGACTGCTGTATGATGGACTCCTACCTAGGTAAGTGTTTCTGTTACACACGGTAATTATATAGATACACCTGACTGCTGTATGATGGACTCCTACCTAGGTAAGTCCTTCTGTTACACACAGTAATTATAGATATACCTGACTGTTGTATGATGGACTTCTAAATAGGTAAGTCCTTCTGTTACACATAGTAATTATATACATACACCTGACTGCTGTATGATGGACCCCTACCTAGGTAAGTGCTTCTGTTACACACAGTAATTTTATGGCAGCACGGAGGCTTCATATTATGCATTATCCTTCCTCACTGCCCCCTCAGCAGCAAAGGAAACTTTATTAAAATAACAGTTTAACAGAAGAAAAACTTGCTAGTATGACACTCCTCCCTCCCAACCAATCACCAGTCCTTAATCCTCTAAAACTGGGATGCAGGATTGACTTTTCTTCTTTCCTTTACTGCTCCCCTCAGTGATAAGTGCACCTTTACTAGTACTCTTGTTTACTTGTGTATCTTGGATTGTTTGGCCTCTGACTGACAGGCTTGCTGGGGTGTGCTCCACCCTTTGTGTTCCAGTCAGTCATTGCCTATATGTATATATTTATACTGTACTTGTATACAGTTGTATGTCTTGGTTTGTTTGTCCTCTGACTGACAGGCCTGCTGGGGTGTGTTCCACCCTTTGTGTTCCAGTCAGTCATTGCCTATATATATATATATATTTATGCTGTACTTGTATACAATTGTATGTGTTGGTTTGTTTGGCCTCTGACTGACAGGCCTGCTGGGGTGTGTTCCACCCTTTGTGTTCCAGTCAGTCATTGCCTATATATATATATATTTATGCTGTACTTGTATACAATTGTATGTGTTGGTTTGTTTGGCCTCTGACTGACAGGCCTGCTGGGGTGTGTTCCACCCTTTGTGTTCCAGTCAGTCGTTGCCTATATATATATATATATATATATATATATATATATATATATGTGTGTGTATATGTGTATATGTGTATATATATATATATATATATATATATGCTGTACTTGTATACAGTTGTAGGTCTTAGTTTGTTTTGCCTCTGACTGACAGGACTGCTGGGGTGTGTTCCACCCTTTGTGTTCCAATCAGTCATTGCCTATATATATATATATTTTTATACTGTACTTGTATACAATTGTATGTTTTGGTTTGTTTGGCCTCTGACTGACAGGCTTGGTGGGTTGTGCTCCACCCTTTGTGCTCCAGTCAGTCATTGCCCATATTTTGAACTGACCTTGTATATTTTGCCTTTGTTTAATTAAACTGGTATGGGCTTTATGTGGAATTGCTGTTCTGCGCTTTGGCACCGGCCTCCTTTCATTCAATTTGCAATGTTACTTTCTCCCTGGCCGTGTGTGACCTGCTTTTTCCCCTCGCTCCAACCTTTTCGGCGCATCTTTGCGTCTCTGTTCAGCCTGGTCATTTCAATATGCGGACAGCCTTCTACTGTCTCTGACATAGGACCGCTCACCTCGCGGGTTCCTGGGCTAGTTTGCGTCTGAAATTTCCTATTGCTTTTAAGAAGTTTGTTTTCTTTTCCATATCGTTTTTGCTGCTGCATTAATAGCTTTGGAGCTTATTTATTGGGCTACTCATAGCCTTCCAGGCTTCTCCTAGGCAGCCTGTTCCTGCGTATTGTTTTCTCTATCCATTGTGTCTCTTGACATTAATATTTTGTTATTAACTATATGTCCACTGTATATTTATTGAGTCTATTCTTCCTATACACATAGGTACTTTTTTTCAGCCTCTGGTTGCCCAGGGTTTCCGCCTGTATTTTGTATTTATATTATGGGTTTTATCTTTAACCCTAGTAATCTGGCATATATCTTTAACCTAGTAATTCTTATCTAGGCAGAGATCTACTGGTATATATCTTTAACCCTAGTAATTCCTATCTATGCATGGCTCTATTGGCATATATCTTTAACCCTAGTAATTCCTATCTATGCATGGATCTACTGGTATATATCTTTAACCCTAGTAATTCCTATCTAGGCATAGATCTACTGGTATATATCTTTAACCCTAGTAATTCCTATCTAGGCATGGATCTATTGGCATATATCTTTAACCCTAGTAATTCCTATTTTGGCATGGATCTATTGGCATATATCTTTAACCCTAGTAATTCCTATCTAGGCATGGATCTATTGATATATATCTTTAACCCTAGTAATTCCTATCTAGGCATGGATCTATTGGCATATATCTGTAACTCTAGTAATTCCTATCTAGGCATAGATCTACTGGTATATATCTTAACCCTAGTAATTACTATCTAGGCATAGATCTACTGGTATATATATTTAACCCTAGTAATTCCTATCTAGGCATGGATCTACTGGTATATATCTTAACCCTAGTAATTACTATCTAGGCATAGATATACTGGCAAATATCTTAACCCTAGTAATTCCTATCTAGGCATAGATTTACTGGCAAATAGCTTTAACACTAGTAATTCCTATCTAGGCATAGATCTACTGGTATATATCTTTAACCCTAGTAATTCCTATCTAGGCATAGATCTACTGGCATATATCTTTAACCCTAGTAATTCCTATCTAGGCATGGATCTATTGGCAAGGCATGGATATATTGGCATATATCTTTAACCCTAGTAATTCCTATCTAGGCATTGATATATTGGCAAGGCATGGATCTTGCATATATCTTTAACCTGGTAATTCCTATCTGGGAATATATCTACTGGCATATCTATATTTTACCTTAGTGATTCCTATCTAGGCATGGATCTACTTGCATGTTTTTATCTCTTAATTCCTATAGGCATAAATCTGCTTGCATTTATCTTTAACTCTAGTAATTCCTATCCGGGCATAGATATGCTTGCATATTTCTTACACCCTACTAAGACCTATCTGAATATGTGTGTGTGTGTGTGTATGTATATATATATGTGTGTGTATATGTATATATATGAATGTATATGTGTGTATGTATATATATATATATATATATATATATGTGTATATGTATGTATATGTATGTATGTAAATATGTGTGTGTAAATATTAACCCTAGTAGTTTCGTATCTGGCCACGTGTGTATGTTTATGTGTGTATATTATGTTCCACTGACAGTACTCATCTTGTTACTTAGGATCTGTCTATATCTACTATACTTTCCTCCAGTGATGCAGGAGTGCTTTGCCTATCATACACCTACTTGACGCTGGCATTCTGCCTGGCAGGGCTGAGAGGTTTTCCAGTGACCCGGTCTGGGACTTCCCTCTGCTTTTGGCGCACAGACTGCGCAGTTCAACTTCATTGAGCAGTTCATGCTGAGCATGTTTATATATGTTTGCCTTCCTTTGATTCATGTCTGCGGCTCTGCTTCACACGACCCGGCAGTGGGAAGTACTGCACATGATGCCCCCATCATGTCTGCACAGGCCGTCCCTCAGACGGCTGCTTCTGTCTATCCTGGAGGAGACCTTTCTACTACACGCAGACATACTGATCTTGACTCAGATGAATTTACTTCGGAAAGGCAAATTATGCTGGCGCAGGCTGTACCCTGCTTTGACACCGCAAACTGATGGCGGTCATGACTGGTGCGGCTCTGTCCCACTACCCAGACCCTCACCTCAGGAGGAAGTATATCTGAGGAGAATGAAGCATTCAGGGCTAAACCTGACTCCTACTGTATTATCAGTTCTTTTGGGAATGCCTCCCTGTAGCATTTACCTGCAATGGCCAGCTTTGATTTTGTGCGGCTTAGTTCCCACACCAGTAATCCTCTCCTCAAGAGAAGATTTATTGAGGAAATGAGATCTAGAATGTTGAGTCTAATTTTGCCTATGACGAGTTTGGGCAGCTTTAATTGTGCGGCTTAGTTCCCACATGAGACACTCACCTCAAGTGAAGGGTATTTGAGGAAATGAGATCCAGCGGGTTGAGCCCGGTCTCTGCATGTTCCCGATTCATTGACTATGTTTAGTCTAATCTTGCCTATGCCGAGTGTGGGCAGCTTTAATTGTGCGGTTTAGTTCCCACACGAGACACTCACCTCAAGTGGAGGGTATATGAGGAAATGAGATCCAGCGGGTTGAGCCTGGTCTCTGCATGTTCCCGATTCCTTGACTGTGCCACTTCTGGGCAGCTTTGATTTGTGCGGCTTTGCCCCCACATGAGTACCTCTCCTTAAGAGGAAGATCTTTTTGCGGACTTGTGACCACACGTTTTGAACCCGTTGGTTTTCTTGACTACGTCAGCCAGTTTTGTTGAGGCATGTTAAGTCCTTTTTCTTGACTCCTGCACTTATGGGCGGCTTTGGTTGGTGCAGCTTCATTCCTTTCTGCATCTTTTTCCTTTAGTGGCAGATATCTGTGGTGGAACGCCCTCACGAGTGCAACCTGATTTTTTCTTTTTTCCACTTTAAGTGCGGCCGGTGATGTTGCTGTTTGGGGCCGTCCTCTGGTGGTGATAGTGGTTTTGGGGTTTCCTTTCTTACCTCGGGAAAGTGGGGGGCAGACTCTCCCACTTCTCCCTCTGCTGGTCTTGTTTCTTTCAGTTCCATGGGTGTTACTACCGGTATGAATGTTTCTTCGTTTCAGAATGTCTCTTCATTTTCTGTCTTGTTTCCAATTGTCAGTCTCGTCTGGGAGACCCTACGCCAGTTGACTGGCATTCTTGGTTGGGTGTCTTGGCATCTCTGCCGGATAGAGGTTTTTCCCCGTTTCCAGCTGTTTGTTTTCTGTGTCGGTCCCGCATGGTGCCTGCAGTTGCTATACTTTTTTGCTAGTTGTAAATACCCTTGCATATTGTGGGTTCAGTCTGGCAACTTTGGTGCATGCTGCACTTCTGTTCCCATCGTGCTTTCTGTTCTCTCTTTGGCTGCAGTATGCCTCTAAGGTGAATCCTCGGTATCTCTCTGTTTTCCGGCATCTTCATCCTTGGTATTTTTCTTTTCTTTCGTTGGGAAGGCCTGCACTGCGTTTTCATTTTTCTTGGTGTTTTGCATGTATCCTCCATTTTTTCCCCTTGTTACACTTTTCAGACTATTTGTCTGTGCTGTTCGGTCTGTTGCTTTGATGTTTGTGGCTCCTTTAAGAGGGTATCTGACATCAAGGTGTTCAGTACTAGGTCTTTTACCACTGAAGGTGTTCTTTTCCAGATCTTTCTACGTACTAGATGAGAGCGCGCGTGGTTTCTTACCCATCTTATGAGGTTTGGTCGGTAAATTTGAGGAGTACTGTATTTAAACAGTTGCTAATTTCCTTTCGCAAGACACTTTTACTGGTTTCTGCAGCTACCTTGGCCCACTGGGTTCGATGGATTATGCATCTTTCAGGTATTGATATCACCTTATTCGGAGCACTTTCTTCTAGAGGTGCTGTGGCATCAATGGCTTTGCAAGTTGGTGGTACATTGAAGGATATACTTAGGCCTGCAAATTGGTCTAGGGAGTCTGTGTTTAAAGGTTTTTAGTGTAAACCAATTGATTGTTTCTAATCAAGTTGTAGATAATTTGTGGATAAGCTTTAAACTTGCATAATATGAAGCCTCCGTGCTGCCAAAATATGTGTGGATTTTCCTAACTATTGTGATGGAAAGTCAGAATTTTATTAGAGACACGGAGGCGAATATTATCCCTCCCTTTGTTTCCCTACCCTATCACGTTTCTCTTTGTTTTACAGGTTAACTATCAACCAATGGTTAATTAATTAAGCTTACGTATTCTGCACAGCTGTCGTCCCATGGGTTGAGGATATGGGACTGAAGACTCTGTTATGTTGAACTCAGGGTTTCAGTTATTGGATGGAGAAATCTCCAGCACAAGGATTATAGTTCCGACTATTGTGATGGATGAATTCGAGAGTTTTCTTCGGTCGCAGGAAAGAGGGAAAGTCAAGGCTGTATCCCAATTTTACAGGATTAAGGACTGGTGATTGGTTGGGAGAGAGGAGTGTCATACTAGCAAGTTTTTCTTCTGTTAAACTGTTATTTTAATAAAGTTTCCTTTGCTGCTGAGGGGGCAGTGAGGAAGGATAATGCATAATATTCGCCTCCGTGTCTCTAATAAAATTCTGACTTTCCATCACAATAGTTAGGAAAATCCACAAATTATATAGATACACCTGACTGCTGTATGACAGAATCCTACCTAGGTATACCATTCTGTTGAAGGAATAGTAATACCTAGTTTAAACTGTATTTATTATTATAGTCATGAAAACATTTTTAAGAACTATGTAAGTCTTATCTCTCAAACCTTTATGGTTTGAGAGATAGTCAAAACTAAAGTTCCCTCTTCCTGTTCCTGTCTGTTTTAGCCAAGTCTGCCATCTAGCTGACAGACTTGGATTCTGGTCCTCAGACCAGCTGGCGGCTCTTCAGCAGAGCCGAGATCACGATCTTTAAAAAGAACTACTTCACTGGAATGGTCTTCAAAGTGTGCTTGCAAACCAGGCATACTTTGTAGACAGTTCCAGTGAAGTAGATCTTTTTAAAGATCATGATCTCGGCTCTGCAGAAGAGCCGCTGGCCGGTCTGAGGACCAGAATCCAAATCTGTCAGCTAGAGCGCTGACGTCACGGAGGGGGTAACTTTAGTTTCGAATATGGTTTGAGAAATAAGACTTACATAGTTATTAATATTTTTAATGCCTATAATAATAAATAACGTTTAAACTAGGTATTATTATCCCTTTAAAGAAATTCTGAGCCATTTATTCCAATTTCTAATTCCCATTAACAATGAAAGTACAGCTTTGCTCCCTGACCTTCTTTATTTTGATGTCTTAGGAGCAGAGGATCCTGTAACCCAGCTGTAGATGCCAATGCTATTCTTGGGCATGTAAGCCAAGTCATAGTAAAGGAAGTTACTACAGTTTGTTGTGGTTTTCCTTTGTCTGTTGGTTTAACAAACACTGAATTCCTGGAAAGAGGGGCAAACACTGGCATGTAAAGCTGGAAATAACATGGACACGTCTGTAGCCAATTATAAAGCACAGATGAGGTCAGTAGGACACGCTGTTAAAATGTGTACAATTATTAGTCACATTAACCCCTAGAGGATCAGAGGGGTTTAAAGGAGAACGATTAAAAGTCAATTTAGATCAGTCACTCAGCCATTTGAGGGTGCCAGTCTCTGCTCTTTTTCTATTAATATTTTCACAACATGTGAATGTTGTGTTTCAAATGAATTGTGTAATTATACACAGTATGCTATTTTATGGTCTTTTGTGTGTGACACCTAGAACCGTATTATGAATTTGCACCATTCATTATGCCCTTGACAAATGACCTATAAAATGTTAGGTGTGCCCTTGAAAATTCCAGTCTGCAGTCTCCATGGGTGTGTAAGAACTGCTACACTAGACTGTAAATGAGCTTACACACATAAACACACACAGACACACACAAACACTCTGACACATATACATATTCACACAAATATACACACACACACTCTCACACACATACACACTCTCACACACAAACACATACTCACACCATATCCTCTGACACACATACACATACTCCCACACATACACACACACAAACACTCACACACATACACATACATGCACGCACATACAGAAAAAGCACACTGATACACACACACACACACATATATATATATCACTGACACACCTACACACATGCACATAGATACACACAAACAATCATAAACACACATATACACAAACATGCACACATGAACACACATATGCACAAAGATACACACATACTCACACAAACACATATATACTCACACACATACTGTATATATACACACACTTAAATGCACATACACAAGATGCACACATTCACATACAGACACACACACACATACACACTCACACTTGCACATACGTGCATAAAGATGCACACATACATGTATTTACACACATTCACACACATACTGTATATACACACACATAAAGGGACCTACTCACAAAAGAAAATGGTGACAATTCTGGTGCAAGCCAACTACACCATAAGAAACAGGCATTAGCATTCCGCTCTTGGTGCCTGTGACCCAGTGTACTCTTGGTGAATTGTAATTCGCCTCAGGAAGTGAGGAAAGGACCTGTGTACTAGTTGGGCATTCCCATTTATTTCTTTATCGCCTTAAAGGTGCCAGTTCCCCAAAATAAGATCTGTTCTAGCAGCGTAATGATGAACTGGGCAGAAATGAAGTGGGAGAACAGGTAAACAACTGAATATTTTGAGCAGGTTTAGGTATCAGGGGTATTCAGCCTCAGACTCTTTAACTTTTGTTGACAGGAGATGCTGGTAGGAGATGATGCAGAGGATGCTAGGAAGGGATGATGCAGGTGATGCTGGGAAGGGATGATGCAGGGGATGCTGGTAGGAGATGATGCAGTTGATGCTGGGAAGGGATGATGCAGGGGATGCTGGTAGGAGATGATGCAGGGGATGCTGGTAGGAGATGATGCAGTTGATGCTGGGAAGGGATGATGCAGGTGATGCTGGGAAGGGATGATGCAGGGGATGCTGGTAGGAGATGATGCAGTTGATGCTGGGAAGGGATGATGCAGGGGATGCTGGTAGGAGATGATGCAGGGGATGCTGGTAGGAGATGATGAAGGAGATGCTGGTCAGGAATAATGCAGGAGATGCTGAGAGGATGATGTAGAGGATGCTAGTAGGGGATAATGCAGGGGATGCTGGGAAGGGATAATGCAGGGGATGCTGGGAAGGGATGATGTAGAGGATGCTAGTAGGGGATAATGCAGGGGATGCTGGGAAGGGATAATGCAGGGGATGCTGGGGAGGGATGATGCAGGGGATGCTGGGAAGGGATGATAGGAGTAGTAGTCTATGCACTGGTGAAGTGTACAAATTACGCATCCCTTTTTTATCTGATGCTGTCTCCCTATATTATCACCCAATAATGAGCATATGGAATATAATTAATGATACTTGTATTCTGGTGTATGCTTTTATCTTCTGTACAGAATCTCTTAACAGGGTGATCCAGATAACTGTCCAGGGGTGTGGAAATTAAAAATAAAAAACTACTTGTCCAAGGGACTAAAATGGGAGCCCAGTCTACTTGTCCCACATGACAATCTACTTGTCCTAAACAGGCAAGTTTATGTATGTAACAGTGCATGGATTAACCCCTTGTAACACAGCTGTATTTAACCCAATGTATGTATTAACTCATTTATGAAAGAACTGTATGCAACCCAGTGTGTGGCTTAAACCCTTGTATGCAGCTCTGCTGCTGCCTCAGTTAAGGGTCATTAAGGGTACTTTAAACCAGTAATGGGCCACCTCGGGCCCACCAGCTGTAGAGGACTACAATTCCCATTGTCCCTGACAAGCCCACAGATGGCCTGGTATGATGAAAATTGGAGCCCTCCAAAAAACGGCTGGCCTCATATTGCCCAAACCTCCTTTACACTGCTGACTAACACAGCTGTAGACTGTTGGAATATTATGATATGGTCACAACCAACAAGAGGGTCGTGGTTCATATAATGGAGATATCTATCACTAAAGGAGTCTGTAGACCGCTTGAATCATATTAAGACAGCTCTCTCTCATTAAGAGTTTTTGCAGACTGTTGGAATCCTATAACGAAGGCTCCCATCTAAGGAGTCTAAATAATTGAGACCAAATGATCAGGTCCCTACCTATAAGGTGTGCAACAGACAACAGGGGTCTTATGGTGGGGGCAGTCCCACTGAGATCTCATAATGAGGTAGCAGCAGACAGCTGCCATTCCAGAGGAACAGTTCTCCTGGTCAGTAACATGAGAGAAAATTGCTGGCAGTCAAAAGTTTCCCAGCGCCAACAGAACATCTTGTAAAACTAACTTAGACATTTTATTGTTATTATTCTTTATTTAAAGATGCATTTGCACTGCAAACAGACGTCAGTCAACCACATCAGGGTGTCCTAGTTCAATCCTCAAATGTTAACATCAGGCCATGATTTATTAATTTCTCTGACTTGAGCACAAGTCAAAATGAACAAGTTACTCCCATGTCCTTCGTTACTCAAGAATATTCTTAAATCCTGGCATGTTGCTAGTCCTCGTATAACGAACTTGAACACCTCTGCACTACAATTAATCATATAATTAGATAACGATAACATGTTGGGAAACTTGAAGCACATTAACTATCTAATAACAAGTAAATACAATATGGGTTTCCAGTATAGTTTTAAAACCACCATGCACAACGGGTCGGGATCCATCAGCATAACACAAGACTGGAACAGTCTTTATCTTTAAAGTGATGGTGTCTGACAGTGAGTGTGTCATGGGGGGGTCGTCATCACTTACTATGGTATCTGTAAACATCTTGGGGTCATTACAATCGGGGTGACTTAGTGTATTCTGCCTGTCACTCACGTGTGTCCACAACTGTCAATAGTCACAAGCTTGTAATAAAGCTTCAAGCTGATGGGGCATCCATACTGCGTCTCTAGTCTGTCTGCAGAGGACAGAGCGGCTGGAGGTTGGTGCGGGTGATGCTGACTGCTGTAGGTGCTGAGAAGATGATACCAGGCTTCGAAACATGATGGCAACGTCACCTCAACAGCAGCAGGACATAAACACAGCATGTCATTGCCGCGACTATGAATACATCATCGGTGCGAGACAAAGGCATCACAGTGTCACCATGGAGACAGTGGGCCTGGTGTGCACCATGGGCAGGGGGAACAAAGGCTGGAGAGTCAGTGAGAAGCAAAGCCATCCAGAACACTGACCAGCGCTCATCCACTATGCCTCTGGCTTTTGGTCTGGCTCTGCTTGCCTGAAGCAGGGCTAAATGTGATAAAAATGTATCTGCCCGGCGCCCAGAACTACATGTCCCGGGCGTCAGGCGATATAAATTCCACAGCCCTGCTGTTATCATTACTACTGAACTTATTTCCATCTCCATTGTCCCCCATCTTTGATCCTATCCTATCTACTTATTTGGGTTGTCACTGTTTAATGGGACATACTCTAAGACTGACACAGGTTTCTAAGACCTTAGTTTTGGTTTCCTGTCCCAGAATCCCAACATTTGTTCCAGTTTTTAAACTGAAATTTCCAAGTTCCGTGGGTTTGTTGTATGGTGCACTCTGTGCTTGTACTTAAAGGGTTAGTAATGGCATATATAAATAAAAAGTATTATTGTAGATATTGAAAAAATAAATCCATCGATGCCAGTCAGATCTCTCAGACCTTTATGGTTTGAGATATATAACGTTTTAAAGTCCCCCCCACCTCCCGTTTCCCTGATGTCAGCAGTAAAGCTGACAGAAGGAGATTCGTGTCAGCCGGCTCGAGGCAGCTCTTCAGCAGAGCAGCAATAGCTCTATCATGTAGAAAGAAATACTTCAATGGAACGGTCTACAAAGTGTGCTTGAAAACCAGGCACACTTTGTAGACCGTTCCATTGAAGTATTTCTTTCTATATAGCTCTATCTCAGCTCTGTTGAGGAGCCGCCTGCCTGTCCCTGGACCAGGATCTTCTTCTGTCAGCTAGATGCTGACGTCAGTGAAAGGGGAGGGAGAGACCAGACTGGCATCGATGGATTTGTTTTTTCAATATCTACAACAATACTTTTTATTTATATACTAGCTGAAGAGCCCGTTACGTGGGCCACAGTGCCACTGCCAGCCGGTCACGGGGCAGTCATGTGCAGTAGAGACTGCCCGCGTCGCGGCTGATACAGAGCTGGACGCTCCAGCTTCCAGCTCTGTATCAGCCGTGGCGCGGGCAGTCTCTACTGCGCATGACTGTGTCGTTACACACGTTTTAGTGATGTATTATATAGGATATGCCATTACTAACCCTTTAATGGCTAAATAGGCTAGGATCTTCCCATCCTATCTTTAACCCTTTGTGTGCCAGAGAGGTATCCAACACATTGCGGTTAAATCTGTGATTTCCAAACCTGTCTTCAAGCCCTCCAACAACAGTGCAAGGTGTTCAGGATCTCCTCAAACGGGCACAGGTTGACCAGTCAGTGGTTCAGCCATTCCAACTCTCTGACAGACAGGCAGCCAATTGAGCATGCTGCACTAGGGACAATCTAGATGAGTGGATCAACCAACTGCCCAATAGGCAGCTAATAAAACTGCCACTCATGAATGCTGGAGGTCTCCCAGCACTTTGATTCGAAGTGAGACTGTCACTTTTAATAAATAAAGCTGAACATCTCATCAACTGCTGTTTGAAATAAACATTGGCTAAAGTAAGTAAAGGTTATTTTGAAAGCTCTTTCGAAAACCACCTATTTGATATAAAGTAAGTGTTCCATTTTAACATAGTAGATAAGGCTGAAAAAAGACATGCGTCCATCAAGTCCAGCCCATGCCAATAACACTCCTGTTGATCCAGAGGAAGGCAACAAAAAAGCCCTCTGGAGCAATTTCCAGTGTAGGTGTGTGTGTGAGTGTGTGTGTGTGTCAAATCGTTCCCCGGCTCAATATCCTATTTGCTTTGAAGCCATCTGTCATAACTGTCAATATTGTTCTGTGCTAGATAGGCATCCATTGCTTTTTTGAATGCAGTTACATTATCTACAAGCACAACATCCCGAGGCAAAGAATTCCATAGCCTTACCGCCCTTACTGTAAAGAATCCCTGCCTGTGTTTTAGTCGAAAGCGCCTTTCCTCAAGTCTTAATGGATGACCTCTTGTTCTTAGCTCAGCTCTTTGCATAAATAATTCATTGGATAGTTCTTTGTATTGACCTTGAATGTATTTGTAAATGGTAATCATATCACCCCTTAGACGTCTCTTTTCTAATGTAAACAAACCCAGTTTGGCTAGTCTCTCTTTGTAACTCAGATCCTCCAATCCCTTTATCAGTTTTGTTGCACGTCTCTGCACCTTTTCCAGTTCAGCAATGTCTTTTTTTAGAACAGGCGCCCAAAATTGTACTCCATATTCTAGATGAGGCCTAACCAAGGATTTATACAGAGGTAGGATAATATTAGCATCCCTTGCTTCTACACCTCTTTTTATGCAGGCTAGTACTCTATTTGCTCTTGCAGCAGCTGAGTGACTGTGCACACTGCTGTGAAGACTATTGTCTATCAGTACACCTAAATCTTTCTCTAATGAGGATTTCCCAAGTTGTTTCCCATTTAGAGTATATGTAGCAAGTTTGTTTCTACAACCCAAATGCATAACCTTACATTTATCTACATTAAATGACATCTGCCACTTTTCTGCCCATTCACTTAGTTTATCTAAATCCTTCTGTAGGGAAAAAACATCGAGCTCTGTATGTATTTCCTTACATAGCTTAGTGTCATCAGCAAAGATTGAGATGCTACTTTCAATTCCCACTTCTAGATCATTAATAAACAAATTAAAAAGCATTGGGCCCAGGACTGAACCCTGCGGCACCCCACTTATAACCCTAGACCAATTTGAAAAAGTTCCATTTACAACAACTCTCTGCCATCTATCATTTAACCAGTTCTCAATCCATGTACAAATAACACCACCCAAACCGAAGCCTTTTAATTTATGCAGTAACCTGTTGTGAGGCACTGTGTCAAAGGCTTTTGCAAAATCCAAGTATACTACATCAACAGCAATTCCCCTGTCCAAATTACTACTCACTCTTTCATAAAATGCAAGTAAATTAGTCTGACATGATCTGTTCTTCATGAAACCATGCTGATTCCTACTAATGATATTGTTTGTCTTCACATAGTTCTGAATACTGTCAGTTAATAACCCTTCTAGTATCTTACCCACTATGGAAGTCAAGCTCACAGGTCTATAATTTCCTGGTTTGGATCTTGCTTCCTTTTTAAACAACGGAACTACATCAGCTTTCCTCCAATCACAGGGCACTATGCCTGATGAAAGCGAATCAATAAATATTAAGTATAATGGTTTTGCTATTACTGAACTAAGTTCCTTAAGTACCCTTGGGTGTATACTGTCCGGTCCAGGCGCTTTATTCACTATAACCCTTTCCAGTCTCTTTTGGACCTTGTCCTCAGTAAACCATGTAGATGTTGGAGGAAATTCCATGGTTTTGTCTGTTTGCCCACAGCTTGTCATTTCTGCTTCCTTTGTATATACTGAAGCAAAGAACGTATTTAGGGTGTCAGCCATAGCTTTATCCTCACTAATCAATTCACCTGTTTCAGTCTTAAGAGGACCAATATCAACCTTAACTTTTTTGTTATTAATATACTTTTTTAAATGAATGGGATTATTTATGTGTCCATCATTGTGCAATTAGTCTGCTCTGGAATAGCGCCAACTTGCTTTTATTATAATGGTTCATTGACCCATATTAATAAAAGCAAACTTGAGTTATTCTGGAGTAAACAAACTGCAACATAGGGGAGAAAATAAAAATTCCTAAATTCCCATGCACTTGAATAGAGTATTTTAACCCCTTGAACCCCGGAGACAAGGTGTAAATTGGAGGACAAAGCGGCGTAAGGATTTATACAGAGCATCAAGTTTTTCAAGATGGATTTGCAGCGCAGAAGCATATACTACACCCCCATAGTCTAAGACTGGCATTAAAGGGATAGTAATGTTTCATAATAAAAGCAGCTCTAATTAATCATCATAGTATTTGTACTTTGGAGAGTGTTGTTTCAATTCTGTCAGAGTTGTAGTTCAAGAGTAATTCAATGACAAAGTATCCCCCTCCCGCCCCTTTTACTGATGTAACACTGTTCAGCCAGATCAGAAGGGAGGTGCCCAGGTAGACTGCAGAGATGGACAATCTTCAATTAAGATAAGGGAAAAACCTGAAAGACTTGTCAAGGGGGTCAGGGGTTTCATTGTTCTCATAAGAAGAAGATTGTCTCCTTCTGTTATCTGTCTGGTCTATGGACTGCATTCCACATCTGAGAAGAGATGGCTTATACTAGGTAAAAGGGGCGGGAGGGGAAACTTTGCTTGTGAATATCTCTCAAACCATAAAGGTTTGAGAGATAAGACATATCGTTCTTCACGTTTTTTTAATGCCTACCAAATAAAATGAAGATAAAACGAAGTATTACTATCCCTTTAAAGGGGTGGTAATGTCCAATGATAATTTTATGCTGTGTTGCAGATTTTAAAGAAAATAAATTATGTGGAGAAAATCCCATCTCTCAAACCTTTATGGTTTGAGAGATATTCGCCGCTAAAGTTCCCCCTCCCTCCCCTTCTCCTGACATCAGCGCTCTATTGACAGCAGGAAATCCCGGTCCTGGGACCAACTGGTGGCTCTTCAGCAGAGCTGAAATAGAGATCTTTAAAAAGAATTGCTTCATTGGAGCGGTCTACAACGTGTGCCTGGTTTGCAAGCACACTTTGTAGACCATTCCAATGAAGTAGTTCTTTTTAAAGATCACTATTTCGGCTCTGCTGAAGAGCCTCCTCGAATCGGCCGACATGGATCTCCTTCTGTCAGCTTTAAAGCTAACATGAGGGAGGGGGGAAGTTTAGCGGCAAATATCTCTCAAACCATAGAGGTTTGAGAGATGGGATTTGCTCCACATAATTTATTTTTTTTTAATGTACAACACAGCATAAAATTATCATTGGACATTACAAACCCTTGAACATCTGTTGAACGATACATTTCCTTACCAGGGGACTTAAAGAGATAGTAATACTTAAAATGAAAAAAACAAATATGTTGTATAGTTTATCCCCTGAGTAAAACAAGGATACCCCCACTGCTGAAAAGTGTTTAATTCAAAAGTTATTGCAGCTCAAAGTTACAGTATCACAGTGGCCTGAAGTTGTACAGTGGTGCTGTTGCAGCATCATCCTATGGACAGCCATGGTCATATGACCATAAATCTCCATAGGATGGCATAGCAACAGCACCACTGTATAATTTCAGCCCACTGTGATTCTGCACCTAAAAAGAAATCAACTTTGAGCTGTAATAACTTTTGAATAAAATATTTTTCAGTAGTGGGAGTACCCTTGTTTTTCTCAGGAGGATAAACTCTACTATATATTTATTTTTACATGTTAAGTATTACTATCTCTTTAAACAGGAGTTGTTTCTAAACATCACCTATGTTAAGATAAAGTTTGGATATTAATATATCAATATGAAGGCCAAAAGTGAGGTTGGGGTCAAACCACATACCAAGATATTTGTAGGAGTCTTTGTGGTCCAAGTTAGACTTAGTTTCAATGTTAGATGGGTATTGCGGAGTTTAAAGGAGCAGTAAACTTTTTTTTATGAAAAAATATATACTGTAGGGATTTTCCTATTGAGTAAAATAAGGGTACTCTCACTGCGGAGAGATTTATATTTCCAGAGTTATTACAGTTTAAAACCATGTTTTTTTACATTAGCAGTGCCCTCTAGTGGTCAAATTCTAATTAGATTTCCTGTTAGATTCTAATGGAGAGGAAAGTCAGAAAAGTCAGAGACATGCAGTTCTCCATAGAATGTGATAGAAACTGCCTGTCACTTCCTGTCAGTTAGAACTATCAGGAAGTAAACACAGTAAATTCACTTCCTGATTATTTAAACTGCTATAATTTTTTAATAAAACATCTGACAGCGATGGGAGTGACCTTGTTTTATTCAGCAGGAAATGCTCTATAAAACATGTTTTCCTAAAAATAAAGTTTACTGCTCCTTTAAGTAGGTTGTGCTTTGTACCAAATACCATTGTCACCAATTTGTCCTTCAATCAAATTCAGAGAAATCCTCCTGTAACACTGCCTCAGGTTGGGATACATTTGGATCTTCAGGCTAGATTATATTGTCATCTGAATACATATGTACAGAAGATGCTTTCCAAACCGTGGGCAGATCATTTATAAATAGAGAAAATAGAAGGGGCCAAGAATGGAGTCTTGGGTGTCATGTCCCCCCGGGTTTTCTATATCTCATGCCAGATATTCTTTTTGCCCCTGTGCGCTTTTACTTCACCTTGTTGCATGACGCTCTTTCGTGAGCCTTTATCAATCGCCGGCAATTTGTGTCGGTCCGAGATCAAAGCATTCCTGTTGTGACCTAGTTCCTTGAGTACTTGTTTCCTGTGTATGACATGGCTTTCCCTTGACTTAGTTCTTGTCTCCTGATTTGGGTTGTTATGCTGTGTTGTTTTGACCTCCGCTTCTTTATTTGACTCCTCTGTTGCCTGCTGATTGTGTACTGCTTTGCTTGACTGGTTATGACCTTGGCCTGCCCGGCTATTCTTCTGTCTCATCCCTGGTACCTTCTCTGCCTGCTTGTTACCAACTTGGCTTATCGCCTACTCTTCCTCTGACTCCGAAGTCTTCTGTGTTCACTGTGCTGTTGACCACTTTTGTCGAGTTCGACTTCTTCAACCTCCTGTCGGGTTCGACCTTTGTAACCCTTCAAGTCTACACCTGGCTGTTCCTACACTACAACAGAGACAACTGTACTGCTGGTAAGTTACATACATTGATTCCAGACTCGGTGTCTAGGGTTGTCATCCTTTTATTTGGCTTTACAGCCAGCTACTCTAACACGGCCTAGACCACAGCAAGGCTTCCCTAGAACAGCCCTCACTAGCTAGCCATACTCCCCAGCCAGCGCACTCTACTATCTGGCTCACTGAGGCCTACTGAGCAGTATTTCCTCTTTTTTTGTCTGTTGTGTTTGTGTATATATTTATATATTAATTGACGTCTGTATTCCATTTGTGGGGATCCCACTCTGCAAAGCTTTACCCAGGCATCTTACATTGGGCTCACCTAGTCTTATCATAACATTGGGGAACACCGATTGTTACTTCGAGCGGAATGGAAATATTGTCGCCAATAGACACATGTTGCGTTGTGTCTGATAAATAGGATCAGAACCAGTTTAGAGAATGATTACCCAATCCTGAAATGATTACCCAATCCTGAACTTTTGAGTTTACTTATCAGAATATTATGCTTAACTGTATCAAAGGCCTTTTGCAAAATCTGGGAAAATAGATGATTATTGATATTCTGCCATGGAACTTTTATACAAAAGTCTCCCTGGATTTTTTTTTGAAATTTTGATAATTATGTTCTCTAGCTCATTGTTTTTCCTTTTCTTTTTTTTTTTTTGTACTTTTCCCATCTTTTTGAAGCATTATTTTCACAGAAGTATCAATGATCCTTGCCATTTTGTTTATTTAACCATTTGAGTACCAGAGGGGTACGCAACGCATTAACACTTATCACATACAGTAAACATAATCAAAAGTAAGAGATGAGAATCAATAACTTTGGTTAAAAGCTTTGGAGACGTATCTAGGACGCACGGAGTTAAAGGAAAAGTTATTGGGGGAATCAAAGTGGCTCACTCTCTGAGCCAAGACATTAGATTAGCTTTTGCTTCACGTTTAGGTTTGTACGAGAGAGTATGATCCCTTTAGTGCTTACCGGCGCACACAATCCACTAAGACTTTAATGCCAGCAAGTCTCAAACTGCTTCCATAATTTCATCTGAGCTTTTTTTTTTAACCCTTTAAGGACCAAAGGATGTACAGTGCATTGTTTTGTAAACAATGGTCTGTAACCCCTTAAGGCTGGCCGATCGTTCGTGCAGCTCTCACTTAAGGACCACGGACCATTTTTTTTTTTTTTTTTTTACTTCCGCATCCGGTTCAGGGCTTCCCATACAGCATGCAGCCTAGTGGGGAGCCCTGAATTCCATGACGGTCCTGGCACGTCATGGGCCCTTGACACAAATCTACCCATGACTTGCCAGGACCGTCAGAGGTCGTTAAGGGGTTAACGACCTGCCGCGCACTCACAGTCGGCCGGCACTAAAACACCACGGACAATTTTTTTTATTTTTAATGCGATCCGGTTCACGGCTTCCCTGATGACAGCATGCCGCGCAGGGAACCCTGAAATCCATGACGGTCCTGGCACATCATGGGTTCTTATCGCATGTTGGACCTGTGACATGCCAGGACTGTCATGGGTCCTTAAGGGGTTAAAGGGTTAACATATATTGTATAACAAGGAACAGAGTAACAAAACGCCCCCAAAACTCCCATACAATCCCACACTGCCTTCATCTTGGCACAAGTGCTGTTAAAGGGACAGTAATGTCCCATATAAAAGGCTTAGAGTTTTGTAGAGGTCCAAAAAATAAACTATATGCCACAAATCCTCTCTCTCAAACCACTATGGTTTGAGAGATATAGTTTCCCTTACCCTTCTCCTGATGCCAACTGTAAAGCTGACAGCAGGAGATTCAAGTCGGTTGACTCGAGGAGGCTCTTCAGCAGAGCCTAAATTGCATTATTTAAAAAGAATTACTTCATTGGAACGGTCTACAAGGTGTGCTTGCAAACCAGGCACATTTTGCTGACCTTTCCAGTGAAGTAATTATTAATGCGATTTTGGCTCTGCGGCAGAGCCGTCAGCCTGGTCCCAGGAACGGAATCTGCTTCTGTCAGTAGAGTGCTGACGTCAGGAGAAGGGGAGGGAGGGGGTAACTTTCAGTGCAAATATCTCTCAAACCATAAAGGTTTGAGAGATAGGATTTGTGGCATATAGTTTATTTTTTGAACCTCTACAAAACTCTACGGATTTTTTGTGGGACATTACTGACCCTTTAAGGGGAAACTATCTGGTATGAAATGGTTTGTTCATTGGTGTTAGGCTAATAAATAGATTATAGTGCCTATTTTGGTATTAGTACATCCTCCTACTTTGGTAATTTATTGTATTTTGTTATTTGTAATGCTTTGGAGAGGTTTCTAGGATTCTAGAACTCTGGAATCTGTCTCTATGGACACAATGTTCAAAAAGTCATCATAATCAAAATGGCGTCACATCTTGAGTTAGTAGTAAAAGAAGGACAGTATTTTCAGAAGTAAATATGTCACGTTTGAAAATGTTTTAACCAGTTTAAAATGGAAATATGATAATCTTGATGAATGTTGCCCTAAACCCTTTGAGTGCCAGAGGGGTATGGAACGCATTGCAAATGAGTTCCTTACCCCTCTGGCACTCAACGGGTTAAAAATTCTGCCATTAAAAATGTCTTTCATTTTGTCATTTTTAACATTTTCAAAGAAATAAAGGCTTTTTTTTACCATTTAACACCATACTACTGCTTCTCGCTCCCGTCTGCTAATAGCACTTTCATTTGTATTCTCCAAGTCTAGACCATTTTTATTTTGTCTGGAAAGATGTCAAAAATAAGACAAACAAGTGACGGCTAAAAGAATAATTTTTTTTTTCTGAAAATACCTTACAACAGGACAGTATATTAAGCTACTCCGACTTTTAAGACTGCTTTTCCCCTTTGATGGAGATGGTGGAATTATATGCAAGAAATGACAGTCGGACATCAGGCTGTATGTTCAAAAGAAAAGCGCAGAAGTTCTGGGGCAAACCGTTTGCACTATGGGAGGATCTAAAAATTACAAAGGATTTAAATGGAGATTTTAATCTCTTGAATGCTAGAGAGGTCCCGGAGACTTTTCTAGCATTCAAGGGGTTAAACGTTCCATTTATATAATTGGAATTTTTATTTGTCCTCTATAGTACAATTGGTTTGCTCCAGAATTGCAGCTCTATAGCTCAGGAGTAGCCATCTCTGATCTTCCCAGAACTGCTAACAGTACATGTTATCACTATATCCCAGGTAGATCACAGGTGAACCAATTAACCATCTGAGTGCCAGAGGGGTTCACAACACATTGGTGAGAAATGTGTCGTGTACACCTCTGGCACTCAAAGGGTTAAACTGACTGAGCCAATAATTAGCCCATCCGTGCACCAGCTGGGAGATCCTGGTAACACGTACTGTTGGTAGCTCTTGAGGGTTCACTATTGAAATGTCGCCCTTTATGTGGCGACCAGCAAAAGGGCAACATCATAATGTCGCCTGAATGAAAGGGCGACATTCTGATGTTTCATGCTTAATGATCTCTTTTTCATGCTGGTCGCCACATAGAGGGCGACATGCTTCATTGCTGTCCATCCCGTCATCTTATTACTGTTTGCAGAACAGCTTCTCCCTACTTCACCTCCACATACCTCATAATGGTGTTCTGTACATTTAAAGGGGATCTATCACCCCTAAACAGGCTTGTCTTAATATGTAGTTTACATAGAGAATATTTGTAAAATTGCATTAATTTTTTTGTTTAGCTCGTTATTTGGCAGAAATCTAAGCAATAAATACTGCCCTGAGCCCTACTTCCAGACAGACTAGGTTACCTGCTCTTTACCGGAGTCCGTAACTCTCCCACTGCTCTCCTCCCTCTATCCAGCCTCCTCCAATGACAGAGGCTTTCTGTCTGTAAGCTGGAGACATCTCGTTGGCTAGAGATCGCTCCATCTTACAGGCACAAAGCCTCCCTCATTGGAGGAGGCTGGATAGAGGGAGGAGAACAGAGGGAGAGTGACGGACTCCGGTAAAGAGCAGGTAACCTAGTCTGTCCGGAAGTAGGGCTCAGGGCAGTATTTATTGCTTAGATTTCTGCCAAATAACGAGCTAAACAAAAAAATGTATGCAATATTACAAATATTCGCTATATAAACTACATAATAAGACAAACTTGTCCCCTTTAAGTGTGCCCACACCTCCCCTGCATTTTCTCCTGTACACCATTTACACCTCCTACCCTTACCCTTTACACATCATAGTCAAATGCTCTATTCCTGCCAGTTCAATTCCGTTATTCAAAACCTCTAAAAGACAGAGAGCTTTGTAATGGGCCCTCCCATTTCTGCGATGCCCTGGGTACAGGAAAAGTGCAGAAATCTGGGGCAAACCATTTGCCTTATGGGTAGATCTAAATATTCCCATTGATTTAAATGGGGATTTTAACCCCTTGAATGCTGGAGAGGTCTCCAATGTATTGCTTGGGAATTTTTAATTCTTCCCCTATAGTGCAAATGGTTTGCCCCAGAACGACTCCACTTTTCTTTTGAACATGCTATACGGCGCTATTAGAATTGACGGATCTCGGTGTAAGAACTTTTTCAGGCTGATAATAGACAATTTCAGTTACCATGACTTTTTGAACATCTCTCCCTAAATGTAACAAATAAAGCAAGATGCAAAAAGTTCCCATAGAAGTGACCCCCGTTATACCTGAGTAACCATAGCAACTTTAGAAGCATATTCAGTCAATTGTGTTAGAAACCGAACACAGAGACAGGAGTTCAATGGTGATCCAAGGACAGCAGAAAAGTTACAAGAAGAAGGGATTTTAAGGCTAGAACTCAACCCCCTGCAAATGTGGATGCGTAACCCTTTATGGCAATGCATTGCATAACTCTCTGGAGATCTCTTTAAAGGGATAGTGAGGTCACATATTAACGAAACTGTATTTTGAAGGCATTACAAAATTAAACTAAATGCCACTAGTCCCATCTCTCAAACCTTTATGGTGTGAGAGATATTCGGGACAAAAGATCCCCCCTTCCTCCCATTTCCCTGACATCAGCGCTCAAGCTGACTGCAGGGGAATCCGGTCCCGAGACCGGCAGTGGCTCTTCAGCAGAGTCGAGATCTCGTTATTGAGACAGAAATCCTTCGCTGGAACGGTCTACAAAGTGTGCTTGCAAACCAAGCACACTTTGTAGACCATTCCAGTGAAGAATTTCCATCTCAATAACGAGATCTCGGCTCTGCTGAAGAGCCTATGCTTGTCCAGGGACCGGATCGCTTGATCGCTGATGACAGGGAAAGGGGAGGGAGTGGGGAACTTTGGTCCTGAATATCTCTCAAACCATAAAGGTTTGAGAAATGGGACTGGGGGCATTTAGTTTAATTTTGTAATGCCTTCAAAATACAGTTTCGTTAATATGTGACTATACTATCCCTTTAATGCATACCAGGGCACAAATGCCTTCATTGTTAAAGGGATAGCAATGCTTATTGACCATTTATAACAGCGAACGGACTGAAGAGGCAGTACCCAGTGAAACAATAGCTGGAAGAAGGTCAGACCCCTCCAACAAGGGATGTAGGAGCAAGAAGCTGGGGAGCGGTGCTGTTGTCCACTGCTGGGGTGCGGTGATTGTCTAAAGGGAATCGTACTGTGGCCTAGCCGTGTAAAGGTGCTAGCCGAGAAACTAGATTGGCCCCTTCCAGTTGAGCCAAAGGAGACCCCGGATAACCCCCTCTAGACAAACTACACTACCCTGATCGCCAGGGAGGAAAAAACTCCAACAGGAACAAGCAAGGTAGTCCCTCAGACCTATGCGGGAATTCTGGAATCTTCGGAGCAGATACGGAGACAGATGAAATAAGACATCCAAGCCGGGTCATACACGGGTGGTCTCAGAACAGGTACCAATTCAGGAAACAGAAGGGGTGTCAGTAGCCAGGCCGGGTCATACACAGATGGTCTCAGTGCAGGTACCAATTCAGGAAACAGAAGCGGTGTCAGTAGCCAGGCCATGTCATACACAGGTGGTCTCAGTGCAGGTACCAATTCAGGAAACAGAAGGGGTGTCAGTAGCCAGGCCGGGTCATACACAGATGGTCTCAGTGCAGGTACCAATTCAGGAAACAGAAGAGGTGTCAGTAGCCAGGCCATGTCATACACAGGTGGTCTCAGTGCAGGTACCAATTCAGGAAACAGAAGGGGTGTCAGTAGCCAGGCCGGGTCATACACAGGTGGTCTCAGTGCAGGTACCAATTCAGGAAACAGAAGGGTGTCAGTAGCCAGGCCATGTCATACACAGGTGGTCTCAGAGCAGGTACCAATTCAGGAAACAGAAGGGGTGTCAGTAGCCAGGCCGGGTCATACACAGGTGGTCTCAGTGCAGGTACCAATTCAGGAAACAGAAGGGGTGTCAGTAGCCAGGCCATGTCATACACAGGTGGTCTCAGAGCAGGTACCAATTCAGGAAACAGAAGGGGTGTCAGTAGCCAGGCCGGGTCATACACAGGTGGTCTCAGTGCAGGTACCAATTCAGGAAACAGAAGGGGTGTCAATAGCCAGGCCGTGACATACCTGCTCAGAGCAGGTACCAGTTCAGGTAACAGAAGGCAGGCCAGGACATACACAGAGGCAAGGAGCAGATCAAAATCAGCAGGCAACAATAGGATCAAGGATAGTCAGGTCACATACAGAGAAGGCAATACAGCAGGAACTAGCTCAGACTCGGGCACAAAGAGCAACCACCTCTTATAGCCAAACCCGGAAGTACAGGGATGGCATGTCTAGCAACGTGGATCACCTGATCTGATGCTGGGTATGACATGCCATCCGACGGAGCCTGAAAACAGAAAGAGCCGTGGACCGAAGTGGCAGGAGGCAAGGACGTGACACCTGTGCCTTGTTCATCCCTCTTCTACTCAAAGACAGATATAGCTTCATTCACAATCCATCCTAGAAGAGCCCAACATGCAGGTGAATAAAGAGAAGTCTCTGTCTTCTCACAGACTTTTTCTTATCACTTCTGCTCGTTTCTCCTTCTCATGTCTGTCATCCCCTCTCCTACATGTTCAGCCTTCAACTATGTCTGCCTTCCATCTGTCACAAGAATCAGGGCCCATATGCACAACTCTAGATCACTTGTGAGGTAAACTACCCTTGACTGTGGGTGTATGTATAAATATATATATATATATACAAGCAATGTGAGGCTGCTGTTGGCTGTCTGTTTGCGTTTTTGTGTATTTGTTGTTTCTAATTCATCATATATGTGTATGTATTGCAAGGCCTGTGCAGCTCATCTGCACAGACTTACAAAATTTAAGTTTAAAAAATACAATTTACAGAAGTACCCTTGCAATAAATACATACACCTACAAATACACAGATGGGCAACACCATCCACACCCTACTAGTACTTAACCCTTTATGGACTCATGAAGTACCAAGACGGTCATGGGTAAACTTCCTTTAAGGACCAGCTAAACGCCGCTCTGGGAACCCAGAATCCAAAGCAGCACAAAAAAAAATGCCCCGTGGTCCTTAACAGTCATTAAGGGGTTAATGTTGAAAAAGCTATATAGTGTACATCTAGTGTAAGAGCCCATGCTACAATGTATGTCCGATGCAGTCATGCGCAGTAGAGACTGCTCGAAAGCACAGAATGCTCCCAGCACAGAACTCCCAGCATTCCGTGCGTTGGGGCAGTCTCTACTGAGCATGACGGCATCAGACAAACATCCTAGCGTTTTATTATATAGGATGTACCCTGTACAGTAAACAGGGGCAATCCCACAGATTAGAGGTGTTTCATTCAGCTGTTCAAACTTGTATTTTTTTAACCCTTTGCCTACCAGAGGGAGGTGCAACGCATTGCTGAGCAATGCATTGTGTACCTCTCTGGCACTGACAGGGGTAATGTTGTCATTTTATGTCCTTTTGCTAAAGTAGTCTATAGACAGCTCTGGTAAGTTGCTGTAGGAACAGCCAAGGCTTGTGCAAGGATTTTTGTCACCCTAGGCAAAACCTAATTTTGCCGCCCATTTGGCTCCTCCCCTTGTGTCCCACCCCTTTTATACCCCGCCTACTTATAGCCACCTCTTTTCATGATTGTCCTCTCTCTGCCCCCTGGGCCAGTCTGTCCCTGGTCTGGAGATGTCAGTAAGAGATGCCCACCACCAGTTCCAACTTGCCCCCACTGCCTCCACTTTGCCCCCTATCAGCTCCACCTTGCCCCCACCAGCTCCAACTTGCCCTACCAGCTCCACTTTGCCCCCTTAGCTCCAACATTCCCCCATCAGCTCCACTTTGCCCCCATCTGCTCCAACTTGCCACCATCAGCTCCACTTTGCCCCTATCAGCTCCAGCTTGCCTCCATCAGCTCCACTTTGCCCCCCATCAGCTCCAACTTGCCCCCACCAGCTCCACTATGCCTCCCATCAGCTCCAACTTGCCCCCACCAGCTCCACTTTGCCCCCCATCAGCTCCAACTTGCCCCCACCAGCTCCAACTTACCTCCATCAGCTCCACTTTGGCCCACCAGCTCCACTTTGCCCTTATCAGCTCCAACTTGCCCCCCATCAGCTCCACTTTGCCCCCCATCAGCTCCAACTTGCCCCCACCAGCTCCACTTTGCCCCCCATCAGCTCCAACTTGCCCCCACCAGATCCAACTTGCCTCCGTCAGCTCCACTTTGGCCCACCAGCTCCACTTTGTCCCTGTCAGCTTCAACTTGCCCCCACCACCTCCTCTTTGCCCCCCATCAGCTCCAACTTGCCCTCATCAGCTCCACTTTGCCACCCATCAGCTCCAACTTGCCCCCATCACATACCTGGAGCTCCCATGGAATCTTCTTTTCAGTAATGCAGAGCTCGCCAGGATATCATGACTCCCAGCGTGCTCTGCATTACTAAAGAGTTGACGGCGATGAGGGAGAGCAGTAGCGAAACAGATCTGTGTTGTGTTCCCGGTGTGGTGCATGCAGGCAGCAGGCACAGCTCTTCTCTGCTGCAGGCCCGCGCCCCCAGTACATGTGCGCCCTAGGCTGGCGCCTACCTCGCCTATAGGTGGCGCCAGCCCTGGGAACAGCGCCACCGTAAAATTTCAGGACATGGAGGTACTGCACCCAGAAAATGCAACTTTGAGCTGCAATAGCTTTTGAGTAAAACATCTCTCACCTGTGGGACCTCCCTTGTTTTACTCAGCAGGGTAAATGGTGCGATATTTATTGTTTTCAATTTTAATTGTTACTCTCTCTTTAAGTACTTAACACTGTGAGTGCCACAGAGGGTTAATAGGAGCATGCCCTGAATGCCTGTCTTAAAGCACAGGAAAAGTGAAAGGGTTAATGTCCCCATACAACCCCTTATTGCCCTGCCCTTGATGCAAACAGCATTAGAGAAAGAATTATTGATGTAGGTACGTAGGTGTTACACAAGTGCAGCACATACAGATCCATTCCAGTGCCTGTTTTACTTCATTCATCCCCCTGGATGTAACATCGCACAGCACTGGATTACCATTATGTTCCTTGAAAGATATCCTTTATAATAATTCACTAATGTATGTTTGTCAGTACCTCTCATGTGTAGTACAGACTGCCCGCGCCGCTGCTGATAACGGAGCGGGCCGCTCCGAATTCAGACCGCAGTCCGCTCTGCGCACCAAAGGTTTTCCGAGAGGACTACGGTCAGAAATCTGATTGCCCCGCTCCGTTATCAGCCGCGGCACAGGCAGTCCCTACTGTGCATTACTGCACAGCTGCCTGGCACTGTGGCCCGTGTACACGGGCTGTTCAACTAGTTTTTTAATAAAACGACATATGAAAATGCGTAAAACAGGGTTTCTTCTGCTGAATAAATGAAGGGCACTCTCACTGCTGAAAGGTGTGCTATTCAAAAGTTGTTGCAGCTCAGACTTGCCTTTTATTGTGTGCAGTACTTCAGTGACCTGAAATGTTAAGGTGGCGCTGCCACAGTCTATGGTCAGCTAAGGTCACGGCGCCACTATAACATTTTAGACCATAAATGTGCTGCACCCCCCCAAAAAAAAAAAGAATACAAGTTTGAGCAACACTTAGGCTGATGTATTAGGATGAACTGGAGAAATTCTGGGACAATCCAACTGCACCACAGGGACCAATAACAATTTTCTTTCATTTATATGGTGATTTTAAACCTTTGAAAGCTAGATAGGTTTCCAACTGAATGATTTGCAAAGCATTGTAGGCCTCGCTAGTGTTCATCATACATCAAACGCAATAACTTTTGAATAAAACATCACTCAGCAATGAGAGTACAGCCATGACAGTACAGCAGTGAGATACAGCCATGAGAGTACAGCCATGAGAGTACAGCAGTGAGATACAGCCATGAGAGTACAGCCATGAAAGTACAGCCATGAGAGTACAGCCATGAGAGTACAGCCATGACAGTACCGCTGTGAGAGTACAGCAGTGAGAGTACAGCCATGAAAGTACAGCAGTGAGATACAGCCATGAGAGTACAGCCATGACAGTACAGCCGTAAGAGTACAGCAGTGAGAGTACAGCCGTGAGAGCACAGCAGTGATAGTACATACATGAGAGTAGAGGCGTGAGGATACAGCAGTGAGATACAGTAGTGAGAGTACTGCCATGACAGTACAGCAGAGAGAGTACATGCATGAGAGCACAGCAATGAGAGTCATCAGTGAGAGTACAGCCATGAAAGTATAGTCATGAGAGTACAGCAGCGAGATACAACAGTGAGAGTACAGGAATGAGAGTACAGCAGAGAGCTACAGCATTGAGAGTACAGCCGTGAGAGTACAGCCATGAGATACATCAGTGAGAGTACAGCCATGAGAGTACAGCAGAGAGATACAGCATTGAGAGTACAGCCGTGAGAGTACAGCAGAGAGATACAGCATTGAGAGTACAGCATTGAGAGTACAGCCGTGAGAGTACAGCCATGAGATACATCAGTGAGAGTACAGCCATGAGAGTACAGCAGAGAGATACATCAGTGAGAGTACAGCCGTGAGAGTACAGCAGAGAGATACAGCATTGAGAGTACAGCATTGAGAGTACAGCCGTGAGAGTACAGCCATGAGATACATCAGTGAGAGTACATCTGTGAGAGTACAGCACAGAGATACAGCAGTGAAAGTACAGCCGTGAGAGTACAGCCATGAGATACATCAGTATAGCCATGAACGTATAGCAGTGATAGTACAGCCGTGAGAGTATACCCATGAGAGTACAACCATGAGAGTACAGTACAGCCACGAGAGTACAGTACAGCAGTGAGAGTACAGTCGTGAGAGTACAGCCATGTAAGTACAGCATGAGAGTACAGCACTGAGATACATCAGTGAGAGTACAGCAGAGAGATACAGCATTGAGAGCACAGCCGTGAAAGTACAGCCATGAGTGTATAGCAGTGATAGTACAGCTGTGAGAGTACAGCCATGAGAGTACAGTACAGAAGTGATAGTACAGTATAGACGTGAAAGTATAGCAGTGAAAGTACAGCCGTGAGAGTACAGTACAGCAGTGAGAGTACAACAGTTAGAGCATAGTACAGCTGTGGTGCAATTGGTGTGCACTAAAATTGCACTTCTTTAGCTTGATAAATCAGGTCCTCCGCCTTTCATTATTTATCAAAAATATGTGTGTGTGGTTGAGTCAGGCTGGGATATTATAGGAGCCGCCCATCATTCATATGTCAGTCTGCTGTTGTCACTCATATGTCAGTCTGCTCTGGACACCGGTATGAACAAGGTGTTTGTCTTTCCCACAACCTGCTGAGCTTGCACAAAGGACAATAATCACCGCTCCACCTAATTACTTCTGTACATTCTACACTGCATAGTAATCAGGAGGGTGCGCGGGCAGAGCCTCATTCCCTCACATAGCCTTGCCTTTAATCTCTATGAAATACTGGATTGGCTGTGATTGTGTTTCTCAGTTAAATGTGTTTGCACAGAATATATATATATATATATATATATATATATATATATAAATGAATGAGTATTGCAGTATGTAATACCTTTTTTTATTGGACTAACATTCAATTATATGGAGACAAGCTTTTGCGAATGATGCTCCCTTTATTAAGTCTAAAGCCCACATGACCCCACCCCCAGTTCCATCCACTGTTCCCAGGCATAATCCCCTGGCTGGAGACCTCTCTGGCATTCAAGGGGTTAATATGAGCTAGTGAAAGGGTATATAAACTTGTACAGGGATGTTGCTTTGACCACACCCACAACAGAGATTGTGGGCGTGGCCAGTACAGCTGAGACAACCTTCAGAATTATGAAGTCTTGGCAGTTCCTTACTCTGCCTAATGGAAAATCCATTAAAGTGGACCTGTCACCTTGATTCAAGTTTTTGTATATTTGAAAACTGTTTCATGTTAACCAGACCACCAGCAGATACATATAAACAGAGATATATTTATACTTGTATTTCTGTACTAGTTGAAGAGCCCATGTACACGGGCAACAGTGCCGGCTGGTCACGGTGCAGTCATACGCACAGTGCGCAGCGAGGACCATGGTCTGAATTCGGCGCGCCCCGCTCCGTATCAGCCGCATCACGGGAAGTCTCTACTGCGCATGACTGCGTCATTACAAACTTTTAGCCAATTATTATATAGGATGGTGAGCTCTTGGATTGTGAGGATTTCAGTGCAGCGCTGAGTTTAACTCCTTAAAGCAGAACTACCACCGCACAACATCTTTAGCTTAATTAAGTCCCCATCTGATGACTAGCTGCTTAGTAGCGCTAGTCACAAGAATTATTACCTTATTTAATAGGTTTAAGCTTTCTTCCATAGCTGACAGTAGCACGGAGCGCGGATATCTTGCCAAAGTGACGTCCGCACGCCTGCTCTGTCAGTCCCAGCTGGGTCTAGGAGGCGTTGCTAGGACCCGGCTGGCTCCAAAAGGGACTGACAGCGCAAGCGCACAGACGTCACTATGGAAAGATGTCCGTGCTCCGCCCTACAGTCAGCTATGAAAGAAAGCATAAATCTGTTAAATAAGGTAATAATTCTGGTGACTAGCGCTACTAAGCAGCTAGTCGCCAGATGGGGACTTAATTAAGCTAAAGATGTTGTGCGGTGGTAGTTCCGCTTCAAGGACCACGTGACATAAAATGGCCGTAAGGACTGGTGACGGTCATAGCAGGTCATGTACTTTTTCGGGAGTGCTGTAATTAAAAATGGGGTCTGAAATTCATCGCGCAAAAGACTGGAGCAGTCTCTGTCAGAGCGCAATGTGGATTGCCGGTAAAAGTAACAGATTCTGTCTACTGGTGTGTCAGAAAGGATCAAAATGGTCCTTAAAGGGATAGTAATACTTCATTTTAACTTTATTTTATTTTGTAGGCATTAAAAAAACATGACGAATGATATAAGTCTTATCTCTGAAACCTTTATGGTTTAAGAGATATTCACAAACAAAGTATCCCCCCCCCCGTTCAGCCAGATAAGAAGGGAGATGCCCAGGTAGACTGCAGAGAGGGACAATCTTCAATTAAGATAATGGAAAAAGCTGAAAAACTTGTCAAGGGGGGGAAGGGCTTTCATTGTTTTAATACAAAGAAGATTGTCCCCTTCTGTTATCTGTACTGTCATACAACCAGACTGACATCTGAGAAGAGATGGCTTACACTAGGAAAAAGGGGCGGGGAGGGGAACTTTGCTTGTGAATATCTCATAAACCATAAAGGTTTGAGAGATAAGACTTATATCATTCTTCATGTTTTTTTAATGCCTACAAAATAAAATAAAGTTAAAACGAAGTGTTACTATCCCTTTAAGCGAAGGTTACTTCCCAGGGCCTTGATCATTAATTAGGATATGAAAATGATACTTTCACTTACAAATAAAAGTAGCAGTGTCTGATGGTCGTTTAGCTAACATAACACTTAGGCAATTCTGAATGAAGTTTTCAAATATGTAAACTTAAAGTGATTGTAATGTCTACACACAACTATATCGCAGAGTCTTCTTTAGATTATAAGAAACACATTGCTCTGTTTAAAAAAACTTGCTTTTGTGTAGTTCTAAAAATATGAAATGTATAAGGATTCCCCCGCCCGCCCCTTTTTGCTGCCTCCCACTGAATAGCTAGTCGTGTCATGCGACCCGACGGATGCAGCGAGGGATAAACTTCAGTAAATAAGTATAAGGAAAATCCCGCCCCCTTGACGAAGGAGAGCAGGATTTTCCTTTGCTTACTGAAGATTGTCCCTTGCTGCATCCATCCGGACCAGAGAACTGTAGAGTAACGCGCCAGAAGGGGCAGGCAGGGGATCCTTATACATTTCATATCTTTAGAACTATGCAAAAGTAAATCTATTTAAACATTGCAATGTGTTTCTTATAAGCTATATAGTTGTGTTTCGACATTACAATCACTTTAAAGGGATAGTAATACTTTGTTTTATCTTTGTTTTATTTTGTAGGCATTAAAAAAACATGAAGAACGATATAAGTCTTATCTCTCAAACCTTTATGGTTTAAGAGATATTCACAAGCAAAGTTTCCCCTCCCGCCCCTTTTACCTAGTGTAAGCCATCTCTTCTCAGATGTGGAATCCAGTCCATAGACCAGACAGATATCAGAAGGGGACAATCTTCTTCCTATGAGAACAATGAAAGCCCTGCCCCTCTTGACAAGTTTTTCAGGTTTGTCCCTTATCTTAATTGAAGATTGTCCCTCTCTGCAGTCTACCTGGGCACCTCCCTTCTGATCTGGCTGAGCAGTGTTACATCAGTAAAAGGGGCGGGAGGGGGATACTTTGTCATTGAATTACTCTTGAACTACAACTCTGACAGTATTGAAATAACACTTTCCAAAGTCCAAATACTATGATGATTAATTAGAGCTGCTTTTATTATGAAACATTACTATCCCTTTAAATTCAAGGTGAAAGGACCAGTTTTAGGACCTGCATATGAAATTAGAGTATAATATTACAAAAACTAAAAATAAGCCTAAACCTCGTTACAATACCCAGGATTTTAAGGCACTGAGGAAAACATGTTTGTTCCATGATAATTTCCTTTTAATAGCACTTTCCATCCTAAATGGAGACACAGAATGGAGTCTGAAAGCTTTCCTGAACAGACCCAATGGATGCGGCTCCCGGTGCCACAAAACGCAGTCGTCGTATCATTAGTTACAATAGCGGTTTTTATTGCTGATGTGAACTTCCATTTCCTTCACAGGATTATTTATTTAAGCGGAAAATGCACCTCATACCAAAAATCCACATGTGGCCACGTTCATAAAGAAAGTGGAGCAAATCTGGGGCAAACCAACTGCCTCATAGGGACACTTCCAAATATATTGATCTGAATGGTTCTGTTAACCCCTTGAGTGCCAGAGGGGTTTGCAACGCATTGCAGAGCAATGCGTTGCGTACCTCTAGGGCACTCGACGGGTTAACCCTTTGAATGCTAGAGAGATCTACAATGCTCCACTGCAATAAATGTGATCTGTGCTTAAAGGAGCAGTAAACTTTTTTTTTATAAAAAATATATATTGTAGGGAGTAAAATAAGGGTACTCCCATTGCCAAGAGATTCATATTTCCAGAGTTATTACAGTTTAAACCCGTTTTTTTTACATTAGCAGTGCCCTCTAGTGGTCAAATTCTAATTAGTTTTTCCTGGTACATTCTAATGGAGAGGAAAGTCAAGAAAGTCAGTGATGTACAGTTCACAATAGAATGTGATGGAAACTGCCTGTCACTTCCTGTCAGAACTATCAGGAAGTAAACACAGTAAATTCACTTCCTGATTATTTCAACTGCTATAAATTTTGAATAGAACATCTGACAGCAGTGGCAGTGACCTTGTTTGATTCAGCAGGAAAAGATCTAAATGTGTTTTCATAAAAAAAAGTTTACTGCTCCTTTAAAGTTTTATCATTAATTTAACAAACTTGATAACAAAAATAGCCAGACTGCTGTCTATAATTCATGTGAAGGCCACGTCTGGCTCTCACAGGTTGTAGAAGACGCAGCTTCTACAAAATTTCAGTCTAGATCTTCCGGGTCTCACAGTGCAGCTCTGGATTTTCCAGTTCATCAGTTCTTAGGACATACATCCCATCATTTCAAATAGCAAAAGAGGGACAATTTTGATTTAGGTGGGTTTGCTGGGGTTATGGCTGGTGGGCAGGGCAATACAGAGAATCTTTAGATTATTTTATGACCTATTGATACCTCATATTGTACCTGAATAAATGATTTAGCACAAGACCAAAGTATTTTATTTGCACATACTAATTTATAAACACATATACTGAAGTTTAAACATATATTAATGTGAGTTTTATTGCTGTGGAGCAATGTGATACACTTATATACACACCACACAGTCTGATCTCCTAAACACAGGGACACCAGAGTGGGAAAGAGGGACAGAGGGATTTGCGTCTGAAAGAGGGACTATCCCTTCTAAAGAGGGACACTTGGGAGTTATGTCCTAGGGAAGCAGGTCTGCCTGTAGGTCACTATCCATGTGATAGATTCCTGTGAAGTTGTCAGCACCGCTAACTGAATGCAAGGGGTGAAGAAAGGGTTAAGAAACCAATTAAACAGTCTCAAGGAAGATATACGAGAAGGTACTAGGGTGAAGAGCAGAGCAATACGTATACAGTGTACAATGCAACCTATATAACTGAATATACGAGTACCACATCAATACACTAAGCAAAAAGATATGAAGGCATATGTATTAAAAATATGGAGTACCATATAAAGGAAAATGTGCAATGCAGATAACACAATACATTTTCCTGGGTGGGGTAGCTGGAGAGAGCAGCAGGCCACAGGTAAGCACAAATTCTCTTGGTAGAGATAAAGACCAGCAGAGAGGAGTCCGGGATCAAATCCAGAGGTCATGGGCAGGCCGGTAGCAGAGTGGTCAGAAGCATAGCCAAGGGTCAAGGGCAGGCAGCACTGGTGCAGTAGTCAGACAGTCCAAGGGTCAAGGACAGGCAGAGAAGAAGCGTTGGTCAGACAGTTCAAGGGTCAAGGACAGGCAGAGAAGATGCGGTGGTCAGAGAAGTCAAAGTCAATATTCCGGGAATCAAAAATTGAGAAGAGAAGAATGCACAAGACACAAACTCTCAATAACTGAGCGCCGGATCCGGTTTGAGCACTCTTTAAGTAGGCCTGAATGGAGTGACATCAGGACACAGACGTTAACGCACGCATGCCGGCGTAATACCATGACGTCGTTACACGCGATCTAAGGATGCAGAAGCCCGGACTGGCATCCTAGGCTTCCTCCCATGGCCCACAGAAGTCAGAAGGTACCGACAGAAGTGTGTTGACACCTTAGAAAGCTGTTCAATCTCAAACCCAATTCATCTTCCTTTATGAAAATAACAGAAAAACCCCAGGATTTCAGCCAAGAACTGCTCACTCTGTGATCACCAAATAGAACTATCTGGATCTCTAACATATCAAACACTTGCCAGACACCAACATAAACAATTGTGTATTCAAGACCTAGGAAACTCACATAACATCCCAAACAAAACATGTTTTCGCCTTCCTACACACATGACATATCATTAATCAACTCTTCACATAATCACAAATTTTTGGCACTCTTAATGCGTTAGAAAAAATAATTACCACTAATGATACTGAACAGTACAAAGTGTAACACCTGAATCCATTAGTATTTAACATCAATAAAGGAAAACAAGGAAACGTTAATGTACATAAATAGCAGGAACACTACCAAATGTGAGAGATCATAAGCTGATGTACACAAAGCTTAAGTTCTAGAGTATACTAAACACACCATAGTCAAGCAAGGCATTGGACACCTCACCAGCATTCATGTGGTTTAACCCTTTGAATGCCAGAGAGGTGCGCAACGCATTGCTTCAGCCTTGCACAGCTGTTCAGCAGAGGCCAGATTCTTGTAGGCCCAGGAGGAGCCAACAGACCTGGTGGAGTGTGATGTATCCCCAAAGGGAACAGTTTGCCTCCTGAGGTCATAAGCCTTGCAAATAGTGGACCTAATCCAGAATGCAATAGTGACATTGGATGCAGCCTTTCCTGTCCTAGGACCCTCAGGGATGATAAACAAGGCATCAGTCTTACTCAGAGACTCAGTACAGTACACATATAATTTAAGGAAGAGCACCACATCCAACAAGTGGAGATCCTTTTCATTGTCCGACTTGGGGTCAGGACAAAATGAAGGCACAACAATCTCCTGATTGATGCGGAACTCGGAGAAACACTATAGGAAGGAATTCCTGGGAGTTATGGAGAACAGCCTCGTCCTTGTGAAATACCAGTAAAGGTGGCTTGGAAGACAAAGCCTGCAACTCTGTGCACAGAGAATACAGCCAGAAGAAAGTCCATCTTCCATGCCAGAAGACGCAGAGGAATAGTAGCAAGGGACTCAAAGGGAAGCTGCTGCAAAAAGCCCAAAACCAGAATAAGGTCCCACTGTGGTGTGGGAGCCTTGTAGGAAGAGAAAGCATAAGAAAAGCCCTGAAAGAATACCTTGACATCCAGCAAGATGGCAATGCGTCTCTGGAAAAACAGAGAGGGAGCTGAAGACTGAACCTTCAAAGAACTAAGACTGAACTCTTTGTTCGCACTGTACTATAAAAAAGAAAGGACCGCCGGTCTGAGTGGCAGTGGAAACGGGTCCCGAATGGAGAGGCGAACCAACTCAGGGAAACTGTGCCATAGTAGTGCCATACCCCTGTAGGTGTAGTGGGGACCACAGAGCATGAGGGGCATAGAGGCCCTGAATACTCTCTAGGAAGCCCCATTTGGCATGGGGAACAATAAGCAAGGGGGAGTCAGAGATGCCCCAGCATCCTTTGCTTTAGGTCTAGCCCCATGTCCCTTTGGATCTGACATCCTAACAGGAGTAGCATCTAAACAGTGTAGAAAACCCAAATACTGTGTCCTAAAGTAATAATTCATCTTAGAAAGCCCAAAAAAGGTACTTATCTGGCAGGGGAAAAGTTAGTTTGAGAAGGAGAGCAAGTAGAAGGCCACCTCTGTGTAGGATAAGCAATCAGGATTAAAATGGCATCTGTAAAACCATCAGCCAAATGGAAGGAAGCCTGGGAAACAGGCATTGTGGGAGTTGTAGTCTTTCCCAGTTACTTTATCCTAGCAACTCCTTATCTTGCACTCACGGGGCCCCTGAGACACTGGAGAAGTGAACCAGATTGTAGTGCATGAGGAGACAAGAGGAATGAGCTCTATGTCAACTCTGTATGACAAAGGTTGCAGAGCTATGTCCCAAGGCAGTTGTCCGATAGATGTCAATGGAGCAAGTGCAGCCATACGGGAAGCGTGCCTTAAAGTGATAGTAATGTTTCATAATAAAAGCAGCTTCAATTAATCATTCTAGTATTTGGACTTTGGAGAGTGTCATTTCAATTCTGTCAGACTTGTAGTTCAACAGTAATTCAGTGACAAAGTATCCCCCTCCCGCCCCTTTTACTGATGTAACACTGTTCAGCCAGAGCAGAAGGAAGGTGCCCAGGTAGACTGCAGAGAGGGACAATCTTCAATTAAGATAAGGGAAAAACCTGTCAAGGGGGGCAGGGTTTACATTGTTCTCATAGGAAGAAGATTGTCCCCTTCTGTTATCTGTCTGGTCTTACAACCAGATTCCACATCTGAGAAGAGATGGCTTACACTAGGTAAAAGGGGCGGGAGGGGAACTTTGCTTGTGAATATCTCTCAAACCATAAAGGTTTGAGAGATAAGACTTATATTGTTCTTCATTATTTTTTAATGCCTACAAAATAAAATAAAGATAAAACAAAGTATTACTATCCCTTTAAAGGTTCCATGAACAAAAAAAAATTCAAATTTTTTAAAAGTTACCAAAAACATCCAAATACCCAAGGGGACATGTGGGAGGTAATAAAAATGCATGACCGGGAAGAGAAAACTCAGTAAAAAGTCCCCTAACCCAGTTCAACCAGCAGGGAAGGGGTTAACTACCCAAACTGCAGCCATCCAAGCTCCATAAAACTCAGGGACAAACCAGAATAAAATACACAACATGAGTGCAGGAGTTCAGGACTCCAAGATAACCTTTGTAAGGAGGGGACAAGTTGGGTTACTCACCAATCTTCAACCTCTGTCTTCGGGTTACCATTGTGAAGAAACAGAGTCTCAGAGAGACCCAGTTAGGAGACAGAAACTTGGGCTGCAAGATTCTCTCCACAGGACTGCAAGGGTCCACAACAGCAACTGCAAGCAGGACAATCCTCCAGGGGAAGCGAGGAATGGTAACCCACCTAATGGGTGAATTGTGACACCCCATATCTAAGCATAAAATAAAAAAATTAACTAAAAACTAAGCAGAGATGTTCCTAGCCTGTTCACTCTGGTCTGGAACATGTCAAACTTGATAGGGAGGGGTTAGGGTAGCCTTGGGAAGGCTCCATCTCCAAAACCTTGTCTTTTGACATGTTCCAGCCTACTTAGGAAGGATGTCTCCTCCCCATGGTACCTATATGTCATATTGGACGATAGAGAAATGATTATTAACAATTACAATTGGAGTTGGATGACAAGATCCAGAGCGTTTCCAGATAGGAGTGTAATGTTTGATTGCAGTGATGTTTTAATTAGAATTAGCAATTAACGTCAGTCCCCACAAACACTCCATGTCCCCTTGGTTGGAAAGAAACCCAACAAAATAAAAAGGTACAAAAATAATTTGTACGTTTCTTATTATAACATTTCATGCTATCATGAAAACATCGTCAGGGCTCCAGCCAAATCTTCTGAATGGATATTCAACAAATTTCACATTGAGATAGATATTATGAGGAACTATTGGTCTTCATTTACTGCATTTAAAATGGTGGCCAGCATTACATTACCCACCTTCCTTTGCACTGAAAGGGTTAAGTGTCAGTAAGTTAGAATGCTTTAATTAGCGTAATTTATATATGCAAATAACTTCAAAATTAGTTTTCTAAATAATTAATGGCTAATAAAACTTATAGGTGATTCTGAACAGTTGTTTTTTTTGGTGAGTGTTCCTTTAAAAATATAAATAAAAGAGTACAAGTATCATATCATATATATTTTAACGGTCTGACTAAAACACTAGTTAATCAAATAAAATTTTAGATTAAAATGCTAATTAATTGGTTAGCATTAAATCAATCAAAACAAAAATTGTATAAAAGATTGAAGCCATTTTTTGGAAATGTTTCTTGTATTCAGAGCAGAAGTAGTCAATTATTGGACCTTCAGCTATTGGCTGGTTGGTGTTGATGGGATCTTAGTTTCTCTGGGGAAATCTACAAATGAAAAGGATTTGGGAGTAATGGTAGACAATAGACTTAGAAGTAGCATGCAGTGCCAGCTGGCAGCTGCAAAGGCCAATAAGATATTGGCATGTATTAAAAGGGGTATTGACTCAAGGGAGGAAGATATTATTATGCCTCTTTACAGGTCCATGGTAAGACCCCACCTAGAATATACTGTTCAATTCTGGGCGCCCTTTCTGAAAAAGGACATTATGGAACTAGAGAAAGTGCAGAGGAGGGCTAAGGGGAATGGAAAGTTTTAGTTATGAGGAAAGGCTAGAAAAGTTAAACTTGTATACACTAGAGAAACGGCGTCTTAGAGGGGATATGACAACACTATATAAATATGTTCAGGGCCCATACAAAGGGCTCTCCAAAGACCTGTTCATTAACAGAACAGTACATAGGACAAGGGGCCACCCACTTAGACTTGAGGAAAGGAGATTTCATCTACAACAGCGGAAGGGTTTCTTTACTGTAAGGACAATAAAGGTATGGAATTCACTGCCTGAGGAGGTGGTGCTATCGAATACATTAGACGCCTTTAAAAAGGGCCTGGATACTTATTTAAAAGAGCATAACATAGAGGGCTATGTACGTTAGTATTAGGATTAATATTTTACTTAGGGCTTGTTGATCCAGGGAGAAATCTGATTGCCATTTGGAATCAGGAGGTAATCCCCCCCACCCCCATTCGGGGCAGAATTTGAAATTGCTGTATTGTTTGTTTTTTTTTGCCTTCTTTTGGATCGACGATGGTAAACAGGAATAGGTAAAGGGTTGAACTAGATGGACGCAAGTCTTTTTTCAACCTAAATTACTATGTTACTATGTTAGTCCTCACCACCAAAGGTCCAGCATTTGACTACCGATGATTCAAGGTGGGGGATTCACTAAGAGGTGATAAAATGGAGATGACTTCTCCAGTGATATCGCTTCTCCAGTTCCAATGTTATTCTATGGAGCCAATGCACTAAGATCTCCAAAGTTGAAGAAATCTTAGTGCATATGCTCCATAGAATAACATAGGAACTGGAGACATGATATCACTGGAGAAGTCATCTCTACTTTATCACCTCGTTATCACCACCCAGAGAATCTCCTCAATTGTTTTAAATATTACTAGGGGAAGGGAATATAAAGAGATAGTAATGACAGCAATAAAGTAGATTGCTGTGTCTTCTCTAGTGTAAATCTAAGACATTGCCTATGTTTAACAACTTACTTTTATGTGCTTCAAAAGATATTAAATGTATATCTGGCTGTGTTTTATGGTTTGAGAGATATCCACATTCAAAGTTCCCTCTCCTTCTAGCTGACAGCAGGGGAATCCAGTCCATGAGCAAGGGCAGCTCTGCAGCAGTGATGAGATCACGTTATAGAAACAGAAATTATTCACTGAAATGGTCTTCTATGTGTGCTTGGTTTGCAAGCACAGGTAGAAGACCATTTTATTAAAGGATTTCTGTTTATATAACTCAGTCTCGTCACTGCTGCAGAGCTGCCGCCGGTCCCGGGACCGGAATTCCCCTGCTGTCAGATAGAATGCTGACGTGAGGGGAGAGAGGAGAGGGAACTTTGAATGTGGATATCTCTCAAACCGTTTAATTCAGATTTTTAAGGGCTACAACATGGGGGATAGTAAAAATTAAGTATTACTATCCCTTTAAGGATTTCATTAGACTCTGGCACTTATGAGAGGTAATAGACGTATTATGAAGCTAGTTGCCACATTTTTTTTTAATTTTTGATGGGCGACTTTATACTATGTGAAAAGTTCTGCTTTAAGAATAACACACACACACAAACACTGTCATTCACACTTGTGGTCTCTCTCCACCATAAAGGTTTGAGAGATAAGACTTATATCGTTCTTCATGTTTTTTTAATGCCTACAAAATAAAATAAAGATAAAACAAAGTATTACTTTTCCTTTAACACCCGTTTTATCAAACATTTTCCTATTGAAGTCTATGGGGAAAACTGGAGATAAAAGCAGAGATAAAATTAGCACCTGCAATAGAATCTAGCCCCAAGTAGGTTGAAACAACTGTCTGTGGGTAGGTTGACTGGCTCATGCATTGTGTTGCATGGAATTCTCGGAATGCAGTGAAAACATTGTAAGCTTTAAATTCTTTGCTGGAGATCAGGTTTTCTGCACACAAGTGTAGTATATACACATTTTACTCTATACAGTGGAGAGATTTTGTGCCACTTTTTGTTGTGCTCGCCATAACCTGTATGGATTGTCTGTTATCCTGCCTTCACCACAATTACTGATGTGAGGCAATCAACTATACCCACAGAGAGGAAACCAGTTAGATCAAAATAACTGTCTTCTTCGTGGCTCTTTTGGCTAAAATAAAATGTAGTACCTGCCCAGGTATGTGAGAGATGCCTGAGTGTGGGGTGTGTGTGTGTTGAGGGGTGGCATTCTACTCTTGGCTCTTATTTAAGGGTGCAGGGGGAAGACTCTGGTGCATCCAAACCCCCAGTCTCAAATCAGGGAGGCGTTTAACAACACTATGAGTACTTGAGCTGGAAATTAGCACATTTTTGGTGTTGAAAATGGAAACACTGGACACGTCCTTCACTAATTTGACTTCAGCTGTCCTATGCCCTGGCAGTGAATATTTTTTATAAATCTGGTCAGCACTAGCACTTAAATAATTGAAAATTGCCACAGTGGGGCACAGTTTTCAGGGTCTCCAGACCCTCTTTTGAGAGAGGTGGGTTACTGTGCCTTTTGGCAACCAGCTGTCCCGAAGACCTCAGAGGTTTTCTTCCCTGGAGGAAGGCCTGAAGCGTTCCACTGGAGTAGAGATGCCAAGGCTGAAAACTCTTGTGCCCTCAAGGCACAAGATGACTAGCCTCACCGAGCACCTGTGGATGGGTTAGTACACTTATGCACTTCCAACACATCCTTTGCTGTATAAACTGACAAAAACAGTAGGAATTAGCTTAAGGACATATGTGTATGGGTTTGGAATCTAAAAAGTGTCTGAGCAGTGAGACTTAATTTATATGTCTCCACATGGAATTCTGGGAATGCATTGTAAGCTTTGAATTCTTTGGCTCGAGATTATTTATTTATTTATTTTTTTTTTACTCACATGTATATTGTATAGTCACTGTGCTCTGTAGAGTGAAGGGATTTCTATCAATTTTTTGTGCACCATAATGAATATGAATTGTTTAGACATATATCAGAAAAGCAAGTTAAGCAGAGTATTTTAGGGATTTGGCATAAAAGAAACCACTTGGGATATTTAGAACCACATGATCCAGATTCATTTTTCATTGCCCGTGTCTCTTTAAAGGGATAGTAATGATTAAAAATAAAAGCAGCTCCAATTAATCTTCATAGTATTTGGGCCATGGAGAGTGTTATTTCCATTAGTATCCGAGTTGTAGTTCAAGAATAATTGAATGATAAAGTATCCCCCTCCAGCCCCTTTTACCTAGTGTAACACTGCTCACCTCAGATGTGGACTCTGGTATTAAGACCAGACAGCTCACAGCAAGGGACAATCTTCTTACTGTGAGAACTATGAAAACTCTGCCGCCCTTGACAGGTTTTTCCCTTTTGCTAATTGAAGATTGTCCTTCTCTGCAATCCATCTGGATACCACCTTTCTGCACTGAGGTGAGCAGTGTTACATCATTAACCACTTAGTGACAGCCACGTGAGTACGTGGCTACCACCTTAATGCCCGGCTAACATTTTTTTTTTTTTTTTTTTACTAAATGATTCCGGAGTCCCCGAACAGCTGGCAGCTGCACGGAGACCCGGACTTCCGGGACTTACCAGGTACGTCCTCTGTCAATAAGTGACAGTTTTTGCGGGACGTACCTGGTAAGTCCATTGTTGGGATGGGGTTAAAAGGGGTGGGAGGGGGATACTTTATCATTCAATTACTCTTGAACTACAACTCTGACAGTAATGAAATAACACTCTCCATGGCCCAAATCCTATGAAGATTAATTGGAGCTGCTTTTATTATGAAACATTACTACCCCTTTAAAAAAAACAGAAAAAATGTGCACAGTTCATCTCATTGTCTGCTATACCGCTGGGAATCAGCATCCTGTAAAAACAGGGATCTGACAGATAGAGTTAATTTGATTATAATGAAGGCGACATTAACGCTAACGCTCAGAGCCTGGACTATTTGCTTGTTTTGATGTAGTGTCACTAAGAACTAATGTTGGCATGTTTACTTGTTGCTAATTAAAGTCAAAAGTAATTATAGACTAATCATAATTGCAGCAAGACCCCTGGGAACTGGGAGATATGATTGTGTCCAGCATATTTGTATATGAATTGTATACAGTAACTTTTGCTTTACAGGTCTATAGATCTCCCTCAAGTACAGAAGCAATGACATTATTAACCCTTTAATGACAGAGGAGTGAGTGATGCAATGCAAAGCAATTCATTGCACAGCCCTCTGCCCCTTAAAGGGATAAAAGGAACAGTAACACCATCCAATATTCTGTCCTCAGTTACCTTAATCTGGGGAGAAAGCCTTAACCCTTTGAGTGCCAGAGGGGTACGGAACGCATTGCTTTGCAATGCGTTCCGTACCCCTCTGGCACTCAAAGGGTTAATGACCATCACGAATCTGTTCTGTGTGCATTTGTTGCCCAAATTAATATTTAACCCTTTAAGTGCTGTAGAGGTATCCGATGTTTTGTTTTACAATGCACTGGATACATCTCTGGCACTCAAAAGGTTAATTAGTGTTATGATATGATGTCCATGCAGGCAGACACGACTCCTTTCACAGGACTTTTCCCATTGAAGGTTTCCTAGTGGATATGATATCTTGTACTAATTAAAGATTAATTCTGGAGACAAAATACACACAGAATGGGTACAAAGTGGCATATTGGCAGAGTTTTAAGCAATGGGAATTGGTTCCCATAGCAGTCAGGTAACTGCCTATATGGTAATTAGAAAGCCCGTTCTCCACGCCTCTACTGTCTCTTTAAGGTAAGTGGGGAATTATCATTAGGTTGTTGTTTTTGTAACTGCTTTTCCTTCTGGATATGTACGAGACCTACAGACCCGTAAAACTCAAATCCAGTAAGACTAGGGGCCTCAAAACAGCTTTGACAGATGGAGTCTCTTTGCAGTGACGGGAGTGAGTCGGATTGGCTCCATTCACTTTTTTTTTTCCATTTACTCTGGTGGATCACAGTGAAGACAGAAGTGTGATGTATAGCCAGTAGTGATAGCTTGCTACTGTGCATGCACCAGCAAGAGCTCTGACAGCCTGGAATCCTTTCTTACTACTGAGAACCAATAGGAAGGCGAGTGGGATAGAGGAGGGGAGTAAGAGAGACAAAGGAGGTGGGTGAGTGGGACAGAGGAGGAAGATGAGTGCGTCAGAAGAGAGGTGAGTGAGACAGGGGGGGTTGAGAAGGACAGGGGAAGGTGAGTGGGACAGAGGGGTTTAGAGAGGCAGAAGTAACATGAGAGAGGCAGAGGAAGGGGGAAATAATTAGTTGGGGAAAGAGACAGATGGTTTGAGAGAGGCAGAAGGGAAAATAAGAGGCAGGGGCAGGCTGTGAGAGACAGGTTAGAGGCTGAGGGCTTAGAGAGGTTGAGCAGTGTGAGAAGGACAGGGAGGGGAATGGGAGGCAGGAAGATGGAGGCTGAAGAGGTGAGAAATGTAAAGGAGGTAAAAGAGGCTGTGTCTTACAGTTTTGCTGGTTTTTAGTTTTCTAAACTCAAGAGCTGCCATGAAATATCCTATATAATAATTCGCTAAAACGTGTGTAACGACGCAGTCATGCTCAAGAGAGACTGCTGCCCGTGCTGCAGTCATGCGCAAGAGAGACTGCCCACGCTGCGGCTGATACAGAGCATCCAGCTCTGTATCAGCCGCGAAGCAGGCAGTCTCTATTGCTCGTGACTGCCTCGCTACAGGCTGGCAGTGGCACTGTGGCCCGTGTAACGGCTCTTCAACTAGTTGTAGATAAAAATATATAAAATCAGGACTACAAAACCCAGGATGCAGTCACATGTATTACCATACCCAATGCCAGCCCAGAGGTTCGGCAGGAACAGATCTAGAAACACAGCATGCCATTTTCATTTATATAATTGTGGGTGTAGCCACTATTATCCTTGGATTCTAGAGATCTCTCTCTCAACCTAAGACTTAAAGTGTTAGTAACGTCTAAAAATAATTTTTAATACATTTGTAGAGGGTAAAAAAAACCCCCATGTCTCAAACATTTATGGTTTGAGAGATATTTGGAATCAAATTTCTCCCTTCCCTCCCCTTCTCCTGACGTCAGCGTCCCAGTCCGGTGATTAGTCAGCGGCTCTGCAGCAGAGCTGAAATCCCGTTATTGCAAACTAATTACTACATTGTAAAGGTCTACAAAGTGTGCCTGGTTTGCAAGCACACTTTGTAGACCTTTCCAATGAATTAATTAGTTTGCAATAACGGGGTTTCAGCTCTGCTGAAGAGCCTTATCGTGTCGGCCGATACAGATCTTCTTCTGTCAGCTTTACAGCTGACATCAGGAGAAGGGGAGGGAAGGGGTAACTTTGATTGCCAATATCTCTCAAACCATAGCGGTTTAAGAGATGGGGTTTGTGGCAATCCGATTATTTTTTACCCCCTACAAATTTATTAAACATTATTTTTAGACATTACTAACACTTTAAAGCATTTTCATTCTTGCTTATTTTAGACAAAGGGTATTTTCCGTTCCAGAGAACAGTGGGTGGGACTGGGTGTAAGGTCATGTGAGGATGGGGAGGTGTGGCTATAGGCGGAGCTAAGGTCACCTATAATGCCTTGCCTAAAGGTGTCTCTTGGATGTAAATCTGTCCCTGATTAGGATGTGATAGTGCAGTAAAGAAGTGTTGTGAATGGGGATGCATAGATGGTATATGTGACTAAGAGGATGCGGTAGTGTGAATGTGTGTATGAATAGAACTAGGTAACAATTCAACTAAGGTACTGTGTGTGTTTATTGTTGTTTTGTGAATTTTTTTTTTATAATGAAAGTGACGCTGTATATAGGTGTATATACCTGTTTTTGTCTTGAAGAATGTTCATTCATGCGGGTATTGGTAGGAGGCCAATCGTTTTGAAATCTCCCAGTGCAGAGACAGTCTGTTTGAGTTAGTGCAAATGTTTTCTTTTATTTTTTTACTTTTTGTAGTTGTGCTCTGCCTTCATTGTGCTATAGTTTGTGACTGAAGCATATAAATGCTTTCACAGCATGGTTTTCATTGCATTAAAGGGATAGTAATACTTACTTTAAACTTTATTACTATAGGCATTAAAACAATATTAAGAACTATGTAAGTATTATCTCTCGCCCCTCAGCGCTCTAACTGACACATTTGGATTCTCGTCCGAAGACTGGCTGGCGGCTCTTCAGCAGAGCCGAGATCACGATCTTTAAAAAGAACTACTTCATTGCAACTACAAAGTGTGCCTGGTTTGCAAGCACACTTTGTAGACCGTTCCAATGAAGTAGTTCTTTGTAAAGATCGTGATCTCGGCTCTGCTGAAGAGCTGCCGGTTGGTCTGTGGCCCAGAATCCAAGTCTGTCAGCTAGATGGCAGACTTGACTAAAACAGACAGGAAGAGAGAACTTTAGCTTCAAATATCTCTCAAACCATAAAGGTTTGAGAGATAAGACTAACATAGTTCTTAATATTTTTTTAATGCCTATAGTAATAATAAAGTTTAAACCAAGTATTACTATCCCTTTAATGGGATAGGTGTTCGTAGTTGCTGGGTTTTACAAAGTATGGTGTTATAATTGTTTTATGTTTGGGTTTGAGATCTTAAAGTTAGACATTAGAAAGTGTTGTGTCATTGATGGGTGTAACTGTGTAAGGTATAATGCATATGGTACCTCCCAAGTGTCCCTCTTTAGGAGGAGCAGTCGATCTTTGAGACCCAAAACTGTCTGTCTCTCTTTCCCACCTTAATGTCCCTCTTTTTAAGAAATCAGAATGTGTGGTGTGCATATAAGCGTAGCATATTGCTCTATAGCAATAAAACACACATGCTGTAGAATCCGACCCTTTCTCACACAAGACACTACCAAAATTCTATTACAAACACTCATCATGTCCCGTCTTGACTACTGTAACTCATTACTAATTGGCCTTCCTCTCACCCGACTAACCCCACTACAGTCCATAATGAACTCTCTGCAAGACTAATCTACCTCACTCATTGCTTCTCTGACACCAAACCCCTCTGTCAATCCCTACACTGGTTCCCATTAGCATACCGAATTAAATTCAAAATTCTGGTGCTAACATATAGAGCCTTCCCTAGCAAACCCCCCCCCCATATTTCATTTCTCATTTCCAAATACACCCCCACCCGCCATCTTCGCTCTGCACATGACCTTCTGCTCTCCACAGCTCTTATCACATCCTCCCACTCCCACCTACAGGACTTCTCCCACTCCTGCCTACAGGCCTTCTCCCACTCCCACCTACAGGCCTTCTCCCACTCCTGCCTACAGGACTTCTCCCTCTCCCGCCTACAGGACTTCTCCCACTCTCACCTACAGGACTTCTCTCACTCCTGCCTACAGGACTTCCCCCATTCCTGCCTACAGGACTTCTCCCACTCCCGCCTACAGGCCTTCTCCCACTCCCACCTACAGGACTTCTCCCATTCGCGCCTACAGGCCTTCTCCCGTGCTGCACCTCAACTCTGGAATTCCCTCCCCCATCCAATCAGACTCTACCTCAGCCTTCAGATCTTCAGACGCTCCCTGAAAACTCATCTCTTCAGGGAAGCCTATCAACTACCTCCATAATCATTATCACCAAGATTCACCCCTTCCCTGGACCACTGCACTCAACAGCACTTCTCACTCCCACCCACTGACTGGCAGTTCATGTGTCAGGAGGTACTTACACCCAATAGCACTTTCTCCTTCTGTGTCCAACTTACCTTCCTCTAGACTGTAAGCTCTCACCAGCAGGGGGCCCTCTGATCCTTCTGTTTCTCCACATTTGATTTGTACTATGTAATACCTCTGTATGACTGTTCCCTATTGTACAGAGCTGCTGAATTAGTTGGCGCTATATAAATAAAGAATAATAAAAATAAATAAAATATTTTGGTCTTGTTATAAATCATTTATTAGGTTACACAAGGAGGTGTCAATAGGTCATGAAATAGCCTAAAAATTCTCAGTAATGCCCCGCCCACCAGTCACGCCCCCAGCAAAGTGTCCCTTTTTGGCAATTTGAAATGTTGAGAGGTATGATAATGTTCAAGGCGATAGTGAAGGCAGTTGTGGGGGATATATTATAAAGTATCCATGTAGTTTTAGTGGGAATGTATTGTGGTCATAAGCAGATGGCATATGCTTTTAAGAGCAGTGCTGTATGCTTTTCATTTGTTCCCACGTGACATTAGGCAGTGAACTGTAGGGCTCCCAGGGTGAGTGGTGGTGGTGATTAGTGGAGCTGGAGTGGAGAGAGGAGATGGTGAAATGTAGCACTGGCAGGGGCTGTAAAAGGAACAGAGGACAATCACCAGTCACACCCACCTGCGGTTAAATTGTACCTCCCATGCATACATATTAGTGGGCAAATTAACATGTGGACCGCCATATCCCTGTCTTTGCTTATTATCGGACAAGTTAAAACTCCTCTGGCAATGGCCTCATGTCTAACAATGGCTATCCAGTCCAGGGCCATCATCATGTGATTATCTATCTATCTATCTATCTATCTATCTATCTATCTATCTCATATCTATCTATCTATCTATCTATCTATCTATCTATCTATCTATTCCATATCTATCTATCTATCTATCTATCTATCTATCTATCTATCTATCTATCTCATATCTATCTATCTATCTATCTATCTATCTATCTATCTCATATCTATCTATCTATCTATCTATCTATCTATCTATCTATCTATCTATTCCATATCTATCTATCTATCTATCTATCTATCTATCTATCTCATATCTATCTATCTATCTATCTATCTATCTATCTATCTCATATCTATCTATCTATCTATCTATCTATCTATCTATCTCATATCTATCTATCTATGTATTATCTATCTATCTATCTATCTATCTATCTATCTATCTATCTATCTATCGCATTATCTGTCTATTTATCTATCTATCTATCTATCTATCTATCTATCTATCTATCTATCTATCTATCTATCTATCTTTATAGGAGACAGAGATAGATTGATAGATAAGGAGACAGTTTTGCCTTTAATCCTGGGATATTGATGATGTCTCTGGTGGAGTCCTCTTTGGCCATCGTGGAGTTAATTGTTAATGGAAACAATTCAAATCTTGTAGAATGTCTCACAAAGAAAGTTGTTTTGGTAACAAGAGAAGTCAAGGTTTGTGTACATATGAGGATAATTAAGGGTTTTATAATCCTACAGTGATACAAAAATAACTAAATCCGGTTGGGATGGGAACTTTCCAAGTGTTGATCTTGTTCCAAGTGCACATTATCCCTCATTACGTTTATAGTGTGGATGAGTTTGATGTACTAAGAGGAAATAAAGCCTTTCTTTTGACATTCCTCCTCCACCATAGAAAACATAATCTTTTTTATGTAAGTGGCAACTTTAACTGGAGGCTTATATGGCAGCTGATGAATGCTTGAGAGTTCTCCAACGCTTTGCAGAGAAACTCGATGGAGACCTTTCTAGCATTCAAGGAGTTAAAAGAAAACTATAATCTAAGAATAATCTACTTTTAATTTATCAGAAGAATTTTCATAGGTAGGTTCTTTAAAGGGATAGTAATACTTAAAATGTAAAAAAAAATATGTTGTAGGGTTTATCCCCCTGAGTAAAACAAGAGTACTCCCACTGTTGAAAGGTGTTTCATTCAAAAGTTATTAATTTTCAAAGTTGAATATTTTAGGTTCAATATCACAGTGGCCTGAAATTGTACAGCGGCGCTGTTGCTACACCATCCTATGGAGATTTATGGTCCCGGGACCAGAGCTGTCCATAGGATCGTGTAGCAACAGCGCCACTGTACAATTTCAGGCCACCGTGATATTGCACTTAAAAAAATTCAACTTTGCAAATTAATAACTTTTGAATGAAAAACCTTTCAGCAGTGGGAGTACCCTTGTTTTACTCAGGGGGATAAACCCTCAAACATATTTTTTTTTTTTACATTTTAAGTATTACTATCCCTTTAAGACAAGTCAGTTATTTATTTTTTTACTGTTTTATCTGCATTTGTTCTCCGTTTTACTCTGTAGCTAGATGTTTGTATGTACAGTCTGATGAAGGATAGGGCGCCTTACCCGTCATTCGGGTGTAGTGAAGCTTATTGTTTGCTGTGAGTAGGGGTGACCTAGACGCAGACTTTAATAATAGTCACTAGTGGCGCGATGCAGGAAACGTGCACAATCGCTATTTCCTGCGTGGAAACCACTAGGGAATAGGTTTGCACATGATTTTGTTGAATTGCGCATGAAAATTCAAGATTAGCGAACGGCTGCATATATTTAATTTTTTTGTGGGCGTGGCTAAGAGTAACGAATCTGTGTGAGTGGAACAGCGAATGCGCCTATTGCAGGAAATGGTATTGTGAATGAATTTATACATCTGTGTAGTGTTGTCGTAAAATGGAATTTTTCATGCACAATTCAAGAAGCGTTCGGTATTTAGCTTCCTGGATTAGAACATGCGCAAAATCTATCTGCGCATAAAAATGCCTTTGTCTGATGCGAACGTTTCTTGCATCGCGCCACAAGTACTGGAAACTGCAGATAACCATGACAGCGGTATGAAGGAGACCTATCTAGGTAAGTCAGTGCATTAAATTAAGAAGCACTTATATCTAGATAGTTTTCTTTCATACAGCTCTATAGCTGAGTGGCACATTTCACTCTCTCAAGTTAGAGATATCTTAGTACATTGGCTCCATAGAATATGGACTTGTTGAGTTTAGAACACTAGAGAAGTCATCTCCTCTTTATCACCTCTTTATCACACCTTAGTGCATCTCCTCTCCCACACAGTTCTTCTTAGTACACCAACCTAAAAATATGGCTGAAATAGACCTAATGAAATAATATGAACCCTGATCTTGCATCTGCTGTGAGCTTTTGAACCAGAGAACATTGTTTTATTGACAAAGCTGAAATGCTACAGAAGACAAGCCAAGTAGGATATTAGCACACATTGACCACATTTCTGTCATTCAGGAACATTGGCAAGACAGAGCGGCAGAGCACTTCTCACCTCTAGTGTGGTTACGCAGATGGAGTCATGTGACATCACTGGACGTCAGTGCACTTTCTTCAGAGATCTAGAGGGACAATGGCCTATTCATCAATGGCCAATTAAAACTGATACCTGAACTTGACTGAAGAAAGTGGAGGTCAAACCTTATCCTAACCTTACACTGTAAGAAAATGTTACTGCAGTTCCTGTTTGACATTAGGAAGTATTGTTCAGTTCACGCTGTAGAGTCTGAAACTCTGAGGATGGAATTTTCTTGTAGCCCAACACAGGAGTCAATGGGCAGTTCTCTCTCTCTCTCTCGAGTGCTTAGAACTCATTGGAGGAGATGCACTATGGCGTGATAAAGAGGCGATAACGCGGAGATGACTTCTCCAGTGAAATCACTTCTCCAGCTCCTATGTTATTCTGTGGAGACTATGTACTAAGATTTCTCCAACTTTGGAGAAAATGTGCATATCACAGAGCCAGGCAATCTGGGATTCTCCAGCTGTTGCTGGGCTACAATTCTCATCACCATAATCCAACTGTGGGTGTTTGGGATTTGTAGTCCAAACACAGCTGGAGATCCACAGGTTGCCCACTTCTAGTGTATACTGCAGTTCTGGGGTTGTCCCAGGAGTTCCTCCCAATGAAACCAGTCCAACCGGCATGATGTGATCTTATTTATTGTGTTAGTGAAGGAAGATGGGGTGTGAATGCAGACTGCACAGAATGATTAACCCTTACACAGAGAGACAAGAAACACATAACTGGCTTCCTTGACAGTAAATGGTTTAACTCTTTAAGGATTAGAGATTTAAAGGCCAACTTTCACAAGGATTAGAGATTTAAAGGCCAAATTTCCCAGTAAAGAGAGACCCTCAGTGCCCCCTTGTTGGTCCTGCTGGAGAGATTGAACTGACAGACTCCTAGACCATTCTCAGTGCGTTGTAAACAAAGCACCCATAGGCTGTAGTAATGGGTTCCCACACCAGACACAAAAATTCCAAATTCCAAAAATTCCCACTGATTTCGATGGAGATTTTAACCCCTTAAATGCTAGAGTGGTCTCCATCACATCTAGCATTCAAGAGGTTAAGATCACCATTTAAACCAATAGGAATTTTTAGTTACCCCAACAATGCAAATGGTGTGCCCCAGATTCCCTCCCCTTTTCTTCTGAACATACAGCCCTGCAGGCATACCTCCCAGTTGTCCCTCTTCAGGAGATATTAGGGGTCCATACCTCCCAGTTGTCCCTCTTCAGGAGATATTAGGGGTCCATACCTCCCAGGTGTCCCTCTTTAGGAGATATTAGGGGTCCTTACCCCCCAAGTGTCCCTCTTTAGGAGATATTAGGGGTCCATACCTCCCATGTGTCCCTCTTTAGGAGATATTAGGGGTCCATACCTCCCAAGTGTCCCTCTTTAGGAGATATTAGGGGTCCTTACCCCCAAGTGCCCCTCTTTAGGAGATATTAGGGGTCCATACCTCCCATGTGTCCCTCTTTAGAAGGTATTAGGGCTCTATATCTCCCAAGTGTCCCTCTTCAGTAGATATTAGGGGTCCATACCTCCCAAGTGCCCCTCTTTAGGAGATATTATGGGTCCATACCTCCCACGTGTCCCTCTTTAGAAGGTATTAGGGCTCTATACCTCCCAAGTGTCACTCTTTAGAAGGTATTAGGGCTCTATACCTCCCAAGTGTCCCTTTTCAGTAGATATTAGGGGTCCATACCTCCCACGTGCCCCTCTTTAGGAGATATTAGGGCTCTATACCTCCCAAGTGTCCCTCTTTAGGAGATATAAGGGGTCCATACCTCCCAAGTGTTCCTCTTTACAAGATATTAGGGGTCCACACCTCCCAAGTGTCCCTCTTTAGGAGATATTAGGGGTCCATTCCTCCCAAGTGTCTCTCTTTGAGACCAAAATCCCTCTGTCCCTCGTTCCCACCCTGGTGTCCCTCTGTTTAATAGACTAGACTGTGTGTTGTATATATAAGTGTATATATGTGTTGTATATATAAGTGTATATAAATGTATCACATTCATGTCTGTTTAAATTACAGTATATGTGTTTATACATTAGTCTGTGTAAATAATTTTGGTCTTGTGAATGATTTATTCAGTTACATAAAGAGGAGTCAACAGGTCATGAAATAACCTAAACATTCTCAATGCCCCACCCACCAACCACACCCCAGCAACACCACCTGAAGCTAAAGTGTCTGAAATGTTGAGAGGAGTGTACAGATGCAGTTGTGAAAGCTAAAGAGGTGCAAATATGGGACATACCACATACAAAATAATAACACTAAAAATCTTGATTTAAATGACACTTTTAACTCTGTAAATGCTATGGAGGTCTCCTATGCATTGCTAAGCAATGCATTTGATACCACTGACGCATTTAACCCTTTAATGCTACCCTAGATGTTTATAGGAGGTTGCATGCACATCCTGTTTGTGGCTAAGAGCCAGACACTTCCGGATTGTATTTCAGCTGAATGGGCCAGCTTCAGGCCTGGATTTCCCAACAGGCAGAGGAAGCAACTGCTTAGCGCTCCAGATTTTGATGGGTGCCAGCGCTGTGCTGGCCACACTCACATTTTGAATTGTAGGTGTGACCAGACAAATTTCAGTTCCCTGCACCAATTTACAGGCTATCATTTAACCCCTTGAATAGAGCAAGATCTCCAACGCATTGCTTTGTAATGTGTTGGAGATCTCTCTACCAATCAAGGGGTTAAAGATTTTTATTTTTTTTCATCATTGCTTGTTATAGGCCAAAGGTATTTTCTTTGCCAGGAAACATTGGCTGAACTACTGGGCGTGGTCATGGGAGGAGTAGTACTGTGGTCCCACTTCTCCTCCTTCCCACCCAGTTCCTCCTACTTCTACTCCATCACACCCATTTCCTCCCACTTCTCCTCCTTCACACCCAGGTCCTCCCACATCTTCTCCTTCCCATCCATTTCCTCCTACGTCTCCTCCTTCCCCACCCAGTTCCTCCCACTTCTTCTCCTTCCCACCCAGTTCCTCCCACATCTCCTCCTTCCCCACCCAGTTCCTCCTACTTCTCCTCCTTCCCACTCAGTTCCTCCTACTTCTACTCCGTCCAACCCTTTTCCTCCCACTTCTCCTCCTTCCCCACGCAGTTCCTCCCACTTCTTCTCCTTCCCACCCAGTTACTCCCACTTCTTCTCCTGCCCATGCAGTTCCTATTACTTCTACTCCTTCCCATCCAGTTCCTCCCACGTCTCTTTCCCCACCCGGTTCCTCCTACTTCTACTCCTTCCCACCCAGTTCCTCCCACTTCTCATCCTTTCCACCCAGTTCCTCCTACTTCTACTCCTTCCCACCCAGTTCCTCCCACTTCTGCTCCTTCCCACCCAGTTCCTCCTACTTCTTCTCCTTCCCACCCAGTTCCTCCCACTTCTGCTCCTTCCCACCCAGTTCCTCCTACTTCTACTCTTTCCCCGCCCAGTTCCTCCCACTTCTCCTCCTTCCCCATCCAGTTCCTCCCATTTCTTCTCCTTCCCCACCCAGTTCCTCCTACTTCTACTCCTTCCCCACCCAGTTCCTCCCAATTTCTGCCCACTTTTGTGATGCACCCATTATGCCCTGCCCCTACTCACGAGTAAGCCCCACCCCTTTTAGGACTTTATTTGTGTCAGTTAAATCCCCCGGTGGTACCTGAGGCAGAAGAGAACTTCCCTGATATGGCCATTTTGCGGCAGCACAGCTCTCACCAAGCTTTTTGCTTAGTTTGCTCTTTCAGGATCAGACAGAGTAACACATGATAATTGCTCTTAAAAATAATTATCTTCTTACCAGATGGCAGTGGTTTGACTCAGTCTTTCCTTTCTGTTTTCAGGGCCACGCTATAGCAAAAATACAGCTAGTTCTTATATAGAAGAGTGTGTTTAATCTTTCATTATTAAAGGAACAGTAATGTTCCTTAAACACTTATTATAGTTTTGTAGAGGATGAAAAAATAAGCTTAAAGCGGAACTATCACCTACATTCAAACTTTTGTAGTGAGTTTCAATAGTTAACCTTAGATTAGAGTTGGGTATATTTTTAAAAAAATTGCTTGAGAGTCCAGATATTAGCCCATCAAAATTGGGTACTTCCGCGTTCTGGACTCGTAAGCAATTTTTTTAAAAAATACACCCAGCTGTAATCTAAGGTTAATTATTGAAACTCACTACAAAAGTTTGAATGTAGGTAATAGTTCCGCTTTAATGGCGCAAACCCTACCTCTCAAACCGCTATGGTTTGAGAGATATAAGCATTGAAAGTTCCCCCCTCCCTCCCCTTCTCCTGACGTCAGCGTCTAGCTGACAACAGGAGATCCCGGTCTGGGGATCAGCCTGTGGCTCTGCAGCAGAGCCGAAATAGCGTTATTGCAAAAGAATTACTTCATTTGAAAGGTCTACAAAGTCTGCCTGGTTTGCAAGCACACTTTGTAGACCTTTCTAGTGAAGTAATTCTTTTGCAATAACGGGATTTCAACTGCTGCAGAGCCTCCTTGTATCGGCCAACATGGATCTCCTTCTGTCAGCTTTACAGCTGACATCAGGAGAAGGGGAGGGGGGAACTTTCAATGCTTATAACTCTCAAACCATAGCGGTTTGAGAGATAGGGTTTGTACCATTAAGCTTATTTTTTCATCCTCTACAAAACTATAAGTTTTTATGGGACATTACTAACACTTTAATGGAAACTAGCATCTAAACATTAAATTGGGTTATATACTTTTTAAATATCATATATTTCCAGCAAGCATCTGTAGATTTCGTTATTTTATGTTCGATACTTCATCTTATCCTCAACTTGCACTTTAATCCATGGGTAGAATTTCCTAAACAGGCACAGTATGTTTGTGCACAGCTAATATTAACCCTGTAAGTGCCAGAGCGGTACGCAACACATTGCAGAGAAATGTGTTGCATACCCCTCTGGCACTCAAAGGGTTTATGTATTGCGATATTATCCGCTGGTTCCTATTCAAAAAGACTTGGCCTATTTACATACAATACAGCACTCACTTCTGAAACATTTTTAACCCCTTAACGACCGGCCGATCGGCACGGTGCGGTCACTCAACGACCACTGAGCATTTTTTTTTTCGTTTCCTGTTCCGGACTCCCCGAACGGCGTGCAGCCGCGGGGGGGAGCCCGGAATTCCATGACGGTCATAGTACTTCATGGGTCGTTAACTCAGATCGACCCATGACGTACTATGACCGTCAAGGGTCGTTAAGGAGATAAAGAGTGCTATGGTACTGGGAGACCTAGTATAACCAAAAATGGTAGCCACCACTAGATTTTAGTTGTCAAAAATTTGAGAAACAAATTGAGATTGAGCTAGCTCGGTGTACAAAGTATTTAAGTATGTATAAACACACATCATTATTTTTTGCGTTAGTGTTTCTTTAAAAAAAAAAAATATTCTCTACGGTTTTCCCAAGGGTTCTTCAACTGCTGGGAGACACTTGATTCCAAAGTTATTACAGCTCCAACTGTTGTTATTGTATTTGTTACATTAAACTACTAGCAACAGTACCACCTCATGTCCCAATGGTTCACCTACATTAATCCTGGGGGGGAGGAGATGCAGTAAAGGTTGTTGAGGACCATTTTGGGAATCTTGTCTCAAAGTTTTATTGATGACATACCAACAGTATACACTAAGATGTCTTTACTATCATATCCCTGTTAGTACGCCCAAATACACAGACATCACCATGAATCCACCATGCCTTCCACAGCTTTATGCTTTTGCACTGACTACTTCGATGATGGCTCATCTGCATATTGAACTTCGAGTTAATGAGCCATGGTCATTTTCATGTGTGGGTGTACTTATATGTTAACGTAGCACATCGCCAAATGCACTGAGCTACGATCACATTTCTAATGTCAACAACCCGAGGTTGGCAAAATTGGGATCTCCCTTTATCTTTCTATGCAGGATTATAATATACACTAGAATGAAACCCCGTATACACAGGCTAAAGTGCACCCAGCTGCCCTGGCTGCTGCCCCGGAGCCGGTAGCAGAGACATGACATGAGCCGTCCGGAGCGGGCAAGTGTGTTCGGCGAGTCTCTACTGTGCATGACTGCAGTCATGTGCAGTAGAGACTTGCTGAACGCGCTGATCCTTAGCGGGGAGCTCCAGACGACTCACAGCGAAGCTCCCTGTGTGCGGTTACGGCTGACAGTGAGCGACACATTCTACCACTTTATGTAATAGGATAGTGGGTCTCTACGCAGTTCCCATCAGCTGTTCACAGTAGTCGACTAACAGCTGACTTAAAGGGATAGTAATGTTTCATAATAAAAGCAACTCTAATTAATCATCATAGTATTTGGACTTTGGAGAGTGTTATTTTAATTCTGTCAGAGTTGTAGTTCAAGAGTAATTCAATAGTAAAGTCTCCCCCTCCCACCCATTTTACTGATGTAAAACTGCTCAGCCAGATCAGAAGGGAGGTGCCCAGATAGACTGCAGAGAGGGACAATCTTCAATTAAGATAAGGGAAAAACCTGAAAAGCTTGTCAAGGGGGGCAGGGCTTTCATTGTTTTTATAGAAAGAAGATTGTCCTCTGCTGTTATCTGTCTGGTCTTACAACCAGATTCCACATCTGAGAAGAGATGGCTTACACTAGGTAAAAGGGGCGGGAATGTAAACTTTGCTTGTGAATATCTCTCAAACCATAAAGGTTTGAAAGACAAGACATATATCGTTCTTCATGTTTTTTTAATGCCTACAAAATAAAATAAAGATAAAACGAAGTATTACTATCCCTTTAAAAACTAACACGGCTGCTGCCTAGTTCAGTCATCAGGTACAAGCAAGCACTAGACAAACATACCCTTGTAGTAAAAATGACTCCCCACTCTTCCCTTTGTGGTTTATGAGAAATACGGAAAGGTAAAATTATTAACCTTTCGAGTGCCAGAGTGGTACGCAACACATTGATTCACAATCCTTTGTGAACCCCTCTGGCATTCAAAGGGTTAAAATGTACCTTTTATTAGCGTGATAAACATCAGCCAATTAAAAAAAACCTTTATTATCTAATTCCATATCAGGTGAAAATGATATACTGTATATATATATATATATATATATATATATATATATATATTGATGCTGGGGCATAATCTGGATTGCCACACTAATAAAACAACCACACTTCAATCTAACAAAAATACTTGGTGGTACTAGTTATAGGTAAATTGAGTCAGTTACTGCAGTTCAGTTTTAGGAATATTACAGAATATATTTGAAGAGAGAAAATACTGTTACCTAAATGGAGCTGTTTGTTTCTTAATTGCTTCACCGACCCGACTATAAATCAGTTCAGCACTTAAAGAGATAGTAATACTTAAAATGTAAAAAATAATATGTTGTAGGGTTTATCCCCCTGAGTAAAACAAGAGTACTCCCACCGCTGAAAGGTGTTTCATTCAAAAGTTATTAAAGCTCAAAGCTGAATTTTTTAGGCGCAATATCACAGTGGCCTGAAATTGTACAATGGCGCTGTTGCTACACCATCCTATGGACAGCTCTGGTGCCGGCACCATAATCTCCATAGGATGGTGTAGCAACAGCGCCACTGTACAATTGCAGGCCACTGTGATATTGCACCAAAAATTTCAGATTTGAGCTGTAATAACTTTTGAATAAAACACCTTTCAGCAGTGGGAGTACCCTTGTTTTAATCAGGGGGATAAACCCTACAACTTATTTTTTTTTACATTTTAAGTATTACTATCCCTTTAATGAGTCAGTGTATGGTATGATTAAGTGTTAGTGGTTAAAGCTTAACCTTTACTTTGTCTATATATATAAAAGAAGACTTCTGTGTGCCTGGCAAACACACCCAGGGGTGGTATTAAGGAAGAGTTACTGTTCCCATTGGGTGATTCAGTCATGCAGGGAGTTGGCCCGCCCCCACTATGCAGCCCGCCCACCACTATCAAAGTCAGAAAAAAACAATATGGCTGCCATTTGCTCCTACACCACAGACAAACACACATGCCCCACTCACACACATAAGCCCCACTCACTCCCAGTGGCCTCAGCAGGACCTGTAGTGCAACACCAGGGGAACACAGTGGCACTCAAAGGGTTAAGGTAGGCCCTCTGCTGAATTATTTCTTCACTGTCATCATTTGCCATGCAAGACACAGGACAGACAGCCATCAGGTACACACTTAACCCACTGACTGCCACAGGGTTTGTTTATCAAGTTTTACCCCCTCAGGGAGTGTGTTCAAACCTCTCACACTGTAAACTTGCATTTCCCTCCCACTTCTCCTCCTTCCCCAGCCTATTACTAACACTTTTACACATTTATGTTAAGCCCCTCCCCCTACTCACGATTAAGCCCCGCCCACTGTTAACCCAAATTGCCCCATTGCTCTCTCCACATCAGCACCACATGAGGGACTCCACAAGTAAAAGTTCACAGGTATTACACACACATGCCCCACTCACACAGCACCAAACACCCATACACACACACAAAGCCAGAAAGAAATATGGCTGACACACAGTCACTCACCCTGACTCCCAGTGGCCTCAGCAGGACCTGTAGTATAGCCACAGAAGGGTGCTACAGCACCAGGGGAACAAAATGGCACTCAAAGGGTTAAGGTAGGTCCTCATTGTGCAATTATTTCTTCACTGTCATCATTTGCCATGCAAGACTCAGGACAGACAGCCATCAGGTACACACTTAACCCACTGACTGCCACAGGGTTGTGTATCAAGTTTTACCCCTCAGGGAGTGTGTTCAAACCCCTCACACTGTAAACTTGCATTCCCCTCCCACTTCTCCTCCTTCCCCAGCCTATTACTAACACTTTTCCACATTTATGTTAAGCCCCGCCCCCTACTCACGATTAAGCCCCGCCCACTTTTAACCCTGCTTGCCCCATTTGTCTCGCCACATCAGCACCACATCAGTCCCCTCCAGGGACGACACAAATCAAAGTTCCCAGGTATGAATACACTTCCCACTGCTATTTAACTCTCACATGCCTCTCTATACCTTAACCATTTGAGTGCCAGAGGGGTACACAACTCATGCACGCATGTGTTTCTGCTCATATATGTTGCGTGTGTCTGTGTGTCTGTGTGTGTGTGTGTGTGTGTACATCTATGTTACATATGTGTGTCTATGTGTGCATCTCCAGTGTGTCTGTGTGTACATGTCTTTTGCATGTTTCTGCCGCTCACTGTGTGTATATGTGCATACCTCCCAACATTTCACATGGCCAAAGAGGGACACGTTAGTTGTAGGTGATATTGTTGGGGGCGTGGCTGGTGGGAGGGGCATTAGTAAGAATTTTTAGGTTATTTCATGACCTATTATTGGCTATTTATGTAACTGAATAAATTATTTAGTGCAAGACCAAACTTTTTTATTTGCACAGACTAATGTATAAACACATATACTGAAGTTTAAAAAAATATGTATATGAGCTTTATTGCTGTAGAGCAAAGTAATACACACCACACAGTCAGGGCTGGTGCAAGGATTTTTGCCACCCTAGGCAAAACCTAATTTTGCTGCCCATTTTGCTCCACCCCTTGTGCCCCACCCCTTTATACCCCGCCTACTTATACCCAACCTCTTTTCATGATTGTCCTCTCTCTGCCCCCTGGCCCAGTCTGCCCCTGGTCTGGAGATGCCTGTAAGAGATGCCCCCCACCAGCTCCAACTTGCCCCTTATCAGCTTCACTTTGGCCCACCAGCTCCACTTTGCCCCTATCATCTCCACTTTGTCCCCCATCAACTCCAACTTGCCGCCTCAGCTCCAACTTGCCCCCATTAGCTCCACTTTGACCCCCACCAGCTCCAGTTGCCCCCACCAGCTCCACTTTGCCCCCCATCCACTCCAACTTGCCCCCACCGGCTCCACTTTGCCCCCAAGCAGCTCCACTATGCCCCCAGCAGCTCCAACTTGCCACCATCAGCTCCACTTTGCCCCCCATCCGCTTTAACGTGCCCCCACCGGCTCCACTTTGCCCCCCAGCAGCTCCACTATGCCCCCAGCAGCTCCAGCTTCCCACCATCAGCTCCAGCTTCCCACCATCAGCTCCAACTTGCCACCATCAGCTCCACTTTGCCTCCCATCCGCTCCAAATTGCCCCCATCAGCTCCACTTTGCCCCCATCAGCTCCACTTTGCCCCCCATCTGCTCTAACGTGCCCTCCCTCAGCTCCACTTTGCCCCCTCAGCTCCAACTTGCCCCCATCAGCTCCACTTTGACCCACATCCGCTCCAACTTACCCCCATCCGCTCCACTTTGTCCCCCATCAGCTCCACTTTGCCCCCACCAACTCCAACTTGCCCCCACCAGCTCCACTATGCCCCCACCAGCTCCACTATGCCCCCTCAGCTACAACTTTCCCCTATCAGTTCCAACTTACCCCCATCGGATCCACTTTGCCCCCCAGCAGCTCCACTATGCCCCCAGCAGCTCCAACTTGCCCCTATCAGCTCCAACTTGCCACCATCAGCTCCACTTTGCCCCCCATCCGCTCCAACTTGCCCCCCATCCGCTCTAACTTGCCCCCACCAGCTCCACTTTTCCCCCCCTTCAAGCTCCACTTTGCCCCCCCTTCAAGCTCCACTTTGCCCCCCTCAGCTTCACTTTGCCCCTCCTCAGCTCCACTTTACCCCCTCAGCTCCAACTTGCCCCCATCAGCTCCACTTTGACCCTCATCCGCTCCAACTTACCCCCATCAGCTCCAACTTGCCCCCACCAGCTCCAACTTGCCCCCACCAGCTCCACTATGCCCCCTCAGCTCCACTTTGCCCCCCATCCGCTCCAACTTGCCCCCAGCAGCTCCACTATGCCCCTTCAGTTCCAACTTGCCCCCCATCACATACCTGTAGCTCCCGCGCAGTCTTCTCTTCAGTAATGCAGAGCGAGGCGGGAGATCATGACTCCCAGCGCGCTCTGTATTACTAAAGATCCGACCCAATGACGGAGCGCTGTAGCAACACAGACCTGATTGTGTTGTGGTTCCCGGCGTGGTGTGTGCGGGCGCAGCTCTTCTCCGCTTCATGCCCGCACCCCCAGTACGTGTGCGCCCTAGGCCGCCGCCTACTTCGCCTATAGGTGGAGCCGGCCCTGCACACAGTCTGACCTCCTAAAAAGAGGGACAACAGGGTGGGAAAGAGGGACAGAGGGATTTGGCCCTCAAAGAGGGACTGTCCCTCCTAAAGAGGGACACTTGGGATGTATGGTATGTGTCTGCCTGTATGTTGCATATGTCTGTGTTTATCAGTGTGTCTGCATTTCACACACGTGCGCCCAATGGTCATAACATGACGGGCAACGCCGTCCCACATTGCTAGTATATGAATAAAACAGAAAAAGCTTATTTGAAAACCTGAAGAACTGTATGCCTTCCCTAAGATACATCTCAGAGTTATTGGTATTGTAATTTAAATTAATAATTTGAGACCCACTGTGCTAGAGCAAGGTGCTGGAGATATTTGCAGCATCCAAGGAGTTAAAGGGATAGTACTGTTTCACAATAAAAGCAGCTCTAATTAATCATCATAGTATTTGGACTTTGGAGAGTGTTATTTCAATTCTGTCAGAGTTGTAGTTCAAGAGTAATTCAATGACAAAGTATCCCCCTCCCGTCCCTTTTACTGATGTAACACTGCTCAGCCAGAGCAGAAGGGAGGTGCCTAGGTAGACTGCAGAGAGGGACAATCTCCAATTAAGATAAGGGAAAAACCTGAAAAACTTGTCAAGGGGGGCAGGGCTTTCATTGTTCTCATAAGAAGAAGATTACCCCCTGCTGTCTGTCTGGTCTTACAACCAGATTCCACATCTGAGAAGAGATGGCTTACACTAGGTAAAAGGGACGGGAGGGGAAACGTTGCTTGTGAATATCTCTCAAACCATAAAGGTTTGAGAGATAAGACTTATATCGTTCTTAATTTTTTTTTAATGCCTACAAAATAAAATAGATAAAATGAAGTATTACTATCCCTTTAAAGGGATAGTAAGATTTAATATGTAAAGAATATACATTGTAGGGCTTATCCTCTTGAGTGAAAGAGGGTACTCATACTATTCAGAAGTGTTGTATTCAAAAGTTATTGCAGCTTAAACTTTAATCTTTTAGGTGCAATATCTCAGTGGCCTGAAGGTTTGCAGTGGCGCTGTTGCTGCACCATCCATCAACTGACCAGAACGGTCCATAGGATGGAGTAACAACAGCGCCACTGTAAAACTCCAGGCCATTCAGATACTACACCCAAAAAAATTCACGTTTGAGCTGCCATAACTTTTGAATGAACCACCTGTCGGCAGTGGGAGTGCCCTTGTTTTACTCAAGACAATAAACCCTAGGATATATTTTTTTACATATTAAGTGTTGTTATTCCTTTAAAAACAAAATTATGCTTAACAATCTTTACAAAAATAAAGTCCTTGAAAAACTTTCTGTAAAAAGACCTTCATGTTGCAACATCTTCCTTTGTATAACCTTGTATAAATTTACAGCTGTGTATTCATGATTTTTTTTCTGTTTTGTTATACAGTTGCAAAAATTCTCTTCATTCTTTTACACTGATCCATCTAAATGTCAGAAATGATTGTTACAATTGTATCTCCCATTGTGTGCTCCTCTGGCTTTGCATTCGCTGTTTCTTTTTAAGGCCTGGCATTCCGGAGTGAAGGGAACATTTATTCAGTCTGAACATGAAATTATTATATAGTACAGTAACAAGGTACAAAATAATATATGTACAAAAGAAGCATAGGGAGAAATGAAAATGCCAAATTATTTAAGGGGATAGTAACACAATATGTAAAAACTATATATTGTAGGGTTTTTCCTCCTGAGTAAAACAAAGCGTATTCCAACTGCTGAATGGTGTTTTATTAAAAAGTAATTGTAGTTCAAACTTTTTTTTTAGGTGCAGTATCTGTTCCTACACCATCCTATGGAGATTTATGGTCAACTGACCAGAGATATCCATAGGATAATGTAGCAACAGCACCACTGTACAATTTCTGGCCATTGAGATATTGCACTTAAAAAAAAATCAGGTTTGACCTGAAATAACTTTTGAATAAAACACCTCTGAGGAGTGGGATTACTCAGGAGGATAAACCTTATAATATGTAGTTGTTTTTTTACATATTAAGTGTTACTATCACTTTAAATGAAACTTTTAACCCCTTGAATGCTACAGCAATGCATTGGAGCCCTTTCTAGCATTCAAGGGGTTAAAAGCCCATTTAAAGTGAAACTGAGCACCTAAAAATTTAGTTTGTTTTACAGAGACTTACAATCTGCCTATATGTTGTATCAGACATTTTTCTGTAAAAAGTTGTTCTAAAGAAATTAACCTTTAAATGTTGATGGCACAGTCTGGCACTTTATGCTAATTACCTGCATAGTATGCTAATTAGTTATATTGAATGCCAAAGTTACCTCTCGATACACTATTAGAAATGTCCCCAGTGTGTGGGTACTGCCTAGATTCATGCATAGCACAATGTGTGGGTTCTGCCTAGATTCATTCATATCACAGTGTGTGGGCTCTGCCTAGATTTATTCATATCACAGTGTGTGGACTCTGCCTAGATTTATTCATATCACAGTGTGTGGGCTCTGCCTAGATTAATTCCTATCACAGTGTGTGGGTTCTGCCTAGATTCATTCATAGTACAGTGTGTGGGTTCTGCCTAGATTCATTCATATCACAGTGTGTGGGCTCTGCCTAGATTCATTCATAGCACACTGTGTGGGTTCTGCCTAGATTAATTCCTATCACGGTGTGTGGGTTCTGCCTAGATTCATTCATATCACAGTGTGTGGACTCTGCCTAGATTAATTCATAGCACACTGTGTGGGTTCTGCCTAAAATCATTCACATCACAGTGTGTGGGTTCTGCCCAGATTAATTCATAGCACAGTTTGTGGGCTATGCCTAGATTCATTCATAGCACACTGTGTGGGTTCTGCCTAGATTCATTCATAGCACACTGAGTGGGTTCTGCCTAAAATCATTCATATCGCAGTGTGTAGGTTCTGCCCAGATTAATTCATAACACAGTGTGTGCGCTACGCCTAGATTCATTCATAGCACACTGTGTGGGTTCTGCCTAGATTCATTCATAGCAGACTGTGCTGTAATATTAGCCCAGTACAAAAACTAATTATCATAAAATGCCAGACTGTGCCATCAACAAATAAAGACTTAATTCTTTTTAAAATGAACTAAATGTCAGGTCCACTTTAACCCAATAGGGATTTTAGGACTTTTTATTTGCCCCCTATGGTGCAGTTAATATTCCCCAGAATTGCTGTACTTTACCGTTATACAAAAGGCACAACGACCCGTTTCTGTGCTCAGATTTTAGTGGCCACAAGTTCTACATTACTGTAAATTTCACCTTTATCTTCTCCTGGACCAAAAAGAGAAATTTTAGCCATTGTAACTGAATGGCAAACTCACAATTTTTAACTCTTTGAAAGCCAGAGGGGTATGCTTATGCAACATATTGCTACTCTTAACCATTTATAGTGGACCTATCACCTTGAATTTTCTTTACTTATTTGAAAATTTCATTCAAAACTGTCCGTGTTTCATGTTAACCAGCAGATGTACTTTTATTTCTGGGTAAAGTGAAAGTAAAAATGTCCTGATACTGCACAGATCTTCATTCACTGGAAAGACTTAATTAGCATATGAAACGTCACTGGTACTGCACAGGTACTGCAGTTAGCATACGTTAGCATACGATAACAAGTAGGAATATTTCTTTAACTGTACGTTTGCTGGTGTTTTGGCTAACATGATACATCAGTTTTTAATGCAGTTTTCAAATATGCAAACTTGTATTAAAGGGATAGTAATGTTTCATAATAAAAACAGCTCTAATTAATCATCATAGTATTTGGACTTTGCAGAGTGTTATTTCAATTCTGTCAGAGTTGTAGTTCCAGAGTAATTCAATGACAAAGTGTCCCCCTCCCTCCCCTTTTACTGATGTCACACTGTTCAGCTTGAGCAGAAGGGAGGTGCCCAGGTAGACTGCAGAGAGGGACAGTCTTCAATTAAGATAAGGGAAAAACCTGAAAAGCTTGTCAAGGGGGGCAGGGATTTCATTGTTTTCATAGGAAGAAGATTGTCCCCTTCTGTTATCTGTCCAGTCTATGGACTGCATTCCACATCTGAGAAGAGATGGCTTACACTAGGTAAAAGGGGCGGGAGGGGGAAACTTTGCTTGTGAATATCTCTCAAACCATAAAGGTTTAAGAGATAAGACTTTTATCGTTCTTCATGTTTTTTTAATGCCTACAAAATAAAATAAAGTTCAAACGAAGTATTACTATCCCTTTAAGATGAATGTTCCAATTTAAGAATCAGAGGCATGTGCAACACATTGCTTTGTAATATGTTTCTTACCCCTTTGGTCCTTAAAGGGACACTATCATCTAAAAACAACTGGTCGTTTTGAAAATCACCTATAATTTGTATTAATAATAATGCGGCAATGACCCATCATATATTTCATTTGTGTATTTTGTATTAGCCAATTTATATGTAGAAAACTATTTTTTTGAGTTATGTAGATGATAGTAATTAAGACATGTAATGCAGGCACTTCACCCTTAATCCCAACTCACTGACACTGGTCACCAATGCATTGCTTACCCCCCTTAGCACTGAGTTACATGTCAGTGAGTAAGGGAGGCAGTATAGGGCTAAGGCAAGAAGTGCCTGCATGACATACCTTGATTAGCAGAATTTAAATAACATAAAACTAGGGTATCCTTTTAAAATGTTGCACGCTGGGAAGCACTGAACATGATTAAAAGGGCAACATGAGAATCTTGCACTGTAGGACAACGCAAGATTCTCATGTCGCAGAATGAAATGTCGCATCTCCCCTTCTTAGCTCCCCTTCCCCGCTCCATCAAGACCCCATAGAACAATTTAAAAAAATCAATGAGTACCTCATCCAGATCTTGCTGAGCACTGCCCCAGCGCTCTCTCCCCTTATCCCATCTGCTCCAACCATCAGTAAGATGTTTCATAAGCCTAATAAAATCACTTATCCTCGGAGCGCTGCCCCGGCTCTCTCTCCTTCCCTTCTCTCTCCCCTTTAGCTCCACTCTGCCATTATGCACGCAGAGAAGGAGAGTAGAGTTGGAGCAGCACTCAGCAAGATCCGGATGAGCTACTCATTGATTTTTTAAAATTGTTCTATGGGGTCTTGATGGCGCGATTAATGGGAGCTAAGAAGGGGAGAGGCAACATGTCATTCTGTGACATGAGTATCTTGAGCTGTCCTACAGTGAGAGATTCTTATGTCGCCCTTTTAATCAGGGCGACATGTTCAATGCTATTTTAAAAGTGAACCAAAACTAGGGGTTCTAAAATGGCTAATATAAAATGGTGAAGTGATTTTGAATTATCTTTTAGAGTCACAAAAGTTGTTTTAGGTGATAGTGTCCCCTTTTAAGGTGAAGCAGGCTAAAACACTGTGTCTGTTTCAGATTGATAAACTGTCACTAACTGTCATGTCCGCCTCCATGGACTTGACATCCAGGTTCAATTGTATATGTTATCTCTTGAACAAAGGCACAAGGACAAGATTCATAAGCACCATTAGGATTTCCTGACCATAGCAAAGTAAGTGGGGGTGTTATTATTAGGAGGTGTTACTTCTTCTTTAAGTGATTACTATCCCTTTAAAGAGCAACCGGGTTGCACAGCACACTGAAAATGCAATAGGTTGGCCAAGCCCCAGTTCTTTTGGGAAACTAGCAACTCCCCTGTCCTTCTCACCAATAACTCTTATGTTCATGCTTGCAGCTTGGCTGTGCTCTGTTTTAGCACACAGCGGGCCATCATGACAACTTAGCTTCAATGCCTCATGTTCTCCCTGCAAATTATTTGTATTAGAGGAGAATGGAGGGTGCATCACAGGGCTGGACCACGTGGGCGTCCTCTAGTGGCGGGCCACGGCCAGTGACTGGAGGATATGAATGTGATTCACATCCTCCACATACTCGGTTCACTACCAGAATGTCTCCCTGAATTTGCCGGCCAACTATCAAAATGTCGCCCTGAATTTGGCGACCAACCCAGGGGCGCATTAAATATGTTGCCAGGTAGAAAATGGCGACATAAGAATCTTGCCCACATGATAAGAGCAACATGCGCAACAAAAAAAATGGTCAAAAACTGTACCAAGAGGAGGCGAATTAGCGAATCAGATTTACATGCAGAGTAGCAAGCGTGACTGTGATGCCCCGATCGGCGTGATTGCAGGTGCTGTGATGTGGCACTCAAAGGGTTAATGGACGGTATGAGTATGATTTCATTCCATTCCGTCCATTAACCCTTTGAGTGCCTCATCACAGCGCCTGCAATCATGACGATGGAGCATCACAGTCACAATTGGTACTCTGCATCTTCTGCATGTAAATCTCATTCGTTAATTCGCCTTCTCTTGGTACACTTGTCACGCATGTCACCCCTTGTCATGCAGGCGAGATTCTTATGTCGCCATTTTGAAGCTGGCGACATAATTAAGGTGCCCCTGGGTTGGTCGCCAAACTGATGTCACCAAAGGGTTAAAGGTTATGTGTCACCTATACATGACTTAAGCTTAATCAGTGTGTCTCAACGTTAGTCCTTGGAGCACACCAACAGTTCAGGTTTTCAGGTTGTTCCTGCTTAATCACAGGTGAGTAATTAGTGGCTCAGTCATTTTGATTGATTCACCTGTGATTGATTAGAGATATCTTGAAAACATGACCTGTTGGTGTGCCCAGAGGACTGGAGCTGAGAATCACTGAGTTAAATAGTTAGGTTATATCAATAATAGCACTAAAAGGGTATTTATTGTTTTAAAAAAGGCTTTGTTTTGTCAAAATTTTAGTTATAATGTATGGGCTGCAGGTACTTTCGCATAGACTGCAGCCCATCACTCAGCCCCTGCTCCCCTCCCTGTAGCCAGCCTCCTCCAATGACGAAGGATTTCTGTCTGTAAGCTGGAGCGCTCTCATTGGCTAGCTATCGATCTCTGCCAATGAGAGTGCTCCAGCTTCCAGACTGAAGCCTTCATCATTGGAGGAGGCTGGATAGAGGGAGGGGAGCAGGGGCCGAGTGATGGACTGCGGTTACAAAGCAGGTAATCGCAGTGTGTCCGGAAGTACCTGCAGCCCATACTTTACAAGTTAAATTTTAACAAAACAAAGCTTTATTTTAAAAAATAAACATACTTTTAGTGCAATTATTGATATAACCACCTATTTAGCTTAAGTCTTGAATAGGTGGCACATCCCCTTTAAGAGTGATTCCGCCCGTGCATGTTGTGATACATATTTGCCCTTGTGAACTGTTCTGCATAGGACGCTGCTCTAAAGTCACCCATGTGAGCACAGCCTTAGTCTGACAAATGATTACTGAATTTTGGCCCTGTACAGTCTGGGTCAGGTCAGAGGAGAGAGTGCAGTTATCTCGCTGATGTCTAAATCAATCACCGACCTCAGTCCCCAGCTCTCCCTCTTATCTTAATTGTCCTTTACACTAAACCCTATTTATCACCGAACCTAAAGTGAATCCACTTAATGATTTACTGTAGAGCATAACACTAAAAGCACTGCAAGGCCAGTTGTATTAACCCCTTGGATCTAGCGGGGTCTCCAGCTCATCGTTTTGCAACGCATTTGAGATCTCTCTAGTGTTCAAGGGGTTAAAAAACATAATTTAAGTCAATTAGATGTTCTCTGTGATGCGGTTGATTTGCTCCACTTTTATATTTGAGGATATTACCCTTTGGGACTTATTCAGTTCCTTAACACCTTGAGTACCAGAGGGGAACGTAACGCATTGCTCTGCAATGCGTGGCGCACCCCTCTGGCACTCAAGGGGTTAAAAAGGTGCAGTTCTGGGGCAAATCAATTGCACTGTAATGGAAAATGAAAATTCAAATTGATCAAAATGCGGCAATGCTTTGGAGTCCTCTCTAGTATTTAGGGGGTTAAAAGTCCTCTTTAAATCAGTAGAAATCTGGGGGAATTTGAATTTGTCTCCTATGATGCAGTTGGTTTGACCCAGAAATTACACCAAGGGGAGATGCACCAAGGTGTGATAACGAGGGGATAAAGTGGACATGACTTATGCATTGTTTTAATGTCTCCAAGTCTTGTGTTTTTCTATGGAGCCTATGCAGTAATCCAGGGGTGTACACGTTCAGTCCTCAAGGGCCACCAACAGGCCAGGATGTATGGATTTCCCTGAATAAGCAGAGGTGAGTTATAAGGGAACTGTCACCCCAAATCAAGTCCCCCCAATAATTAGCGATCTAGCAATAAGCTTACCAATAATACTATTATCCAGCCTAATTACCGCGTTAGTCAAAAATCCTACTTCTGCCATGACTGACAGCCAGGCAACAGCACAGACATGTTAGCTTACAGACATCTGTTCTCCTGCGCTGTCAGTCAATCTCCTCTAGGAGGCGTTACATGGTACCTTAAGGTACCAGAATGGACTGATGGCTCAGGCAGGCAGATTTCTCTAAAGCACTGTTGCCTGGCCGTCAGTCTTAGCAGATGTAGGATTTCTGACTAACTCGTTAATTAGGCTGGGTAATAGTACTATTGGTAAGCTTATTGCTAGATCCCTAATTATTGGGGAGACTTGATTTGGAGTGATAGCATGTTTATCCAGGACATACTTGAAAACGAGAGAAATCTCAATTTATTCTTCCTGGTAAAACATTTTCTAAATAAATAATTCACCTCTGCTTATTCAGGGAAATCCGTACATCCTGGCATCCTGGGTAATAGTACCATTTATCTGCTGTGTGGAGTTGGGAACTGTGTGGCGCTTTGTCAGTGAAATAGTCAGGCGTTCTACTAAGGAGATGATCTAGAACCTTTAAGCCTTTGGAACATATGCATGAAGGCAACAATATCCATTAATTTAAATGTGTTAACGTGTTTAGTCTGGGTGAAATCTGTCAATTGTTATCCGTGCATTTACGTCTATTTCAAATCTTGAATGGGCATTAAAGGGATAGTAATACTTAGTTTTATTTTTATGTTATTTTGTAGACATTAAAAAAACATGAAGAATGATAAAAGTCTTATCTCTCAAATCTTTATGGTTTGAGAGATATTCACAAGCAACGTTTCCTCTCACTGACCAAAACGGTCAAGTCTGCCATCTAGCTGTCAGATTTGGAATCCGGTCCGCAGATCAACTGGTGGCTCTTCAGCAGAGCCGAGATTGCAAGATGTAAAAATAACTATTTCATTGGAAGGGTCTAAAAAGTGTGCTTGCAAGCCAGGCACACTTTGTAGACTATTTGAATGAAGTAGTTCTTCTTATATCTTGAGATTTCGGCTCTGTTGTAGAGCCACGGCCGGTCCGCGGACCGGATTCCAAATCTGACAGCTAGATGGCAGACATGACTGTTCTGATCAGTGAGGGGAAACTTTGCTTGTGAATATCTCTCAAACCACAAAGGTTTGAGAGATAAGACTTATATCGTTCTTCAAGTTTTTTTAATACCTACAATATAAAATAAAGATAAAACAAAGTATTACTATCCCTTTAAGTAACGAGCCTTTAAAAACATTTACATCTTGAATAATAACTCTGAATTCATGTGGGACTCATACAACCCAATTAATATGAATAGAGTTACACAGTATTCTGTAGTTAGTTCACTGCTGCAACAATGTCACACAAGGTTAATAGTTAGAATTCCACAATTGGCAATGTTGTGTTAAATCACTGTATGTGTTCTTGAGATTATATCTATTTCTGCTGTACTGGTGTAGAAAACCTGTGTGACAGCTAGGGAATCTATAATCTTTACTTTGTTTGACGTTGGAACACTAATTCCGGATTTATGTGGGATTTTTATAAACCAATCAATTCAAAAATAGTTATGTAGCTTAACTACATATATCAATCTTATGTTACAACAGATTGCTAAATAGTGATAATAATAGCGCAACATAAATAAAACTAATGTGGTAACAAATATCAACTGTTTATCAGTAAGTGTTAACCCCTTAAAGGGATAGTAATACTTAAAGGGGAACTTTCACCCCGCAATAACTTCATGTTCACTTACTGCTCACCTGGCGACTAGCTGCTTAGTAGCGCTAGTCGCCAGAAATCTTACCGGGTTCTTCAGATATCGGCGTTTTACAGGAGCAGGAAGCACGGACGTCTCTTCACAGTGACGTCTGTGCGCCTGCGCTGTCAGTCCCTTATGCACCGTACGGTGCACAAGGGACTGACAAGGGACTGACAGCGCAGCTAGTCGCCAGGTGAGCAGTAAGTGAACATGAAGTTATTGCCGGGTGAAAGTTCCCCTTTAAGTATTACTAATCCCTATAGTAAAGCCCTAGTAAAAAAAAAACATATTGCCCCCAGTGTCATCTCTCAAACCTTTATGGTTTGAGAGATGAATGCTTCTAAAGTTGCCCTCTCCCTCCCCCTTCCCTGTAGTCAGCTTTCTAGCTGACTGAAAGGAAGAGCGTCGTATGACTTTCAGGCGGCTCTCCAGCACAGCCGGATTGCTTTAGTAAAAAAGAAAACTTTCACTGAAATGGTCTTCTACGTGTGCTTGGTTTGCAAGCACACGTAGAAGACTGTTTTAGTGAAAGATATTTTTTTTAGTTAACGCGATCGCGGCTCTGCTGCAGAGCCGCCTGATGACCTAAGACTGGATTTCCCTTCACTCAGCTACAAAGCTGACTTCAGGGGAGGGAGAGGGAACTTTAGGAGCGATCATCTCTCAAACCATAAAGGTTTGAGAGATGACACTGGGGGCAATACATTTTTTTTAATTAGGGCTTTACTATAGGGATTAGTAATACCTAAGTATTACTATCCCTTTAAGGACCAGCCACGCTGATGGCACTTAAGGACCACGGGGTATTTTTTTTTCCTGAAATGGAATCAGGGTTCCCCGAACAGTGTACGGCCACACAAGCACCCCTGAATTCCATGACGTACATATAGGTCATGGGTCTTTAAAGAGGAACTATCACCTGTATTAATCCTTTGAGTGCCAGAGGAGTACAAAACACATTGCTTTGCAATGCGTTCCGTACCCCTCTGGCACCCAAAGGGTTAAAGTTGGCTTGATTTGAATGCTTCTTTGCACTGCATCTGTAATCCTTTTATTTTTTTGAATGATCACACGCTGAAGAGCGTGAGACCATTCAACTCTTTCAGTAGGTCGCCTGGCTAAAAAGTGAGATGTGACAATCTCGCAGTCCATGACATCGTGAGATTGTCACGTCGCATAGCCAAAAGGGCTCGTGCTGCAGATAAGTGTATTCTTTTATTTTTTTCTCCTTTTTGCCGCCTTCACATCTCTGAATTCAGTTTGTGTCCTTCCTCTGTTCTGAACCCGTTTGTTAAGCACACGGAGGGAGCTGGAGCGCTAGCGCTAGCAGGCGGCAGGTAAGTGTCATGCACTGCGAGATTGTCATCTCCCAGCACTCTGCATTAATCGAGCGCTGGCCGCCGGGACGTCAGCTGTGCTGCGGGCGGGTGGCGAGGGGGTCGCAGGGGGCGGCCGGGCCCCTGAGAGTGCCGGGCCCGGTCGTAGGTGTGACCCCTATTGTTACGCCACTGGGAGAGAGGGATCTTTTTCAGATGCACCATAACAATATTGTAGTGCAGCCTCAAGAAGTAAGTTTTACTTTGTCACAGGATCGCGCTGGGAGAGTGGGGGAGGGAGCTGTGTTGTGTACTAAGCAAGAAAGGTGAAGGGAACATCTACATTTGAGTGTTAACCAGTTTAGTTCTTTAACCCATTAAGGACTATGACTTGACAGGACCGTCACGGCTGTGCTGCACTTAAAGGGATAGTAATACTTCGTTTTATCTTTATTTTATTTTGCAGGCATTAAAAAAACATGAAGAACGATATAAGTCTTATCTCTCAAACCTTTATGGTTTGAGAGATATTCACAAGCAAAGTTTCCCCTCCCACCCCTTTTACCTAGTGTAAGCCATCTCTTCTCAGATGTGGAATACTGTCCATAGACCAGACAGATAACAGAAGGGGACACTCTTCTTCCTATGAGAACAATGAAAGCCCTGCCCCCCTTGACAAGTTTTTCAGGTTTTTCCCTCATCTTAATTGAAGATTGTCCCTCTCTGCAGTCTACCTGGGCACCTCCCTTCTGATCTGGCTGAACAGTGTTACATCAGTAAAAAGGGTGGGAGGAGGATACTTTATCACTGAATTACTCTTGAACGATAACTCTGACAGAATTGATATAACACTCTCCAAAGTCCAAATACTATGATGATTAATTAGAGCTGCTTTTATTATGAAACATTACTATCCCTTTAAGGACCAGTGATGGCATGTCATGGAATTCAGAGATCCCCACATGGCTGCATGCCGTTCGGGGATCCCTGAATCCATTAATAAAAAAAAAATACCCTGTGGTTCTTAACTGTTGGCCATGCGGCTGGTCCTTAAAGGGAAACTATCACCCCACATAAAGTTTCCCCGAAGAATTACCCAACTGGCGACTAGCTGAACAACAGTACTATTCACCAGAATAATTACCTCCTTATAGAGAAATCCTACTGCTGCCGAGACTGACGGCCAGGCAACAACGCTTTAGAGGCATCTACGCACCTGTGCCGAGACCGGGACAGATGGCGCAGGCGCGCAGAGGTTTGTTAGCAAAGATGTCTGCTCTGTTGCCTGGCCGTCAGTCTTGGCAACAGTAGGATTTCTCTATAACCTGGTAATTATTCTGGCAAATACTACTATTGTTCAGATAATAGCTAGATGGGTAATTGTTGGGGGGAAACTTTATGTGGGGTGATAGTTCCCCTTTAAGGGGTTAAGAATATCACAGTGATGGGCAGTGTAAGTACATTGGAGGATAAAGCGGCATTATACAGAATGTCACGTTTACTAAGATGGATTTGTGGTGCGGGAGTATATACCACGTCACCATTGTGACCGTTATGTCTGTGTTTAAGGACAGTCTGTTCTTTGCTATCCATCTTTCAAGAGAAATTGTGTTATAATATGGCCTCAGGTTGTGATATGTTAGATTATGGTGTCGTCTGCATACATATGAACAGAAGATGCTTATATATTTTGCCAAATAACATTTTCCTTTCATTTAAATGGGGCTCTTAACCCTTTGAGTGCCAGATGGGTGCGGAACGCATTGCTCTGCAATGCGTTCCTTACCCCTCTGGCACTCAAAGGGTTAATCCTTTAAATGCTACAAATCTCCAACTTATTGCTTTGCAACACAGTGGAGATCTGTAACATTAAAACGGTTTATTTGTAACTAGTCTAAAAGCCCATGTACATGGGCCAAAGTCCGGGTAATGTTAACCCTTTGAGTGCCACAGGGGTACACAATGCATTGCTTTGCAATGCGTTGTGTATCCCTCTGGCATTCAAAGGGTTAAGAGGCTGCCGCTACCTCACTGCTCCATGCGATGCAGTCTTGTGTTGCCTCATTCGTGATGTAATCATGCTCAGTAGAGACTGCCCGACGCAGGCAGTCTGTACTCTGCATGACTGCATCGTGACAAACATCCTAGCGAATTATTATATAGGATGTATGGCGCAGTTAATTTGCCCAGGTCTTTCTCCCGTTCTCCTTAGTACATCAGTTGCACAGTCTATAATAAATGGGGAGGGGGGTACGGATATGATTCCATTCTACAATAGACACCGAGATACGTGTTTCTGGCCTTATGCCTTCCAAACTCTAATTTATTAAGATACTTATGCTGAAATTTCTCTTTTTAACTATTCTTGTGCCAAGAGGAGGGCAATGCTGAAACAGTGGGCATGTCTGCGTGTTCTTTCCCATTTACCCTTGTGAAATGCTGTGTATTAACCCTTTGACCTCCAGAGAGGTATGCAACACTTTTGCAAAGCAATAAGGTCGCACCCCTCTGGCACTCAACGAGTTAAACTATGCCTAGAAGAAACTGTGTAACTTCACACTATTTTCATGTTTATTCTATGGCGCAGGTGTAATGGGCTGGCTGCCATTAACCCTTTGAGTGCCAGAGGGGTACACAGAGCATTGCTTTGCAATATGTTGTGTACCCCTCTGGCACTCAAAGGGTTAAAGAGTTGAGGTAACTCTTTAAAATGACTTGTTGATTTTGAAAGGTCTTTCAAAACATCTATATTTGTTAGCCAATTTTTATTTTTATTAATATTTTAGAGCTGCTCATCACAACCCCAGGAATTTTACTCCCATGAAATTAAATAAATAATACGTGTTACATAACATTAATAATCACTCCCCATCTTTATCGATCAGACAGATATTATATGATTTGTATGTAAGTTAATGTAGAAAGATTAAAGTGACAGTTAACCTTCTTTTTTGACTTTACATACTCATCAAGGGCAGAATATGTAAAGTCAAATGGTCTAATACATTTTATGATTAATATATGTCCTTGACAGTGAACTCCCTGAATTTCTGTTTCTAGAGAGCTTTCTGGTTTGGACTTTGATTCCAGGTATGGTGATACAATGTTGCATTATCCATGCAGCACTGAGTGCTATGTCTGCAGTAGCAGAGACAGGGCTTACTGATGCAGGGATAGTGCAACATTGTCTCATTATCCCTACTTATACCCAAACTTAGATTTCACCCCAGGCTACAATAGATTCTAGTTCAGAGGCTTCCAACCTTTTTCAGTCTTGTGCTACGTGTTCAGAAAACCATAAGTTTGAGGGCCACATTATTTTTTATTGATAACAATTGTGAATTATAGCCCATCAGCTATTAAAATATATGGATTTATTTATTCGCTGATCAATTGAATAACAGTACTGATATATATTTAACAGACATCTGTTCGTGAACTGTACAGTACTGAAGGCAGGGGCTAAGGTCTTACTGGTCTTCTAGTTCACATCTGCTAGTTAATTAGGGAAAACATTTTTTTTTTATCAATCTCAGGCAGGCCGCAGCCTGGAGTTAGGCTGGCATGCTAGAGTTGATCCATTGCTAATCTAACAGTCTACCTTATATTGTACCACATAAACTTACATACAGTGCATAAAATATTTGTCTCATTGCTTAAGACCAGGTGATTGCATTTACACGAAAGGTCATATGGACTGTGTCTGAGGACCCCCCCAGCCTTTGTTTGGAATCTCTCATATAATTTATTGCAGAAGTCCACTTAACTTTCTTACAGGTCTCTTTCTTTAAAGGGATAGTAATGTTTCATAATAAAAGCAGCTCTAATTAATCATCATAGTATTTGGACTTTGGAGAGTGTTATTTCAATTCTGTCAGAGTTGTAGTTCAAGAGTAATTCAATGACAAAGTGTGCCCTCCCACTCCTTTTACTGATGTAACACTGTTCAGCCAGATCAGAAGGGAGGTGCCCAGGTAGACTGCAGAGAGGGACAATCTTCAATTAAGATAAGGGAAAAACCTGAAAAACTTGTCAAGGGGGGCAGGGCTTTCATTGTTCTCATAGGAAGAAGATTGTCCCCTGCTGTTATCTGTCTGGTCTATGGACTGGATTCCACATCTGAGAAGAGATGGCTTACACTAGGTAAAAGGGGCGGGAGGGGAAACTTTGCTTGTGAATATCTCTCAAACCATAAAGGTTTGAGAGATAAGACTTATATCATTCTTCATATTTTTTAATGCGTACAAAATAAAATAAAGTTAAAACGAAGTCTTACTATCCCTTTAAAGTAACGCTCTATCTCTTTTTTGACTTTGCATAGTCTTGTAACACATTCACCCTTTGAGTGCTAGAGAGGTATGCAGTGCATTCAGGACAACTCAAGTTATTGACTGCAATATAGCTGCAAATAAGCTCTGTTAAGTCCTCTTGATTTTTTTCTTCCATTTTGTCCATGTTTCCTCTAAGATCGCATGATAGAGGTGCGTGGAAGAAGAGTGGCTGATTGGAGGTCTACATCAGCATCAGCCATTTCTTTTTGGCTGATGCCCATGTGGGTTGTCCACTCCTTTGACGTTTCGGCACGCACTGCAAATCTAGGCCTCTTGTGTGAACAATTTGTACCACATCCCAGAGGCCGCCATGCAGATCAGCTCTGCTTGGCTTAGTTGCACTCCACGTATGAGTTGACTTACAGCAGTGGTTCTCAACTCCTGTCCTCAGGACCCACTAACAGGCCAGGACTTAGGGATTTCTCTGCTAGAGCACAGGTGTGGTGATCAGAGGCTCATTCACATTGATTAACTCACCTGTGCTCTAACAAGGAAATCATGTGATCAGAGGCTCATTCACATTGATTAACTCACCTGTGCGCTAACAAGGAAATCATGTGATCAGAGGCTCATTCACATTGATTAACTCACCTGTGCGCTAACAAGGAAATCATGTGATCAGAGGCTCATTCACATTGATTAACTCACCTGTGCGCTAACAAGGAAATCATGTGATCAGAGGCTCATTCACATTGATTAACTCACTTGTGCGCTAACAAGGAAATCATGTGATCAGAGGCTCATTCACATTGATTAACTCACCTATGCTCTAACAAGGAAATCATCAAATCCTGCCCTGTTAGTGGGTCCTGAGGACAGGAGTTGAGAACCACTGACTTACAGCATGCTTCACTCAACTACATTCACACTCGGCTAAATTGCCAGTGAGAACAGAGAATAGTACAGCTTCCAGACCTGTGCACTAACATCTCAAGTGTAAATAAGACCTTAATAGAAGAAAATGAATCCAATCTGCATTTTTATTTTTGTTGTGATACTGCATATCCACATAAAAATATTTATAAAAAAAAGCTAGTTTAACAAGCTTATTGTATTGCTTTGGCAATGGGCAGACACTTTTGCTCTTACTGTGCTGATGTCATCTGCTCAAATCCTACCAGCCCCCCTCACCTCATGTTCTTCGTTCACTTTTTCTTCATTGGGCTGACTTTTCATCATCAGTAGAAGGTTTAGTGCACTTGGTCGTCTGTGCACACCTTTTCGAAGCACTGCCGTGTTGATGTGTTGGCATCGGCTGACACCAGTTTTGGGAGGAAGATCCTGGAGGCAGTCTTGCCTGTCTAGGATCTTCTTCGGTTCTTTGGTGCTTCCTTCACTTTTGAGGCCTGTTGGCTCTAGTTCAGTGTGCTGTGTAACAGTTTGGGGTGTTGTTACCCCTGTTCAGTGTCGGTTGACACTTCAGTTGTTTTGTTGGGCTATCTCTGATCTGATGGTTCATATCTGCTCTGGTGACTTTGGGGGCCTTGCTTCTGGTCCTTGCCTTACTTCCCGCCTCTGGGAAACTCAATGATTGGACATCCCAAAGTTACCAGTAACCTGTATTGGACGACAGAGAAAAGAGGATTTAGTCTTACCTGTTAAATCCTTTTCTCTTAGTCCATACAGGTTACTGGTCTCCCACCCTGTCAAGGGACCATGCTTGGCTCTCCTGTGGCAGATTGTGGGGGTCCTTCGGGGTCATGCTCACAGGAGTCTTCTTTCCCTTCCACTATCTAGTCAATAGTTAGTGTCTCAAATCTTTCTGAAGCTGGCTGGCTAGCTGCAGCCAATGAGGGGGAAGGTAGGCTCCACCCCCTGTAATTAATTCTAGAATTGTTCCTGCCTGTGTAAAGGGGCGGATTCCCTACCCAAAGTTACCAGTAACCTGTATGGACTAAGAAAAAAGGATTTAACAGGTAAGACTAAAATCTTCTTTTTATTTTTTTCATTTTAGGACACACTGCCCCTTTAATACAGCATATGGCTCACCCAGTGCTGCAGGGATAGTGTTACACTGCATCACATAATACCTGGAAACAGCTCCCTCTAGGTGTAGATGAAAGAACAAAATAAAAACCATAAGTATTATGACTTTACAGATAATGTGCTTACAAAATGTGTAAAGTCAAAAAAGTTGACTGGCCCTTTAACCCTTTCAGAGCCAGAGGACTGCGAAACACATTGTTTACCAATGCATTGTGTACCCATCTGGCACTGAAAGGGTTTCAGCATCTTCACTTTATTTAAAGTGATAGTAATACTTCGTTTTAACTTTATTTTATTTTGTAGGCATTAAAAAACATGAAGAATGATATAAGTCTTATCTCTCAAACCTTTATGGTTTATTAGATATTCACAAGCAAAGTTTCCCCTCCCGCCCCTTTTACCTAGTGTAACCCATTTCTTCTCAGATGTGGAATCTGGTTGTAAGACCAGACAGGTAACAGCAGGGGACAATCTTCTTCCTATGAGAACAATGAAAGCCCTGCCCCCCTTGACAAGATTTTCAGGTTTTTCCCTTATCTTAATTGAAGATTTTCCTTCTCTGCAGTCTACCTGGGCACCTCCCTTCTGCTTGGCTGAACAGTGTTACATCAGTAAAAGGGGCGGGAGGGGGATACTTTGTCATTGAATTACTCTTGAACTACAACTCTGACAGAACTGAAATAACACTCTCCAAAGTCCAAATACTATGATGATTAATTAGAGCTGCTTTTATTATGAAACATTACTATCCCTTTAAAGGGGAATTATCACCCTTATTCAAGTTTACCTCATTGCCATCCTCATATAGCGATAATCTTTAATCGTTGATTGTCTGTTTGTTTTTAAAATGCATGGTCTTGCAGAATTTACATTCTTAAAAATAATCCGCGTCCTTACTTCCGGACAGACTGCTGTTACGGCTCTGCACCGCAGCCTGTCAATCTTCTTCTGTTCTCTCCCAAAGTATTATCACTTTCCAACCCGGTTACACGGAGGAATCCTCCGTCATTGGAGGAGGTTGGGACTCGACAATACTTGGGGAGAGAACAGAAGGAGACTGACAGGCTGCAGTGCATAGCTGTAACCTCAGTCTGTCCGGAACTAAGGACCCGGATCATTTTTAATAATGTAAATTTTGCAAGAGCATGCATTTAAAAAAACAAAAAAAAAACAGCTAACGATTAAAGCTTATCGCTGTATGAGGATGGCAATTAGGTAAATTTGTAAAGGGGTGATAATTTCCATTTAATTTATTAATTTCCAAAGCTGTGCTGGAGCTGGTCACTTAATGAGCTGTACATAAATGGCAGCTGATTTAGAAATTGCATATGATAAATGCTTGTGAATTTTTAATTGCAGTAAATTGCAAGGTTCACACCCTACATTAATATATAATATGTGGTTGGGACATTTAACTAGGGGCGATGTACACAAGATGGACAGGCAAATATTTTTGGTAAGGTTGAATTAATTATTAAGGTGCTTACTTATAGTGTTTAACCGTGGGTGATACAGAGGTCTCCAATGCACTGTGAAGGAGTTAAACCAGGAGCAGGCAACCTTTGGCTCTCCAGCTGTTGAAGCCTACATCTCCCATCTCCAGGATAATGGGAACTGTAGCCTTCAACAGCTGGAGAGTCAGAGGTTGCCTACCCCTTGGTTAACCTTATAGGAACTCATTGTTTCTCAATGAGATGCACCCCCATCTGCTCCAGATCCCTTTGCATGTCAGAGCTGTACAAAACACTGCTAAGTCATCAGATCAGAAGAGAAAAGGAAATGACATCAGATCACTTCTGCACTCCCATTGGTTCCTTCTGCACTCTCCTTTCCCAGGTACCAATCAGAATATGGCAGTATTCTTTGACAGTCAGGGCCATTTTTTCATTTCTCCTTAGCTCGTGCTCTGTTATTGCAAAATGCTCTTATTGCAAAATTAAGAAAGTAAGATAATAATGAAAAGTTTTACACATATAAATATGTCCTCGTTAAAGGGATAGTAACCCCCCCCCCCAACAACTTGACAGCAAAATACAGCAATCATAGAAACATACTGAACGCACTTAGTCCCATCTCTCAAACCTTTATGGTTTGAGAGATGTAAGGCAAGAAAGTCCTCCGGTCCCTCCCCCTTCTCCCTGACGGGCTGTAAAGCTGTCAGAGGCAGAATCCGGTTGGCCGACTTTCAGCGGTTCTGCAGGAGCTCTGACATCTAGATATCTCCGTATAATTACTTCATAGGAATGGTCTACAACATGTGCTTGCAAGCCAGGCACATGCTTTAGACCATACCCATAAAGTAATAATACGGAGATATCTAGATGACAGCTCTCCTGCAGAGCCGCCGTCTGGTGCTGGAAGCCAGATCTCATGAAGTCCGCTATACAGCGGATGTATGAGAAGGGGGAGGGAGCGGAGGTCTGTCTTGCCTTACATCTCTCAAACCGTAAAGGTTTGAGAGATGGGACTAAGTGAGTTCAGTATGTTTGTATGATTGCTGTATTTTTCCGTCAAGTTGTTGGGGGGGGTTACTATCCCTTTAAATGAGTTTATTAATACAACACCTTGCTTTTAAAGTGGTACTGTCAAAATAGTGGATTTTATGTGGCCCATTTTTTGTTTTTATTATTTCAAACAATTGTTTCTGAGATATTTAGCTGCATGTATTTATCTATTTAACCTTTTGAATGTCAGAGGTTTTGAAAGTCAGAGGTTCTCAACCAGGATGCAGCACATTTTAATGTGCCCTTGACATCAGTTTAGGGTGCGCCTGTTTTCCTATTAACACGTTACCAAAAATGGGTATGTTGAGCTTCCAATGTATATGAGTGGAAATCGTTAGAGGCAGTATTCTCATTTTGTCATTCTTATTGTGAAATGTAAATATCCTATATAATAATTCGCTAAATCATGTGTAACTCCGCGACATGCGCAGTACACACTGCTGTGCGTGCTGCAGTCATGCGCAGTAGAGGCTGCCCGCGCCACGGCTGATACAGAGCTGGGCACTCCAAAGGAGCATACAGCTCTGTATCAGCCATGACGCAGGCAGTCTCTACTGTGTGTGATTGCCCCGCGACCGGGTGGCAGTGGCACTGTGGCCCGTGTAACAGGCTGTTCAACTAGTAGCTGTATATTTATATATTTATTCCCTTCACTAGGTCTTTCAGAAAGATCCATGAAATGCTAAGGGTGCCCTGAAAATGCCATATTTTGTCAAAAAGTGGCAGTTGGCAATGGAGTGCAGTATGGAATGTTAGTATCGGATAGTATCTGACAGGTCAGCACTAAATGAGAAATATATAAAGCTAAATATCTTATACATTGTTTTAAATGCAAAATATCTAACATAAAACTATAAAAATCACCTATTTGTTTGTTGCAAAGTCAAAGTTCCACTATAAGCATTAAAATATATTTAGTCCCTTAATAACTAGGCCATTTTTGCATCTTAAAGGAGAACAATAACCCCACTTACCTTACTATGGCCAGGAAATACAATTGGTCCCTATTAATTTATCCCTTTGTCTTTGGTCAAGAGATAACAAGTTCAATCAGTCATGAAGGCCAGGTCCATGGAGGCGGACATGACAGTTACTGGCAATTTTTTCAAACTAAAACAGTCAGTGTGCACAGTCATATTTAACCCATTTAGGATCAGAGGAGTGCAGGAACCAACGGTTGCACACCCCTCTGCACCTTAAAGTGTTAAGAGTGCATTGTGCTGTTTGAGCTGAGTCTGAGGCTCGTGGTCTTGTCAGCAACTGTCATGTCCGCTTCCTTGCACATCGCATTTAGTATGACTTAAAGGTGGAATCTCTTGAACCAAGGAGAAAGGTACAAATTCATAGTAGACTTGTGCATGGCAAAAACTTTCTGTAAAATTCAATTTCGGACAAATTTTTTTTTCCCATTCAGAGGAGCCGAATTTCGGACCGTACCTGTTCGACTTGGATGAAATTTGGCAATAGTCCAAATTATTCTGCCGAATTTAAAAAAAAATGTAAAATATTCAAAAATGCCAAAATTCCTTGTGTCCTTAATAACTCTGCACTTTGCATGAACTGTAAAGCACCTGTTTTACCAGATCTATTTTTAGCAGCATGTAGCAACATTGTAATAGTTTCAGGCGGGAAACGCCATGTCGTCTATTTTTAGTAGCATATAGCAACATTGTAATGGTTGCATTCGGGAAAGCGCCATCCGAATTTCAGTGTAAATTTCGGACTAGGTCCGTTTCGGATTCTGACCCTGACCCTGTGTTTAGGAGATCAGACTGTGTGGTGTGTATATAAGTGTATCACCCTGGTGTTCTTGTGTTTAGGAGATCACACGGTGTGGTGTGTATAGAAGTGTATCACCCTGGTGTCCCTGTGTTTATGAGATCAGACTGTGTGGTGTGTATATAAGTGTATCACCCTGGTGTCCCTGTGTTTAGGAGATCACACTGTGTGGTGTGTATAGAAGTGTATCACCCTGGTGTCCCTGTGTTTAGGAGATCAGACTATGTGGTGTGTATATAAGTGTATCGCCCTGGTGTCCCTGTGTTTAGGAGATCAGACTGTGTGGTGTGTATAGAAGTGTATCACCCTGGTGTCCCTGTGTTTAGGAGATCAGACTGTGTGGTGTGTATATAAGTGTATCACCCTGGTGTCCCAGTGTTTAGGCGATAAGACTGTGTGCTGTGTATAGAAGTGTATCATCCTGGTGTCCCTGTGTTTAGGAGATCACACTGTGTGGTGTGTGTATATAAGTGTATCACCCTGGTGTTCCTGTGTTTAGGAGATCAGACTGTGTGGTGTGTATATAAGTGTATCACCCTGGTGTCCCTGTGTTTAGGAGATCAGACTGTGTGGTGTGTATAGAAGTGTATCACCCTGGTGTCCCTGTGTTTAGGAGATCAGACTGTGTGCTGTGTATATAAGTGTATCACCCTGGTGTCCCTGTGTTTAGGAGATCAGACTGTGTGCTGTGTATATAGGTGTGTCACATTGCTCCACAGCTACACAACTCACTTTAATGTTTGCATAACCCTTTCACTGCCAGAGGGTTACTCAGTGCATTGCAGACAAATGTGTTGCATAGCCCTCTGGCACGCAGAGTGTTAAACTTGAGTGTATGTGTTTAGAAATTAGCCTGTGCAAATAAAATACTTTGATCTTGCTCTAAATAATTTATTCAGTTACAGAAAGAGGTGTCAGTAGGTCATGAAATAACCTAAAAAAAATTCTCGGTAATGCCCCGCCCACCAGCCACGCTCCCGGGAACACCACCTAAAACAAAAGTGTCCCTCTTTTGGCCATTTGATATGTTCGAAGGTGTGAGACTCTGCCTTCCTCCCTCCCAATCCTGCCTAACTTAACCCTTTGAGTGCCAGAGGGGTACGGAACACATTGCTGTGCAAAGCGTTCTGTACCCCTCTGGCACTCAAAGGGTTAATTCCCGCCCACATTATGACACCAGTTGCATCATATGGACACTCTCCCCTTCAACCCTTATTTTTACTTTGGAGCTCAGGGACAAGTGGGTTCCAAGATACGGTCCAGTGCACTGCACTCAGTTGTGCCTTTGTTCTTGCTTTCAGGAGCTGACTGCTTTATAAAATATTCAAGACCTGAAGTCTAAACTTACATGTGGATTTTAATTAAGATAAAAATAAATACCTTTTCTAACACTAGTGATTCGAATTTAGAACACCGCAATCACTTTAATAATTAAAAGTGAATTATTAACAGGTGATTGCAATCAGTTTCTTGTCAGCAAATAGTTTAGATGTTCCTAGACTCATATTTCACCTCTTTAAAGCTTTGTTAATCATTTGAGTGCCAAAGGGGTGTCAATGGCTTTGCTTCACAATATATTGGGTGCCTCTCTGGCACTCATAGGGTTAAAAGGGATTTATTGCTTAATATAGAAAAAATATATTGTTTTATTCAAAAGTTATTGCTGGTCATACGTGCATTTTTTGGATGCAGAACTTCCATGGCCTGAAATGTTATGGTGGCGCTATTATTACAGTAGTCTATGGACAGCTCTGTTCACTGGCCATAGGATGGTGTAGCAACAGCGCCACTGTAAAGTTTCTGGCCAGTGAGATACTGCAGCCAAAAAGTGCAAGTTTGAACTGCAGTAACTTTTGAATAAAACACCTCTCAGCAAGGAGAGGGCACTTCTTTCACTCAGCTCGGTAAACTTAATATATATACTTTTTTCAATATTACCCAGTACTACTATCACTTAAAGAGTAGTAAACTTTTTTAATGAAAAAATATATAGTAGGGTGTTTCCTGTTGAGTAAAATAAGTGTACTCCCAGTGCTGATAGATACATATTTCCAGAGTTATTACTATTTAAAACTGTTTTCTTACATTAGCAGTGCCCTCTAGTGGTCAAATTACAATTCGTTATACTGTTACATTCTAATGGAGAGGAAAGTCAGTGACTTACAGTTCTCGATAGAATCTGATAGAAACTGCTGAGTCACTTCCTGTCAGTTAGAACTATCAGGAAGTAAACTCAGTAAATCCACTTCCTGGTTATTGCAGTCGTTATAAAGTTTGAATAAAACAACTGACAGAGGTGGAAGTACCCTTGTTTTACTCAGCAAGAAAAGCTCTACAATATATATGTTTTCATAAAAAAGTTTACTGCTCCTTTTTGGTTCCTGAGGGTTCCATCCTATATAATAATTCGCTAAGGTTTGTCAGAAGCCGTCATGCGCAGTAGAGACGGCTGCACGCGCTTTAGTCATGCGCAGTACAGACTGCTCGCGCCGTGGCTGTTACGGTGCAGGGCTCTCTGAATTCAGACCGGAGTCGCACAGAGAGGACTCCGGTCTATATTCGGACCTCTTCTCTCCGTATCAGCCGTGGCGCGGCCATTCTCTACTGCTCATGAGTGCAGAGGTGGAACTGTGGCCCATGTAAACAGGCCTTTCAACTTCTATTCTATACTCTTGTATTCTATACTCTTGTATTCTACAGTCTTGCAGTCACACACCACTGACAGGAAATGGTTTTCATATTGAAAAAGGCAAGTAAGCAATTCCACTCTACTGCTGGAGTTACTTAACTGTTGCCATTTTTGGTTCCATTGCACCATGTGGGACAAAAAAAAACCCCAAAGACAAAAAAAAAAAAAAATCAGCAAATTGACAGTGATTAAAATGTTTTTTTTTTTAACTCCTTGGGGAAGAGTCACAAAGGAGTGATAAAGAGGTAATAACTTCTCCAGTTCCTATGTTATTCTATGGAGCCAATGCACTAACATCTCCAAAGCAGAAGAGACCTTAGTGCATAGGCTGTATAGAATGACATAGGAACTGGAGAAGTGATATCACAGGAGGAGATCTGCTGCATTCTTGTTGTGTTCTTTTATTTTGTTTGTTACACTAAGCTTGAGTGAGGTTGTGTGCTTTAACCCTTTGCATGCCATTGCAACACAATTGGTTGGATACCTCTCTGGCACTCAAAGGGTTAAATGTTGGAGTGCAATAGGGGTACACAATGCATTGCTTTGCAAGGCGTTGCATACCCCACTGGCAGTCAAAGGGTTAATCTATGACTGAATTTCTGAAATGATTTGGAAAACCCCACATCTTAAAGAGAATTCCTTGCGTGATAATTTTATATAGAAAGACACTTCAAGCCTTTTTTGATTATTCAGATTGCCTCCTTTTCAGGTTATTGGGACAACCCCTTAAGGACCGGCCAATCGCCAGGGCCGGATTTCCCAATAGGCAGACTAGGCACCTGCCTAGAGCTCCAAATTTTGAGGGGCACCTCAGCTGTGCTGGCCACACCCACATTCTGAATTGTGGGTGGGGCCAGAGCAATTTCTGTATCCATGCAGTAGCTTATACACCCCTTTAGTTTGCAGAGCAATGGGTTAGAGATCTCTCTAGCAATGAAGGGGTTAAAGCTTTTTTTTCCTTGCTTGTTGTAGACCAAAGATATTTTCTGTGCCAGGAAACAGTAGATGAGACTGGTGGCATGGTAGTGTGAAGAGTGGGGTGTGGCCATGGGCGGAGCTAAGGGTGCCGAGTGCCTTGCCTAGGGGAGCCTGGAATGTAAATCCAGCCCTGCCAATCGCGCACCTGGCCGGCACTTAAGGGCCACGTACCTTTTTTTTTCAGCATTCGATTCATGACTCCTCGAACGGTGTGCAGCTGCACGGGGAGCCCTGAATTCCATGACAGTCCTGGCATGTCATGGGTCCTTACCGCTCTCCAACCAATGATGTGCCAGGACCATCAAGGGTCCTTATGGGTTAAGTTTATGACCAATGGAATGTACAATTTCAGTGCCTAAAATTGACAAAATATTTTTACTCTGTGTAGACCACGTGTTCCATAAAACTACACATATGTGGTATCTTTATAATGTGGAGATCCAGACCTTTTACAATTTATACAAGCATTAGGTAGAAACTCCCATTTGTTTGAAATAAAGTCTACAATATTAGGAAAAGTTTTTTTTTGTTTTGTTTTTTATAAATTGAAATTGTAACGTGATGTAAATACCACTAGAAAAGAGCGTAACTAGAAAAATATCCAAGGATATCACGCCTATTGACTTTTACCTCCCTGGAGGATAAACTGTCCCAAAACCCTGGCAATTAAAGTGTTAAATCAGGGGTAGTCAATTGTTGGACCTGCAGCTGCTACAACTCCCACTATCCCCAACCAGATGTTGGCTAGCTGTGGGTGATGGGAGCTGTAGTCCCCAACAGCTAGAAATCCAGTTATTGACTACCCCTGCCTTAAATGTCAGAGAGGTAGCCAAAGCTTTGCTGGAAAATATGTTGGGGATCTCTCTAGCGTTCAAGAGGTTAAAATCAATGGGAACTTTCTGTTGTTTCTTATGGTGCATCTGGCTTCCCGAGGGTTCTTCTTAATACACCATCCTCCCTTTTTAAATCCTTTAAAGCGGAACTATCATCTTCATAATATTGACCCCAATATACTACTAATATAGCGATAGGCAGAGGCATACTTGTATTATGCTGAATAAGTCTGTGTTATTGAAGTAATCCAGCTTCTTCTGCAGCCACAGGCAGACAACAGTGCAGACATCTTAGAGGAAAGTTACCTCTGAGTCTGCTCTGTCTGTCCCGTGCACTGCCCTGATTGGTGGTGACATTCATTGGTTACCTTAAGGTGACGGAAGTTGCTGCCTGCACAGACCCACAGAGCTTCTCTTGTAAGCTCTGTGCCCTGATTGCGTGCCAAAGAAGGCAGATTTATTCAATAACGCTGACTTATCCTATATAATAATTCTCTATGATGTTTGTCACGATGCAATCATGCTCAGTAGAGACTGCCCGCGTTCAGGCAGTCTCTACTGCGAATGATTGCATAGCGTGAGTGAAGTGATGCAAGACTGCATCACGTGGAGCAGTGAGGTAGCGGCCTCTTAACCCTTTGAGTGCCAGAGGGGTACACAATGTATTGCAAAAAAATGTGTTGCATTTTCCTCTGGCACTCAAAAGGTTAACATTACCCAGATCTTGGCCCGTGCACACGGGCTTGTACACTAGGTCAACATAATACAACTATTCCTTTGTCTATCTCTATATTAGTAATATATTGGGGGCAGTATTATGAAGATGATAGTTACGCTTTAAATCATGGGCATACAACATGCGGGCCGTGGGCCAAATGTCTCCCAAATGACCCCATGGCGCGGCCCACCTGATATTTTTAATAAAAACATTTTTACGTAATAATCTAGCCACATGAACTAGTAAGTCAGTAGACTACAGACCAGTTTGAGAATAGCTATCTTTTTTTATACATATAGGCCTATAAGTGCACGTTTATACGAATAAAGCTGATTAACCCTTTGGGTGCCAGAGGGGATATGCAATGCATTGCAAATCACTCCGGCACTCAAAGGGTTAAACTTTTTGCTGTACTACTTTTGTATCACTGCTACAAAAATACATATTTGTGAATAGCTGAAAGGCTATAAATCCCCGTTATTGTCAAGAAACAATTGAATGCAGCTCATACACACGTGGATTTCAGATCATGCGGCCCGCAATTGCACAAACGTGAATGCCCCTGTTTTAATGGACAATAAAGGGTTACACAAGCTTGTATTTATGTTACAGTTGATATTGGTTACAATGTTGCATGATGTGTTTTTGAAGAAGTGGGAGAGGCTTCTATTTTCAGCATAGAGCGTCTGATATTCTGTAGGTTCTAAGCAGGGTCAAATGTCTCCTTTTCTTAAAGGAGAAGTCACACCTCTTAATAATAAAGGAACAATCGCCTTATTATGGCCTGAAAATCCTAATGACTCCTGTGATTTATTCATTCATTCACAGATGTCTTGGAAGCAGACCTGACAATTGGTAGGATCTCAAACGTTACTTACTGTGTATTGTAACCGTTTAAGGTCCAACATATTGCTTTCTAATGCGCAGTACACCTCTATGGTCCTTAACCCTTTGAGTACCAGAAGGGTACGCAACGCATTGCTCTGCAATGCGTTGCATACCCCTCTGGCACTCAAAGGGTTAAAGCATTAAGTAAGCTCTTGCACTCTGCCTGTTTTAGCTTGAAAAAATTGCCAGCAACTGTCATGGCCTCCTTCACGAACATGACTTCCTGCACTGATTGAAGTGAGATGACTTCTCCAGTGATGTCACTTATACACTTCCTGTGTTATTCTCTGGAGCCTATGCACTAAGATTTCTTTTATGTTGGAGATATTAGCACACCTCCCAATATTTTAAATGGCCAAAGAGGGACACTTTTTTTAGGGGAAAGTTTTATTGGGAGCGTGGCTGGTGGGCGGGGCAGTTATATTTTATATAAATTTATATTTATAGGATATATCAGGACCGATGGACACCTCTTTGTGTAACTGAATAAATGATTTAGAACAAGACAAAGGTATTTTATTTACACAGACTAATTTATAAACACATATACTGACGTTTAAACAAACATTAACACCTTAAGGACCGATCGTGTACCTGGCTGGCCCTTAAGGGCCACGGACCATTTTTTTTTTTCTGTCAGCTTCCGGCTCAGGGCTCCTCGAACGGCGTGCAGACGTGCGGGAACCCTGAATTCCATGACGGTCCTGGCACGTCATGGGTCCTTAACGCTCCCCAACCCATGAAGTGCCAGGACCGTCAAGGGTCCTTAAGGGGTTAATGTGCCTTTTATTGCTGTGGTGCAATGTGATACACTGGTATACACACCACACAGTCTGATCTCCTAAACACAGGGACACCAGGGTGATACACTTATATACACACCACACAGTCTGGTCTCCTAAACACAGGGACACCAGGGTGATACACTTATATACATGCCACACAGTCTGATCTCCTAAACACAGGAACACCAGGGTGATACACTTCTATACACGCCACACAGTCTGATCTCCTAAACACAGGGACACCAGGGTGATACACTTTTATACACACCACACAGTCTGGTCTCCTAAACACAGGGACACCGGGGTGATACATTTCTATACACACCACACAGTCTGATCTCCTAAACACAGGGACACCAGTACAGGAAAGTGGGACAGAGGGATAAGACTCACAAAGAGTGGTTGTCCCTTTTAAAGAGGAACACTTGGGGGGTATGTGTTAGTGAATAGGCTCTATAGAATAACACAGGAACTGGAGAAGTGATATCACTGAAGAAGTCATCTCCACTTTATCTCTTTATCACCACTTAGTGAATCTCCTCCATTATCTTTTTAACAAAGGCACAAGCTCAAAATTCAGAGGGGACATAAGTATTTTCTGGTCATAGTAAGTTATGGGTGAGGTGTTAGTTCTTCTTTAATCATGTGACATTGCTGCATATTTCTGCTCACACACGCAGATTACTTTAACCCTTTGAGTTCCCTCTGACACTCAAATGGTTAACAATGCGTAAACACATGAAGTGACATTGGGTCAGAGGCCCCACACACTATGGAAGATGTCATTGTACATATGTTTTTTCTACTGAATTCTACTGTAGTATTTGGCCTGTATTGCGCTGCAGTTGATAGGGTCAGTGTTTACTGGGGTGATTGAGTTTGTGAGTTTTTTTGCAACATCCTGCTACTGAAAGTTGTAATAAAACAACAGGTTTCAGTGTACAAAGTTCATGATTATAAAATCACTGTTGTCCATTAACCTCAATCATTCTGCCAAAATAATATTATTTCCAGCCCAAAATAATCAAGTCGAGTGCCATCAACTGAACAGTGCTGATTGCAGTTAGAATATGCTTTGTTTAAACCCTTAACCCTTTGAGTGCCAGAAGAGTACACCATGCATTGCTTTGCAATGCATCGCATATTCCTCTGTAACTCAAAGGGTTAACGATCCGAGCACAGTGTGCTGCACTCCTCTCTGGTCCTTAAAGGGTTCAAGGGACAGTAATACTTAACGCAGAACTACAATACCTGCTTTTAGTATTAAAGTAGGCATTTCATGCATTAAAGGGATAGTAATGTTTCATAATAAAAGCAGCTCTAATTAATCATCATAGTATTTGGACTTTGGAAAGTGATATTTCAATTCTGTCAGAGTTGTAGTACAAGAGTAATTCAATGACAAATTATCCCCCTCCCACCCCTTTTACTGATGTAACACTGCTCAGCCAGATCAGAAGGGAGGTGCTTAGGTAGACTGCAGAGAGGGACAATTTTCAATTAAGATAAGGGAAAAACCTGAAAAACTTGTCAAGGGGGCAGGGTTTTCATTGTTCTCATAGGAAGAAGATTATCCCCTTCTGTTATCTGTCTGGTCTATAGACTGCATTCCACATCTGAGAAGAGATGGCTTACACTAGGTAAAAGGGGCGGTAGGGGAAACTTTGCTTGTGAATATCTCTTAAACCATAAAGGTTTGAGAGATAAGACTTTTATCGTTCTTCATGTTTTTTTAATGCCTACAAAATAAAATATTTATAAAACGAAGTAGTACTATCCCTTTAATAGTGGTGTTAAAGGCCGGCTCCAATAGGGACTGACAGCGCAGGCGCACGGACGTCACTATGGCAAGATGTCCGTGCTTCCTGCTACTGTCACCCTACGAACAAGTTTAAAATCTGTTAAACCAAGTAATAATTCTGGTGACTAGCGATACTAAGCAGCTAGTCGCCAGATGGGAACTGGATTCAGATAAAGTTTTTGTGGGGTGGTAGTTCCCCTTTAACCCCTTAAGGACCGGGAAAATCTGAGGTCGTTTTCCCTTAAGGACCGGAGCAGTTCTGACCTTTTTGACTATGTCTTTGTTCAACAGTGTTTTCCCTCTTAGGCTTTTATTCCACCCCCATAAATTATATACTGTTTTTCTACGCACAAATAGGGCTTTCATTTGATACCCTACTTATATAGATAACCCACCATTTACTTTATGAAAATTTAAAAAAAATAGTAAAAAAAAGTAAGAAAAACACCATTTTTGATTTTTCGCTTGGACTCAATAGGCCACAAAGGGTTAAATTTTTATGGAGACTGCATGAAAAGTATGACTGGTCAGTCATACCTACAAAATGCGCAGTTTAAAGTGGCCACTGTCCCCCCCGGGTGAAAATCCCCATGTCCCTTTTTCCCACCCTATTTTGACACTTTTTTATACCTGGTATTTGGTGGTGTATATAAGTGTATTACATGGCTCCATAACAATCACACTTGCAATACTGTTTAGTTATATATATATTTTTTTTTTAAATAAAAAAATTTTTTTTGTAGTAAAAAAAAAAAAGTGTTTTTTTTTTATTTAAAAAAAAAAAGTGTATACTTGCAGGTCAAAAATTGACCTGCATTTAGCCAGCCTCCTGCACCAGCAGTGAAGGGGTTAATACCCCCGGCTGCTGTTTTTTTTTTTACCACTAGGTGTCTCCCGTCTACTTCTGTCTCCCTTACTTTGATAGCGAGGGAGACAGAGGCAGACGAGACAGGCACAGACAGCATGCTTTGCATGCTACCTCTGTCTGTCACTATGCCGGTACATGTGATCGCTGCTACGGCGATCACATGAACTGGCACAAGCAGGAAGGGCTGAGACTGAACGCCCCAGTCTTGGAGCGCTCAGTCTCAGCCTGAAATTAATGATAGCAGCGTGCACGGAGGCACGCTGCTATCATTTAAGCCATGACGGTCCTGGACCGTCATGGGTCGTTAAGGGTATAACAACCCATGACGGTGCAGGACTGTCATGGGTCCTTAAGGGGTTAAACGTCAGTATATGTGTTTACAAATTAGTGTGTGTTAATAAGATACTTTGGTCTTGTTCTAAATCATGTATTCAGTTACACAAAGAGGTGTCTGTAGGTCATGAAGTAACCTAAAGATTCTCAGGAGTGCCCCGCCCACCAGCCACGCCTCCAGCAACACCAGCAAAAACAAACACTTCCCACTTTGTCCATTTGAAATGTTGGGCGGTATGCAGGTGTGTGACATTTGCATACCTGCGCTAGTGATGGATTACATGACACCTTTCTGGCATTCATAGATTTAACCTTTTGAGTGCCAGAGAGGTATATAACGCATTGCATTGCAATGAGTTGGATACCTCTCTGGCACTCAAAGGGTTAAAATGACTGATAGACAAATCTCATATATCTAAATGGGGCTTTTACTCTTGATGCTGGGCTTTATGGCATTTAGTGCTTCACACTGTTGGCCAGGGACTGCTGGCAGCAAGTTTTCAGCCCGTGGGCCCCATGTTTTGCAAAAAAAGCATCTCCGATTAATCTTCATACTATTTGAGCTGTGGAAAGTTTTATTTCAATACTGTTCAAGTTGTAATTGAGTGATAAAGTTTCCCCCTCCTGCCCCTTGTAACATTGCTCACCTCAGAGCAGCAAGATGGATAGTAGAGAGGGACAATCTTCAGTGAGTATAAGGAAAAAACTGAAAAACCTGTCAAGGGGGCATCGTTTTCTTTATGTTCACAGTAAGAAGATTGTTCCTTGCTGTGACCTGTCCGGTGAAGTGACCAGATTCCACATCTGAGGTGAGCAGTGTTACACTAGGTAAAAGGGGCGGGAGGGGGAAACTTTATAATTCAGTTACTCTTGAACTACATTGAAATAACACTCTCCATGGCCCAAATGCTATGAAGATTAACCCCTTAAGGACCCATGACGGTCCTGGACCGTCATGGAATTCCGGGCTCCCCTCGCGGATGCACGCCGTTCGGGGAGTCCGAAATCTGATTCCGAAAAAAAAAAATGGTCCCTGGGCCTTAAGTGACCACACCGTGTGTGCGTGGCCGGTCCTTAAGGGGTTAATTGGAGCTGCTTTTTTTGTGAAACATTACTATCCTTTTAAGGGGACTACATTGATCTGAACAAGAAAGTGAACCTCACAATGCAACATTAAATCACTGAGAGCAGTGGGGTTTTAAGGCCACCAGTGTGCTCTTCCAGGGGAGCAGTTCTGCAGACAGATAAGGAACTATCACATGATAGTTGCCCTTTAAACTGAACCATTATTAAACACAATTGATATAAACATTATGTCAACTTATTGGATGCTACAGAAGTCTCCAACCTCTCTTGCATCCAAGGGGTTAGGACGTTTGATTATTAGGGTTACATGAGAACTAATGGGTTCCTCCGCAGCAAAATGTTGACAGTTTCTAGTTTAGATTGCTCATGTTATTCATATGAATAATTTATTCATATCTGTTCCATTACAAGTGTCTCCTTCATGTAATGTAGTCAGATTACACAGTGCTACATGCTGGACGTTTTCCCAAGCCTAATCATCACTGCTAGTTATCATGACATTTCCAATTTAACCGTTGGATGCTGGAGAAGTTTCTAAAGCAATGCTAACATCCATGGAATTAACCCTTTGAGTGCCACCCTGTTGGCACTGAAAGTGTTAAAGCAGAACTATCACGTAAATATAAGTGCCCCTCAATTAATCGCTAGCATAGAGGTAATCATTGAAATACTGTTATAATGTTTATTAAGTGCCGGTATTATTTGGAATCATACGTTCTTATGAGACTTACCTCTAGACGACTGCAGACATCTTGCCGAAGAGGTATCTGTGCTGTCTGTCTCTGCCTGTACCGTGTAGCACAACGCAACTCTCATTCTGGCAAAGAACCTATCAGTGAGGAGACTGGGACGGACAGTGCAGACGCACAGATCCCTCTTTGGCAAGATGTCTGCGTCGTCTTCTGGTGGTGAGTCTCATAAGAACTTATGATTCCAAATAACACTGTCACTTAATAAACATTATAACAGTATTTCAATGATTACCACTATACTAACAGTTAATTGAGGGGCACTTATATCTATGTGATAGTTCTGCTTTAAAGGAAACCTGTGCCAGAGGTATCAGGAAGCCACATGGTGTATCTCCCTGTCTCGTTATGTAATTCCCTCTGGGGTCATTTTCATTGGGGCAGAGTGGAACACTGATGTACTGTTAGCCAGAAATGGCGTCCACTCACATTGTCCTAAACATGGAATAGAGGAAAAGAAATGCCCACAGATTGCTCATTGTCCATCCCTCAGCACCAGAAGCATTAAGGGGAGGTATTCTGGCACAAATGAAAATGACGTGATTTGCAATATAATGGGGATGCAGCTTAACCAAGTGGGTAGAGCTTATAATCATTGTATCATAAAGTGGGTGGGAAGTGGACAGAACAAAGTGGGAAGGAGGGGATTTGGGTGGGAAGTGGGAGGAACAGGGTGGGAAAGGGGAGAGGTGGGTGGGAAGTGGGAGGAACAGGGTGGGAAAGAGGAGAAGTGGGCAGGAAGTGGACAGAACAGGGTGGGAAGGAGGAGAAGTGGGCGGAAAGTGTGAGGAACAGGATGGGAAGGAGGAGAAGTGGGTGGGAAGTGTGAGAAACAGGGTGGAAAGGAGGAGAAGTGGGTGGAAAGAGGGCAGAACAGGGTGGGAAGGAGGAGACATGGGTGGGAAGTGGGCAGAACAGGATGGGAAGGAGGAGAAGTGGGTGGGAAGTGGGCAGAACAGGGTAAGATGAAGAAAACGTGGACAGGAAGTGTGAGGAACAGGATGGGAAGGAGGAGAAGTTGGTTGGAAGCAGGAGGAACAGGGTGGGAAGGAGGAGACGTTGGCGGGAAGTGGGAGGAACAGGGTGGGAAGGAGGAGAGAGTTTCACAGGAAACTCACCATTGCCAGAGAATCAGCCTCTGTCCCTGGAGACCCGGTAATTAACTGCCTCCGGGGCAGATCCGTAGAGAGTTCCTAGTTATGTTCATCATACATTCAACCTGTTATCTCTTGAACAAAGGCAACATTCCTGGTGGCCTTTAGGATTTACTGACCATAGTAAGGTAAGTGAAAGGCTATTATTAGGAAGCGTTAGCTCTCCTTTAAAGCATGTTAAATGAGCTTTCTGTGTGTGTGTATGTAGTGTTGCAGAAATGCAAAATATTATATCTGCCAACAGCCAACCGCTATGGCTCCAACAAAGAGAGTGTTTAGTATGTATTTCCTTTGGGTCCAGCTTACTGGTAGCTTATGTCTGGGCACAGAGGTATAGGAAGGACACCACCTAGGTCCTTCTGTTAACCCTTTGACCACAGGAGAGGCATACAACGCATTGGATACCTCTGGCACTCAAACATACCTCCCAAGTGTCCCTCTTTAGGAGGGACAGTCCCTCTTTTAGACCCAAATCCCACTGTCCCTCTTTCCCATCCTGATGTCCCTCTTTTTAGGAGATCAGATTGAGTGGTGTGTATATTAGTGTATCACATTGCTCTACAGCAATAAAACTCACATTATTGTTTGTTTAAACGTCAGTATGTGTGTTTATACATTAGTCTGTGTAAATAAAATACTTTGGTCTTGTTATAAGGCATTTATTAGGTTACACAAGGAGGTGTCAATAGGTCATGAAACAGCCTAAAAATCCCTGGTAATGCTCCGCCCACCAGCCATGCCCCCAGCAACACCCCCTAAAACACAATTGTCCCTCTTTGGCACTTTAAAATGTTGGGAGGTATGCTCAAATGGTTAAATTAAGACTTATTCATGCAGATTTTCTTCCCCTATAATCTGTTGTGGTGCTAAAAGCATGAGCAGTGCATTGAGCTCAATGGGATCATTACCAGCTCTCCTCAGTACAAGAACAGGAAAGAGGAAGACACAGGAACCTTTCAAATATATCTACATGAAAGCAACCTCATTGCACAACATTCCATGCCATCAAAAACAGCTAGGTTTTGTTTTTTCAAGTTCTCTGCAAAATGAGGAAATGAAAAAGACCCACCACAAAGGCAGCATGCTTTTAACTCCTTCTCTGCCAGTATGATGTATTTCATTTTCAACAGATGCATGTTGAATTGTGGTGGCTTTATGTAGACTTATTTCAAAAGAAAATACTCTTTTGTTAAACAATATATCATTCATTTAAATTAATATGAAAACCTATGTGTTCTAGAACCTTTCCTGATGAGTAAAACAAAGTCAATCCCACCGCTGTCAGTTGTTTTATTCAAAAGTTATAACAGTTCAAATAATCGGGACATGAACTTACTGCGTGTTTACTTCCTGTTAGTTCTAACTGACAGGAAGTGACTCAGCAGTTTTGTAGAATATGGAGAACTGTAAGTCACTGACTTTCCTCTCAAATTGAATGTAACAGAATAATTGGAATTTGACCAATAGAGGACACTGCTAATGTAAAAAAGCATGGATTTAAACTGTAATATGCATCTTTCAGCAGTGGGGGTACCCTTATTTTACTCAACAGGAAATGACCAACAATATATATTTTTTTCATAAAAAAAGTTTACTGCTTCTTTGAAGTGGGGTAGGATACTATGTTGATATATACAGAACCCTTTTATTCGTCCCCTACATTTATGTAAATATTTTTTTTCCCTTTGAATGCTAGTGAGTTCTTTGCAGTGAGTTGGAGACCTCTCTAGCATTCAATGGGTTAAAAACATTTGAATAAATGGGTTGCAGAGTAAAAGAAGAGTACTTCGACTGCTGGGAGCAGCTTTTTTCAAAAGTTATTTCAGGTCATATTTTGTTATTTAATAAAACAGTAACAGCGCCACCTGGTGTACAGGTGGCACATTCTATTTTTCTAGTGCTTTGAGCCTTAGACAATGATAGTAAAAGCTTAACCTTGCTGTAACCATTTGAGCTGAATTGTGTTTTGAGTATATCATCTTCCAGCAACATTCAGTAAAGTAGTTAGGCTTTCTGCTGCCCTAGGCTCAACTAGGTGCATGTACCCAAACATACACACACACATAAACATACACACATTGCCACATCATCACTTTATCTGGCCTCTTCTATACGCCACACTCCTTCCCTTAAAGACACAGAAGAAAATAACTAGCAACCAATGGGTTAAAATAATTTGCAACTTTTAACTTATGAATAAAGACCCTTAAGATATGTTCACTTTTATAAAGAGGTGCCTCTGAGGAGGCTACCAACTCAATGCCTAAGAGGCTAACATTTTTAACTCTTTGAGTACCAGGGGATATGAAACGCATTGCACACCACTCTGGCACTAAAAAGGGTTAACATAGTGCATTTTCTTTAGAAAATGAATATAGGAACAGCAAGTCAGAGCCACTCAAACTGCTGCCCTAGGCCTAAATACATCACTGGAAACATTGCTATTACATCTATTATCTGAGAGCTTCTATTCATCATTATGTGGGAGCAGACCAGTTAGACTATCAGGACTGATTTTGTAGTCTAACAGCTGAGTGGAATATCAGAAGACTGGCCCCTGTGTCTGAACCGGTAGTCCCTGCAGAATGAATAATCTAACACAGTGTTTCTCAACTCCTGTCCTCAGGACCCACTAACAGACCAGGACTTAGGGATTTCTCTGCTAGAGCATAGGTGTGGGGATCAGAGGCTCATTCACATTGATTAACTCACCTGTGCGCTAACAAGGAAATCATGTGATCAGAGGCTCATTCACATTGATTAACTCACCTGTGCTCTAACAAGGAAATCATCACATCCTGGCCTGTTAGTGGGTCCTGATGACAGGAGCTGAGAACCACTGATCTAAGACTTGACAAGTTCTAGAGTTCAGTTACAGATCCTGAGTGTTCTGCACCATTACTCTGAAATGGGGACCAGTCCAGTCTTGAGGGAAGTCTGGGACTTAAAGGACTAAATTTATTACAGAGAAATATATATTGTAGGCTTTTTTGCTACTGACTAAAACAAGGGAAGTCCCACTGGCCACACACACACCACAGTGCATAAAACTGCACACACACACGTCAACACACACTCACCACAGTGCATCAAACTACACACACACGCCAACCCACACTCATCACAGTGCATCAAACTGCACACACACACACGCCAACACACACTCACCACAGTGCATCAAACTACACACACACGCCAACACACACTCACCACAGTGCATCAAACTGCACACACACACCAACACACACTCACCACAGTGCATCAAACTGCACACACACACACGCCAACACACACTCCCCACAGTGCATCAAACTACACACACACGCCAACACACACTCACCACAGTGCATCAAACTACACACACACACGCCAACACACACTCCCCACAGTGCATCAAACTGCACACACACACCAACACACACTCCCCACAGTGCATCAAACTGCACACACACACCAACACACACTCACCACAGTGCATCAAACTGCACACACACACACACGCCAACACACACTCACCACAGTGCATCAAACTACACACACACGCCAACACACACTCACCACAGTGCATCAAACTGCACACACACACCAACACACAGACACCACAGTGCATCAAACTGCACACACACGCACACACCAACACACACTCACCACAGTGCATCAAACTGCAAACACACATATACACACACACCAACACACACTCACCACAGTGCATCAAACTGCACACACACGAATACCAAAACACACTCACCACAGTGCATCAAACTGCACACACACTCACACTTACATACACACTCACATACATACACACACGCACATACACACGAACATACACATGCACATTCAGACACACCCACCCACACAAACACGCACACACATGCCAATACCCACATCACAGTGCATCAAACTGTACACACATACATACTCACACATACATACATACATACATACACACTCACACCTACACATACAATCTCACACACACACTCAGACCCACCCACTCACACATATACACACACACACACCACAGTTCATCAAACTGCACACACATACACACTCACACACATATATACCCACACCTACACACACACATACGCACACCCACACATACGCACACCCACACACAACACACACTGAACTATATTTGGCCAATGCCATTTAACAGTTTGATCTATAATAAAGTTTGAAGTTATACCCTCACAGCAATAGTAACCTTGTTTTACTCAGCAGGGAAAGCCTTAATTCTTTGAGTGCCAGAGATTTGTGACATGCATTCCTTTGCAGTGTGTTGTGTAACCCTCTAGGACTCAAAGGGTTAAAATATATATATTTTTTTTTTATGGCAAAATGTTACTGATCCTTTAATCTTTTGAGTGCTTTTCAATGAATTGCATACCTCTCTAGCACTAAGAGGGTTAAGTCTCAGACCTGCCCTGTCAGCAGCTGGTGTCAGTATCTTGACCCCCAAAATGACTGATAGGAGTGATTTTGAGGCGACAAAGGGCATCCCAAGCTACCCTATTTCCATAGGAGCAGACTTAGTGAAACACGATAGGTGCCCTTTAAATATCACGGCATTCAAAACATGTATTTACCACCAGTGAATATCAGACCTTTGAACTAGATGGAGACAGTACAAACTACTGTATAAATCTAATCAGTCATTTATGCCAGAATTGTCTCCTGGAACATGCACCCCAGATTGTTTTATTAGGTCTTAGTTGTGTTTACAGGCTGCAGAAATACTATCAAACCATTACACAGTTTTTACTTCCAGTAAACTCCTGTATTGAGATTTCACTATCTAATCAGCAGAAATGTCTCATAACTCCCATGGAACACTCGCACCTTACAAGCAGGACGAAATATTAATTGGGTTAAAGAGACAGTCAACCTGTTATCTATACTCCTATGTCCCTGAGAGTGATCTTATTAAATTTCTGTTCCCAATAGCTTTCAGTAGGGGACTGTGAAAAAAACATATGTGTGTGTGTATATATATATATATATATATATATATATATATATATATATATATATATATATCAGGGCTCAACATTTCCACTTGCCACTAGCCAATGGTGAGTGAAAATTCAGCCCTGGTTGGTATGTTATGTATTGCAGTGGCAAGTAACTTTTCAGGTCTGGCTAGTAGCAAAGGACTTACAATTATAAACCCTGTATATATATATATATATATATATATATATATATATATATATAAATCCAGAATTAAACAACAGCACTCACAGGTCTTAAACTTTGATAGTGACAAATGGTGGATCTTTATTTTATCATATTATATGATAAATATTTTTGTTTGTTTAATTCTCGATTTGTATTGTGGCTTCGAACACGAGCACCCAGGCAGAAGTCTACCTAAAACGTGAGTGCCTCTGTTTGGGAATATATATATATATATATATATATATATATATATATATATATATATATATATATATATATACAAGGTTGCAGTCTCCCAGCAGCCCTGAGAGATCTGTATGCTTTAAAACAGGCACGTCAAACATGCGGCTGGTGGACCAAAAAAAGTGTGGCCTATGGTAAGACAGAGAGAGCTGACAGTGTATGGGTAGTTCTGTGGATACCAGTGGACCAAGAATGGGGTGTCAGACAGCATAGCATCGTTTTTTATATATATGTGTGTGTGTGTGTACTTTCAAATATACTCACACATATACACTGACCCCAGCAGCAAATGTTGTATCCCTTCATGGAGGGAAATATTGAGTATGTGGCGCTCGATTGTATTTCAGTTTGCTGTACCTGCTGCAGGGTCAGGTTTTCCTACATCGTTCACTATCTTTTTTTTACACTGTATCTTATTTACATTGTTGCACTATCTCTGTTTTCATAGTCTGACACATAAATCTCTATGTAAACATGTTCTTCTCTGCTTTCAAAGTCCGTCACATAAATCTCTGTTTGTAGACACATTCAGACAGCTCCCTATCAAGGATATTTAAAAAAAAAAGTGAATATGAAAAAAGTACAGGCAAACTAACACAACATGTTAGTTAAGGAGGTTGACTGTCACTCTGAAGGTATAATAATCATACAATACAAGTTGCTTTATTATGAAAAAGTAATTTGTAGGTTACACAGCTATATATGTTGATATACTCACTGTATCTATCTATCTATCTATCTATCTATCTATCTATCTATCTATCTATCTATCTATCTGTCTATCTATCTATCTATTTATCTATCTTCCTCTGTCGTCCAATACGGTTATTGGTAACTCTAGGTAGGCGATCTGCCTCTTTAATTGTGGGCAGGAACAATTCTAGAACTGTATGCAGGGGTTGGAGCCCACCTTCCCTCCTTGGCTGCTGCTAGCCAACCAGCTCCAGAAAGATTTGTTCCTTGGTGAAGATAACACAGGCAAGAGAACAGTTCTGCTATAGTTTTAGAAGTTTTTTTTATTTTTCTGTTAGAAATGGAATACCACCATTAGGCAGATTACCATAACTGACAATGCCCTTAGATGTGGCTAGCTCAGTGACCAGGTGCTTTTTGTGGACCTTAAGCCCTGGGGGGAAAATCTTGGCTACAAGTTCTTTCCTCAGGAGTTGCCCACCGAGGCTTCTTCTTTAAACATGGTAATCTGAAGACAGAAGATCTACAGGAAAGGTGAGCAACCCTGTGAGTACTGCTGGTCCACATGTCCCACAGTGCCCCTCTGCACAGGGGTTTTCCTTTGGAGTTCCTATTGCACACTCCTGCACTCATTGGGTCTATCTGTATGTCTGTTGGGTGTTTGGAGCTGGTTTATGTGGTATTTAACCCTTTAGCTGCTGGTTTAGCATTCATTTGGGGGGGGTTCTAACCATTCACTCCTATGGGACTGTACAGTTTGGGACATATCTCTGCAACCGTTTAACCTAGCGACTTCAGAGATGGCTCATTTTACTTGTCTGCTCTTGCTCTATCATCCGGTTCATGTTTCTAGTGTGTTGGGGACTCAGGGGGCTTCGGGCACTGTTTGGAGTACTTTTCTGGGAAAACTACATTTCCCATGAGCGCTTGCTTCGCGCACGCGTTTCTTATTGGCACCTGCCAGAAAAGTCTATTTTAGTGATTTCTAGGGTAAAACTTTAATCCTACACTCTGTAATTGGGTGATTTCTTATACAGTAAGGTTATTTGACACTGTAAGAATGTCTATACCGTTGGAGCTTGGGGCCAGGCCTAAGACTAAGGATGCTGTGGTATCTGTATCCCCCATTGCGCATTGCTCTTCCTGTCATTCTGGGTTACCTAGAGGATTTTCAGGTCCTTTATGCCCAGCATGTTCTGATGTCCCTGAGAGTCTCCCAGAGACCTCCAGCCATGCATTAGAGCCAGTTTGGGTGAAAGAGTTCAAGGCTGCTACTAGGGACCTTAAGTCCACTTTGCAACTCTTTCCAACTCCCCTTGCCAACATTTCTGAGACACAGCACTATGTTTCTGCTGCCCTATTTGATGCCATCCATTTGGTTGCTAGGGTTTTCACCATGTCTGTGTTTGCCAGACGGGCTCTTTCGCTCAAGATCTGGTCTGCTGATACTACTTTTAAGAAAGCATTCCTCTCCTTGACTTTTCAAGGCACTTCTTTGTTTGGGCCAAATCTCAAGGATCTGATCAGTGAGGCTACAGGGGTAAGAGTACAGTTCTACCCTTACTTCCTAGGAAGAAAACGCCGCTTAAATGTAACCGGTATTTCCGTTCCTTTCAGAATGAGACACGTCCTGCGAACCAGACAGTTCCCTCAGCTCTGCGTACCTCCTCCAAGCCCAAACAGCAATGGAAGCCCAAGGTCTCCTCCAAGCCCAAGACTTCCAAGCCTTCTTCGGCATGACTCACCGAACTCGGGTCCACACTCTGCTGTGGGTGGTCGTCTGCGTTGCTATCACAGCATTTGGGAGGATTCAGTGACAGACCCATGGGTTTTACAGGTGGTGACGGGAGGGTACATGATCCCTTTAGTCTTTTTTCCTCCCTTTCGTTTCCTTCCTTCTTATACGCCTCAGGGCGCAGAGAAACACCGTCTGTTCGGCGGGGCTGTTCAGGCTCTTCTGGACAAGGACGTTCTAGAGCTGGTTCCAGTTCAGGACAGAGGTATGGATTTTTACTTAAACCTCTTTGTGGTCTCCAAGAAGGACAGCAGTTGTTGTCCCATTTTGGATTTAAAGGATCTCAATTCCTTTGTGATCCGGACTCATTATCACCAGGAGTCTCTACGGACAGTGATTGCTGCCATGTCCCTGGGGGAATTCCTTGCTTCTCTGGATCTTCTGGACGCGTACTTACACATTGCCATTCATCCAGAGAGCCGGCAGTACCTCCGATTTGCCTGCGACCGGGGACATTTTCAGTTCTCAGCTCTTCCATTTGGTCTGATGACAGCTCCTGAGGTCTTCAACCGTGTCCTAGGAGCCTTAGTGTCCGTCCTCCACCGAGACGGCATCAGAGTTACTCCATACATTGATGACCTGTAAACCAAACACACTTTGTAGACTGTTCCAGTTTAGCATATCTATTTCAGTAATGTGATTGTGGCTCTGCTGAAGAGCCCCAGACGGTCCTGGGACCAGATTCCCCTGCAGTCAGCTAGAGTGCTGACATCAGGGAAAGGAGAGGGAGGGGGAACTGTGTCCTGAATATCTCTCAAATCATAAAGGTTTCAGAGATGGGACTTGGGGTATTTACTTTAATTGTTTACCGCCCGCAAGATTAGCTTTAGTTATTTTATGGCAATACTATCCCTTGAACTGCAGGTGTGATGTTCACAGTTAAAGGGATAGTAATACTTCGTTTTAACTTTATTTTATTTTGTAGGCATTAAAAAAATATGAAGAATGATATAAGCCTTATCTCTCAAACCTTTATGGTTTAAGAGATATTCACAAGCAAAGTTCCCCCTCCCGCCCCGCTAGTGTAAGACATCTCTTCTCAGATGGGGATCTGGTTGTAAGACCAGACAGATAACAGCAGGGGACAATCTTCTTCCTATCAGAACAATGAAAGCCCTGCCCCCCTTTACAAGTTTTTCAGCTTTTTCCCTTATCTTAATTGAAGATTGTCCCTCTCTGCAGTCTACCTGGGCACCTCCCTTCTGAACTGGCTGAACGGCTGAACTGGCTGTTTGTGAATATCTCTCAAACCATAAAGGTTTGAGAGATAAGACTTATATCGTTCTTCATGTTTTTTTAATGCCTACAAAATAAAATAAAGATAAAACAAAGTATTACTATCCCTTTAAGTTTCCTTTCCTGCATGATGAAGGTTCCCCTCAGACCCCCTGGTTAGATCCTCTGGTTCTCTCTTGGAAGTCCAGCAGAGCAGGTCTATGCAAACCACAGAGTTTGTGGCTGAGAGATGCACACTTCATTGTTACATACCAGCAGAGGGGGTCAGTTTCCTGATAGGAGCTGTTCTGGGTCTGAACAGTGCAGCCCCAGGCATTGTACTAAGCTTCTCCCATAGGAACATACTTATTAAAATGGGATAATTGTCCTTCAGGTAGTATATTCAGTACACATATTTAACCACCAGGTTGTGCTAGTGAGTCTGACATGTCGGCCTCCTTAAATTTGGAGAGGTTATACAGAATTGAAAAGTTGAAAAAATGTAACTAAATACTATAGATATATTTTATTAATTAATTGGCAAAGGTACTTTTCAAGTGACTAGGCTTCTTATACGGCTTTTCCTGCAGTACTTCTACCACTTTAAGTTGTTTTATTCAAATGTGATAACAGTTCAGATAGTGAGGAAATGAATTACAGTGTGATTACTTCCTGAAAATTCTGACAGGAAGTGACTCAGCAGTTTCTATCACATTCTATGGAGAACTATAAGCCTGTGACTCATCTCTTGTAGAGAATGCAGACAGACTAACTAATGGGAATTTGTCCATTAAAAGACACTAAAAAAGAAGGGTTTAAACTGTAATATCTAAAAATATGCGTCTCTCAGCAGTGGGAGCACCCTTGTTTTACTCAACAGAAAAATCCCTACAATATATAGTTTTTCATAACAAAAATGTACTACTCCTTAATGCATTAGTGTCCATTTGATATGATTTCCACATTGTGCCACTTTTAAACATGGTAAACAGTATATATATGAAACCTACACACTGTGCAAGCTATCTTTAGAATGAGAGTATAATATTGTCACTGCGGCTCAGATTACCTTTCCTACACTGACCCATGCAATAGTACTTTCATTTAGTATCATGCAGAAGGCTCCAGATCTGTAGACCAACTATACATAGATTGATGTATTAAGGAGAACAAGAGCAATTTTGGTGCAAAGCAACAGCTCCATATTCATATCTGGTGACCTTGTCCCAAGTCTCCTGCTGTCCACTGCCGTCTGGGGGTGGGAGTCTACAAATTACAGGATTTGCATTATAAAGAAGGCAGGGCTTGATTTGGGGTGGGTGGGATTGGGAGTGTGAGAGGTGGGGTTTTGTCTTCAAATGTGGGGAGAGTAAGAAGAACAGCGCAGAGAATGACTGGAACTGGCAGTGAAGTGGGCGGAGTTACAAGTGCACTCACTGAGCCCTGAGAATCAACTGGACTCTCCAGGTCAGAAAAAGTTCACGGGTATGCCCATAGGGTACCAAATTTGCATTTATTAAAATGGGGCTTTTAACGCCCTTGAATGCCAGACAGGTCTTCAATGCATTGCATCACGTTGGAGACCTCTCTAGCATTCAAGAGGTTAATGCTCAATTTAAATGAAGGGGAATTAGGGGATATTTTATTTGCACCTACGGTGCAATTTGTTTGGACTCTAGCAGTCGAAGGGTTAATAATACATGGATTTGTCAATGTTGTGCATTGTTTCTTTTCTATTAAAATCTCCAATAAAAATGTATAGATTAAAAAAAAACAAGAACCTCATTTTAACACCTCAAGTACGCGTCGGGCACTTAAGGACCACGGAGCATTTTTTTTGTTTTACCGGATCAGATTCAGGGCTCCCCAAATGGCTTGCAGCCGTTCAGGGAGCCCTGAAATCCATGACGTGCCAGGACCGTCACTGGTCCTTTAGGGAAGTTTTCCCATGATGGTCCTGGCACGTCTTGGGTTCTTTAGGGGTTAATAAACGGGAATTTTTTAGTTCTCCCTGTTACTGTAGTTTCCCCCAGAATTTCCGCGCGTTGCTTTGAAACATACGGCCCTTAGTATTTAACCCTTTGAGTGACAGAGGGGTATGCAACGCATTGCCTTGCAATGTGTTGTGTACCCCTCTGGCACTCAAACGGTTAATAAAACGGGGTTCATTGGACATTGGCTAAAACTGTATTCTGATTTATTTTATGAATAAGCAAATATGACAGCATTTAAATGCACATTTCCTTGAATGGTGCCAATACCAATTTAATCAGCAGATTCCTATTTTCTGAACTCATATTTGTCTCCTATCTTTATATCCCTATTGTAGATTTTAATCTCCCAGTTGGTCAATTAACTGTACTTGTGCTGTTCTAAAAACTCTTGATTGTGGCCTTAACCACTTGGAGTCTAGAGGTCTCTCCAATTTATTGCGGCCAATTTCTTGCAAACATAATTTTAAAAAACTGTCATAACAGAAATATATGTCTCTGGGTTAACCCAGAGTGCCAGAGATGTGTCCAATGCATTGGACCCCCCCCCCCATCCCTTAGAGGCTTAAAATAATAGCAAGACAATTACAAAAATCCCAATCATCCTATATAATAATTTGCTAAGGATGTTTGTCAGAAGCTGTCATGCACAGTAGAGACTGCCCAAATGCACAGAATGCTGGGAGCACAGAATGTTGGGAGCACAGAAAGAATGTTAAGAGCACAGAATGCTGGGAGTTCTGTGCTGGGAGCATGGAATGCTGGGATGTGTAGGAATGCTGATTATTCTGTGCTGGGAGCTTTCTGTGCTTTCGGGCAGTCTCTACAGTGCATGACTACATCGGCGGCAGGACTCAGAGCAGGACCGGCCTCTAAACATCACACAGACCTTGGCCCGTGTACATGGGCTTTTACACTAGTATTTTATAATTACTAATATATGATACATGTTCGCCTCTGAACATCTATTAATTGATTGTTGTTACAATGGGACACTGTCTCTAATGTATGATGCAATGCCCCAGTGTAACACTAATTGTCTATATATATATATATATATATATATATATATATATATATATATAAAACCACCCAATATTTAGGCCACATGTGCACTGTAAAAATCATTTTTTTTCTTTTAATCTTTTCATTTTTACAGATGAAATGGTGCAATGGTGCTGCACATCCCACCTATCTGGTTTCAAATTCACTCAAATTCCATTTTTTTACAGCAGGGCACGCCACGCCACACGCGGAGCACTAATTACACACTAGTATCCCTGTGTTGGGAGGCACGCGCTAATAATAGGTCCCTGTTTGGTTACTGACTTAAAGGGACAGTAATACTTTATTATTACTATCCACCATAATGTAGATATTTGTAAAATAATTTAATAGCCCCCAGGTTCATCTCTCAGACCTTTATGGTTTGAGAGATAACTGAAGGCAAAGTTCCCCACTCCCCCTTCTCTGGCTTCTATAGTGATTTTTTTGCAGTGATCCTCTCCCTTTGTGTACCACTATTCTATACAAGTATAGACAATAGGTTTTGTCTGGCTCAGTCACTCTCTCTGAGACACATTTTAGCTGGTCAGCGTGATTACATTTTCTTTGTAGTTTAATTTAACAGAGCCCCAATTTCCTATACTCAGAAACATCTAAAAACATGAATCTGTTTGTTTTGATGTCAGAGTATTTTGGTTGGCGTTTGTTCTGCTGTACATGAAAGTGCAATTGTTTGAATCAAAATCTTCCCATACCCAGATCTATCTGCTCAAATGATTCCAGTATTTAGTCTGTAAGGAGGGGGAGGTGTATTTAAGAGAGGAAGGGCTGGATGCACTATCATTTTCTTCAGGTGAAATACAGTAAGATGAGGATTTTCAGGTTTAACTGCCTTTGTCTGAAGGTGTTATGTAATCTCTGGCAGACATGGTGTAAATGCATAGTTTGCTTGGTAGGTGTTTCAATTTATATCATAAATAAATATATAACATGTCATAGATTGATAATTTCTGGGTTAAACCTCTGAGAGGCAGAGATCTGGCACTCAGATGGTGAAGGCAGGGAAACCAGATTAGGATGAATCCATTGTCAGACTCTTTATATTACTGATATTAAAAATTCCACAACTCCCCTTTCAGTAGTATAAACTAATCTCTGATGAAGCTCGATCTCAGAGTGAATCGCGTCAGGACGTAGGAGAGAAATGCGTCAGGACGTAGGAGAGTGTTATTCACATTCTCTATGTGTTTCTTTCATTCATTTAATATGCTGCAATAAACCTCACATTCTTTTACTGCAATGTCTTAAGGCTATATATTGTTTCTGATTACTTCACATATGTAACAACAATATGGATGTTTAGAGAACGAACATATATCTTTTAGCTTGTATGAAGCCCCCTGCTGCAGGCGGAATGTATGAATGCCCCAGTGCAGCTCAATTGTTGTGGTTGAGGGTTAACATTCAAGGTATTAACCTTTTATGTGCCAGAGGTATCCAACAGATTGCTTTACAATCCATTGGATACCCCCAGGCACTCAAAGGGTTAAAATATCCATTTAACTAAGTGGGAAGTTGTATTTGTCCCCATGAATTGCTGTGGTTTTCCTTTAGTAAATTATCCTCTGTGTGTTCAGCTTGATTCGTTACTTCCGTTAGTCTGTAAGATCTAACTATCCTATAATATAAAAGGCCAGATGTATGTTTGTCCGATGCAGTCATGCACAGTAGAGACTGCCCGAACGCACAGAATGTTGGCCCGTGTACACAGGCTTTTACACTAGTAAATTATAATAATAAAAGGGACTGCATTATGATTGCTTTTGTCTTTATAAGAAAAACTTCATAGACAAATCTGTGAGGGGAGGTTGTACAGATAAGGTTTTGTGCTGAAATTTGTGCAGGAACTAATTTTCTAGAGCTGCTCCAACCTAACTCCAATTTATTTTCTACTTCTACTGAAAACTGCCCTTTCTCATCCTCTTGTGTAAATGTCTGTACCTGCAGCTCTGATGCTTGTCCTTCCTAAACTTAGTAACAAGTAAACTATGAAACACCTTGGAATACCGAGTCCCAGAATATCTCTCCAACTATCATAAGAATCGTATCCTAAAGATCACACATATCAGCTCACATGCACCATGTGACAACTATGAATGTCAAATATAACAAGTAACCTTTTAAATAAAGATGCTTAACCCTTTGACTGTCAAAGAGGTATCCAATGCATTGTAACACCACTCAAAGGTTTAAAGGGAAAGTACTGCATAACATGGATTACTCCAATGCTAGGGTATGCTTCCTTCAAAAGTTATTACAGCTGAAAAAGGCACTTTTGTATTGCAGTACTTCCATGTCTGTTGCTCTCAAAAGACAGCTTTGGTCACTGACAATGGACCTCCTTAGACTGTCATCTATCTATCTATCTATCTATCTCATATCTATCTATCTATCTATCTATCTATCTATCTATCTATCTATCTAATATCTATATATCTATGTATCTCCTATCTATCTATGTATCTATCTATCTATGTATCTATCTATCTATCCCATATCTATCTATCTATCTATCTATCTATCTATCTATCTATCTCATATATATCTATCTATCCATCCATCTCATATCTATTTATATATCTCTATCTATCTATCTATCTATCTATCTATCTATCTATCTATCTATCTCATATCTATCTATCTATCTATCTATCTATCTATCTATCTCATATCTATTTATATATATCTCTCTTCTATCTATCTATCTATCTATCTATCTATCTATCTATCTCATATCTATTTATCTATCTATCTATCTATCTATCTATCTATCTATCCCCTATCTATCTATCTATCTATCTATCTATCTATCTATCTCATATCTATCAATCTGTCTATCTATCTCTCTATCTCATATCTATCTACCTATCTCTCTATCTATCTCATTATCTATCTATCTATCTAGCTATCTATCTATCTATCTATATCATATCTATCTATCTATCTATCTATCTATCTATCTATCTATCTCATATCTATTTATATATCTCTCTCTCATCTATCTATCTATCTATCTATCTATCTATCTATCTATCTATCTATCCATCTATCCATCGATCTATCTCTCTCTCTCTCTATTCTAACATAGTAACATAGTAACATAGTAGATAAGGCTGAAAAAAGACATGCGTCCATCAAGTCCAGCCCATGCCAATAACACTCCTGTTGATCCAGAGGAAGGCAACAAAAAAGCCCTCTGGAGCAATTTCCAGTGTAGGTGTGTGTGTGTGTCAAATAGTTCCCCGGCTCAATATCCTATTTGCTTTGAAGCCATCTGTCATAACTGTCAATATTGTTCTGTGCTAGATAGGCATCCATTGCTTTTTTGAATGCAGTTACATTATCTGCAAGCACAACATCCCGAGGCAAAGAATTCCATAGCCTTACCGCCCTTACTGTAAAGAATCCCTGCCTGTGTTTTAGTCGAAAGCGCCTTTTCTCAAGTCTTAATGGATGACCTCTTGTTCTTAGCTCTGCTCTTTGCATAAATAATTCATTGGATAGTTCTTTGTATTGACCTTGAATGTATTCTATCTATCTATCTATCTATCTATCTATCTATCTATCTATCTATCTATCCCCTATCTATCTATCTATCTATCTATCTGTTTTGCAGTACTTCCATGTCTGTTGCTCTCAAAGGACAGCTTTGGTCACTGACAATGGACCTCCTTAGACTGTCATCTATCTATCTATCTATCTATCTCATATCTATCTATCTATCTATCTATCTAATATCTATCTATCTATGTATCTCCTATCTATCTATCTATCTATCTATCTATCTATCTATCTATCTATCTATCTCATATCTATCTATCTATCTATCTATCTATCTATCTATCTATCTCATATCTATTTATATATCTCTCTCTTCTATCTATCTATCTATCTATCTATCTATCTATCTATCTATCTATCTATCTATCTATCTCATATCTATTTATATATATCTCTCTCTCATCTATCTATCTATCTATCTATCTATCTATCTATCTATCTATCTATCTATCTATCTATCCATCGATCTATCTATCTCTCTCTCGATTCTATCTATCTATCTATCTATCTATCTATCTATCTATCTATCCCCTATCTATCTATCTATCTATCTATCTATCTATCTATCTATCTCATATCTATCTATCTATCTATCTATCTATCTAGCTATCTCATATCTATCAATCTGTCTATCTATCTATCTATCTATCTATCTATCTATCTATCTATATCATATCTATCTATCTATCTATCTATCTATCTATCTATCCCATATCTATCTGTCTATCTATCTATCTATCTATCTATCTATCTATCTATCTATCTATCCCATATCTATCTAATCTATCTATCTATCTATCTATCTATCTATCTATCTATCTATCTGTATGTGTATGTGTGGCAAGTGCAAAAGGTTACCTTACCCTGTTGAAACAGAAGAACTTACCATTAGCAGTCCTCCATACAGCTGTCACATCTATATACTTTTTTATTTTACATTTGATCTCTGTTGTAGTCTGTTGCCAGTCAGAGTAATTTTGGTATCTGATAAAGTCAACTGACTCATATAAACCATTCAGGACAACTGAAGCCTATTGTCTGTTGTGAAGAGGTGTGACCTATAGACGAACTGAAACACAGTTCAGTATTTATAGACAACTGAATAGCTAGATATAATCATCTGTTGTATGAAGCATTCCTACCTATGTAAGTTCTTCTGTTATAGAGATTGACATACTTCTTCCTAAGGTATCATCCCTCTTTAACCCTTTGGAATGTCGTGCACATTTTTATCTAGATTCCTTTGTCCAGGAATTTCAGCTGTAGTGGGAACATGAGGTGTTTGTACTCTGCCTCCACACAACATGACTGCAGTTTGGGGTCTTCATTACCACATTTGATCTCTTTAGTACGTACCGGTGCACACACTCAGCCATTGTTAAAGTGATAGTAATGTCACAGTATAATGTTATTATCGATTATTCATTATACTCTTTTTATAATCCACAGTACCAATGTAAACGTCCATATCGTTGTATTCTTCTTGTAATTTTATTTCAAAGTTCTCCCCTCCCCTTTTTCCCTACGTCACTCAGTCTCCTTGGATCTGAAAGAGGGTCCGGACGGATCGCAACGAGGGACATTATTGTGTCAGCATAAGGAAAACCCTTTTTGCAACCTGCTCAGTCAAGCTTGACAGGCTTTCTGATCTGACGGAACTATGACTGACACAGAGAAAAGGGGCAGGAGGGGAGATCCGGTAATTAACACTAACAACCAGAGTCTCTGGGGCGGATCTGGAGAGATCCTAGGTATGTAAATTAGGTTTTTCTGGACAGAGTAAGGTAAATTTGTGTGTGTGTGTGTGGGGGGGGGGGAGTTATTGTTAGGAGATGCTGTTTCTCCTTTAACCGTTTGACTGAAAAAGGGGGTAAGCACACCCCTCTGGCACTCAAAGGGTTAATGGCTGGGGTGCATAGCAGAAATCATACGCTGTAGTACATGCCCCTAAAGGGCAGATTATATCATAGGAGGGTGATGCCAGCACAGCTGTGTCTGCAGATTTGTACATTCATCCCAATATTCAAAGTATTTCTGTGATTAAAAAAATAGTTTATATTACATTACCAACCCCCTGGGCTGGTCATATATCTGGGCTGGTGCCTCACTCAATCTCCTGCTTTCTGGTGTAAATGGATATACACTAATGATACCACAGAGCTTACAACTGAAATGTACCTACACAAATGAGACCACAGAGCTACAGTCCAACTGGAGCTTCACTGGTAGAATAACCCATTTTCCTTGTATTCTCTATACTAGTGTACCTTTACCTAAATTGTAATATCTATAGTATCACTAGTGTAGCTTTACTTAAATTGTAAGTTCTATAGTATCACTAGTGTAACTTTACTTAAAGGGACAGTATGTCCCAAAAAAATAGATATCCAGCTTTGTAGCCTTTAAAAAAATCAATATGGTCCAAACTCGATCTCTCAAACCACTATGGTTTGAGAGATAAAGGGATTCAAAGTTCGCCCCTCTCTCCCTTTCACCTGACGTGAGCATCTAGCTGACAGCAGGAGATCCTGGTCAGGGGACCAGCAGGAGGCTCTGCAGCAGAGCCGAGATCACGTTATCTATAAAGAATGCATTCATTGGAAATGTCTACAAAGTGTGCTTTCAAACCAGGCACACTTTGTAGATCTTTCCAATGAGTGAATTCTTTATAGATAACGCGATCTCGGCTCTGCTGCAGAGCCTCCTCGAGTCGTACGACCCAATTCTCCTGCTGTCAGCTTTACAGCTGATATCAGGAGAAGGGGAGGGAGGGGGGGGGACTTATAGCGGTTTGAGAGATCTGGTTTGGAGCATATTGATTTTTTTTTTTAAAGACTACAAAACTGGCTATATTTTTTGGGACATTACTGTCCCTTTAAATTGTAATCTCTACAGTAGCATAGTGAAGCTTTACTTAAATTGTAAGCTCTATGGTATCACTAGTGTAGCTTTACTTAATGATAAGGTCTGTAGTATCACTAGAGTACCTTTACTTAAATTGTAATCTCTATAGTATGATTTTGTAGCTTTGCTTAAATTTTAAATTCTATATCACTAGTGTATCTTTACTTAAATTGTAAGCTCTATGGTATCACTAATGTAGCCTTACTTAGAATATCTATAGTATCACCAGTGTAGCTTTACTTAAATTGTAAGGTCTATATCACTAGTGTAGCTTTACTTTAATTGTAAGTTATATGGGATCACTAGTGTAACTTTACTTAAATTTTAATATCTATAGTATCACTAGTGGAGCTTTATTTAAATTGTAAGTACTATAGTATCACCATTGTAGCTTTACTCAAATTGTAAGTTCTATAGTATCACCAGTGTAGCTTTACTTAAATTGTAAGCTCTATAGTATCACTATACCTTTACTTAATGTGTAAGTTCTATAGTATCACTAGTGTAGCTTTACTTAAATTGTAAGTTCTATAGTATCACCAGTGTAGCTTTACTTAAATTGAAGGCTCTATAGTATCCCCATTGTAGATTTACTTACATTGTAAGTTCTATAGTATCACTAGTGTAGCTTTACTTAAACTGTAGGTTCCATAGTATCACTAGTGTAGCTTTACTTACATTGTAATCTCTATAGTATCACTAGTGTAACTTTACTTAAATTGTAAGTTCTATAGTATCACCAGTGTAGGTTTTACTTAAATTGGAAGCTCTATAGTATCCCCATTGTAGATTTACTTACATTGTAAGTTCTATAGTATCACTAGTGTAGCTTTACTTAAACTGTAGGTTCCATAGTATCACTAGTGTATCTTTACTTACATTGTAATCTCTATAGTATCACTAGTGTAACTTTACTTACATTGTAATCTCTATAGTATCACTAGTGTAGCTTTACATAAACTGTAGGTTCCATAGTATCACTAGTGTAGCTTTACTTACATTGTAGTCTCTATAGTATCACTAGTGTAGCTTTACTTACATTGTAATCTCTATAGTATCACTAGTGTAACTTTACTTAAAATGTAAGCTCTATAACAGTGATTCTCAGCCAGGGTGCAGTGACACTTTGGTGTGCCACGGACATCAGCTTAGGGTGCCCTGTGTTTTCTATAAAGACTAACAAAAATGGATTTTAAATAAAGATTTATAGAAATTGTTATGCACAATGTGTTTAGTTATGGTATTATGATTATAAGACCTAATAATACTGTATATTTATGTATTTTACCCTTCATTGTGCCCTTGATAAAGTACATTAAATATGTTAGGCATAGCCTGAATGTTCAAGATTGTTCTATAGTATCACTAGTGTAGCTTTACTTAAAGTGTTAGTAATGTCTAAAAAAAGTTTTTTGCATTTAGAAGAGCTTACAAAGCTGATCTAAATGCAAAACACTGTATCTCTCAAACCACTATGGTTTAAGAGATACGGGCGTTTAAAGTTTGCTGTTTCCTACTGACAGCTGTAAAGCTGTCAGCAGGAGATTCGTGTCGGTCGACACGGAGGCGCTTGAGAAGTGCCGAGATCTTGTTACTTACACGGAATCCCTTCATTGGAATGGTCTAAAACGTGTGCTTGAACACCACTCATACATTTTAGACCATTCCAATGAAGGGATTCCGTGTAAGTAAGGAGATCTCGGCAATTCTCAAGCTCCACCATGTCGACCGACACAGATCTCCTGCTGACAGCTTTACAGCTGTCAGTAGGAAACAGCAAACTTTAAAAGCCCGTATCTCTTAAACCATAGCGGTTTGAGACATACGGTTTTTGCATTTAGATCAGCTTTTTAAGCTCTTCTAAATGCAAAGAAACTTGTGTTTAGACATTACTAACACTTTAAATTGTAAGTTCTATAGTATCACCAGTGTAGATTTACTTAAATTTTAAATTATATATCACTAGTGTATCTTTACTTAAATTGTAAGCTGTATGGTATCACTAATGTAGCCTTACTTAAATTGTAAGTTATATGGGATCACTAATGTAGCTTTATTTAAATTGTAAGCTCTATAGTATCACCAGTGTAACTTTACTTTAATTGTAAGTTCTATAGTATCACCAGTGTAGATTTACTTAAATTGTAAGTTCTATAGTATCACCAGTGTAGCTTTACTTAAACTGTAAGTTCCATAGTATCACTAGTGTAGCTTTACTTAATCTGTAAGTTCCATAGTATCACTAGTGTAGCTTTACTTAAAATGTAAGCTCTATAGTATCATTAGTGTAGCTTCATTTTAATTGTAAGCTATGTGGTATCACTTGCCTTACTTCACAATATTAATGACAATTTTAAAATTCACAAAAAGTGTGGGCTGGGACAGTGGGCTGGAACGTTAGTAGAAATGGATCACTTGATTGTAGCTGACCCCAGGCCACATGTTGCCAGCCTTCTCCTGTGCAGGTTCTTACTGTCCGCAGACTGAACCGCTGATGCAGGAAGGCTTTGTAGTAGTCTGGGATTCCTCTCATTTGTGGTGTAGATCTTAATGTATTGAAAGTTAAATCTCACGTTACAAGGTTCATCCTAGTGTAACAAATGGCTGTTGCCTCAGCTACTCATGAAGACAGATACAATTACTTCTTGTAATGAGTTTCTTCTATGTCATTGATGCTAAGAAGAACAAGTGCAATTTTGGAGGAACCCATCTGCAACATCGGGGACAAGTATTCCCAAAATTCCTTTTGATCAGAATGTGTCTTTAACCCCTTGAATTCTAGAAAGGCCTCTAAAGCATTCCTTTGCAATGTGCTGGAGACCTGTTAAAAGTGAACTCATTGAGTGTGTTGAAACGTGTTGGATCCCTCCCTGGCTCTTAAGGGGTTAAATGCCCTATTTAAATGAATGGGAATATTTATTAGTCCCTTGTGGTATAGTTAATTTGTCTTCGAATCACTCTAGTTCTAATTAATACATCAGTCTCGTGGACTTGCACACATTGGCTGTGCTGGTGTCCATTTTAATTTCCCAGAATGCAGCAGAGCACAGTTAAGTCTTTGTTGATTAAGGCTCATTTACCCTTGCAACTCCTGATTCAAGGAAATGAACTCTGAGAGTCGTGAGAATGCAGTTCAATGCAGAGCAGTGTGGTGCACATCTGTCTGGCGCTTACAGGGTTAAAGCACATACCATATCTCAGCAGTTCAGTGTGCAGGCTCAGAACAACCTTCCTACTGCAGTCTAAGTTTTGGTACAGTCCAGAAAGAGGTAAACGTATGGCGGCTGATGTACTGTGCAGAACTAGAGCAATTCTAGGGCAATCCAACGGCACCACAGGGGACATAACCCCCCCATGGATATAAATGTTTTTTTTATTCCTGAATGCTAGTGATGTCTCCAAAGCAATGCCTTACAGTATGTTGGAGACCTATCCAGCATTCACGGGGGTAACAGCTCATTAAAGGGATAGTAATATTTCATAATAAAAGCAGCTCCAATTAATCATCATAGTATTTGGACTTTGGAGAGTGTTATTTCAATACTGTCAGAATTGTACTTCAAGAGTAATTCAATGACAAAGTATCCCCCTCCCGCCCCTTTTACTGATGTAACACTGCTCAGCCAGATCAGAAGGGAGGTGCCCAGGTAGACTGCAGAGAGGGACAATCTTCAATTAAGATAAGGGAAAAACCTGAAAAGCTTGTCAAGGGGGCAGGGCTTTCATTGTTCTTATAGGAAGAAGATTGTCCCGTTCTGTTATCTGTCTGGTCTTACAACCAGATTCCACATCTGAGAAGAGATGGCTTACACTAGGTAAAAGGGGCGGGAGGGGGAAACTTTGCTTGTGAATATCTCTTAAACCATAAAGGTTTGAGAGATAAGACTTATATCGTTCTTCATGTTTTTTTATGCCTGCAAAATAAAATAAAGATAAAGCGAAGTATTACTATCCCTTTAAACCAGTGGTTCTCAACCTCACTAGTGCCGCGACCCTTTGATAAAACTTCCCAAGTTGTGGCGACCCCTAACAGTAACATTATTTTCGCTGTTCCTTCATCGCTGTAATTTTGCTACTGTTATGAATCGAAATATAAAAATTTAATGGATTAGGCGACCCCTGGCAAATCATCATTCGACCCCCGAAGGGATCCCGACCCACAGGTTGAGAACCACTGCTTTAAACTGATTGGGAATGTGAGGGAAGGTTTATGTGTCCCTCTATGCTGGAGTCGATTTGCCCCAGAATGATTCCAGTTCTCCATTGTACATCAGACTCACTGTAGCACTATTAGAAGTCAAGGTGAGAGGGTTGCATTGTTAGATAACAAACACTTCTGAGTTCCTTTTGTCTGAGTCGTTCCATGGATCTTGTGTGATCAGATGGGAGTAATATAGAAACTAGGGTGACCACATGTCCCTGATTGCCCAGGGACAATACAAAGTCCTGGAATGAAGACTCCAGAGCACAGAGGAAAACTGTCCATTTACTATTGTGACAGGAAGTAATGCTTCTGTTGAGCTACAAGAAAATGGCTTCCAGATAAAGCTCTAAGCACTACAGACATAACTGTGCCTTGATCCTGACATCAAACAGGAGCTGCAGTGTAATTTTGTTGTAGTGTAATGCTAGTCTAAGGCTTTGGGCACGATATACATTATCTTGTAGCCCACAACAGGCACTTTCTGACACATCAGTGTTTAGAACTCTGAGAGGTGCCGTACCAAGTGCAGATTGCACACTGATGCCCAGTGATATATAATGACCCCTCCCGTGTGGCTACCCTAGAGCTGAGGACATGTATTCTGCTGCTCGAATCTCCACAGTGTCCATGTAAGGCAGAATGGAAATGTGGTCACCCTAATAGTAACCAGTTCTGATTTTCCTACAGGTATCACATTAACCCCACATTACCCCACATTAACCCTTTGAGTGCCAAAGGGGTATGGAATGCATTCCGTACCCCTCTGGCACTCAAAGGGTTAACCCCACATTAACTCTAAATAGAGATTGAAGATTTTGAAGATTATAAATAACTAAGACACAGCGCAACAGAACTGGATTAAAAACAAATAAAATGTAATAAAATGCTGAAAAATAGATAATTGGAGTGCAAATATGTGCTTTGTTCTTTATTATAATGGCACTGAGTGGCAGAGGATTATCCAGTGCTTTGGATTGCGATCAGGAAGTCAAAAGGTTAATCATTTAAGGACCAGAGGGGGGTGCTGTGCACAGTAAAGCAATGCATTACACACCAAGGGTTAAAGTGGACCGATCACCTTGAATTTTATTTGCATGTTTGAAAAATCCATTCAGAACTGCCTATGTGTCATGTTAACCAAAATTCTAACAGATGTATAGTTTAGGAGATATTTACACCTTTATTTCTGGGAAAAGTGAAAGTGAAAACTTCCTGGTACACACATAGCTTTATTAACATATGAAATGTCAGTGAAATTGTCATTAGCATATGGCATTTCACTGAAAAGGGTAATTATCATATGAAATGTCACTAGTATCACAATTAGCATACATTAATGTATGGTAATAAGTATGAAGATCGCCTTAACCCCTTAAGGACTAGCCGTCCAGGAAAGTTATCTTTCCTTAAGGACCGCTTTGCTCCTTGTTGATGCACCGGTACATGTGACTTGTTAGGTGTACTGGAGCACTAAGCAGGCTTCTGAGAGAGACCACTCCAGTGTTGGAGCTGTTAATTTCAGATCCCATTTTTACTAACAGGCTTCCGCAGGAGCTCTATAAGTAAAAAGTACATGACGTGCCAGGACATCACCGGTCCTTAAAGGCATACTAATGGATGCTAATAAATGTACCTCCGATTAATGCTTATATGTTTTGTTTCATCTTGCGCTGTATATTAATCATGCCTGCCTTGTACTTAAAAAGTAATTCTGTTTTAAAGTATCACTCTCCCACCCCTTTTACCAGCACAATGCATTTCCCAAGCCAGTCCGTAGAGTGCGCCGGTGAGAGACAATCCTCAGTGAGCGTAATTACATTTCTGCCCTCCTTCTACAAGGAGGGCAGGGTTTCCATTATGCTAATGATGAGAAGATTGTCCCTCGCTGCGAGCTGTCCTGCCTTTGGGGGGATAAGAAGCAATGCATTGAAGGGGTAAATAAAATTCCCATTGAAAGGGATAGTAATACTTCGTTTTATCTTTATTTTATTTTGTAGGTGTAAAAAAAACATGAAGAACGATATAAGTCTTATCCCTCAAACCTTTATGGTTTGAGAGATATTCACAAGCAAAGTTTCCCCCTCCCGCCCCTTTTACCTAGTGTAAGCCATCTCTTCTCAGATGTGGAATCCAGTCCATGGACCAGACAGATAACAGCAGGGGACAATCTTACTCCTATGAGAACAATGAAAGCCCTGCCTCCCTTGACAAGCTTTTCAGGTTTTTCCCTTATCTTAATTGAAGATTGTCCCTCTCTGCAGTCTACTTGGACACCTCCCTTCTGATCTGGCTGAGCAGTGTTACATCAGTAAAAGGGGCGGGAGGGGGATACTTTGTCATTGAATTACTCTGGAACTACAACTCTGACAGAATTGAAATAACATTCTCCAAAGTCCAAATACTATAATGATTAATTAGAGCTGCTTTTATTATGAAACATTACTATCCCTTTAAATAAATGACAATGCTTTTATGTCTCCTGTGGTGTTATTGGTTTGCTCCAGAATGAATCCATTCCTATTTAGTACATCAGCCTCATTGTTTAATAAAATACTCCCATAAAGCAATATACACTAATAAAATAGTAGTTACGAAAGTATTACATTTCGCTAGTCATTAAGGGTTAAAAGTAACTATTTCACTCTGTTATCTCATATACATGGAAGGAACAAATGTTGGAGTAATCGAGCCTACATTTCATTTTAGCCACAGTTTGTTTGTACTGGCGCAGTGCCGTGCAGGTCTGAAACACTGAGTCTTTTACTGGTATTTGGCCTTGTTCTCAGCTCCAAGAGTTAACCCGACAGGTTGCTGTGCTCATGTAACAGGATCTGCAAGTAGCTCGGATACATTTTTGGCATGAAGAGGTCTGGATGTAGCTGCTGCCTGCGTTACTTGAGCTGACTTTTTTCCTCTTGTACTCTCTAATGGGAACTCAAAAACACGCATTGATCCCCATCTGTTGCACTGACAATAACCGTGGTGGAGGCAGCAGCGAGGCTGACATGCTTTCAGTTCGAGGGCTTTAATTAATGAAGGTCTATGGAAATCTCCAGACAAACCGCAGCATATTTCAGATCTGTAAGTCAATGATTTGTTTAAATATTGCATTCCTGATGTAGAGGCAGAGGAACCTGTGGATCTCCAGCTGTTTGGGTTTACAGCTTCTATGATGTTTAGGCATCTGATTTCGGTCTAACAGCTGGTGAAGCACAGGTTGCCTACCTTTGAGACAGACACACTCAGGGGATGTACTAACAAGATTTTGAGCTAAAATAGGCCCTGTATGCACTGTATTGGTTTTGTGCCTGCATAACGTCTATTTACTATGATGTCTGTGCAAAAAATGATTTTAATTATGCATCTTGCGCCAATGGGAAGGACTGTAGGGAAGAGTATGGGTGTTTTGCATCATTTGGTTCTTCTGATTGTTGTTTCTCTCCTTGATTTGTTTAAAGCGGAACTACCACCACTAAACAACTTGATGTCAATTCCCCATCTGGCACCTAGCTGCTCAGTAGCGGTAGTCACCAGAATTATTACCTTATTCAATAGAATTCTCAATTCTCCCCGGGCTGACAGGCAGGACGGACCACAGACATCTTGCCATAAGTTTGCACGCCTGCGCTGTCAGTCCCAGCCGGTCCTAGGAGGCGTTGCTAGGAGCCGTTTGGTACCAAAAGGGACTGACAGTGCAGGCGCGCAGACGTCACTAGTGAAAGATGTCTGCGCTCCATACTGCCTGTCAGCCTGGGAAGAATGGGGAATTCTATTGAATAAGGTAATAGTTCTGGTGACTAGCGCTACTGAGCAGCTAGTCGCCAGATAGGGAATTATTAGACATCAAGTTGTTTAGCGGTGGTAGTTTCGCTTTAACCCCTTTAGGACTGGCCGCTCACACACATGGTGGGCAATTAAAGACCACAGCACCTTTTTTTTTTTTTTTTTTTTTTTTTTTTTTTTTTTTTTTTTTTTTTTTTTTTTTTTTTTTAGCAATCCCAGTTCAGGGACCCCTGAAATCCATGACGGTCCTGGCACGTCATGGGTCCTTATGGCTCACCAACCCCTTAAGGGGTTAAAGGGGACATGACACCTCCTAATAATACCCTCTCCACACACTTACCATACGATGGGCAGAAAATCCTAATGGCCTTACTGATTTTTTTCCTCACTCCATTCAAGAGATCACATTGTCAATCAGACCTAGATATCCTGTCCACATTGGTTGATATGACGGCTGCTATCAGCACCGCAGGATACAAACTAACTCACTGCACATTGTAATCTTAACCGTTGAATAACGAGAGGGGTTTGCAATGTATTGCTCACCATGATTTAAAGGGATAGCAAAGTTTCACAATAAAAGCAGTTCAGATTAATTTTGATAGTATTTGGGCCTTGGAGAGTGTTATTTCATTACTGTCAGAGTTGTAGTTCAAGAGTAACTGAATGATAAAGTATCCCCCTCCCACCCCTTTTACCTAGTGTAAGCCGCCTCCCCTCAGATGTGGAATCCAGTCCATAGACCAGACAGATAACAGCAAGCGACAGTCTTCTTACTGTGGTCATAAGGGAATACCCTGCCCCTTGACAGGTTTTTCAGGTTTTTCCTTATGATCACTGAAGATTGTCCCTCTCTGTGATCCATCCGGACAGTCTTGCTGCTCTGAGGTGAACAGTGTTACATCAGCAAAAGGGGCGGGAGGAGGATACTTTATCATTGAATTACTTTTGAACTTCAACTCTGACAGTACTGAAATAAAACTCTCCATGGCCCAAATACTATGAAGATTAACTGGAGCTGCTTTTATTGTGAAACATTACTATTCCTTTAAAGGATCCAGTATGCTTGTCAACACTGCCTGCTTCTGTTTAACCCTTTGAGTGCCAGAGGGGTACGCAACGCATTGCAAAAGCAATGCGTTGCGTACCCCTCTGGCATGCAAAGGGTTAAAGAACTGCCTATCCAAGACTGATGGGAGATGTTATCTGTTGAACAAGAAAGCATGGGCAAAATTCATAGGGGACATTAGGATTTTCTGGCCATAGCAAGGTATGTGAGAGGGGAGGTTATTCAAAGGAGGTGTCATTTCACCCTTAAAATATTCCCTCTGCTGTAAAGGCAGGAGATATGCACTACGCCAGCAAGGTGGGCAACCTGTGGATCTCTGTCTGTGTTGCACTACAGTTCCCATCATCCTCTAAGGACCAATGGCTCATCTGATGAATCACCAGTTGCCTACCCCTGAGACAAACATACCAGGGGGATGGAAGTAATACTGTGATTTTGGGTGAAAATAGGCACAGGAATCAATTAATTTTATTTAACCCTTTAAGTGTTAAATAAAATAATAATTATTATTATTAGCTGAAATAATAAGCTATCTTTATAAATACTTATATTAATGCTGCTTGTGTCTTGCTACATGCTAACGGGGCTGAGATGAAATCACTGTAATTTAGCCCATTTTCTGTGTGCGGATTAGGGGAAGTGTTCAGGACTTGCTTGAGTTAATGTCTTAAAGGGATAGTAATACTTAAATTGTAAAAGCAAAATTATGTTGCATGATTTATCCCCCTGGGTAAAACATGGGTAATCCCCCTTCTGAAAGGTTTAATATCACAGTGGCCTGAAATTGTACAGTGGCGCCGTTGCTACACTAGCCTATGGACAGATCTGGTCAGTTGATCATAAACCTCCAAAGGATGGCATAGCAACAGCGCCACTGTAAAATTTCAGGCCACTGTGATATTGCACCTAAAAAATTCAAGTTTGAGCTGTAATAACTTTTGAATAAAACACGTTTCAGCAGACGGAGTGCCCTTGTTTTACTCAGGGGGGGATAAACCCTACAACCTTTTATTTTTACATTTCAAGTACTGCTGTCCCTTTAACCCTTTCAGCGCCAGAGGGGTACGCAACGCATTGCTTTGCAATGCATTGCGTACCCCTCTGCCACTGAAAGGGTTAATGCTAGCAGAGTATGTTCCCCTGTTTGCAATATAGTGATCATACACACTAGTACATAGAGGGGCAAAATACGGCCCTCAGATTGATTTTATTTGGCAGAGGTGTAACTACAAGTCACCAGGCCCCCCGACCACATTGCCCCCAACTCTCCACATTGCCCCCAATATCCACCTCTCCACAATGCCCCCAACTCTCCACATTGTCCCCAGTATCCTCTTCTCCACATTGCCCCCAACTCTCCACATTGTCCCCAGTATCCTCTTCTCCACATTGTCTCTAACTCTCCACATTGCCCCCAGCATCCACTTCTCCACATTGCCCCCAATTCTCCACATTGCCCCCAGTATCCTCTTCTCCACATTGCCCCTAACTCTCCACATTGCCCCCAGTATCCACCTCTCCACATTGCCCCTAACTCTCCACATTGCCCCCAGTATCCACTTCTCCACATTGCCCCTAACTCTCCACATTGCCCCTAGTATCCACTTCTCCACATTGCCCTAAACTCTCCACATTGCCCTCAGTATCCTCTTCTCCACATTGTCCCCAACTCTCCAAATTGCCCCCAGTATCCACCTCTCCACATTGCCCCCAACTCTCCACATTGCCCTCAGTATCCTCTTCTCCACATTGTCCCCAACGCTCCACATTGCCCCCAGTATCCACCTCTCCACATTGCCCCCTGTATCCTCTTCTCCACATTGTCCCCAACGCTCCACATTGCCCCCAGTGTCCATCTCCTACCTCCTGCGGCACAGACCTCCATGAAGAACTGCAGCTCCTGAGCAGCCCTCTCTTCTTTAATGTAGGGTGCTGGGAGATGATGTCATCACCCAGCGCTCTGCATTACTAGAGTGCCGACGGAGAGCTTTTCAGTTAGAGGTCTGTGGCGCCTGGCGCGGGGGGGATTGCAGGGAGAGTGGCGGACCTGGTTGCAGGTGCGACCCCTATTGTTACGCCACTGTTGTTTGGTTGAACTATTTGTACAGATACAGCAGTGCTGCTACACAGAGCAATATCACTTCTGCCTTCCCCTGTAAAGGTAGAATGATACATTTCACACAGAGCACAAGTCTGATACAAGTCTTATGTTAGGTTTTTTAATTGTATTTCTCAGTTGATTGTGTGAATTAATTCATAGATATAGTTTTAGGTCAGTTTCAGCATTGTAACATCCAGTTACTCTCATTGGTCATCATTTCAGCCAGTGAAACCACTCTCCATCCATAACCTCAAAATAAAAGTATAATAGCTGGAGAGCCGCAGGTTGCCTGCCTCTGTGCTCAGCTGTAATTAAAGTCACCATTGCTGGGAATAGTGTATGTTTACACTGTAACTAGAATGGACAGTGCAGACCTCTGCTTCTCCTCACACTAATGTCAGGTTACTCAGTGAATCTGATGTAATATCTAAGCCAGCTGTACTACAGAGCACTAATAAACACTCCCATTGATTGATATTGTGGTTTTAACCCCGTGTGGGTTATACCCATATTTACGTGGCTTTAAATCTCATTTAACCCTTTGAGTTAAGTCAAAGAGTTAACCCCTTAAAGTGGATGTGTCACCTATGGACAACATCCCATAAATAGGCAGGTGACACATCCAATACCATGAAAACATTATTTATTTTTTATTTTAAACTTTGATATTGTTTAAATTTAACTTACAAAAGTCTGTGTTGCAGCCACTTCCGGGTGACTGCGGTACTCTGCCGTTACAGAGCTCCGCCTCTGCTCTCCTCCTTCCTCCAATGACGGAGGCTTCTGTCTGTAAGCTGAGGTGCTCTCATTGGCAGAGATCGATATCTAGCCAATGAGAGCGCTCCAGCTTACAGACAGAAGCCTCCATCATCGGAGGAGGGAAGAGAGCAGAGGCAGAGCGTTGGGCTGCAGTCTATACGGAAGTGGTTGCAGACCAGACATTTGTAACTTAAATTTAAACAAAATCGAAGCTTAAAATAAAAATAAATAAAGTTTTGATGGTATTGGATGTGTTACTTATTTATGGGATATTGTCCATAGGTGACACATCCACTTTAAGGACCGGACGCGCATGCACGCGGCCGGCACTTAAGGACCACGGACCATTTTTTGTTTTTTTTTGCGATCTGATTCAGGGCTCCCCGGAGTAAAGCCACGTGGGGAGCCCTGAATTACATGATGTACATGTACATCCTTGGTCCTTTAGGGACATATACCCCGTCACGTGCATATGTCATGGATCATTAAGGGGTAATAATTGAATAAATAACTATTATTTTTTAAAAATATGGGAGTATTCACAGATAAAATGGCCACCAAGTAATGAGTTGGTATGCGTGAGCACTTGTGGACCTCAGCACAGAGACTGTAAGGGACAAGGACGATTTTCCAAAACTCCCTTTGATTTAAACTGAGCTTTTAACCATTTGAATGAGAGAGAGGTTTCAGAATGTGTTGGAGGCTTCACTCACATTAACCCTTAGAGTGCCAGAGGGATACACAACTCATTGGTGAAAAGCTCCATTTCATACAGAAATACATTTGCCAGATAAGTTGTTATTTTGTTATTCACTCACTTTTAAGATTCTTACTAATTTCAGGTTTTTTTGTGCATGAATGGGACCAGAGGCTCTATGTTCAGAATCAAAATGGAGTCATTCTGGGGCAAATGAACTGCAACATAAGGGGGCAACTGAAGTCTCCAAATTCCATTTGATTTAAATGAACCTTTTAGCCCTTGAATGCCAGAGAGTCATTCATGGGGTTTAAAGGCCGGAGAGAGGCATCCAACACATTGCAATGCACTGGCAGTCAAAGGGTTAAATTAGCGTTGCAGTTGGTTTGCTTCAGAATTTTTTTTGAACATGAGGTCCTTAACCCGTTAATGACCCATGACGTGCCAAGACCGTTGTGACTGTCCGGGCATTAAGGACCAGTGATGGTCCTGCATGTCACGGAAGTTTGTGATCCCAGCGAGGCTATACATTAGAAAAGAGATGTCTAAGGGGTGATATGATTACCATTTACAAATACATTCAAGGTCAATACAAAGAACTATCCAGTGAATTATTTATGTAAAGAGCTGAGCTAAGAACAAGAGGTCATCCATTAAGACTAGAGGAAAGGTGCTTTCGACTAAAACAAAGGCAGGGATTCTTTACAGTGAGGGTGGTAAGGCTATGAAATTCTTTGCCTCGGGATGTTGTGCTTGCAGATAATGCAACTGCATTCAAAAAAGCAATGGATGCCTGTCCAGCACAGAACAATATTGACAATTATGACAGATGGCTTCAAAGCAAATAGGATATTGATCCGGGGAACTATTTGACTACCAGTTGGAGTCAGGAAGGAATAATTCCACCCCACACACACACACTTGGGACTAGATTGGAAATGGCTCCAGAGGGCTTTTTTGCCTTCCTCTGGATCAACAGGAGTGTTTTTGGGATGGGCTGGACTTGATGGACGCATGTCTTTTTTCAGCCTTATCTACTATGTTACTATATGTTACTATACTCTGTTCTGTGATCACAGAACACGTCTATGGTCCTTTAGAGTGCCCTACCCACAGACTGCTCAGTCCTTAAGGGTTTAAAGGAACACAAACCCTTCCTAATAATAAACCCCACTTATCTTAAACACTAGAGCGCCACGAGGGTACTGGTCACATGTAGCCGAAATGGCAAGTATGTGCCGGGCATGTGCTTGGCAACCACCCATTCCTTCCTTCCTCTTGTTGGGGGTATCAGAACCCTCCTGATACCCCCCTGTTTTCAGATCATGTATCTGATTACTATAGGAAATAGTTAACACCCTGACTGACGCATAGGTATCCAACATATTGCAATGGGATACCTCTATGGCAATCAAAGGGTTGTGGAGGCTGATGGGGGAAATTGATTGCTCAGTTGGAGAGATAGTTCATCTTCACAGAGGCACACCGATGAGGCAGATGACAGGGTTACCCTTAGGGGGCTTCTGTGGACTTTATGGTGTGAGATGGCAGCTATGTTTATGAGCTATAGGGAGTGATAGAAGATCCGCCCATGCTGGGTTCTCTAGAACCCATATTTTGCCCTTAACTAGGAGAGCCGGGGAGTGCGCCTGTGGATGCAGCAGGCACTTCTGTGTTACCATAGAGAGAAAATTCCTGGCACTTAACAGCAGAACTTCATATAGGCAAACCGAAAATAAAAATAAAAAAACATCTTTATTGTGAATAATATTAAAATATCATTGATACCACCGGGAACACGTATAACAAACAGTGTTAATCTAACGCGTTTCGTACCCACAGGTACTTACTCATAGATATCCTCGTTACCTAAATAACGGATATTTAAACACTAATACTAATCAATGATTGTGATTGGACTAAAAACAACCAATGTAAGTATACGATCTAATCAGATCAAACAAACAAAAAAACACATAAATCCACATATTCATGCACTAGCAACGTGGGACGGCGTTGCCCGTCATGTTATGACCATTGGGCGCACGTGTGTGAAATGCAGACACACTGATAAACACAGACATATGCAACATACAGGCAGGCACATACCATACATCCCAAGTGTCCCTCTTTGAGGGCCAAATCCCTCTGTCCCTCTTTCCCACCCTGTTGTCCCTCTTTTTAGGAGGTCAGACTGTGTGCAGGGCCGGCTCCACCTATAGGCAAGGTAGGCGCCGGCCTAGGGCGCACACGTACTGGGGGTGCGGGCATGCAGCGGAGAAGAGCTGCGCCCGCACACACCACGCAGAGAACCACAGTACAGTCAGGTCTGTGTTGCTACAGCGCTCCCTCATCTGGTCGGATCTTTAGTAATGCAGAGCGCGCTGGGAGTCATGATCTCCCGCCGTGCTCTGCATTACTGAAGAGAAGACTGCGCGGGAGCTACAGGTATGTGATGGGGGGCAAGTTGGAGCTGAGGGCGCATAGTGGAGCTGAGGGCGCAAGTTGGAGCGGATGTGGGGCAAAGTGGAGATGATGGGGGCAAGTTGGAGCTGTTAGGGGAAAGCTGGAGCTGAGGGGGCATAGTGGAGCTGGTGGGGGCAAGTTGGAGCTGATGGGGGCAAAGTGGAGCGGATGAGGGTCAAAGTGGAGCTGAGGGTGGGCAAGTTGGAGCTGAGGGGGGCAAAGTGGAGCTGAAGGGGGGGCAAAGTGGAGCGGATGGGGGCAAGTTGGAGCGGATGGGGGGGCAAGTTGGAGCGGATGGGGGCAAGTTGGAGCGGATGGGGGGCATAGTGCAGCTGGTGGGGGCAAGTTGGAGCTGGTGGGGGCAAGTTGGAGCGGATGGGGGGCAAGTTGGGGGAATGGGGGGCAAGTTAGAGCGGATGGGGGGCAAAGTGGAGCTGATGGGGGTAAGTTGGAGAGGATGGGGTTCAGAGTGGAGCTGATGGGGGCAAAGTGGAGCTGAGGGGGCAAAGTGGAGCTGGTGGGGGCACGTTAGAGCAGATGGGGGGCAAAGTGGAGCTGGTGGGGGCACGTTAGAGCGAATGGGGGGCAAAGTGGAGCTGATGGGGGCAAGTTGGAGTGGATGGGGGGCAAAGTGGAGCTGATGGTCGCAAGTTGGATCTGATGGTGGCAAAGTGGAGCTGGTGGGCCAAAGTGAAGCTGATAAGGGGCAAGTTGGAGCTGGTGGGGGGCATCTCTTACAGGCATCTCCAAACCAGGGGCAGAGTGGCTCAGGGGGCAGAGAGAGGATAATCATGAAAAGAGGTGGGGTATAAGTAGGCAGGGTATAAAGGGGTGGGACACAAGGGGCGGAGCGAAATGGGCGGCAAAATTAGGTTTTGCCTAGGGTGGCAAAAATCCTTGCACCAGCCCTGCCTGTGTGGCGTGTATTACTTTGCTCTACAGCAATAAAGCAATAAACGTCAGTATATGTGCTTATACATTAGTCTGTGCAAAGAAAATACTTTAGTCTCGCACTAAATCATTTATTCAGTTACATAAATAGTCAGTAATAGGTCATGAAATAACCTAAAAATTTTTACGAATGCCCCGCCCACCAGCCACGCCCCCAACAATATCACCTAAAACTACAGTGTCCCTCTTTGGCCATGTGAAATGTTGGGAGGTATACACATACACACAGTGAGCGGCAGAGACATGCAAAAGACACGCACACACACAGACTCACTGGAGATGGACACACATATGTAACAGAGATGTACACACACAACATATATGAGCAGAAACACATGCACTCATGAGTTGTGCACCCCTCTGGCAGTCAAAGTGTTAAGATATAGAGAGGCATGTGAGAGTTAAATAGCAGTGGGAAATGTATTCATACCTGGGAAAACGGACTTGTGGAGTCCCTAGAGGGGACTGATGTGGTGCTGATGTGGAGAGACAAATGGGGCAATGTGGTTTAAAAGTGGGCGGGGCTTAATCACAAGTAGGGACGGGGCTTAACATAAATGTGTATAAGTGTTAGTAATAGGCTGGGGAAGGAGGAGAAGTGGGAGGGAAATGCAAGTTTACTGTGTGAGGGGTTTGAACACACTCCCTGAGGGGTAAAACTTGATACACAACCCTGTGGCAGTCATTGAGTTAAGTGTGTACCTGATGGCTGTCTGTCCTGTGTCTTGCATGGCAAATGATGACAGTGAAGAAATAACTGAGCAATGAGGGCCTACCTTAACCCTTTGAGTGCCATTTTGTTCCTCAGTGGCTGTAGTACAGGTCCTGCTGAGGCCACTGGGAGTCAGTGTGAGTGACTGTGTGTCAGCCATCTTTCTTTCTGGCTTTGTGTGTGTGTATGGGTGTTTGGTGCTGTGTGAGTGGGGCATGTGTGTGTTATACCTTGGAACTTTTACTTGTGGAGTCCCTCATGTGCTGCTGATGTGGAGAGAGCAATGGGGCAATTTGGGTTAACAGTGGGCGGGGCTTAATCACGAGTAGGGGGTGGGGCTTAAGAGAAATGTGGAAAAGTGTTAGTAATAGGCTGGGGAAGGAGGAGAAGTGGGAGGGAAATGCAAGTTTACAGTGTAAGGGGTTTGAACACACTCCCTGAGGGGTAAAACTTGATACACAACCCTGTGGCAGTCAGTGGGTTAAGTGTGTACCTGATGGTTGTCTGTCCTGTGTCTTGCATGGCAAATGATGACAGTGAAGAAATAATTCAGCAGAGGGCCTACCGTAACCCTTTGAGTGCCATTTTGTTCCCCTGGTGCTGCACTACAGGTCCTGCTGAGGCCACTGGGAGTCAGGGTGAGTGACTGTGTGTGTGTGTGTGTCAGCCATATTTATTTCTGGCTTTTTGTGTGTATGTGGTGCTGTGTGTGTAAGTGGGAGCATGTCTGTTTGGTGCTGTGTGAGTGGGGCATGTGTGTGTGTGGTGGTGTGTGTGTGTGAGTGGGGCATGTGTGTTTGTCTGTGGTGTAGGAGCAAATGGCAGCCATATTGTTTTTTTCTGACTTTGATAGTGGTGGGCGGGCTGCATAGTGGGGGCGGGCCAACTCCCTGCATGATTGAATCACCCAATGGGAACAGTAACTCCTCCTTAATACCACCCCTGGGTGTGTTTGCCAGGCACACAGAAGTCTTCTTTTATATATATAGATAAAGCAAAACACAAGATATAAAGGATACTACAAAACACAAGGTATAAAGGATACTACAAGATATTGCCAACATCCCATTCAGAGTTTAACCCTTTGGGAGACCTAGTATCCAGGATAAAAATCCAATAGGCCTCCCTCAGGGAAATAAGATGGACGATATCGCCCCCACGCGAGGACACCTGCATTCGTTCAATACCCATAAAAGAAACTACAGAAATATCACCACCAATTCGATCCAGGACATGTCGGGACACTGCAGAATCCCTATTTCCTATATCAATCTTGTGCAGGTGTTCACATAACCGTTCTTTTAAGGGGCGAATCGTCCGTCCCACATACTGAACCTGACAAACGTTACAGGTAAATAGATAAATAATTGACTTAGAATTACAATTAATGTAGTGGGCAATCGAGTATGTGCGTCCAGTAACTGTTGACTTAAAACTACAACTAATATCAATATAGGCACACACTCTACACACTTGTCCACCACATCTATAACATCCCACATACTTAAGCCAAGTGGGATTGTCTTTCTTAGACCTAAAGAGGCTCTTAGAAACTCTATTACCTATAGTACAGCCTCTCCTAGCTACAAATTAAAATCCTCCAGAAAGAATAGCTGACAATATCTCATCCGTTTTCAAAATAGGTAACAAAGACCCTATAATTCTCCGTATCTCATAAAATTGATTACTAAATTGAGTAACAAATCTAACTCCCTGAAATCCACTTGTCCCTCTTTTCATTCTCCGTGATGGTTGAGACAATAAAGCATTCCTATCCAAACCCCACTTCTATGTTACGCATTGAGCTTCCGAGAGAGGTAGAGCTGCACATTGAGCTAATGGAGAGCGGGCAGGCACCTTGGATAGAGTGTGATTGCAGCATCACAGAGCACTCAGTGAGTCCACACACAATACTGTGTGTGGACCTGTAGGTGTTTGAGTGAAAGCATGTCCGAGACTTTGTGTCATAGAGTAATGCATATGGTTGGTTGTGAATGCGTTGGACACCGTTCTGCTACTCAGAGGATTAATATGTGTGGTTTCTATATGACCGGAGTGGTGAGGCTGGTGCTAAATGGCCCAGGGGAAGGGGAGGAGGAAACAGTTGTGGTGCTGCATGGTCATGAGGCTGGTAGGTTAGGGAATTGTGTTTTTGGTTACAGCAAATTGATTTGATTTAGATTTTCTTCTGCTCACTCCCTATACATTTTGTTAAAAGGATAGTAATACTTGATCTTAAAGGGATAGTAAAACTTAATACGTAAAATAATATATATTGTAGTGTTTATCCCTATGAGTAAAAAAATTGTACTCTCACTGCTGAAAGGTGTTTTTTTCAAAAGTTATTACAGCTCATAGTTGAATTTTTTAGGTGCAATATCACAGTGGCCTGAAATTGTACAGTGACATTGTTGTTACACCATCCTATGGAGAGCTCTGGTCAGTAGACCATAAATCTCCATAGGATGGTGTAGCAACAGCGCCAATATATAATTTCAGACCACTGTGATATTGCACCTAAAAAATTAAACTTTGAGCGGTAATAACTTTTGAATAAAACACCTTTCAGCAGTGTGAGTTCCTTTGTTTTACTCAGGGGGACAAACCCTACAACATATTCTTTTTTTTAGATTTTAAGTATTATTATCCCTTTAAGAAATGTTAATATTGTACATATAAAAAAATAAATGAAACGATGTAAGTCCCGCCACTCAAACTTGTATAGTTAGAACACTGACGTGTGTAAAGGGGAATTTAGAAGTTTATAACTCTTAAGCTATACAAGTTTGAGCGACGGGACTTACATCGTTTCATTTTTTTTAATATGTACAAAAATGTATCAGCATAAGAAAAAAACTGCCCTCCTTTGTCTGATAGACAGAAGATTGTACCTCGTGGTGATCTGTCCTGTCAAGTGACTGGCTTTCAGATCAGAAGGAAGGCAGTTTGACATAGAGAAAAGGGGCAGGAGTGGGACACTTTAAAATTAAAAAAACACAACGACTACAGTGTTATGTACATGTCGTTATAAAAAAGTATATTGAATAATGGCCTTACCTTAAAGGAGCAGTAAACTTTTTTTATGAAAAAATATATATTGTAGGGATTTTCTTATTGAGTAAAATAAGGGTACTCCCACGGCAAAGAGATTTATATTTCCAGAGTTATTACAATTTAAACCCATGCTTTTTTACATTAGCAGTGCCCTCTAGTGGTCAAATTCTAATTAGATTTCCTGTTAGATTGTAATGGAGAGAAAAGTCAGAGACATACAGTTCTACATAGAATGTGATAGAAACTGCCTGTCACTTCCTGTCAGTTAGAACTATCAGGAAGTAAACCACAGAAAATTCACTTCCTGATTATTTAAACTGCTATAAATTTTGAATAAAACCTCTGACAGTGATGGGAGTGACCTTGTTTTATTCAGCAGGAAATGCTCTGTAAAATATGTTTTCATAAAAAAGTTTACTGCTCCTTTAATATGTACGCATTACTATCTCTTTAAAATGAAGTGTCCCTTAATAACGAATAATTAATATTGATACTTCATTGTCACCTAAAATTACGTTAGCCAATTGGAAATGTGAGCAGTGTGAAATGTTAGTATCTGGTTGGCAAGAAGTGACAGGTGGGATTGAGAGCAGCCTAGAATGTTATTTTCTGTCTGGTAGGGAGTAACAGTTGGAATGGAGAGCAGTGTGGACAGGAAGTATCTGGCTGACAGGGCGTGACATTTGGGATGGGGAGCAGTGTGGAAAGTTAATATCTGGCTAGCAGAAAGTGTCAGTTGGGATGTGGATCAGTACTGAATGTTAGTATCTGGCAGTAAAGTAGTGGCGGGTGGGAGGTAGACCAGTGTGGAATGTAATTATCTGGCTGTCAGGGAGTGGAAGAACAGGGATAGAGCTATACTGAATGTTTCTGGCTGGCTGGCTGAATGTTTCTGTATCTAGATTGCAGGGAGTGGCAGTTGGGATGGGGAGCAGTGTGTAATGTTAGTTTCTGGCTGCTGGGAGGTTCCAGTTGTGATTGGGGGCAGTGTGGAATGTTAGTGTCTGGATGGCACGGAGTGGCAGTTGGTATGGGGAGTAGCGTGGAATGTTAGTGTCTGGATAGCACGGAGTGGCAGTTGGTATGGGGAGTAGCGTGGAATGTTAGTGTCTGGATAGCACGGAGTGTCAGTTGGTATGGGGAGTAGCGTGGAATGTTAGTGTCTGGATGGCCAGGAGTGGCAGTTGGTATGGGGAGTAGCGTGGAATGTTAGTGTCTGGATAGCACGGAGTGTCAGTTGGTATGGGGAGTAGCGTGGAATGTTAGTGTCTGGATGGCCAGGAGTGGCAGTTGGTATGGGGAGTAGCGTGGAATGTTAGTGTCTGGATGGCCAGGAGTAGCAGTTGGTATGGGGAGTAGCGTGGAATGTTAGTGTCTGGATAGCACGGAGTGTCAGTTGGTATGGGGAGTAGCGTGGAATGTTAGTGTCTGGATGGCCAGGAGTGGCAGTTGGTATGGGGAGTAGCGTGGAATGTTAGTGTCTGGATGGCCAGGAGTGGCAGTTGGTATGGGGAGTAGCGTGGAATGTTAGTGTCTGGATGGCCAGGAGTGGCAGTTGGTATGGGGAGTAGTGTGGAATGTTAGCATCTGCATGGCATGGAGTGTCAGTTGGTATGTAAAGTAGTGTGTAATGTTAGCATCTGGGAGGCAGGAAACAGCAGATGGGATGGGGAGCAGCGTGGAATGTTAGTATCTGGAACACATGACAGAATTGCAATAACTGATAAATTAACCTAAATACCGTACAAACTACTGTTTTGCATAAAAAATGGCTTACATAAATACTGTTGGTTTTGAAAACTCTTTTAAAATCACTCATTTGTTGCAAAATGACTGTACTATTTTAATAAGGATCAGTTCATGATAAATTCCAGAATCCTATATAATAATTCGCTAATTGTATGTTTGTCAGAAGCCGTCATGCGCAGTACAGTTGACTGTACGCGATAAAGTCGTGTGCAGTACAGACTGCCCTTGCCGCAGCTGATAATGGAGCGGGGAGCTCTGAATTTAGACCGTAGTTGGTGCGCAGAGAGGACTGCGGTCTGAATTTTGGAGCGCCCTGCTCCGTATCAGCCACGGGGCGGGAAGTCTCTACTGTGCATGACTGCACCGTGGCTGTTGCTGGGTGGCACTGTGGCCCGTGTACGCAGGCTCTTCAACTAGTGATGTAATAAAATACTTGATGCATGCGTGCTCAGGTATTAATAGCAGCTAATGTATTGTCCAGTTAAACTGCTCTGTATATAAGATACTAATGAGGTATCAGTTGTTATGTAACATACTCTGGATATGTTTACAGGAAGGATAACATCCGATTACCTCTTTGAGTGACAGAGGGTTATGCAACAAATAGCTTTGCAATGTGTTGCGTACCCCTCTGGCACTCAAAGGGTTAATCAGAGTGTTCCAGAAGTGTTTAGCTTATTGAATTCCACCTTAAACCTTTTGAGTGCCAGAGTTGTACGTGATGCATTGCTTCACAATGCGTTGCATACCCCTCTGTCACTCAAAGGGTTAGCCCCTTGAGGACAATATAATGCATTGTGCATCCCTCTGGTCATCAAGGGATTAACATTGACCCTTTGAGTGCCAGAGGGCAACGGAATGAATGCAAAGCAATGCTTTCCATACCCCTCTGGCATTCAAAGGGTTAAAACTATAGTAACCCTTTGGATACTAGAGAGGTCTCCAAACGAATTGTTTCCCAGTGTGTCGGAGACCTCTTTAGCATACAAGGGGTTAAACCTTTTGATTGTTAGGGTTCCCCAGTGATTTTGATTCACACTAAAGTGTTCCACTGCAACAAACAGTATGAGAACCACTGCCCAGCCAAGGACAAAATACCCATGGGACATTAGGATTTTCTGGCCATGGTAAGGTAAGTGGGAGATTATTATTATTATTATTATTATTAATAGGTGGTATTAGTTCACATTAAGATCTTGTTATTACTAGTTTTGAAAGTGATTTTTTTTGAGAGTGAGGCCTTGATATCTGACATGTCTATGATTCATTCAAAACAATAAAAACAAATTCTGAATGACACAAATCGCAAAACATCTGAAGGTCACAAAAGTGTAGAGTGGATTATTGCATAAACAGAATGCAGCCTTCTCCTTGAATGATTAAAGTTCGACTTGTCCCTGAAACAGCACATTCTCTGTTGCACACTGTGAAGAAACAGATAAGGTGCATTCTCGCTGCAGATCATTGTGTATGCTGCACATGTGCATCGACCAGTGATTCCCAGCTCTGATTCTTGGAACACACCAACAGTGCAGGTTTTCAGGATCTTCTCGTATGAGCACAGTGGATGAGTTATTGTGACACAACTGTCTGTACTAATGGTATTTACCTGTAATCATATGAGGAGAAACATTAATAGCTGATGTGCCCTGAAGCAGTGGTGTAACAATAGGGGTCACAGCGGTCACACCTGCGACTGGGCCCGTCACTCCAGGGGCCCGGCCACCGCCTGCGACCCCCTCGCCCGCAGCAGTCACTTACCTGATCTCCCACTCGGCGCGCCGCTGTAGTAATACAGAGCGCTGGGAGATGACATCATCTCCCGGCCTCTGCATTACTACAGCGGCGCGCGGGAGCTCCGGTTGCAGAGATCTGTGCAGAAGGAGGCACAGATCTGTAAAGACACTCCGCTAGACCACCAGGGACTGGAGGTAGGGGAAATGTGGTGAAGGGGGCATTGTGGAGATGAAGGGGGCATTGTGGAGATGAAGGGGACATTTTGGAAGGGGCATTGTGGAGATGAAGGGGGGCATTGTGGAAGGGGCATTGTGGAGATGAAGGGGGCATTGTGGAAGAGGCAATGTGGATGAGGGGGGCCAATGTTGGCGGGGGGGCAATGCGGGCGGGGGGGGGGCCCATGGCAATTCTTGCACCAGGGCCTGGTGGCTTCTAGTTACGCCTCTGCCCTGAAGCCTGGAATTGGGAACCACTGTGCAAGACAATAATGAGCACTACTTGTACTCTTTATATCAGAGCTGCTGTGAATGGATTTTGGTGAATTTGAGTGGTCCAGAATAAACGACCTGACTTAAAGTGGATGTGTCACCTCTATATAACTTTGTATAAATAATTAGGCTATATATATCGAATATTACTAAAACTTAATTTTTTTAAGCTTTATTTATGTAAATTTACGTTATAAAGTCTGTCCTTCAGCTACTTCTGCATAGACTGCAGTCCGTCGCTCTGCCTCTGCTCCCCTCAGTCTATCCACCCTCCTCCGATAATAATAATAATATAATAATAATTTGTGATTTTTATAGCGCTTTTCTCCCTGTGAGACTCAAAGCGCTTTACAATTCTATAAACAGACATAAAATGTAAGAGTTCCTTATGGTCACATGAGGTGACTGAATGCCTGACAGAGGCTTCTGCCTGTAAGCTGGAGCGATCTCATTGGCAGAGATTGATATCTAGCCAATGAGAGAGCTCCAGCTTACAGACAGAAGCCTCCGTCATTGGAGGAGACTGGATAGAGGGAGGGGAGCAGAGGCAGAGTGATGGACTGTGGTTAAAGAGCAGGTAACCACAGTCTATGCAGAAGTAGCTGCAGGACAGACTTTATAACTTAAATTTACACGAAATAAAGCTTACAAAAAAAAAGACAGTTTTAGTAATATTCAATATATAGCCTATTTATGCAGAGGTATACAGAGGTGACACATCCACTTTAAAGCGGAACTATCACTAATATAAAAGTGCCTCTAATTATTTTTTACTATAGTGTTAAGCATATAAATCATTTGATAATCCTTATTAAGTCCGGCATTATTTAGAGTTCTTCAGCTACTCACTGCCAGACAACAATGCAGATGCACTGTCCGTCCCTGTCTGCTCAATGATCTGCAAGGGAGACTTGTATTGTACCTTAAGGTACAGACAGGGATGGACAGCACTCGCATACAGAACAGACACAGAAAAGCGCTCCTAGATAGTCTCTGTCAGATCAAATGAATTTAAGATAAATATGATAAATATCCCAAAAAAGGACTTACACATAGGCTGCTCAGATCAAGGTGTTCTTGGTACCACCTGTCATGTATAATATACAACAAAAGAAAAAGGAAAAGAGATCGAGCACGAATTAGCCTATATCAAAGGGATAGATAGTCAGTCAACGTTCTTATTGGTATTAATAATGTTTCAGATGAAATAAAGGCATCAAAAGAGATCTTGTGTTAACTTGATAGTGGTATGGGTCTTGGTATGAATACTTGCCAGCTTCTCAATGTAATTCTTTTCTGTAGAAACACACAGAAAAGATTGATTCTAAGAGTAGATCTGCATACAGGTGAGTGTCCAATTATAGGCCCCCATACAGGTAAAACTCACCAGATATATAACTTGAGTGTGTATCTGAGAAGCCCGGCCCGGCTTGTGCCAATATCCTCCAATATATCAGACAGTAATGTGAAGTGGGCCCACACACTCAACTTATACTCAAGTTATATATCTGGTGAGTTTTACCTGTATGGGGGCCTATAATTGGACACTCACCTGTATGCAGATCTACTCTTAGAATCAATCTTTTCTGTGTGTTTCTACAGAAAAGAATTACATTGAGAAGCTGGCAAGTATTCATACCAAGACCCATACCACTATCAAGTTAACACAAGATCTCTTTTGATGCCTTTATTTCATCTGAAACATTATTAATATCAATAAGAACATTGACTGACTATCTATCCCTTTAATATAGGCTAATTAGCGCTCAATCTCTTTTCCTTTTTGGACAGCACTCACGCACTGATGCCTCTTCGGCAAGATGGCTGGTGGTGAGTCTCATAACAGTAAATATTAATTGGGGGGCACTTACATATGTGTTATAGTTCCGCTTTAAATGAAACATATACATATAGGAATAATTGTTTCTTTATTTGTTTTATATTAACCCTTTAAAGGGATAGTATTGCTATAATTCCACAAAATTAATATTGTAGACATTAAAAACATGAATAGAAAGAGCTATGTCCCATCTCTCAAACTTTTATAGTTTGCGAGATCAAAGGATGTAAAGTTCGGGTTTCCCAGAAGTCTGCCACCTAGAATCCCAGAATCTGGTCCTGGGACCGTCCTGTGGCTCTTCGGCAGAGCTGAAATAGTGTGATGTAGAAAGAAATACTTCATTGGAACAGTCTACAAAGTGAGATCCATGTCGGCCGACACGGAGGCTCTTCAGCAGAGCCGCAATCGTGTTATTTAAAACAAATGACTTCATTGGAATGGTCTACAAAGTGTGCCTGCTTTGCAAGCACACTTTGTAGACCATTCCAATGAAGTAATTTGTTTTAAATAACGCAATTGCGGCTCTGCTGTAGAGACTCCTTGTCGGCTGATACGGATCTCTTGCTGTCAGCTTTACAGCTGACAGTAGGAAACGTCAAACTTTGAATGCAGATATCTCTCAAACCATAGCACTTTGAGAGATAGGGTTTTTTGCATTCAAATCAACTGTTTTAAGAACTACAAAATGCTAAATATTTTTTCTGGGACATTACTGTCCCAATAAGTAATAGCAGGGAATATAATTTGTGAAATATTTCACTGCAGCACACTTCGTAGACCATTCCAGTGAAGTATTTTTTTTTCTATCTGGCTATCTCTGCTCTGCTCTGCTGAAGAGCCTCCACCCGTCCTGTGACCAGATTCCCCTGCGGTCAGCTATAGCGCTGACGTCAGGGAAAGGGGAGGGAGGAGGGAACTTTAGTGCTGAATATCTCTCAAACCATGGGACTGGAGGCATAAAGTTTAATTTTTTAATGGCTACAAGATTAATTTTAGTAACAATTTGACCATACTATCCCTTTAAACAATAAAAACGTTGGTTTTGACACATCGGTGTGAATTAGGCTATAGTCTCCTCCCATAGGAATAGATATAGTAAACATAATTGCCCTTTAATCTCTTCAAGGTCAGACCAGTATTCTTGCTTCTTAAAAACACTTTTGTTTTGTTGTACACATTCAATTATGAAAGAAAAACCAAATTCATGAATCAATGAACTTGTTTTTTTAAGTTGTGTTGCTGTAAATATTTTTTTCATTCTTTATTTTGGCAATTAGGAGTTTAGTTTATCTGTGAAATCACATCAAACCTAAACTCAAGTGACCTTCAGTATCTCTGATGACCTGAATTCACCTTTCAAATTGGATCACCTCTACTGAGTCTCTCTGCAATAATGTTTCTTGTCTCAAAATGCATAGCTATATGATGGATTGTATTACCTGTGGAAAAGTTATCACTGGAGTTGTACCATAAACATTCTTTAACTGTTTGCAATCCAGAGATGTTTCCAACACATTGGTGGACACATCTCTACGATCCAATGGGTTAATTGCCTATGCCTGTGGATCTTAAAATGGATTCCATGGAACCCTAAGATTTTTAAGTAAGTACAAGGTGTTGCATAGGACAAATGTTAGTAATATATATATATATATATATATATATATATATATATATATATATATATAGTTTTATTGTAGGAATAGTGACTGTTTGGGTTAAGTTAAGTAGGATTAGGGTTGACGTGGGGGAGGGTAAGGTTTAGGGTTAGAGTTAGGCACAGTACCAAAAAACAAACAAACAAAAAATATATATAGTATTTACGTAGGAATAGGGACTTGTTGGGGTTAGGTATTTTTAGCAATTTAATTTGGTTACTTATAAAGCTTGGGTGGGTAGCTATTTTGAAAAAATTAGGGTAGGTAGGTTAGGTTAGAAGGTATTTAGAAAAAATTAGGGTCGGTTAAGTTAAAAGATGCAGCGTATGTATTCTGCGGAAGAAGCGTATGCTTTTTTGGCTTCAGATTCAGTTGCCTCTGATGTTGATATATCCCAGTTCACAGAGAGCGGCAGTGATAGCTCCAGTGATCATGCTGGGCTATCTCCTAAAAAGGGGCGTGTTGTGTGGTAAAATGGCTTAGAGAAAAAATTGAAAACATGTCTAAAATGAAAGCCTGGGTTATCTACTTATCAAAACTATACACTTCTGGGAGGGAATCTTAAAATGGGGTACTGTTACACAGCCCCAAATGAGACATAGCACCAGTGATGCAAGCTGTGAAAATTCATTGTGTAAAAATGGAAACGCACATGTTCCAATTTGGGCCCTGTAGCTCCTACAAACCTTGAGAAACCTATGCATATGGGGTATTGTCATACTCAGAAGAAGGAGCTGAACACTAAACAATGCATTTTTAAAAATCTTCACCTATCCTGTGATTGAAATTCACATCAACATTGAAACCTAAGTGTGAAAAATGCTGAATTTGTTAATTACATAATGTTTACAAGGGATTGGTGGTAAAATGACTGCGTACAAAATTTGAAAACGTGCCTAAAATGAAAGCCTGGGGTGTCTACTTTCCAAAAATATACACTTTTGGGGGTAAATTTTAAAGCGGAGCACCGATACATAGCCCCGAATTAGACATGGCACCAGTGACGCAAGCTGTGAAAATTCAAAGTGTGAAATTGGAAAAGCTCATGTTCCAATTTGGGCCCCGTAGCTCCTCCAAACCTTGAGAAACCTATGCATATGGGGTATTGCCATACTCAGAAGAAGGAGCTGAACACTAAACAATGCATTTGTAAAAATGTTCACCTATCCTGTGCTTGATATCAACAGTAATATTGAAATGTAAGTGTGAAAACTGCAAAAAAAACTAAATATTACCACAATTTTGGAACATATTTCTGGAAAAATAGCTGCATAAAAAACTCAAAAATTCTACTTATTATTTATCTTATGTTGTCTACTTTTCAGAAACATATACCTTTGTGGGACATTTTTTGGTTCTGGCACCGTCAACTAAGCTATGATACTCACATGCTAATTGTTGGAAAATTTCAGGTTGGAAATATTGGTGTCCATCTTGTAATATTTACCTTGTAAATGTGAGAAAGGTGTTGAAATACTAGGCATATGGGGTATTCTCATATTCAGGAGAAGCAAATGATTATATTTAGGGGTATTTTTTTGTAATTAACTAATAGTATACAAATCCTGACAGGAAAATGTAAACAAAATGTTGCGTTTTTTTATTTTGTTTTCCTCTTTTTGTAGCTTAATGCTATATTAAAAATTATTTCTTTGTTGTCCTATATATATTTGGGTAGTCGATCAGCCCCTTTAAGTAGGCAGGAACAATTCTGTGAAGTGAATGCAGGGGTGGAGCCTACCTTCCCTCCTTGGCTGCAGCTAGCCAACCAGCTCCAGTAAGATTTGTTCCTTGGTGAAGACACAAGGCAAGAGAACAGTTCTGCTATAGTTGTAGTTTTTCTGTTAGATATGGGATACCACCATTAGGCAGATAACCATCACTGACAATTCCCATCACCCAGATGTGGATAGCTCAGTTTACCAGGTGCTTTTGTGGACCTAAGCCCTGGGGGTAAAATCTTGGCTGCAAGTTCTTTCCCCAGGAGTTGCCCACTGAAGCTTCTTCTTGATACATGGTAATCCGAAGACAGATGATTTGCAGGAAAGGTGAGCAACACTTTGAGTGCTGAGGTCCATATGTCCCACGTTGCCCCTCTGCACAGGGGTCTCCTTTGGAGTTCCTGTTGCATACTCCTGTACTCATTGGGTTTATCTGTATGTCTGTTGGGTGTTTGGAGCAAGTTTCTGTAGTAACTTAACCCTTTGGTTGCTGGATTAGCATCTTTTGGGGGGGTTTGTGCACTTTACCTACTGGGTTCAGTATTTATTGGGTCTAGTGACATGTTTTAGTGATGTTTGGTGCAAATTTACTTCACAGTTACAACTTTGCTAAAATAGCTTTCACTGCATTGTTCCATTCACCTCTATGGGATTTTACAGTTTGGGACATATCTCTGCAACCTCTCAACGTAGCAACTTCAGAGACGGTTTATTTTAATTGTCTGCCCTTGCTGTACTATCTGGTCAATGTTTAGTGTGTGTTGGGGGGCTCAGGGGGCTTCGGGCACTGTTAGGGTACTTTTTCTGGGAAAACTACATTTCCCATGAGCACTTGCATTGCGAGCTCGTTCCTGATTGGCTCCCATCACGGCAGACATTTTGTGCTTTCCCTAAATGAGTATCATTCGCTGGGCCTGGACTATGGTCTCTCCTCAGGAGATTAACCTTTTGCCTGCCAGATAAGTGTATTTTAGCGATTTCTGGGGTGAAATTTTATACACACTGTATTTGGGTACTTCCTTATACCTTGAATGTTTTAACACTGTGAGAATGTCTATTGCTTTGAAGCTTGGGGCTAAGACTAAGACTGAAGATGCTGGGGTCTCTGCGTCCCCCTTCGCACATTAATCCTCATGTCAGTCAGGGCTGCCTAGAGAATTCTCAGGTTATTTATGCCCAGCATGTTCTGTTGTCCCTGAGTCTCCCCCAGGGACCTCCATCCATGCATTAGAGCCAGTTTGGGTGCAAGAGTTTAAGTCTTCTACTAGAGACCTCCAAAATACATCTCAGCTCTTTCCATCCCAGTTAAAGGAGGTCTTCTGCTCCTGGCAGACCCTTACTTCTGTCAGATCTTCCCTACTGAATCCGCAGGGAGTACCTGACATATCAGATTCCTATGATGAGGTACTGTGGTGGATTCTGACTCTGAGGAATGTTCTGCAGTGGTCCCCTCTCAGTTCTTTGGAGACCCCCTTTGATGCTGACCCTGATCCCTCTGCTGAGGGCCTGATCAGAGCTGTATTAAACACTCTAAACATTTTCTTGGTTCCAGAGGTTTCTGTGGACCCCTCTGATGTATTTCAGGAGCCCAAACGGCCCCATACTTGTTTTCCACCTCTCCCCACTCTTGACCGATTATTGTCTGATGAGTGGTATTCTCCTGACAGAAAGCCTTCTGTCTCCGAGAAGTTTGCTAAGCTTTACCCCCTTTTCTGATGCGGCGCTAGCTCAGTGGGTTCATCGCCCCAAAGTGGATGCTCCTGTCTCCAGGCTATCTAAGTCCACTGCCTTGCCAGTTGCTGATGCTTCTGCTATTAAAGACTGGACTGACGAGAAACTTGAGGCCTCCCTCAAGTTCATTTTTGCCACCGCTGGTACTTCCCTACATCCAGCATTTGCTGTGGCCTGGGTGTAAATAAGGCCATTGCGGTTTGGACTGAACAGCTCACACTTGCTGTTCTTCAGGGAGCTCCTAATCCTGATATGTTGTGGCTACTTGCCAACATTTCTGAAGCCCAGCATTAGGTCCCTGGTGATTTGCTTGATGCCATCAGTTGGTGGCAAGGGATTCCACCAGGTCTGTGGTTGCCAGATGAGCTCCTTGGCTCATGATCTGGTCTGCTGACGCTGCTTCTAAGAAAGCATTGCTCTCCTTGCCCTTTCCGGGCACTTCTCTGTTTGGGCCAGATCTTAAGGATCTGATTACTGAGGCCACAGGGGTTAAGAGTATCCTCCTGCTTATGGTTTCCATCAAGCAGATGCTTATCAAAAGTAATTGGCTTTTTTGTGCTTCCAGACTGAGACACATCTGACAAACCAGGCGGTTCCCCAAGCTCCACGTTCCTTCTCCAAGCCCAAACCAGAAGGGAAGCCTAAGTCAAGCCCAAGGCTTCCAAACCTTCTTCGGCATTACTCGCTGAACCCAGGTCCCCACGCTGTGGACCGTCTGTGCCACTACCACAGCTTTTTGGAGGTCTCTGTGGTGGACCCCTGGGTTTTTGCAGGTCGTGGCAGAGGGGTACAGGATCCCTTTCACCTCTCTTCCTCCCTTCAGTTTTTTTCCCTTTGCACTCTCCTCAGCGTGCAGAGAAACGCCGTCTTTTCAACAGCGCCATCCAGGACCTTCTGGACAAGGAGGTTCTGAAACCGGTTCCTGTTCGGAACTGGGGTTTGGGTTTTCATTCAAACCTGTTTGTGATTTCCAAAAAGGACGGCGGCTGTCATCCAATTTTGGACCTAAAGGACCTCAATTACTTTGTGGCTGAGAAGCATTATCACCAGGAGTCCCTACGAACGGTGATTGCTACCATGTTCCATGGGGAATTCCTTGCTTCTCTGGATCTTCAGGATGCTTATCTGCACATCACTATTCATCCAGAGAGCCAGCAGTATCTCAGATTTGCCTGTGACCAAGGGCATTCTCAGTTTTCTGCTTTTCCCGTTTGGTCTGACTACAGCTCCTCAAGTCTTCATTCGTGTCCTGGGAGCCTTAGCGTCCTTCCTCCATTGGAACGGCATCAGCGTCACTCCATACATGGAGGCTCCTTCCCTGGAACTCCTTCATCGACAGGTTCAGGACTGCATTCAAGTACTCACCCATCATGGGTGGATTCTCAACATGGATGAATCAGACCTTGTGCCATTCCAGAGGATGGTCTTCTGGGCCTGCTCTTCGATACTCAGCAGAGCATGGTGTTTCTCTTTTATGCGGTGGCTTACCTAATCACCCTCAGGGACCTCCTGAAGATGTTAGTATCCCTTCCTCTTCATGTGGAACCAAGTCTGTCGTGGTGGCTTGACCTATCCCATCTGCTGAAGGGCAAGACCTTCCTGGTGTCCTTCTGGACCACGGTGACAACGGATGCCAGCCTATCCAGCTGGGGAGCAGTTCTGGGTCATCTGACTGCTCTGGGACAGTGGTTCCCCGGAGGATTATCTCCTTCCCATCTACGCATTGGAGCTTTGGGCGCTATTTCATGCCCTTCACCACTGGATGCATCAGCTGGAGGGCTGTCCTGTCCGGGTCCAATCCAACAACCCCACTGTTGTGGTTTTCATCAACAAGCAAGGCGGAACAAGAAGTCGCACAGCTTAGTTAGAGGTCAAGGCTATTTTGTCTTGGGAAGAGGAACATGTTCCTGCCATATTCGCAGTTCATATTCCCAGCATAGACAACGTCCTGGCAGACTTCCTCAGTCAACACTCAGTGGACAGCGGAGAGTGGGAACTGCATCCAGAGGTGTTCAACTTCTTTGTTCGGAGGTGGGGTCTTCCTTGCATCGACCTGATGGCGACAAAACCCATACGGAAGATTCCGACATTATGCTCTCGCTGGAGGGTTCCTCTGGCTCTAGCAGTGGATGCCATATCCTTTCAATGGATGTTTCCTCTGGCTTACATCTTTCCTCCCATTTCCATGTTGCACAGGGTGATATGGAAACTAAGTCTGGAGCGCTGTCCAGTCTTTCTGATTGCTCTGTTCTGACCTTGCCGGGCTTCTGGATCTATCAGTGACAGAGCCCTTCCGGTTCCCTTGCCATCTGGATCTTCTTCTACAGGTTTACCTGGGAAGGAGGATGTCCATCGTCTAGCCTTGACTGCTCGGAAATTGAATTCTCACTACTGTGGAAGAAAGGGCTTTCTTCTGGCGTGGTGGCAACTATTCTTCGTGCACGCAGGCCTGTTTCCTCTAGGGCTTACCATCGAGACTGGTCTACCTTTCTCTATTGGTGTTCCAATAAGGATCTATCTCCGGATTTTGATTTTCCTACGGTCCTGGCTTACCTACAGGAAGGTGTAGACCAGGGCCTCAGTTTGAGATCCCTTAAAGTTCAGACATCTGCTCTCTCTGTTTTTCGTTCAGAGGCGCATTGCTATTCTTCCTGATGTCTAGGTTTTCTTCCAGGTCAAACAAGGGCACGTAGGCAAAATTCATAGGGGACATTTGGATTTTTTGACATTAGTAAGGTAAGTAAGGGGTTATTATTAAGAGTTGCTTGTTCTCCTTTAAAAGTGTTTTAACCCCTTGACAGCTAGAGGGGTATACACTGCATCAAATGCATTGAATACCATTCTGGCACTTAAATGGTTAAAGGGATAGTAATGTTTCAAAATAAAAGAAGCTCCAATTAATCTTCACAGTATTTGGGCCATGGGGAGTGTTATTTCAATACTGTAAGAGTTGTAGTTCAAGAATAATTGAATGATAAAGTATCCCCCTCCCGCACCTTTTACTGATGTAACACTGCTCACCTCAGAGCAGCAAGACTGTCTGGATGGATCACAGAGAGGGACAATCTTCAGTGAGCATAAGGGAAAACCTGAAAAAACTGTCAAGGTGCCAGGTTTTTCATTGTTCTCACAGTAAGAAGATTGTCCCTTGCTGTGAGCTGTCCGGTCAGGAAACCAGATTCCATGTCTGAGGGGAGGAGGCTTACACTAGGTAAAAGGGGCGGGAGGGTGATACTTTATCATTCAATTACTCTTGAAATACAACTCTGACAGCATTGAAATAACACTCTCCATGGCCAAAATATTATGAAGATCAATTGGACCTGCTTTTATTGTGACACATTACTATAACTTTAAAGTTGTTAGCAGTTATATTAGGGCTGTCTTCTAAGGCTGCAAAATCATTCAGAAATTGAACAGATAAAAATCAGCAAATAACAAGGAAGGAAGGAAGCTACAAATGATAAAATGTTTCAATGTAAATCTCTGTTCCTTAGTTAAACTTTCTCTTTTGTTATGTAAGTATTTTGCTGAAGGCCAAACAGAGCAAACATGTTTTTTTTTTCTCTTTATCTGAAACATTCCTGCTGTGTGTTATTGTTATTAGTGCAGAGCATGGCAGCGTGATCCGTCATAGGCATAATAATTCTGCAGAGACAGGCGCTGGTGAATGGTAGGTAGCAGAGGAGTACAGTCTTGTAAAAAGGAAGTTTAGAGAGCAAAGGAAAATGGCTTCCCCCATTTGCTGGAAAACAACACATCTAAGGAGTGATATGATTGTCATTTACTAATATTTTCAAAGTCAATTCAAAGAACTCTCCAAGGAACTATTTACCCAAAGAGCTGAGTGAAGAACAGGAGGTCATCCATTAAGACTAGAGAAAAGGCACTTTCAAGTATAACAAAGGCAGGATTTTTTTACAGATAGGACAGTAAAGTTATGGAATTCTTTGCCTTGCGATGATGAGCTTGCAGATACTGTAATTGCTTTGAGAATTATGACAGCTGGTTTCAAAGCAAATAGGGTGTTGAACCAGGGAACTATCTGACTGCCATTTGGAGTCAGGAAGGAATTTTTCTCCTACTTTGGGCTTAATTGGATATGGCTTCAATGGGTTTGTTTAGATTTTTTTTCATTCCTCTGGATCAACAGTTGTGATTTGTCATGGGCTGGTCTTGATGGATGCATGTCTTTTTTTCAGCCTCATCAACTATGTTACTGTGTAACACAGACAATGTCATGTAACTCAAATTTCATTAATATATGTGTCTGTGAATACAACAATATGTTGTTTCATATTATAGCAAGTTGTATTTTAGCATGTGTTCTGTAACCCATTAAGGACCCTTGATGGTCCTGGTACGTCATGGCTGGATTTGTTTTAAAGGGATAGTAATACTTGAAAATAAGTTTATTTTATATTGTAGCCCTTAAAAAACATGAAAAATGATATAAGTCTTATCTCCCAAACCTTTATGGTTTGGAAGATATTCACTTGTAAAATATCGTAAAATTCTCTTTTCCTGGCTGTTTCAGCCAAGTCTGCCATCTAGTGGACAGATTTGGAATTCGGTCCACAGAGCAACCGGCAGCTCTTTAGCAGTGCCGAGATCACGATCTTTGAAAAGAACTACTTAACTGGAACTATCTACAAAGTGTGCCTGGCTTGAAAGCACACTTTGTAGACCATTCCAATTAAGACATTCTTTTTAAAGATGGTGATCTCAGCACTTCTGGAGAGGCACAGCCGGTCCCAGGACCGGATTCCAAATTTGAAGGGTGGAGCAATGACATCACTCCAGGGGAAACTTTACTTCTGAATATCTCCCATACCATAACGGTTTGGGAGATAAGACTTATATCATTTTTCATGTTTTTTTAAGGGCTACAATATAAAATAAACTTATTTTCAAGTATTACTATTCCTTTAAGGGCCAATGCCGTACCAGGACCGTCATGGAGTTCTAGGCTCCCCGCGCAGTTGCACGCTGTTCGGGGAGTCCGGAATCGGATTTAAAAAAAAAAAATTCTCCATGATCCTTAAGTGACAGCCATGTGCGTGCACGGCCGGTCCTTAAGGGGTTAAAGGGATAGTAATTTTTCACTAAACCATTGTTTTGCAGTGCTGGGAAGACCACTGTAGAATGCAAGTGGTTAACACAGTTTCATTATAAAATTCATCCTAGAGAGAGAATCGGGTGAAATCTCAACTAGGTTTAAGAATATGTGAAAGCAGGTTAAATGAAATAAAATTAAATTATGTAAAGTACAGATATTCTGGCTATATTGTGTACTTACAAATTAAATAAAGTCAAATATAATGGTGAGTAAATCTTCCTTTGTGTATTTCAATAACTGATTAAATATGGTTCCAGCAAGTGTCCCTCTTTATGAGATATAAGGGGTCTGTACCTTCCAAGTATCTCTCTTTATGAGATATATTAGGGGTTTGTACCTTCCAAGCGTCCCTCTTTATGAGATATAAGGGTCTGTACCTTCCAAGTGTCCCTCTTTATGAGATATAAGGGTCTGTACCTTCCAAGTGTCCCTCTTTATGAGATATAAAGGGTATGTACCTTCCAAGTGTCCCTCTTTATGAGATATAAGGGTCTGTACCTTCCAAGTGTCCCTCTTTATGAGATATAAGGGTCTGTACCTTCTAAGTGTCCCTCTTTATGAGATATAAGGGGTCTGTACCTTCCAAGTATCTCTCTTTATGAGATATATTAGGGGTTTGTACCTTCCAAGCATCCCTCTTTATGAGATATAAGGGTCTGTACCTTCCAAGTGTCCCTCTTTATGAGATATAAGGGGTTTGTACCTTCCAAGTGTCCCTCTTTATGAGATATAAAGGGTCTGTACCTTCTAAGTGTCCCTCTTTATGAGATATAAGGGTCTGTACCTTCCAAGCGTCCCTCTTTATGAGATATAAAGGGTCTGTACCTTCCAAGTGTCCCTCTTTATGAGATATAAGGGGTCTGTACCTTCCAAGTGTCCCTCTTTATGAGATATAAAGGGTCTGTACCTTCCAAGTGTCCCTCTTTATGAGATATAAGGGTCTGTACCTTCCAAGTGTCCCTCTTTATGAGATATAAAGGGTCTGTACCTTCCAAGCGTCCCTCTTTATGAGATATAAGGGTATGTATCTTCCATGTGTCCCTCTTTATGAGATATAAGGGTATGTACCTTCCAAGTGTCCCTCTTTATGAGATATAAAGGGTCTGTACCTTCCAAGTGTCCCTCTTTATGAGATATAAGGGTCTGTACCTTCCAAGTGTCCCTCTTTATGAGATACTAGTTGAAGAACCCGTTACACGGGCCACAGTGCCACTGCCAGCCGGTCTTGCGGCAGTCATGCACAGTAGAGACTGCCAGCGCCGCAGCTGATACAGAGCTGGACGCTCCTCCTCCTCCGCATGACTACGTCGTTCCTCACGTTTTAGCTAATTATTATATAGGATAAGGGGTCTGTACCTTCTAACTGTCCCTCTTTATGAGATTTAAGGGGTCTGTACCTTCCACGTGTCCCTCTTTATGAGATATAAAGGTCTGTACCTTTCAAGTGTCCCTCTTTAGGCGATACTAGGGGTCTGTACCTTTCAAGTGTCCCTCTTTAGGCGATATTAGGGGTCTGTACCTTTCAAGTGTCCCTCTTTAGGAGATATTAGGGGACTGTACCTTCCATGTGTCCCTCTTTATGAGATATTAGGGGTCGGTACCTCCCAAGTGTCCCTCTTTACTAGAGTCGGTCCTTCTTTGAGACTCAAATCTCTCTGTCCCTCTTTCCCACCCTGGTGCCCCCCTTTTTAGGAGATCAGGCTGTGTGCTGCTCCACAGCAATAAAAAAAACACATTTATATTAGTGTAAACTTCATTATCTGTGTTATAAATTATTCTGTGTAAATAAAATACTTTAGTCTTGATCTAATATTTTTTTAAAATTACACAAAGAGGTGTAAGTAGGTCCTGAAATAATCTAAAAATTCTCAGCAATACCCCACCCACCAGCCACACCCCCAAAAACACCACCTAAAACACAGGTGTCCCTCTTTGGTCATTTGAAATGTCAGGAAGTATGAAATTATTAAATCAGACGTGAAATTGCTGTAAAATCCTGTTAAAGTGCGTGACTTTTATTTCTTCGAGTGCCAGAGGGATGGCCATTGTATTGAACTGACATAAAAAGGGTTAACCAGTCGGGCTGGAGAGGAAGCTATTCTTTCAGTAGCAGAGAAAAAGTGTATTTACGCCAGGTGCTGTTATGGCCCAGTTCCAAAATACGAGGCCTGTATTTGCTACAAACAGGACAAAGTTCAGGATTAAGGTGCAAACAGCACAGTGTCCCAGTTGTGCCTTTAATATTAATCAGACATTTCATGGTTGAGATTCTTAGTTTGGTTAGTACTTTTTACAAGGGGTTGGGGTGCAACTAGGCTGTCCAAGAAAAAATATGTAAGTGGTTTGTAAGTTATACTTACCCACCACAGTCTAGGGAAGTAATTCTCAGACTAGGTTCACTGACTCCACGGAACCTGAAGAAGTATGAGGGGTTCCATAGAATCATTGTAAATAACTGTGGACAATGGAAATAGGCTGTCAGACAGTGTACTGTATGTATTATTCAGTGAATATGGGAAGCACAAGGCTGGGGTGTCAGACAGTGTATGTGTGGGTTTTGTCAGTGGACAGCAGAACAAGGCTGGGGTGTCAGACAGTGTATGTGTGGGTTTTGTCAGTGGACAGCAGAACAAGGCTGGGGTGTCAGACAGTGTATGTGTGGGTTTTGTCAGTGGACAGCAGAACAAGGCTGGGATGTCAGACAGTGTATGTGTCGTTTTCTGACTAACACTATAAAAAAAGGCAGGGGTGTTAGACAGTATTTGGGGTTCTGTGACTATCAGTGGAACAAGGCTGGGGTGTCAGACAGTGTATGTATGGGTTTTGACAGTGGACAGCAGAACAAGGCTGGGGTGTCAGACAGTGTATGTATGGGTTTTGACAGTGGACATCAGAACAAGGCCGCGGTGTCAGAGAGTATATGTATGGGTTTTGACAGTGGACATCAGAACAAGGCTGTGGTGTCAGAGAGTATATGTATTGGCTTTGACAGTGGACAGCAAAACAAGGCTGCAGTGTCAGACAGTGTATGTATGGGTTTTGACAGTGGACAGAAGAACAAGGCTGCCGTGTCAGACAGTGCATGTGTGGGTTTTGACAGTGGACAGCAGAACAAGGCTGGGGTGTCAGACAGTGTATGTATGGGTTTTGACAGTGGACAGCAGAACAAAGCTGCGGTGTCAGACAGTGTATGTATGGGTTTTTACAGTGGACAGCAGAACAAGGCTGCGGTGTCAGACAGTGTATGTATGGGTTTTGACAGTGGACAGCAGAACAAGGGTGCGGTGTCAGACAGTGTATGTATGGTTTTCTGACTAACACTGTAAAAAAGGCAGGTGTGTCAGACAGTATTTGGTGTTCTGTGACTACCAGTGGAACAAGGCTGGGGTGTCAGACAGTGTATGTATTGGTTTTGACATTTGCCTTTGCTGGGCTACAAGAAAATGACTTCCAAACAGAGCTTTAAATACTAGATAGAGAGAACTGAGCCTTGATTCTGAATTGATACAGGAGCTACAGTTCAGTATTGTTGTAGTGTATCCCTAGTCTAAGGCTTTGGACATGATGCACATTATCTAGTAGCCCACCACAGGCTTCGGTTCTTGTTACAGCAGTCAACTGGCAGTTCTCCCTCTAGTGTATAGAAGTCTGTGGTGCGCCAGAGAAAGAGCAGGTTGCATACAGATGTCCACTGATCTACAGTGACCCCTCCCACATAGCCTCACTAGAGCTGAGTACTCTGTTACTCTCATCTCCAGTGTCCCTGAATGGCAGAATGGAGATGTGGTCACCCTATTATTGTCTCCTCCATGGACTGACATCCACGTCTGTTTGAAGATGTTGGGGGAGATGTACTAAGGTGTGGTAAAGTGGAGATGACTTCTCCAGTGATATCACTTCTCCAAGTCCTATGCTATTCTAAGGAGCCAATGCACTAATATTTCTCCAACTTTAGAGATCTTAATGCATAGGCTCCATACAATAACATAGGAACTGGAGAAGTGACATCACCTCTTTACCACGCCTTAGTGCATAACTTTGGTTATCTGAGGGGTTACTATTAGAAGGTACATCTCTTCTTTCCACTAGTGAAATAAAATGTGCTTACCTTTTGAGCTTTATATTTGGGAGCAGTTACATAGCAGCTATAATTTATAAATGTTTAGGAGCTTTGTATTACTATTGGTGAAAATATACTGACACAAAATTAATGTTATAGTAGAAACAAACACTAGTTTGGGACTGAAATTTCCCCAAATCTTTCAATTATATCAGAGTGAAATTTCAGACAAAGCAGCCCATTCCTCCCAATATTTCAAAGGACACTTTGAAGTAGGACACTTGTGTTTTTGGTGGTGTTGCTTGATGTGGCTTTTGAGCAGGGCATTACAGAGATTACTGCATGACCTATGGACACCTCTTTGTGTAAATGAATAAATTATTTAGAACAAGACCAAAGTGTTTTATTTACACAGACTAATTTATAAACACATGTACTGATGTTTATACAAACATTAATATGAGTTTTATTGCTGCAGAGCAATGTGATACACTTCTATACACACCACACAGTCTGATCTCCTAAACACAGGGACATCAGGATGATACACTTATATACACCACACAGTCTGATCTCCTAAACACAGAGACACCAGGATGATACACTTCTATACACACCACACAGTCTGATCTCCTAAACACAGGGACACAAGGGTGATACACTTATATACACACCACACAGTCTGATCTCCTAAACACAGGGACACCAGGGTGATACACTTATATACACACCACACAGTCTGATCTCCTACACACAGGGACACCAGGGTGATACACTTCTATACACACCACACAGTCCGATCTCCTAAAGAGGGACACCAGAGTGATACACTTCTATACACACCACACAGTCTGATCTCCTAAACACAGGGACACAAGGGTGATACACTTATATACACACCACACAGTCTGATCTCCTACACACAGGGACACCAGAGTGATACACTTCTATACACACCACACTGTCTGATCTCCTAAACACAGGGACACCAGGGTGATACACTTCTATACACACCACAAAGTCCGATCTCCTAAACACAGGGACACCAGGGTGATACACTTATATACACACCACACAGTCCGATCTCCTAAACACAGGGACACCAGGGTGATACACTTATATACATACCACACAGTCCGATCTCCTAAACACAGGGACACCAGGGTGATACACTTATATACACACCACACAGTCCGATCTCCTAAACACAGGGACACCAGGGTGATACACTTATATACATACCACACAGTCCGATCTCCTAAACACAGGGACACCAGGGTGATACACTTATATACACACCACGCAGTCTGATCTCCTAAACACAGGGACACCAGGGTGATACACTTCTATACACACCACACAGTCCGATCTCCTAAAGAGGGACACCAGAGTGATACACTTCTATACACACCACACTGTCTGATCTCCTAAACACAGGGACACCAGGGTGATACACTTATATACACTCCACACAATCTGATCTCCTAAACACAGGGACACCAGGGTGATACACTTCTATACACACCACAAAGTCCGATCTCCTAAACACAGGGACACCAGGGTGATACACTTATATACACACCACACAGTCCGATCTCCTAAACACAGGGACACCAGGGTGATACACTTATATACATACCACACAGTCCGATCTCCTAAACACAGGGACACCAGGGTGATACACTTATATACACACCACACAGTTCGATCTCCTAAACACAGGGACACCAGGGTGATACACTTATATACATACCACACAGTCCGATCTCCTAAACACAGGGACACCAGGGTGATACACTTATATACACACCACACAGTCTGATCTCCTAAACACAGGGAAACCAAGGTGATATACTTCTATACACACCACACAGTCTGATCTCCTAAACACAGGGACACCAGGGTGATACACTTCTATACACACCACACAGTCTGATCTCCTAAACACAGGGACACCAGGGTGATACACTTATATACACACCACACAGTCTGATCTCCTAAACACAGGGACCCCAGGGTGATACACTTCTATATACACACCACACAGTCTGATCTCCTAAACACAGGGACACCAGGGTGATACACTTCTATACACACCACACAGTCTGATCTCCTGAAAAGAGGGACACTTGGGAGGTATGGCAGCCTGAATGCTTTGGAATTCATCTCTATATAAGCACAGATGATGTGTTATCAAATAGGAATGGCTGTAAACATTTTTATTTGTATTTCTTTCAGGATCTCAGCTCCTTTGCTATGCCCTTTTTGGATGGAGATTTGGAGAACACAGAGAAAAATGCTCAACGCAAGGTATTGTTTTTCACTAATAGAAACAAATACAACACTAAGGGCCGTATGTTCAGAAGACAAGCGTAGGAGTTCTGGGGCAAACCATTTGGCTTGTAGGGGAGAAAAAGAAATCCTTATTGATTTAAATGGGTGTTTTAACCCCTTTGATGCTGGAGAGATCTCCAACTCATTTCTTCTCAATATGTTGGAGACCTCTGTAGCATTCCAGGGGTTAAAATATGGACTGTGCCTAAATTCATTCAGAGCACAGTGTGTGAGCTCTGCCTAGAATCATCCATAGCAGAGTGTGTGGACTCTGCCTAGATTCATTCATGTATCACAGTGTATGGGTTCTGCCTAGATTCATTCATAGCACAGTGTATGGGTTCTTCCTAAATTCATCCATAGCACAGTGTGTGGGCTCTGCTAGATTCATTCATATCACAGTGTGTGGACTCTGCCTAGATTCATTCATAGCACACTGTGTGGGTTCTGCCTAGATTCATTCATAGCACAGACTGTGGGCTCTGCCTAGATTCATTCATAGCACAGTGTGTGGACAGAAACTAATTAGCATAAAGTGTCAAACTGTGCCACCAATAAATAAAGGTGACATGTCCATTTGAATAACATTTTCGGGCTTTAATATTATGAGCTAAAATGTATTTTCCCTGCCAGGCAACAGTGGATGGGTGTGAAAGCGTGGCCAGGTGATGAGAGGGGTTTGGGGTATGGAAGCGTGGCCAGGTGATGAGAGGGGTTTGATGAGAGGACCCATTGTGGGGTTATACACCAAGGTGTGATAAAGTGGACTTCTCCGGTGATATCACTTCTCCAGTTCCCAAGATGGAGACATCTTAGTGCATTCGCTCCATGGAATAACACAGGAACTGCAGAAGTAAAATCACTGGAGAAGTTATCACCTATTTATCATGCATTAGTACATATCATCCCCCTGAGTTCCTTGTGTAGGGGAGCTTGATCTGTAAATCCTGCCCCAGATCTGGGGGAAACGATAAGAGTTAAGACATTAGAGAAGAGGTAGTCAGTCTTTGGCAGTCCATCTGTTGAGGACTACAACTCCGGTGAGGCTGGCTGGGGATAATGGGAACTGTAGTCTTCAACAGATGAAGGTCCACAGACTGTGAATGGGGTTGAGAGAGAATCAATACATAAACGAGGAGACGGGAAAAAGTAAATAAACAGACCTTTTTTTAATGAAAATATAACTATAGATATTTTCCTGTTGAGAAAAACAAGGGCACTTTATTAAAATGTTACAACCTCTCAAGTTATGGGGGTTATGCTCTAAGGTGTCATAAAGCAGAGATGACTTCTCCAGTGATATCACTTCTGCACTTCCTATGTTATTCTATGGAGCCTATGCACCATGATATTGTATTGTATTGTATATTTTATTTATATACCGCCAACCAGTGTGCTTGGCACTTTACAGTTTACATTTGATATAGTAGGGGTACAATAAGTTCAGTGAGTAAGTGTTTATAAAGACAATCATAAGGGGAACAACAGGTGAGTATACATGAGGATGAAGGGCCCCTGCCCCATAGAGCTTACAATCTAAGTAAGTAAGATATCCAAAGTTGTAGAAATCTTAATACATTGGCTCTATAGAAAAACATAAGACTTGGGTAATTGATATCACTGGTGAAGTTATCAACGCTTTATCACCACTTTATCACACCTTAGTGCATGTCCCCCAACACCTTTCTATTTCAGTGCTTGGAGACCTTTGCAGTCGATGACAGAAATTTTCCACAGGGGCTAAAGAAACAGCACCACATAGTGTACACTTTTATATCATTTTGTTTGGATTATCGAAAACAAAAGGGCAATAAACCTGTTGTTATAACTATTAATTGAAACCTTTCCCTGCAACGAAAAAAAACCCTTGTTTTACTCAGCCTTGTAATATATAGTTTTTCCAAGATAATGCATTACTATACCTTTAAAGGGATAGTAATACTTAAAATGTAAAAAAAATATATGTTGTAGGGGTTATCCCCCTGAGTAAAACAAGAGTACTCCCACTGCTGAAAGGTGTTTTATTCAAAAGTTATTAATTTTCAAAGTTGAATTTTTTAGGTGCAACATCACAGTGGCCTGAAAATTTACAGTGGCGCTGTTGCTACACGATCCTATGGACTGCTCTGGTCCCGGGACCATAAATCTCGATAGGATGGTGTAGCAACAGCGCCACTGTACAATTTCAGGCCACTGTGATATTGCACCTAAAAAATTCAACTTTGAAAATTAATAACTTTTGAATAAAAACACCTTTCCGCAGTATGAATACTCTTGTTTTACTCAGGGGATAAAACCTACAACATATTTTTTTTTACATTTTAAGTATTACTATCCCTTTAACCCTTTGAGTGACAGAGGGGTATGCAACGCACTGGAAGGCAATGCGTTGCATAACTCTCTGGCACTCAAAGGGTTAAGAATGTCAGTTCAACCAGTTGAGAACCAGTGAGATGTACAACGCATTGATTTGCACTCACTTCCGGTTCTCAAGGGGTTGTGAAGGAGGAAGGGCACGGAAGATAATTGTAGGAGGTGCTTGATGTGAGTGGGTGAGGGCTTACCGTTCCAGTCAGCGCCAGCCTCTTTTAACCCCTTAACGACCCCTGATGGTCATAGTACATCATGGGTCGATCTGAGTTAACGACCCATGACGTACTATGACTGTCATGGAATTCCGCGCTTCCCCCGCGGCTGCACGCTGTTCCGGGAGTCCGGAACCAGAATTTGAAAAAAAAAATGCTCCATGGTCCTTAACTGACCACGCCGCGCCGATCGGCCGGTCGTTAAGGGGTTAAAGTGTTATATGAAATATATTTTGAAATCTGCTCTGGCTCACAGAACTGAATTTCAGTGTCCTAGTTTTTATTTATTAAATGGATTTACTCACTATGCAGAAAATACCCTGAAGTGATGAGAAATAAAATACACTCCCATTGTGTACTCCGCACAGAATATAAACTTCCTAGGTTAATGTCTTTGCCAAAGACCATTTTAAAGGGAATTTGCAGAATAAAGTCACACAGCCGCAGTGACCTTTGGAAAGATGATCCTTAACTCCTTGTGTACTAGAGAGTTCTTTAACACATTGCAACTAATGAGGCCTCTCAAGTACCGCATTATAAAAGGGAACATTCCAACAGATTATTAACCCCTTGAGGACAAGAGGGGTACACAGCGCATAGCTAAGCAATGCATTGCACACCTCACAGGGTTAATTAAGAACATAGCTGGATTTGCTCCGGAGGCTCCGGGTTTGCTGTTAATTGCCAGGTCTCCCTGCCCACTTCTTCTCCTTCCCAGTCTGTTCCTCCCACTCTCCTCCCCCTCCCCGCCTACTCCTCCCTCCCCAGCCTATTCCTCAGACTTTTACTATGTTTTAGAAGCTCCGCCCCCACTCATGATTAAGCCCCTTTTTTTACATGACTTGCATAATTTAAATCTCCCTTCGGCACCACAGGTCTCCCCTGTCCGGGGAGTCCACAAGAAAAAGTTCCCAAGTATGATTAAGAAGAGAATAAACTTATCATGCATGTTTATGTTTGTTTTTTTTAATTGTACTTCAGAACCTTCCAAATTGTGTTCCATGTTTCCCCTAAAGTACAAGGGGTTCCACAGACCATATACCTGCCTTGTATTTCTGAGTTCTACCACTTTTCTATAGAGTGAGCTAGTGTCTGGATTGCCCAGGACAGTCCAATATTTTAAATATGTGTCCCATGTCCCTGGCAGCCACGTTCTGGGAGAATACAAAGTCCCAGAATGAAGACTTCAGATCACAGAGGTCTAAACAGCATTGCCTCATGTGACAGGAAGTGATGTCTCTGCTGGGCTACAAGAAAATGGCTTCCAGACAGAGGTCTAAAGACTAAACTTTGTGCGGTGTTTTAAATTAGAAGTTTGGAATTTCAGAATAAAGACAAACACTGAAGTGAAATGCAGTTTATTTAAACATGCAATAATTAAACAGGTTATGGCCAGAGTTCACAGGAATATGGGAGACATACCCGACCCTGGGATCTAAACAGACACAAACATAAGAGAGACATACAAAACAAACATACAATAAGTAAACAAGTTACTTATCTCTCCCCTGGAGACAAAACAGCAGTGTGGGAGAGCCTTTCCACGCTAACTCCGTAGGATCACATACAGGTGAATAGCCCGATAGACCTGACTTCCCACATGGCTAAAGCAACACACAAGTTTGGATGAGGTACAGTCTACAGAGGTGAATAGCCCGACAGACCAGACGTCCCAAATGGCTAGACAGCAACACTGTACCTCTCCTACTTGAGACCAGGTACACTCTTTCGTAGTCTCCACAAAATGGCTCTGACCACTGTTGTCTTGATTACAGGTTAAAATACAGGCTACGCCCTAAGATGTCTAAAACTACGCATGCGTATGTGCTTGGTTATATAACACTGAATATAGAGACATCTCTAACTGATACTCATAAACACTATGTCTTCCAGTGCCTGCCCCTCTGCTGTTATGAAACCTAATGCAGAGCATTAACCCCCAACTGACCGTGAGGAGAACACCAAAAACCATCCCTTACAGTGCGGCTACACAACGCTTTAACCATGATGCAGTGAAGAAAAGGGCAACATGAGAATCTCGCCCTGCATCAAAGCTCAAGATTCTCATGTTCCATCTTTAAAAGTCATCTCAACCCAGCCCACATTCATTTTAGTGCCCGCAGCATCCAACAGTATCTTAGCATAGCTGTAAGCAGCTGTATATTTATATAATAGAAATCTAGGTATCAGATAAAGCCTGAGATTCAGACCAAAACAGATCTTACTGGAACAAATCCCTTGACAAATGAGCTTTCTCAGCATCCTTATCACTCCTCCTGGACTGGGTCCACATGGGGAGCGAGCAGATAACCCGGCACAAGACACACTGGGAGGAAAAGAACATGCTGGGAACGTCTGACCTTTACAGCTGGAACAGCAAATACACACAGCCCTGTTGGCTTAACCCTTACAGGCCTGAGACAGAATGCAAAGACACAGGAGCACGGTATGCAGGCACTAAATCCAGGACATACTTGAAAGCGAGAGAAATCACAATGTATTCTTCCTGGTAAATCATTTTCTAAACAAATGCTGCGGGCACTAAAATGAATGCAGGTTAAGTTGAGGCGACTTTTAAGGATGCAACATGAGAATATAGCTCTTTGATGCAGGGCGAGATTCTCATGTTGCCCTTTTCATCACGGCGACATGGTTAATGCGTAAATACACAGTGTTTTGTGTGTGACATTTTCAAAGGATAGTGCAGTAAAAGAGCCATGTATTCCCACAATGTAAAAGCAGTAAACAATTTAAGAGCCGTGTATTCCCCGCAGTGTAAGAGCCATGCATTTCCCGCAGCAAATTTACTTCTTGAAAATTGTAACAAGAAAAGACATAAGTATCGTACCATATAGAAAAGAGGAGTCAATTTCTCAACCTCCAGCTGCTGTCTACTACAGATTCTGTTATCTCCAACCAGTCATGGTTGGGGATGATGGAATTTGTAGTCCCTACTAGCTGGTCCTCCAACAGTACTCTAGTTTTGGGAATGTCCACATTGTCCCTGTCTAAGTGTCTTTTGTCCTTACAGGCAGAGGAGCCGAGCAGCACTGGAAGCCCCTCGAAAAGCTTCTTTCCCAGAGGTCTTCAATACCAACCATCGAGTCCTTTATCCGCCCCTGTCAAATCAAAGTACAGCCCAGGATCCCCAAAAACGTTGTTTCCGTTTCCACACCAAGAATCACCTCCTCGATCACCACGTCGCATGAGCTTCAGTGGCATGTTCAGATCTTCATCCAAAGACTCTTCTTCCCCCAGTTCAAACACTTCTACCTCACCTGGTGGCATAAAATTCTTCACAAGGTCGAGAAAAGGTAAGACTTTAACATTGTTACGTCTAAACCAGAGGTGCCAGGGTTCCAGGGCAATTTGGTGTCCCTTGGGCACCAGTTTAAGGTGGCATTGTTTTTCTGTAAAGACGTTGATATAAATGTGAATGTTGAATTTAATATGTATATTTATTGAAATGTTTATATTCAAAATGCTTGTTTTAGTCATTCAGATTAATATTTATCTGTTTGTACCCTTCAAGATGTTCAGTTTGTTTTGAATATTACAGACTGTGTTAAGGATGGCTTGAAAAAAAAACCCAAAAAACAAATTGAGAACAACTTATCTAAGTTGTAAATAATTAATTTAACTGCAAGTGAAATAATGTTCAAGTGGACCTGTTACTTTCACAGCGGTTTAGATTGGGAGTCAGAGACGTTCAACCACCAACGTGCCTGCAATAAAATTTGCAGGCTCTCTAGGAGTGGTGTCCTACCCAGGGTGCAATCTCTATAATGTGTTGAGAGCTTTTTGTGTTTGTATATTACAGGCAGACCAATGGCGCTCCACGGAAAAGATAGAATACACAATTTTATTTTCTCCCATCAACAAGACAGTAAAATAGAAAAAAATTAAAGCTGTTAGAGCTTTAGCAAAGTTCTATCCAGGAGCGTTGCTAGGTAAGGCTTTGGAGTGACAGGTAATGCCCCAATTTTCCTGCTTAAAGAGGCAGTAGTATATGGTCCACACAAAACCCATTTAACTTGTTGGCTGTGTCCCCAAGGACAGTGGATTTCCCATAGCTAAAAAATCATCCTCTTATCTCCTATTTGCCTTGCAGATCACAATGATCTACAGGGCTGGTTGATGTCAACACCAACTTAGGTGCTCATGGAAGATTCCTCTCTATAGAAGCCCATTGATGGTAGGTTTGTATAGACTTCAATACAGAGGACGGGAATATCCTGTGACTCTCCTCTGACATCAACCATCAACAAAGAGGGGTTCAGCAGAGCAGTTTTCAGCGATGGGAATTACATTCTCAAAGCTCATGGGACACGGCCAACAATTTAACCCTTTGAGTGCCATAGTGGTGTGTAACTCATTGCTTTGCAAATTTTTCTTTCCTCCCTGGAATTCAAATGGTTAAAAGGGTCTTGTGTTGACCCTATACTGCCCCTTTAAAGCCTCTGGTATTGTTGCTAGATTTGGGCATGCAATGGTACCACTCTTGCTTAAAGTAATGGTGTCATTGGGGTGCTTAAGCCTCAGGTATTTTGGGGAAAGCTGAAGGTAATTTGGGAACCTTGTATCTCCGCTGCTTATAGTAGAAAAGAAACATTGTAGATTCCAGATGCAGAAATAATATAAAATCCTGTATTATATTTTTATGTTGGGTGCTGCTGATTTTCTTTGACTTGTTGTATATAAAGAGAATGTTGGTCATTCACATGTACAATCACCAGAACGTGCTGCTGTTGTTGCTGTCTGCAGTGAGGGACTGGCGAGTTGGTGCTGTCCATTTCCTGTGTTTATAGGCTAGCGGAATGTTCTGGGCTAGTCAACAGTGAGTGAGGCTGGAAAGGGGTAGACGTGATCATAGCTGAGTACTCTCTGGATTTGCCCCGGAGACTCCGGTTTTAGCTTCTAGTTACCGGGTCTCTGGGGCAGAAGCTGATTCTCTGGATGTGGGGAGTTCCTAATGAAATTCTGCCCATATCCTCTCCTCCCATTGCGTTCCTCCCACTGTCCGGCCTCTTCTTTCCCTTCACCAGCTTTATTTGTACACTTTCTTATTTTTAAAGGGATAGTAATACTTCGTTTTAACTTTATTTTATTTTGTAGGCATTAAAAAAACATGAAGAACGATATAAGTCTTATCTCTCAAACCTTTATGGTTTGAGAGATATTCACAAGCAAAGTTTCCCCTCCCGCCCCTTTTACCTAGTGTAAGCCATCTCTTCTCAGATGTGGAATCCAGTCCATAGACCAGACAGATAACAGCAGGGGACAATCTTCTTACTGTGAGAACAATGAAAGCCCTGCCCCCCTTGACAAGTTTTTCAGGTTTTTCCCTTATCTTAATTGAAGATTGTCCCTCTCTGCAGTCTACCTGGGCACCTCCCTTCTGATCTGGCTGAGCAGTGTTACATCAGGAAAAGGGGCGGGAGGGGGACACTTTGCTTGTGAATATCTCTTAAACCATAAAGGTTTGAGAGATAAGACTTATATCGTTCTTCATGTTTTTTTAATGCCTACAAAATAAAATAAAGATAAAATGAAGTATTACTATCCCTTTAAAACTCCTCTCCCACTCACAATTAAGTCACACCCCCTTTTGACACAAATCGTTTCATTTTTCCCTCCCATCGGCAGCAAAGGACACCCCACTCAAAAACTTCCCAGGTATGGACGTGATCAGTGGGTGCGTAGCCATGTACGGAGCTACTTGTGCCATGCTTGGGGGGTCGGGGGTTCCCAAAATGCTAATTTAGCCCTGCTCGGAGCTCTAGAAATTTGTAGATGTGTTATACCAGGAAAGGTTTGATGGGAAGATTATTATCCAAGGCCTAAACGTATTAACCCTTTGAGTGGCAGAGACACTCAAAGGCTTAAAGGAACACTAACATCTGAATATGAAGTTGAATTATATTATTTTAAAGATCATGCGTGACCAGTTAGCATCTGTAAAAATGGCTTATTTTATTTTATTGTCTAAAATCTAATTTCAGACTTCCTTGGTATAATGGATATAACACAGAAAATGTATTGATTGATTTATACAGGTACCATTTAGATACATTTTGTGCGGTCTGAAATGAGAGATAAGGGCTTAGATTAGGGCTCACTGTTTTCTATTCAAAAAGACTTCATCATAGCCCTTTTACAGACAGTGCAGCACTGTCACTTCTGAGACACCTCTCAAGATTGTCATGATAATGGGAGTCTCTGGGCCCTAGAAAATGCAGGAATGGCTGACACCATTGAACATATCTAAGGTTAGCTTTTAGGCCTCAGAAAAAAAATGAGAATATTTACGGACTCTGCATGAAGTATAGGGTATTTAAAGGGATGGTAATGTTATACAAAAAAAGCATTAATCTTCATAGTATTTGGGCCATGGAGAGTGTTATTTCAATACTGTCAGATTTGTATTTCAAGAGTAATTTAATTATATAGTATCCCCTCCCTCCCCTTTTACCTAGTTTAAGTCTCCTCCCCTCAGATGTGGAATCTGGTCTCTTGACCGGACAGCTCACAACAAGGGACAATCTTCTTCCTGTGATCATAAGGAAAAGCCTGTCCTTCTTGACAGGTTTTTCAGGTTTTTCCTTCTGCTCACTGAAGATTGTCCCTCTCTGCTATCCATCTGGACAGTCTTGCTGCTCTGAGGTGAACAGTGTTACATCAGTAAAAGGGGCTGGAGGGGGATACTTTATCATTCAATTACACTTGAACTACAACTCTGACAGTACTGAAATAACACTCTCCATGGCCCAAATATTATGAAGATTAATTGAAGCTGTTTTTATTGTGAAACATTACTATCCCATTACTATCATTCTTACGGGTTAGTGTTCCACTAATGTGTTTCGCATGTTCATTGAAGGGGAAGGGGGCTATGTCCAGTCTTCTACATAGGAATGGGATTTGTACAGTACCAGTGTTTACTAAACATTCCCCCAGATGATTGGATGTTTTTGTATATACTCTAATCTGTCTATATATATTCATAATGAGCAGTCCTGTTTATTTTGCAATAAATAATGTAGCACCTTCCAAGTAACACAATTCAGGAGTGAATATTAGTAAAGAGAAGTGGATCTAACAATGTTCCAGAGATCTTACAATGTAAACGTATTATTTTTGGTGTAATTTTTGTAGTTTCTGAGTCATCCTATATAGTAATTCACTAGGATGTTTGTCACGATGCAGTCATGCGCAGTAGAGACTACCTGCATTTCATGGCTGTCTCTACTGCGCATGATTGCATTGCATGAGTGAGGCGATGCAAGACTACATTGTGTGGAGCAGTGAGGTAGCGACCGCTTAACCCTTTGAGTGCCAGAGGGGTACGCAATGCATTGCATTCCCCTCTGGCACTCAAAGGGTTAACAACATTACCCGGACCTTGGCCAGTGTACACGGGCTTTTACACTTGTTATAAATATTTAATTAAAATTAGTATAATTTTGTTGGTATTATCACAGAGATGCCCAAAGGTAATATAATCCAACAATACAAAATTTGCTTTTTCATTTTTCAGTGGAACCTGTGTACCAATCAAACAGAGGAGTGGCTGCACACAGAGATAAAATGTCACCATTATTTTTTATTCTACATGTTGAAAGTCTGTGCCAATTCAGGAGCAAACCAACCGCACCACTCTGAGCAATTAAGTGTGTCAAAGTTAAAGGGTAATCTTATCTTATCTTTATATATATATATATATATATATATATATATATAAAAGAGAAAGGCTCATTGTATAACTTATGTCTCCTCAGGAGACACACACACCCAGGGGTGGCAGTAAGGAGGAGTTACTGCTCCCACTGGGTGATTCGGTGGGGAGGCGTGATTTTCACAGGAGTTGCGGTACTGCTACTTCTGTGAAAATCATGCAGGGAATTGGCCAGCCCCCACTCTCTAGCCCGCCACCACTAGCCAACTGAGGAAAAATACAAAATGGTTCCCACTTGCTCCTACACTACCCCAATACACACATGCCTCACTCACACAGCACCAAACACACACAGCATCAAACACACACACACCAAACAAACACAGCAACAAACACACACACCACCAAACACACACAGCACCAAACACACACACCAAACAAACACAGCATCAAACACACACAGCACCAAACACACACACCAAACACACAAAGCACCAAATACAGCATCAAACAAACACACCAAACACACACACACAGCACCAAACACACACACCAAACACACACGGCATCAAACACACACACCGCACCAAACACAGCATCAAACACACAGCACCAAACACACGCACCAAACAAGCACAGCATCAAACACACACACAGCACCAAACACAAACACCAAACACACACAGCATCAAACACACACACACAGCACCAAACACACACACACCAAACACACACAGGGGTGTGTATATGTGCGTGTGTCTGACTAGGACATGTGTGTCTCTGTATGGGATGTGTATGTGTCTCACTATGGCGTGTGTGTGTCTCTTTATGGGATGTGTATGTGTGTGTGTCTGTGTATGGGATGTGTATGTGTGTGTCTCACCATGGCATGTGTGTGTGTGTCTCTGTATGGGATGTGTGTGTGTGTGTCACTATGGCATGTGTTTGTGTCTCTGTATGGGATATGTGTGTGTGTATCTGTATGGGATATGTGTGTGTGTGTGTGTGTGTGTGTCTCACTATGGCACGTGTGTGTGTCTCTCTGTATGGGACCTGTATATGTGTGTCTCTATATGGGATTTGTATATGTGTCTGTGTCACTATGGGATGTGTATGTGTGTGTCTCTGTTTGGGATGTGTATTTGTGTGTGTGCCTCACTATGGGATGCATATGTGTGTGTCTCTGTATGAGATGTGTATATGTGTGTGTCTCACTATGGCTTGTATATATGAGTATGTGTCTCTGTATGGGATGTGTATATATGTGTGTGTGTCTCACTATGGCACTTGTATGTGTGTGTGTGTGTCTCTGTATGGGATGTGTATGTGTGTCTGCCTCTTTATCGGATGTGTATATGTCTGTCTCACTATGGCATGTGTATGTGTAAGTGTGTGTGTGTCTCTGTATGGGATCTGTATGTGCGTGTCTCTGTGTGGGATGTGTATGTGTGTTTGTCTGTATGGAATGTGTGTGTGTCTGTCTCACTATGGGATGTGTATGTGTAAGTGTGTGTGTGTGTCTCTGTATGGGATGTGTATGTGTGTGTCTCTATGGGATGTGTATGTGTCTTTCTCATTACGGGATGTGTACATGTGTGTGTCACTATGGCATGTATATTTGTGTGTGTCTCACTATGGGATGTGTGTGTGTGTCTCACTATGGGATGTGTGTGTGTGTGTGTGTCTCACTATAGGTGTATGTGTGTCTCAGTATGGGACGTGTGTATCTCTTACTATGGGGACACTATGGCAGTTCCAGTCAGCTGGGGGGGGGGCGGACAGCTAAAACAGAACGTGATCACATGCATTTTACAGAACTTTCATAAACAAAAACAGGCAGGCAACGCCGTCCCACACTGCTAGTACAATAATAAAACACTGAGGTCAGGACTGGATTTACATCCCTTGTTCTCCTAGGCAAGGCACTCTAGGTTCCCGTAGCACCACCCTTGGTCACACTCCCCCACTCCTCACATGGCCCTGCCCCATTCCATCCACTAATTCCTGACACATTACAAGCAGAAACCAAAAGAAAAAAAAAAAGATTTAATCCTGAAGCATTGAGCTAGAGATCTCTCTAGAACCTAAGAGGTTAAATAATATAATAGGCTGTAGTGGAGTATACAACTGGGACAGAGACACTGAAATTGCTTTGTCCACACCCACAGCAGAGAATGTGGGTGTGACCAGCACAGCTTTTGTACCTCCTCTCAAACTTTGGTGCTTTATGCATTTGCCTACTCTGCCTATTGGGAAATCTGGCTCTGACTAAGGTAGGATGTATTTGGAGGCAAACAGGGCAGATATTGTTTATTATAAAGTAGCAGGTGTGTGGCATGGCTTTTGTCCATGCAGTGAACGTTGTTTTTCTGTTTAAATTGTATTAAAAGTCAGACCTCGTGGTGGGTCATCAGGATCCCTTCTAATGCCCCCAGCTACTGATCTCCCAGCCGATTTTGCTGGAAGATCTATAGAGACGACACAGGGGAGCAAGAGCTTCCCAGCTTCCATTGGAGCACCCAGGTGGGAGAGGGCGGGATCTTCAAACCATTCACATCAATAAGGGAAAGCATCCCTCGTTGACTTGAGAGTGTTTTCTGATCCTGCCCACTCCTACCTGGGCGCTCCAGGTAGAATGGGAGTAGGGGAACTTTCTTGCTCTCCTGCCTCACCTCTATTGATTTGGCTGGGAGATCAGTATCTGGGGCATCAGGAGGGGTCCTGATGCCCCACACTCAGTGGTGTCCGTAGAAATTTTTCCAGGGGGCGCAAAGCCATAATATGACCCCCAGGCCAGCCCATCTAGCCCCTTTATTTATATGGAGGGGGGTAATTGTATGGGGGGGGCAAGTGCCCCCCTTGCCCCCCCCCTCCGGATGCCCATGCCCAGAGTGATATTTGACATTTTGTGGCAGCGGTGCCCCCTACCTCCTCCTCATCAGCTCTTTTCAACCCCCCCCCCATGACTGCAAACCAGATTCACTTCGATTTTTATTTATTATAAATAATGTCTACCATAAGAACACCATTCTAAAACTTAATTACATAATAACTTAGTCCTTGTCCACATAAAAGTAGATTAACTTGTACAAGGCCAAAGACAAGACTCATGCTTAATATAATTTAATATTATTCTCCTCTTACTCCCCAGTTCCGGTTACCCCGTTGGCATACCTGGGAACTTGCCAGATTTGACCCGGAGTCTCTGGGTTTAGAAATAACTCTCAGGAGATCCGGGTCAGTCACTGAATTCTCTGGGTTCCATTAGGCAACCAATCTCCATTCAATCCAACCACTCACACTTGCCACACAGCTTTTTTTCCCTCTCCTTGTCCTGACCCGGTACAACCCCCAGACTCCAGAGAGGAAATGTGCCCAGATCATTCCCACTCAAATGAATAACTAAAACTACTGGCCCTCTACCATTAACCTAAATAAAGTTAGTAATATCCTTAGCCAATTGACCCCACTTCACACCCTGCCAACCTAGCCAAGAGTTCTGTGCCTGAGAACTGTCAGAACACAGCTGCAGTCCATTCCTACAAAGGCCTTCTTGATTCCTGGCCAGTAAATATATGAATGGCCTAGGATCCCCACCTGAATGTGCTGGGAACCTAAAAGAGAAGAGACCATGTAGGAAGGGAGAACATATTTTATTCACCCCTTAATAAAGGACTTAATAAAATAAAATAATTCATGTGAATTAAAGAGAGGAGTGATAGAAGTGATGGTACAATATGTATTGTGTCTTGTTGAATGATGAATGCAGAGCAAAGACAAAAATGTGATAATGAGGGAGGAGTTGAGACAGGAAGCAGCAGCTGGAATCCAAGTGCCGTTTGTTGTTGAGTCGTCAGCAGCCATGATGAGGTTGGCAGAATGTTAGGAGGTGTGTGATGATGTCCTCTTATGGTTCTCCATCGGTTCAATTTCTCTTTAACTCTGTCTCAGTATATTCAAGCACAAACTGAAAGTGCAGGAGAAGCAGTGGAAGGGAAACAACGGAATAATGGAGAAAATGCAGGGGTAACAATCGAGCAATGGAGAGCCAGACCTACTAGCAGGCGGCTGGTCGGGGATAATAGAAGTTAATGTTCCCACCAGTTGAAGGTCCAACATTTGACTACCCCTGCTTTAACGCTTTCAGTGCCAGAGGGGGGGTCAGTGCATTGCTTCACAATGCGTTGGACACCTCTCTGGCACTCAGAGGGTTAAACCAATTACTTCATCAGATCATTAGTATACACTGGAAAGTTCTGACCTTATAAAAGAGGTAGAACCTTAAAGGGGATGTATCACGCCTATACAAGTTAGCCTGAATAGTTACATTTTATAGAGAATATGTGTAAAAGTATATTAATTTCTTTTTTAAACCTGTAGTTGGTAGAAATTGAAGTAATAAATTCTGCCCTGCACATACTTCCACATAGACTGCAGTTACCTGCTCTGTAAAGCAGTCCATCACTCTGCCTCTGCTTCCCTCCCTCTATCCAGCCTCCTCCAATGACAGAGGCTTTCTGCCTGTAAGCTGGAGCACTCTCATTAGCAAGATATCGATCTCTGGCCAATGAGAGCGCTCCAGCTTACAGACAGAAAGCCTCTGTCATTGAAGGATGCTGGATAGAGGGAGAAGAGCAGAGGAAGAGTGATGAACTGCGGTACAGCGCAGGTAACTGCAGTCTATGCGGAAGTATGTGCAGGGCAGCTTTTATGACTTCGATTTCTACCAACTAAAGCTTTAAAGGGGATCTCTCAAATATATACAAGTAATGCTCATTAGTTAGAGCATTTAGCTAAAAAGGTTAAAATGTTATTCATTAAAAAAAAACGTTATCTGCGTAAAAATTAATGTTTAAAAAGTGCCCAGCAGCCTACTTCCGGCTTGCCGCATTGTCTCTACTCCCGTCCCACTACCCAGCATCCTCCGATTATGGAGGCTTAGTTTCTGTAAGCTGGAGCGATCTCATTGGCATATCTAGCCAATGAGATTGCTGCAGCTTAGAGACAGACAGCCTCCTTCATTGAAGGATGCTGGATAGTGGAACTGGAGCAGAGACAATGCGGCAAACCGGAAGTAGGCTGCTCAGCACTTTTTAAAAATTAATTTTTACGCAGATAACATTTTTTTTTTTTTTAACTGAATAACATTTTAAAGTTTTTCGCTAAATGCTCTAACTAATGAGCATTACTTGTATATATCTGAGAGATCCCCTTTAAATCTGTAGTTGGTAGAAACTGAAGTAATAAATGCTGCCCTGCACATACTTCCGCATAGACTGTAATTACCTGCTCTGTAACGCAGTCCATCACTCTGCCTCTGCTTCCCTCCCTCTATCCAGCATCCTTCAATGACAGAGGCTTTCTGTCTGTAAGCTGGAGCACTCTCATTGGCCAGAGATCGATATCTAGCCAATGAGATCACTCTAGCTTACAGACAGAAAGCCTTTGTAATTGGAGGAGGCTGGATAGAAGGAGGAGAGCAGAGGCAGAGTGACAGACTGTGATTACAGAGCAGGCAACAGCAGTCTATGCAGAAGTAGGTGCAGGGCAGCATTTATTACTTCAATTTCTACCAAATACAACTTAAAAAAAATAAATACACTTTTATACACATTCGCTATATAATGTAACTATTCAGGCTAACTTAAAAATAAAATAAAAAAGTAATTACTTTGAACTCTGTATATTTTGTCTAAAATTAAGGCCTTAGCAAAAGAGGGGCATTTCTGTACCAACCATAAGCAATACATGGGAGAAATAAAAATTCAGCTCATGCTTATTGATTTCAGTGGGACTTTAACCCTTTGAGTGCCAAAGGAGTATGCAACACTTTGCTTTTGCAATGCATTGCATACCCCTCTGGCACCCAGAGGGTTAACCACTTGAATTCTAGAGAGGTTCCAAATGCATTCAAGGCTTTGAGTTCCAGAGGGGACCTTACTCATTGCTATACAATGCATTGAACACCCAATTGACACTAAAACAGTTAATTCCTTATGGACCAGTGGGGTGTGCTGTTTATGGTGAGCATTGCATTGGACATCCCACTGGCAATTAAAGAGCCAAAGTCCCACTGAAATCAGTGGAGAGCTTTACTTGTCCCCTAGGGTGCATTTATAGTCTCTCAGGACAAGGCCCAACATGTGCAGACATTTCCATAATACAACCAGTCAGGTGTATAGAAATTAATAATGTAAGTGAAGGTTAAATGATATGTGCCTCCTGCTTAAGAAAACATATTTTCTTAAATGAATTCAGACCTTAAAAATACGGTTATTTTTTCTCTCTGAATTCCTCCGGGTACAGTAAATACAGCTGGTCTCCTCCTCTTCCTGTCCATTTCTAACTCTCAACTTCCCAGTAACACTCAAAGACACACCCACTGAAGGGAATTAAAGGAGCAGCATGAACCAAGAGGGTTGGGAGAGATTTCTGCATCTGACATGACAAGAAGAGGCAACATTAAGTCTCCCTCATTGCAATTTCAATGCTCAGTTCACTTTTAGTTTCTTCCCTTAACAGGCTACTTATCTCGGTTTTGTATTCAGGCTCTTTCACATGGACAACAGAACTCACTGCGACAGTTCTTTCACTGTGTCCTTCCATTCTCCTTCTCATGTGTTCCACCACTGGTCTGGACTAAGGAGAAGAGTGTCTGATAATTGGCCCACACAATCGGTCAGCCCTTCATTGGAGATTGTGACGAGTCACCTTTATATCCAACAACACACGGGTAAAATGCTGCTGTGCAAACCTGTCTTTGTGCAGCTTTACTGTGTTCCCGAGGGAATACAGTAAATGTACAGTATGCTGAACCCGTGTGCATTCATGTGAGGTAATAGTCACCAGTGTGGACCTTTCACAGTGGGAGACATCACCAATACAGCATTCCCATGTGAAAGGGGTTTAAGGAGGCACTGTTTTTATAATGTGTAAAATGTAAATGTTTCAGCACTGAAAGGTGTAGTTACCAGGAATGCAGGGATGAGGCTTAGGTGAACTTTGGTAGTTATTTGAGGGGTCTGTCTATCTTACCTATTATTTGGCTGTCGCAAAGTGCCTCCTGGAATCTTGATTGTCCACACCCAGACTGGCTACGTCAAGACTGATTAGGGCCTACATTTGTAGGACAGTGGCTTCATTTTCTGCATAAGAATACCATGAAATATAGTTGGGGAGGATGTACAAATTGGCTGGTGTAACTAATTTTCTCAGTTGGGACTTTGCCTGTTTACTGAGGATTCTGCACTCCAGAGTAGGCACTATAGAATAGGATCACTTTATTTCTTGCAGAACACGCGCTCCATTGTTAAGACTTTAATGTTAGCAAACTTGAATGCCTCTCCCGCAGCATGTGCAGGAACATGGAGAAAAGTTCCACCAGTTTCCTCTGTGAGCTGTTAGTAATGGTGTAAAACAAGGTACGGAGAAGAGGAACACTTCTTAATGCCCATAGATTACCCTACTGCCCTCCACATGAAGCAAGCAGCAGAGGACAATTTTCAGTGTAATTAGCTTGGTAAATTGATTTTAGAAAGGAGTGACACTTAGAAGTCGGTCCTAGATCTTGTTCTTCTTGTATCAGTACATGACATTCCATCTAATTTTTGTAATTGTATCAGAGAGACAAGTACATTTTAATATGTTGAGGATAGGATATTACTAAAAGCAAGTGACGAGTGAAAGGCCACATTGCATTAATTTGTTGGCACCAAGTTTGGGCTACCGGCCCAGTAACTGACATACACAAAACTAGCAGAGATGTAACCCAATCCGATGGAATGTGGCATCATCGGTGCCCCAGGGTAATCCTGTGTATTCATGGAATTCTGATAGAAGCAACAAACACTCTTATGAATAAATGACTATGTTTATTTATATAGCGCCACTAGTGTATACAACATTTTACATTACAGGGTTACACAAGTGCTTTACATAGTGAAACAATGACAGTGGGGTCCCTGCTCTAGAGCTTGTGGCCTAACGTGAACAAGGGGGATATACTGAGTGCATAAGGGTTAAGTGTGGAATACATTGTTGAAGTTCTGATCAGGTTAGGGTTAAGCACACATTATAAGTGCCTTAGATGTATGATAGCGTCAGTGACATCTAGTTTGTTGACACTTCATGAGGAGATGGGATTTTATGAGAGACTTAAATACAATAAGAGGAGTGCAATGGCTCAGGCTGAAATGGTTAAGAATCCGCTGATAAGGAGAAATAAGGGATAAGAGTATGATACAAGAAAGCAGTAGACATAAACAGAAATGTGTCCTTGGCTGATCTATGTGCAAGATTGGGTGTAGTGGGAGAACAAGATGGAGACAGAGGAGACACAAGAGTGGAGGGCTATTAATGAGAAAAGTAGGATTTTGTATTATATAGAGAGTTTTATGGGCAACCATTGGGGAGATTAGAGGAGGGGGAAAGACTAACTTAGATATTGAGTTGGGAAACAAGAAGACCATAGAAGAAAAGCTTACAGTAGTACATGTGGGATAGAATGAGTGCTTGCATAAGAGATTTAGTTGTGAAGGAATAGGGGAACAGTTGGATTTTTGCTGTTCTATGTAAGAAAAAGTCACAGGATTTGACAGTAGCATAAATATAAGGACAGACTGAGCAAACAGAGTCAATTATAACACCTAGGCAATGTGTTTCAGTAACTAGATTTATGGTGTTACAATTTAGTATAACCTGAAAGGTCATTACTGGGCCTGGTCTAAGTGGAACGAGAATAAGCTCAGTTTTAGATATGGTGAGTTTGAGGTGCCTATGAGCCATCCAGTCTGAAATAGCAGGGAAGCAATCTTTGACTCTGTATTTAATATTGGGAGTCACTTGAGGTGTGAATAAATAAAGATGGCTGTTGTCTGCACAGAGATTATACTTGTGTCCAAATTAATTAGTAAGTTCACCAAATATTAATATGGAAAGATACAACAGAAGTGGTTCTAGAACAAAGCCTTGGAGCACAGGAACAGAGAAGTGGACAGGAGGAGATGAGGATGAAGCAATGAGACACAGAAGGATCGATTAGACACATAAGAGGATAACCAGTTCAGAGCTCAGTTATAAATACCTAGGGAATGAAGAATTAGGTGAAGGAGAACGTGATCCAGAGTGTCAAAAGCAGCTGGGAAATCAAACAGGATAAGTGGTGAGTAGTGACCTTGAAGCTGAGCGAACAGCAGATTCTTGTGAGTGCACTTCCTGTGAAGCGGACAGTGTGAAAGATACATTTTAATAAGTCTTTCCCATTAACTGACAACTCCTTCAACTCCAGGACTAAGCAGTGTCACTGAGTGGGTGCAATAATGTAGGGTTAAGAACGAAAGTGTCCGCACTGCATTGCCTTAACCCTTTGATGTCACAGACATATCCAATACCTCTCTGGGGCACAAATATTTAATTAACATAATCTATACATCTAAACAACTCAAAAGTAGTTTCATATATATAAAATGGCTAATACAACATATAGGTGATTTTGAAAACTGTTTCGAAATCACCAATGTTATTTTTAAGTGATGGGATGCCTTTAAATAACAGATAAGTGGCTTGGTTTCTTTGGACACTTGATCCTACGAAAATATTTTATTCAAGTTAATCCATGCTCTTGGCATGACCTGTGGGCACAGTCCGCAGAGCACTGGCAAGCTGATACATGTTTAGGTTGGCATGGGATGAGTCAAGCTTATTCATGCGTTGGATGGAGGGACCTTTTATAAGCTGAACACATATCCTGAGAAGATGACAGAGAGAACATTAGAGAGGCTATAGTTAAAGTGGATGTGTCACCTGTTTATAACATAGCCTAAATAGTTAGGTTTTATTTGTTGTAAATTTAACTTAGAAAGTCTGTCCCCCAGCTACTTCCGCATAGACTGTGGTTACCTGCTCTGTAACCGCAGTCGTGGCTCTGCCTCTGCTTTCCTCCCTCCTCCGATGACGGAGGCTTTTGTCTGTAAGCTGGAGCACTCTCATTGGCAGAGATTGATATCTAGCCAATGAAATCACTCCAGCTTACAGACAGAAGCCTCCGTCATTGGAGGAGGGAGGAGAGCAGAGGCAGAGTAGTCTATGAGGAAGTAGCTGGGGGACAGACTTTCTAAGTTAAATTTACAACAAATAAAACCTAACTATTTAGGCTATGTTATAAATAGGTGACACATCCACTATAAGCTTTAGGCAACATTTGGCACTCCAGTGGCTGAAGACTACAATCCTCATCATCCTCAACCAATACACAGCTGGTGGGGATGATGGGATTTGTAGTCTCCAACAGCCATATCATACCTAGCCATGAAATAGTTCATGGCCAGGACTGAAAATGTCAATTAGTCTGTGACTAGTAAAAAAAATCCTGTTCATTATATTTAATGCTGGCTGGACTCGTAACTTTTCACCTCCTGACAAGTAGTAACTTATTTTCTCCTGGATATGTTCAGATTGGTGAATTAGTATTAATTCTGCACCAAACAGGAGCCATTTGGAACAGCTTGCACTGAATGGTGCTGTTCAAACAGGTGATTTCTGCCTTTCAGTGAACACTGCATGCTACAAATTGGAAGCACTCTGCACTGGACACATCCAGGTTCCAGCATGCCGATCTGCAGGGTGGGGATTGGGCACTGACCAATAATTCGTAGCTGACACCCACATGGGCCAACCTTGTGGGACACCTTCTCCACACTCCTATGTGAGAGAATTGCAGGGAGGAATGCGGTGCAACAGAGAGAGCCATGTCAACCACAAGAACTAAGCCTAATTGGTGATCTTCAGAAAACTGGTTGGATCACAATAGAGAAGTCTGTGTTTCATAGCTAAAAATTTTGCAGGTTGTGCGCACAGCCCCAGTAGACTGGTAGTATCTGGCTTGAAATACCATCACTAGTGTGTATAAGACTGAACAGTGAGACTCCAAAGACTCACAATTCAATGGAACTGACAAGGTAACATCTGGATCTCTTATCAGGTGCCACCAGTTCAGCTCCCTCTGAATCCCCAAGGCTCACAATCACAATGCAGTCTTACAGGGGTATAACTCAAATTTATCTTTCCTCCCCAGACTTCCCCCCTTCCCTCCTGTCCCATATATCTAATTGTGTCTCTGCTGTATCTTCCTGGATGCCCTACTGTCATATAAAACTGAACCTAAGCATAACGAACTTATAATTTTCCCTCCCTCTCCAACCAGCTTTACCCTGGATATTGCCCTCACTATTAACAGCACCACCATCACACCAGCCTCAATGTCACACTGCCTGGGGGTCACCTTTGACCCTGCCATATCCTTCATTCCCCATATTCAATCAATCTCAAACTCATGCCGTCTCCATCTACATAACATCTCTAGAATTCGACCTTTCCCATACCTCCCAACATTTCAAATTGCCAAAGAGGGACACTTGTGTTTTAGGGGGAGTGTCTGGAGGTGTTGCCGGTGGGCAGGGCATTAGCGGGAATTTTTAGGCTATTTCATGACCTATTGACAGCTCCTTGTGTAACCTAATAAATTACTTCTAACAAGACCAAAGTATTTTATTTACACAGACTAATTTATAAATACATATACTGATGTTTAAAAAAACAATAATGTGAGTTGTATTGCTGTGGAGCAATGTGATGCCCTTATATACACACCACACACAATCTGGTTTCCTAAACGAGGGACATCAGAGTGGGAAAGAGGGACAGAGGGATTTGGGTCAAAAAGAGGAACTGTCCCTCCTAAAGAGGGACACTTGGGAGGTATGCTTTCCTCACCCAAGAGACTACCAACATTCTAATCCAAACACTCATGTTCCATCTTAACTGCTGTAACTCACTCCTAATTGGCCTTCCTCTGACCTGACTAACCCCACTACAGTCCATAATGAACTCAGCCTCCAGACTAATCTACCTCACTCATTAAACCTCTAATGCCACTCCTCTTTGTCAGTCTCTACACTGGTCCCGTTAGCATTTAAATTAAATGCAAAATTCTAGTGCTAGCTTGCAGAGAATTTACTAACACTGCACCCCCCCCTATATGTCAGCTCTCATTTCCAAATACGCTCCGACTCGCCATCTTCGCTCTGCACATAACCTTTTCCTCTCTGTATCTCTTATTACATCCTCCCACTCCCGCCTACAAGACTTTTCCGGCGCTGCACCTGAGCTCTGGAATCTCAAACCGACCCACCCCTTGCCGTAGACCATAAATCTCCATAGGATGGTGTAGCAACAGTGCCACTGTAAATTTTCAGGCCACTGTGATATTGCACCTAAAAAATACAAGTTCGAGCTGTTATAATTTTTTAATAAAATATCTCTCAGCAATGGGAGTACTCTTGTTTTATTCGGGGACATAAACCCTACAACATATATTTTTTTAACATCTTAAGTATTACTATACCTTTAACCCAGAGTTCGTCAAATGTTAGTCCTCCAGAGTACACTAGCAGGTCAGGATATCAGAATAAAAAAAAAAAAAAAAAAAAAAATATATATATATATATATATATATATATATATATATATATATATATTTTTTTTTTTTTTTTTTTTTTGTAGTGTTTCTCCCCCTGAGTTAAACAAGGGTACTCTCACTGTTGAAAGGTGTTTTTTTTTTTCTTCAAAACTTATTACAGCTCAAGCCTGAATTTTTAGGTTCAGTATATCAGTGGCCTGAAATTGTACAGTGGCGCTGTTGCTAAACCATAGAGATTTATGGTCAACTGAGCAGAGCTGTCCATAGGATAATGTAGCAACAGCGCCACTCTACAATTTCAGGCAGGTTTGAGCTGTAATAACTTTTGAATAAAACACCTTTCACCAGTGGGAGTACCCTGGTTTTACTCAGTGGGATGAGTATTACTGTCCCTTTAAGCATGGGTGGATTAATCAGAATGACTGAATCATTGATAACCTTCGTGTCATCCATGCCTGACCTGTGCCTTGTGGACTCTTGCTGAAAGTCCCTGATTAACCCTTTGAGTGCCACAGGGGAACGCAACGCATTGCAAAGCAATGCGTTGCGTACCCCTCTGGCACTCAAAGGGTTAACCCTTTGAGTTCCAGAGGGATACACAGCGCATTGCTTTGCAAAGCAATGCGTTCCGTACCACTCTGGCACTCAAAGGGTTAAATCAGTGGGAATTTGAATTTGTCCTCTGTGGTGTAGCTGTGTAACACCATAGTTGAGCCTCTTTTCTTTTGGACCTATTACATATTGTAGACCTTCCGGCATAGACGGGGTTAATAACAGGAAATATCCCTTTTTATTTGTAACTTTGGATTGAAGATGTTGACTTCTGCAGTTGCTGACACGCTCCCTTTTACTGGGTCAGCAGTTCTGTCCATTATACAGTTGCTACTGATAGCTATAACCTAATGCCTTCTGAATGGGATGGAGGGGGACTGTCCAGCTAGCAAATTCCTCTCCCGCCTGCTTATGCCATTGGAATCAAGGGAGATGTTCTAGAGTGCAGCATGGTAAACCTTTCCGACCAATCACAGACAAGTCATGAGAATGAATTTATTTGATCAGGAATGGGCAAACTGTAGCCCTCCAGCTGTTGTGTACTACAATTCCCATCATCCCCAGCCCCCAGCATTTCAAATAGCCAAACAGGGACACTTATGATTTATGTGGTGTTGCTGTAAGTGTTGCTTGTGGGCACTAGAGACAGAACTGAGCCTTGTGAGCCGGAGAATCTGTGTCCGTCCCCAAAGACCCGGTAATCAGCTACCAACAATTTTTAGGCTACTTCATGACCTATTGACACCTCTTTGTGTAACTGAGAAGATGATTTAGTACAGGACCAAAGTATTTTATTTACACACACTAATTTATTAACACGTATACTGCAGTTTAAACAAACACTGTAAATGTTATTGCTGTGAAGCAATGTGATTATACACAGTACTCATTTTGATCTTCTAAGAAGAGGGACACCATAGGAGGGAAAGAGGGACAGAAGGATTTGCGGCTCAAAGAAGTACTGTCCCTCCTAAAAAGGGACACCTAGACGGTGTGCCAGCTGGAGGGACACAAGCTGCCGACCTCTGATTTAGATTGTTGTATCAAAAGAGGAAGTGTAAGCACAGTGCCAACAAATAGGATTAGCTATAAAGAGCACGACCGTAGCCTTGGCATTACTGTGCAGTAATTCCTGTTTACTTCGGTAGGAGTTTTTATGCCATAGTGGCAAAGGGCACTGTCACAATAGGTTGGTAACGTCCCTTAAGGAACTCTCTGCTTCCCTAAAGTTACTCATTAACCCTCCGAGTGCCAGAGGGGTGTGCAACACACAAAGGGTTAACTGTGTGGCTTCCAGAGATATTTTCAGTACATTGCAGATGCATCAGTTATGATGACAATGATGCTTATTATCTGTGATCTATATTATATAAAATCCACTGTACATTTACAGGATAAAATACATACAAGTGTGTTAAGCGGGGATGGACAATCTGGGGAACGTCCACACACCTCCCAAGTGTCCCTCTTTTAGACTTAAATCCCTCTTTCCCACCCTGATGTCCCTCTTTTTAAGAGAGCAGACTTTGTTATGCATATATAAGTATATAATGTTGCTTTACAGCAATAAAACTCACATTAATATTTGTTTAAACTTCAGTATGTGTGTTTATAAATTAGCCTGTGTAAATAAAATACTTTGGTCTTGTTATAAATCATTTATTAGGTTACACAAGGAGGTGTCAATAGGTCATTAAACAGCCTAAAACCTCTCGGTAATGCCCCACCCACCAGCCACACCCCTATGTAAACTAGGTAAAATAAAAGTGTCCCTCTTTGCCATTTGAAATGTTGGGAGGTATGCGTCCAGCTGTTCAGGCCTACAGTTCTCAGCAACTAGAGAGTCTCATGTTGGCCACCCCGGTGTTAACCATCATAATTAATACACATTTCTGGCAATTGCCAGACAATTCCTCTCTGAACGAGGGAAACAGCTAACCCAAGAAGTACTTTTTGGGCCTTGTTGGTACGGTGCAGTTGATCCCTCTAGGCACTGTGATCACGTCTCATTAGAGATTATATACAGCCTTAATAAGGTATAAGTCACAGCAGGGTGGCAACATCTTTGGAAATAAATTTGGTTTGTTCATTTTAAGCCTTTTCTTTCTCTAATCAGATTCAGCTTAATTTATTCAAGATTTAGGGCCATTTACGGATTTATAATATTTATAATTAAATAATGTAGTTAGCAACAATCTTCCAGATTAGATACTGGATTTTTAACTCTTCAAAGAGGCAGATGGGTGTTCAGTGGGTTGAAAATGTTCAAAGGAACAGCTTTGCAAAAATGCATGTTGTAATTACAGGTCAACGTTTCGATCCCTGCTGGGATCTTTCTCAGGGTGAGTGAGATTTTTTTCGATAGTTGATTGAACACTTATTGCGCACCCAGGCATTTGCATATCCTATATAATAATTTGCTAAAACTTGTGTAACGCCGCAACATGCGCAGTAGACACTGCTGCGTGTGCTGCAGTCATGCTCAGTAGTGACTGCCTGCGCTGAGGCTGATACAGAGCTGGATGCTCCGAAGGAGCGTCCAGCTCTGTATCAGCAGTGGTGCGGGCAGTCTCTACTGCGCGTAACTGCCCCGCGACCGGGTGGCAGTGGCACTGTGGCCCGTATAACGGGCTGTTCAACTAGTATATATATATATATATATATATATATATATATATATATATATGTATAGTGAAAATCACGTATCCTTCCTCATGACAGTACATCAATGGAAGTGACCCACAGAAATACCCAACCGCATGTGCGACGCAGAATCGGCAATAAGGTTGACATGACGTCATGCATCCCTGTATACCGTTCAGACGACATGTGTGACAAGTGTAGTTCAAAAACAAGTGCATAGCTGAATAACGAAATGATACATGAACTGCTGATGTGAAACTAGCACTAATAAACATAAATAACACAATTGTGTAGTTATTGCAATAGAATGGTGAAAGTGGGAGACGCTTGTTACCTTGGGAGCTCAGTGCAGCCGCCGCGGCTACTCAGCAAGACTCGCATACAGCATTGCCAAAAGGACGCCAGCGCATTGCAACGTGTGTTTATGCAATGTATGCTCTACGCATGCCATGTCTGCATGTGTTTATGCAATGTATGCTCTACGCATGCCATGTCTGCATGTGTTCATGCAATGTATGCTGTATGCAGGTAAGTTGATTTTTTATTTTAAAAGAGTGACGAAGTAAAGAAGATGACATTAGTCAGTACCCATGCTTCTTAGATGAGTCTCAAAATAAAGAAGCCCTATGGCAGTATTACCTACAGAGTATGGACACAGTCTAGAGTCAAGCCATAAGATGCTTCCCCCATATTGGGATTATCTGCCTAATGTCTTCCATAACTTCAGTCCTCCAGATATATGAAGGCTTTCTAATCTCCAGATTTGGTCAGTGGTTGAGAGATACATTCCTACAGTGACTAACTTTCCAAGCCAGAAGAATACTATTTTTACTGGATAGGTGTGATGAGATCTGATCATAGTTCCTCCTTCTGCCTGCAAATTATGCCATATTTTGTTCAGTCTTTTATCTGGTGCAACCAGGCTGATAGCCATACTGTACATCTACAGAGGACTAAAGGTGGGGAAGCTCTTCTTATGACCAGAATAAAATCCACTCTTCTAGGAGTAATTGCTTTTCTCAGTTCTAGGCTAAGCCTTCTTGGGTTGGTTGGGTCCTCTGTTCCTATCCTTTGGGAATAATTTTGTTTATATATGTTTTGGACCCTCCCTTTCTCACTGCTTGGGTACTCACCCATCTAATGAATGCTGCCATGGATGTCCAAGAAAATGGAGAATTATATCATACTTACCGAAAGTCTCCTTTCCTGTACATAAACATGGCCGCATTCACTAAGTTCCCAGGTCCCTTGTTTGGTTTTTACCTTGAGACTAAGACATCTGTCATGAGTAAGCACAGTTGTGTGTGTGCAATGTGTAAGACGTAGTGCTCTGTGTATTTACGTGACTCTATTCTCAATAAAGAAGTGATCTTATACATCATTCATTCCAAATTTCAAGTGTGCGACCTGTCTTTTCTTGTTAACACACACCAACACCATGCGTGGGCACTCTCCGGATCTGCCCCAGAGACTACGTTTTTTGTAAATAAATTACTGGGTCTCTGGGGACAGAGGGTGACTCTCCCGTGGTGTGAGATTCTTATGAAACTCTGCTCACTTCACCTCGTTCCCAACCTGTTCCTCCCTCATTCTGCCCACTTCTCCTCCTTCCCACCCTTTCCTGCCCATTTCCCCTCACTTCCCACCCATTTTATTTCAAGATCGTTAAGCCCGCCTCATCCATTATTAAGCCCCACCCCTTTGTGAAACAAATCCCATCATTTATATCCCCCAGTCGATCCTCATGAGCCCTCTCTGGGGTCTCAAGAAGAAAAAGTTTGCAGGTATGACCAATGCAGACCTTTATGATACACTGCATTGTGCTCCGTACTCCTCTGTTACTCAAAGGGTGAAAGAAGAAAAGGCAAAGGTCCCACGTATACTATTCATATCCTACTGGCTGGCAGTGGCCATTTGTGATGATGCCAGTGGCCACCTGTCATGGTTGGAAACTTGTCTAATATTAAGGGGTCAAGATAATGCAGAGCTGATTGCCCCCTTGGTTTCTGGGTTCCATTACCACGGCATTCTCTGTAATTACTCCCCTGGCAGATGCAACTCATAAGATTATCTAACACAAGGTCTCAATTAATTCTTACGGACCAGAGGGGTGCACAAAGCGAACATATATCTGTTAACACTACAAAATGCTCTTTCATGTCATAATAACTGAAGTATCATTGCCGTTTAAAGGGATAGTAATTCCTTCAAACAATCCAGCTCCTATAAAGAGGATCATGTAACACTTTATTTCAATAAGCTCCTTGTTGGAGTTCAAAAGGAATTCACTGCTAAAGGTTCTCCCCTCCCTCCACTTTTACTCACGTCATGCTGCCTCTTTCAGCCGGCCGGATGGAGCGCAGTGAGGGGCAATCTTCACTGAGAATAAGGAAAATCCTGCCCTACTTCGTCCGGGGCGCAGGGTTTTCCTTATACTCTGTGAATGAAGATTGTCCCTCGCTGTGCACTGTCCAGTCCCACGACCGGATTCTATATCTAAGGGAAGGTGGCTTGCAGGCTGTAAAAGGGGCGGGAGGGGGATCCTTTAGCAGTTAATTTCTTTTGAACTACAACATGGAGCATCCTATATAATAATTCGTTAAGTTGTGTGTAACGGCCGACATGCGCAGTAGACACTGCTGCGAGTGCGGCACTCATGCGCAGTACAAACTGCCCGCGCCGCGGCTGATACAGAGCTGGGCGCTCCGAAGGAGCGTCCTTCTCTGTATCAGCAGTGGCGCGGGCAGTCTCTACTGCGCATGACTGCCCAACGACCGGCTGCCAGAGGCTCTGTGGCCCGTGTAACGGGCTGTTCAACTAGTATTGTAATAAAGCGTTACATAATCCTCTTTATAGGTGAATCAACTGGAGCTGCATTTGTTTCAAGGTATTCCTATCCCTTTAACCCTTTATTTAACCAGAGGGGTCTGGTCCTTTATGAGTAAACCATATTGTCTGCTAGAGAAGTATTGTGTTGCATACATCTCCAGCGTCCAAGGGGTTAATCTCTAGATAGAAGTTGAATTTTTACCTACAAGGAAACATCTCTTTATGTGTCAAGGATTCAGAGAAATGTCTGCGCTGAATCATAAGTTAGAGACGTTTCATTTGATTCCCCTCAGGCTGTTATGAATCATGAAATGATAATACCAGTGGAGAACAAGATGTAATGTGGGCCTTGTTTTACTGCAGGTGCCTATAACCAGGCACAGTTAATACTTTTAGGTGTATTTTTTTCCCAAGATCTTGCAGTTCTCAATCTGATCTCGTGTCCATTTCTATCATCTGCAAGACGAACGGCTAGGTTTGCCAGTAATACACAAATATTGATCCTTTGAGTGCCAGAGGTGTGTCCAGTCCATTGTTTAGCAATATGCTAAAAAAGGTTAAATAGGTTAATAGTAACTTATTATCAGGAAACGAGTGTTTAACCCTTTGAGTGCCTGAGGATTGTCAGTGAAGTGTTTTGCTGGGTACTCAAAAGATTAACCCCTTAAGGACCAGCGGTCCCGTGGTGTGTGGTCCTTTAAGGACCAGATAGGAAAGTTTGACGTGCCGTCCCACGTGACCAATGACGTGTGCCGGCACGCTGAATGGGGGACTGAAAGAGATTGCTTCGGTCTTGGAGTGATCAGCTTCAATCCCCGGTATTACTCACCTCGCTCCTGCAGGAGAGCAGTGAGAAAAAGTACGTAACGTACCAGGACCGTCACTGGTCCTTAAGTGCTGGACCAACGTGACTGTCCTGCCACTTCAATGGTCCTTAAGGGGTTAAAGGGGAACTCTCACCTTATTTAAAAGTGACTTCCTATGACAGCTCAATGTTGATGAAGCTGTAATACGTTGTTTTTTTTTTTTTTTCCCAATTTAATTTAGTAATTGTAGAGATATTACCTGTTAAAGTCTGGATTGTGACGTCAGTTTCTTTCAGGCTATGGGTACAGCTCCGGCCTGCAGCCTGTCAATCTTGCTCAGTTCCTCTCCCCACGTAGAGCCTTCGCTCCTCCTCCGATGATAGAGGATTCCTGCATATTACCTGGCGTACTGTGTAGCAAAAGAGCGTCCAGGTCATTGTTCATGCACAGACGGAGCTGTTCATCCACTCCATCCTTCATTACGGTTTGAGAGATATCCACTTTCAAAGTTCACTCTTTTTGCCTTTCCCCTGACTTCAGCATTCTAGCTGAGAGCCGTGGAATCCTCTCAGTGAGCAAGTGGCGGCTCTGCAGGAGACATTTTAGTGAAGGATTTCTGTTTCTATAACAAGATCTCAGCACTGCTGCATAGCCGCCGCCGGTCCTGGGACCAGATTCCCCTTCTTTCAGCTAGAACGCTGACGTCAGGGGAAAGACGAAAAGAGGGAACTTTGAAAGCGGATATCTCTCAAACCATAAAGGTTTGAGAGATGCCGCTGGTATCATTGAATTCAGAATTTTAAGGGCTACAACATGGGGGATAGTAATAATGAAGTAGTACTATCCCTTTAACTGTAACATATCTTCTGTAAAAGTGTTTAATCCTTTGAGTGTCAGAGTGCTTAACAGTGCATGTCCTAAAGTTTAGTATGCCACGGAGAGGCTCATTTACCATGAAGAATTGGAACACTCCAACTGCATCATAGGAGACAAATAAAAATGCACTGCAAGAGAGCAGGCTTTTATACCTTTAATAAAGGAGAACTTTCACCCTAATTAAACTTCCCATGTATAGAATCCTCAGTGTGCCATAACGCCGTGTTTTGTTTTTTCCAAACCATACACTATAGAAAGAAATCATTATTTGCACCATTACCTACTCTCTCTCAAAAAAAAATCCAGCCCACGAAGGTATAGCTAGCGCTCTAATAGAGAGGAAACAAAAAGAGGCAGTATTTTCAAAGCCCGTTAACACGGACGTTGACAGCCATGTCTGCAACATGGCCAAGCTCTCTCTACAACGCTCGATGGAAAAAGAGGTATGAATACTACACTGGCCATGATTATTAAATCATTAAACTGTGTTTGCCTAAAGGGTTTGGTGCAAGACATTGATTGGGCAGAAAAAGTGTGTATGTGACAGTATCGCTTTAAAGAGGTCTCGAACTCATTGAGAAGCAATGTGTTGGAGACCTCTGTAACACTGAAGGTGTTAAAATACTTTTTAGATGATTGGAAACATTTTAATTTTCCCCATGGTGCATTTGATTTGCTCCAGAATTACTCAATTTCATCATCACACTTCAGCCACAGCGTGTGTCATCCATAGTATCATGTGGACTAAGGATGAGATCTTCAGAAAGTTGTTGTAACTGAAATTGTCTGTAATCAGTGTTTCAGTTCTTATGGCTCTGATTAAAATGGAGTGGAGAAAACTAAAAGGTACAGACAGTGTATGTGGGGACCTGAACGATCAGTGCAATGAGGATGAGGTGCAGACAATGTATGTGGGGACTTTGACTATCAGTGCAATGAGGATGAGGTGCAGACAATGTATGTGGGGACTGTGACTATCAGTGCAGTGAGGATGAGGTGCAGACAATGTATGTGGGGACTGTGACTATCAGTGCAGTGAGGATGAGCGGCAGACAATGTGTGTGGTGACTGTGACTATCAGTGCAGTGAGGATGAGGGGCAGACAATGTGTGTGGGGACTGTGACTATCAGTGCAGTGAGGATGAGGTGCAGACAATGTATGTGGGGACTGTGACTATCAGTGCAGTGAGGATGAGGGGCAGGCAATGTGTGTGGGGACTGTGACTATCAGTGCAGTGAGGACGAGGGGCAGACAATGTGTGTGGGGACTGTGACTATCAGTGCAGTGAGGACGAGGGGCAGACAATGTGTGTGGGGACTGTGACTATCAGTGCAGTGAGGATGAGGGGCAGACAATGTGTGTGGAGCCTGTGACTATCAGTGCAGTGAGGACGAGGGGCAGACAATGTGTGTGGGGACTGTGACTATCAGTGCAGTGAGGATGAGGGGCAGACAATGTGTGTGGAGCCTGTGACTATCAGTTCAATGAGGATGAGGGGCAGGCAATGTGTGTGTGGGAACTGTGAAGCGTGACTGAGGGACAGATAATGTATGGAAGCACTGTGACTACCTATGGAACCAGGTTGGGGTTCAGATAATGTCTGTGGGGGTCTGTGATTATCAGTGCAATGAGGATGAGAGGCACACAATGTATGTGGGGACTGTGACTATTAATGCAATGTGGATGAGGGGCAGACAATGTGTGTGGGGACTGTGAAGCCTGACTGAGGGACAGACAATGCATGGAAGGACTGTGACTACCTATGGAACCAGGTTGGGGTTCAGATTATGTATGTGGGGGTCTGTGACTATCAGTGGAACCAAGCTCAGGGTCAGACAATGTGTGTGGGGACTGTGACTATCAGTACAATGAGAATGAGGGGTAGACAATGTGTGTGGGGACTGTGAAACCTGACTGAGGGACAGACAATGTATTTAAGGATTGTGACTACCTGTGGAACCAGGTTGGGGTTCAGGGGTCTGTGACTACCAGTGGAACCAAACTCAGGGTCAGACAACGTATGTGTGGATCTGTGCTGGCCAGTGGAATAAAGATGGGGGTAAGACAATGTATATGGGGATTTGTGACTACCAGTGAAACCAGGCTGGGGGATTAGACAGTGTGGAGATCTGAGACAACCAGTGGTACCAGGCTAGGGAGGTCAAGCACTGTATTTGTGGCTCTGAGACTACCAGTGGTACCAGGCTGAGGAGGTGAGACACTGAATGTGGGGATCTGAGACTACCAGTGGAATAAGGCTGGTGGTGGGAGGGTCAGACTTTATATGTATAGATATGGGATTATCAGGGCACAGTGAAACAAGCCTAAGATGTCAGGCAGTGTGTGTTTGACCCGTAGCTACCAGGGGTCAATGGAACAAGGCTGGGGTGCTGAACAGTGTGTGAGGTGGCTGGGGTGGAAAAGTGGGTGAGATGCATGGGGTGTGGAGTGCTCTGACTTTATGTTTGGTCTGGCCCCCAAGATTTCTGATGGTACCCATACTGGAAGAGCTCTGACAGCCAGGAGTATGATGGAACAGGCCCTGAATATAGAACTACTAGTTTTAGAGCCCATGTACACGGGCCAACACTGGTGGCGCTGCAGTAATGCTCAGTACTGATTGCCCGCGCAGAGGCTGATACGGAGCGGGGCGCCTCGAATTCTGACCTGTAGTCCTCTCTGCGCACCTTCCTGGGACCAAGCGGTTTCAAGAAGGGGTGCAGAGAGGACTCCGGTCTAAATTCAGAGCGCCCTGCTCCATATCAGCAGCAGAGAGAGCAATCTGTACTGCGCATAACTGCAGCGCGCGCAGCCGTCTCTACTGTGCATGACTGCTTCTGACAAACATCCTTAGCGAATTATAATATAGGATGGTATATTTCATAGCTGAGTGTACACTCTGTTGGTTTTTTCATTGGATTGCAAGCTCTGAGGTTTAGTTTCAATGTCCACTGCAAGCTCATTATTCCAATCTGTACCTTTACTGTAAACTCTGAGGGTCAATTGTGTTATGGATTGCAGACTCTGAGGTCCAGTTCTCCTGCTGACTGGAAATTTTGTGCTTCACTCTGACTTATATGGATGAACTGCACAATAAATTGCAAGCTGTAAGGATTAGTTTATCTGTTGATTGCAAGCTCAATGGTACAGTCTTTATCTTTAATGTAAACTCAGTGGGCCTGTTGTTCTATAGCTAATAGGCTCAGAGGGTTAATTTCCCCAACTGATTGCAAGCTCTGTGTTTCAGTCTGTATTGTACATTCTGAGGCACTAAGATAAAGTGGCACAATTTTGGGGAAAACCACCTTCCCTGTAGTGAACAAAGAAAAATCCAAGTTGATTTAAAGGGATGGTAATACGTAAATTGTAAAAAAAAATGTTGTAGGGTGTATCCCCCCGAGTAAAACAAGGGTACTCCCACTGCCGAAAGGTGTTTTATTCAAACGTTATTACAGCTCAAACATTAATTTTTTAGGCGCAATATCACAGTGGCCTGAAACTGTACAGTGGCACTGCTACACCATCCTATGGAGATTTATGGTCAACTGACCAGAGCAGTCCACAGGATGGTGTAGCAACAGCGCCACTGTACAATTTCAGGCCACTGTGATATTGCGCCTAAAAAATTAAAGTTTGAGCTGTAATAACGTTTGAATAAAACACCTTTCCGTAGTGGGAGTACCCCTGTTTTACTCAGGGGGATACACCCTACAACATATTTTATATTTTTACATTTTAAGTATTACTATCCCTGTGTTAGGCCAGTAGACAGCACTATAATTCTTTTTAAAGGAATAGTAATGTTTCACAAAAACAGCAGCTCCTTTTAATCTTCATTTGATCCATGGAGAGTGCTATTTCAATACTGTCAGAGTTCAGGGGAGGGCTGGCCTGGGGGGCAGGGGGGCAATTGCCCCCTGGGCCGGTCTTATGTCTGGGCTGGTGGGCCACTCCCGCTTGTTGCTGCAAATACTAGTGATACCATAGAGCTTACAGATGAAATGGAGCTACAATCCAAGTAGAACTACACTAGTAGAATAACCTATTTCTCTTGTAAGCTCTATGGTATCACTAGTGTAGATTTACTTAAATTGTAAGCTCTGTAGTTGCACCAGTGTAACCCCACTTCAGTTGTAAGCTTCGTCGTATTGCTTGCCTTACTTCACAACACTAACCCTTTGAGTTGCATACCCCTCTGGCACTCAAAGGGTTAATGGCAATTTTAAAATTAACAAAAGGGGTTGGGCTGGGACAGTGGGCTGGAACGAGAGTAAAATCGGGCGACTTGATTGTAGTTGCCCTCCAGGCCACAAGTTGCCATTCCTCCCCTGTCAGAGTTGTAGTTCAAGAGTAATTGAATGATAAAGTTTCCCCTCCTGCCATTTTTACGTAGTGTAAGCCACCTCCCCTCAGATGTGGAATCCAGTCCATAGACCAGACAGCTCACAGCAAGGGACAATCTTCTTACTGTGAGAACAATGAAAACCCTGCCCCCCTTGACACGTTTTTCAGGTTTTCCCTTATGCTAATTGAAGATTGTCCCTCTCTGCGATCCATCTGGACATCACCTTTCTGTTCTGAGGTGAGCAGTGTAACATCAGTAAAAGGGGCGGGAGGGGGATACTTTGTCATTGAATTACTCTGACAGTACTGAAATAACACTCTCCATGGCCCAAATACGATGAAGATTAATTGGAGCTATGTTATGAAACATTACTATCCCTTTAAATGATACGCCACAAACTGTCAGCAAAATCCCAGTAATGAAATTGCGAACATGCCATTGAAACCAGCTGGGGTCTACTTGTCCCAGATGATAAATCTGCAGGTTTATTAAAAATAATAATCCTGGAAAATTGGCAGCATGTAGGAAATGCACGCAAATAATCCGAGAGCACCTCTGAGCTCCTTATAGCATAAAAGTAATTGAGGATTATTCTAGCTTTGTGATCAAATAATCTGAATTTTATTAAAGACAGGAGGCGAGTATTTGCATAACATCCTTTACTGATCCTCACAGCAGCAGGAAGAAAACATAGTAAAAAAACTGAACAACCAATCACAAGTAACCATCATGGCTATATAAGTGCAGTCCTGTATTACAACTTCCTCTTCCTTGAAATAAACGAATGCAGGAACAGACAGAAACCGGAACCATAACGAGGCACGGAAACTTCAGAACAGCAACCAATGCAACATCAGCAGCAGCAGGACTGCAAATTGTCTCGTAGATCCAGATGGGACAGCAACGAAATCACGCTGGAAGAAAAGAGAGAGAGAAACCATAACAGGAACTGGAAGAGAAAAGAGTGCCACAGAACATAACATGAAAAATATAATAAGTAGCACCAAACATGACATGAAAATTATAAGAAGTAGCCCCAATACAATATATTAATAATATGCAAACATAATAAATATGCGAATCATAGACAAACAGATATAAGAGAAAAGAAATAGAAGTGACCCCGAAAGAAAAACAAGAAGGGTTGGGCAAACGGGCGGGAAAATACTCGCCTCCTGTCTTTAATAAAATTCAGATTATTTGATCACAAAGCTAGAATAATCCTCAATTTTATGGCAAGACAGGAGGCTCATATTTGCAGTTTTAACGCTGTGTCACCAGAGATTCAGCTGCAAGAGGCAGCGGATGACAATAAAAGTGGCGAAAAGTAGATTCCCGGGACCAATCAGCCGAACGCATGATGTCCTGAAGAGAGCCACCAGCGCGAAATGCCTGAGAAGCTGCGGCACCCCTAACAGAGTGAGCGCCGAAAGAAGAATCCACACCCGCTAAAGACAAAACCCAGCGGACCCACCGAGCAAGAGTGGGGGGGGAAACCGGGCGAAATGGAGAGGAGTAAGAAAGGAGCAACTGAGAGGAGGAGCGGTGAGAAGCGGTACGAGCAAGATAGGTGCGAAGGCAACGAACCACGCACAAAAGAGGTTCCGAAGGGAAAAAAGGGTAAGAAACCGAAGATGAAAAAGATTTAGTACGCCGAAGGATATGAAAAGAAACACCATCCGGGGAAAAAGAGAGAGAGTTAAAATCAAGAGCGTGAACGTCAGAAACACGCCGAAATGAAACCAAACATAATAAAGTGGTAAGCTTGGCAGAAAGGTGCCGGAGAGAAAGATCGGAATTGTCAGACCAGGACTTAAAAAGGTCGAGAACCAAGGAGACATCCCAAAAATGGGAATAGCGAGGAGTAGGAGGCCTGGAAAGACGCATGCCGCGCAATAAACGACATATCAACGGATCTCTGCCAATGGGGAAACCCGCTGATGGAACATGGGCTGCCGAAATAGCGGAACGGAAGACATTAACTGTGCGGTAAGACTTGCCCTCCAAGAAAAGAGAAGAGAGAAAATTGACAATGTCCGTTACAGGAGCTGTAAGGGGATCACCTTGTCGAGCCAGACACCAGCGGCACCAGGTGTTCCAAGCGCTGGAATAGGCACGCTGAGTGCCTGGGGCCCAAGAGTCGCGGAGGAGGTCTGAAGCCGACTGCGAAAGTCCAGACACATCCCAGGAACCCCTGAAATCGACCATGCGACTAAATCGAGGCGATGATCGAGTACGAGGGGGTGAGGAGAACCTCCCGGGTCCTGAAGAAGAAGGGGGGTCCAAGGAAGAAGGAGAGGGAGGTTGCAAGACATTTCCAGGAGGGCTGGAAACCAAGGCTGAGCTGGCCACAACGGTGAGATGAGAAGAAGGGACAAAGGATGGCGACGAAGTTGATGGATCACGCGGGATATCATCGAAAAGGGGGGAAAAGCATAAGCTCCTGTCAGAGGCCAAGGTTGGGAGAAAGCGTCTGTCGCCGTCGAGTCCGGATCCGGAAGCCAACTGAAGAACGTCGGAACTTGGTGGTTCCAGCGGGAGGCAAAGAGATCCACCGAGAAGGGACCCCGAAGAGCCGAAATCGACTGGAAGATCGTCCTGTCCAGCATCCAGTCGCTGGCATCTCTCCAAGACCTGGAGAACCAGTCCGCAGTCAGGTTGTCCAATCCTGGAATATACTCGGCGGAGAGCGAGATCCGTTTGTGAAGACAGAATTGGAAGAGGTCTCGGGTAAGGTTGGACAGCCGTTCCGAACGTGCGCCACCGAGCTTGTTGATGTAGCGCACCGCCGAGACATTGTCCATCCGCAGTAAAATAGAGCAGTGGGAAAGTTCCTTGGCAAAACTGCGGACAGCGAAGGAACCAGCGATGAGTTCCAAGCAGTTGATGTGAAGAGACTGCTCGTCGCGCGACCAACGACCTCCGGTAGCGGATCCAGCACAAGAGGCGCCCCAGCCCCAGAGACTGGCGTCCGATTCCAAGGTGAAGTCGGGAGTGGTGCCGAAAATGGCTGTGCCGTTCCACGCGGACATGTGAAGAAGCCACCAGTTGAGTTCGGACCGGACATCCGCTGTCAGAGGAACCAGCTGATCGTAAGAGAGACGAGTCCGCAGATACTTGGCCTTCAGGCGTTGCATGGCGCGATAGTACAAGGGGCCGGGAAAGATCGCCTGAATTGAAGAGGAAAGGAGACCCACAATTCGGGCGAGGAGACGCAGAGAGACAAACTCTAGACGCAAGACCTTCTTGATCTCCCGTTTGATATTCTTGATCTTGGAAGGCGGAAGTTTGAGAAGGGAGGAGACCGAATCGATCTCGAAACCCAAGAATTGGACAGACTGCGCTGGGACTGTCATAGACTTCTGTTGATTGACGATGAAACCCAAGCGGTGGAGCCAAAGAATGACCCAGTCCGTCTGGGCGTGGAGAATGGACGGGTCCGCATGAAACAGCAGAATGTCGTCTAGATAAATAATAGAACAAACACCCTGAGATCGAAAAAACGCCATCACGGGTTTCATCAGCTTGGTGAAACACCATGGAGCGGAACTGAGGCCAAAGGGCAGGCAAGTGAATTGCCAAATTTCGGAGTTCCAACGGAACTGAAGGAACCGTCTGGAGTCCGGATGAATGGGAACGGTGAGGTAGGCATCCTGAAGGTCCAGGCGTGTGAACCAATCCCCGTCGCGCAGTAAGTCCCGTAGGAGATGAATACCCTCCATTTTGAAGTGGCGGTAAACCACATACTCGTTGAGGGTACGAAGATTGATGACTGGCCGGAGACCCCCTGATTTCTTGCGGACAAGAAATATGTTGCTGATAAACCCGAAAGGAAGGGGGGCAGGCTGAATGGCGCCTTTTGCCTTCAGAAGAGAAATCTCGAGGTCGATGAGATGGCGAGACTCTCGATTGACAGACAGGGGGGGAGGAGGGCGAGTTTGGATTGGAGGTGAAATGAACTCTATGACAAAACCCTCCACGGTTTGTAACACCCACCTGTCGGAGGTGATAAGGCGCCAAGACTGGGAAAAGGCGGCGAGACGAGCCGCAGGGGGCAGGGGAGCAGGGGAAGAAAATAGGTGAAGGGAACTTACCTGGAGAGGAGTTGGATCGTCCACGTCCGCTCCTGCCACGATTCCGTGGGAAGGCTCTGGAGGCTGGGAACGGTGTCCGGAACGTGGGGTTGTAAGGAGTTGAGGGACTGGGATGAAACTGGAGTCTGGAGCCAGAGAAGTAGCCACGGCTGGCAGCACGGCCCCGCTGTCTGCCAGCCCGGTGAAAAACACCTTGTTGTTGAAACACCTTTTTGAGCGAAGTCTCTACCTTATTGATGGCTGTATAGTTTCCCGCATGTTTGCGGAGCTCAGAAATGAAAGGGTCACCAAAGAGCTTACCATCCGCTTTGGGACCCAGCTCTTTATCGGCCATATCGGCAAGACGGGAATCGATTCTAAGGAGTGCCGCCTTGCGACGTTCGGACGAGACTGCTGCATTGGCATTGCCCAAGAGGCATATAGCCCGCTGAGTCCAATCTCTGACAAGAGAGGGATCAAGGGTGGAGTTTTGAGCAGTAGCCTCATCCGCCAGGACAAAGATTTGAGTAAGAGGGCCAGAGACATCGAGTAATTTGTCCTGAGCGGACTTCAGGCCCTTCTCCAGGCCCTTACGGGGGTCTCTACCTTTCTTGGTCATGTAAGTGACCATGAAGGGGTCAAATTCTGGTGTAGCCGTAACTTTCCCCGGGATAGAGGGGCGAGGGCATTCAGCCCGAAGGCGGTTACGCACCTCTTTGTCTAGAGCTTTCCGCATCCAGACCTGCAGATAACGTGCAATGTGATCAGGAGGGGACCATTCGGCAGATCTGGGATGCCGAATAAACCGGGGGTCAAAGAGAACCTCGCCCTGAGGGGTATAAACCAGGTCGGCTTCGGAGGGGTCAGAACATTGAAGAAGGGGTTCAGAGTGGGAATGGTGCACACCCGCTCCAGATTCTAGGATATCATGGGAACCAGACTCATCAGCTGAAGAGTAGTCAGGGGCATCTCCCGAAAGAGGTGCAGTCGAGACAGGGGCAGTCCCCGAAGGGAGTGCGGAGGCAGCACGGCCAGAGGGTGCAGAGGTTGAGCGGTTAGAAACCTTAGCGGGACCCTTGCCCTTGTGTGCAGAGGAGCTTGACCCTTTCCAGGGTCTTTTGGCAGGAGGAGAACTTGTAGAACCCTCCGAGTCAGAACCAGAAAGGGGTGTAATGGGAACCTGAGGGATAGGAGGACCTGGAGGGACAGGAGGAAGAGATGCCAGGGCCTCCATAATAGCCTTCTGAATCCAAGCTTGGATAGCAGGAGGGGGGACTGAATCAGGGGCCTGGTCAGCCATAGAGAAAGAAGGGGGCAAGGGAGCACCCAAATAATATATATATTCAGTGGGGCTCACCCACTAGTGAGGAAAATATGTTGGCCAAGAGCAGGGTTCACCCACTAGACCTGTGGTTTTTAATAGCAGGGGTGGACAGTGGGGCTCACCCACCAGAAGGGATAATGTACAAATAACCAAGTGGGGCTCACCCACTTAGTAAATAGTAAAAGGCAGGGAATGGACAGTGGGGCTCACCCACCAGAAGAAAATACTGCAGGAATGTATGTAAAGTGGGGCTCACCCACAAAGGAATAAGACAGAGCAGGGCTCACCTGCTAAGGGAACACACAACAGAAGGTAGAGACTGGGGTCGCTAGGTGTGCAAAAAAAAACCAATGAAGGCAGGCAGAGAAACGGATCACCAGCCCAGAGCCCACTTAGATTTATGACAGGGACACTGGGGAAGCGATCCAGACCCGAATGAAGGGAAAACAAAATGGCCGCCGAAATCTCGCGAGATTTGGGGAACCAACGCGAGATCCAAGATGGCCGCCCAAATCTCGCGAGATCACGGCCAAGCACTTAGCAAAGAAGAGACTGAAGCCCGAACGGCTCAGAGGGGAGAATAAGAGCAGAAGAAATTTAAAAGGAGAGAGCTATCACATGAAACAAACAGGAAAATGGAGACCCAGGGAAACCAGTAACAAGCAACTGGACAGGTTAAAGCACACTTAAATAAGATAGGGCAGGCAATTAATTAGATGAACATGAGCTCAGTGATGGACTGACCTGCGTGAGGAGCAGCAAGGAAGAGGAAGTTGTAATACAGGACTGCACTTATATAGCCATGATGGTTACTTGTGATTGGTTGTTCAGTTTTTTTACTATGTTTTCTTCCTGCTGCTGTGAGGATCAGTAAAGGATGTTATGCAAATATGAGCCTCCTGTCTTGCCATAAAATTAAATGTTCGTTTAAACACAAGCAGGCTTCCAGACTGAAAACATTTCATGATCTCGCCTTTATTGTTCAAAGTGAATATACTACTTGACCCCTTAACCCTTTGAGTGCCAGAGGGGTACGCAAAGCATTGCTTTTGCATATGCGTTGCGTACCCCTCTGGCACTCAGAGTGTTAATGGCTGATGACGTGCCAGGGCCGTCATCGGTATTTGTGCTTTAAAGGGATAGTAATACTTCGTTTTATGTTTATTTTATTTTGTAGGCATTAAAAACACATGAAGAACGATATAAGTCTTATCTCTCAAACCTTTATGGTTTGAGAGATATTCACAAGCAAAGTTTTCCCCTCCCGCCCCTTTTACCTAGTGTAAGCCATCTCTTCTCAGATGTGGAATGCAGTCCATAGACCAGAGAGATAACAGCAGGGGACAATCTTCTTCCTATGAGAACAATGAAAGCCCTGCCCCCCTTGACAAGCTTTTCAGGTTTTTCCCTTATCTTAATTGAAGATTATCCCTCTCTGCAGTCCACCTGGGCACCTCCCTTCTGCTCTGGCTGAGCTGTGTTACATCAGTAAAAGGGGCGGGAGGGGGATACTTTGTCATTGAATTACTCTTGAACTACAATTCTGACAGAATTGAAATAACACTCTCCAAAGTCCAAATACTATGATGATTAATTAGAGCTGCTTTTATTATGAAACATTACTATCCCTTTAAGGACTGGTGATGGCCCTGGCAAGTCAAGGTGTGGAGGAGGGAGATTCAATAAGCGGTGATAAAGAGGTGATAAAGCGGAGATGACTTCTCCAGTGATATCACTTCTCCAGTTCCTATGTTATTCTATGGCATCTATACACTAAGATCTCCAAAGTTGAAGAAATCTTAGTGCAAAGTCTCCATAGAATAACACAGGAACTGGAGACGTGATAAACTGGAGAAGTCATCTTTACTTTATCACCGCTTAGCGAATCTCCCCCATGGAATTCTGCAGTAGCAGCACCACTGTACACCTGCTGCCATCCCAGAATGCATCAGTCAAAAAAAAGTGCAGCGGTCCTCTAGGGTCGCCCCCACCCCCACGGTCCTTAAAGGATTAACCCTATAAGGACCAGCGGAATCAATGCCTCACACACCCCTCTGGTACTTACAGGGTTGGAGGAGAACAATAACTTTCAAATAATAACCCATTACTTACCTTATTATAGATGAATTGCCTAATCACTTCTATGAACAGAACTGGATTAAGGCTCCATAAGACAGTGATAGGCAAAGTGCGGTCATCCACCTGCTGTCATACTAGAACTCCAACGGCTGGCAGGGAAGGATAAGAGGGATAACAGCAGCATGAAGGCCTCATGTTGCCCATTCCTGTCACAGGACCCTAGACAGGTCACCAGTTTGGGACCCCTGTATTTCTTCAATTCCTCCACGCATTGCTTCAATTAACCCCTGCCAACCCTTACCCACATTTGTTACAATTTACACGTGGGCATGCATATGTAGGGATCAGCATACCTGCAAACTTCATCCGGAGGTATTTAAATGATGTGATTTGTGTCATAAAGGGGGCAGGGCTTGATGGGTGGGTGGGGCTTATTGAAATGGTACTAGGGAAGTGAGCAGAACAGGCTGAGGAGGAGAAGTGGGTGGGAAGTGGGAGGAGCAAGGTGAGAAGGAGCAGAAGTGGGCAGAGTTCCATAGGGAATTCACCACCACTGGATAAATAGATCCGAACAAGTCACAGGCTTGGGCATCAGCTGGCTAGAGATCCATGGCCTTGCTCTGGAGGCTCACTTTATGGCTGTGTGGCTGCAGTGGCTGGATGACGTTGCACACTCGCAATGCAGAATGAAAGTGCCTGTGCCCAGGTGTATGAATAGTCCTTGCCTGGTACAGGGGTAAGATCTGTAATTGGGTTCCAGTCTTCCATAGAACACAGGGTCAATACCCTGCTATCCAGCCTATCCTGTATTCTCCAGGAGATACCCCAGAATCATCCCACAAGCTCTTCCATACACTACACCGAGAACCAGAGGGAAGCTCAGCACATTGCAAAGCATTGTTGCATACAAGGGTTAATTACTCCAATATAACTTCATAACCCCATGTACACCAACAATGAATGTCAGAGGCGTAACTAGAGGTCACCGGGCCCTGGTGCAAAGATTGCCCCATTGTCCATCTCCACATTAACCACCTTCACATTGCCCCCACTGCCCACCTCCACATTGCCCCCATTGTCCACCTCTACATTGCCCCCATTGCCCACCTCCACATTGCCCCCACTGCCCACCTCCACATTGCCCCCATTGTCCACCTCTACATTGCCCCCATTGCCCACCTCCACATTGCCCCCACTGCCCACCTCCACATTGTCCCCCATTGTCCACCTCCACATTGCCCCCATTGTCCATCTCCACATTAACCACCTCCACATTGCCCACCTCCACCTTGTCTCCATTGTCCATCTCCACAGTGCCCCCATTGTCCACCTCCACATTGCCCCATTGTCCATCTCCACATTAACCACCTCCACATTGCCCCCATTGTCCACCTCCACATTGCCCCCATTGTCCATCTCCACATTAACCACCTCCACATTGCCCACCTCCACTTTGTCTCCATTGTCCATCTCCACATTGCTCCCACTGCCCACCTCCACATTGCCCCCATTGTCCATCTCCACATTAACCACCTCCACATTGCCCCCATTGTCCACCTCCACATTGCCCCCATTGTCCATCTCCACATTAACCACCTCCACATTGCCCACCTCCACTTTGTCTCCATTGTCCATCTCCACAGTGCCCCCATTGTCCACCTCCACATTGCCCCATTGTCCATCTCCACATTAACCACCTCCACATTGCCCACCTCCACTTTGTCTCCATTGTCCATCTCCACATTGCTCCCACTGCCCACCTCCACATTGCCCCCATTGTCCATCTCCACATTAACCACCTCCACAGTGCCCCCATTGTCCACCTCCACATTGCCCCATTGTCCATCTCCACATTAACCACCTCCACATTGCCCACCTCCACTTTGTCTCCATTGTCCATCTCCACAGTGCCCCCATTGTCCACCTCCACATTGCCCCATTGTCCATCTCCACATTAACCACCTCCACATTGCCCACCTCCACTTTGTCTCCATTGTCCATCTCCACAGTGCCCCCATTGTCCACCTCCACATTGCCCCATTGTCCATCTCCACATTAACCACCTCCACATTGCCCACCTCCACTTTGTCTCCATTGTCCATCTCCACATTGCTCCCACTGCCCACCTCCACATTGCCCCCATTGTCCATCTCCACATTAACCACCTCCACAGTGCCCCCATTGTCCACCTCCACATTGCCCCATTGTCCATCTCCATGTTAGCCACCTCCACTTTGCCCCCATTGTCTACCTCTACAATGCCCCCATTGTCCTCCTTCACAATGCCCCCACTGACCATCTCCACATTGACCCCCACTGACCACCTGCATAGTGCCCCCTTTGACCTCCTCCTACCTCCCTGGTGGTCCAGCAGTATTCGGTGAGACAGGAGAGGTCTGTGCCTCCTTCTGCACAGACTTCTATTAGCAGCTCAGGGCTCCCGCGCAGTCCTCTCTCCAGTAATGCAGAGCGCTGGGAGATGTTGTCATATGCCAGCACTCTGCATTAGTAGACCTCTGGAGATGGTGAAGAAGCTGCTAATAGACACACAGAGAGACTTCAACTTGTCGGTGGGGAGATCTGTCTGATCTTCCCACCAGCCAAGCTTGTTGTTGGTTGCAGTGGTCTAGCAGGGGGTGGCCGGGCCCCTGGAGTGACGGGCCCGATTGCAATTGCGACCCCTGCGACCACTACAGTTACACCACTAATGAATATATATATATATATATATATATATATATAAACACCAACCATACACTCTACCCGCCTTATGACTCAGAATCTATCACCCATACATAGTGTCCACCAGAATAAAAAGCAACAGCCTTTTATACCTTCTGGTTCACATACCATTTCCTATACATAATACCCACATATACCCAGTGTCACAATCAAGTTTTAAGATAAATAATGTATCTATACCCGACCTTCCTATCCACAGTCCTTCTTACTGTCACTCCACACCCTCCTTTCCATCAGAATCAATCAAACACTTCCATGGTTCTCCCAGAAACATTGTCCGGCTACTCACATCCTATATAATAATTCGCTAGGATGTTTGTCACGATGCAGTCATGCGCAGTAGAGATTGCCTGCGTTCAGGCAGTCTCTACTGCGCATGATTGCATCGTGTGAGTGAGGCAACGCAAGACTGCATCTCGTGGAGCAGTGAGGTAGCGGCCTCTTAACCCTTTGAGTGCCAGAGGGGTATGCAACACATTGCAAAGCAATGCATTGCATTCCCCTCTGGCACTCAAAGAGTTAACATTACCCAGACCGTGGCCGAGTACAAGGGCTTTTACACTAGTGAGGAATAAAAAAGCACAAACAGACTGCAACACAGAGCAGGGAAAGTGGGCAGTAGTACATGGCAAGCCTACAAGCTGCTGCACTTCTCTTTTCATTTAACCCTTTGAGTGTCAGAGGGATGCACAAAGAATTACTTTAACTCTTTGAGTGCCAGGGAGGTATCCAAAGCATTAATCATTAATTAAATGACCCATTTAGATCAATAGGAATGTGTGGAATTTAAACATGTCCCCTATGGCAGGGTTGGTCCTTTCCAGGATTATTAACCCTTTGAGTGGCAGAGGGGTACACAACTCAATGCTCTACAATGCGTTTCATACCCCCTGGCACTCAAAGGGTTAACACCTTCTTGAATAAGACATAAAATTTGATCGTTTCTCTATAACAAATCCAAGTCTGAAGGACTGATGGAACGCTCTCTGTCTCTGTGCCAGTAAACAGCGTTAGCTGGTTAAACTTTAACTGGGAGGATTATTCTGGTCGCTGAAATAAATTCAGTTTTCTCCATTGTGATACAAAGGCACTCAGTGAAGCAAATCGCTGCCTTCAAATACTCCCAAACAATCGCTGGGAACACGCCGTACACGGGGAGGAAATGACTCCAGGACTGGATGGGATTTTCTAAGGTTTATGGGAATATTTATCATCATCTCTTGGGTGACAAATAATACAGTGCAGTAACACCAGATAATTTATTACAAATACACAGCGACCTTTAAGGTAATAGTTTTAATTTAAACCTTTGAATGCCACAGTGGTTCGCAAATTAAACTAGAGTTTTATACTCCTGTTTGTTTGCTTATGTAAATATAAATTTATGTATGTATTCATTTATGTATTAATGTATATATGTACTGTACGTATGTGTTATTAGTATACTGTGGTGACCAGACTTCTTATAAACAACTTTTGGACTCTCTTCAGTGGCACTGTAACCCTTTGAATGCCAGATAGGGTATGCCATCGAATACTCAAAAGGTTAAAGGGATAGTAATGTTTCATAATAAAAGCAGCTCCAATTAATCTTCGTAGTATTTGGACCATGGAGAGTGTTATTTCAATTCTGTCAGAGTTGTAGTTCAAGACTAATTCAATGATAAAGTATCCCCCTCCCATCCCTTTTACTGATGTCACAGCTCAGAGCAGCAGGGTAGTGTCAAAGTGGATTGCAGAGAGGCACAATCTTCAATTAACCTAAGGGGAAAAACCTGTCAATGGGAGCAGGGCTTTCATTGTTCTCACAGTAAGAAGATTGTCCCTTGCTGTGAGCTGATCTGTGGACCAGATTCCATATCTGAGGTGAATAGTATTACACTAGGTAAAAGGGAAGGGAGGGGGAAACTTTATCATTCAATTACTCTTGAACTACAACTCTGACAGTAATGAAATAACACTCTCTATGGCTAAAATACTATGAAGATTAATCAGCTGTTTTTGTGAAACATTACTATCATTACTCATTGGGCCAGACCCAGATTAAATAAAATTAACCTATTTAACCAAACAAATAAGAAGGAAAAAAAGGAAGACAACTGCTATCGTTAGAAAATGCTATAATCAGAGACACTAATTTGCTAACAGCCGTAGTGACTACTTTTACTTTCCATTAGCCAATGAAAATGAAAGGTCACTCTGGGTGTTAGAGGTGGCTGGACAAACGCAGGCATGCTGCACTCTAAGGGCATGTCAGATCTATAGACTGCAAGCTCTGTATTTTGTGTGTTTATAAAATGAATATGCAAGATAGGAGATATTTAAAGGGAATAAAGGAATCCCTTCATTGGAATGGTCTAAAACGTGCAAGCACATGTTTTAGACCATTCCAATGAAGGGATTCCGTGTAAGTAACGAGATCCCGGCACTTCTCAACCGCCACCGTGTCGACCGACATGAATCTCCTGCTGACAGCTTTACAGCTGTCAGTAGGAAACAGCGAACTTTAAACGCCCGTATCTCTTAAACCATAGCGGTCTGAGAGATACTTTTTTTGTATTTAGCTCAGCTTTTTAAGCTCTTCTATATGCAAAAAAAACCTTTTTGTTGGACATTACTAACACTTTAAATGAAAGGCAATTCTGGAATTTGTATTAGTCCTCTATGATTCAATTGGGGTCCCCCAGATTTTTTTTTACAGTTATGGCCCTATGTACATTGCCATCTAATCCTACACATTTGTATTTCGATAGCTGTTGTCTAATTTTATCACATCTTAGTACATCTATCCCTGTAGTCTATGACTAAAGCTGTCCCATACAATTACATAGGAACTGGAGAGTATATCTCACTGTATAAGTTATCTTCTCTTTATCACACCTTAGTACATCTCCCCCCTGTAGTCTATAGCTGAAGCTCTCCCATAGAATAACATAGGGACTGGAGAGTTTATAACACTGGAGAAGTTATCTCCTCTTTATCACACCTTAGTACATCTCCCCTGTAGTGTATAACTAAATCTCTCCCATAGAATAACATAGGGACTGGAGAGTTTATCTCACTGGAGAAGTTATCTCCTCTTTATCACACCTTAGTACATCTCCCCCTGTAGTCTATAACTAAAGATCTCTCATAGAATAACATAAGAACTGGAGAGTTTATCACACTGGAGAAGTTATCTCCTCTTTATCACACCTTAATACATCTCCCCCTGTAGTTTATAACTAAAACTCTCCCATAGAATAACATAGGAACTGGAGAGTTTATCTCACTGGAGAAGTTATCTCCTCTTTATCACACCTTAGTACATCTCCCCCTGTAGTCTATAACTAAAGATCTCTCATAGAATAACATAGGGACAGGAGAGTTTATCTCGCTGGAGAAGTTATCTCCTCTTTATCACACCTTAGTACATCTCCCCCCTGTAGTCTATAACTAAAACTCTCCCATAGAATAACATAGGGACAGGAGAGTTTATCACAGTGGAGAAGTTATCTCCTTTTTATCACACCTTAGTACATCTCCCCTGTAGTCTATAACTAAATCTCTCCCATAGGATAACATAGGAACTGGAGAGTTTATCTCACTGGAGAAGTTATCTCCTCTTTATCACACCTTAGTACATCTCCCCTGTAGTCTATAACTAAAGATCTCCCATATAATAACATAGGGACTGGAGAGTTTATCTCACTGGAGAAGTTATCTTCTCTTTATCACACCCTAGTACATCTCCCCTGTAGTCTATAACTAAAGCTCTCCTGTAGAATAACATAGGAACTGGAGAGTTTATCTCACTGGATAAGTTATCTCCTCTTTAGCACACCTTAGTACATCTCCCCTGTAGTCTATAACTAAGGGTCTCCTATTGTATAACATAGGAACTGGACAGTTTATCATACTGGAGAAGTCATATCCTCTTTATCACACCTTAGTGCATCTCCGCTTTAACCTATAACAAAAGCTTCTGCATAGAATAACATAGGGACTGGAGAGTTTATAACACTGGAGAAGTTATCTCCTCTTTATCACACCTTAGTACATCTCCCCTGTAGTCTATAACTAAAGCTCTCTCATAGAATAACATAAGAACTGGAGAGTTTATCACACTGGAGAAGTTATCTCCTCTTTATCACACCTTAATACATCTCCCCCTGTAGTCTATAACTAAAACTCTCCCATAGAATAACATAGGGACAGGAGAGTTTATCTCGCTGGAGAAGTTATCTCCTCTTTATCACACCTTAGTATATCTCCCCCCTGTAGTCTATAACTAAAACTCTCCCATAGAATAACATAGGGACAGGAGAGTTTATCTCACTGGAGAAGTTATCTCCTCTTTATCACACCTTAGTACATCTCCCCTGTAGTCTATAACTAAAGCTCTCCCATAGAATAACATAGGGACAGGAGAGTTTATCTCGCTGGAGAAGTTATCTCCTCTTTATCACACCTTAATACATCTCCCCCCTGTAGTCTATAACAGAAACTCTCCCATAGAATAACATAGGGACAGGAGAGTTTATCTCACTGGAGAAGTTATCTCCTCTTTATCACACCTTAGTACATCTCCCCTGTAGTCTATAACTAAAGCTCTCTCATAGAATAACATAAGAACTGGAGAGTTTATCACACTGGAGAAGTTATCTCCTCTTTATCACACCTTAATACATCTCCCCCTGTAGTCTATAACTAAAACTCTCCCATAGAATAACATAGGGACAGGAGAGTTTATCTCGCTGGAGAAGTTATCTCCTCTTTATCACACCTTAGTATATCTCCCCCTGTAGTCTATAACTAAAACTCTCCCATATAATAACATAGGGACTGTAGAGTTTATCACAGTGGAGAAGTGATCTCCTCTTTATCACACCTTAGTACATCTCCCCTGTAGTCTATAACTAAAGATCTCCCATAACATAGGAACTGGAGAGTTTATCTCACTGGAGAAGTTATCTCCTCTTTATCACACCTTAGTACATCTCCCCTGTAGTCTGTAACTAAAGATCTCCCATATAATAACATAGGGACTGGGGAGTTTATCTCACTGTTGAAGTTATCTCCTCTTTATCACACCTTAGTACATCTCCCCCTGTAGTCTATAACTAAAGCTCTCCCGTAGAATAACATAGGGACTGGGGAGTTTATCTCACTGTTGAAGTTATCTCCTCTTTATCACACCTTAGTACATCTCACCCTGTAGTCTATAACTAAGGGTCTCCTATTGTATAACATAGGAACTGGACAGTTTATCATACTGGAGAAGTCATATCCTCTTTATCACACCTTAGTGCATCTCCGCTTTAACCTATAACAAAAGCTTCTGCATAGAATAACATAGGAACTGGAGAGGTTATCTCCTCTTTATCACACATAAGTGCAGTGATAGTCAATTGTTAGACTTCCAGATGTAAGAGACTACAGGCAATGGTTGGTTGGTGGATGGGGGGGAGTTGTAGTCCTCAACAGCTGGAGTACCAACAACTCACTGCATTTGCTTTAGTGCACCCCCCTTTACAGATAACATTTTGAATAAAATTCCCACAGTTGAATTTGATCTGTCAATGAACCAAAGACAAGATGCAATTTTCTATTGTGACCACAAGATGTCAGTGTAGCAGTATGTTTTTTTAATTTTGCAAAACTCAAAGGTAATTCAAAGTAAGTGCACTAAATTGAATAGTAATCTAAATAGCATACTCCCTAGCAGATACTCTTTAAATTTTGAAATCACATGAATTTACAGCAGGGTAACACCTTTATAGATGTGTAGTTGTTTAACCCCTTAACGATCGAGGACGTACATGTACGTCCTGAGTGGATGTCCCTTAAGGACAGAGGAGTACCTATACGTCCTCGGATTCCGGGTCCCCGAGCGGCTGCACTCCGGAATCTTTTGAAAGAAAAAAAAAATGCACCGCGAGCGTTAAGTGCTGGCCGCTTGTCACTAAGGGGTTAACTGTGATAAGTGTGATGGTATAAATATAAACACCTTAAAGTGGACCTGTAACCCACACATTTATTTAAACTGCCTCTACCTTGTGTTTTTTTGTTTTGAAAACGGTTTAATAGTTTTTGAGATTTTTGATTTAGTAGTTGGGAAATCTAATCCCAGCAGAAGTTTGTTCTCTGACTTGATTGGATAAAACTACATAATTAATCACATGTCCAGAAAATGACATCTTTCCATCTTCTTAGGCTGACAGAACCAGAGGGTGGAGTAAATTTATAAGGAGGAATAATCAAGATGGAAGCTACCAATGAGTGGGGGTCAAGAAAAGGTGATAAGCCCTCTCTAAAAAAAACATAAGAAGAAAATGGTGCCTCTTTGAAGAAAAAATCATAATTCAAGGTCAATGTTTAATTTTTAATTAATAGGCAAATGTGATAGTTCTGCTTTAAACCTTTGAGTGTCATTGGATACCTCTCTGGCACTCAAAGGGTTAATATTATAAAATATTCCATCTATGACAGGGTGTGATGTAGGTTATCCTTTCACAATATGTTGGAGACCCGGCATCATAATTAGGAGCAGGGTCCTTCATGAATATGATATACAGGACTAATAACTCTTTGCAATGCGTTGGACACCACTCATGCACCCATAGGGTTAAATACTAGAAATCTGACCCTGTATTGCTATCACACACACCCCAGGTAGAAGGTTGGAGTTATGAAAATGTCTCCCCCCCGCTACCTGCAGGATGCACATGGGTAGGTACAGGGATTTGAGCATGGGATGAAGACTCCAAGCCAAATTACTGCAGGACCATTCCCCTCTGTGTCTTACCCACTTCTGTCTATCTTCCTCACCCAACCCCCCGCAAAGAGTTGCACACCCCTCTGGCACTCAGATGGTTAACATCCTTCCTTCCTCATTGGCTAGATATTGATCTCTGCCAATGAGATTGCTCCAGCTTACAGACAGAATGAATTTGGGGAACTTGTGTTTGTCCTCTGTGATGCAATTGGTTTGCCCTGGAATTTCTCCATTTTTACCATTATGTATATGCCCTGTATGTCAATGTCACAGGAATGAGACTTTGCGTATATTAACTGGGATGATGTACGCGCTCTGCTTCAGCCGGTCATGGGGAAATACCTTTTTATAGTGGAACACAAATAAAAATGTGACTTATTGCTCAAGTCTGTGATTGCATCGTGAGGCTGGAGGATGAACGCCAATCCAATATAACCTTTAAAACTACAAACATAGGCGGGTGGCAGCCCATGAAAGAAAAAGGGACGTGACACCAGATGGCATTTTGTTCCAGACTTGTACAGAACATTTTATTATCCTGGAGATAGCTGTTCTGTACAGCAGGTCACACACCGAAAGGGGTAACCCCTAAAAGTGATGGGGGAACAGTATGGAGAAGTGACAGACAACGTATTGACCCCAATGGCCGCATATGGCCCTCAGGACCATCACATGGCCACACATTAACCCTTTGAGTGCCAGAGGGGTACGGAACGCATCGCTTTGCAATCTTTCCGTACCTCTCTGGCACTCAAAGGGTTAAGCCATATGTATAAAGGTAAAGTGGAGAAATTCTGGGGTAAACCAACTGCTCCATAGGGGACAAATACTCGTTTCCAAAACCCTAATTGATTTGAATGAGGATTTTAACTCCTAGAACATTAGAGAGGTCTCCAACATGTTGCTCTAGCATTCCAGGGGTTAAAGTTTGAAGTTGGTTTGCTCCACAATTTCTCTACGTTTGCTTTACACATGTATAAGGTCCATTATGGTTAAAAATGCTAAAAAAGTTGATTAACTCTTTGGATGCTCAGTGCACTGGAGATCTCGCTAGCACTCAATGGATTAAGGTGTAACAGTATAAAGAAGGGGGATGAATGTTTTTTGGGGGGACAATAACAGGGTGTGTGTGATGTGTTAGAGAAAATGATCTCTTCTTCCCACTGTACCAGGGAATAGTCTGAGGGGCCAAGGCACGTGCCACCTCCATATAAACATAGGAGCTGGGCAGGCTGGTCCCCCCTGGAAAAATGTCTGCAGACGTCCCTGCCAGGGCCTTCTGTTGCCTACCACTGGTATAGAGGTTTACATTTTTAAAGCAGTACTATCACTCCAGTTAAAGTTCCCCCCAAATAATTATTCATATAGCGATATGCATAGCAATACTTGTATGATCCTGAATAAGTCCGACATTATTGAGAAATCCATCCTGTTCAGAGACTGACAGGCAGGCATCTTGCAGTAGCGGCATCTGTGCACCTGCGCTGTCAGTCACTTCCTGTACCTTAAGGTACAATGTTACTCCCCCTCACCAATCACAGAGGACACCGAGGAGGACAGTGCAGGCACACAGATGCCGAAGAGGCAAGATGTCTTTGCTGATGCCTGCACGTCAGTCTCCGAACAAGATGGACTTCTCAATAATGCCGGACTTATTCAGGATCATACAAGTATTGTATGCATATCGCTACATGAATAATTTTTTTTTTTTGGGGGGGGCACTTTAATTGGAGTGATAGTTCTGCTTTAAAGGGATAGTATTGGATTATTTTAAAAAAATGTAATCTTGTAGATATTCAAAAAATAAATCAAATGATGGCAGTCCGATCTCTCAAACCTTTATAGTTTGAGAGATATTTGCAGCTAAAGTCCCACCCCCACTTCCCTTGCAATGACGTCAACGCTCTAGCTGACAGCAGGAGATTCTGGTCCTGGGACTGGCTGGCAGCTCTTCAGCAGAGCCGAAATAGCGATATTTAAAGAGAAATACTACACTGGAATGGTCTACAAAGTGTGCAGGCACACTTTGTAGACCATTCTAATGAAGTATTTCTTCGTAGATAACGCTAATTCGGCACCGCTGAAGAGCTTTCCGGTCAAATGACCAGAATCTCGTTCTGTCAGCTAGAGAGTTGACATCTGGGAAAGGGGTGGGTGGGGGAACTTTAAAAGCTTATATCTATAAAACTAGACAATTTTAACCCCTTAAGGACCAGCGCGATCCCGTGCGGCCGGCACTTGCGGACCATGGGGCATTTTTTTTATTATCTCTTCCGGTTCAGGGCTTCCGGAGCGGCGTGCAGCCGCGCCGGGAGCCCTGAACTCCATGCCGTGCCAGGACCGTCATTGGTCCTTAAGTGCCGGACCGCCGTGATGGTCCTGGCACGGCAGTGGTCCTTAAGGGGTTAAACAATGGGACTTACATCATTATGTTTACCTTTTTAATATGAACAGAATTAAACATTATGAATAGTAAGTATTACTATCCCTTTAATTCCAAACCTTAACCCTAAACATTAATATTATCTCCATCCCTAAACATTTACCCTAAAACCTAGCTTTAATATGATCTAACCCCCAAACTGTAACACCCAATGCAGTATGCACAAAGACATGAGGAGCAATTCTGGATTAAACCAGCTGAACCATAATATATATAAAAATGTCAGAGGCTCTGAGGACAAACAGAAAGCACAATGGCCTGTTGAACTGCTAGTCACCGCTCAGAAGCATCATGTTTTTGCTTTCTGGCTCTGGAGAAATTTCCACATACATATTAGATTAATCCTACCCAAAAGGGCAGTCCAGTTCCAAAATGATGGGCAAGTCCTTCCTTCATGGGAACACAAGTTAACCCCAGATGTACACTTCGACCTTTTTGGGCCTCACCATCGAGGTGCAGCTGGATTCCATAGGCACAGAGAGCAAGGGGTCCACATCTGGATTATGCTTTACCTTTAACCCTAAGAGTATTCAAAGTACATATCCAAAGAGAGGCTCTGAGGACGAACAAACAGCACAATGGCCTGTCTACAGCTCAAGGCCATCATACGGTAGATCTCTACTTCCACTACAGAGAAGAAATTTCCATGTGCATAATAGACTAATCCTCCCAAAAGCATACCTCCCAAGTGTCCCTCTTTTAGACCCAAATCCCTCTGTCCCTCTTTCCCACCATGATGTCCCACTTTTTAGGAGATCAGATTGTGTGCTGTGTATATAAGTGTATCACCCTGCTCTAAAGCAATAAAACTCAAATTATTGTTTGTTTTAAACGTCAGTATATATGCTTATAAATTAGTCTGTGTAAATAAAATATTTTGGTCTTGTTATAAATCATTTATTAGGTTACACAAGGAGGTATCAATAGGTCATGAAATAGCCTAAAAATTATTGGTAATGCCCAACCCACCAGCCACGAACACAGCAACACCACTTAAAACACAAGTGTCCCTCTTTGGCAATTTGAAATGTTGGGAGGTATGCAAAAGGGCAGCCCAGTACCAAAATGATGGGCCAGTACCCTCTGCACCGGAACATTAGCTAACACCAGTCATACATTTGAACCTTGTTCGGCATTGGATATGTACTGAATACTCTTAGGGGGTCTCCCTATGAGTGAAGGTAATCAGATATGAATCCCTTGCTCTCAGTGCCTAGGAAATACAGCTGCACCTCACTGATTATAATTTAAAGATGAGCAAATCTGTAACAAACCAACTGTAACATATAAAAATATTCACAAAATTCCCATTAATCTAAATGACACCTTTAACCACTTGAATGCCTTAGACGTCTCCCAGGCATTGCGAAGCAGTCAAGAGGTCAAAACCTCATTTATATCATTGTGAATTCTCATGTCTCCCAAGTGGTGCAGTTGGTTTGCTCCAGATTATTGAAAGCGGACAATAATATTAAGATAAAAATTGCAAAAAATAAAAATACAATAAACATATTACAGAAGTACAGGTAACAGAAAAATGTGGTTTCGTTTGTGAGACTTTAGCATTACCAGAGCTGATCTGGAGGAGATGTAAAGGTGGACTGGCACATTTTTATGATCAATGTCCGCAACACATCGATGATATAAATCCCACATTATGGGAATGAGAGATGTTATGGGCTGCACTCAATCATAGCCAAAAGATATGTTCTGGGCTTAGAGCCAGTATCACTGATCTGGAAATAGATAGAGGGACAAAAGAGGAATATATGGCATAAACGTATAAACACACATGGAAATTATAGTGAGAATCTTAAAGTTACAGCCAAACTGAGCTCAGAAAAACATTGCTGTGTGATGATCTGAGCGGGAGCTCCCAATGTAAGCTGCCTGAGATGTAAAACATTCATGCAAGAAGCTCACTGGGACTGTGTCCTCACGCCCAGGGTGCAATCTCTTTTAGCTCATCAGTGCCATACACAGAGAGGAAATCTTCTGAAGCATATCATACTGGTCCTGCCAAATGACAGTCCAGCCACGAAATGCCAGACAAATCCTCTCTGAACAAGGGAAACAGCTAACCCCAGACGTACGTTTCGGCCTTGTTGGGCCTCGTCAGTGAGGTGCAGCTGATCCCTCTAGGCACTGTGAGCAAGGGGTCCACGTCTGGATTACCCTCATTACTCTTAGGGTGACCAACCCCAAGAGCAATTTGCATATGTAAAACAAAAGGTGAGAGATGCTCAACTAGGCTCATGAGCTAGCAAATTCATGCAAGAAGCTCACTGGGACTGTGTCCTCACGCCCAGGGTGCAATCTCTTTTAGCTCATCAGTGCCATACACAGAGAGGAAATCTTCTGAAGCATATCATACTGGTCCTGCCAAATAACAGTCCAGCCACGAAATGCCAGACAAATCCTCTCTGAACAAGGGAAACAGCTAACCCCAGACGTACGTTTCGGCCTTGTTAGGCCTCGTCGGTGAGGTGCAGCTGATCCCTCTAGGCACTGTGAGCAAGGGGTCCACGTCTGGATTACCCTCATTACTCTTAGGGTGACCAACCCCAAGAGCAATTTGCATATGTAAAACAAAAGGTGAGAGATGCTCAACTAGGCTCATGAGCTAGCAAATTCATGCAAGAAGCTCACTGGGACTGTGTCCTCACGCCCAGGGTGCAATCTCTTTTAGCTCATCAGTGCCATACACAGAGAGGAAATCTTCTGAAGCATATCATACTGGTCCTGCCAAATGACAGTCCAGCCACGAAATGCCAGACAAATCCTCTCTGAACAAGGGAAACAGCTAACCCCAGACGTACGTTTCAGCCTTGTTGGGCCTCGTCGGTGAGGTGCAGCTGATCCCTCTAGGCACTGTGAGCAAGGGGTCCACGTCTGGATTACCCTCATTACTCTTAGGGTGACCAACCCCAAGAGCAATTTGCATATGTAAAACAAAAGGTGAGAGATGCTCAACTAGGCTCATGAGCTAGCAAATTCATGCAAGAAGCTCACTGGAACTGTGTCCTCACGCCCAGGGTGCAATCTCTTTTAGCTCATCAGTGCCATACACAGAGAGGAAATCTTCTGAAGCATATCATACTGGTCCTGCCAAATGACAGTCCAGCCACGAAATGCCAGACAAATCCTCTCTGAACAAGGGAAACAGCTAACCCCAGACGTACGTTTTGGCCTTGTTGGGCCTCGTCGGTGAGGTGCAGCTGATCCCTCTAGGCACTGTGAGCAAGACGGAAATCCCCACAAAGGAAAAACAAACTTCTATTTAATATGAAAATAACGGACAACAGAAAACAATATGGAAATACTGCTCAGTAGGCCTCAGTGAGCCAGGGGCTAGAGTTCGCAGGTTGGGGAGCATAGCTAGCAAGCGGTGGCTGCTCCAAGGAAGCCTTGCTGTGGCCGAGGCCGTGTTAGAGGTGCTGGCCACAAAGCCAGATAACAAGATGACCACCTAGCAGAGACGTAACTAGAAGCCACCGGGCCCTGGTGCAAAAATTTCCATGGGGCCCCCCCGACCACATTGCCCCTCAATGTCCTTTCTCCACATTGCCCCCCAATGTCCTTTCTCCACATTGCCCCCCAATGTCCTTTCTCCACCTCCACATTGCCCCCAATAACCCCCAGTGTCTATCTCCTACCTCCTTGGTGGTCCAGCGATGTGGCAGTAGAGGTCTGTGCCTCCTTCTGCACAAACCTCTATTAGCGGCTCAGAGTTCCCGCGTAGTCCTCTCTCCAGTAATGCAGAGCGCTGGTAGATTATGTCATTTCCCAGCGCTCTGCATTACTAGAGTGCCTAAGACAAAGATGGAGCTCAGCTGCTAATAGTGGTCTGTGCCAAAGAAGGAACAGACCTCAGCTTTCTTCTGGCACCAGGCGGGGGGGGGTTCAGTGGCAGCCGGGACCCTGAAGTGACAGACCCGTTCGCAGTTGCTACCCCTGCGACCCCTATTGTTACGCCACTGCCAACTGGGACACAGACAGCTATGCACTGAGTCAGGGACAGGGCTGAGCTTAAGGCTCAGGAAGGGGTGTAGGCAGATTCTGGCCTACCAAGTTTGGTGGATTGGCAAGGACTCAGAGTTGGGTTTTGGATATTTGTTGTAAAATGTTCAATAAAGCTGTGGTCTGATTTATACCCTTAATTGTTCTACCTGAACAATTACCCAATGCCAAGACATGGATCCTGTGTTCCACATAGGACATGAATGAAGAGGGGAATTTTGTGTACTTACTAAATAGATCCTTATCAGAAAGGGGGACCTCTTGGGTTCTCTGGTTCAGGGGGTTGCCTGTCTTGTTCCACTTTTGTTTTTCTTCTTTCTGCTGTGATATACGTTAAAGCGGAGCATGTTCAGGGTGGAGGTAAAGAGGTGCAGGATGGGAATCTCTGACTTAGAGACCTTTTCTGAAGTTCCCTGCTCCCTTGGAGGAGGGGACGTTACCCCATGGTTCCTGTGTAGGACTAAGAGAAAATGACTTATCGGTAAGTACACAAATATCCCCCTTTTAGTGGTGTTGGATTTTGTTCATCAGAGGACTAATGAAAGAAAGGGTCAGCGGGTATAGGAGACCAGCTGAATTTACTGGCCCTGGAGAACTTCATATAATGGGCGAAAACATAAAAACAAATTGTTTTTTTTTTACTGTCCATTTAGAAGTGTCTGGAATACACTCCCAATGCTCTATTTATTAAAATATATATATATATTTTTTTTTTCCTTTTACGAGGCACTGCCCCTTTAATCCATGAATAAGCAACATTTTACTCTTTATCGGTTCGAACTACAATTACAGTCATCCCCAACTAGCCAAAGCTGGTTGTGGATGATGGCTATTGTAGTCCCCAAGTTTTCCTCCCCCTCCATTAACCCTTTGAGTGCAGGAGGAGTGCCCAACATATTGCATTGCAATGTTTTGTCCACTCTGGAACTCAAAGGGTTAACCACCACAAGGACAAGAAGGGGTGTGCTGCTTAGGGTTCTCACTGCATTGTTCACATCTCTGGTCCTTAAAGGGTTAACCGGTAAATCACATGCTTTGCTATTCTCTATAATCACCATCTTTATAATATCAGCTTTCCTTTCACTAGCATACCTGCAGTTCCTATTAGAACCTCGGCTGTCCTGCTTACCCAGTCACACACACGAGACTGTCCTCAGCACACCCGATATTACCAGTGATGTCACACATTATCTGAACACTCTCCCAGGACACCACTTGACATACATGTGCCAGATTTAAAAATGGCACCTAATTCCCTGTATTGGAAGCTTGTCAGGGTAACACGTGACATCATGTGGTACGTCCGTGGGCGCTTGTCAGCTGAGACTGAAAGGACATCTCACGTGAAAAAATGTAGGCAGGCAGCTTGAGAAGAGCCTCATAATGTACTGGGTGGATTTAAAGGAACACTAACACCTTGTAATAATTAAACACTTTGAGTGCCAGGGGACTATCCAACGCATTTCACTGCAATGCGTTGGACACCCATCTGGAAATCAAAGAATTAAATACTTAGTCTGAGCAGAAAATCAAGTCATTAGACACTCCCTCACACAGCCTTAAAGGGTTAAAGTCCTATATAACCCATAGGAATTTTTTTATATATGGCACCACTGTTGTGTCACAATACATATGTCCCTGATAGCAGGGCATGTAAAATAGCAGATGTAACACCTCCTAATAACCAAGCTTCACTTACCTTACTATGCATAGAAAATCCTGATGACCCCTATGAATTTTACCTATGTATCATTGTGCAAGTCTTTCCTGGATGTCATGTCCCTGGAGGCAGACATGACAGTTGACAGTTTTGTTTTTCTTTTTTAACTGAAGCAGGCCTACATAATCCTTTAAGGACCAGAGGGCTGTACCTTTAAGAGTTAACACTGCATGTGCAGTGGGCGGAGTTTGTGTCCTGTGGTCCTGCTAGCAAATGTCATGTCTGCCTTCATGGACATGAATTCTAGAACTGATGGAAGATGTTATAACAGGTGCAAGGGCAAGATTCATAGTGGCTGTTTTATAGTGAGTTTTTTGCTCATAATAAGGTGAGTGGAGGTTAAGATAAAGATATATTTCTACTTGGAGTCTGGCAGACAGATAGATCACTGAGCCTTAACCATACCTAGGACCTGGGACTCCAGTGGTACGGCTGGGGAGATAGGAATGATGAGGTTTGTGTCAAAAAGAGATGGAGCTTACTTACAAGTGAGGTGGGACTTCATGGACTTGTCACTAATGTGGAAGGAACTGGTGGGGAAAGAGGAGAAGTGGGAGGAACAGGATGGGAAGGAGGGGAAGTGGGTAGGAAGTGGGAGGAACAGGGTGGTAAGGAAGAGAAGTGGGCAGGAAGTGGGAGGAACAGGGTGGGAAGGAGGGGAAGTGGGTAGGAAGTGGGAGGAACAGGATGGGCTAGGGCAGAAGTGGTCAGGAAGTGGGAGGAACAGGGTGGGAAGATAGAGAAGTGGTCAGGAAGTGGGAGGAACAGGGTGGGAAGGAAGAGAAGTGAGCAGGAAGTGGGAGGAACAGGGTGGGAAAGGGGAGAAGTGAGCAGGAAGTGGGAGGAACCTGATGGGAAAGAGATGAAGTTGGCAGAGTTTCTAATGAAATTCCCCACCCCTGGAGAATCAGTGTCTGTCACTGGAGACCAGGTAATCAACTGCAAAAAACGGAGTCTCTGGGACAGATCTGGAGAGTTCCCAGGTATGGCCTTAACCCTTTGAATGCCAGTGGGGTATGCAACGCATAGCAATCAAATGTTTAAGTGACAATTCAGTTATTATCTATTATACATTAGGTGCCAACATTGATACCACTGTACAAATGTTATATGCCTCTCTCCCTACTACAATTTTTGCAAAATCAGGCCTAGATTACATGCAGTTGGTAAGTGTTATCAACTGTTTTATCTGTTTATCTCAGTGGTGGGCAAACCGGGGTGCTCCGGCTGTTCAGGGGCACAGTTGTAGTCCTGAACAGCTGGAAGGCATCAGGTTGTTTTTTATGAAGCAATTGAGAAATGTATCAACTGCAATAGATTGCAGACCTCAGACAGAGTAGGTGTTGCTTAGCTGATTGCCTACATATGAATCTATATTGAAAAAGGAACATCTCCTATTTGCCTACATATGAGTCTAGATTGAAAGTGGAGCACTAATTTAAAGGCACACTAGCTCCTAAAAAGTAAATCGTTTTATATAATTTTGAAAATTGTGCACTTCGAGCTTGCATCTGTAAAATGTGGTTATATTATGCTGCATTACTAAAATCTAATCCTAAACTTGCATTTTAATTATTTGAGTGCCAGAGAGGTATCCAGCACACTGGAATGCAAAATGTTAGAGGCCTCTTTGGCAATCAAAGGGTTACCGCCTACGTAGCCTATACACATTTTGGTTAATTGTGCAGAGATAATACTGTTGATGTTCTGAGACTAACACACACTGCTCTTCTATTCAGATAGGTTGATACCTTATCTCAGTCCATTTATAGACAATACAGAATAATCTCTTCTTAGGCATCCTATCAAGATTGCTTATGGTAGGCCAGTGGCGTAACTATAGGGGGTCGCAGGGGTCGCAACTGCGACCGGGCCCCCCTGTGACCCCTCCGTCTGGCACCCGCAATCTCCCTCCAGCGCTCTAGTAATGCAGAGCGCTGGGAGATGACATCATCTCCCAGCACTCTGCATTACTAACAGGACCACGTGGGAGCTCCAGGGAGGTAGGAGATGGGGGCATTGTGAAGATTGAGGGGCATTGTAGAGGGGGTCAGTGTGGCTGAGGGGGCCAATGTGGTGGTGGTGGGGGGCCCGTGGCACTTCTTGCACCAGGACCCGGAGGCTTCTAGTTACGCCTCTGTGGTAGGCTGGCCAGATCTCACCTTTAACCGCTGACACTTAGGAAATAGGCATATTTCAGTACTTCACTGAAATCAATGCAGTCCTGCAGTATGCATTTCTCCTATGCGTCCCCGGTTAAAGGTGAGGTCTGGTCAGCCTATCTTATGGTAATGGGAGCCCTGGAGACATGGAAAAAACAGAGTTAAATGTGTAGACCAAGGAGAAATTTAGATAATGGTGAAAATATAAAAAAAAGTTGCATTCTGAAGTGTCAGGGACAGGCTGCCTAATATATTTTTTTATACTATATTTATTAAGAAAATTATTTTTTCCAACTAGGAAGCACCTCTCCTTTAAAAACTCAGTGGGAAAATTGACCAGACAGTGTTTTAGAGCCATTGCTTTTAATTACTTCTGTTAATGTTTCTTTAAACAATTGTGCCGGGACTGCATTCGCACAGGAGAATACTCAGCCATTAGATAAAGGTCATTGTGCTTCCTAGGAGCCCAGAGTAAAACCATTGTTGTAAATCAGCCGTTTCCGCCTCCAGGTATGGGCTGGCACGCTAAGTGCAAAATCATTAACGCACCCTGTTGTCTAGGACAGTGTAGGAACTCCTTTCCCAAATGGGGGGTGGACTTTGATTCTGGATGAACAGATCATCACTTTATAATATTTTACTTTGATCAACCCCTTGGAGGCCATATACGTCTCCAGCACATTGCTTTGGTATTTATAGGGTAAACAACCAGGGGAGGGCTGGCCTGGGGGGCAGGGGGCAATTGCCCCCTGGGCCAGTCATATGTCTAGGCTGGTGGGCCACTCCCTCTTTTTGCTGCAAATGTAGCTACAGTAGTGATACCGTAGAGCTTACAATTGAAATGGAGCTACAATCCAAGTGGAGCTACATTAGTAGCGTAACCCATTTCTCTTGTAAGTTATATGGTATCATTAGTGCAGCTTAACTTACATTGTAAGCTCTGTAGTTGCACCAGTGTAACCCCATTTCAATTGTAAGCTCTGCGGTGTTGCTTGCCTTACTTCATAACACTTACCCTTTGAGTGACATAGGGGTATGCCACGCATTGCGAAGCAATGCATGGCATACCCATCTGGCACTCAAAGGGTTAATGGCAATTTTAAAATTAACAAAAGAGGGGGGGCTGGGACAGAGGGCTGGAATGATAGTAAAATCGGGCCACTTGATTGTAGGTGCCCTTCAGGCCACAAATTGCCAGCCCTCCCCTGTAAACGACTCTCTCTAAAAGTCACAGAAATGTAGAATCACCACTGCAGTTTTCCAATAGCCTGTGGGATTAATTTACTGTTACCTGCTTTCCCCTTGCTGGAGGTTTATGGCTGTTCCCTGGCCCATGTCATGAATGTCAGCCAGATATGATTGGCTTACTCTCCTGCGCGGGTCAGCATTTTATTAGAATTTGTAATGAATGATGTATAAAGCTCTGCCTGAAGCACCATAAGCCGCCATGCAGATTCACTATGCTGAAACCTTGATGTGTTCCTGCGTGAACACAAAAAGATGCAGTAAACTGGACCTTGGCGCATCCACGAAAAGCAACAGTCGCCCAAGTGAAAAGCATGGTAATCTACAGGGAGTACATTTCTGTGCATGCAACCTCACTAACGCACCAAGTGTTTGGCCTGTGTGAAAGGAGCTCAACATTTTTACTGCTTTCACTTATTAGTTAAAGGGATAGTAATGTCAGAAAAAATATTAACTATATGGTAGATACAATTAAAAGAGAGTACTTGCACTCATTCGTATCTCTCAGACTGTTATGGTTTGAGAGATATAGGAAAATAAAGTTCTCCGGTCCCTCCCCTTTCTGCTTGATGAGCTGTGAAGCTGTCAAAAGCAGATTCTGGTTCCTGGATCAGATGTGGCTCTTCAGCAGCGCCGATATAACGATATCTAAAGATAAATACTTAAAGGGATAGTATTGTTTCATAATAAAAGCGGCTCTAATTAATCATCATAGTATTTGGACTTTGGAGAGTGTTATTTCAATTCTGTCAGAGTTGTAGTTCAAGAGTAATTCAATGACAAAGTGTCCCCCTCCCTCCCCTTTTACTGATATAACACTGCTTAGCCAGATCAGAAGAGAGGTGCCCAGGCAGACTGCAGAGAGGGACAGTCTTCAATTAAGATAAGGGAAAAACCTGAAAAACTTGTCAAGGGGGGCAGGGCTTTCATTGTTCTCATAGGAAGAAGATTGTCCCCTGCTGTTATCTGTCTGGTCTATGGACTGTATTCCACATCTGAGAAGAGATGGCTTACACTAGGTAAAAGGGGTGGGAGGGGAAACTTTGCTTGTGAATATCTCATAAACCATAAAGGTTTGAGAAATAAGACATATCGTTCTTCATGTTTTTTTTAATGCCTACAAAATAAAATAAAGATAAAACAAAGTATTACTGTCCCTTTAATTGGAATGGTCTACAACGTGTGCTTGCAAACCAGCAGACATTACACATGAAATTACAAACAGGCAGACATTACACAAGCACGTTCAGTGCCCACTGCATCAGTGATACAATCACTCTAGTAGATCTATGATACTACATTGCTTCAATGCAGCATGCCCACTTACTGCCCTGTCTGTATGTGGATGGCAAAGTGGCATAATGCGTTAGCAGTTGGGAATCAATAACTGTTGGGATTTTTATTCCTGCTCTACTATATAGGGATATGTCCAGATGAATATCACTTTTTAATCCAACACTTATAGATCTGCAGTGGATCATTGGTGAGATACAGTACATTATACACCACAACATAAAAAGAGGAGAGAGCATTCTACCTCTAAGTGCAGTGTTTGGAACAAATGGAAAAATCCCTCCTGTGGTAATGTACTCAGTAGAAAATTAGGCTATAACTTGCCTCCAAAGGAAATAAAGAATCACTGGTTACGCCCCAGGCTAGCAATGCTAGATAATATATCCCCCTCCCGCCCCTTTCACCTAGTATAAGCCGCCTCCCCTCAGATGTGGAATCTGGTCCATAGACCAGACAGATCACAGCAAGGGACAATCTTCTTACTGTGATCATAAGGAAAACACTGTCCCCCTTGACAGGTTTCTCAGGTTTTTTCTTTTGCTCACTGAAGATTGTCCCTCTCTGCGATCCATCCGGACAGTGTTGCTGCTCTGAGGTGAGCAGTGTTACATCAGTAAAAGAGGCGGGAGGGGGATACTTTATCATTCAATTACTCTTGAACTACAACTCTGACAGTACTGAAATAACACTCTCCATGGCCCAAATACTATGAAGATTAAACTGGGGCTGTTTTTTTTGTGATACATTACTATCCCTTTAATACCTTGCATTGATAGGTCACCGACACTCTGCTTTGCAGTGCACTAGAGATCTCTCTAGAATGCAGTGGAATAAGGGAACCCCTACAATATACTTTGCTCAGGGCCCAGCAGTGATTTTACTGTTTGAGTGGCAGAGGGGTATCCAGGGCACTTAACACAATGCGTTTGATATCTCCCTGGCACTCAAAGCGTTAAATCATCCCTGTGTATAAGCTACTGGTCTCTTGATCTGTACGGGTCACGATTCTGTTTCTCCATTCACAAGGCTGCCAGTCCGGCCTTGGTTATTAGACCATATAAACATTCAACTTGTAGTAATTTCTTTCTAACTTTTATTAGATCATTAAAGTCCTGCCGCAGTATAATGTATCAAGTTGAATCCGCTTCGTGGGAGGAAGGAGAAATATAGCTTGCTTACACCTAATATAAATCACTTTTATGGTTTTCTATTTCAATCTCTGACTGATCAGCTGATACGGCGCAGGGATTTCAAACAGCTAACGGAAGCTGATTTCTGCATAGCCTGGGGATTCCGTATAATGAAGTAATGCCCATTGGTATGAAATTATCCTGCTGTGTTCACCATAAACCCAAATGTGTCTACTACCAGTCTTGTTTTATGAGCCAGAGAGATTCTAACCTCAGAATGCAGAGGAGTTGACCTAGGGACGTGAAATGTTACCATGATGAGCAAATAAGCTAATTTCAGTATATTGTACTCGCAGCTTAACCCTTTGAGTGCCAGTGGGGTATGTAACGCATTGCTTTAATGCGTTCCGTACCCCTCTGGCATTCAAAGTGTTAACCATTGAAGTACCAAAGGGGTACCCACACAACACATTGTGCAACCCTTTGGTCCTTAAAGGGACAGTAATGTCCCATAAAAAATGCTTATAGTTTTGTAGTGCTTAAAAAAATAAACTATATGCCACAAATCCTATCTCTCAAACCGCTATGGTTTGAGAGATACCCACGTTCAAAGTTCCCACCTCCCTCCCCTTCTTCTGATGTCAGCTGTAAAGCTGACAGCAGGACATCCGTGTCGTCCGACTCGAGGAGGCTCTTCAGCAGAGCCGAAATTTCATTATTTTAAACAAACTACTCCATTGGAAAGGTCTACAAAGTGCGCTTGCAAACCAGGCACACGTTGTAGACCTTTCCAATTAAGTAATTCTTTTCCAGTAATGCTCTTTCGGCTCTGCTGCAGAGCCGCTGGCTGGTCCCCAGACCGGGATCTCCTGCTGTCAGCTAGACACTGACGTCAGGAGAAGGGCAGGGAGGGGGAAATTTGAATGCAAATATCTCTCAAACCATAGTGGTTTGAGAGATAGGATTTGCAGCATGTAGTTTAATTTTTTTAAGCACTACAAACCTATAATCATTTTTTATGTGGCATTACTGTCCCTTTAAAGGGTTAATCAGTCACTCCTTGCAGCAGTGTTTAAAGTGAAAGCGTCATGTAATATGTTAAATAAATATATTGAAAGGATTTCCTTGCAGGAAGAAACAAGGGTGCCCGAACTGCTATGATATGCTTCAGTACGAGTGTATTACTGCTCAGAACTGCTAGCTAGTTTATAGCTGCAGTACTTCCATCTCTACCATTTTTGGTGGCGCTGTTGCTCCTTATGAATGAGGTTGTTTCTGTCAGTAGTCCTCCATACACTACTGTAGTAGCAACAGCACTACCCCAAAATGGCAGGCCATGGCACAAAAAATTATCTGTAATAACCTTAGATTAAAAAAGCATCTCCCAACAGTGGGTGCATCCTTGTACTCAGCAGATAAAGCCTTAAAGGGATAGTAATACTTCATTTTATCTTTATTTTATTTTGTAGGCATTAAAAAAAACATGAAGAACGATATAAGTCTTATCTCTCAAACCTTTATGGTTTGAGAGATATTCACAAGCAAAGTTTCCCCCTCCCTCCCCTTTTACCTAGTGTAAACCATCTCTTCTCAGATGTGGAATACAGTCCATAGACCAGACAGATAACAGCAGGGGACAATCTTCTTCCTATGAGAACAATGAAAGCCCTGCCCCCTTGACAAGTGTTTCAGGTTTTTCCCTTATCTTAATTGAAGATTGTCCTCTCTGCAGTCTACCTGGGCACCTCCCTTCTGCTCTGGCTGAACAGTGTTACATCAGTAAAAGGGGCAGGAGGGAGATACTTTGTCATTGAATTACTCTTGAACTACAACTCTGATAGAATTGAAATAGCACTCTCCAAAGTCCAAATACTATGATGATTAATTAGAGCTGCTTCTATTATGAAACATTACTATCCCTTTAAAAAAATATATATATATTCCATATTGTGCAATACTTTACTTTTAGTGCATGTGTGTGCATGTATGTATATGTGTATCTATACATAGCTGTGATTTGCCCCAGAGACTCCGGTATTGACTCTGCATTACCAGGTCTCCGGGGCAGAGGCTGAGTCTCCGGACGTGGGGAGTTTCTACTGAAACTCTGCCCACCTCTGCTCCTTCCCAGCCTGTTCCTCCCTCTCCCGTCCACTTCTCCTCCTTCCCCAACCTATTGTGTACCCTTTTTTTTTTTTGCCTGTTAAGCTCCACCCCAAAACTGTGGTTAAGCCACTCCCCAATGTGAATCGTGTCATTTTTCACCCCCCAGCGGCACCACAGGACTCTCCTCCAGGGAGACCACATATATATATATATATATATATATATATATATATATATATATATATATAACCAATAATGCCACAGCATTGCTTGTGCAGTTTAAAACTTTGAGTGCCAAAAGAGGTATCCAACACATTGCATTTATTGATCCATTTGAAAACTGAAGTAGCCACAGTTAAGACTCCCCCTAAGTGTACAGGGAGGGGAAGTATATAATGGGGAGGGTTGATCCGAATGTGAATAGTGTGTTTAGGGGAGGAGTAAGTTTGGAAGGTTATAAGCGGTGGTGGTGCTAGAAGGTTGGCTGCCATTTGATGAAGAAGGGATTAGGTGACACATCCCTCCCTCAATATTATGATGGTTTGGTGGTTGGAAGTGGTAAGGCTGGGTGGTTAGTTCTTGCCTTTTTTTTAAGATATCAATAACTTATGTGGATTTATCCTTGGGCTGAAGCCATTTAGAAGCTTTGGCCTGGATTTAGATCACGTTACCCATTGAAGCTAAGGTGTATGGCCAGTGGGGTAATTCCTTTGGAGTCAGTTATAAGATGCTGAAAAATGTTGGGATTCTAGCGTAAGCCCTGGCAATTTGGCCATGTTTGGTTCAAGTAATTTTGATTGGCAAGGACTGTCAGTTTAATGATTAATTATCGGTTAATTATTAATGTTAATGGAAGTATTACAATAAAACTGTGGCCTGGAAGTCCCAAGTGATGTGTCTATATTTTATTTGGGAGGATCGTACCATTTCATTATGACATGTAGTTTACAATAATTAAATACATAGATGTGTGTGTCTGTGTTTGTGGTGTTGTATTAAAGCATAGTCTTACTATAAGGGTACGCCTGTTGTTGGTAGGTGCTTCATTCAAAAGTAATTAAAGTTCAGATATATTTGTTGTGCTTTATTTAATTAAAGGGATAGGGATATATCATTTTTTTGAAAGGTAATTCTGTAGATAGTAAAAAAATAAATGAATTGCGCCCAGTCCGATCTCTCAGACCTTTATGGTTTGAGAGATATAAGATTACAAGGTTCCCCCTTTCCTCCCCTTGCACATTGTTGACCATTCAAATTAAGTATTTGTTTCTATATCCCGCTATTTCGGCTCTGTTGAAGAGCCACAGGACGGTCTGAGGACTGGGATATCCTGCTTTAACCTAGACAGTGACATCAGTGCAAGAGGAGGAAAGGGGGAACTTTGTAATATTATATCTCTCAAACCATAAAGGTTTGAGAGATCGGACTGGGCGCAATTCATTTATTTTTTACTATCTACAGAATTACCTTTCAAAAAAATGATCTTTTACTATCTATTTGAAACTGCAGCTTTATATTGTGGCTACTAAGTGGAAATTATTCTATAGCTGTCTATGAAGAGCTTTATTCGAAGACCTTAAAAGGTCAGTAACACTAATGAAAAGAAATATATTTATTTAAGGTTTTATCCTGCTAAGGAAAATATGGGTACACCTACTGCTTAGTGTTGTTTTATTCAAAAGTCATTGCAGATTAAACTTGGATTTTTTAGTGCAGTTCCTTCATTGCCTGAAATTTTTCAGTGGTCCTGTTGCCACAGCATCCCATGGGGTTTATGGTCAAATGACCAGAAATGTCCATAGACTATTGTAGCAACTGCGTCACCATAAAATTTCTGGTCATGTAGGTACTGCATGCAAAATTGCAAGTGTGAGCTGCAATAACTTTTGAATAAAACAACTCTCAGCAGTGGGAATGACTTTATTTTACTCAGCAGAATAAACCCTACACTATAGATAGTTTACATATTTAAATAATACTATCCCTTTAAAGGGATAGTAATACTTCGTTTTATCTTTATTTTATTTTGTAGGCATTCAAAAAACATGAAGAAAGATATAAGTCTTATCTCTCAAATCTTTATGGTTTAAGAGATATTCACAAGCAAAGTATCCCCCTCCCCGTTCAGCCAGATCAGAAGGGAGGTGCCCAGGTAGACTGCAGAGAGGGACAATCTTCAATTAAGATAAGGGAAAAAGCTGAAAAACTTGTCAAGGGGGAAGGGCTTTCATTGTTTTCATACAAAGAAGATTGTCCCCTGCTGTTATCTGTCTGGTCTTACAACCAGATTCACATCTGAGAAGAGATGGCTTACACTAGGTAAAAGGGGCGGGAGGTGGAAACTTTGCTTGTGAATATCTCTTAAACCATAAAGGTTTGAGAGATAAGACTTATATCATTCTTCATGTTTTTTGAATGCCTACAAAATAAAATAAAGATAAAACAAAGTATTGCCATCCCTTTAAGCTGTTCTTTACATTAATGTAAAATACAATTCTGCCCACTGGGCACAAGATGGCGCTGTTGCCAATAACTTTATCATGAACAGAGTGCATCTGTGAGCAGTTTGAGTAACCCAGAATCTCAACACACTATGGTCCTTGCAGAAAAAAAATGGAACAATTCTGGAAAAAATCAAATGGGTTTTTTTTTTAACCCTTTGAGTTCCAGAGGTACAGTTGATTTGCAGAATCGCTTCACATTTCTTACTGTATAAGGCCCTATATATTTTTAATAATGAAACTTTAATGCTCATTGAATGGAAAGCTATAGAGATTTAATACGCCTGCTCCTGGTAATGTGTTGGGGATAACTCTAGTACTTAAATGGATAGTAATGTTTGCTTTTAACAACGTTTAATATTCTAGATATTAAAAATATAAATTCAATGATGTGCGTGTTGTCTCTTAGACATATAAAGTTTGAGAGATATACGCTGCTAATGTCCCCCCCCTCCCCTTTCACTGATGTCCGGTCTCTAGCTGACAGCATGTGATTCTGGTCATTTGACAGGATGACGGCTCTCAGCAGAGCTAAAATAGCTCTATCTAGAATGAAAAACTTCAACGGAACGGTCTACAAAGTGTGCTTGCAAACCAGGCATAATGCTTCAATGGAACGGTATAAAAAGTGTGCTTGCAAACCAGACACACTTTGTAGACCGTTACAGTGAAGTATATCTTTCTGGATATTGATATTTCGGCTCTGCTGAAGAGCCGCTGGCCAGTCCCAGCTAGAGCGCTGACGTCTGTGAAAGGGGAGGGAGTGGGGAACTTTAGAAGCGTATATCTCTCAAACCATGCATGTTTGATAGATGGGACTTACATCAATTGATTGATTTTTTTTTTATATATCTACAATATTAACCCTTTGACGGGTAAACTTTGTTAAAAGCAACCATTACTATCCCTTTAAAGCCATTGTTAACCCCTTCACTGCTAGATGGAACATGTACTGGTAAAGGAATGAGTATTGTGAGGCTGATGTACCAAGAAAGCTAGAATTAATTTTTGGACAAACCAAGTGCACCACAGGGGACAAATGAAAATTCCACAGACTTAAATGGGGCCTTTCGTTCTGCAATGCGCTGGAGCCCGCTTAACATTCAATGAGTAAAAAGCCTCATTTAAATCAATGGGAATTTGGGATTTTTTTTTTTTGTCACCATTGATATCAAGGGGGCTCTTAACCCCCTGAACTCTAGAGAGGGCTCCAGTGCTTTGCTTGTTAGTGCACCGTAGGCCTCTCTATCATTCAAGGAATTTAAACCCTTATTTCTCTTATGTCCTATATGGAACACATGTACCATGGGGTTGAGTCCCTTTGGAGTGGAGACTCCCTCCTCTTCATACTAAGAACTCTCTGGATCTGCTGCAGAGACTCCGGTTTCCAGACTGAATTACGGGGTCTCCAGGGGCAGAGGCTGATTCTTCAGGGGAGGGGGGTTACTTCTGTTCCCCACCCTTGTTCCACCCACTTCACTCCCACTTCTCCTACTTCCCACCTTATTCTGCCCACTTTATGAACCACGGCCGAGCACCCCCACCCACGTGATTAAGCCCCACCCCTTTATGACACAAATCATGTCATTGACATCCCCTATTCAGCAGCACACGAGCCCTTTCTGGGGGCTCAAAGAGAAGAAGTTTCCAGCTACACTCCTCTTCCTCCAGCTCAACTCCCCCTTCACCGGAATTCATGTGTCCTGCAAAACAGACGGAGGTGCAGTGGCCATCCTGTTAGTTTTTCTTAGGTTTGTTTATATTTTATCTTTTGATATTGGGCTGTATAGTCATCCATTAGGTGGGCTCCAATCACTGGCTTCCCTGGAGTTGGATTGCTCAGTCCGCAGTTGCTTTGTGGACCTTTTTTGCCCTATGGAGGCTAACTTTATGGCAAGTCTGTTCCTCATGGCTGAGTCTCTCTGAGATTCTGCCATTATCTATGATGGGAGCCTGAACACTTTCAGTGCCTTGGTCCACTGTTTGTCCCATGTTGAGCTACTTTACACACTATATGTCCATTATACATTGTGCACTAATTATTTGCTCTTTATTCTCTTCACTGGGTCTGGAAGTAGAGAGGGGTGCTATATTTCTTGGTAGTTTAATCCATTTCCTTTCCTTCTATGCAATGCTTGTTACTTCTGAGGATATAATTGGTTACTGTGCTTTGGGTACTTATTTCCACCCCCCACTACTGTTACATTTGCCCCCCAGGGGGTATTGGGCTGTTTCCTTCAGTTCTGATTGCTATGTAACTGCTCCTTTAAGAACAGGAGACTGCCCATGGCCATCCTTTCTCTATTGTCTTCTATGGGAGAAACTTAGTTGGGACATATCTCTGCAACCTTTTGAGCTGCAATGGTTATAGAGGGCTCTTTCTTATTGTCTCTTCATGCTCTGTGACCTAGTCCACTTTCTGAGTGTTCACTGAGCTTACAAAGGCCAAAGTAACAGGTGTTGCTACTCAACAAGCAAGGGAGTGGACTACAGCTTCCATAATGCCCCATTTCCCGTGTTTTTCTTCCGATTGGCTAGCACACTTACTGGTGGCCATCTTACTTCTACCTTGCTTATCCTTGGCAGAGACTGACTCTCCTTCTTCCCTTCTCCAGTCTAACCTTTTACATACTACTTTTTTGGTATTTCTGGGGCCTTGATCTCAACTGGAGACATTTAATCGAGTTCAGCTAGGATCAGACATTCTCTCTTGGACATGCCTAACTCTAAGGGGCATATAGGGAAATCCAAAGCTAAGGATTCAGGTGCTTCCCTTACCCACTGTTCCTCATGCCATACTGGGCTTTCAAGGGAATACTCTAGGTCTCTATGCTGCTCTTTTGTTGTGGATCCTACCACTCCTCCATGCCCCTCCAGCACTGAATAAGAGCCTGCATGGGTTGAAATGCACCTTCCCATAGTGGCACAAATCCCTTCTTCAGTTCAAGCAATTCTCCATTATTGGAACCTTTGCCCACCTTTTAAAAGGTTGAACCTGTATTCAAAGAGCACACTCAGATTATTGGGGGTATCCTGTGAGGAAGAACTGGACTCAGAGGATGATGAAGAGGATCTGGACTTCCTTGTCTTAAGGCGACTCCTATGAGTCTGATCCGGTTGCTGCTGTTGAGGGGCTATGAAGGCGTTTCTGGAGATCTTTCAGGTTTCTGACCCTGCTGATGGGGGATCCCCATCCAGATATTTTACAGAGGAGCAGGAAACTTCCCCCTGTGCCCCCCCCCATAACATTCTCGATCAGTTCCTTTTCCCCCTGCCATTGACCCCCCTATATCACTCTTGGCAAAGAACACTGCCCTTCCACTGGCAGATGCTGCAGGGCTCAAGGACCAGTCTGATAAGATGCCAACTTTGAGGCCACTGGGCCACTGTTGAGGCCTGTTTTTGCCTCTGCTTGGGTCAATAGGACCATTGCTGTATGGGGAGAGCAGCTATCAGAAGCTATCTGTGTTGATGTCCATATGGAGGACATGCTGGTTTTGGTGTCCAACATCATGGAAGCAAATGCCTACATTGCTTAGGCTCTGTTTGATGCAACCAGATTTTCAGGAAAATCCTCTGCATTTTCCACTCCCCACACCCTGTGGCTCAAGATGTGGTCTGTGGATCAATCTTCTAAGAAGTCACTGGGGTCCTTGACTTTTCAGGGCATGGCCCCCTTTGCGCCTGACCTGAAACAGATAATTAGCAACACTAATTGTGGAAAGAGCACCCTGTTGGATTTCATTTACCCAGTCATTCTGGGGTGCAGAGGGAGCAAACCCTTCGGATATCCAAACCACATTCCACTGCAAAGCCCAGACAGACAGACGGTTTCCTCTATGGAGTATCATAGGGTCTTTAATCTGCCCATGGTCTTGTTCTTTCTTCAGGACGGAATCAACAAGAGTTTTAGCTTGAGTTCCATATTGGACATAAGAGAAATAGGATTTTAGTTTTCTTATCTGTTTAATCATTTTCTCTTTTGTCAATATGGAACACAGGTCTCCCACAGAGAGAAAAACCTCACTTATGATGCTTTCACGGGCAGAAGAGTCTTCTTAGGGTCTTAGTCTTGGGAGATTTTCTTTGCTTAGTTATTTTGCTGTGGCTATTGTCACTTGAATTCTGGGAAGGTGGGGGGGGGTGAGCTGGAGGAGGAGGAAGGATTCTCCACCCCAAAGACCCAAAGTCTTTTGTAATATGCCCTGCCTTCCAGGAGGAGGGACTCAACCCTGTGGTAACTGTGTTCTATATGGACTAAAGAGAAAAGGATTTAACAGGTAAAATCCTGCTTTAAATCAATACAAATGTAGGGGATTTTTTTGTCCAATATGGTTAAATCGGTTTGCTCCAGAACTACTTGAATGCTTCTTAGTACATCAGCCTCTGTAACCTTATGTTCCCTTATTTACGTTCCCATTAGAAATTGATTTATGTCTGTTTTACAGACCAGACTTCCTCTTCTGAGATGACAGCAAATGGTATGAAATATTGATTGGTTACTGCACTTGACTTCTCGTTACCTTATTAGTTTATAGATATGCGTTTATAGATTCAGCTTCCTCATTGTAATGCAGCCATCACTTAAAGGGATAGTAATACTTCATTTTATCTTTATTTTATTTTGTAGGCATTAAAAAAACATGAAGAACGATATAAGTCTTATCTCTCAAACCTTTATGGTTTAAGAGATATTCACAAGCAAAGTTTCCCCTCCCGCCCCTTTTACCTAGTTTAAGCCATCTCTTCTCAGATGTGGAATGCAGTCCATAGACCAGACAGATAACAGCAGGGGACAATCTTCTTCCTATGAGAACAATGAAAGCCCTGCCCCCTTGACAAGTGTTTCAGGTTTTTCCCTTATCTTAATTGAAGATTGTCCTCTCTGCAGTCTACCTGGGCACCTCCCTTCTGCTCTGGCTGAACAGTGTTACATCAGTAAAAGGGGCAGGAGGGAGATACTTTGTCATTGAATTACTCTTGAACTACAACTCTGATAGAATTGAAATAGCACTCTCCAAAGTCCAAATACTATGATGATTAATTAGAGCTGCTTTTATTATGAAACATTACTATCACTTTAACACTTTGAGTGGCATAGAGATGTGCAACACATTGCTCTGCAATGCTTTGCACAGCCCTTTGGCACTCAATGGGGTAATTTAGTCATGATTCAGTAGGCAAAATATTTGTAGAAGACCATACCTGGCTCAATGTACGATTCTACCAGTGGAGGACAAATGAACTGTAGTGCACACAGTCACATACAATGCACACTGTTGAGACTTAAGTGCCAGCAATCCCCATGTGCCGACCTCATAATATGTATAACTGGGGATTCTAAGGCCCCGGAGACTCTGGTTTTCAGACTGAGTTAGCACTTCTACAGTTCGGGGAGTTCAGTGGTAACACTACCCACTTTCCCTACCTGTTCCGCACACCGCTGCGCCATTCCACCCGCTTCCTACCCCACTTCAGGAGAAATCACTTGTCTCAATCTTCCAACCATTCCAGCCCTAATGAGACCTCTCTCACATGATACAATTTGCCTCATGTGGACATTCCTATCCCCAGCCCATTGTGTTTCTCTGGAATCAACAACAAGATGATTTCCAGGTATGATAATATGTGAAGGGGAATGGAGTAAAAGGTGACAAAATATCTCTTTAAATTGGGGAAGCTTATAAAAAAATGCACACACCAGCTTTGCACAGATCCCTGTGCAGTCCAGCAAAATAAAATGTTAATGTGTCCCAGAATTAAAGGGATATGTGGTCACCTTAGGCGTAAAGTTACACTAATGTTGTCTGCGCCTGGCTTAGTACATCAAGTACAATACACAGAGGAAAAGAACATCTAGGAATGTTCATACACTGCCCAGCTCTTGGTGCAAATGGCATTAACCTTTTACATTACAGACTGGTAACCAACCCATTGCAAAAGAATTGGGTTGGATACCTGCCTGGCACACACAGGGTTACATGGGAGAATTAAAGGCATAAATAAATTGTCATCGATTATGCAGGTGTTGAGCAGCAAAATGGATTCAGCTCCTGATTTTGCATGGACTAGTATTTGTAACCTCCCCCATATTTTGATGTTTACTGTACAACATCTTTCCAGAGGTGTCTTTAACACTTTGCTTTGTGATGCTATGGAGATGCCTTTAGCAACAGTGGGGTTGCTAGGGGACTTAGCAAACCTTTGGTCACCCCAGTGGTGCTCAGGAGGTTAGTACGTCATTAATGCTTGAAAGCAAGTAGCTATCAGTAATGATACAAATGCAAGTTCAGTTTTTCTTCACAGAACTCTAGATTTTCTAATTTATAGTTTATCTATGATAGTTTAGCAATCGATTTTAACTTTACCTCTCTTTGCACATCCCCCGATCTCGTCACCAACAAAACCAACCACTGATCTCCATCTATATGTAACACGTTGCTCTAATATGAAGAAATTAAAAGCAAATAACAAAGGTGGAGACCCGAAGTTGCCCACCCCAGCCTTACATTAACACCTCCTAATAATAATTGCTACTTGTCTTAATCTGGACAGAAATGTATTTGTACAAAATTAATATTTCATTAGCTATGGATATCATCTCAACAAGGGTAGACTTGAATCTTCTTTGCAGTACTCCAGGACCTCAGACTCCTCCCTGTTATTACATTAGAAACCTCTCTAGCATTAAAGTAGTTAAAAGCCCCACTTAACCCATTGAGTTCAATGAGGTGTCCAAAGCATTGTGAAGCAATGTGTCGAACACCTCTTTGGCATGTAGACATAGCTGGGAACTTATGGTTGTAGATTTCCCGGAGAGGGGAGTCTTGTGATACCACTAAGGGAGGTAAAAGACGCAATTTGTGTAAAATAAATAAATAAATAAAAATAAATAAATTATAGAAATAGGCTGGGAAAGGAGGTGAAGCCGCTGGGGAGTGGGGGGAATAGTCTTGGAATGCACAGATGTGGGCAGTTCGATTAGAAACTCCCCACATCCGGAGAATCATCCTCTGCCCCGGAGACCCGGTAATTAGTTGCAAAAACTTGAGTTTGTGGGGCAAATCCAGAGCGTTCGCAGCTTTGCATGTAGAGAGTTAAATCAGTAGGAATTTGGGGAATATTTATCTGTCCCTTATGGTGCACATGGTTTGCCACATAATTGCTTCTGTTTTCTTTTGTGCATAAGTCCTTATTAACATACAGTACATGGGAACATGACTTCTTTATTAGCACAAAGCTAAAAAAATCATCAGATCACAGGATAAATAACACTCATAGACGTGGATGGTAAACATCAGACAAACTACCTAACGCGTTTCACAATAGTGAGATTATCACAAAACACGTTAGATGGTTTTTCTGATGTTTACCATCCATGTCCATCCTTCCTTTGTCATCAAGTTTGTCAGAGCCTGTAGCTGAGGCTGTGGGAGTAGCTCCGGGACCAGCATAAGCCTTAGAGCTTTGGTGAGTGTGGAAATATGTACCTTGAAGAGCATAGATATTGGTCAGTTGTAGCAAACTTTAGTTTAACTATCTGAATTACCAAGTCTCCTGGGACAGAGGCTGATTCTCCAGTGATGGTGAGTTTCTTCTCCTTCCTTCCCACTTCTTCTCCTTCCCACCCTGGTCGACCCAATTCCCACCAGATCTCATTACTGACATCTCCTCTCTAGCAGCATAAGAGCCCTCTCTGGGAGTTATAAAATGTTGCCCTTTTATCAATGGTACTTACTGTAAAATCCCTATACTCTGATATACAATATACACTGTATATTAAGCCTATGAGGACCAGTGTGGGTACAAAGTACATTGCTTTGCACAACCCTCAATATATATGTGCGTGTTTATGTATTAGTGTGTGTGTGTGTGTATATATATATATATATATATATATATATATATATATATATATATATATATATATATAAATAATATATACAATTCCATTTAGGGTTAGGATGCACTCACTGTTGATGTTATAGCCTGACCTGGGTGCATCTTGATAAAGGCTATGTTGATAGTCGAAACATCGATCCAAATAAATTGTAACAGCACTTTGAACATTTAAAAAAGGACCCTGTGAGTGCCGTCTCGCCTTACAAAACGGTTATATATATATATATATATATATATATATATATATATACACACATACATACTACCAGTGTGGATTGGCATTGCCCGTATTTTTTGTGTCCTTTATTTACGTAAAGTGTAATTGTAAAATAGAAGAAAAATGTGCAACAAAGCCCACTGGTACCTATAACGTTAATGCTGACAGTTTATTGTGTTAGTGTTTTATAATGAAACACATTGCTTTTAACGTGGCGGAGTGCTGATGACTTATTGCACATACGTCAGTGCAGCGTTTGGTGTCTGATTATGCTGTATTTATAACAATATGAGCAGTCCTTTTAAGGGACCTTGTGCACAGCAGTGGTTTTCCCAAGATAAGCTGATTTTTGATTGTTTTGTTTCTATGTATATTACAGTAGCAGCGGGTACAAAGGTAATAAATGTTGTGTGACAGCATTTACACACTTAACTATTTCAGTGCCAGAGGTGTAAGAATATATTGCAGAGCAAAGTGTTGTTCACTCCTTTGAAACTGAAAAGGTTAGTAGGCCTCTAAAGGACTGGCCGTGGATCGCAGTCCATGAGGCTGATTTGTATCAAGCACTCCCATATACATAGTACCCAGAAGTGCAGTTTTATATCTGTGATCGGCAAAAATGTCACAGACACAGACGCACAAACACATATATGTCTTTGAATGTAAGACACGCTTTTAGTCAATGGCAAGTGGAGGTAGTGATGAGGTGGTACTTTGAGGAGGCAGAGGGCGGCCTTTCTCTGTGGTGGTTGGTTCACAGACGAGGTGGCACAAGGTGTGTGCTAGAGGGTAAAGTGCTGTGTTTGCCAGGCAGGAATGGAAAAGACACAAAAAGGGAGGGTGTGAGTGACATTTGGAAGTGACGATGTTAGGGTGACCACATTTCCAATCTGCCATTCCAGGACATGTGGTCACCCTAGTGAGTCCCGCAGCTGAGGCTCCGTCCGGCGCTGACCATCTTTCTAAGGCTGACACAGTGGGAACTCTTACTCTGTGTTAGCCTCAGAAAGATGGTCAGCGCCGGCAGTAGCCTCAGCCGAGAGACTTACAGCGGCAGCATACTTGCACCATCCCAGCTGTCTCGCATGCACCAGTCCAGCCAGCCAATTAAATGTATTTGCTATATGGTCCAATGAGGACCATATAGCAAATACATTTCATTGGCTGGCTGGACTGGTGCGTGCTGCGCTGTGTGGGTAGGCTGTGGGTTCCGGCTTTGTTGCTCCATTTTGGGACTCTTTGTTGTCCTGGTGGGGGGGTGACACGGGACACAGACCCCCAATAAGGGACAGTCCCGGGCATTCCGGGATGTGTGGTCACCCTAGATGAAGTGAGTGAAGAGAGGCACATGGATGTACATATGCGAAGTGGCAAAAGGGAGGCAAACTTGCCAAAGCAGACGAATTGAGGGAGGGAGAGAGATACGAAGCACCCAATTTGAGGAAGGGAGAATGTGAGTGAGGTAGATGGGAGGGAAAGAGAAACAAGATGGGAGGAGGAAAGTAAGAATAGAACGTTTCGGTGGGATGGGAAGACAGTAACTAGAGGGGTGAAACATAAACACATGGAGTGTAGGCAGAGATACAAGGGTGGAATGTTTGTAGTCTGTTGGGGGGGTATGTAAGGCAACACAATGTGTTCCACACTTCTGTGGCACTGAGAGGGTTAAGTAAGATTCCACCAATTCATCGTTATGTAATGAGATTCAGATGTGTAAGGAGTTAACCCCTTGAGTTCCAGAGGGGTAGGCAACACACGGCAGAGCAATGGAACTCAAAGGGTTAAACAAGATATGATCCCGTAGGAGCAACCTTTAGAGACTTCGCTACACGGTGCTGTGAGCAGTTCATTGCTTTACATATGAGAAAGCTGACATAAGACACAAAATGACCCGTGTATCTTTGTAACTGTATGACAGCACAACATGAAATATCCAGCGATTCAGCATGGAAAACGTTGGTTTAACCCTCTGTGTGCAATAGGGCTACTCACCTCTGGCACTCAAAGGGTTAACAACTGTTGCATGTATACCTCCTGAATGCATCAATATTACAGACATTACGGTAAGCTCATATGCCTTGTTATGTCATTTTATGTTTTCATGAGTAACGACAATGCACAATAATAATAATAACTAGTATTTATATAGCCCCTTTCCCCCAGTGGTACTCAAAGCACTTTCAGAATTAACCAAATCAGCAACTGAAACAATAGATGTTAGTATTACCAATCAATGGTATTCATTTATCGACCCCAGAAGGATGGAGGACTGAGTTGACCCTGCCGGGATTCGAACCTGCAACCTTGGGGTTTGAACAGGCTCTGTAGTCAGGGCATTTACCACTGAGATATCTCACCGGCTATAAAAGCAAAAATATGATTTACAAGGACCCTACGGTGGATGTGGGTAATCTGCACAAGCAACACAATTTATTACAGTCGGATAAAAGATAAACAGTAAATATCAATATACTTGAAAGACGTGGGATTTGTGTGGTTTACGTTTCTGTGACTTACATATGCTTCAAGTTGTAAACCGCCCATCCACCTCTTGAGTTTTGAGGGTAAGGTGAAATGATTGTTTACAAGGCGGTAGCGCCCATAGCAGGAAAATAACCCAATATATTTCTATTCACTAATGTGGACACTCTCATAGTCTCTAAACACAAGGTATAGGAACTGTTAGTGTTCCAACTGATAAAACCCCAGTTGCCTTAAAGAGGAACTATCACCCCAAATAAAGTACCCCCCCTAATAACTATTCATACAGCAATAAACATAGAAATAATAGTAGTATCCATCATAAGTACAGGGTTATTAAAAATTCCTACCTCATCTGAGACAGACGGCCAGGCATCAGCATAGACATCTTGGCTTAGACATCTGGGCTCCTGCACTGTCCATCCCAGTCTCCTTTAGGAGGCGCTGCATTGTACCTTAAGGTAACAGGAAGTGACTGACCTCACAGGTGCGCAGATGCCTCTAAAGCAAGAAGAGAAAACGCAGAACACCATTATAAGGAAATTCTGTGCAGATTAGTTGTAGATAATTACATATAATTAGCAGTGAATATTGTGTCCTGGGGAGGTGAATATGATTGGTTGCTGCCACAGTCCGCAGTGTTATGCACAAAGGTGAAAAACTCTGCAGTTAGATGAATTCTCCAGTCAAGTGTTATTGTATGCACTAAGTCAGGCAAAGAGACCGCTCCAAACTGTGAGGATGCCTCTTTGTCAATGCAGTGGCCCACAGCTGTGAAGTCTCTGAGTGACAGAGGAGTGCGCAATGCATTGCTTTACAATACGTCGCATACTCTCACGGCAATGAAATAGTTAACAGCTGTCAGACATTGCTTTTTCAAACAGTTGTCCTGACAGTGTGGAACTGTGTTTAGGTGTCCCCTGTGCAGTGGCTGTTTAATGACTCGAGCCGTCTCAGTGTATTCTTGGGGTGCTGGTGAGCCAGAGGTTGCTGTGGAAGGTGGTGAGGATGAGGCTGCACCGGGGCAGGCTGTGCTGGCTACGAGAATGCAGGAGAGAGCCTTCCTTGGGGAGGGTGTGAGGTGGAGGCTGGTGCGGGACGTAGGGTGTAGGGCAGGCTTTACATGGCGCATATTGAATTGGTGAGTGTATGGTTGGCTATCTTGTAGTTTACGCAGCGAGGGTTAGCCATGTTGTTACTTTTTGAAAGAGGGAATAGTAAGGGGAGTAGAAACTCCTTGCAGAGTTGACAGTCATGCCCCCTTATATCTTTTACACAGGCAGTCATATCTCCTCCTGGCTGCACCCCAGGCAGACACATACACACAGTGAGAGACACACAGATGCAACAGATATTCAGACACACACACAAACACATGCACAGCTCCCCACTCTTTCCTCTCACAGTACCCCAGTCCTGTCCTGTCACATTTCCCTACATTCTTATTCACAGCACCCCACTCCTTTCCTCTCACAGTACCCCAGTCCTGTCCTGTCACATTTCCCTACATTCTTATTCACAGCACCCCACTCCTTTCCTCTCACAGTACCCCAGTCCTGTCCTGTCACATTTCCCTACATTCTTATTCACAGCACCCCACTCCTTTCCTCTCACAGTACCCCAGTCCTGTCCTGTCCCATTTCCCTACATTCTTATTCACAGCACCCCACTCCTTTCTTCTCACGGTACCCCAGTCCTTTCATGTCACATTTCCCTACATTCTTATTCACAGCTCCCCACTCCTTTCCTCTCACAGTACCCCAGTCCTGTCCTGTCCCATTTCCCTACATTCTTATTCACAGCACCCCACTCCTTTCCTCTCACAGTACCCCAGTCCTGTCCTGTCCCATTTCCCTACATTCTTATTCACAGCACCCCACTCCTTTCCTCTCACAGTACCCCAGTCCTTTCCTGTCACATTTCCCTACATTCTTATTCACAGCACCCCACTCCTTTCCTCTCACAGTACCCCAGTCCTGTCCTGTCCCATTTCCCTACATTCTTATTCACAGCACCCCACTCCTTTCCTCTCACAGTACCCCAGTCCTGTCCTGTCCCATTTCCCTACATTCTTATTCACAGCACCCCACTCCTTTCCTCTCACAGTACCCCAGTCCTTTCCTGTCACATTTCCCTACATTCTTATTCACAGCACCCCACTCCTTTCCTCTCACAGTACCCCAGTCCTGTCCTGTCACATTTCCCTACATTCTTATTCACAGCACCCCACTCCTTTCCTCTCACAGTACCCCAGTCCTGTCCTGTCCCATTTCCCTACATTCTTATTCACAGCACCCCACTCCTTTCCTCTCACAGTACCCCAGTCCTGTCCTGTCACATTTCCCTACATTCTTATTCACAGCACCCCACTCCTTTCCTCTCACAGTACCCCAGTCCTGTCCTGTCACATTTCCCTACATTCTTATTCACAGCACCCCACTCCTTTCCTCTCACAGTACCCCACTCCTTTCCTGTCACATTTCCCTACATTCTTATTCACAGCACCCCACTCCTTTCCTCTCACAGTACCCCAGTCCTTTCCTGTCACATTTCCCTACATTCTTATTCACAGCACCCCACTCCTTTCCTCTCACAGCTTCCCACGCCTTTCCTGTCACATTTCCCTACATTCTTATTCACAGCACCCCACTCCTGTCCTGTCACATTTCCCTACATTCTTATTCACAGCTCCCCACTCCTTTCCTCTCACAGTACCCCAGTCCTGTCCTGTCACATTTCCCTACAGTCTTATTCACAGCTCCCCACTCCTTTCCTCTCACAGTACCCCAGTCCTGTCCTGTCACATTTCCCTACAGTCTTATTCACAGCTCCCCACTCTTTCCTCTCACAGTACCCCAGTCCTTTCATGTCCCATTTCCCTACATTCTTATTCACAGCACCCCACTCCTTTCTTCTCACAGTACCCCAGTCCTTTCATGTCACATTTCCCTACATTCTTATTCACAGCACCCCACTCCTTTCTTCTCACAGTACCCCAGTCCTTTCATGTCACATTTCCCTACATTCTTATTCACAGCACCCCACTCCTTTCCTCTCACAGTACCCCAGTCCTTTCATGTCACATTTCCCTACATTCTTATTCACAGCACCCCACTCCTTTCCTCTCACAGTACCCCAGTCCTTTCCTGTCACATTTCCCTACATTCTTATTCACAGCTCCCCACTCCTTTCCTCTCACAGTACCCCAGTCCTGTCCTGTCCCATTTCCCTACATTCTTATTCACAGCACCCCACTCCTTTCCTCTCACAGTACCCCAGTCCTGTCCTGTCCCATTTCCCTACATTCTTATTCACAGCTCCCCACTCCTTTCCTCTCACAGTACCCCAGTCCTGTCCTGTCCCATTTCCCTACATTCTTATTCACAGCACCCCACTCCTTTCCTCTCACAGTACCCCAGTCCTGTCCTGTCACATTTCCCTACATTCTTATTCACAGCACCCCACTCCTTTCCTCTCACAGTACCCCAGTCCTGTCCTGTCACATTTCCCTACATTCTTATTCACAGCACCCCACTCCTTTCCTCTCACAGTACCCCAGTCCTGTCCTGTCACATTTCCCTACATTCTTATTCACATCACCCCACTCCTTTCCTCTCACAGTACCCCAGTCCTTTCCTGTCACATTTCCCTACATTCTTATTCACAGCACCCCACTCCTTTCCTCTCACAGTACCCCAGTCCTTTCCTGTCACATTTCCCCACATTCTTATTCACAGCTCCCCACTCCTTTCCTCTCACAGTACCCCAGTCCTGTCCTGTCACATTTCCCTACATTCTTATTCACAGCACCCCACTCCTTTCCTCTCACAGTACCCCAGTCCTGTCCTGTCACATTTCCCTACATTCTTATTCACAGCACCCCACTCCTTTCCTCTCACAGCTCCCCACTCCTTTCCTCTCACAGTACCCCAGTCCTGTCCTGTCACATTTCCCTACATTCTTATTCACAGCACCCCACTCCTTTCCTCTCACAGTACCCCAGTCCTGTCCTGTCACATTTCCCTACATTCTTATTCACAGCACCCCACTCCTTTCCTCTCACAGTACCCCAGTCATGTCCTGTCACATTTCCCTACATTCTTATTCACAGCACCCCACTGCTTTCCTCTCACAGTACCCCAGTCGTGTCCTGTCACATTTCCCTACATTCTTATTCACAGCACCCCACTCCTTTCCTCTCACAGTACCCCAGTCCTGTCCTGTAACATTTCCCTACATTCTTATTCACAGCACCCCACTCCTTTCCTCTCACAGTACCCCAGTCCTGTCCTGTCACATTTCCCTACATTCTTATTCACAGCACCCCACTCCTTTCCTCTCACAGTACCCCAGTCCTGTCCTGTCACATTTCCCTACATTCTTATTCACAGCACCCCACTCCGTTCCTCTCACAGTACCCCAGTCCTGTCCTGTCACATTTCCCTACATTCTTATTCACATCACCCCACTCCTTTCCTCTCACAGTACCCCAGTCCTTTCCTGTCACATTTCCCTACATTCTTATTCACAGCACCCCACTCCTTTCCTCTCACAGTACCCCAGTCCTTTCCTGTCACATTTCCCCACATTCTTATTCACAGCTCCCCACTCCTTTCCTCTCACAGTACCCCAGTCCTGTCCTGTCACATTTCCCTACATTCTTATTCACAGCACCCCACTCCTTTCCTCTCACAGTACCCCAGTCCTGTCCTGTCACATTTCCCTACATTCTTATTCACAGCACCCCACTCCTTTCCTCTCACAGTACCCCAGTCCTTTCCTGTCACATTTCCCTACATTCTTATTCACAGCACCCCACTCCTTTCCTCTCACAGCACCACACTCCTTTCCTCTCACAGTACCCCAGTCCTTTCCTGTCACATTTCCCTACATTCTTATTCACAGCACCCCACTCCTTTCCTCTCACAGTACCCCAGTCCTGTCCTGTCACATTTCCCTACATTCTTATTCACAGCACCCCACTCCTTTCCTCTCACAGTACCCCAGTCCTTTCCTGTCACATTTCCCTTCATTCTTATTCACAGCACCCCACTCCTTTCCTCTCACAGCACCACACTCCTTTCCTCTCACAGTACCCCAGTCCTTTCCTGTCACATTTCCCTACATTCTTATTCACAGCACCCCACTCCTTTCCTCTCACAGTACCCCAGTCCTGTCCTGTCACATTTCCCTACATTCTTATTCACAGCACCCCACTCCTTTCCTCTCACAGTACCCCAGTCCTGTCCTGTCACATTTCCCTACATTCTTATTCACAGCACCCCACTCCTTTCCTCTCACAGTACCCCAGTCATGTCCTGTCACATTTCCCTACATTCTTATTCACAGCACCCCACTCTTTCCTCTCACAGTACCCCAGTCCTGTCCTGTCACATTTCCCTACATTCTTATTCACAGCTCCCCACTCTTTCCTCTCACAGTACCCCAGTCCTGTCCTGTCACATTTCCCTACATTCTTATTCACAGCACCCCACTCTTTCCTCTCACAGTACCCCAGTCCTGTCCTGTCACATTTCCCTACATTCTTATTCACAGCACCCCACTCCTTTCCTCTCACAGTACCCCAGTCCTTTCATGTCCCATTTCCCCACATTCTTATTCACAGCTCCCCACTCCTTTCCTCTCACAGTACCCCAGTCCTGTCCTGTCCCATTTCCCTACATTCTTATTCACAGCACCCCACTCTTTCCTCTCACAGTACCCCAGTCCTGTCCTGTCACATTTCCCTACATTCTTATTCACAGCTCCCCACTCTTTCCTCTCACAGTACCCCAGTCCTGTCCTGTCACATTTCCCTACATTCTTATTCACAGCACCCCACTCTTTCCTCTCACAGTACCCCAGTCCTGTCCTGTCACATTTCCCTACATTCTTATTCACAGCTCCCCACTCTTTCCTCTCACAGTACCCCAGTCCTGTCCTGTCACATTTCCCCACATTCTTATTCACAGCACCCCACTCCTTTCCTCTCACAGTACCCCAGTCCTGTCCTGTCACATTTCCCTACATTCTTATTCACAGCACCCCACTCCTTTCCTCTCACAGTACCCCAGTCCTTTCCTGTCACATTTCCCTACATTCTTATTCACAGCACCCCACTCCTTTCCTCTCACAGCACCACACTCCTTTCCTCTCACAGTACCCCAGTCCTTTCCTGTCACATTTCCCTACATTCTTATTCACAGCACCCCACTCCTTTCCTCTCACAGTACCCCAGTCCTGTCCTGTCACATTTCCCTACATTCTTATTCACAGCACCCCACTCCTTTCCTCTCACAGTACCCCAGTCCTGTCCTGTCACATTTCCCTACATTCTTATTCACAGCACCCCACTCCTTTCCTCTCACAGTACCCCAGTCCTTTCCTGTCACATTTCCCTACATTCTTATTCACAGCTCCCCACTCCTTTCCTCTCACAGTACCCCAGTCCTGTCCTGTCCCATTTCCCTACATTCTTATTCACAGCACCCCACTCCTTTCCTCTCACAGTACCCCAGTCCTGTCCTGTCCCATTTCCCTACATTCTTATTCACAGCACCCCACTCCTTTCCTCTCACAGTACCCCAGTCCTGTCCTGTCACATTTCCCTACATTCTTATTCACAGCACCCCACTCCTTTCTTCTCACAGTACCCCAGTCCTGTCCTGTCACATTTCCCTACATTCTTATTCACAGCACCCCACTCCTTTCCTCTCACAGTACCCCAGTCCTGTCCTGTCACATTTCCCTACATTCTTATTCACAGCACCCCACTCCTTTCCTCTCACAGTACCCCAGTCCTGTCCTGTCACATTTCCCTACATTCTTATTCACAGCACCCCACTCCTTTCCTCTCACAGTACCCCAGTCCTGTCCTGTCACATTTCCCTACATTCTTATTCACAGCACCCCACTCCTTTCCTCTCACAGTACCCCAGTCCTGTCCTGTCACATTTCCCTACATTCTTATTCACAGCACCCCACTCCTTTCCTCTCACAGTACCCCAGTCCTGTCCTGTCACATTTCCCTACATTCTTATTCACAGCACCCCACTCCTTTCTTCTCACAGTACCCCAGTCCTTTCCTGTCACATTTCCCTACATTCTTATTCACCGCACCCCACTCCTTTCCTCTCACAGTACCCCAGTCCTGTCCTGTCACATTTCCCTACATTCTTATTCACAGCACCCCACTCCTTTCCTCTCACAGTACCCCAGTCCTGTCCTGTCACATTTCCCTACATTCTTATTCACAGCACCCCACTCCTTTCCTCTCACAGTACCCCAGTCCTGTCCTGTCACATTTCCCTACATTCTTATTCACAGCTCCCCACTCCTTTCGTCTCACAGCTTCCCACCTGGCTGCCAAACCTCAATGTCCAAAAGAGCTGTTTCTGTGCCCTCAGGTTCTGCACTTCCCCTAGAGATGTTTCTGTGCCCTCCTCCCAATTCTTTTCTTCCAAACTCTCCTACATACTGTGTCCCATCTTAAACCCTTTTCCCCCAAACATGACACCTGAGCCGAATGCCTGGAAAATGCAGGTTAATCCTGCTTACCTGGCCAGAGGTTGCTTCATTCTCCTATGAACCAGCGCAAGTCCCTCCCCAAGTCTTATTTATTTATTTTTTTTGGCATTGGACTGCCGTTGAGGTTTTGCAGCCAGGGGGTTAAATCCTGGCCTGCTGCGTAATGTAAGGGAGTTACAAATGTTTAAGGCCACTCTCCCCATGTGTAATGTAACGGAGTTACAAGCCTTTAAACTCTTACCTTCTGTTGTCATTAGTTGGATTGCGGTGGTACAGCTCAGTACTGTACAGCTGTCAATCACCTCCGCTCCCCCTCTCCTTCTGTGTCTCCTTCCCACCTCCTACTCAGAAGCACAAATCTTCATGTGACTTGGTGCGCTGTGTTGCCAATACGTGTCCAGGTCATGTGGATGCAAAGTCTGCGTCTGAGAAGGACGTGGGAAGGAGACACAAGAGGGGGAGCGGAGGTGATTTACAGTTGTACGGTACAGTGCTGTACCGCAGACACCAAACTAATGACAATAGAAGGTAACAGTTTAAACACTTTTAACTCCGTTTCATTATACATGGGGAAAGTGGCACAGCGGTTAAAAGCAGAAAGGGAGGCAGATGAGGAAGGCAGTGAGGGGGAGAGTTAACAGTGGCAAGACCATCTGCATTAACGATGATTCATCCTGGCACTGAAAAGGTTAAGTAATTATACTTTGTTGAGGAGGTACAAAGAAGGCAGTGTTTAATCCATGAACAAAGCTGCAGGCACATATACAAGATTGACAGAGAGGGGGGCTTGATGATACCGGTTGAAGATGATGGGAGTTTGAGTTCAGGTTGTCCGGGGATGATGGAACTATGTGAATGCAAAGTGAATGCGACTTATTGTTATAGGGTGTATGTGTGTGTATGTGTGGTACGGGTGAGTATTTTGATGAATGTAGTATAGAGCTGGATATGGTATTTTTTTGTTAGTGTTGTACGTGAGTAGGTGATGTGAGAGTGTGTTGGCCATGTTTAATTTTCTTTTGAGCTGGATACTGAGGGAGGGGCAAGTCAATGCAGAGATTTTCACAGGAGAAGGCAGGGGCCTTTGGACCCTGCTTACTCTGTGAAAATCACTCCCCCCTGTATCTCCAGGACTGGCAGTAGGGAGGAGACCTGAATATCTCCTCCTTACTGCCACCCCTGGGTGTGTGTGTCTCCTGAGGAGATACAAATTATGCAGTGAGCCTTTCTCTTTTACATATATATATATACTAGCAGTATAGGACGGCGTTGCCCGTCTGTTTATTTTTCAACCAATACTTAACCCTTTCAACAGTAGAGGTCTACACAACATATTAGAATGCATTGCGTACCCTTCTGCCACTCAAAGGGTTAAAGTAAGCCTCACTGACACAGAACTGTATATATAATGCTTATGATACACACATGATTGTATGTATCATGTATATTACTGTACACACAGTGTGTACATTAATATACATAATATATAGTCCTGTGTCTACAGTGTGTACATTAATATACATTATATATACACTCGTGTGACTCAGCGTCACAACCCTTTGACTGCAAGACAACTATGCAATGCATTGCCTTGTGTACCCCTCTGTCAGTCAAAGGGTTAAGTATTGCTTAAAAAAAAAAAGAAGGGCAATGCCGTCCCACACTGCTAGTAAGTGAATATATGATTTACAGCAAGAGCAAAGTAGTTTATGTACACAGACTAATGTATATACACATATACACATACATTAATGTGAGTGTTATTGCTGTGGAGCAATGTTATACACTTCTATACACACCACACAGTCTGATCTCCTAAACACAGGGACACCAGGGTGATACACTTATATACACATCACACAGTATGATCTCCTAAACACAGGGACACCAGGGTGATACACTTCTATACACACCTCACAGTGTGATCTCCTAAACACAGGGACACCAGGGTGATACACTTATATACACACCACACAGTCTGATCTCCTAAACACAGGGACACCAGGGTGATACACTTATATACACACCACACAGTCTTATCTCCTAAACACAGGGACACCAGGGTGATACACTTATATACACACCACACAGTCTGATCTCCTAAACACAGGGACACCAAGGTGATACACTTATATACACACCACACAGTCTGATCTCCTAAACACAGGGACACCAGGGTGATACACTTATATACACACCACACAGTCTGATCTCCTAAACACAGGGACACCAAGGTGATACACTTATATACACACCACACAGTCTGATCTCCTAAACACAGGGACACCAGGGTGATACACTTCTATACACACCACACAGTCTTATCTCCTAAACACAGGGACACCAGGGTGATACACTTATATACACGCCACACAGTCTGATCTCCTAAACACAGGGACACCAAGGTGATACACTTATATACACACCACACAGTCTGATCTCCTAAACACAGGGACACAGGGTGATACACTTATATACACACACCACACAGTCTGATCTCCTAAACACAGGGACACTAGGGTGATACTCTTCTATACACACCACACAGTCTGATCTCCTAAACACAGGGAAACCAGGGTGATACACTTATATACACACACCACACAGTCTGATCTCCTAAACACAGGGACAACAGGGTGGGAAGAGGGACAGAAGGATTTGGGTGTCAATGAGGGATTGTCCATACTAAAGAGGAACACTTGGTAGGTATGGCAGTGTAACTCTTTTGGTGCCTGAGGGGTATCCAATGCATTGCTTGACAATGCTTTACATATCCCTGTGGAAGTGAAGGGGTTAACTGCTTGATAGTGAAACAGGACTGTATGCAGGGCAATTTTTTGGAAAGTTTTGTGGCAGTGAAAGGGTGAAAATAAATAAAACATGTGTTAGTGTGGAAGATGTACTTTAATCATGTAAGAACCAGCAGGGTATAAAATGCATTGCACAGCTCTCTGGTCCTTAAGTGCTAAGGCTGAAGGGGTAGTGTAAAAGTTGTGAAAGCAATTGTTTGTGAACCACTGCAGTAAATGTAAAGGTTAGAGGCAAACATATTTGCACTGAGGAGGTCCCCGAGCAGGTAGGGTTAAAATGAGAACTGAGCAGACAGAATGTGACAGCATGAACCTGGGACGGCTGAGGTGGAGAGAATGATAGATTACAGGCTGTCACACATTTCACTGGTATAAAGAAGTTTGTGTAAAGACTCACATGCACTGGGTTTCGTTTTGTGGAAGGTAGCTTTTCAGCAGAGGAGACGATGAGGTCAGAGAGCATTCATAGAGAGCAGCACAGCATTTGGAGATAGCTGTGGCATGGGGAGCGGTCAGAAAACACACAAGCATTTGAATTACGTACAGCTGAAGATGCAACTCTCATGATTGATGGCATGTATGTGAAGGAGATGTATGTGGAGGACTGGCTATGTAAATTACCTACGTTTAGCACAGTAGAATATACTGAAGTGATTTGGGATGGAGTGTGTAAGGGTGTGTTGCGATTAACCGTTTGAGAGCCAGAGATATGCACAAGGCACTGCAAAGCAATGCATTGTGCACCCCTTTGGCCTCAGATGGTTAATGCAGAGTGCATGAAGAATGCGATGAGCCGTATGGTTAGTGAGAAAATGAACAGTAAGGTTGGCATTGTGTTCAGTAGTTCTTTCAGCGTCCCGTGTAGTACTGTGTGCTCCATAACGTGATGAGTGCCAGGGAGGGATGGAAAACTTTGCTTTTGGATAGCTCTCTGGCACTCACCATGTTATGGAGCACACAGTACTGCATGGGGAACACCAATAAACATATGGAGGGCAATTGCATTTGCATTCAAAATAGCATAAGGGTAGCCTTTCAGTGCTCCATGAAATAGAACACAAAGAAAGCCTAGGTGGGGAAGACTTGGGACTCAAAAGGCTAAACACCTGAATGTTCAATATTAACTCTTGGAGTGCCAGAGGAGTGTGCAACACATTGCTTTGCAATGAGTTGCATACCCCACTGGCACTCAAAAGGTTAAGTCTGTTCATTGAGTGTCTGCAAGTGGAGCTGAAAGGTACATGTCCTGAGATGGAATGCAGTGAAGCGGCATAAGTGGGATATTAACCCTGGGTGTGCCAGAGAGATAGTGAACACATTGCGTACTTCTGTAGCACTCAAAGGGTTAAACTCCGCATTCCATCTCATCAGAAGTAACTTATAGCTCCACTTACAGACACTCGATGAACAATACTGGATCGTACTGGTATCCATGAGTTGTGTACCTTGTACAGTGGCAGCTTGCTCCCACCCCCTTACCTCGGCCATGTTGCACAGTGTCCCGCAGGTCAGGCTAGTGTATCACACTGACACCATAGTAGACATGTAGTGGAAATGTGCAGACCTGTCCCCTCTTCCATGGTAGGCCAGCTATGTCCTCATGGTTTGTGTTTAGTTGTAAGTGAGTGTGTGAGTGAGGGACATGCAGCATCTACAGCAGGCAGATAGGTGGCTGAAGACAGGCAGGATACAGGTAGCAGAGCTGGTGTGTGTGTATTTGTCTGTGGTGTAGGAGTGAATGGCAGCCATTTTGGTTTTTTCCTCAGTTGTATAGTGGTGGGCGGGCTGGATAGTGGGGGAGGGCCAAGTCCCTGCTTGATTTTCATAGGAGTAGCAGTGGCCGAAGGCCACTGCAAATCCTATGAAAATCACGCTCCCATTGAATCATCCAATGGGAGCAGTAACTCTTTCTTTCTGCCGCCCCTGGGTGTGTTTTGCCAGGCACAAAGTCTTCTTTTATATATATAGATAATATATTTATATATATATATATATATATATATATGACAAATACTGGTTTTAACCCTTTGATTGCAGAGGGGTATGCCTGTGACTCTCTAAAGGTTAATAAATGAAACATACATTTAAAGCCTTGCTAAGGAAAGCTATTAAGTAACAAATCACTTGTGATTTTATCAGCTAGTGCTTTCCTTACAGAGGCTTTTTAATACTTAGGCTTTTAATCACATAGTGAGACATTCATTCATTTGGCATCTACACCACTGGACTAACACGGCTATTCTAAATTAAACATATATACCTATATATATCTATATATCTATATGTACACAGTTCAGCAGAGAAGATAGCATTCACAATAACCTTTTTCACAGGTCTAGTCTGGCCGAAATGTAGATTCAATAAAAGCAAACCTCTCTTAATTTGAAAAAGTTTTCTGTGAGTGCTATCTTCTCTGCTGAACTGTATGTATGCATTATTTTTTGGTGTGCACCCCGGTCATTTTGTCTCATTCAGCACTGAGTGCATTCCACCCTTTCATCAACTGTAGATAGATAGATAGATAGGTAGATAGATAGATATGTAGACTGCAGTGAGTAGCTGTTGTACGCAATACAAGTATATATTTTTTAGAATTAAAACAATAATATTATAATATATATATATATATATATATATATATATATATAATACTATTATATAGTAATAGTAGAATATATTATAAGATTATATATTCATATTAATAATATTATTATTAAAATAATAATATTTACTGGTCCTCTCTGGCCTAGGTCCAAGCCTAGTCTACGTAGGCTGAAATACTCCACTGTATAGACTCCTTTGTTTAGTCGCTTGAGACTCTGGAAGAGTCTGGAAGAGCCCAAGGTCACAAGAAACAAATTGCTGGGTCTAAACCAGTCTCACCAGCTTTAAAGTCAGTGTCATTGTTTTCAGGCTTGGAACTGACAATCAGACAGCCACGCCTTCAGTACATGCACAGAGGAAACCCTCACATTGCTATGAATAGGTAAATATTAGTAAAGTGACCAGATTTTTTAAATGAAATTCAGGACTGTATGTGTGTGTGTGTGTGTGAGTGTGTATGTATGTATGTATGTGTGTGTGTGTGTGTGTATATATATATATATATATATATATATATATATATACATATAAACGCAAATACACAAAGTATTGGTGCACATCCAAATTTTCATCTCCATTAACCCTTTACTCTGCGGCATTGTGCCTGCATATCACTACTATATTAAAGATGAGGATTTAGTCATATCATATGGCCATAGAATGCTAAGCTTGCCACCAACGTCAAGGTACCTCATTTTGGCAAGTACCTAACCTTAATATGCTTTGTCTTATGAGCTGAATCTCTCCTACTTTAGGCATTTACTAACCTTAATTTACTTTATCCTGAGAGCTGAGTCTTGGTCAGCTTTACTCATTAATGGAGAGAGACTCTCTGACAGACATTATATAGTGTCCTAAAGATAATGAACATTGCACCTGGGGGTGGGAGGGGTGAGTAAACCAATAGAAGCTGGTAAAAACTTACAAAAGTGTATGTGTGTATATATATATATATATATATATACTAGCAGTATAGGACGGCGTTGCCCGTCTGTTTATTTTTCAACCAATACTTAACCCTTTCAACAGTAGAGGTCTACACAACATATTAGAATGCATTGCGTACCCTTCTGCCACTCAAAGGGTTAAAGTAAGCCTCACTGACACAGAACTGTATATATAATGCTTATGATACACACATGATTGTATGTATCATGTATATTACTGTACACACAGTGTGTACATTAATATACATAATATATAGTCCTGTGTCTACAGTGTGTACATTAATATACATTATATATACACTCGTGTGACTCAGCGTCACAACCCTTTGACTGCAAGACAACTATGCAATGCATTGCCTTGTGTACCCCTCTGTCAGTCAAAGGGTTAAGTATTGCTTAAAAAAAAAAAGAAGGGCAATGCCGTCCCACACTGCTAGTAAGTGAATATATGATTTACAGCAAGAGCAAAGTAGTTTATGTACACAGACTAATGTATATACACATATACACATACATTAATGTGAGTGTTATTGCTGTGGAGCAATGTTATACACTTCTATACACACCACACAGTCTGATCTCCTAAACACAGGGACACCAGGGTGATACACTTATATACACATCACACAGTATGATCTCCTAAACACAGGGACACCAGGGTGATACACTTCTATACACACCTCACAGTGTGATCTCCTAAACACAGGGACACCAGGGTGATACACTTATATACACACCACACAGTCTGATCTCCTAAACACAGGGACACCAGGGTGATACACTTATATACACACCACACAGTCTTATCTCCTAAACACAGGGACACCAGGGTGATACACTTATATACACACCACACAGTCTGATCTCCTAAACACAGGGACACCAAGGTGATACACTTATATACACACCACACAGTCTGATCTCCTAAACACAGGGACACCAGGGTGATACACTTATATACACACCACACAGTCTGATCTCCTAAACACAGGGACACCAAGGTGATACACTTATATACACACCACACAGTCTGATCTCCTAAACACAGGGACACCAGGGTGATACACTTCTATACACACCACACAGTCTTATCTCCTAAACACAGGGACACCAGGGTGATACACTTATATACACGCCACACAGTCTGATCTCCTAAACACAGGGACACCAAGGTGATACACTTATATACACACCACACAGTCTGATCTCCTAAACACAGGGATACAGGGTGATACACTTATATACACACACCACACAGTCTGATCTCCTAAACACAGGGACACTAGGGTGATACTCTTCTATACACACCACACAGTCTGATCTCCTAAACACAGGGAAACCAGGGTGATACACTTATATACACACACCACACAGTCTGATCTCCTAAACACAGGGACAACAGGGTGGGAAGAGGGACAGAAGGATTTGGGTGTCAATGAGGGATTGTCCATACTAAAGAGGAACACTTGGTAGGTATGGCAGTGTAACTCTTTTGGTGCCTGAGGGGTATCCAATGCATTGCTTGACAATGCTTTACATATCCCTGTGGAAGTGAAGGGGTTAACTGCTTGATAGTGAAACAGGACTGTATGCAGGGCAATTTTTTGGAAAGTTTTGTGGCAGTGAAAGGGTGAAAATAAATAAAACATGTGTTAGTGTGGAAGATGTACTTTAATCATGTAAGAACCAGCAGGGTATAAAATGCATTGCACAGCTCTCTGGTCCTTAAGTGCTAAGGCTGAAGGGGTAGTGTAAAAGTTGTGAAAGCAATTGTTTGTGAACCACTGCAGTAAATGTAAAGGTTAGAGGCAAACATATTTGCACTGAGGAGGTCCCCGAGCAGGTAGGGTTAAAATGAGAACTGAGCAGACAGAATGTGACAGCATGAACCTGGGACGGCTGAGGTGGAGAGAATGATAGATTACAGGCTGTCACACATTTCACTGGTATAAAGAAGTTTGTGTAAAGACTCACATGCACTGGGTTTCGTTTTGTGGAAGGTAGCTTTTCAGCAGAGGAGACGATGAGGTCAGAGAGCATTCATAGAGAGCAGCACAGCATTTGGAGATAGCTGTGGCATGGGGAGCGGTCAGAAAACACACAAGCATTTGAATTACGTACAGCTGAAGATGCAACTCTCATGATTGATGGCATGTATGTGAAGGAGATGTATGTGGAGGACTGGCTATGTAAATTACCTACGTTTAGCACAGTAGAATATACTGAAGTGATTTGGGATGGAGTGTGTAAGGGTGTGTTGCGATTAACCGTTTGAGAGCCAGAGATATGCACAAGGCACTGCAAAGCAATGCATTGTGCACCCCTTTGGCCTCAGATGGTTAATGCAGAGTGCATGAAGAATGCGATGAGCCGTATGGTTAGTGAGAAAATGAACAGTAAGGTTGGCATTGTGTTCAGTAGTTCTTTCAGCGTCCCGTGTAGTACTGTGTGCTCCATAACGTGATGAGTGCCAGGGAGGGATGGAAAACTTTGCTTTTGGATAGCTCTCTGGCACTCACCATGTTATGGAGCACACAGTACTGCACGGGGAACACCAATAAACATATGGAGGGCAATTGCATTTGCATTCAAAATAGCATAAGGGTAGCCTTTCAGTGCTCCATGAAATAGAACACAAAGAAAGCCTAGGTGGGGAAGACTTGGGACTCAAAAGGCTAAACACCTGAATGTTCAATATTAACTCTTGGAGTGCCAGAGGAGTGTGCAACACATTGCTTTGCAATGAGTTGCATACCCCACTGGCACTCAAAAGGTTAAGTCTGTTCATTGAGTGTCTGCAAGTGGAGCTGAAAGGTACATGTCCTGAGATGGAATGCAGTGAAGCGGCATAAGTGGGATATTAACCCTGGGTGTGCCAGAGAGATAGTGAACACATTGCGTACTTCTGTAGCACTCAAAGGGTTAAACTCCGCATTCCATCTCATCAGAAGTAACTTATAGCTCCACTTACAGACACTCGATGAACAATACTGGATCGTACTGGTATCCATGAGTTGTGTACCTTGTACAGTGGCAGCTTGCTCCCACCCCCTTACCTCGGCCATGTTGCACAGTGTCCCGCAGGTCAGGCTAGTGTATCACACTGACACCATAGTAGACATGTAGTGGAAATGTGCAGACCTGTCCCCTCTTCCATGGTAGGCCAGCTATGTCCTCATGGTTTGTGTTTAGTTGTAAGTGAGTGTGTGAGTGAGGGACATGCAGCATCTACAGCAGGCAGATAGGTGGCTGAAGACAGGCAGGATACAGGTAGCAGAGCTGGTGTGTGTGTATTTGTCTGTGGTGTAGGAGTGAATGGCAGCCATTTTGGTTTTTTCCTCAGTTGTATAGTGGTGGGCGGGCTGGATAGTGGGGGAGGGCCAAGTCCCTGCTTGATTTTCATAGGAGTAGCAGTGGCCGAAGGCCACTGCAAATCCTATGAAAATCACGCTCCCATTGAATCATCCAATGGGAGCAGTAACTCTTTCTTTCTGCCGCCCCTGGGTGTGTTTTGCCAGGCACAAAGTCTTCTTTTATATATATAGATATATATATGTGTGTGTGTATCTTTTCTTTCTTTTTTTTTTTTGATGGGGGGATTGTTTTTACAGAAAAAAAACAATTTCCTTCAGATTATATATGGATTGTATTAGGAGTAAAATATAAATACATTACTGCGTTTGCAGTGAATTATAGATACATTATTTCTCAGATTCATAAAATGCAGAAAAAAAGTCTTATAAGACTTCCAAACATTTGCAGAAAAAGATTTCAGGTAGGAAGCATATTCCAAAGAAAAATCAATTAAATTGTAATGCAACATCAATGCAGTACCGTACCAGCCAAGTGTCCCTCTTCAGGAGGTATTAGGAGTCCATACCTCTCAAGTGTCCCTCTTTAGGAGGGACAGTCCCTCTTTTAGACCCAAATCCCTCTGTCCCTCTTTCCCACCCTGATGTCCCTCTTTTTAGGAGATCGGACTGTGTGGTGTGTATATAAGTGTATCACATTGCTCCATAACAAAAAAAAAAATCAATGTATTATTTCTTTAAAGTTTGATATATCTGTTTATAAATTAGTCTGTGTAAATAAAATACTTTGGTCTTGTCCTAAATCATTTTTCAGTTACATAAAGAGTTGTCAATAGGTCATGAAATAACCCAACAATTTTGTTATGCTCCTCCCACCAGCTGCACCCCGAGCAATATCACCTAAAAGAAAAGTGTCCCTCTGTGGTCATTTGACATGTTGGGAAGTAGAATTAAATGATTAACTCATACCTAGGGTGACCACATTTCCCTTCTGCCATTCCGGGACGTGGTCACACTATTGCCTTACCTTGAGTCCCTGGTGGTCTAGCGGCGTGTCAAGAGGGAGCTCTGTGCCTCCTCCGGCACAGAGCTGAAGCTCCCGCGCGCTGTGCTCAGTAATGCAGAGTGCTGGGAGATGATGTCATCTCCCAGCGCTCTGTATTACTAGAGCGCTTACCTCCAGGAGATCAGGTAAGCTGCATTGCCGCCCTGGATGTCAGCCTGCAAGCGGCGTCCATGATGTGACACACCGCTTGCAGGCTGACATTCAGGGCGGCTTGGCTTCATTCCGGGACACTTCATTGTTCCGGTTGAAGGGGACCCGGGACGCGGGACATGTCCCTGAAATAAGGGACAGTCCCGGACGTTATGGGACCCGTGGTCACCCTACTCATACCATGAGCCCATACATAGCTGAGCATTATTCCATTCCATGAGACCATCAGTACGTTATTTCATTTCTTTAGACTATTTTAGTAGACCATTGGTATTTCTCATAACATTAAAGAGACGGTAATGTCCCAGAAAAATATTTTGCATGTTGTAGTCCTTAAAAAGTTGAACAAAGTGCAAAAAACTGTATCTCTCAAACCGCTATGGTTTGAGAGATATCTGCATTTAACGTTTGATTTTTCCTGCTGTCAGCTGTAAAGCTGTCAGCAGGAGATCCGTGTCAGCTGACTTTTTAAGGACTACAACATGCAAAATATTTTTTCTGGGACATTACTGTCTCTTTAAATTATTTGATGTGTACATCTATAGATTGTATTGAATGATTGTTCAATACAATAATGTTCAATGATTGTTTCACCCCCCTTGACACTCCTGTCCTAATCACAGCTCCTATGAGTCTTGGTGGACACTGGAAATCCATGTCGTTGAATTTCGCTGCAGTGATTTGGACAGCAGTGGCCAAGGGGTCTTCACATCCCCTGGCCAATCCGGTCAAAATCACTACCCTGTGTCGATTTACTGGTATGCAGCGAACTCCGCCCCCTGCTGCCCTGAAGAGGGGAGGACAGCGAACCAGAAACAGATTTTTTAATCTATCTATCTATCTATCTATCTATCTATCTATCTATCTATCTCTCTCTCTCTCTCTCTCTCTCTCTCTCTCTCTCTCTCTATATATATATATATATATATATATATATAGAGAGAGAGAGAGAGAGAGAGAGAGAGAGAGAGAGAGAGAGAGAGAGAGAGAGATTATTTCTGAGTACATTTCTGAAGTTGTTTTTTTTGTTTTGTTTTTTTACATTTTTGGTCAGCTAATGGTTTTGATAAATACTTGTAAAAACCAAAAAACCTTTTACTCCTTATTACACACTTACACACAAAAAATAATAAATAAAAAAAAAAATATATATATATACACACACACACACACACACACACAGATACACACAAAAAAAGACACATATACACCTACAAACACATATACATACACCTACATATGTACACACATATACTCACACACACACATATGCACATGCACACATACATACACACATACTCAAACACACATTTCTCTGTCATCCAATACAGGTTACTGGTAACTCTGGGTAGGCAATCCATCCCTTTAATTGTAGGCAGGAACAATTCTAGAATTGTATACAGGGGGTGGAGCCTACCTGTCCTCCTTGGCTGCAGCTAGCCAACCAGCTCCAGAAAGATTTGTTCCTTCGTGAAGACACAGGCAAGAGAACAGTTCTGCTATAGTTTTAGAATTGTTTTTATTTTTCTGTTAGAAATGGAATACCACCATTAGGTGGATTACCATAACTGACAATGCCCTTAGATGTGGCTAGCTCAGTGACCAGGTGCTTTTTGTGGACCTTAAGCCTGGGCTAAAAGTTCTTTCCTCAGGAGTTTCCCACTTAGGCTTCTTCTTAATACATGATAATCTGAAGACAGAAGATCTGCAGGAAAGATGATCAACCCTTTGAGTGCTGCAGGTCCACATGTCCCACAGTGCCCCTCCGCACAGGGGTTTACCTTTGGAGTTCCTATTGCACACTCCTGCACTTATTGGGTCTATCTGTCTGTTGGGTGTTTTGGAGCATGTTTATGTGGTACTTTAACCCTTTAGCTGCTGGTTTTGCATCTTTTGGGAGGGGTTTATGACACTTTTCCTACTGTTTCAGTGTTTTTGGGGTATTATAACATGTTCTAGTGATGTTTCATGCATTTTTATTTTACTGTTTCAATTTTGTAAAATTTGAGTTCCGGCGCACTTTACCACATAGGCGCCATTGCTCCATTCACTTCTATGGGACTGTACAGTTTTGGACATATCTCTGCAACCGCTTAACCTAGCGACCTCAGAGATGGCTCATTCCTTACATCGACCTGATGGCGACAAGACACAACAGGAAGGTTCCGGGGTTCTTCTCTCGGTGGAGGGACCCTCTAGCTCTGGCGGTGGATGCAATGTCCGTTCCTTGGTTGTTTCCTCTGGCCTATATCTTTTCTCCCCTCCCAATATTGCACAGGGTGTTATGGAAATTGTGACTGGAACGCTGTCCAGTCATTCTGATTGCTCCGTACTGGGCTCGCCAAGCTTGGTTTACAGAGTTGCTGGATCTGTCAGTGGCAGAGCTATTCTGGCTCCCTTGCCAACTGGATCTTCTTCTACAGGGTTACCTGTGGAAGGAGGATGTTCATCGGGTAGCCTTGACGGCTTGGAAATTGAATCCTCAATACTGAAGAAGAAAGGTTTTTCGTATGGGGTGGTGGCTACTATGCTCAGTGCCCACAAACCTGTTTCTTCCAAGATCTACCATCGTGTCTAGTCAACCTTTCTATCTTGGTGTGCTGACAAGGACCTGTCTCAGGAATTTGATCTGCCTGTGGTCCTGGCCTTTTTGCAGGACGGTGTAGATAAGGGCCTCAGTTTGAGTTCCCTTAAGGTTCAGACTTCTGCTCTCTCTGTTTTCTTTCAGAGGCGCATTGCCATCCTTCCTGATGTCAAGGTTTTCTTCCAGGGCATTGCTCATACTCGTCCTGCCTTCAAGAATCCTGCTCCTCCGTGGGATCTTAACTTTGTTTTGGGCGTTCTTCAGCTCCCTCCATTTGAGTCCTTGGCTACTATTCCTCTACACCTGCTGACGTTGAAAATGGCCTTTCTCCTGGCAATCGTGTCCGTTCGCCATATCGCGGAGTTACATGCTCTGTCCTGTAAACCACCTTTTTTGGTGTTTCACAAGGACAAGGCAGTGTTTTGCACTTCTCAGGAGTTTGTTCCGAAGGTGGTTTTGGAGTTCCACATCAATCAGGAGATTGCGGTGCCTTCTTTCTGCCCTGACCCCACTTCTGACAAGGAGAGGGATCTCCACTTTTTGGATGTGGTGCATTGTCTCAAGTTTTATGTACATCGCACAGAGTCTATAAGGCAATCTGACGTGCTGTTCATCATTCCTGAGGGTACCAGGGCAGGAAGACCTGCATCCAGTGACTATTTCTTCTTGGATCAAGTCCACTATTCATAAGTCTTATGAGTTGAGGAAGAAGCATGTCCCCTTTCGGGTCAAGGCTCATTCTACTAGATCTATTGGGGCTTCTTGGACTTACAAGAATCAGGCTTCTGCTGATCAGTTGTGCAAGGCTGCCACTTGGTCATCTGTGCACACCTTTTCGAAGCGCTACCGTGTTGATGTGCTGGCATCGGCTGACGCCAGCTTTGGGAGGAAGATCTGGAGGCAGTCTTGCCTGTCTAGGATCTTCTTTGGTTCTTGGTGCTTCCCTCACTTTTGAGCCCTGTTGGCTCTAGTTCAGTGTGCTGTGTAACAGTTTGGGGTGTTGTTACCCCTGTTCACTTCATTTGTTTTTGGGCTATCTCTGATCTGATGGTTCATATCTGCTCTGGTGACTTTGGGGGCCTTGCTACTGGTCCTTGCATTCCTTCCCGCCTCTGGGAAACTCAGTGGTTGAACATCCCAAAGTTACCAGTAAACTGTATTGGACGACAGAGAAAAGAGGATTTTAGCCTTATCTGTTTAATCCTTTTCTCTTAGTCCATACAGGTTACTGGTCTCCCACCCTGTCAAGGGACCATGCTTGGCTCTCCTGTGGCAGACTGTGGGGGTCCTTCAGGGTCATACTCACAGAAGTCTTCTTTCCCTTCCACTATCTAGTCAATAGTTAGTGTGTCAAATCTTTCTGGAGCTGGTTGGCTAGCTGCAGCCATGGAGGGAAGGTAGTCCCCACCCCCTGCATACAATTCTAGAATTGTTCCTGCCTACAATTAAAGGGGCGGATCGCCTACCCAAAGTTACCAGTAACCTGTATGGATGAAGAGAAAAGGATTTAACAGGTAAGACTAAAAATCTCTCTCTCTCTCTCTCTCTTTCTATATATATATATATATATATATATATATATATATATATACACACACACATATACACATACTCACACACATATATGCACACACACATATACACATACTCACACACATATATACACACATACATATACACATACTCACACACATATATGCACATACATGTATACACATACTCACACACATATATGCACATACACATACTCACACACATATTCACATTCTCTCTGCACATAGTGCTTTGGAAGTCATGAAGCAATGAACTGGAGACCTCCCTATCATTTGAGTGGTTAAAATTCCTATTTAAATCACTGAGGATTGTTTCATTTGTCCCCTGTGGTGCAGATGGTTTGCTCCAGAATTGCACTACTTTTCCATAGGACTTTGCACTTGTACACAGTACATTATCTGCACAGACATTGATTTATTTCTTCACTACAGTACAGCTGGGCTGACCCAGCCTTGTTCCTCTTTTTTCTTTGTTCATGCAACCTAAGGGTTGTAAAAATTCTCCGATCCCATAAGTGACATTCTCAGTAAATCCCTGCCGTTTCACTTTCGAAGAGCAGCATGCTATTTTGAATTGTCATGCTTCTGGACTTGTCAGTCTGTGAGGTCATGGCAGAGCACTTGACTTGAGTCCACTGCCAGCATGTGCTCTCCTGCTCTTAGAAAAGGGGCCAGAGCACGAGTCAAAATAGCTGGGTGATGTCACATCTTAATGGGAATGTGTCCTGACCAATTGCTGCCAGGAATTGTCTAAACAGGGGTGGCTTCCTTTTACAGTCTTTTTAAAGGGACATCATGCACAAACGCACATGACAGCTCTCTCCCTGGGCTCTTTCATATGGAATTTTATAAAAAGGAACCTTATCAGTAGCCAGTAGCCTTTCTGCTAGCAAGAAGATCTTGTATGGTATCCCGAGCCTGTTATACCACTTAAGGAGAAGTATTTGAGCTGTGACACTTTAGCAGAGCTTACAATGCAGTTTCTCTGTGATCCTGAGCAGCTCTCGCAGTACAACTAGTTATTAAATTCAAAGAGGAATTTGTTCCAAACTTGGCTGATCAGGAAAGGATTTGTCTCTGGGCTGTTCCGTTACAACAGCGGCTTTCTTTCCTTCATCGGTGCCTGCAGAGAGTGTTCAAATTTGGAATCATTTCTCTCCTTTGCGTTCGCGTTTTTTCTCGCTCTTTTGAGTCCGTTGGATATGACAGATTGACGCTAAAGTTACGTCGCCTACTGCGTCTCATGAAGCGTTTTGGGAGCTTGAGAGGGAGCAAGAAACGTAAGGAGCAAAGCAGGAACACGGAGAGACGTCAGTCCGAGCCACATGGGCTCTTAGGTATGGAACGCACTCTGCATGGGGATGTACTAACAATTCCAGGAGGGATAAAATAAAATCACTGCGAATTAGATATTGGGAATTTGAGGAATCCTGGGACAAATAAAGTACACTGTAGGGGAGAAATAAAAATGAGCATTGATTTTAAGTGGGGATTTAACCCCTTGAGTACTAGAGAGGTCTCCAACGCATTGCTTCGCAATGCGTTGGAGACCTCTCTAGCACTCAAGGGGTTAGAAGCCCTATTCGTCCTCTCTGATGCAGTTGGTTTGCCCCAGAATTCCTCCAGGTATCAGACTCACTGCGGCTGATGTACTAAGTAAAATTGGTGAAAATCTGGAGCAAAGCAGTTGCATCATAGAGCTCAAATAAAAACTCCCAATTCATTTCGTAGCAAAAAAACCCTATTAAAATCAATGGCAATTTGCGTAATTTTTATTTGATGCACTTGATTTGTACCAGAATCGCACCACGTTTAGTACATCAGCCTCACTGTGTATTAACGCTCCATATACCAGAGCGGCGCCCGATGTATCACTTCAGGCTTAATGAAAAGAAATCCAATAGAACTAATTTAACCCCTTGGGTGGTGGAGGAGTCTCCACTCTATTGATTTGCAGTGCATTGGAGACATCTGTAATATCCAAAGGGTTAAATTGTTACCGACAACAAGCCCTATGCAGATTTTGCTCACGATAGATTTTAGCGAATGGCCCCCTTTTTGTGTTTTTTGTTTTTCTTTTAAAGTTGAGCTTAATGTGACAGAATTATCAAGGAAAAGAGATTAGTAAATGAGAAGTTTATGGGCTGTACGCACAAAGTACAGCTAGAGCAATTCTGGAGAAAATTATCTGTGCCACAGGGAACCATTAAACATTCCCATTCACCCTTTGAGTGCCAGAGGGGTACGCAACGCATTGCTGTGCACTGCGTTGCGTACCCCTCTGGCACTCAAAGGGTTAACCCTTTGTGGACAAGAATGGTGTGCAATACATTGAGAATTTTGAGCATTTTCATGTGCTTACTATAATATATTTTGCAGTTGTTTTGCCCCAGAATTGCTCCTTTTTGCCTTATTGCGTATGGCCCTAAATATCAATGAAAACCCCCATTGAGTTCAGTACAAAAACTACAGATGTGTTTTCTTTAACCTCTCAAGAACCAAAGGTTTGTGTGTGTGTGTACCCCTCTTGTCCTCAAGTAGTTAATCTAATGAATGTTTCTTCTCCTTACTGTCTCCTAGAGCCTTTCTGTTACAAATGTAACCCTTTGAGTCCCAGAGGGGGTGTGCAGCACATTAGACATCGATCTGGCATTTGAAGGGTTAAGAAGCAGGCTGGCTAGTTGCGGGATATATCACTCTTTTTAGGACACATGAATCATTGCACAATGTGCTGTAATTCTGGGAAAACCCTAAGGCACTTTATTAGAGGAAAATCCCGTGGAAATTAATTGGATTTTTTCCTTTCACACATGTGCTTCTACCGTTTGCTCCAGATTTACTATACTTTGGTCTTGATACATATGTTTCATTGTTTGTATGCATTTTGAGGCTGTGTACTAAGATAGGCATGTCGAAAATGTGACCCTGGGACCGCATGCGGCCTCCTGGCTAGTAAACTCTGTCCCCCAACAGGTTTTCTTATTTTAACTACAGTGCGGCCCTGCTGGTTCATATTCTATTTTAGATCTACTTGGTTTGTTGTCACCTTTTAGAGCAGTGTTAGGCAACCTGTGACTCCCCAGATATTGGCTGAATGGGGATGATGGGGTTTGTAGTCTCTAATTGCTTGAGGGCCAAAAGTTGCACACCCCTGTTCTAAGACTATTAGACACTGGCCTCATTCTCCCAACAGCCACAGCAGAGCCGCACACTAGATACATTGCATCCCTCTCTCCAGCCCTCCCCAATAACGTAACAGTGCAGACCTTGGCCCTCCTTAGAGGTAAGTATGTGGCCCTCTGCTATACATGGGTTTGACGTACCTGTACTAAGAGAACTGGAGAAATTCTGGGGCAAGCCATTTGAACTAGGGGACTAGTAAATATTCCCATTATTGAAATGGGTATTTTAAACTTTTGAGTGTCATAGAGGTATGCAACCCATTGCTTTTCAATGCGTTGCGTACCCCTCTAGCACTCAAATGTTTAACTCCTTGAGTGCCAGGAATGTCTACAACACATTGCTTTGTAGTGCATTTGAAACCTGGTTAGCAGTCAAGGGTTAAAAGCTCAATTTAAATCAATGGGAATTTGGGAAATGTTTGTCCCCTGTGGTGCATTTGGATTTGCCTCTAATTGATTCAGTTCTCTTAGTACATCAGTCTCATTGATTTTCACATTGTTTTTTTTGTTTTGTTTTGTTTTTTTTGGTGGAGGGGGGTGAATAAAGAAGTAGGCCAAAAAACCCATCAAAACCTTTATTCTTCTGGCATCAAATGCTCAAAGTTTTTAGTGGCTCTTTTTCAGGTTTGCGTGTAGTTGAATTTCTGCCGTAAACCATGAGCATTGTTCCAAAGCTGGAACTATATTGGACTGATGTGCACTTCGTACCCAGTCCACCCAGTCCAGTCCGCAGCTGGGTACAGTGTATACAGTGATGATTTATGCACTAAGGAGAGATAAAGAGGTGATAAAGTGGAGAGGACTTCTCCAGTGAGATCACTTCTCCAGTTTCTATGTTATTCTATAGAGCCTATGTACTAAGATCTCTAGAGGTTTATCACCTCTTTATTATACCTTGGTGCATCTCCCCCCTTGTTTTAACTCTTTGGCTGTCAATAATGCCTCCAGCTTTTTCTTCACAATGCATTGGAGGATCATTTTGTATCTAAGGGGGTTAAAAGGTCCAATGCCTTTAAATCAGTGTATGTAACTGGGGTAAAATCAGGACAAACAGCTCAAATAATTTCTCGCCTAGATCCACAATCTCTAGGACCAGTCCCGGGGGGTTTCAAGGTCAAGGTGAAAAAATATAAATATAATGTATAAGCAATTTTCCCTTTTATACCATGCACTTATTAAAGCGGAACTATCGCCTGAAACCAAAGTTTTACCACGCGTTTTAATGTTTAACCCAACATTCGAAGCTGAGTAGCATTGTAAACAAAGTTTGCTGTAACGCTACATCACAGAAATCCAGCTTCGAAGGGGATCGTGAACGCGCTTCCTGGGGCAGCTGAGAAATCCTGAGACGTCATGGGGTCCCGCAGAACACAGAAGTACCCAATTTTGCAGGGCAAATATCTCCACTACCAGGCGACTTGAAGAACAAACACACATCATTAATGTTGGGTTAAACATTAAAATGCATGGTAAAACTTTGGTTTCAGGTGATAGTTCCGCTTTAAATATGTGTTACTCATATTTTTATTTAAAACAACAGTTTGAGGTACTTCTCTTTATTTAGTTGTCAGTTTAAAGGGATAGTAATGTTTCATAAAAAAACCATCTCTAATTAATCATCATAGTATTTGGACTTTGGAGAGTGTTATTTCAATTCTGTCAGAGTTGTAGTTCAAGTATAATTCAATGACAAAGTATCCCCCTCCCACCCCTTTTACTGATGTAACACTGTTCAGCCAGAGCAGAAGGGAGGTGCCCAGGTAGACTGCAGAGAGGGACAATCTTCAATTAAGATAAGGGAAAAAGCTGAAAGACTTGTCAAGGAGGGCAGGGCTTTCATTGTTCTCATAGGGAGAAGATTGTCCCTTTCTATTATCTGTCTGATCTTACAACCAGATTCCACATCTGAGAAGAGATTGCTTACACTAGGTAAAAGGGGCGGGAGGGGAAACTTTGCTTGTGAATATCTCATAATCCATAAAGGTTTGAGAGATAAGACTTATATCGTTCTTCATGTTTTTTAATGCCTACAAAATAAAATAAAGATAAAACAAAGTATTACTATCCCTTTAAGATGCCGAGCTAGTACTTCCTGGTAGGGAGTGACAGTTTTTAATACAGAGTTATGTGAAAAGTGTGAGTCCTTTAAGCATGCCTCGAGGATTTGCACTAACTGTCCAATAAATATCTTATAAAGTATTATTTTAAATTAAAAAATGCCTACCGTAAGTATAGTTTGCTTTTGAAAGAAAGCTCTTTCAAAATCACCTACTTGATACAAAATGACAGCTCTACTTTAATCAGTTTTGTAAGTAAATGTTCACATTTCAAACAAAAAAATACAACTGTGCTGCAGTGATTTAAAGGGATAGTAATACTTAAAATGTAAAAAAAAATATGTTGTAGGGTTTATCCACTTGAGTAAAACAAGGGTACTCCCACTGCTGAAAGGTGTTTTATTCATATGTTATTAAAGCTCAAAGTTGAATTTTTTAGGTGCAATATCACAGTGGCCTGAAATTGTACAGTGGCACTGTTGCTACACTAGCCTATGGACAGCTCTGGACCCGGGACCATAAATCTCCATAGGATGGTGTAGCAACAGCTCCACTGTACAATTTCAGGCCACTGTGATATTGCACCTAAAAAAAATCCAAATTTGAGCTTTAATAACTTTTCAATGAAACACCTTTCAGCAGTGGGAGTACTCTTGTTTTACTCAAGTGGATAAACCCTGCAACATATTTTTTTTTACATTTTAAGTATTACTATCCCTTTAAAGTGAAACATCCATGTATGTGCAGGGACCATCACACGTTTAGGTCCTTTAACCCCTTTAACGACCGGCCGAGTTGCGGTCACTAAAGGACCAAGGAGCATTTTTTTTTTATTATTATTCGGATTCCGGACTCCCCGAACGGCGTACAGCCGCGGGGGGAGCCAGGAATTCCATGACGGTCATAGTACGTCATGGGTCATTAATTCAGATCTACCCATGACGTACTATGACCGTCAAGGGTCGATAAGGTGTTGAGGACCAGTGACGGTCCTGGCACATCATAGAAACATAGAATTTGACAGAACAATTCGACCCATCTATTCTGCCCATTTTCCTACTGTAAAAACCTCAAACTTTATTTGGCCCTTGGTCTTGTCTTATGTTCAGGACAGCCTTATGCCTATCCCATGCATGCTTACATTCTATCACTGTATTAACTTCTACCACTTCTGCTGGTAGACTATTCCACTTATCTACTACCCTCTCTGTGAAGTAAAACTTTCTTACATTACATCTAATCCTCTGGCCCTGAAGTTAAATAATCACAGCGCGCCTTTCATGCTGGGACACTGAAACTGACTGCTCCAAGACCGTCAGTTTCTGCATTTCCCTCTCTGAGTCTTTACATGTGATCAGTCATGTGCTGGCTCAGCGAATGAAATGGCTCTGTTCCTCACATCTAAAAAAAAGAGCTTTCAAAATCACCTGTATTGACATTCACCATTCTTTATTTAATACTGTAGTTTACAAGATATTTAGTTTTATTTATTTGTCACTTTATGCAAATTAGGCAGTACTGGCTGGCACAGCCTGGTGCATTAGAAACTAACATTCCACTCTCGCTCCCAACTACCACTTCCTACCAGTCAGTATAAACTGACAAATAAATGAGCTAAATATGTTAAAAACTATGGTTTTATATAAAGAAGTAGTTGAAAAGCCCGTTTACACGGGCCACAATGCCACCCAGCAACCGTCTGGATCCTGTCTTGTCACTAACCGCGCTGCAGACATGTGCAGTAGAGAATGCCGGTGCCGCGGCTGATACGGACCGGGCACTCTGAGTTCAGACCGTAGTCCTCTCTGGGCACCTTCCTGGGACCAAGCAGTCCCAGGAAGGTGCGCAGAGAGGACTCCTATCTGAATTCGGAGCACCCCGCTCCGTATCAGCCATGGTGCTCGCAGTTTCTACTGTGCATGACTGCAGCATGCACAGCCGCCTCTACTGTGAATAACGGCTTCTGACAAACATCCTTAGCAAAGTATTATATAGGATGGTTAACATAAATATAGGTGATTTTGAAATCCCTTTCAAAGTCACTCTACACTACATGTGAGTTCTTTTTCTTTGTAGCATCAATTAACTTGGTGTTGGTTTTAAAAATGTAGTGTTATATTTAGATCAGTGGTGTTAATTGGGCAGTTATCCTAAAATAATTAAAGAACTTTAAAACAATTCTAATCTTTCCATTTTACTGGGCAAAATGGTACAATTCTGGAGCAAATCAACTGCACCAAACAGGACAAATACATATTCCATATATGCTCACTGATTTAACCCTTTAAGGACCAGAAGGGTGTGCAACAACAACCCTCTGGTCCTTAATCCCTTAACGACTGACCGATCTGGTGAGGGAGGGGGCATTAAGGACCATGGACCTTTTTTTTTTTTTTTTTATCGCTGCGCTGCCTTTCAGAATTCCATGACGTGCTAGGTCCATCAATGGTCCTTAACTCTTTCAGTGTGGTACGCAACGCATTGCAAAGCAATGCATTGTGTACCACTCTGGCACTCAAGGGGTTAAGGTTCGGACCAGCGTGACGGTCCTGGCACATCAGGCTAGAGAGATCTCCAGCTTATTGCATCACCATGCGTTCAGTACCTGTCTAGCATTCAAAAGTTTGGAGACCGCTCTAGAATTCAAAGGGTTAAAAGTCCTATCTAAATTAAAGGCCAGTTTGTGTAACATTCTGTTACTGTCCTGCTCTGAAGAGCGATTGTCTAGTGATACAATGTAGAAAAGATTTTATGTAAAACCGACACAGAGCACTCAGTGCTGCAGGGATAGTGTAACATTCTATTACTGTCCTGCACTGACTGTCAGATGCCTGGTGATACAGTGTAGAAACGATTCTGTGTAAAACAGATGTGCTTCAGGGATAGTGTAACATTCCATTACTGTCCTGCTCTGATGGTCGACTGTCTAGTGATACAATGTAGAAAAGATTCTATGTAAAACCGATAAAGAACACTCAGTGCTGCAGGGATAGTATAACATTCTACTACTGTCCTGCTCTGATGGTCGATTGACCAGAAAACTTTCCGGAAACAGAGAACCAGGAAGCTCACTGTCAGGGAAATAAAAATGTAAAATAAGTACTTGAAGATGGAAAAATAAGTACTAATACAAGTATAGGTAATGTGACTTCACATATTATGCACTTACAAAATATGGAAAGTCAAAATAACCGGTTACTATCCCTTTTAACCCTTTAAGTGGCAGAAAGGTATACGATGCATTGCAAGAAAAAAAAAAACACATATATATATATATATATATATATATATATAAATATTAAAAGCCCCTTGGCTCTGCCCCTTTACACATCACCTGCATGTATTCCACCTCTAGAATAGAAGCATATTAAGGCGACCTGCTGTGCTTCTTTAGAAATTACTTTAGATTATCTATGCAGCTCAAGTGTGCATACAATCTATCATACAGAGCAGATATGGATTGCAAATCTAGCAAAATATCTTTTGGGAATCATATTCTAATTGCAGTTTTGATTAAAAATAGGAGCTTGGATTGATTCAGAGCGAATATACCAAGAAGTGGTTCTAGGAGAGAGATTAAATTAACCCTACCAATAGCTACCTGGAATACTTTTCAGACTAGAAATATTAACTCTTTTTCTACCAGGAATCTGAAATGTTTCAGTGTAAAGTATTACTGTCAGAAAAGATGAAAATATACCCTGGAATTACAAAATGGTTATTTACTATCCAATATAGTGCAGGTTTTGTAATCGGGTAATGTACAGCTCTGGTCTGTAGACCATAAATCTCCATAGGATGGTGTAGCAACAGCGCCACTGTAGATTTTCAGGCCACTGTGATATTGCACCTAAAAAAATTAAAGTTTGAGCTGTTAGAATTTTTTAATACAATATCTCTCAGCGGTGGGAGTTTTCTTGTTTTACTCAGGGGGATAAACCCTACAACAAATATTTTTTTACATTTTAAGTATTATTATCCCTTTAAAACAGATTCAGTTTTGTGGTTTCATTCTCTTATGGGAGAACTTAAACCTTCTAATAATAACCTCCCATTTAAGTTGGACTTGTCACCTTAAGGTTGGTTGAGTATCCCTCTGGCACTCAAAGGGTTAAAGGAAATTAAAAATGGACTATATCTTGTGTTAGCGATTTGTTTATAATATAAATATTTTTTGAGAAATTAACTTTTATTTATTGGTGGCACGGTGTGACACTCTAAAATAATTAGTTTAAATGCTGAGCCAATAATAGCACACGGTGTGCTATGAATGAATCTAGGCAGAGGCCAGACATTGGTTACATTTATAAAAGCGCATCAAGAGGTAAGTTAATTCTCTGTAAATCTGACTACATTTGTTTTACTGTGAGAGAATCAAGCAATAATATCTTCAGTTAGTCTTGGATGTCAGGTCAGTGGAGGTGGACATGATAGGTGCTGGCAAGACCACAGAACATAAACTCTCCCCATTGCACATGGTAATCTTAACTCTTTAAGAACCAGAGGGTTGTGCAATGCTTAGCACACTGCCAGCTATAGTTTAAACCTATTAACAGCAACTAAGAAACAAATATTGTGACAAGCACCCATCGAGAAAGAGCAAGATAAAGTGTCTAGTTCTTACGCATAGTGGCCTCTCAATGGTGCTACTAGTCATATTTGCCTTCATGGACATGACATCCAGGACTGATTGAAGATATTTTGTCTTAAACAAAGGTATAGGTAGACGACAGACATCACAGTAGTGTGCAGAGTCACTCAGCTGCTGCAAGAGCAAATAGGGTACTATCCTGCATAAAAAAGAGGTGTAGATGTACAGGATGGGAATATCATTCTACCTCTATACAAATCCTTGGTAAGGCTTCATCTAGAATATGGAGTACAGTTTTGGGCACCAGCTCTTAAAAAAGACATTACTAAACTTGAAAAAGTGCAGAGACATGCAACAAAACTGATAAAGGGATTGGAGGATCTGCGTTATAAAGGGGGACTAGCCAAACTGGGTTTGTTTTCATTAGAAAAGAGACATCTAAGGGGTGATGTGATCACCATTTACACATATATTCCAGGTCAATATAAAGAACTTGCCAAGGAACTATTTACTCAAAAAGTTGAGCAAAAACAAGAGGTCATCTGTTAAGACTAGAAGAAAGGTGCTTTTTACTAAAAACGAAGGTAGGGATTTTTTTACAGTGAGGGCAATAGAGTTATTGAATTCTTTGCTTCCAGATCCTGTTCTTGCAGATACTGTAGATACCTTTGTAGCTCAGATTAATACGGAAAATTATGACAGTTGGTTTCAAAGCAGATAGATTGTTGATCCATGTAAATATTCAATTGCCATATCGACTTTGGAAGGAATTTTTTTACCCACTTGGGGCTTAATTGGAAGTGGCTTCATTTTTTTTTTTTAATTCCTCTGGATCAACAGGGGTAATATGGCATGGGCTATACTTGCTAGATGCCTATCTTTTTTCAACCTCATCAACTGTTCCTGTAAAGTCACAGCATCAGTTCTTCTTTAATCACTTAACAACCCATGACAGTCCAGGACTGTCATGGGTTGAAAGCAGTTAAGGACCCATGACGGTCCTGGACTGTCATGGGTTAAATGATAGCAGCGTGCCTCCATGCACGCTGCTATCATTCATTGCAGGCTGAGACTGAGTGCTCCGGTACGAGAGCGATCAGTCTCAGCCCTTCTCAGTTGTGCCGGGTCATGTGATCGCTGTAAAGAAGCAGAGAGGAGACACCTAGCGGTTAAAGAAAAAGCAGCAGCTGGAGATATTAACCCCTTCACTACTGTGCTGGTGGCTGGCTAAATGCAGGTCCATTTTTGACCTGCTAAAATCAACTTTTGTTTGTTTTTTTTTAAAAAAGACACACCACAATTTTTTTTTTTAATTTTATTGAAAAAAAAAAAAAAAAAAAAAATGTCAATAACCAAAATTGGGAGTGTGATTGTTGTGGAGCCATGTAATACATTTATACACACCACCAAATGTCATCAATAAAAAAGTGGGGAAATAGGGTGAGAAAAAGGGACATGGGGTTTTTCACCCAGGGGGGTACAGTACCCACTTAAAACTGCCCATTTTGGAGGTATGACTGATCATACCTTTCATGCAGTGTCCATGAAAATGTAACCCACTGTGCCCAAATTATCCTAAGAGAAAAAAAATTGTGTTTTTTTTACGGTTTTCTTTAATTTTACTAAAATAAATGGTGGGCTATCCATATAAGTGTGGTATCAAAAGAAAGCCCTATTTTGCTTAAAAAAATGGTATATAATTTTCATGGGTAAAATAAAGTACTTTGAGGGAAAACATTGTTGAACAAAGACATAGTCAAAAAGGTCAGAATTGCTCCGGTACTTAAGTGAAATCGACCTCAGATTTTCCCGGTCCTTAAAGGGTTAACATCAGCTGCAATGATCTGTACCATTTTGAGGCTCCTCAAGGTAAAAATGATCCGTCTGATCTTTCCTCCCATGTTGCAGTGTATCAAGGTAAACTAGCATTGGTTTAATTATAGGTTCTCTTTAGCCTCTTTGATTATTCAACTGAACTTTATTTTATGTAAACTCTTGAAAACTAGAGATTATTCCAATTTATTGTGAATGAGGTAAATCTGCTAATTAACCCTTCAAGAGCAGGAGACAACTAAAGTTAATTTCTTGCCTATGAGAGTTACCCATGATGGTTTGTAGTTCAGCTCTGTAAAGGCCAGTCTCCCTTTTTTGAGCGATAATGTTGGAGATTAAAGTACATGTAGGATGATTCAATGTCTCAGATTGCTCAAGACAGTCCTGTATTTTAAAGGGGAAGAAATATTTTGGTTTTACAGTAAGATCGGTTCTTCTATATACATTTTATAATGTTCTGTAGCTTTATAACCATCCATAAGTTTTCCATTTTCATTTTATTCTATAATAAAGTGTCCCCTCCTGCCCCTTTTACATACATCAAGCAGCCTGCCCTCAGATCTGGAATCTGGTCATCGGACCGGACAGATCGCAGCGAGGGACAATCTTCTTTCTTTCGGTATAAGGAAAACCATGCCCCCTTGACGATGGAGTGCAGGTTTTTTCATATGCTGAAAGAAGATTGTCCCTCTCTGTATTCTGTCCGGACCGGCTTGCTGAAGTTTGTTAACATATGTAAAAGGAGCGGGAGGGGGACACTTGATTATAGATTAAAACAGCAATCTTATGGATGGTTATAAAGCTACAGATCGTTATAGAAATGTATATAGAAGAATCGACCTTACTGTAGAAACTTAAACATTACTATCCCTTTAAATGTGGGCAGCCCCTTCTGGAACAATACACAGTCCTAGAATGAAGCCTCTGGAGTTTTAAACACTAGATTGGGTCCGTACCTCCCAAGTGTCCCTCTTTAGGAGATATTAGGGGTCCGTACCTCCCAAGTGTCCCTCTTTAGGAGATATTAGGGGTCCGTACCTCCCAAGTGTCCCTCTTTATCAGATATTAGGGGTCTGTACCTCCCAAGTGTCCCTCATTATCAGATATTAGGGGTCCGTACCTCCCAAGTGTCCCTCTTTATCAGATATTATAGGTCTGTACCTCCTAAGTGTCTCTCTTTAGGAGATATTAGGGGTCCATACCTCCCAAGTGTACCTCTTTAGGAGATATTAAGGTCCGTTCCGCCCAAGTGTCCCTCTTTAGGAGATATTAGGGGTCCATACCTCCCAAGTGTCCCTCTTTAGGAGATATTAGGGGTCCATACCTCCCAAGTGTCCCTCTTTAGGAGATATTATGGGTCTGTTCCTCCCAAGTATCCCTCTTTAGGAGGGACAGTCGCTCTTTGAGACCCAAATCCCTCTGTTCTCCTTTCCCACCCTGGTGTCCCTCTGTTTAGTTGATCAGACTGTGTGGTATGTTTATAAGTGTATCACATTGCTTCACAGTAATAAAAATCACATAAATGTTTGTATAAACTTCATTATATGTGTCTATAAATTAGTATGGGCAAATAAAATACTTTGGTTCTGTTCTAAATCATTTATTCAGTTACACAAAAAGGTGTGAACAGGTCATGAAATAACCTAAATCATTCTCATTAATGGCTTGCCAACCAGCCATGGCCCGAGCAAAACCCCCTAAAACACCAGTGTCCCCCTTTGGCCTTTTGGAATGTTGGGAGGTATGTGCATATGCACCAGTGAACTCAGTGGCATAGCTAGAGACTGCTGTGCTTCTGGGTAAAATTGACAGACAACCCCACCCCATACTCTGTTGTGTGTGATACATGTTTATGGTCCCTATACACAGAAGATACAATAGATACATACAATACATAGTTGTGTGTGGTACATGTTTACTGCCCCTGTACACAGAAGATACAATAAATACATACATTACATAGTTGTGTGTGGTACATGTTTACTGCCCCTATACACAGAAGATACAATAAATACACACATTACATAGTTGTGTGTTGGTTGTTTACATTTCATATATGTTTTGTATACATAAATATAGCAGCTAAAGTCACATTTCTGGATGGTGCTTCAATTAGGCAACTAATGTAGATATTATCTAGGTCTGTCTGATTACAGGGGGCTGATGTACTACGTAAAAGTGGTGCAGTTCTGGAGCAAGCCAAGTGCACCATAGGGGAATAAATATACATTCCCAAAATTCCCATTGATTTAAATGGGGCATATAACCCCTTGAATGCTGGAGGCCGCAAAGCACTAGAGACCTCTCTAGCATTCAAGAGGTTGAAAGCCTAATTTAAATCAATGGAATGTTTATTTGTCCTGTAGTTGGTTTGCCCCAGAACTCCTCTATTTTTTTATCAGGCCTAGTGAGCGTAAGTTGCCATAATCGATGATCCGACTATATCTGGTCTTCAGAGTTAATTGCTGATTATCTGTGGTTGTAGGTTGATTCTCAGCTCCCCAGTACCCATAATCAATTCTTGCCCTGTTCCTCCAAGATTCTGCCCACTTCCCAACCCATTTTCAGAGCAAACCCAGCTTTCCTGTTTCTAGTCTCCTCCACCCTGATTAAGCTCTGCCTAAACTGAGATGCTACTCATGACATTTGGACAGTCCCACCCCTAGATCTTCATGTTACTTGGTTCATGGGCTAGGAACAAGAAGTCAATTGTAGAGGTTTGCTTTGCATACCCTTCTGGCACTCAAAGGGTTCAGTGTTAGTGATTGTTAATTAGGGTTAGGTATTACAGATAGAAATTAGTGTTAGATTTTAGGGATAGGTGTTAGGGTTAGTGGTTGATTTTTGGGGTTTGATATTTAGATATTGATATTAGGTGTTTGGAATAGGTATTAGGGTTAGGGGTATATATAACATTGAGGTTGATTTTTAGGTTTAGGTTTTATGGTTTGATTTTAGATTTGCTATTTGCTTTTGGGGATATGTTTTAGGGTTAGGGATGTATATTAAGGTTAGGAGTTGGTTTTTAGCGTTAGGATTTGATAATAGATTTAGATTTTAGGTTTTATGGATCGGTAGATATTAGGGTTTGATATTAGATTTAGATGTCTTTTGGTGATATGTGTTAGGGTTAGGGATATATATCAGAGTTAGGGTTTGTTTTAGGTTTAGGGTTTGATAATGGGTTTACATTTGAGGTTTTAGGAATTGGTATTAGGGTTAAGGTTATGTATTAAGGATAGTGATTCGTTTTTAGGGTTAGAGGAAGATGTTTATTTCATATTAGATTTAGATGTTTTAGAGATAAGAATTATTGTTAGGCATATGCATTAAGGTTAGGGGTTGGTTTTTAAGGTTTAGTTGTTAGGGTTTGATAGACTGTCTCTCTACTTGATCTAAACAACAGGCCTGAATGGATTCACCCTCATCCTGCAGCCAAACATCACTTTGTTTTACCCAGGTCCAATAATGATGATGGCTGCAGGAAGAAGCCACTAATCAGATCTGTTGTTTGATACTGCACATATAATGTCTCTCCGTCTTTATATTTAAATCTCTAGTATAAATATAGGGCCTATACAGTCCAAAAGTGTCACTCTTTGCCCATTTGTAATGTTTTTTTTGTTTAGACTTTGACAAAACGTGAATGTTGAGTTTCAGGTGTATATTTTTGGACATTTGTTATACACCTTGGATTTGAAATGAAACAGTGACTACAAGGATAAAGCTCAGACTGCCTGCTTTAATTTGAGGAGATTTTCATCCATAAACCGTGAACTATGTAGGAATTACAGCCGTTTTTATACAAAGTCCATTTTAGGGGGCCAAAAGTTATTGAACAAATTGTTGCAAATCCTTTGCATTCAATGACTGTCTGAAGTATGTGACCTGTTGACATCACTAGATGCTGGGTATCTTTTGTGGTGATGCTCTGCTAATCCTGTACTGCAGCCATCTTCAGATCATGTTTGCTTGAGACAATGTTCCCTTCAGTCATGTCTTCTGCAAGTGAAACACGTGCTCAGTTGGATTCAGGTCAGGTGATTGACTTGGCCAGTCGTGAACATTACACTTGGTTGTAATAGCAATATGTTTGGGGTTATTGTCATGCTGCAAGGTGAAGTGCCTTCCAATGAGGTTTGAGGCATTTGGTTGGATCTGAGCAGATAAGATGTATCTGTACTCTCCAGAATTCATCCTACATGTGCCATCAGTAGTCAAGTCATTCATAAGACAAGTGAGCCAGTTCCAGTGTCAGCCATACATGCCCAAACCATCACAGATGAGGTGGTATGCTTTGGATCATGTGCAGTTCCTTTCTTTATTCATACTTTGCTCTGTCCATCACTCTGGTACAGGCTAATCGTCATGTAATCTGTCCATACTTTGTTCCAGAACACTTTGTTCCGGAACGCTACAGGTTTTTTTTTACCAGTGGTTTGAATCTTGTGGTAAACCCTCTGTGGTCATACTGGTGTAGTCTTCTCTTTGTGATACTCTTTGACACTTTTATGCCTACATCTTGGAGAGTGTTCTTGATCTGTTCGGCAGATGAAAAGGAGTTTTCGTCACAATTGTATGTATTTTTAATTCATCTATTACACTGGTCTTCTGTGGTCTACCAGATTGTTTGCTATTGCTGAGCCTACCTGTGCGTTCTTGCTTCTTAGCAAAAACAACAAATCTTGTGTCGCTGACCAAATACTTGTGTACTGCAATGTGTTGTCTTCATTTCCTAGGTTCTACTCTATTTCCTGCAGTAAAAACAACACACATCCTCATTACAAATGTTCTGAAGCTTGGCGCTGTACCTGGAATATAAAGACACAATGAGGAGATTTACTAAGCGGTGATAAACTGGAGATGACTTCTCCAGTTTATCGTTTCTTCAGTTCCAATGTAATTCTATGGAGCCTATTCACTAAAATTTCTTCAGCTTTGGAGATCTTAGTGAATAGGCCCTACAGAATAACATAGGAACTGGAGAAGTGATAAACTAGAAAAATCATCTCCACTTTATCCCTACTGTATCACCGCTTAGTGAATCTCCTCCAATGTTTCAACATCACAGATGTCCTAAACGGTAAGTGGAATACTTGCAGCTCTAATTACATAGACTGAAATACTACTTAATAATATATGGCTCTCCAGTGATTATATTTCAATTCCCACCAATATCAGACAAACAGAGAAAGACGCACAGATACATACAGAGAGAGAGCGCATGCAAGAGAGCAAGCACACAAGAGTGAGAGGGAGAGAATGCACACAAGAGAGAATGCAGGTAATAGAAAGCAAGAAAGTGTACAAGGCAGATTGCGGAAAGAGAGAACTTGTAAGAGAGAATGCATTCTAGGCATGACATGTTAAAGATAAGGAGATCACACGCAAGAGAACGCATGCAAGAAATAATTCACTGAGGGCCATATGTTCAAAGAAGTAACGCCATAGCTTTTATCGCTTGTAATGACTTTTCAAAGTAAAGTGTAGTTGGGATCATTAATATTTTCAGAGAGTTTCGGTTGTGATTGGAAATATGTCGTTTATCCTGACTGGAGCTGTCGTATGTAATGTCAAAAAAAAAGTCTTACCTAACGACAAAAATGTCTTAACTAACGATAAAAATGTCTTAACTAAAAACAAAATTCTCACATTCAGAAATTCAAATTCCCTTAATTTTTTTCTTAAGGTACAAATTTTGTCTACTGCAAAACATTTTTTTTCGTTAGTTACGACAAATGTTCTTTTCCTCTATACGACACTGGAGAATAGTTTAGCCACGCCCTTGCCCCGCCCCTTTGCCTGGCAATTGTGGAGATGTGTCGTACACAACGGACATTACTAGTTTTTGTTGTATACTCTATAGAAAACATTTTTTTTGTCATTATCCCTTTAAACATACGGCCCTAAGAGAGAGTGAACAGAAGTAAGAAGGGGTGTGCACAAGACTGCACACAAGAGACATGGGGACTGCAAGACTGCACTAGGGAGAGGCAGGGAGAAATTGAGAGCTGTAAGACCACAAGAATGCAGGAGAGTGCTAGATAGAACTTGAGACTGCATGATAGGATGGACACTGGAGGGTGCACAGTACTGTGTATGTTACATACCCTGGGCAAAGATGGTTCACTCATTATAGTTATAAATAAAGCTAATTTGTATGGCACTGTTGAAGCTGCAGCTTAATAAATATGTCCCGTAGGATCTATCCTTTGGACACACATAATACATTTCCCCCTAATAGTCTCGAATAATAAAGTCTTCACAGTGGTTAAGCATATTCACCTCCTCAGAGAGACCAAACCCAGTGATCTCTCCAGCAGAGCAGTTAATGTTTCACTCCCTTCGGAAGCTTGTTAATGGCGTTAGTGCCATTGTGCTGGTAGTGGCCGTGACTTCTCTCTTAGCAGCTGTTGTTAGCAACACGGGGCTAGCTGACCTTTTCATTCCCAGGGGAACTTGGACAGTAAATAAGCAAATATATGTCGCTTTAACTATAGAGGGTAATGAACCTGTTTATTGTTGGTTATTATTCTTGCATTCTTAATGACACTCCTCTGGTTCTTAACCCCTTCGCGTCCCGTGACGTACCCAGACCGTCACGCTGGTCCGGCACTTAAGGACCAGTGACGGTCCTGGTATGTCCTGTACTTTTACTCACCGCGTTCGTGCAGGAGCGCGGTGAGTAATACCGGGGACTGAAGTTGATCGCTCCAAGACCGGAGCGATCTCGTTCAGTCCCTCGTTCGGAGTGCTGGCACACGTGATCAGTCACGTGGGGCGGCACGCCGAAATTCCCTATCTGGTCCTTAAAGGACCACACACCCCGGGACTGCTGGTCCTTAAGGGGTTAAAGGATTAATATGGCTATTAATGCATAAGTTTATAGATTGTTATTATGTGCTGTTATCACTGCTGCTTTAGCTAAGAAATTGGCCTAATTCTGGAGCAACCCACCTGCACCACACAGGACAACTATATTCCCCAAACTGATCTGTTTTAAAGCGGAACTACCACCCCTGTTAAAATTTAGCCCAAATAAATACCCATCTGGCGACTGGCTGCTCAATAATGCTAGTCGCCAGAATTATTTACCTGGTTATTGAGAATTAAAGGGATAGTAATACTTAAAATGTAAAAAAAATATGTTGTAGGGTTTATCCCCCTGAGTAAAACAAGAGTACTCCCACTGCTGAAAGGTGTTTCATTCAAAAGTTATTACTTTTCAAAGTTTAATTTTTAGGTGCAATATCACAGTGGCCTGAAATTGTACAGTGGCGCTGTTGCTACACCATCCTATGGAGATTTATGGTCCTGGGACCAGAGCTGCCCATAGGATCGTGTAGCAACAGCGCCACTGTACAATTTCAGGCCACTGTGATATTGCACCTAAAAAATTCAACTTTGAAAATGAATAACTTTTGAATGAAATACCTTTCAGCAGTGGGAGTACTCTTGTTTTACTCAGGGGGATAAACCCTACAACATATTTTTTTTTACATTTTAAGTATTACTATCCCTTTAAACACTGTTCCTGGACTGACAGGCAGGAAACAGCGCAGACATCTTTCCATAATGACGTCTGCGCTGTCAGTCCCAGCCAGCCCTAGGAGGCGTTGCTAGGAGCCGTACGGCTCCAAAAGGGAGTGACAGCGCAGGCGCGCAGACGTCACTATGGAAAGATGTCTGCGCTGTTTCCTACCTGTCAGTCCGGGAACAGTGTTTAATTCTCAATAACCAGGTAATACTTCTGGCGACTAGCATTATTGAGCAGCTAGTTACCAGATGGGTATTTATTTGGGCCAAATTTGAAAAGGGGTGGTTGTTCCGCTTTAAACCCCTTGAATGTTAGAGAAGATGCCAATGAGAGACCTTGCTGGCATTCAAAAGGTGTAAAAGTCCCTTTTAACCTTTTGAGTGCCAGAGCGATAAGCAAAGCATTACTTTGCCATGTGTTACCTACCCCTCTGGCACTCAAAGGGTTACATTAAAAGCAATGTTTACTTGTCTCCTGAGCTGCAGTTGCAGTGGCGTAACAATAGGGGTCGCAGGGGTCACACCTGCGACCGGGCCCGTCACTCTCACCTGCGCCCGCAGCAACCTATAATACAAGGCAGCACAGCTGATTTCCCAGCGGCCGGCGCTCTAGTAATGCAGAGCGCTGGGAGATGACATAATCTCCCAGCGCTCTGCATTACTAACAACCGCGCGGGAGTTCCAGACCAGTCAGAGGTCTGTCTGTGCCGAAGTCACACACCGCTAGACCACCAGGGACTCGAGGTAGGAGGGGAGGGGTCAGTAGGGGGCATTGTGGAGAATGAGGGGCATTGTTGAAGGGGCAATGTGGAGATTGAGGGGCAGTGTGGAGAATGTGGGGCATTGTGGAGATTGAGGGGCAACGTGGAAGGGGCATTGTGATGGGGGCATTGTTGAAGGGGCAATGTGGAGAATGAGGGGCAATGTGGAAGGAGCATTGTGATGGGGATATTGTTGAAGGGGCATTGTGGGGAATGAGGGGCATTGTGGAAGGGGCAATGTGGAGAATGAGGGGCATTGTGGAAGGGGCAATGTGGTAATGGCCAATGTGGTTGAGGGGGGCCAATGTGGTCGGCGGGGGCCCATGGCAATTCTTGCACCAGGGCCCGGCGGCTTCTAGTTACGCCTCTGTGCAATTGGTTAGTTCAAGAATTACTCCAGTCTCTTAGAACAACTGCCTCATTAGTAGGGAATTTGCTCACATGATTCTGAGCTAAACCTGCGGCTGGAACGACTCTACTTGCCTAATGCATATTTACTAAACTACTTACACAGAAAGTGTGCTTTGCTGATGGATTTGTATGATACTCTCATTATATTGCCTCTGTCAGGGTTATAAAAACTGTGGGGCCTCAAATGACTGCCTTGGTGTCACGATGTGTCCTGCGACGGCTGCTCAAGCCGGCCACATTCTCACCTCTGGCGGCTTGCCCGCATCTCTCCCCCACATGGCTCAGTTGCGTTCTGCTTGTCTCGCAGCTCCAGCCGCTACTGTGTGTTCGGTGGGCCGGCCGGATTACATCATGTTCGGGCGCACGTCCAAAGGCATGTAAGTGCGTCCCATTTAAAGGAACCACACCAATTTGGTGCTTCTCCTTTTCCTGTGGGCAGGTCTTGATAAACTGCATGGACACTGAGCTCACTCACCCTTTTGTTGGTATCCAGTGCAATTCATTGTGTTTATGCTCTGTGTATGACCTGATTTGTCTGTCTACCCGTTCTGGTGCTGACCTGTGGCTCTGTCTGACTACCCACTCCGTGTATGACCTTGGCTAGTCCGATAAGCAACCTGGTGCAGACCTGCGGCTCTGGCTGACTACCTGTTCCATGTATGACCTCTGGCTTGACTGACTAACCGTTCTGGTGCTGACCTGTGGCTCTTCTGACTACCCGCTCCATGTATGACCTTCGCTAGTCCGATAACCAATATGGTGCAGACCTGCGGCTCTGGCTGACTACCCGTTGCGTACCTTGACCCTTGGCTTGTCTAAACATCCTAGCTGGTGCTGACCTGTGGCTCTTTCTAACTACCCTCCGTGTGGTCCTCCTTTAGTCAGAGAACCAATCTGGTGCAGACCTGGGGCTCTGGTAGACTCTAGCGATTCTGACTGCAGGCGTGAGTCTGTAGTCACTCTGGTTGCCTTCCTTTGCGTGAGACTGCCTTTCCATCACTGACTGCAGACATGAGTCAGTAGTCTCCCTCGCTGCCTTCATTGTTTGATGGCCTTTCTTTATGGGACTGCAGGCGTGAGTCCTTGGGGAGATCACTGGGTACGTGGAGGTCTATTCCTCTGTTTGATACTACCATTGGCTTCGGCCTAATCTCCGCAGTTTGGGAACCCAGTGGCGTCCTCCTGTTTCTGATAGAGGCTTGCTGCTTCGATCATTCTCTGCTCCTTCCTCGCACTTGATGTGATTTTGCTGTGATTACACTTCTAATAAAGGTTATCAAAGTACCATCTGACTCCTGTTTTGCTTGTATCGTGACACTTGGGCAGAGTTGTAACTAATTATTGGAACAAACATTTTTTTGGGGGGGTCTCAAACACAGAAATTCTCCCTTGGGCATGAATACAAGCTACTAGGTCCTGGGACTGATGGATCTGACCCAGAGACTCTGTTTTTTACAGTTAATGACCAGGTCTCTGGTGATGGGGAGTTTCTTGTGGAACTCTGCCCACTTTTCCTCCTTCTCATCCTGTTCCTCCCATTCCCTGCCCACTCCTTCTCCTTCTTTCCCAGTTTCTCCCACTTCTCCTCCTTCCGACCCTGTTCCTCCAAATTCCTGCCTACTTCTCCTCCTTTCCACCCTGTTCCTCCCACTTCCTGCCCACTTCCCTTCCTTCCAACCCTGTTCCTCCCACTTCCCCTCCTTCCCACCCTGTTCCCCCCACTTCCTGCCCACTTCCTCTCCTTCCCACCATGTCCCTCCCACTTCCCACCCACTTCTCCTGCTTCCCACCCTGTTCCATCAACTTTCTGCCAACTTTTCCTCCTTCTCTCCCAGTTCCATCCACTTCCCACTACTCACCCACTTTATGACACAATGACAGCAAGCCCCTTCTCACCTAATTAAGCCTGCACCCCTTTATGATGCTAATCACGTCATATACATCCCAGTGGTCGCTGCACCTGAGCCCTCTCTCCGGGGGCTCAAGAGGAGGAAGTTCTCAGGTATCTTGATGGGGCTCTTTGGATGGAAGCTTCATCGAAACCAGGGCCGGATTTACATCCTAGGCAAGGCACTCTAGGCAGCCTTAGCTCTGCTATTGGCCACACCCTGCTGGCCACACCCCCACTCCTTAGATGACCCTCCCAGTCCTATCCACTGTTTCGTGGCACAAAAAATGCCCTTGGACTTTAACAATCAAGAATGAAAAAAGGCATTAACCCCTTGATTGCTAGATAGATCTCCAGTGCACTGCTCTGCAACACATTGGAGATTTCCCTAACATCTAAAGGTTAAATAATAGCCTGTAGAAGGTTTATTAACTGGTGCAAGAACATGGAGATTACACTGGCCACACCTACAATTCAGAATTTGGGTGTGGCCAGCACAGCCAAGACACCACTCTAAATTAGAAGCGCTAGGCAGTTGACTTCTCTGCCTATTCAGATATCTGGCCCTGACTGCATCCCCTGTCATTACACCTTTGTCTGGGGGGCTCCTGTCTGGGGAAGCTTGCAGTCTAATAAAACAAACAACAGATAGAAAATACTGATTGCAAACTGTTTAGTAAAAAAACAACAACCGTCATGTGTTGTGTGTGTTTGCTGTCATAAAGCAAATAGCCCAAATGGTGGTGAGCACTTAAATATTCTGAGAATGTACTGTATGTGTTTGATACTTGTATGGTATGAAAACATGTATATGTTATATACATGTATATATGATATATATATATATATATATATATATATATATATATATATATATATAGGGTTGCCACCCAGCCGGTATTTGGCCTCCTCACCAGTGCTGTCCAAGTTCAATCCTCAAGGGCCGCCATCAGGCCAGGATATAAGGATTTCCCTGATTAAGAACAGGTGAGTTAATCATTGTGACTGACTCACCTGTGTGTAATCAGGGAAATCCTTACATCCTGGCCTGTTGGTGGCACTTGAGGATTGAACTTGGACAGCACTGTTCTACACCACAGAACTTACATGGCTATCCTAAATTATATATATGTTCATACATGATACATGGTGGGGGGATACAATTGTGGTTGTATTATGGGAAGCTGAAAGGAAAAAAATAAAAATTCCTAGTCCTTTAACACCCTAATGCTAGAGAGATCTCAGCTGTGATTCATTTAAGGGTTTAAGAGCCCCATTTAAATCAATTTTGGGGAATTTTTATTTTCCCCTTTAAAATAAAATTCTCAAACAAACCAAATGGAGACAAGAAAAATCTCAAAATGCTCATTGAGCTAAATGTGGCTTTTAATGTCCTGAATGCTATACAGATCTCCAACGTATTATGAAGCATTCAGAAAGTTAAAAAGCTCTTTTAACTCAATGGCAATTTATATTTGACCCCTGTGGTTACAATTCATTTGTGCCTGATTTGCTCCAGAGTATCAGCTTCATTTTCAATGATGATATGATGAAGAGGAACATCATAACCCACAGGAAGTGAAACGCGTGCATTTTTCTATTCTTTTTAATGTGCTAGTTACAAATCGGGCAACCACCAAAATAAATCTTGTGTGGGGACATCCATTTTTTAATTCAGTCACTTGATTCAGATTGATGTGCACATTGAATGCCACAATGCATCCCCTGGCACTCAAACTGTTAAAATCAAATGTATAGAATGCTTGATATCATTTGACGGAAGCAGCACAATCCGTTTGATAAAAGGGGGCGGGGTTAAAAGAGTTAAAAATCCAGGCAGAATCTAACTTGGTGTCCCTTGGTCTCAATTAACCCCTTGGATGCTAGAGATGTCACTGACACGTATACACTCACGCACGTATACTCGTACACATACACACACACTGTATAAGTCAGACTGTAGATTCTCTGATTTTCCAATTAATCTTCCATCCTGGCACCTTAACCCCTTTGACAGCCTGATATGTCTCCATCATCTTAAGCTAGTTGGGATGTAGTCAAAAAGTAATTGAACTGTTATAAGATATCCTAACCCCTCTCCCAATGTCTTACTTGGACTTCTTGATGGTTTTAATCTTCCCATCCACACATACTATTGCATTGCTACATTGCATATGGCTATGTTTCTTGCAAGGTAAGCAAATACTCAGTAATGGACATCGGCCAACATGCCAAGGGCAAGAAGTAAGTGGATATAATCATACATGGAGGTTCTCCAGCAAAAGCTGGAAGAATGTGGGCAATGGTGCCTTGATCTACTAGATTATGTGTAACTAGTGTAAAAGCCCTTGTACACGGGCCAAGTTCCGGGTAATGTTAACCCTTTGAGTGCCAGAGGGGCATGCAACGCATTGCTTTGCAATGCGTTGCGTACCCCTCTGGCACACAAAGGTTTAGGCGTCCGCTACCTTACTGCTCCACGCGATGCAGTCACCCATTGCCAAACTCACGCAATGCAATCATGCGCAGTACAGACTTCCTGAACGCGCACAGTGTCTACTGAGAATGACGGCTTCTGACAAACATCCTAGCGAATTATTATATAGGTTGTACTTCAAATAACTGGATATATAACAACCACTTTATTCATATTTAAGCTGAGTGGACTGTTGTCTAGCGCCCTCTGGTGTAAGGGGCTCCCCATAGACAAAGGGAGGTTAGAATATGAGTGAGAGTTTGTGAGGCTGATGTACTAAGTAAAACGGTGCAATTCTGAAGCAAACCAACTGAGCAGTAGGGAACAAAAAAAATCCCTTTGAGTTAAAGTGGATCTATCACCAAAGTTACATTTAGCCCCAAATCCTTAATACTTTAGTGATATACATATAAATACTTGTATTTTGCAGCTTAAGTCTGGCGTAAATAAGAAATAGACCTTTATAGGCAGTCAGGAGCTGGCTGGGATCTTGCAGTAGGCGATCTCTGTGCCTGCGCTGTCACTCCCTTCCGGTGCCTTAAGGTACAAAGGCTTCCAACTCACCAATCGTGGAGTAGAAGGGGATGGACAGTGCAGACTCAGAAATGCCTTCTCTGCAAGGTGTCTGCTCTGTTCCCCGCTGCTGCCTGCTGAACCGGTTCTATTTTTCTCTAATGCCGGACTTATGCTGCAAAATACAAGTATTTTTATGTATATTGCTAACATATTAATGATTTGGGGCTAAATGTAACTTTGAAGATGGTTCCCGCTTTAAATCCAGTTTTTAACCCCTAGAATGCTAGAAAGGTCAACAATTCATTCAAGTTGTTAAAATCTCCATTTGACCATTGGAGTATCCCGATTATGTATTCCCTGAGGTTCAGTTGGTTTGCTCCAAAAGCACAATAATTGTGCTAAGTGCATCAGCCTCCATATGTACAGGATATAAAAAAAGAGACAATGTGCAGGAGGTGTTCTACCACAAGAGCACTCAGACCGATAAATAGAAATAGAAAACAAGGTCACAGAGTTAACATCATTCAGTATTGAAAAAAGCTTACAGGGATATTAGCTTGTCCCTGCTCAAGCGGCCAGATCACTCTCCTGCGGGTGCTCCAACGATATAAATAGTCCATCAAGTTGATATCTTAATCGTATATTAATTTAAAACCAATTAAAAAGGAGACAAATACATGTCACTCAAATTACATTAAGAACATTAATACATGTTCATTCTAAGTATATTGCAACGCGTTTCGTGGCTATATATATATACTGCCAAATGACATTCATTTACACTAATAATGAGCTTGAAAAAGTGGCAGTATATATATATATATATATATATAGCCAAGGAAAAGAAGAAGGGGGAGAACAACAAGGCGTGCCCCCTGTGTGTGTGTATTGAACTTTTTTATGTGTGTTGCCACCACCGCTCCCTATTGTGCGCACTCACAATAGACCTGTGTCAGTAGCGGTTTATACTGAAACCGACAAGACAGGCTGCTGGAGAAATTATAACTTCCTCCAGACCAGCGGTTCTCAAGTGCGGCCACCATGGCAGCATGCAGCCACCAGCGTGTTTTTGTGCGTCCACCAAGAGAAATGCGGGAATGGTGGCCACATGCAGCGACTTCCCATCTGATGTTACCACAGCCATCCAATCTGCATTTAGCCCGCCCCATCTGCAGCTTCCTTATACTGTGCGCCTAAGCAGACAGCACACACAGAGCTGGATCACGGGCATAGGCCAGCCCAGCCACCTCCCTACATGAGCACTCTGTCTCAGGAAGCACTGGTGTGCTGGGCAAGAGCTGTGTTCCATTCCACTGACACCCTGGTGGGCCAGTGATGATCAGGAGCAGCAGGACTTGAAGCATAAGCACGCTTTGTGAGTTTAAGAGAAATACAAACAATGTAAAAGGAAATGCAATCACGTGGAATCAACGTATAGAAAATATATATTTAATGGATTTAAATGTGAAGTGGTAATATAAGGTTCACTATTGAAATGCCAACAAAAATTAAGTGTGCGTGATAAGGATGCGTTAAAACTTAGCGGCAGTACACAGAGCAGGACCAGAGCAGTGAGGTAGCGGCAGTACACAGAGCAGGACTGGAGCAGTGAAGTAGCGGCAGTACACAGAGCAGGACCGGAGCAGTGAGGTAGCGGCAGTACACAGAGCAGGACCGGAGCAGTGGGGTAGCGGCAGTACACAGAGCAGGACCGGAGCAGTGGGGTAGCAGCAGAACACAGAGCAGGCCGGAGCAGTGAGGTAGCGGCAGTACACAGAGCAGGACCGGAGCAGTGGGGTAGCAGCAGAACACAGAGCAGGCCGGAGCAGTGAGGTAGCGGCAGTACACAGAGCAGGACCGGAGCAGTGAGGTAGCAGCAGTACACAGAGCAGGGCCGGAGCAGTGAGGTAGCGGCAGTACACAGAACAGGACCGGAGCAGTGAGGTAGCAGCAGTACACAGAGCAGGGCCGGAGCAGTGAGGTAGCGGCAGTACACAGATCAGGGCTGGAGCAGTGAGGTAGCGGCAGTACACAGAGCAGGACCGGAGCAGAGAGGTAGCGGCAGTACACAGAGCAGGACCAGAGCAGTGAGGTAGCGGCAGTACACAGAGCAGGGCCGGAGCAGTGAGGTAGCGACAGGACACAGAGCAGGACCGGAGCAGTGAGGTAGCGGCAAGACACAGAGCAGGACCGGAACAGTGAGACATCACCTGGACATTGGCCCATGTACACGGACTTATACACTAGTATAGTATAATAACCTTGCATGATGGTAGTTAAGGATAGGGGAGGGGAAACTCTTGTTTCTCTTCAGAGTGACTAAATCTTTCACTTTTTTACATTATTCACCTTTAACCCTTTGGGAGCCAGAGAGGTTGTGCAATGCATTGTTCTGTAATGCAATGCGTATGTCCCTGGCACGCAAAGAGTTAAAGTGCATAGTCCAGGGGTAAGCAGCCATTGGATGTCCAGTTGTCTCTGAGATCTAGAGATCCAGACGTTGCCTGCTCATGGACCATGTAAGTGAAAGGTTAAACACCATACTTGGGAACTCTCCATATTTTCCCCGGAGACTCCAGTTTTTCCTGTGAATTATTGGGTCTCCGAGAACAGACACAGATTCTCCTCCGGCTGGGCGTTCCATAAGAAACTCAGCCCACTTCTGCTCCTTCTATCCTTGTTCCTCCCATTTCCTGCCCACTTCTCCTATTTCCCCACCCAGTTCGTTCCTCCCACTTCCCTCCCACTTTTGTAATGTAGTTAAGCCACACCCCATTCATGAGTAAGCCCCACCCCCTTTTGACACAAATCTCAACAATTATATCCCCCAGTGGCACCACGGGAGATCTCTACAGGCACTCCACAAGACTAAGTTCCCAGGTAAGGTTATACATTATGGCCCATAAGTTCAAAACAATATTGGTGCAATTCTGGAGCAAACCAACTGCCTTATAGGGGACAAATAAAAATACCCATGATTCCCATTCATTTAAATGGCACTTTCAAGACCTTGAATGCTAGCAATTGCTAAAGCATTTCTTTGCAATGCATTGGAGGCCTTTCTAGTTTTCAAGGGGCATTGCGCACCCCTCTGGCATTCAAAAAGTTAAATGCCGCTTTTAAAATAAAAGGAATTTGTGTGTGTCCCTTATGGTGCAGTTGGCTTTCTCCAAAATTACTCCAGTTTTAATGTAAACAGGTGCCTCTTTAGGAGATATTAGGGGTTCATACCTCCCCAGTGTCCCTCTTTAGGAGGTATTAGGGCTCTATACCTCCCAAGTGTCCCTCGTTAGGATATAATAGGGGTCCATACCTCCCAAGTGTCCGTCTTTAGGAGATATTGGGGGTCTGTACCTCCCAAGTGTCCCTCTTTAGGAGATATTAGGGGTCTGTAACTCCCAAGTGTCCCTCGTTAGGATATAATAGGGGTCCATACCTCCCAGGTGTCCCTCTTTAGGAGATATAAGGGGTACATACCTCCCAGGTGTCCCTCTTTAGGAGATATAAGGGGTCCGTACCTCCCATGTATCCCTTTTTAGGAGATATTAGGGATCTATGCCTCCCAAGTGTCCCTCTTTAGGAGATATTAGGGTTCCATACCTCTTAAATGTCCCTCTTTAGGAAATATTACAGGTCCATACGTCCCAAGTATCCCTCTTTCAGAGATATTAGTGGTCTATACCTCCCAAGTGTCCTTCTTTAGGAGATGTTAGGGGTCCATACTTCCCAAGTGTCCCTCTTTAAGATGTATTAGGGGTCCGTACCTCCCAAGTCTTCCTCTTTAGGAGATATTAGGGGTCCATGCCTCCCAAGTGTCCCTCTTTAGGAGATATTAGGGGTCCATACCTCCCAAGTGTCCCTCTTTAGGAGAAATTGGGGCTCCATATCTCCCAAATGTCCCTCTTTAGGAGATATTAGCTGTCCGTACCTCCCTAGAGTCCCTCTTTAGGATATATTAGGGCTCTATACATCCCAAGTGTCCTTCTTTTTGAGGGACAGTCCCTCTTTGAGAACCAAATCTCTCTCTGTCCCTCTTTCCCACCCAGGTGTCTGCAATGCACTGCACACTCCTCTGGTCCTCAAAATGTTAACACTACAATGTGCTGCATACCTGTCTGGCACTCAAACGGTTAAAGCCACAGATCTATAGAGTGTTTGTTTTATTTTACTACATCTACACTGTAACTTGCCAAGTGCAACATACTTACAAAAACATGTTGACATAAACACACTGTACAGTACAGTAGAGTACAGTACAAGGCATGATGCCCATTGTTTGTTTAGTTGTGACTGTGTAGGACATGGCCCAGGCAAGGAAGAGCAGCCCACGTGCATATCGGGTTCCTGCATGGTCAGTGGTGGCTCGTGTGCTTTTCATTCTTAGTGTAAACAGATACTAGGTGTGAATGCACATAATCGGATTTATATAGAGAGTTCAACTGACTGCAGTGTATCATGTGCAAACACTGAGGATGACGCACAAAAGCAGAGCCACAGTAATTCAGGAACAAACCAACAACACCATAATAGACAATTAAACTTTCACAAAATCCCAATTGATTTAATGGGATTTTAACCCCTAAGATGCTAGAGATATCTCCATGCATTGCTTTGCAATTCATTAGACACTCCTGCACCATACACACTGTCCATGCCTCCCAGCTGTCCCTTTTTATGAGATATTAGGGGTTCATACCTCCCAAGTGTTTCTCTTTAGGAGATATTAGGGGTCCATACCTCCCAGCTGTCCTTCTTTAGGAGATATTAGGGGTCAGTACCTCCCAAGTTTAGGAGGGACTGTCCCTCTCTCTGAAATCCAGTTCCCTCTATCCCACCCTGGTGTCCCTGTGTTTAGGAGATCAGACTGTGTGGTGTGTATATAAGTGTATCACTTTGCTCACGTTACTGCTTGTTTAACCCCTTAAGTACCAATGCGGCTGCATGGCCGGTGCTTAAGGACCACGGGGCTTTTTTTTTTTTTTTTTTTTTTAACAAATGGAGTCAGAGGTCCCAGAATGGTGTGCAGCTGTGCGGGGACCCCTGAATTCCATTACGTCCATATACGTCATGGGTCCTTAACTTAAAGGGGAACTACCACCCAACACAAAGTTTCCTACGAAGAATTACCCATCTGGTGACTAGCTGATCAATAGTACTAGTCGCCAGAATAATTACCTCCTTACAGAGAATACCTACTGCTCCCGAAATGGACGGCCAGGAAACAGCGCAGACATCTTTGCATAGTGACGTCTGCGCACCTGCGCCGTCAGTCCCAGTCTGCTGTAGGAGGCGTTGCTTTGTACCTTAAGGTAAAGGAAAGGACTGACGGCGCAGGTGCGCAGATTCTTCTAAAACGTTGTTTCCTGGCCGTCAGTCTCGGAAGCAGTAGGAATTCTTTAAAAGGAGGTAATTATTCTGACGACTAGTTCTATTGATAAGCTAGTCACCAGAATAATTACCTCCTTATAAAGAATTCCTACTGCTCCCGAGACGCCGTCAGCCCTTTCCGGTACCTTAAAGGGATAGTAATGTTTCATAATAAAAGCAGCTCTAATTAATCATCATAGTATTTGGACTTTGGAGAGTGTTATTTCAATTCTGTCAGAGTTGTAGTTCCAGAGTAATTCAATGACAAAGTATCCCCCTCCCGCCCCTTTTACTGATGTAACACTGCTCAGCCACAGCAGAAGGGAGGTGCCCAGGTAGACTGCAGAGAGGGACAATCTTCAATTAAGATAAGGGAAAAACCTGAAAAACTTGTCAAGGGGGGCAGGGATTTCATTGTTCCCATAGGAAGAAGATTGTCCCCTGCTGTTATCTGTCTGGTCTATGGATTGCATTTCACATCTGAGAAGAGATGGCTTACACTAGGTAAAAGGGGTGGGAGGGGAAACTTTGCTTGTGAATATCTCTCAAACCATAAAGGTCTGAGAGATAAGACTTATATAATTCTTCATGTTTTTTTAATGCCTACACAATAAAATAAAGTTAAAACAAAGTATTACTATCCCTTTAAGTTACAAAGCAACGCCTCCTAGACTGACGGTGCAGGCGCACAGACGTCACTATGCAAAGATGTCTGCGCTGTTTCCTGACCGTCCATTTCGGGAGCAGTAGGTATTCTCTGTAAGGAGGTAATTATTCTGGCAACTAGTACTATTGATCAGCTAGTCGCCAGATGGGTAATTCTTCGCAGGAAACTTTGTATGGGGTGGTAGAACAAAGGTGTCCCTCTTTGGCCATTTGAAATGTTGGGTGGGATGGCGCACTGTCATGTTTGCTGTGTAGGAGGTATTAATCAGCTTAATGTTGGTTAACTCTATGAGTGCCAAACGGGTGACCCAAAGCATTGCACACCCACCTGGCATCGAAAGGTTAAATAATTGTCACTGCTTGAAAAAACACAAAAAAAAAACCAAATATACGTTAGTGACTGTGGAAGGCAGAGTGCAACACAGATGGCATTACATTGGGTTTAAGGGAGGTGATTAAAGAAAATAAAGTTAAATATCTATTTGGTTTCATTTTTTTTGTTTGTTTTTGTTTTTTAATTTTAAAAAATAGATAAGAAATACATTTGCATACCTGGGAACTTCTCTTTGAGCCCCCAGACAGGGCTCACGTACTACAGGACAGAGCATGTCTATGACAAGATCTGTGTCATAAAAAGTGACGGGGCTGAGACAGGTGTGCAGGCCTTACTCTTCTGTATATCATAAAGTGGGCATGAAGTGGGCAGAACAGGGTGGGAAGGACGAGAAGGGGGAGGGAAGTGGGAGGAGCAGGGTGGGAAGGAGAAGGAGAGGGTGGGAAGTGGGAGGAACAGGGTGGGAAGAAGGAGAGGGTGGGAAGTGGGAGGAACAGGGTGGGAATGAGGAGAAGGGGGAGGGAAGTGGGAGGAACAGGGTGGGAAGGAGGAGAAAGGGGAGGGAAGTGGGAGGAACAGGGTGGGAAGGAGGAGAAGTGGGTGGGAAGTGGGAGGAACAGGGTGGGGAGGGAAGTGGGAGGAACAGGGTGGGAAGGAGGGGGAGGGAAGTGGGAGGAACAGGGTGGGAAGGAGGAGAAGGGGGATGGAAGTGGGAGGAACAGGGTGGGAAGGAGGAGAAGTGGGAGGAACAGGGTGGGAAGGAGGAGAAGGGGGAGGGAAGTAGGAGGAACACGGTGGGAAGGAGAAGGAGAGGGTGGGAAGTAGGAGGAACAGGGTGGGAAGAAGGAGAGGGTGGGAAGTGGGAGGAACAGGAAGGGAAGGAGGAGAAGGGAAGGGAAGTGGGAGGAACATGGTGGGAACGAGGAGAAGGGGGAGGGAAGTGGGAGGAACAGGGTGGGAAGGAGGAGAAGTGGGTGGGAGGAACAGGGTGGGGAGGAACAGGGTGGGGAGGGAAGTGGGAGGAACAGGGTGGGAAGGAGGAGAAGGGGAGGGAAGTGGGAGGAATAGGGTGGGAAGGAGGAGAAGGGGGATGGAAGTGGGAGGAACAGGGTGGGAAGGAGGAGAAGGGGGAGGGAAGTAGGAGAAACATTTTGGGAAGGAGGAGAAGGGGGAGGGAAGTAGGAGGAACAGGGTGGGAAGCAGGAGAAGCGGGAGGAAAGTAGAAGGAACAAGGTGGGAAGGAGGAGAAGTGGGTGGGAAGTCGGAGGTACAGGGTGGAAAGTGGGAGGAACAGGATGGGAATTAGAAGAAAGAGGAAACTCACTAACACCGGAGAATCAGACTCTGTCCCTGGAGACCTGATAATTCAGTTTGAAAACTGGAGTCTCTGGGGCAGATCTGGCGAGTTCCCACGTATGTACATTGGGGATCTGCAAGCTCTTTCCAAGTGTTGCAGTAAGATGATTGATCCAGTTTAAAGTTCCTTGACATGCCGTCCAGGACTGAATGAAGATGCCACTTCCTGAACAAATATAAAGTGGAAGTCAGAGACGCTCAACTAGGAACGAGCCTGCAATACAAATTTGCAGGCTCTCTAGGAAGGCTCAACTAGGAACGAATGCTGTAATGGCAGGACCAATATGAAATGATTTTGTGATTGGACTGCTGTAATGGCAGGACCAATATGATGTGCTTTAGGATATTTCCTCTCTGTGAAAGGCACTAGTGGGCTAAAAGAGATTGCACCCTGGGTAGGACACCATTCCTAGTGAGCCTGCAAATCTGTATTGCAGGTTCATTCCTAGTTGAGCGTGTCTGACTTTTAATATACATTTCTTGAACAAAGGCACAAGGACACCATTCATAGGGTCCATTTGGATGTACTGGCAGTAGTGAGTTGGGAGGGTTTATTATTTGGTGTTACTTCTCCTTCTCGCCTGGAGTGAATTAGACCTTGGTGAGTAACCTGCTGTTTTACGTCTGTTGTTGGACTACAATTCTGTTGTTGGAAATTGTTGGCCAGCTAAAGATAATGAGAGTTTTAGTCCAACAACAACAACAATTGGATGTCCAGTCCTGAAACCGGTATTTGGCATAAGGATATGGACTATATTCAGTAAATTAGAGGTTTAAGTCTGCAGTAAATTATTGCTAGCACAGGAAAAATCCTATTGATTTAAAGGGGCCTTTTACCCCTTTAAATGAGCAGTAAACTTTTGTTATAATATATATATTTATTGTTGGGCTCTTCCTGTTGAGTGAAAGAAAAGATACTCCCACTGCTGAGAGATGCATATTCTCAGAGTTATTAGAGTTTAAACACTTTTTACATTAACAGTGCCCTGTAGTGGTCAGATTCCAATTAGTTATTGGAATGTGATAGAAACTGCTGAGTTACTTCCTGTCAGTTAGAGGTTTCAGGAAATAAACTCACTGTAATTCACTTCTTTACAATTTGAACAGCTATAACATTTGAATAAAGTAACTGACAGAGGTGGGAGTACCCTTGTTTTATTCAGCAGGAAAAGCTCAATAACATATATGTTTTCATAAAAAAGTTTAATGCTCTTTTAAATGCTTGATGTGTCCAATACATTGCAAAGCTCTGAATTTGAGATCTCTCTAGCATTCAAGTGGTTAAAGGGATAGTTTTGTGTCAAAATAAAAGCAGTTTCAATTAATCTTCGTAGTATTTGGGACCTGGAGAGTGTTATTTCAATACTGTCAGAGTTGTAGTACAAGAGTAATTGAATGATAAAGTATCCCCTCTCCCGCCTCTTTTACTGATGTAACACTGCTCACCTCAGAGCAGCAAGACTGTCCGGATGGATCTCAGAGAGGGACAGTCTTCAGTTAGCATAAGGAAAAAACCTGAAAAACCTGTCATGGGGTGCAGGGTTTTCATTGTTCTCACAGAAAGAAGACTTTCCCTTGCTGTGACCTGTCTGGTCAAGAGACCAGATTCCATATCTGAGGGGAGGTGGCTTACACTAGGTAAAAGGGACAGGAGGGGGATACTTTATCATTCAATTACTCTTGAACTACAACTCTGACAGTATTGAAATAACACGCTCCACGGCCCAAATATTATGAAGATTAATTGGAGCTGCTGTTTTTGTGAAACATTACTATCCCTTTAAAACACCCCTTTTAAAGTGTTAGTAATGTCCACAAAAAAGTTTTTTTGCATTTAGAAGAGTTTAAAAAGCTGAGCTAAATGCAAAAAAACATATCTCTCAAACCGCTATGGTTTAAGAGATACAGCTGTAAAGTTGTCAGCAGGAGATCCTTGTTGGCCAACATGGAGGCGCTTGAGCAGAGCCGCAATCTCGTTATTTACCACGAATCCCTTCATTGGAATGGTCTAAAACGTGTGCCTGGTTTTCAAGCACAAAGACCATAGAAAGGGGCGGGAGGGGAAAACTTTATAATTCAATTACTCTTGAACTACAACGCTCGCAGTACTGAAATAACACTCTCTATGGCTCAAATACTATGAAGATTAATTGGAGCTGCTGTTTTTGTGAAACGTTACTATCACTTTAAGGCCAGCGGTCCAGGGAAGGTATCTTGCCGACACGTGTCACGTGTACCGGCACGCCACATTTGAGTCTGAGGGACCCCGCAGGCTCACTGTTCTTAAAGGAATAGTAATGTTTCAAAATAAAAGGAGCTCCAATTAATCTTCATAGTGTTTGGGCCATGGGAAGTTGTAGTTCAAGAGTAATTAAAGTAATTAAAGAGTAATTAAATGATAAAATATCCCCCTCCTGCCCCTTTTACTGATGTAACACTGCTCACCTCAGAACAGAAAGGTGGTGTCCAGATGGCTTGCAGAGAGGACAATCTTCAGTAAGCATAAGGGGAAAAACCTGTCAAGGGGGTTAGGGTTTTTCCTTATGTTCACAGTAAGAAGATTATCCCTTGCTGTGACCTGTCCGGTCCCAGGACCAGATTCCACATCTGATGGGAGGCGGCTTACACTAGGTAAAAGGGGCGGGAGGGGGATATTTTATCATTCAATTACTCTTGAACTACAACTCTGACAGTAGTGAAATAACACTCTCCATGGGCCAAATCCTATGAAGATTAATTGGAGCTGCTTTTATTTTGAAACATTACTATCCCTTTAAGAGGTTAAAAGATTAACAGGTTATGATGAGAACCTTACTTGTATGATTTTGTGTGGTATTCAGTTGTGTGTGATATGCATTCTGCTGCACAAGTGCCGTCTTTGTTTGTTGTACAAGGTTTTTTGTTGGTGTTGAACTACACCAGTGGTAGTTGTTATTGGACTACAACTCTCATCATCCTCTGGCTGGGGAGGATGGGAGTTGTAGTCCGACAACAGCTGGAGGGCCTCACGTTGTCAGCCTCTGCAGTACACAGTACTATGGACCTCTACTGACACTCTGTAATGTAACCCCCCCCCCCTTTGGAAATACTTTTGAAAAGTTGGCCCTCTGCCTGCAAAATTGCACAGGGGCTTTGCTTGTATTAGACTAACAGTAGCTATAGCAACTCTTTGCTTGGATCAGCCCTGTCCTAAAAATAAATCACCTTTGGCACACACAAGGAATTAAAGTGAATACTTCAAGACAGCGGAAACACTTCTAATGAACTTTTGCGTTCCGATATCACCTTTTCCACGTGATCCCTATTTGTACAGCACTGCAGGACATCTTGGTTCACTGTAATTAAAATATATTGAGGCTGATTTACTCAGAAGTGGTGTCTTTCTTGGGCAAACCAACTATATCATAGGTGATAGATACAAACAGTGGCGTAACTAGAAGCCACCGGTCCCTGGTGCAGAAATTGCCGCCCGGGCCCCCCCCCAATCTTCACGTTGCCCCATTCACATCATTTACCTCCATCTCTCGCTCAGTTCTCAGTTATGCAGAGCGCTGGGAGATGATGTCATCTCCCAGCGCTCTGCATTACTAGAGCGCCGGGAGATTAGCTGAGCTGCTGCAGGTAGGGCTGTGGGCGAGTGGCGATGGGTTCGCAGGGGGCGGCCGGGCCCCTTGGAGTGACAGGCCCGGTCACAGGTGCGACCCCTGCGACCCCTATTATTACGCCACTGGATACAAAATGCTTACAACGGCTATTAGTTTAAATGGGACTTTTAACTCTTTATATGTTAGATCTTCAATATGGGGGTATAATTCTCTTTACTCTATTAAATATATAAAAAAAAATTGTAAATAGAGAAACATCAATGTGTTTAAATAACTCTACGCATTTCGTGGCTTAGAATCATCATTTTCTACAGAGAAGATGTCTCTAGCATTCAAGAAGTTAAATCCCCATTTAAATCAATTGTTATTTTGGAAAATGTTCATGTACCTCCCCCCAGAGCAGCAAGTGGGTTCGGATGGATCACAACGAGTGACAATCTTCTTTCAGCATAAGGAAAAACCTGCCTTCCTTAGTCAAGAGAGGCAGGGTTTTTTCCCTTATACTAATAGAAGATTGTCCTGCGCTGAGATCTTTTTGGTCAAGAGCCTGGATTTCAGATCTGTTTTCTTCTCCCTCCCGATGCGATTGCACTATGTGGATCCTTCCCGCACTATATAGATATGCGAACCGTGGGTTTGGTTCAGTCCTTATGGTCCGCACAGCAGCTCTTTCACTATGTCTCATTTCTCTCCTCTTATCTTCGTTCTTTTCACGCCTTTCTCTGTTCTCTGTATTATTTTTCTTTCCTGCTCATCTTTTTTTTCTTCTTGTCTCCCCCCCCCTCTTTCCCTCTGTTCCTTTCTCCCCCCCCCCTAGGTCTGGACATGATGGCGGGTGGGTTTTGGGGGTCATTGTTGTGGGACTATTTGTATATGTAGATAGTTATGGCTAGGCCTGCTTTATGGATTACCACCCATAATGTCAGGGGTTATAACAGCCCGGAGAAGAGGTCGATGATTCTCAGTGAACTTATTCGCTCCAAAACTGATATTGCTTTTTTGCAAGAGACACATTTGAAACGGAATGCACATCCTAAGCTTGTCTCCAAACACTATCCAGAGGTTTGGACTGCCTCTTGTGATGAGAAACGCAAAGGGGTGGCTATAATGGCGGGTAGGTCAGTGCCGTGGACTTTTTCCGGGGTCTTGGAAGATGTGAATGGTAGATTCCTATTTTTTAAAGGTTTAATTGCTGTTTCTCAAGCAACTATTTCTAATATCCACACCCCTAACACTGGGCAGACGCCGTTCTATAGGGAGGTATGTCAACAGCTAGAAACATTTAGTTCTGGCCTTATTGTATTAGGTGGGGATTTTAACACCGGTATAGATTTATCTCTGGATTTCTCTCTAGGGGGAGTGCTTGACTTCTTTCAAAGTGTCTTTCCAAGTTACTTAAATCTTTGCAATTGGTGGATGCATGGTGGTACACCTCTACTCGGCACCTCATGGTTCATATTCGAGAATTGTCCACCTGTATATCAGCCAATTTTGTCTCCCTATGGTAACGGAGGCTGTCATAGCTCCAATAAGCCTTTAGGATCATGCCCCTGTTAGTGTGTCTCTTTCATTCTCTCATATGTCTAGATCTACTGGGCATTGGAGACTTAATGAGTCCCTGTTGACTATTGAGGAGGTACGATCCAGAGTTACGAAGGACTTGGGGGAATATTTTGATATCAATGATGTCGGCTCTGTAAAGGCTCCAACGATGTGGGAAGCACAAGTTCTACATTCGAGAGACATTTATTTCAGTTGGCAGTTTGCAAAAGAAATTGAGAGAAAAGACTTTGACTGGATTGCTGGAGGAGGTCCAGCAGTTGGAGAAGGTGCATAAATCTGCATCCACTGCAGCTTTATATGATCAGTTAGTGAATAAGAGAACAGAATTGAGTGCTTTGCTTAGGGCCCAGACAATCAAATCACATATGTGGTTTTGTTATCAGAACGATTTACATGGGAGTAAATGTGGGAAAATGTTGGCAAAGTTGGTTAGGAAGAGCAGAGGTCTATCCCATATCCCTTGTATACAGACAACACCAACGACTAAATCACATGATTATGCCCAAATTGCAGAAGCTTTTGGTGCCTTTTATGAGGAAACTATATAATCTGAAGAGGGGTAACGATGGTATGCAGGTGCTGGGAGTGGACGCTATTACCTCGTTTTTAGAGGCCGCCAATATTCCACGTCTCTCTCCCATTGCGGTTCAGGACCTGGAACGTCCCATAACGGTAGAGGAGGTAATATCGACATTGGGGTCAACTCCTTTAGGCAAAAGTCCTGGGCCGGATGGACTTTCTATACTTTATTATAAAACATTTAAAGGGGAACTACCACCCCGCAAAATCTCTATCTTAATTAAGTCTCCATCTGGCGACTAGCTGCTTAGTAGCACTAGTCGCCAGAAATATTACCTGGTTTAAATGATTTACGACTTATTCGGAGGCTGACAGTAGCAGGAAGCATGGACATCTTGCCATAGTGACGTCCGTGCGCCTGCGCTGTCAGTCCCTTTTGGAGCCGGCCGGCTCCAAAAGAAATATTAAATAAAAAAAAGAACTACTTCATTGGAATGGTCTACAAAATGTACTTGCAAATAAGGCACACTTTGTAGACCTTTCTAATGAAGTAATTATTTTTGGCTCTGCTGCAGAGCCGCCCTCTGGTCCCCAGACCGAGATCTCCTGCTGTCAGCACAGCGCAGACGTCAGGAGGAGGGGAGGGAGGGAGAAAGTTTACCTGCGAATATCTCTCAAAACTTTACGGATTTGTGCCACAAAATTTATTTTTTAAACTCTACAAAACAAGATTAATTCTTTATGGTACATTATTGTCCCTTTAACACCATTTTCATAAGTCTTGCTATCTTTGTCATTAATTTCTGAGCTTGCTGTTACTTTGCATTTAAATTAGGAGTATGTGCTATTCAGAATCAAGGCGTTAGCATGTTTTTTGCAGCAAAACGTGAGCAATCGCAAATAGCACATACATTCATGGCAATCAAGAAATAGCTAATTTTCCACTTTCTTGCATTCCACCCTAAGTCCTCTAAACCCCTAATTTAAATGATTGGGAATCCCCCCCCCCATTATGCATTTGGTTTACTTCAGAATTGCACTGCTTTACCTAATTGAATATGGCTCCTGCATTTATGCTATCACTGCTTAGTAAATTGTGGCTGATCTGTTGTATCTCATTAGTTCTATATCCACCAACACCGTAGGTTGGAGAAGGAAATGCCCACAGTATTTTCCAATGGCAAGAATGTCTCAAGGCCTCAGAGACGTGTTAATAGGTCTGATTTGTGAGCAGAGGCTGGGATGAGATCCCAGCATTTATATTTATAGACTAGATATCACCCCAGTGGTGCTCAGCAGGGGGCTGGTTATTTTCAGAATGCACTCATCTTAGAAGCATGATTCCAAGTGTGCACATGTACTACGAACTGATGAGGAACATTCAGAGTTCCTGTTCTTTACCCGAAGTGTCCTGCAACATAAAGGCTGAAGGAACACAAACACTTCCTAATAATAACCCTTGTACGTAATGTAGGCAGAAAAAATAAATGGCAATTATTAATCAAATATGCATAAATTAGTTACCCAGAGTTAATCATTGATGCCTTGTTCACATGGGCACATGTTTACTTCCACCTGGGGTGTTATGTACTAAGGTGTGATAAAGAGGAAATGACTTATCCAGTTCCTATGTTATTCTGCAGAGCCATTGCAACTCCAGCTGTGGAGATCTTAGTTCATCTTTTCTATAGAATAACACAGGAACCGGAGAAGTAATATCACTGGAGAAGTCATCTCCACTTTATCACCTCTTTATCACACCTTAGCGCATAACCTCCCTGATGTCCTGGGTTTTCCCGGTGATCTTCAAGCATGGGAGGGCACGGAAGCACTGGTGCAGGTGTGTCAAAATCATCCCATGTGGGCATCAGCCATATATTGTCCAATGTCCACACGGGTTAGACAGTCATTGAAGGTTGCGAACAACATTGCTACGTACAATGTCACCCATGTGAATGATCTGTGCAGCGGCCCACTGACCTCCATGTAGATCAGGCATGGTGAAACATGGACGTGCTGAACTCATGAGCGCATCCAGGCTGCAGCATGCTCATTTAGGGGAAATTACGTTAGGCAAATATCACCCACGTGAACAATACCATTTGTTGCCAAGTATTTAGCAAGTGTGCATTTAGAGCAGTATTAATATCACTATCTAAAATCACCCGTGTGAACTGAACATTATTAGTTCTGGATATAATGTGTCCAGAGGTGGACACGATTCTTTGTTGCCATACTCCAGGACCCCAAACGCCTCCCACTAATGTGTACTTAGGAAGAAACATAACCCTTACTCTGTGTGTCTCCCTTTGTCATTTTATATTTAAACAGGGACCCCACTTCCAGTGTGTCACGTTCACTTTGCTAAGCACTCTGTATTGTCCAGACTTTTAAATTGTAAAGGAAGGTTGCAGTTGGAAGTGGCTGACAACAAAGAATCATGTTCACCTCTGTGGAAGTGATATCAACTAATAACTGGAAATTGATTTTGGGGAACCAGTCCGTGCAGAATTTATTCATGGTTAGGGTTGCCACCTTTTCTTTAAAAAAATACCGGCCATGGCATTCCCTCCATAGACTTAACATTGGACAGAAGCCAATTTTTTACCGGCTTGCCGATAAGATACCAGCTGGGTGGCAACACTATTCATGGTGGCCATTAGGATTTTCTGCTCATTTTAACAGAAGTGGAGGTTTATCATTAGGAGGTATTAGTGTTCTCTTCCTTCCAGCTGTTGTTGATCTACAACTACCCCCATCAAAGGACCTGCCCCAACACTCTGTTCAGTCCACGAACACCTTGTTGCTGTTTAGTTGCTGCAAAAACTGCATTAAGTCTGATTTTGAGCTATAGCCAGCAACAAGTTTCAGTTAGGCAGAGCTGAAAACCTCCTAGGTGTCCTATGTTCGAGGGTAGCCTTAGCTATGCTGGCCACACCTACCACACCTAATTATTAGTGTAATATCACAGTTTGTACCCCAATGGACAGTACACCAAACTCATCTGATATGGAGGCCTGTTTATACCTCTCATCTCATCTTATATGGAGACCTGTTTAGTACTCCCAACTCATATGGAGGCCTGTTTATTACTCCCATCTCATCTTATATGGAGGCCTGTTTAGTACTCCCAACTCATATGGAGGCCTGTTTATTACTCCCATCTCATCTTATATGGAGGCCTGTTTAGTACTCCCAACTCATATGGAGGCCTGTTTATTACTCCCATCTCATCTTATATGGAGGCCTGTTTAGTTCTCCCAACTCAAATGGTGGCCTGTTCAGTACTCCCATCGCATCTTATATGGAGGCCTGTTCAGTACTCCCATCACATCTTATATGGAGGCCTGTTCAGTACTCCCATCACATCTTATATGGAGGCCTGTTTAGTACTCCCATCACATCTTATATGGAGACCTGTTTAGTACTCCCATCTCATCTTATATGGAGGCCGGTTTAGTACACCCATCTCATCTTATATGGAGGCCTGTTTAGTACTCCCATCACATCTTATATGGAGGCCTGTTTAGTACTCCCATCACATCTTATATGGAGACCTGTTTAGTACTCCCATCACATCTGATATGGAGACCTGTTTAGTACACCCATCGCATCTTATATGGAGGCCTGTTTAGTACACCCATCTCATCTTATATGGAGGCTGTTCAGTACTCCCATCTCATCTTATATGGAGGCCTGTTTAGTACTCCCATCTCATCTTATATGGAGGCCTGTTTAGTACTCCCAACTCATCTGATATGGTGGTCTGTTTAGTACTCCCATCTCATCTTATATGGAGACCTGTTTAGTACTCCCATCTCATCTTATATGGAGGCCTGTTTAGTACTCCCAACTCATCTGATATGGTGGTCTGTTTAGTACTCCCATCTCATCTTATATGGAGGCCTGTTTAGTACTCCCATCTCATCTTATATGGAGGCCTGTTTAGTACACCCATCGCATCTTATATGGAGACCTGTTTAGTACTCCCATCTCATCTTATATGGAGGCCTGTTTAGTACTCCCAACTCGTCTTATATGGAGTCCTGTTTAGTACTCCCAACTCGTCTTATATGGAGGCCTGTTTAGTACTCCCAACTCGTCTTATATGGAGGCCTGTATAGTACTCCCATCTCATCTTATATGGAGACCTGTTTATTACTCCCATCTCATCTTATATGGAGGCCTGTATAGTACTCCCATCTCATCTTACATGGTGGCCTGTTTATTACTCCCATCTCATCTGATATGGAGACCTGTTTAGTACTCCCATCTCATCTTATATGGAGGCCTGTTTAGTACTCCCATCACATCTTATATGGAGGCCTGTTTAGTACTCCCATCACATCTTACACGGAGGCCTGTATAGTACTTCCATCTCATCTTATATGGAGGCCTGTTTAATACTCCCATCTCATCTTATATGGAGGCCTGTTTAATACTCCCAACTCAATCTTATATGGAGGCCTGTTTAATACTCCCAACTCAATCTTATATGGAGGCCTTTTTAGTACACCCATCTCATCTTACATGGAGGCCTGTATAGTACTCCCATCTCATCTTATATGGAGGCCTGTTTAGTACTCCCAACTCATCTTACACGGAGGCCTGTATAGTACTCCCATCTCATCTTATATGGAGACCTGTTTAGTACTCCCAACTCATCTTATATGGAGGCCTGTTTAGTACTTCCAGCTCAGAGTTGTGTGGAAAGCATTGCACACCACTCTGGCAATGGAGGGTTTAAACCAAGCTGGAAGTTCTGCGTCTGGAATCTAATAACGTATTTAAGAAGCAGAAGAACATCTCACTAGGTGTGTCTAATTATCTCATCATTTTTTTTTCTTCTTGTCGGCTACACATCCGAATCAAGGGACAGGAGCTCGCAAGACTGAGCCGGAATGAGTGACACAGGATAATGAGCAGAGCTGATTACACTTTAAATAATTACATTCGAACTCTGTCCTCCTGCACAGGCCTGAAGCCGATTAAATGGAATATGTCTGATGGGAGAGATGCTCATATTAAAGTCTTGGCGTGGCATTAAATAATAATAATAATCAGATAATATAAGACCCTGTTTTGTATTAAACAGCCAATTAACAAGTCAAAGGAAGACTAACACACAAAATGATCTGGGGATATACACACTTAAAGGGCTAGTAACACTTAATATGTAAAAAAAAATATATAATAGGGTTTATCCCCCTGAGTAAAACAAGGGCACTCCCACTGCCGAGAGGTGTCTTATGAAGTTTATAGGTACAGTATCTTAATGGCCTGATATTTTACAGTGGCGCTGTTGCTACACCATCCTATGGACAGCTTGGTCATTTGACCATAAACCTCCCTAGGATGGTGTAGCAACAGCGCCACTGTAAATTGTCAGGCCATTGAGATATTGCACCTAAAAAATCCAGGTTTGAGCTGCAATAACTTTTGATTAAAGCAACCTGTTTTAGTCTGGAGGATGAAGCCTACAATATATATAAATATATTACTGTTCCTTTAAATGTACTCCTCTATGTTCTGTAAAAACTCTGTTTACACCCCGAGGCCTAATATCCATACCTGGGAACTCTCCAGATCTGCCCCGGAGACTCCATTTTTTAGAGTGAATTACCGGGTCTCTGGGGACAGAGTCTGATTTTCCAGCTGTGGTGCGTTTCCTGGGTAACTCTGCCCACTTCTCCTCACCTTGTTCCACCCACTTCCTGCCCACTTCTCCTCCTTCCCACTATGTTCCGACCACTTCTTCTCCTTCCAGTCCCGTTCCAGTCACTTCCTGCCCTCTTCCTACCCTGTTCTTCCCACTTCCCCTCCTTCCCACCCTGTTCCTCCCACTTCCCACAGAATTCTCTTCCTTCCCACCCTGTTCTTCCACACAGACTTCTCTTCCTTCCCACCCTGTTCTTCCACACAGACTTCTCTTCCTTCCCACCCTGTTCCTCTCTCTTCCTGCCCACTTCTCCTCCTTCCCACCCTGTTCCTTTTACTTCCCACCCACCTTTCCTCTTCCCACCCTATTCTGCCCACTTCCCGTGTTCACATTATGACACAAGGACCATAAGCCCCACCCACCAGATTAAACCGCACACCTTTTTTATGTGAATCACATCATTTACATCCCCCTGGTTGCAGCACATGAGCCCTCACCAAGGGTTCAAGGGGATGAAGTTTCCAGATATGCTAATATCTAATCTTACATATGTCCACTAGGGGCTCCCATTTCTGTTATTTCCAGGGCTCTCAATACAAAAGAAATCTTGATAGGTATATCAGACGTGATGTTGTTTTATTGTTTGTTAATGGGTCTGAGATAAGATATCAGCCTTTCTGAATGGAAGAGCAGTGTATAGTAATCTCAGTGCATTACCAGCATTAGCTGCGTGCAAACAATTGACCAAGTTGTGTTTGTATTGGATAGTCTACATACCCCTCTGGCACTCAAAGGGTTAAGGCTCACTGAGGCTAATGAACGATGAAGAAATTAAGCAACTCCGGCGACAAATAAAAATTCACATTGATTTAAATGGCTGTTTTAACTCCTTAAATGCTGAGCAATGAATGGGAGAGTTCTGTAGTATTCAAGGCGTTAAAGGGATAGTAATGTTTCATAATAAAAGCAGACCTAATTAATCATCATAGTGTTTAGACTTTGGAGAGTGTTATTTCAATTCTGTCAGAGTTGTAGTTCAAGAGTAATTCAATGACAAAGTCTCCCGCTCCCGCCCCTTTTACTGATGTAACACTGTTCAGCCAGATCAGAAGGGAGGTGCCCAGGTAGATTGCAGGGAGGGACAATCTTCAATTAAGATAAGGGAAAAACCTGACAAACTTGTCAAGGGGGGCAGGGCTTTCATTGTTCTCATAGGATGAAGATTGTCCCCTGCTATCTGTCTGGTCTATGGACTGGATTCCACATCTGAGAAGAGATGGCTTACATTAGGTAAAAGGGGCGGGAGGGGAAACTTTGCTTGTGAATATCTCTTAAACCATAAAGGTTTGAGAGATAAGACATATCATTCTTCATGTTTGTTTAATCCCTACAAAATAAATAAAGTTAAAACGAAGTATTACTCTCCCTTTAAAAGCCCCTTTCACATTCATGAGAATTTAGGAAATGTTTATTTATCCCCTATGGTGCTGTTAGTTTGCCCCAGAATTGCTCTGTACTTGAGCCTCAGTAGCTAGGCCCGAGATCGACATACTTACTGTTGCTCTTTTGTTAGTTTGTAATGTTCCATTTTACTGTTATAATAAACATCGTCCTCAGAGAGCATGATTAAAAAATAATGATTCCGCCGTACTTTTCTCAGCACTCAGAGTTTAAAAAGCTGCATAATGGAAATCAATATTGCCATATCAGATTGCCTATTACTGCTGACAGACACTGTGCTGTTTCCAGGGCCCATAATAAGATTATTTTTATTTAATGCAAATACACTCAGAATCTCCAGCGCTCATTTTTCCTTGTCTTGTTATTGTGCCACAGTGCCAGCTGGTTTCTCATCATTAGTATCTTGGGGAAAACTTTATTTATACCCCTTGAGAACGAAAGGGATTGTGAAATGCATTGAACGCAGTGCGTTGTACACCGATGGGCACTCAAGGAGTTAACCATTTTCGTGCCTGGGGGGGTGTCCAAGGCATAACAGTGTTAATGGAATTGTAATGTTTTATTTTAATTTTTGTTGTTTTAGGACTATCATTGCAATTTTTAAAAGGTAAACATGATAAAAAATATGTTGAATCATATGTCTGCAGTAAAAGGGGATAATATTTTAAAGGGATAGTAATACTTTATTATTACTATCCCCCTATTGTAGGTATTTGTAAAATAATTGATTTGCCCCCAGGTTCATCTCTCAAACCTTTATGGTGTGAGAGATAACAGAAAGCAAAGTTCCCCCTCCCTCCCCCTTCCCTGAATTCAGCGTTGTACTGACTGCAGGGGAAGTCTGTCGTACGACAGGCTTGCGGCTCTGCAGCTGAGCCGAGATCCCGTTAGTGACAAAGAACTATTTCACTGAAACGGTCTTCTACATGTGTTTGGTTTGTGCTTGGTTTGCAAGCACATGTAGAAGACCGTTTCAGTGAAATAATTATTTGTCACTAACACTATCTTGGCTCTGTTGCAAAGCCGCCTGATGAAAGTCAGACCGATATCCCTGCAGTCAACACAACGCTGACTTCAGGGAAGGGGGAGGGGGGAACTTTGCCTTCGGTTTTCTCTCAAACAATAAAGGTTTGAGAGATGAACCTGGGGGCTATTAAATTATTTTGCAAATTCCTACAATATGAGGGATAGTAATAATAAAGTATTACTATCCCTTTAAGAAATAAATTTGTTACTTCTGAAAACGTGTTCTAAAGAATTAAAAACGGTGGAAAGCACCCCCTTCTACAAGTTCATCTATTCATATAGGGGGTCCCCTGATGGGTTCTATAAGGTGTGGGGGGCACAGCTAGACTACTCTGATTTAATGCGACCCATGGTTGCCTGGTGAGTTTTATGAGGAGTTGATTATGTTTGTGTCTCTGGGCCCGGGGTTCCTGTCCAAGTCCTTGTGCCACCATACAACCCATTTCGGGTCGTGGGTTCACTTTGCTGTCTGCGGGGGTTTCAGGGGGCTGCTCGCTGCCGCAGACAACATAGGGGTTTCAGTTGGGAGCTCTAGTTTCCCAAGGCAATATATGCCTGGTTGGTTAGTTTGTCATCAATGTCACTGGATTTTGATTTTGATCCGTGTAAGTGCATCTATTATGTCAGCTGTCACTTTGTATTTTGATTTCTGCTTGTTTTCCCAATAAATAAATATAAAAAAAAAAAAAGTGGAAAAATTAGGTTACTTTTTTCTGCTAATATTCCTTTAAAAGTCAACAGCTTTTCTGCATATTACTTTTCAAGGCATACAAACAAAACATGTTTCCATTCTATCCCTGCTTAAAGGGATGGTAATACTTTAAATGTAAAAAAAAATATGCTCTAGGGTTTATCTCCTGAGTGAAACAAGGGCTTTCCCACTGTTGACATGCGTTTTATTCACAAGTTATTAAACTCAAACCTAAATTTTTTGGTGCAGTATCAGAGTGGCCTAAAATTTTACAGTGGAGCTGTTGCTACCTCATCGTATAGAGATTTATGGTCAACTGACCAGAGAGCTGTTCATAGGATGGTGTTTCAACAGCAGCAACAGCACCACTGTACAATTTCAGGCCACTGTGATATTGTACAAATTCAAATTTGAGCTGTAATAACTTTTAAATAAAACATTTCTCAGCAGTGGGAGTACCTTTGTTTTACCCAAGGGGATAAAGGCTACAATATATATGTTTTTACATATTATTTTAAATAATAAATATTACTATACTTTTTACATATTATTAAGTATTACTAATCTCAGGTGGGTAATTGGTGGCTCAGTTATTTTGATTAAATTGCCTGCACTTAACCCTTTGAGTGCCAGAGGAGCTTCGCAATGTGTTACATACCCCTCTGGCATTCAAAGGGTTAAGTAGAGATAGCTGTAAATTCTGTTTGTGTGCCCCTTATACTGGAGCTGAGAATGTTCTACAAATTGGGGCCATTTTTTGGGGTCAGAAAAAAAAAAGATGGAAAGTAGACCAAACAAAATACAGTACCATATGACAGTAGATTAAGCCACGCACACATTTAACACTTTAAAGCCCAATATCGTGTCAGGACCATCGTGGCTGTCTGGGAGATAAGGACCGGTGACAGTCTGGGAAGGACACAGAGGTTTGTGATTGCAGCATGGCTACACATCACCCTGTGATCACAGAACACAGATGTGAAAAAAACATTAATTTGAGTTTTCTTGCTGTGATACACTTCTATACACACCAAACAGTCTGATCTCCTAAACACAGGGACACCAGGGTGATACACATATATACACACCACATAGTCTGATCTCCTAAACACAGGGACACCAGGGTGATACGCTTATATACACACCACACAGTCTGATCTCCTAAACACAGGAACACCAGGGTGATACACTTATATACACACCACACAGTCTGATCTAGTAAACACAGGGACACCAGGGTGATACGCTTATATACACACCACACAGTCTGATCTCCTAAACACAGGAACACCAGGGTGATACGCTTATATACACACCACACAGTCTGATCTCCTAAACACAGGGACACCAGGGTGATACACTTATCTACACATCACATAGTCTGATCTCCTAAACACAGGGACACCAGGGTGATACACTTATATACACACCACACAGTCTGATCTTCTAAACACAGGGACACCAGGGTGATACACTTGTATACACACCACACAGTCTGATCTCCTAAACACAGGGACACCAGGGTGATACACTTGTATACACACCACACAGTCTGATCTCCTAAACACAGGGACACCAGGGTGATACACTTATATACACACCACACAGTCTGATCTCCTAAACACAGGGACACCAGGGTGATACACTTATATACACACCACACAGTCTGATCTCCTAAACACAGGAACACCAGGGTGATACACTTATATACACACCACACAGTCTGATCTAGTAAACACAGGGACACCAGGGTGATACGCTTATATACACACCACACAGTCTGATCTCCTAAACACAGGGACACCAGGGTGATACGCTTATATACACACCACACAGTCTGATCTCCTAAACACAGGGACACAGGGTGATACACTTATCTACACATCACATAGTCTGATCTCCTAAACACAGGGACACCAGGGTGATACACTTATATACACACCACACAGTCTGATCTTCTAAACACAGGGACACCAGGGTGATACACTTATATACACACACCACACAGTCTGATCTCCTAAACACAGGGACACCAGGGTGATACACTTGTATACACACCACACAGTCTGATCTCCTAAACACAGGGACACCAGGGTGATACACTTATATACACACCACACAGTCTGATCTCCTAAACACAGGGACACCAGGGTGATACACTTATATACACACCACACAGTCTGATCTCCTAAACACAGGGACACCAGGGTGATACACTTATATACACACCACACAGTCTGATCTCCTAAACACAGGGACACCAGGGTGATACACTTATATACACACCACACAGTCTGATCTCATAAACACAGGGACACCAGGGTGATACACTTATATACACACCACACAGTCTGATCTCCTAAACACGGGGACACCAGGGTGATACACTTATATACACAACACACAGTCTGATCTCCTAAACACAGGGACACCAGGGTGATACACTTATATACACACCACACAGTCTGATCTCCGAAACACAGGGACACCAGGGTGATACACTTTTATACACACCACACAGTCTGATCTCCTAAACACAGGGACACCAGGGTGATACACTTATATACACACCACACATTCTGATCTCCTAAACACAGGGACACCAGGGTGATACACTTATATACACACCACACAGTCTGATCTCCTAAACACAGGAACACCAGGGTGATACACTTATATACACACCACACAGTCTGATCTAGTAAACACAGGGACACCAGGGTGATACGCTTATATACACACCACACAGTCTGATCTCCTAAACACAGGGACACCAGGGTGATACGCTTATATACACACCACACAGTCTGATCTCCTAAACACAGGGACACCAGGGTGATACGCTTATATACACACCACACAGTCTGATCTTCTAAACACAGGGACACCAGGGTGATACACTTATATACACACACCACACAGTCTGATCTCCTAAACACAGGGACACCAGGGTGATACACTTGTATACACACCACACAGTCTGATCTCCTAAACACAGGGACACCAGGGTGATACACTTATATACACACCACACAGTCTGATCTCCTAAACACAGGGACACCAGGGTGATACACTTATATACACACCACACAGTCTGATCTCCTAAACACAGGGACACCAGGGTGATACACTTATATACACACCACACAGTCTGATCTCCTAAACACAGGGACACCAGGGTGATACACTTATATACACACCACACAGTCTGATCTCATAAACACAGGGACACCAGGGTGATACACTTATATACACACCACACAGTCTGATCTCCTAAACACGGGGACACCAGGGTGATACACTTATATACACACCACACAGTCTGATCTCCTAAACACGGGGACACCAGGGTGATACACTTATATACACATCACACAGTCTGATCTCCTAAACACAGGGACACCAGGGTGATACACTTATATACACACCACACAGTCTGATCTCCGAAACACAGGGACACCAGGGTGATACACTTTTATACACACCACACAGTCTGATCTCCTAAACACAGGGACACCAGGGTGATACACTTATATACACACCACACAGTCTGATCTCCTAAACACAGGGACACCAGGGTGATACACTTCTATACACACCACACAGTCTGATCTCCTAAACACAGGGACACCAGGGTGATACACTTCTATACACACCACATAGTCTGATCTCCTAAACACAGGGACACCAGGGTGATACACCTATATACACACCACACAGTCTGATCTCCTAAACACAGGGACACCAGGGTGATACACTTATATACACACCACACAGTCTGATCTCCTAAACACAGGGACACCAGAGTGATACACTTATATACACACCACACAGTCTGATCTCCGAAACACAGGGACACCAGGGTGATACACTTTTATACACACCACACAGTCTGATCTCCTAAACACAGGGACACCAGGGTGATACACTTATATACACACCACACAGTCTGATCTCCTAAACACAGGGACACCAGGGTGATACACTTCTATACACACCACATAGTCTGATCTCCTAAACACAGGGACACCAGGGTGATACACCTATATACACACCACACAGTCTGATCTCCTAAACACAGGGACACCAGGGTGATACACCTATATACACACACCACACAGTCTGATCTCCTAAACACAGGGACACCAGGGTGATACACTTATATACACACCACACAGTCTGATCTCCTAAACACAAGGACACCAGGGTGATACACTGCTATACACACCACACAGTCTGATCTCCTAAACACAGGGACACCAGGGTGATACACTTCTATACACACACCACACAGTCTGATCTCCTAAACACAGGGACGCCAGGGTGGGAAAGAGGGACAGGGGGATTTGGGTCTCAAAGAGGGACACTTGGGAGGTATGGCATATTGAAAGGAGTGATGGCTACTGTGATAATATATGTTTTTTATTAGCCAATACAGGTGGGAACCTAAGCCTCCTTATGCAAGCTAATCGCCTTAAATGTAAATTGGTGGAGGCAGTGGTAGTCTGGATAGGGCTGTAGAGAATTCAAAATAGGAATCTGGTTTGTGGTAACCCTTCATACCCTCCCATGACGTGGGTTGGCCAGTAGCCCCCTTTATAACAACTTTTATTATTGTGTCATTGTATCATTGTTTCCACTTGCTACCTAAAGTCTTCACTCCTCTGTGGCGGATCAAAGCCAGCTGTTGATTCAGTAAAGGGTTATAGTAATGAACATGTATTCATCATGTCTAATTATATAATAGGACATTCAGATTTAAGAGATCAAGTTTTCCTTTTGGTGCTTTGATGATCATATGGTCACAATGGAAACTCAGTACTGTAGAATAGAAGTCAGCTTGCTAACTTGTTCCTCTGTGCCAGTGGTGGTCAGTTACTGGTGACTAAAACCCATAATCTCCAACCAGACAATAGCTGGGGAGGAGATGATGAAAGGTTTAAAATATAATGGCATTTTTTTGGCAATGTGACGCAGACACTTGGGGGGGGCACTAAGCCAGTGATAAAGGGGTGATAAAGTGGAGATAAAGTGGAGATGACTTCTACAGTTTATCACTTCTCGAATTCCAGTGTTATTCTATGTAGCCTATGCACTAAGATCTTCAAAGCTGGGGAAATCTTAATGCATAGGCTCCACAGAATAACATCGGAATTTGAGGAGTGATAAACTGTAGAAATCATCTCCACTTTATCACCTCTGTATCACCACTTAGTGAATCTCCCCCAGGTGTCTTGGTGAACAATACAGGTCTCCTCATTTAGTAGAATTCTGTATTCAAGGGGAGGGCTAGATGCTGGCCGAACCCTTATCCAATGCGTTACCCACCCATCTGGTCCTTAGGGTGTATGTTTTGTGCACCCCTCTTGTTCTTAACCCAGAGAGGTGCTCACTGCATTGCTTTTCAATGCGTTACGTACCCTTCTGGCAGTCAAATGATTAAGGGGTTAAATCTTGCCTATGTGTTATAATGGTGTGTCTGTAGACAGTCCTCAATAACTGGTTTTACCAAGGTTTGTAGGTGTCCGCGGATTATAACAGAAGCAGAGTTGTTCAAGAATAGTAATAAAAAGTTGTATGGTAGTATGTAGATTTGTCAGTAGCAAGCAACAAGAAGTGGGGGGAGATGCACTAAGGGGTGATAAAGTGGTGATAGAGTAGAGATGACTTCTCCAGTGATATCACTTCTCCAGTTCATATGTTATTCTGTAGAGCCTTTGCACTATGATCTCCACAGTTGGAGAAATCTTAGTGCATTGGCTCCATAGAATAACACAGGAACTGGAGAAGTGATATCACTGGAGAAGTCATCTCCACTTTATCACCACTTTAGCACACCTTAGTGCATAACCCCAGAAAACTATTGAAAAATGGGCAACTGAAATGGTGCATCTGAATAACAAAACATACCAGGAAGGATTCCAGGGTGGGTATGCACTAGGGCAGTGGTTCTTACCCAATGTGCTGTGCCACTTTTGGGTTGACCTGGGCACCAGCTTAGGTTGCAACTCTTCTTCTATGAAGACACTGACAAAAATGGTACTATTAATCTTCAAACAGTGGCGTAGCAATAGGGGTCGCACCTGCAACCGGGCCCGTCACTCCAGAGGCCCGGCCGCCCCCTGCGACCCACCTGCCTGGCACCCACAAGAGGCTGAGGTCTATGCCTTCTTCAGCACAGACCTCTAGCAGCTGAGCTCCCTCTTCGACACTCTAGTAATGCAGAGCGCTGGGAGATGACATCATCACCCGTTGCTCTGCATTACTGAAGCGAGGACCATGCGGGAGCTCCAGCTGTATAGAGGTCTGTGCAGAAGGAGGCACAGACCTGTCCTGCCACGCCGCTGTAGATGGACACGGGGGGTCAATATGGGCAATGTGGAGATAGAGATTGGGGGCAATGTGGAGATTGGAGGCAATGTGGAGGCAATGTGGAGATTGGGAGAAATGTGGAGATTGGGAGCAATGGGGGGGCAATGTTGACATTGGGGGCAATGTGGAGGCAATGTGTAGATTGGGGGCAATGTGGAGGCAATGTGGAGACTGGGAGCAATGTGGAGGCAATGTGTAGATTGGGAACAATGTGTAGATTGGGAGAAATGTGGAGATTGGGAGCAATGGGGAGGCAATGTGGAGATTGGGGGCAATGTGAAGGCAATGTGGAGATTGGGGGCAATGTGGAGGCAATGTGGAGATTGGGGGCAATGTGGAGGCATTGTGTAGCTTTGGAGAAATGTGAAGATTCGGAGCAATGGGGGTGCAATGTGGAGATTGGGTGCAATGTGGAGGCAATGTGGAGATTGGGGGCAATGTGTAAATTGGGGGCAATGTGGAGGCAATGTGGAGACTGGGAGCAATGTGGAGGCAATGTGGAGATTGGGTGCAATGTGGAGGCAATGTGTAGATTTGGAGAAATGTGAAGATTGGGACCAATGGGGGTGCAATGTGGAGATTGGGTGCAATGTGGAGGCAATGTATAGATTGGGAGAAATGTGGAGATTGGGGGCAATGGGGGGCAATGTGGAGGCAATGTGGAGATTGGGAGAAATGTGGAGATTGGGGGCAATGTGGAGGCAATGTGGAGATTGGGGGCAATGTGGAGGCAATGTGGAGACTGGGAGCAATGTGGAGGCAATGTGTAGATTGGGAGCAATGTGGAGATTGGGAGCAATGGGGAGGCAATGTGGAGATTGGGGGCAATGTGAAGGCAATGTGGAGATTGGGGGCAATGTGGAGGCAATGTGGAGATTGGGGGCAATGTGGAGGCAATGTGTAGCTTTGGAGAAATGTGAAGATTCGGAGCAATGGGGGTGCAATGTGGAGATTGGGTGCAATGTGGAGGCAATGTGGAGATTGGGGGCAATGTGTAAATTGGGGGCAATGTGGAGGCAATGTGGAGAGTGGGAGCAATGTGGAGGCAATGTGGAGATTGGGTGCAATGTGGAGGCAATGTGTAGATTTGGAGAAATGTGAAGATTGGGACCAATGGGGGTGCAATGTGGAGATTGGGTGCAATGTGGAGGCAATGTATAGATTGGGAGAAATGTGGAGATTGGGGGCAATGGGGGGCAATGTGGAGGCAATGTGGAGATTGGGAGAAATGTGGAGATTGGGGGCAATGTGGAGGCAATGTGGAGATTGGGGGCAATGTGGAGGCAATGTGGAGACTGGGAGCAATGTGGAGGCAATGTGTAGATTGGGAGCAATGTGGAGATTGGGAGCAATGGGGAGGCAATGTGGAGATTGGGGGCAATGTGAAGGCAATGTGGAGATTGGGGGCAATGTGGAGGCAATGTGGAGATTGGGGGCAATGTGGAGATTGGGGGCAATGTGGAGGCATTGTGTAGCTTTGGAGAAATGTGAAGATTCGGAGCAATGGGGGTGCAATGTGGAGATTGGGTGCAATGTGGAGGCAATGTGGGGATTGGGGGCAATGTGTAAATTGGGGGCAATGTGGAGGCAATGTGGAGACTGGGAGCAATGTGGAGGCAATGTGGAGATTGGGTGCAATGTGGAGGCAATGTGTAGATTTGGAGAAATGTGAAGATTGGGACCAATGGGGGTGCAATGTGGAGATTGGGTGCAATGTGGAGGCAATGTATAGATTGGGAGAAATGTGGAGATTGGGGGCAATGGGGGGCAATGTGGAGGCAATGTGGAGATTGGGAGAAATGTGGAGATTGGGGGCAATGTGGAGGCAATGTGGAGATTGGGGGCAATGTGGAGGCATTGTGTAGATTTGGAGAAATGTGAAGATTGGGACCAATGGGGGTGCAATGTGGAGATTGGGTGCAATGTGGAGGCAATGTATAGATTGGGAGAAATGTGGAGATTGCGGGCAATGGGGGGCAATGTGGAGGTGGCCACTGGGGGGGCAATGTGGAGATGGCCAGTGGAGGTGGCCAATTGGTGTGTGGGGGGGGGCAATATGGAGATGGGCATTGGGGGTGGCAATGTGGTCGGGGTGCCCATGGCAATTTTTGCACCTGGGTCCGGGGGCTTCTAGTTACGCTTTGGCTTTAAATGTGTAATTATAGCATTACATTGTCACTATAGGAGAGAACTAAAAAAATCCCAGTTATCTAAGTGAGACTTTTAACTCCTTGAATACCAGAGAGGTCTCCAGTGCATTCAGGGGCTTACAATTTCCATTTAAATCAATGGGAATTTTTTTACATTTTTAGCTTTCCCCAATAGTACAAATGGTTTGCTCCAAAACTCCTCCACTTTTCTTTTGAACATACGCCCCTAAATGCTTGCTTTTGGGGAAGCTAATTGTAATACCTAAGTATAACTCTATAGTCATGTAGTGTACGCTTCATTACGCCAAAATGACCTATAAGATGTTAGAGATACCCTGAAAATTCAATTCTATGGGATAGAGGAGTCTTGAGCACAAGAAAGAACCACGGCACCATGTTGTGGTCAAGGTGAAATAAAACATCCAATCAGATAGACTTCCAGTTCCTGTGTTATACTGCAGAGCCTGTACCAACCCCCCTCCAGACAGAGAGATGTTAGTGCAGAGGTTCCATACAATCACACAGGAATTGGAGTGGTTATCACACTGGAGGAGTTATCTCACCTTTATCTCACCAGAGTGCATTCCTCAGAACATGGGGAGAGGGGTGATATGATACAGGTTTTAACCCTTTGAGTGCCAGCGAGGTACACAACACATTGCTTTGCAATGCATTGCGTACCCCTCTGGCACTCAAACGGTTAAGATATATTAAAGTGTTAGTAATGTCTATATTTAACAAACGCTAATATTGCAGCTATTATAAAATGAAACTAAAGAAACCCAGTCCCATCTCTCAGACCTTTATGGTGTGAGAGATATAGTTGGCTAAAGTCCCCCACTCCCTCCACTTTCCCTGATGTCAGCTGTAAGCTGACGCCAGGATATCCTGGTCCCGGGACAAGCAGGTGGCTCTTCAGCAGAGCTGAAATAGTGCAATGTAAAAAGAAATACTTCATCGGAATGCTCTACAAAGTGTGACTGCAAACCAGGCACACTTTGTAGACCGTTCCAATGAAGTATGTCTTTTTACATTGCGCTATTTCGGCTCTGCTGAAGAGCCTCCTTGAGTCGGCCGACTCGAATCTCCTGCTGTCAGCTTTACAACTGGCATCAGTGAAAGCGGAGGGAGCGAGGAACTTTAGCCTCCTATATCTCTCAAACCATACAGGTTTGAGAGATGGGACTGGGGTTGTTTAGTTTCGTTTTATAATAGCTGCAATATTAGCATTTTTTAAATATAGACATTACTAACACTTTTTTTTTTTTTTTATTTGACAATACAATTTACAAAATAACAAGAAATTCAGTTCAGCACATAAAATCACATCAAAGACATCACTCATTTTTAACCATATAATATTACAAACAGTCTGTTCTATGTACTATAAGAATATTTCCATAACATTAAAACCTTCAAGAAACATGCTGATTGCACCGCAAAAGTGTCACCTGTCCCCCTGGATGTTAGGAAGCTCCCCACTGCACCCTCAAACAATACAATTGAGAACTCCCCAGCACCCAGGGGCCACAAGGTGCCGCCAACATTTTCTTCTTTATGACTATCAATCCTATATAATAATTCGCCAAGTTGTGTGTAACGCCCGACATGCTCAGTAGACACTGCTGCGTGTGCGGCAGTCATGCGCAGTACAGACTGCCTGCGCCGCGGCTGATACAGAGCTGGGCGCTCCGAAGGAGCGTCCAGCTCTGTATCAGCCGAGGCGCGGGCAGTCTCCACTGCGTGTGACTGCCCCGCGACCGGCTGCCAGAGGCTCTGTATCAGCCGAGGCACGGGCAGTCTCCACTGCGTGTGACTGCCCCGCGACCGGCTGCCAGAGGCACTGTGGCCCGTGTAACGGGCTGTTCAACTAGTTTATTATAAAACTGCATCTCTATATCTTATCCAATATAACTCTTAATCCGTTTAGCTCCCTGGGTGTCCAAGAGGGTGCCCAAAACACCGTAATACAATGTCGTGCACACCCTCCCCCCGGAACCCAGAGAAATAAAACAGATTTAAAGACATTTATATATCACTCCATAACATGAATTCACAATTGGTTTGTATTGCAGCCATATAAATTTTATATTTAATCCTTGCTGTAGATAACAGGCGTATCACATTCAATAAAGCTGCCAGCATTAGCCTATTCCAAACCAGCCGTAAATTCATGCACTCATATCCTAACCGTCAATGTCCTGGACCTAATTACATCTGTATTTATTTCCTATAACTCTTATTATTATAAAAATCATACATACTCCATATAATCTACATTCATACAAATGCTTTGCAATACGTTGCGTACCCCTCTGGCACTCAAAGGGTTAAAAATATGCCAACGAGACCGTTGCTTTCATGTGTTATATGGCTTTCTCTGTCAAGAGACACTTTTGGCACAAAAGGTGTTAACAGCCAATTATTTATGATGTGTTTAATAGTGTTTAAATATACACTGTGTGCACAATTATTAGGCAAGTTGTATTTTTGAGGATTAATTTTATTATTGAAAAACTATAGTGCTCTCTGTCAATCCAAAATGTTAAGAAACCTTAAACCTGAATATTTAAGAAACGAAAAGTGAGGTTTTGGCTTTCTTAGGAGAATATCTATGTGTGCACAATTATTGGGCAACTATTAGTGTGCGCAATTATTATGCCACTAAATGAAAAACGATAAGTTTCCCATCATGTTTATTTTCATCTATTTAAGTGAGAATACTAAACAAACAGCTCAAAATTTACAAATAAACATTTATGACATTTCCCCCCCCAAAAAAATCAGTGACCAATATAGCCACCCTTCTTTTCAATAACAGTCATAAGCCTTCCATTCATGGAGTCTGTCAGTTTCATGATCTGTTGCCAATCAACTTTTTGTGCAGCAGCAACCACAGCCTCCCAGACACTGTTCAGAGAGGTGTACTGTTTTCCTTCACTGTAAATCTGCTGTTTAAGAAGGGTCCACAAGTTATCAATAGGGTTTAGGTCAGGGGAGATAGGGGGCCATGTCATTATTTTATCATCTTTAAGGTCTTTACTGGGTAGCCACTCAGTGGAGTACTTTGATGCATGCAATGGAGCATTGTCCTGCATAAAAATCATGGTCTTCTTGAAAGATGCAGACTTTTTCCTGTACCACTGCTTGAAGAAAGTGTCTTCTAAAAACTGGCAGTAGGTTTGGGAGTTGAGTTTGAGTCCATCTTCAACCCGTATGGTCCAACAAGTTTATGTTTGTCAATACCTGCCCATACCAGTACCCCTCCTCCACCTTGCTGGCGTCTGAGTCGAAGTGGAGCTCTGTTCCCGTTACTGATCCAGTCACGGCCCCATCCATCTGGACCGTCAGGAGTCACTCTCATCTCATCAGTCCAGAAAACCTTTGAAAAACCCGTCTTCAAATATTTCTTGGCCCAGTCATGATGTTTCAACTTATGTGTCTTGTTCAATGGTGGTCGGGTTTCAGCCTTCCTTACTGTGGCCATGTCTCTGAGAACTAAACACCTAGTACTTCTGGACACTCCAGGTGGGTTGCAGTTCTGGAATATGACAGCACTGGAGGATAATGGGTTCCTGGTAGCTTCATGTTTGATTCTTCTCAAATCTCTGGCAGTTAATTTGCGTCTTTTTTTCTCAACATGTTTCTTGCGATGCTGTTGACTATTTGCAACAAAACGTCTGATGGTTCTGTGATCACGCCCCAATATCCTAGCAATTTCAAGAGTGCTGCATCCCTCTGAAACACGTTTTACAATTTTTGACTTTTCAAAGTCAGTTATATCTCTTTTTCTGCCCATTTTGCCTGAGGAAATGAAGCTGCCTAATAATTATGCACACATTGACATCGGGTGTTCATCTCTTTAGGCCACACCCTCCCTCATTACACAAATACACATCACCTGATATGAAAGTTTATACAGCTTGGAGTTGGAAAATATGCATAAAATGATGATATGGTCAAAATACTCGCCTAATAATTGTGCATACAGTGTAGACCCAAGTGATAAAAATGCATTGACAAGAGGCTAAATTGATCCACTGAATGACAGAGGCACTCAAAGCAATGTGTTGGCTACATCTCTGGAGCTCAAAGGGTTAATAAGGCTAATATTTGTGTAGATAACAGGTCCACTTTAACTCACATCTCGATATAATAAGAAACTTCCATTGGCCTGCACTGCATCTTTGTTTACTTACACAAAAAGTTACAGATAATGAGAGAAATGCTGTAGAATAATTAGTGCTACATCTGTATATACTAAAACAGGGGGTGTCCATTTTTGGACCTCCAGTTTTTGGGGACTACAACTCCCGTTATCCCCAACCAGCCATTGCGGTTGATGGGAATTGTGGTCTCCAATAGCAGAAGGTCCAAACATTGACTACCTCAGTACCAGGGGCATAACTACAGGGAGGTACATAGGGTGCTGTTGTTATGGGCCCCTGCACCCAAAGGTGCTTTGTCCTACATCCTGTTACAATCAGGGCTGTTTCCTGTCTTGGATGGAGGTCAGTGACATCATCACACACAACTGGAGGTCACTGACATCATCACACACAACTGCTTCCAGCCAGTAAGATAAGAATAACTCAGGTGAGCTCCTTCCATTTTCTTCATTAAAGTGATAGTAATGTCAAAGAAAAATATTATTATGTATTGTAGATGAAAAAAAATTATTTGCAGCAAATCCCATCTCTCAAACCGCTATGGTTTGAGAGATATTCGTGTTGAAAGTACCCCCCTCCCTCCCCTTCTGACGTCAGCTGTAAAGCTGACAGCAGGAGATTCGAGTTGGCTGACTCGAGGAGGCTCTTCAGCAGAGCTGAAATTGCTTTATTTGAAAAGAACTACTTATTTGGAACTGTCTACAAAGTGTGTTTGCAAACCAGGCACGCTTTGTAGACCGTTCCAGTGAAGTAATTCTTTTTAAACAACGTGATGTCGGCTCTACTGACGATCCAACGGCTAGTCCCAGGACCGGGATCTCCTGCTGCCAGCTAGAGCGCTTACATCAGGAAAAGGGGAGGGAGGGGGGAAGTGCAAATATCTCTCAAACTATAAAGGTTTGAGAGATGGGATTTGCTGCAAATATTTTTTTTTTATCTACAATAAAAAATAATAATATTCTTTGAGTTTACTATCACTTTAACCTTTTGAGCACTAGAGTAACATCCTATGCATTTCAAAGTGTAATTCAAACATGTACCAGGGCGTTAACCCTTTTAGTGCCAGAGGGGAATGCAACGCATTGCAAAGCACACATACCCATCTGGCACTGAAAGGGTTAAGTAAGGTTGGCGTCAGCAAGCAATATTCAGAGTTGCTCGAGACAATGTGGGTTGAGGGATCGTCCTCAGATGTTTGCACCAGTAGATCCCCCTAACTTCCCTGCCCTCTGTTAAGAAGTCAGTGCTATCAGCACAGCTTAGCTGACAGACAAAACATGTCTTGTTGCTCTCCTGTGTGTGGACTCATTGGCAGCGCATCAGTAAAGTTAATTGAAATCTTAAACGACTTTCAACCCTTATTACGTTTTTCTTTGTTGTGCTTTTTTAGGATTATTTCTTTGGAATGCCTGAGAATGCGATTTCTTTGAGACTTATTATTTTAATCTGTTTACCCATTCAGTACCTGTCATTCTCTTATTCGTACAAGTGTATAACTATAGAGTTATTACATTTCTGTGTTGTGGCGAGATCACGGAGATTATTTAACCTAAATTCATGAGTTTCAAGGGACACAATCACCTTAAAACAACTTTGGTGATTTTGAAAGAGTTTTCACCATCACCTATATTTTGCATTAGCCTTTTTTTTATTTAGAATAGTAGTTTTTGAGTTTAAGTTGATAGCGTCCCTTTGATATTTCATTAGAACAGGGATAGCCAACCCAGGGTCTCAGGATTATCCATGTTTGAGAACAGATAAATCACTTGTTCCGTCTCTTTAGTTGATCTACCTTATCTGAAGCAGAGATATCCCATTCTTCCCAAGTGTCCCTCTTTAGGAGATATTAGGGGTCTATACCTCCCAAGTGTCCCTCTTCAGGAGATATTGGGGTCTGTACCTCCCAAGTGTCCCTCTTTAGGAGATATTAGGAGTCTCTACCTCCCAAGTGTCCCTCTTTAGGAGATATTAGGAGTCTCTACCTCCCAAGTGTCCCTCTTTAGGAGATATTAGGAGTCTCTACCTCCCAAGTGTCCCTCTTTAGGAGATATTAGGAGTCTCTACCTCCCAAGTGTCCCTCTATAGGAGATATTAAGAGTCCATACCTCCCAAGTGTCCCTCTTTAGGCAATATTAGGAGTCTCTACCTCCAAAGTGTCCCTCTATAGGAGATATTAAGAGTCTATACCTCCAAAGAGTTTCTCTTTATGAGATATGAGGGGTCCATACCTCCCAAGTGTCCCTCTTTATGAGATATTAGGGGTCCGTACCTCACACGAGTCCCTCTTAAGGAGACATTAGGGTTCCATTCTGCCCAAGTTTCCCTCTTTAGGAGATATTAAGGGCCCATACATCCCAAGTGTCCCTCTTGAGATATTAGGGCTTCATATCTCCCACGTGTCCCTTTTAAGGAGATATTAGCCGTTGGATCGACAAGGAGATATTAGGTGTCCATGCCTCCCAAGTGTCTCTCTTTATGAGATATTAGTGGTCTGTACCTCCGTACCTCCCAAGTGTTTCCCTTTAGGAAGTATTAGGAGTTCGTATATCCCAAGTGTTCCTCTTTAGGAGATATTAGGGATCTATACCTCCCAACTGTCATTCTTTAGGAGGGACAGTGTCTCTTTGAGTCCCAAGTACCTCTGTCCCACATAGGCCGAAACGTACGTCTGTGGTTTTGCTGATTCTTGTGTGCAGGGAGGATTTGCCTTACATTTCAGAGCTGGACTGTCTGAAGGCGGGACCAGTCTGATATGAATATGGAAATTTCCTCTCTTCAATGGCACATGGGAGTGAAAAATGTGACTTGTAGCACCATTGAGGGGTCACTACACCCAAAAACAAGACACTTTATCTTGTTCGTTCTCGATGGGTGCTCGTCACAAAATTTGTTTCTTTAGTTCCAGAATTGTGTCCAACATATTGTTTTGCATTATATTTTTCATCGTATGATGGTCTGAACAGTAGTAATAAATGAACTATGGAAAACTGTTAACATACAGGACGAGCGAAATCTCAATGTATTCTTCATGGTAAAACACTTTCTAAATAAATAAATAAGTAAATCTAATAAAAAAAAAAAAAAAAAGAATTAACAGTGCTGTAGGATTGGTGGTGTAATAATAAGCCTCTTAACCAATTAAGTACCAGAGCATTGTCAAACACATTGCTTTGCAATGCAGTGGACACCCCTCTAGCACACAGTGGTTAAATCCGGTTGCTGCCCACTGCTTTAACATGCCGTATCAGCTGATTCTGTACAACTGTAATGGATATATAGAGAAATAAATACTTAAAGGGATAGTAATGTTTCACAAAAAAGGCAGCTCTAATTAATCTTCATAATATGTGGGCCGTTGAGAGTGTTATTTCAGTACTGTCACAGTTGTAGTACAAGAGTAATTGAATGATAAAGTATCCCCCTCCTGTCCCTTTTACTGATGTAACACTGCTCACCTCAGAGTAGCACTAAGATTTCTTCAGCTTTTGAGATCTTAATGAATAGGCTGTATAGAATAACATAGGAATTGGAGAATTGATAAACTGGAGAAGTCATCTTCTCTTTATCACCTCTTTATCCCCACTTAGTGAATCTCCTCCAGTATATTTGGCCCAGTAAAGTAAGGTGAACCCCACAGCTGGGAAATTCTTTATTCAAAAGTTATTTCTGATCATGTTTGAGTAGTATTTTATTATTGAAAATGATTCATAAGTTATTGTGGCTCAAGCATGTGTTTTGAAATCAAAACTCAGGTAACCCTTTGAGTGCCAGAGGGGTACACAACACATTACCCCTCTGGCACTCAAAGGGTTAATGCTGTTGTTACTGCTTTCCATGGAGAACTACAGAGAGAGACCAGGGTGGTTTAACCTTTTGAGTGCCGGAGGGGTACTCAACGCATTGCCTTGCAATGCGCTGCGTACCCCTCTGGCACTCAAAGGGATAAGGATGAGGAAATCTACAATTCCTATGTTATTCTATGGGAGCCTCCTTTTATAGTTGGAGAAACCTTAATGGAACAGTATCCTGTTATCTTGACTTTACATATTCTGCAAGTACATAATATGTGGTCAAATTACCTATATTTTTTTTTGGTCCTCACCTATTTTTACACTTGTCGTTGACAATACACAACCTGGATTAGTTTACTGGCAGTTTTCTGTCAGGGAACAGGAAAGCAAGGATAGTGATATGATGTAAAACATTGTTTTAAAGAAATCACACATAGCATCTAATGCTGCAGAGTGGCTAACATTGTATTGCATCACACAGAACATTTAGTGCCGCAGAGAAACTGTAACATTGTATTACATCAGGTGAGCCTTTAGTGCTTCAGAGAAACTGTGATGTTGTATTACTTCATAAAGAGCATTCAGTACTACAGGGAGAGTGTAACATTGTATTATATCACACAGAACATTCAGTGCTACAGAGACTATAACACTGTATTATATCACACAGAGTATTCAGTGCTGCAGGGAGAGTGTAACATTGTATTACATCATATAGAGCATTCAGTACTGTAAATACTATAACATTGTATTACATCACACAGAGAATTCAGTGCTACAGAGACTATAACATTGTATTACATCACACAGTGCAGTGTTGCAGGGAGACTGTAACATTGTATTATATTCCACAGAGCATTTAGTGCTGAAGAGAAGCTGTGATGTTGTATTACATTAATAAGAGCATTCAGTGCTACATGAAGTTTGAAACATTGTATTACAACACATAGGGCATTCAGGTCTGTAACATTGTATTACATCACACAGTAGTCAGTGGTGCAGGGAGACAGTAAATTGTATTACATCACACAGAGCATTCAGTGCTGCAAAGAGACTGTAACATTGTATTACATCACACAGAGCATCTAGTGTTGCAGAGCGACTGACAATATATTATATCACGCAGAGCATTTAGTGCTGCAGAGAAACTGTAACATTGTATTACATCACACATCATTCAGTGCTACAGGGAGACTGTAACATTGTATAACATCACACAGAGCATTCAGTGCAGCAAGAAGAATGTAACATTGTATTACATCACACAGAACATTCAGTGCTGGAGAGCGACTAAAATTGTATTACATCACACAGAGCATTCAGTGCTGCAGAGAGACTGTAACATTGTATTACATAACACAGAACATTCAGTGCTGGAGAGAGACTGAAATTGTATTACATCACACAGAGCATTCAGTGCTGCAGAGAGACTGTAACATTGTATTACATCACACAGAGCATTCAGTGCTGCAGAGAGACTGTAACATTGTATTACATAACACAGAACATTCAGTGCTGGAGAGAGACTGAAATTGTATTACATCACACAGAGCATTCAGTGCTGCAGAGAGACTGTAACATTGTATTACATCACACAGAGCATTCAGTGCTGCAGAGAGACTGTAACATTGTATTACATAACACAGAACATTCAGTGCTGGAGAGAGACTGAAATTGTATTACATCACACAGAGCATTCAGTGCTGCAGAGAGACTGTAACATTGTATTACATCACACAGAGCATTCAGTGCTCCCGAGAGACTGTAACGTTGCATCACATCTTACTTTGAATGTGCCTGTGTACATGATTATTTTTTGGGATCACACGGACCATTTGAACATCTTATGCATTTTATCTAGTTACATTTTTTTCTTTCATAAATGTATAGCTCTCTCCTGTTATTTCTTTTTGTTAATTTGAAGGTCTGTTGACCAGAAAACTCTTTGAAAACTGAGATCAAGGTAGCTCACTGTCTGGCTTAAAAAAATAGTTAATGATGAAAAAAATTACCCCCTTAATGACCAGCAGTCCCAGGGAGTGGACTCTCCTTAAGGAGAGCTTTGATCTAATTCGTTGAGCTGGCAAACGTGACTGATCAGGTGTGCCTGCTTACCGAATGGGGGTCCTATAGTAACTGTTCTGGTCTTGGAGCGGTCAATTTCAGACCCTGGTAGTACTCACAGAGTTCCGGCAGGAGCGCTCTGAGCAAAACAAATATGTGAAGTGCTAGGACTGGCACTGGTCCTTTAGGGAAGTTTGATGACGGTCCTAGCATGTCACAGGTACCTAAAGGATTAAAAGTATAGGCAATTTGACTGTACACATTGGGGGAGATTCAATAAGAGGTGATAAAAATGTGATAAAGTGGAAATTACTTCTCAAGTGATATCACTTCTCCAATTCCTATGTTATCCTATGGAACCTGTGCGCTAAGATCTCCAAAGTTGAAGAAATCTTAGTGTAAAGGCTCCATAGAATAACATAGGAACTGGAGAAGTGATATCACTGGAGAAAGCATCGCTACTTTATCACCTCTTTATCACACCTTAGTGAATCTCCCCCATTGTATACTTGCAGAAAATGTCAAAATAAAGGGTTATTACACCTTTAAAGGGACAGTAATACTTAAAATGTAAAAAAAATATGTTGTAGGGTTTATCCCCCTGAGTAAAACAAGAGTACTCCCACTGCTGAAAGGTGTTTTATTAAAAAGTTGTTACAGCTCAAAGCTGAACAGTGGCGCTGTTGCTACACCATCCTATGGGCAGCTCTGGTCCCGGGACCGTAAATCTCCATAGGATGGTGTAGCAACAGCGCCACTGTACAATTTCAGGCCACTGTTATATTGCACCTAAAAAATTCAACTTTGAGCTGTGATAACTTTTGAATAAAACACCTTTCAGCAGTGGGAGTATCCTTGTTTTACTCAGGGGAATAAACCCTACAATATATTTTTTTTACGATTTAAGTATTACTATCCCGAAAAAAGTATTAGGTATATGGTAGATGCATTTAAAAAAGATCATTTACACACGTTGTAGACCATTCCGATGAAGTATTTATCTTTAGATATCGTTATATCGCCACTGCTGAAGAGCCGCATCTGGTCAAGTGACCAGATTCTGCTTCTGACAGCTTTACAGCTGATCAAGCAGAAAGGGGAGGGAGCGGAGAATTGTATTTTCTATATCTCTCAAACCATAATGGTTTGAGAGATACGAATCAGCGCAAATTACCTTTTTTTAAATGTATTTACCATATAGTTAATAGTTTTTTCAGGACATTACTATCCCTTTAAGTGCATAGGCTCCATGCAATGAAATATGAATTGGAGCAGGGGTGTCAAGCTGCATTCCTAAAGGGCTGAGATGATGCATAATTTTTGAATATGACTGAATTTTCACAGTTGTCACAGTCATCAGCTCATTTTTTTTGGCTGCAACATCAAAGAAAAATGTGGGATGTCCCAAAACTGTGCACTGTCTCTGCCTTTTATGAATGAAGTTTGATACCCCTGAAATGGAGAGTTGATCTCATGTTACGGCATAACCCTCCAGAAGTTCCCCAATGGCAGCAAAATAGAAAATGTATTTTTGTATACTAGTTTGAGCTGTAATAATGTGTGAATATAGCATCACCTAGCAGTGTCATTACCTTACTTTGCTTGGCTGTAACATGCTGTGTTCATAAGATAACCCTTTTATACCTTCCACATCTTCCTACACAGCCAATAAGAATGAGACTTCTGCTGACAGCATCAGCTCTTGGACATGATTGGACAAGAAGGTGGAGTCAGACTTGCGCACTAAACAACTCTAGGTTTATGATCCTGCTGCCCCCCCCATGGTTGGAAACAGTCGTAAACCATTAAGGACCAGTGGGGTTGAACACCAGTCCTTAAAGGGTTAATTGACTAGCAATAGACTGAGTTTTAGCATATTTTTTTTCTTCATAATGAGAAACAAGAGATATCTCTAATGCATTTGAGATGTCTGTAGCATCCAGGGGTTTCAAATATTTTAATTTCTTTTCCTTCCATTAACATAAACCAGCCCAGAGGAGAAAAGTATTATTTTTTATGGCATTTTCTGTGTCCAGAAGACATTAAAATAAATGACTTTAAACTTGGGGTGGCTGAGCATGAAGTGTACTGCTGAGCGTCTGAATGGCCGCGGCTGGGAGAGAAATAAATGGAGCTGTGTTGCTGTAGGCTGTGTTTCTCACAATAGCCAGATTGATCTAGTAAATAATGGAAAGTCTTGTGAATGAACTGTATCATATGATCTGACTCTTCACTAGTGCGAAAATTAAAGGGACAGCCACAGATATGTATGAAAATGGCATGCAGTGTTTGCAGCCTTACGCCACTTTTTGCAGAAGTGAAAATTGACCATTTAGGTACAAATCAAAGGCGAGAGATAATATTCAGTCTCGCCACCCATTTCTTAGCATTTAAAGGGATAGTAATGTTTCATATTAAAAACAGCTCTAATTAATCATCATAGTATTTGGACTTTGGAGAGTGTTATTTTAATTCTGTCAGAGTTGTAGTTCAAGAGTAATTCAATGACAAAGTATCCCCCTCCTGTCCCTTTTACTGATGTAACACTGCTCAGCCAGATCAGAAGGGAGGTGCCCAGGTAGATTGCACAGAGGGACAATCTTCAATTAAAATAAGGGAAAAACCTGAAAAGCTTGTCAAGGGGGGCAGGGCTTTCGTTGTTCTCATAGGAAGAAGATTGTCCCCTGCTGTTATCTGTCTGGTCTATGGACTGGATTCCACATCTGAGAAGAGATGGCTTACACTAGGTAAAAGGGGCGGGAGGGGGGAAACTTTGCTTGTGAATATCTCTCAAACCATAAAGGTTTGAGAGATAAGACATATTGTTCTTCATGTTTTTTTAATACCTACAAAATAAAATAAAGTTAAAACGAAGTATTACTATCCCTTTAATAAGAAGTTTAAAAGATTAGTACTTTTTTTAACCCTTTGAGTGCCAGAGGGGTACCCCTCTGGCACTCAATGGGTTAATTATGCAATATGTATTGTAATACTTTTCCTCATGGGAGATTTTTCATTCAAGAGTTATTACAGCTCAAATATTATTATTATATTTATTTTTTTACATTAAAGGAGAGATAACACCTCATAATAATAAACCCCATTTACCCTACTGTAGACAGAAATTCCTAATGGCCCCTATGAAGTTTGCCCTTGTGCCTTTGTTCAAGAGATAACATCTACAATCATTCTTGGTTATCCATGGAGGTGGACATGACAGCTGCTGACAATATTTCCAAACAGAAGCAGGCAGAATGCATGAGGCTACTTAAAAAGATAGTAATGTTTCACAATAAAATTGTGGAGCATAATTGTAAATGACTAATGGTTTTTTTTGTTTGTTTTTAACGCCTTCCTCTGGATCAGCGAAATCAAGGGTGATATAACCAGGATGAACGTTTATGGACACGTCTTTAAAGGGATAGTAATGTTTCACCATAAAAGCAGCTCCAATTAATCTTCATAGTATTTGGACCATGGAGAGTGTTATTTCATTACTGTCAGAGTTGTAGTACAAGAGTAATTGAATGATAAAGTATCCCCCTCCCTTTTACCTAGTGTAACACTGCTCACCTCAGAGCAGCAAGACTGTCCAGATGGATTGCAGAGAGGGACAATCTTCAGTGATCATAAGGAAAAACCTGAAAAACCTGTCAAGGGGGCAGTGTTTTCCTTATGATCACAGTAAGAAGACTGTCCCTTGTTGTGACCTGTCTGGTCAAGAGACCGGATTCCACATCTGAGGGGAGGCGGCTTACACTAGGTAAAAGGAGGGGAGGGGGATACTTTATCATTCAATTACTCTTGAACTACAACTCTGACAGTATTGAAATAACACTCCCAAATAGTATGAAGATTAATTGGACCTGCTGTTTTTGTGAAACATTACTATCACTTTAACCTTTTAAAGGGATAGTAATACTTGAAATGTTTAAAAAAATATCATGAAGGGTTTATCTCCTTGAGTGAAACAAGGGTACTTGCACTGCTGAAAGGTGTTGGATTCAAAAGTTATTGTAGCTCAAACTTGATTTTTTTGTTAGGTGCAGTATCACAGTGGCCTGAGATTTACATTTTAAATATTACTATCCCTTTAAGCAACAGAGGGTTGTGCAACAGATTATGAAGCAACCCCACTTGGGTCTGTCATACACATATATGAATGGAAGACATATCCAGCAGGTGGGAGACTTTAGGACCCTCTCCCATGTAGGGTACTTTTGTCTGTTATCAGTAGGTCATTGAGCTGTTTGACTATATTCACCTCCAGTTCCTCATCAAGTAATCCCTGTCTGGTGCTTAGAATGAAGGAAGAAATGGGAACAAGAAGCAATTCATAGAAGAAAAGTGCATCAACAATGTAACAGACCTTACTCTTTAGAAAAAAAAAGAAAAAAGTGGAATTCCTTGCCAAAGGAGGTGGTTATGACAGATACAGTGGATACATTTAAGAGAAGATTAGATACATTTCTTTCAAAAGGGAACATACAGCGTCATACTGTATATTAGTAGGCAAATCAGGAAGGCCTGATAAATGACTAACTTATTTGGTAGCAGGAAAGCTATACAGTTATCTTGTCACTGGGCTATGAGGCAACAGTTGAACTTGATGGACTTGTGTCTTTATTCAACCTAATTTACAATGTTACTATGTAACACCATTCAAGTAATGTGCATATAAGATACTCATGGATCAATCAGACTGGCATATGTTTCCCCACCAGTAGCAGGAGAGTTTGCAGGAGAATATCACAAGCCTGTTGCTGCTTAGGCTATATAAGTCTTTGTTATAAAGTATATGGACTGTATGAAGAGGAGTGTATATAAATATATATACTAGCAATGTGGGATGGCGCTGCCCGTCAGGACATATAGGGAATTAATGCACACACACGGATGCAAGACAAACACACACAGACACACACACGCAAATGCACACGCATGCACTGAGATGCATAAAGAGTGACACAGTCATACACATACATGCAATGCACAACATGCAGACACATAGAGCGTGATATAGACATGCAAAACACACACAGTGAGGAACACACAGGCACACACAGAGACACACACACACACAGAAGTGAGTCATAAGGGGGTAACATGTGTCATTGTAATGAGTGTGTGTTTGTACTTATGCCTCCACTGTGGCATTCAGTCATATAGTTGAAATGCATGTGGTAATTGTACATACTATGGTGGAAGGTGGATCGTGCTGGCTCCCGGGGTGTGAGTGAGTGTGAGTGAGACTATGATGAAAGGTGGATCGTGCTGGCTCCCAGGGAGTGAGTGAGTGTGAGTGAGTGCATGTGAGTGCGAGAGTGAGTGATTGCATGTGTGTGATTGCGTGAATGTGTTAGTGAGTGTGTGTGATTGAGTGAGAGTATGTGAGTGTGAGCGAGTGTGTTTGTGAGAGAGTGTGTGTGAGAGTGTGTGTGTGAGAGAGTGTGAGTGTATGAATTATTGTGAGTGTGTATGATTGAGTGTGTGTGAGAGTGTGTGTGACTGAGTATGAGTGTGTGCGTTTTTTGTCTGATGTGTTTGTGTCTGTGGTGTAGGAGTGAGTGGCAGCCATTTTGTTTTTTCAGTTACTTGGATAGTGGTGGGCGGGCTGGATAGTGGGGGCAGGCCAACTCCCTGCATGATTTAAATCACTCCCCCCCATTGAATCACCCAATGGGAGCAGTAACTCCTCCTTACTTAACCCTTTGAGTTCCATAGGGGTACGCAATGCATTGCTTTGCAATGCGTTGCGTACCCCTCTGGCACTCAAAGGGTTAAGTTGAGGTAACATAGCAATATAACACACAGTGGCTCTTCAGTTGATGCAGCGTAGCAATATGCTGAGGGAACAAATAGAAAGTGGTGTTTGAGGCTTGCCCTCTGTAACATACAGCAAAGCATCTCTCTCCCTTTAAGGAGATAGGGCGGGAATCACGAAGCAGGAAGTGGAGGAGTGACAGTTGAAAACAGACAGTTAGTGAGGTTGACTGAAGAGATGAAAATAATTAAATAAAATAGTTGCTATTAAGTTTATCCCAGAGTTTGTATTTTATGGAAACATTACACCCTCGTACTGACACAGAGTGTATGGGGGGGATTACAATTATCTGTGGGAGGTGACACAGTGTGTTTGTGGGGTCATGATCCTGAGTGAGTGTGTGTGGACCAGGAGAAGTTACTGATATCCCCTACTTCAGGAGCGAGTGACAGCTATATTTTTTTTTGGTCAGTTGGATAGTGGTGGGCGGGATGGAGGAGGCGGGCCAACTCCCTGTATGATAAACATGCCCCCATTGAATCACCCAATGGGAGCAGTAAAGTCCCCAATGAATCACCCAATAGGAGTTGTGTCTCCTAATGAGACATAAATTATGTAATGAGACATTCTGTTCAATGTGTGTTTGTTTTCTGAGGAGACATAAATTATGTTCTGTGTGTGGGGTACCATAAATTATGAAATGAGGCTTATTCTTCTATATATATATATATATATATATATATATATATATATATATATATATAAAAAAAATATATATAAATGCATGTATTCTTAAAAAATACATACTAACATTTAAAACAAACAAAAATTAAAGCAGAACTTTCAGTTATTATAAAGTCGCCCTTCAATAATTAAACATATGGTGACTAGGTTCATAATACTTTTATTACCTCTCAGAAGTACCTGATTGTAAAGTTATCCTTAATCTTTGAAGACAGGAAGCCAGTCATCAGCACAGACATCTTGTCTTAGAGTCGTCTGCGCTCCTGCACTGTCAGTCCCGGTCTCCTCTAGGAGGCATTGCACTGTGCTATAAGGCACTGGAAGGGACTGACAGCGCAGGTGCACAGATGGCACTAACATGGCCATCAGTGTCCGAAGATATGGCTAGTTGCCGTATGTTTAATTATTGGATGGCGACTTTATATTATGTGAAAGTTCTGCTTTAAAAATTCCACATTCCACACATTTGGTTGTACATCAGCCTTACTGTGCTATGGTATGGCGGGTTGTATACCACTATTACCCTCCTGTGGTGTAGTTGGACTTACTGTCCTATTGTATAGTTGGGTTGTACATCAGTCCTACTGTCCTATGGTGTAGTTGAGTTGTACATCAGTCTTACTGTCCTATGGAATAGTTAGGTTGTAAACCAGTCTTACTGTATTATGGAGCATTTAGGTTGTACATCAGTTCTACTGTCCTATGGTATAGTTGGGTTGTACATCAGTCTTACTGTCCTATGATTTAGTTAGGGTGTGCATCAGTCCTACTGTCCTATGGTGTAGTTGGGTTGTACATCAGTCTTACTGTCCTATGATTTAGTTAGGCCAGTAGGACTGATACACACCCTATGGTATAGTTAGATTGTGCATCAGTCCTACTGTTCTATGGTGTAGTTGAGTTGTTCATCAGTGTTACTGTCTTATGGAGCATTTGGGTTGTACATCAGTCCTACTGTCCTATGGTATAACTGGGTTGTACATCAGTCCTACTGTCCTATGGTATAACTGGGTTGTACATCAGTCCTACTGTCCTATGGTATAACTGGGTTGTACATCAGTCTTACTGTTCTATGGTATAACTGGGTTGTACATCAGTCCTACTGTCCTATGATGCAGCTGGGTTGTACATTGGAGAAACGTACACAGCTGTTTTTATGTGTAAATCCAGGATTTTCACAGTGAGGTTTCATAACCCGTTAAGGACTAGTTGTGTGTAACGTATTGCAAAGCAATGCAATATGCACCCTTGTGGTGTTTCAAGGGTTAATTAAATACTGATCCTTCAGTGGAAAATGTAGCTTGTTGAGTAATGATTAATATTGCTATTATTATATAAATTAGACCTTTTTAACCCTTTGAGTGGCACTCAAATGGTTAAAGGGCAGTGCTGTTTCATCACAAAAATAATTAAACTGTAATATGTTTCCTGATGAGTAAAGCAATAGTAATTCCACGTCTGGGAGTTGCTTGATTCAAATACGATTACAGCTCATACTGTCTAGACAAGGTGAAGCTGTTACTATTGCTTTCTATGGAGACTAGCCTACGGCTCTCGCTCTCCCATATAATGCAATAGAGCTGTTACAGACAGTTTAATTATTAAAGAGAAAATGAACTGTAAAATCCTTTGAATGAAGAATCTCAGTGGGGCTGCACTATAATAATGTTTCGTAATAAAATGTAGCCGCTACTTTAAGCAGCTGCACACGAAGCAGTGCGTTGGAGCTGTCTCTAATAGCACTTTTTTTGATTTGGCAGCAGATAAAAGCCAACTGGCCCATGCAGTCTGCCCATTCCTTGTCTGCTTTTTACAAGCATAGTCTCCATTAACACCTGGCCTTATTGCTCCCATATTCCTCTTTTGAAAGAAGAGCATCTATAATGGTGGCAGGTTTACATAATAAGATTTATCAAGAATGACTCAGTCCATAATGCTTTGAGATTCAGAGAGCCATTAAGATGCTATGTGGTACAGCTACAAAGCAGTATGGAAGGAAAGCGGGGTGATGTTACAGGGATGGGGATTTAGCTGTGTTATCTGTGGAGGAGAGGATGAGAGTGATGTTATAGTATCTAATAGGCTTAAAGAGATAGTAACGTTTCACAATAAAAACAGCTCAGATTATTCTTCATAGAATTTGGGCCATGGAGAGTGTCAGTTCAATACTGTCAGAGTTGTAGTTCAAGAGTAATTGAATGATAAATTATCCCCCTCCCACCCCTTTTACTGATGTAACACTGCTCACCTCATAGCAGCAAGACTGTCCGTATGGATCGCAGAGAGGGATAATCTTCAGTGAGCATAAGGGAAAACCTGAAAAACCTGTCATGGGGTGCAGGGTTTTCCTTATGTTCACAGTATGAAGATTGTCCGTTGCTGTGATCTGTCCAGTTAAGAGACCAGATTCCATATCTGAGGGGAGGTGACTTACACTAAGTAAAAGGGGAGGGAGAGGGATACTGTATCATTCACTTACTCTTGAACTACAACTCTGACAGTATTGAAATAAAACTCTTCATGGCCTAAATGCTATGAAGATTAATTGGAGTTGTTTTATTTTGTGAAACATAACTTTAATTGAAGAGCTGTCATTTGAGGGGCATTTTAACCCTTTGAGGGCCAGAGGGGTGCACAACGCATTGCTTTGCAATGCATTGTGCTCCCCTTTGGCCTTCAAACGGTTAAAAATATGGTGGGTAGGAAAGAGTCTAAGCAGTGTATTCCGCTGGAGCAGTCAAGGAAGTGAGAAGTGATAATTAGAGAGGAGAACAGGAGAAAGTCATTGCCGTAGGGAACGATTGTTGAAGTATTTGAGACAATAGCAGAAATAGAGAGCGGGGTAGTGTTGTTAAGCGCTTTGCAATTTAGAATTCGTGTTTCTTTTTACAAGGAACAGGCAGCCAGTACAGGGACTTGTGGGAGATGTGTTAATAGCTCAATGAAAATATATGCCACTAAATTTACTTTGTACTATTTATATTCTTCATAGAGCCACAGTTGCAACTTCAGACCTGTATTGATACAAATCAGACACCCATTCCTGAATTTAAAGGGACAGTAATGTCCCAGAAAAAAAATATTCAGTTTTGTAGCCTTAAAAAAAATAATCAATATGCTCCAAACCCGATCTCTCAAACCTCTATGGTTTGAGAGATATAGGGATTCAGAGTTCCCCCCTCCGTACGACTCAAGGAGGCTCTGCAGCAGAGCCGAGATTGCGTTATTAGAAAACAATTACTTCATTGGAAAGTCTACAAAGTGTGCTTGCAAACCAGGCACACTTTGTAGATCGTTCCAGTGAATGAATTCTTTATAGATAACGCAGTCTCGGCTCTGCTGCAGAGCTTCCATGAGTTGTATGACTCGATTCTCTGGCTGTCAGCATTACAGCTGACATCAGGAGAAGGGGAGGGAGGGGGGACTTTGAATCCCTATATCTCTCAAACCATAGCAGTTTGAGAGATCGGGTTTGGAGCACATAGATTAATTTTTTTTAAAAGTCTTCAAAACTGGATATATTTTTTGGGAACATTACTGTCCCTTTAAAGCTGAACTTTCACATTGTATAAAGTCGCCCTCTAATAAATAAGCATATGGTGACTAGCTTCATAATACTTCTATTACCTCTCAGAAGTACCCGATTCTAAAGAAATCCTTAATCTTCGGTGTGCAGACTGCACTAACATACCTCCCAACATTTCAAATGGCCAAAGAGGCGCACTTCTGTTTTAGGGGGTGTTACTGGTGGTGTGGCTGGTGGGCGTGGCAATACCAAGACTATTATAAGTGATTTCATGACGTACTGACACCTCTTTGTGTAACTTAATAAATGATCTAGAGAAACACCAAAGTATTTTATTTGCACAAAAAATTTATAAACACATGTAATGATGATTAAACCATCATTAATGTGAGTTTTATGGCAATGTGATACACTTATATACACATCACACAGTCTGATCTCCTAAAAAGAGGGACACCAGGGTGGGAAAGAGGGACAGAGGGATTTGGGTAACAAAGAGGGACTATCCCTCCTAAAAAGGGACACTTGGGAGGTATGCACTAACCTGGCCGTCAGTCCCTTCCGGTTACCTTGTGGCACACTGCAATGCTTCTGGTCTAAGAAGATTAAGGATTACTTTAGAATCTGCCAATTCTGAGAGGTAATAGAAGTATTATGAAGCTAGTCGCCATATGCTTAAAGTGATAGTAATACTTCGTTTTATCTTTATTTTATTTTGTAGGCATTAAAAAAACATGAAGAACGATATAAGTCTTATCTCTCAAACCTTTATGGTTTGAGAGATATTCACAAGCAAAGCTTCCCCTCCCGCCCCTTTTACCTAGTGTAAGCCATCTCTTCTCAGATGTGGAATCCAGTCCATAGACCAGACAGATAACAGCAGGGGACAATCTTCTTCCTATGAGAACAATGAAAGCCCTGCCCCCCTTGACAAGCTTTTCAGGTTTTTCCCTTATCTTAATTGAAGATTGTCCCTCTCTGCAGTCTACCTGGGTACCTCCCTTCTGCTCTGGCTGAGCAGTGTTACATCAGTAAAAGGGGCGGGAGGGGGATACTTTATCATTGAATTACTCTTGAACTACAACTCTGACAGAATTGAAATAACACTCTCCAAAGACCAAATACTATGATGATTAATTAGAGCTGCTTTTATTATGAAACATTACTATCCCTTTAATTATTGCAGGGAGACTTTATACAACGTGAAAGTCCCTCTTTAAAGGGATAGTAATATAGTAGTAATAATAATAAGCGGAAATGTCATGGTTACACATTTAAACCTCTATTAATTGTTAGACTTCATTGTAATAATTAAACATGGCAATAAACTTTTCAAAAGTGTCCGGATCGTATGTAATCCTGCCTTATATCAGAGTGCACGAGCAGGGAGAGCACGGCCATCTTGGAGAAGTCAGCTGAGTGCACAGGTGCTGTCCCTCCCTTTCTGTATCACTCATAGATGGTAAGACTTCCTGTTCCTCCCCCTTTTTTAAGCCGTGCACTTGTGTATGGCAAGCATGCAAATTTACAGTTATGACGAGCCGCAGATCGCAGGAGGGATTAGACAGCAAGGGGGGAGCGACACTGGAGACGTGCGCCACTCTGCTGAACAAATCAACAAAGCGACGTCATCTTGTACACTTTCTTTTTAAGATTTCTCCCCCTACAAAAAAATGTACAAAAAATGATAATAAATCTTGATTATAACATTATAAGAGGAAATTATAAAGATAACGTCATCTAGAGGTGAAAGTTCCCCTTTAAAGTTGATGACCTAATTTCTTTTTTTTCTTTAACATGTAGCTCTTTATTTCATTACTTACAGATTTTTAGTTTAAGAGATATTTAAGCTGAAAGGATCCCTCTCCCGCCCCTTTCCCTGTGTCACTCAGCCTCTCAGTCTGGTCTGGATGGAGCACAGCGAGGGACAATCTTCAGTAAGCAAGAGGAAAATCCTGCGCTCATTCATCAAGGGGGACAAGGTTTTCCTTATACTTACTGAATGAATATTGCCCCTCACTTCGGATTGAATAGCGCTTGAACTACAAACCTGTAAGTAATCCTATAACATAAAGTGGTAGAATGCATCGCTCACTGTGAGCCGTAACCGCACATGTGTAGTAGAGAGTCTCTACTGTGCATGTGTGGTTTCACACATGCACAGCCGTCTGGAGCCCCCCTCTAAGCTTTAGCGCGTTTGGCGAGTCTCTACTGCGCATGACTGCAGTCATGCGCAGTTGAGACTCACCGAACACGCTGCCCCGCTCCGGACGGCTCACGTCCTGTCTCTGCTCCCGGCCCCAGACAGCAGCCGGGGCAGCTGGGTGCACTTTAGCCCGTGTATTCAGGCTTTCATACTAGTATTTCATATTTGCATAGAAGTGTATACGGGCTTTCATACTAGTTGAATATATTGCTACACATTTAAAAAAAAAAAAAAAAGAAAAGAAGACTCGGACATCAAGTTTAATAGGAGTATTACTATACCTTTAAATTTGCAGGAGATATATAGGTCGAGTAATATAATAGCGATTTTCTCAGGTATACAGCTGTCTGTTAGTAGCACAATGAAAGCCAGTTCATATAGGAAAAATAATGATATTTTCTCACCAAACGACTGAATATGCACTAAGTGCCTCTGTTTGGTTCGATGCTGTGCACTAGAACAGCTCAGTCCTCCATTCTGCAGTCGTGTGTCTTTTACTGGTATATTCACTTGTGACATTTGATGTAAAGTGAGGATCAACAGACTAGTTCAGGAACATATACAAGGTCTGGAGTTGGTGTGAAATAAAAACAAATATTTATTTATAAAAATAAAGTGCAAAATGTATAAAAACCCTTAAAGGGACACTAATGTTTAATAATAACTTTATGTTTTTTTTGTAGATTTAAAAAAAAAAAATAATAATAATGTGGCACAAATCCGATCTCTCAAACCTTTATGGTTTGAGAGATATTCACATCTAAAGTTCCCTCCTCCCTCCCCTTCTCCTGATGTCAGAGCTCTACTAACAGCAGGAGATCCTGTCCAGGGACCAGCCCGTGGCTCTGCAGCAGAGCCGAAATAGCGATATTGGAAAATAATTACTTCATTGGAACGGTCTACAAAGTGTGCCTGGTTTGCAGGCACACTTTGTAGACCGCTCCAATGAAGTAGTTCTTTTTAAATATCGCTTTTTCACCTTTGCTGAAGAGCCGCCTCATGTCGGCTGACACGGATCTCCTGTCAGCTTTACAGCTAACATGAAGGAGGGGGGAACTTTAGTGGCAACTATCTATCAAACCGTAAAGGTTTGAGAGATGGGATTTGAACCGCATTTTTTTTTTATCTACAAAACAACATAAAGTTATTATTGTACATTAGTGTCCCTTTAACCGGTTTCGGCGTGTAAACCGCCATTATCAAAATACATTAATTTCATTTTACTTTAACCATCTGAGTGCCAGAGGAGTATGCAATGCATTGCTTTGCATACCCCTCTGGCACTCAAAGGGTTAAATGAACAGTAATGTCCCAAAAAATGTTTTTCTTGTTTTATAGATTTAAAAAAATAAATAAATTATGTGGCTCAAATCCTATCTATCAAACCTTTATGGTTTGAGAGATATTCTTATCTAAAGTACTCCCTCTCCTGATGTCGGCTTTAAAGCTGACAGAAAGAGATCCGTGTCGGCTGACATGAGGCGGCTCTTCAGCAGAGCCACAACAGCGATACTGGAAAAGAATTACTTCATTGGAACGGTTTACAAAGTGTGCTTGCAAACCAGGCACACTTTGTATGAAGTAATTATTTTCCAATATCGCTATTTCGGCTCTGCAGAAGAGCCGCTGACTGGTTCCAGGACCGGGATCTCCTGCTGTCAGTAGAGCGCTGTCGTCAGGAGAAGGGGGAGGGGACTTTAGCACCGAATATCTCTCAAACCATAAAGGTTTGAGAGATAGGATTTCTGCCACATAATTTATTTTTTGAAACTCTACAAAACAAAAAAATTAAGGGACATTAGTCCCCCATTAAAATACCTATCATATTATTTTCAAATAACCTGTTTTGGTTCCACACCATTCAGATTTTGCGAAAAAGCGCTTGTAGGAGAATGGTGTTCTGTGGAAGTCAATAAATGCCTCTTTGATGCAAAGATCTTGAGTAATATGGACGCCTCCGCTAAGCGGAAGATACACCGGTGGCGTCCCAGCTATATGTGAAAGACACAAACTAAGATGCATCTCTTTCTGGCCACATAAAAAATATTTTTTTTTTTCAAGAAAAGCAACTGCTCCATAAGGAACAAATAACATTCCCAAATGATTTAAGTGGGATTTTAACCCTTTGAATAATGGAGAGGTCTCAGTGAATTGTGAAGTCCATTTATAAGCACTTTAAAGGGATAGTAATACTTAAAATGTAAAAAAATATATATTGTAGGGTTTATGCCTCTGAGTAAAATAAGGGTACGGCCACTGCTGAAAGGTGTTTTAGTCAAAAGAGATTACAGCTCAAACTTGAATTTTCTTAGGTGCAATATCACAGTGGACTGAAACTGTACAGTGGCGCTGTTGCTACACCATCCTATGGAGATTTATGGTCAACTGACCAGACTTTCCACAGGATGATGTAAGAACGGTGCCACTGTACAATTTCAGGCTGCTGTTATACAGCAGTGGAAGTACCCTTGTTTTACTCAGGGGGCATAAACCCTACAATATATATATTTTACATATTAGATATTACTGTGCCTTTAAATAAGTGGCCCAAAATAGAGTATGTGCCTTGCTTATACATGTCACGCTGCTGTCTTTCAGGGCAATTTAGGATATGTCAAATGCTTTTAAAATGCACTCATTTCTTTCTTGTTTCCCAGCTTTATAGGGAACCTATCACCTAAAACCACTGTGATTATTTTGAAAGAGCTTTCCACATCACCTACACTTGTATTATCTATATTTATTTAGAAAGCTGGTTGTTGAGTTAGATGTACTTAGATTCATAGGCCAATGTGCAGATCTGCTCTGCTGTATCATTACCGTATACCTGTATGAAAGGAGTAACAATACAGCCTGGTGGACATTGCTGCATTCATGCAAGACAATAATTACCAGTGTGCAAAGCGCTGTTGCCCAGAATATTACCTTTGACACAGGCAACATCACCAACACAGCATTGTAATTGCCATTTAACCCTTTGTATGTCAGAGAGGTATCTATTGCATTTCATTGCAATGCATTTAATACTTCTCTGTTACTCAAATGGTTAATGTGTCCTAGTTTTGATAAAGCCATTAGCAGATTTGACTACGAAGCTCAAAAATAATGCAGACATAATAAATTCTAAAATAGAAACTTGTTCGGAGAGTAGATCCCTCCTCTTTCTTTTGAGACATGCTCTTATCTCCTGTTTATCAATTTACATCAATTATAAAATATATCACTTATTAACGGCTTGCATAAACAAACAGCATACTTTCCAGTTGTCCCTCTTTAGGCGGGACAGTCCCTCTTTGAGACCCAAATCCCTCTGTCCCTCTTTGTTTCCCTGGTGTCCCTGTGTTTAGGAGATCAGACTGTGTGGTGTGTATAGAAGTGTATCACCCTGGTGTCCCTGTGTTTAGGAGATCAGACTGTGTGGTGTGTATATAAGTGTATCACCCTGGTGTCCCTGTGTATAGGAGGTCACACTGTGTGGTGTGTATAGAAGTGTATCACCCTGGTGTCCCTGTGTTTAGGAGATCAGACTGTGTGGTGTGTGTATAGAAGTGTATCACCCTGGTGTCCCTGTGTTTAGGAGATCAGACTGTGTGGTGTATATAGAAGTATATCACCCTGGTGTCCCTGTGTTTAGGAGATCAGACTGTGTGGTGTGTATAGAAGTGTATCACCCTGGTGTCCCTGTGTTTAGGAGATCAGACTGTGTGGTGTGTATATAAGTGTATCACCCTGATGTCCCTGTGTTTAGGAGATCAGACTGTGTGGTGTGTATATAAGTGTATCACCCTGGTGTCCCTGTGTTTTGGAGATCAGACTGTGTGGTATGTATACAAGTGTATCACCCTGGTGTCCCTGTGTTTAGGAGATCAGACTGTTTGGTGTGTATATAAGTGTATCACCCTGGTGTCCCTGTGTTTAGGAGATCAGACTGTGTGGTGTATATAGAAGTATATCACCCTGGTGTCCCTGTGTTTAGGAGATCAGACTGTGTGGTGTGTATAGAAGTGTATCACCCTGGTGTCCCTGTGTTTAGGAGATCAGACTGTGTGGTGTGTATATAAGTGTATCACCCTGGTGTCCCTGTGTTTAGGAGATCAGACTGTGTGGTGTGTGTATAGAAGTGTATCACCCTGATGTCCCTGTGTTTAGGAGATCAGACTGTGTGGTGTGTATATAAGTGTATCACCCTGGTGTCCCTGTGTTTAGGAGATCAGACTGTGTGGTATGTATACAAGTGTATCACCCTGGTGTTCCTGTGTTTAGGAGATCAGACTGTTTGGTGTGTATACAAGTGTATCACCCTGATGTCCCTGTGTTTAGGAGATCAGACTGAGTGGTGTGTATATAAGTGTATCACCCTGATGTCCCTGTGTTTAGGAGATCAGACTGTGTGGTGTATATAGAAGTGTATCACCCTGGTGTCCCTGTGTTTAGGAGATCAGACTGTGTGGTGTGTATAGAAGTGTATCACCCTCGTATCCCGGTGTTTAGGAGATCAGACTGTGTGGTGTGTATAGAAGTGTATCACCCTGGTGTCCCTGCGTTTAGGAGATCAGACTGTGTGGTGTGTGTTATGTAAGTGTATCACCCTGGTGTCCCTGTGTTTAGGAGATCAGACTGTGTGGTGTGTATAGAAGTGTATCACCCTGGTGTCCCTGTGTTTAGGAGATCAGACTGTGTGGTGTATATATAAGTGTATCACATAGCTCCACAGCAATAAAACTCACATTTAATATTTGATAAACCTCTATATCTGTGGTTTTTATAAATCAGTCTATAAATAAATTAGTTTGGTCTTGCACTAAATCATTTATTTAGTTACACAACAAGGTGCAAGTAGGTCATGAAACAGCATAAAAATTCACATTAATGCTCTGCCTACTAGCCACGCCCCTAAAATAAAAGTGTCCCTCTTTGGCCATTTAAAATAATAATAATAATATCAAAGTATTTTACCAGAAAGAATATATAGAGATTGTCTCTCGTTTCAAGAACTGTTGGGAGGTATGAAACAGCCACCAAGTGGTCAGGCATAGGAAAAGCAAGTTTATCACATATAGGATGGCTCTTGTACCAAAGAGATAATTTTTACATATCCTGGTTAGGAGTACGTGATATTTCAAATATTTTGAACCATTAGGAGATAGTATCCCTTTAATTCTATTGAATCCGGTATTCTCTCCCTTTTGTAAATGACAAAGAAAATCTATCACTAGGAACAATACACGTAAATTAGTCCGAGATCCACGTCAGATGTTTCCAGATTTAGAACTTAGGACATCAATATGTGCAGTCAATAACCTGGGAAGGTGAGTTGTTTGATTGCTTGTCTGCTGGTGTGACCTATATACATGTACGGTAGTTGTATAAGTCACATGCTAGACCTCCAACTGGTCATTTAAAGGACAGATAAAGTTTTATTATGAAAGGAAAAAAAACATATATTGTAAGGATTTTCCTACTGAGTAACACAAGTGTACTAAGCTCAGAGAAGCTGCATTCAGATGTTATAGCAGTTCAATCTGTCACTAAGGGATAAAGTTCTTACATTTTATGAAAAACTGTAGCCATTGACTCATCACCACTGTAGAATGCAATAGATTACCTTTCTGGACACCAGGGGGGGTTTGCACTTACATATGATAAAGGTGTGATAAAGAGGAGAGAACTCCTTCAGTATGATAAACTCTTCAAGTCCTATGTTATTTTGTGGATTCAATGCACTAAGATCATTCAGATGAACTGTAGAATTTTAGGTGAACATTCTAGGCACCAGGATGCACTATTAATGAAAAAAAATAAAATAAATAATAATAATAATAATAATAACAGTTTAACCCTTTGAGTGCCAGAATGGTATGCAACGCACTGTGTAGCGTACCCCTCTGGCACTCAAAGGATTAAACTTCAATAACATTGGAATGAGGCATATATATATGTAAATCTCCTATATAATAATTTGCTAAGGATGTTTGTCAGAAGCCGTCATTTGCAGTAGAGACAGCTGTGCGCGCTGCAAAATGCACAGTACAGATTGCCCGCGCCGCGGCTGATACGGAGCGGGACGGTCCGAATTCAGACCGGAGTCCTCTCTGCACACCAACACACCAACTCTGCTGGTATTGAAGATCTCCCCACTTGTTAATCCTTTGAGTGCCAAAGGGTACTCAACACATTGCAGAGCAATTTGTTGTATACCCCTCTGTCAATCAAAGGGTTAATAGCTGAGTAATCAGTGGCACTGTCATTGTGATTGCTCCATCTGTGCTTAATCAGGGATATTCTCAAAACTGATGACCCTAGCAGAGAATTACTTGATTAACCAGTGACATGTATTAGGATGTACGAAACAGTTCTCCCTTTCACCACTGGGGGGCATATACACCATGGGACATCTTGTTTATCTGGGTGACAGTAGCACATGAAAAATGCATGATTTTGTTATCTATGAGTCCATACCTCCCAAGTGTCCCTCTTTAGGAGGGACAGTTCCTCTTCTAGGCCCAAATCCCACTGTCCCTCTTTCCCACCATGATGTCCCTCTTTTTAGGAGATCAGATTGTGTGGTGTGTATATAAGTGTATCACACTGCTCTAAAGCAATAAAACTCACATTATTGTTTGTTTTAAACGTTAGTAGATGTGTTTATAAATTAGTCTGTGTAAATAAAACACTTTAGTCTTGTTATAAATCATGTATTAGGTTATACAAGGAAGTGTCAATAGGTCATGAAATATCCTAAAAATTATCGGTAATGCCCCACCCTCCAGCCACATCCACAGCATCACCCCTTAAAACACAAGTGTCCCTCTTTGGCCATTTGAAATGTTGGGAGGTATGTAGCAGGCTGATGTACTAAGAAGAACTAGCAGTGCATACTAAGGAAGCCATCAAGTCTGCAGACCAGAATCCAAGTCTGACAGCTAGTGCACTGATATAGCTAAAAAGGGCGGGAGGGGGGAACTTAACACAGCGATTACTCTTAACCTATAAAACTTATAACAAAAAGACAAATGTAGATTGGTTTATTTAATTAATACCTACAATATTATAGCCACCTTAAGCCCTTAACATCCAGTGATATGTCAGAACTGTCACTGCTCTTTATCCCTTAAGGACCAGTGACGGTCCTGGCACGTCATGTATTTCTACTCACAGTGATCCTTCGGGAGCGCTGAGTAGTAGCAGGGACTGAAATTGACCGCTCCAAGACGGGAGCAATCACTATCAGTCCCCCATTCGGCTTGCTGGCACACGTGATCAGTCACATGTGCCGGCATGTCAGATGTCGCTATCTGGTCCTTAAAGTGGAACTACCATGTCACAAAATGTTTAACTTAACTAAGCCCCCTTCTGGCGACTAGCTGCTTAGTAGCGCTAGTCGCCAGAATTATTACCTAATTTAATAGATATATGCTTTATTCCCCAGCTGTCAGTAGCATGGAGCGCGGACATCCTGCCAGAATAACGTCCGCATGCCTGCTCTGTCAGTCCCAGCCGGGTCTAGGAGGCGTCGCTAGGAGCCGGCCGGCTCCAGAAAGGACTGACAGCGCAGGAGCGCGGACGTCATTCTGGCAAGATGTCCGCGCTCCATGCTACTGACAGCTGGGGAATAAAGCATATATCTATTAAATTAGGTAATAATTCTGGCGACTAGCGCTAATAAGCAGCTAGTTGCCAGAAGGGGACTTAGTTAAGTTAAACATTTTGTGACATGGTAGTTCCATGTCACAAAAAAACTCACCTTAGAATGTATTTCTATATCATTTGATAGCGTACTAAAATAAAATTACAAAGTATATCTAAATACATTTAAAAAAAAAGATATCTGTATATTGATTTCTTTTTTTTATCTTGAAGAACTCAGAACAGGATGTAAGGAGGAATTGCTGTGTGCTGGTACCAGCCTCCTTCTCCTGGCATGTCAGACTGAAAATAGGGCTGGGGAAAGGGATTTGGACAGGAGTGGCCAGAGGGGTGAAGCCCATCCGGTCATTCCTGTCCAAATCAGTGATCACCACAGAGACTTAACTGGAGTGTGCCTGCAAACAGTAGCCAGTGATGCAAGATGGGAATGATAGACATATGTGTGGGTCTGTGACTACCATTGGAATAAGACTAGGGTGTCAGACAGTGTATGTGTGGGTCTGTGACTACCAGTGGAACAAGGATGGGTATTAGACTGTCTGTGTGTAGTTCTATGACTACCAGAGACAGTACAACATGGCTTGGGTGTCATACAGTGCATATGTGGGTCAATGACCACCAGTGGAACAAGGTGGGGGAGTCAGACAGTGTATGTGTGGTTCTAGAACAGTGATTCTCAACCAGGGTGCAGTAGCACTTTGGTGTGCCATGGACATCAGCTTAGGGTGCCTCATGTTTTCTATGAAGACTGATAAAAATGGACTTTTAAATAAAGATTTATAGAAATTGTTATGCACAATAGATTTAGCTTTGTTATTATGATTGTAAAACCTAATAATAACTGTATATTTGTGTATTGTACCCTTCTTATGCCCTTGATAAAGTACATTAAATATGTTAAGGGTGCCCCAAATGTTGTAGATTATGTATTAGGGGTGCCCCGAACAAAAAAAGATTGAGAACCACTGTTCTAGAAGTACCAGTGGACACTGGAACAAGGCTGGGGTGTTAGAGTATGTATGGGTCCGTGACTACCAATGGAACAAGGCTGGGGAATCAGACAGTATATGTATGGGTCCGTGACTACCAATGGAACAAGGCTGGGGAATCAGACAGTATACGTATGGTCTGTAACTACCAATGGAACAAGGCTGGGGAATCAGACAGTATATGTATGGTCTGTAACTACCAGTGGAACAAGGCAGGGGTGTCAGACTGTGTGTGTGGTTCTTTGACTACCAGTAGACAGTATAACAAGGCAGAAATGTCAGATGTTGTATATGTGGGTCCATGACTACTAGTTGAACAAGGTTTGGGTGTCAGACAGTGAATGTGTGGTTCAGTGGACACAAGGCTCGAGAGTCATTTAATTTATGTGTGGGTCTGTGACTAGCAATGGAACAAGACTGGGGGTGTCAGACTGTCAAAATGTGGGTGAACAGTGGAATGTCTCTCCTGTCCCTTTACCTCTTCTGTCTTGGGTAACTCCACGCATGTTTTTCTTGTATATATATTTCATAATCAAATAATTAAAGTTCCTTTAAATTAGCCAGATATTGCTACATTTCAGGGAGTTTCACTAAAATTTCAAACACCGTGAATGATATAGAATTCTCCAAAGCATTGCTTCGCAATGCACTGGAGATCGCTTTAGCATCCAAGGAGTTAAACACATTAATATATTCTCTCTGCACTCAGTAGCTCACTTACTTTAAGTCCTATGAATGTGACACCTTTTCATTCTGCATACATTACACAAACAGGCATTTACTGGCAGATTTTATTGTTACAGAGTATTGAGATAGAGGATTGAGGCAGTGTTTGGAATATGTTCCAGACTAAATGCAGATTAGAATGCCTCCGAACTTCTGTTTAGCATGCACCAGCCGGCCTGATGTTCCGTGAAGACATCACTCGCTAAATGCAAAAGAATGAGACCAAGGTTTATTAATGTCTGCAAGAATCTTATTTTCTTACTTTATGAACTGTTCGTTCTTTATTATCCGGGTACCTGGGACAATATAGCAGAACACGGATTTAAATGCATACCCCTCTGGCACTCAAAGGGTTAAAGGTGCAGTAAACTGTCACTGGAAGACCCCTTTAAACGTTAAAGGGTTAGTACTGTCAATATATTACAAAATGTTATATTACAGCTGTAAGAAAAATAAACTAAACGACCACAGTCCCATCTCTTAAACCTTTATGGTTTGAGAGATATAGAAGGCTAAAGTTCCCCACTCCCACCGCTTTCCCTGATGTCAGCTGTAAGCTCACAGCAGGATATCCTGGTCCCGGGACAAGCAGGCAGCTCTTCAGCAGAGCCAAAATAGCGCAATATAAAAAGAAATACTTCATTGGAACCTCTACAAAGTGTGCCTGCAAACCAGGCACACACTTTGTAGACCGTTTCCCACTTTGTAGACCGTTTCTTTTTACATTGAACTATTTCGGCTCTGCTGAAGAGCAGCCTTGAGTTGGCCAACTGGAATCTCCTGCTGTCAGCTTTACAGCTGACGTCAGGGAAAGTGCAGGGAGCGGGGAACTTTAGCCTTCTAAATCTCTCAAACCATAAAGGTCTGACAGATTGGACTGGGGTTGTTTAGTTTATTTTTCTTATAACTGCAATGTGACCATTTTTTTAATATATTGACATTACTAACCCTTTAAGCAGTGTGCTCATAGCTGTGGAGACCGAACACCAGTAACCATTTGAGTGCCAGAAGGGTGCCCAGGGCATTGCTTTACATCCCTCTGGCACTCAAAGTGTTAAAACTCACCCGTTCTCTCTCCCGTAGCCCGTGAGTCCACCAATGGGCTACTATGGGGAGGACAGAAAACTGTAGCTATAAAGGAAGACTGGCCAATCCAGGTTTGTTTGTGATCAAGGCTATCCTCAACAGGCCAGGATGTAAGGATTTCCCTGTTTCAGCACAGCTGGGCCAATCAAAATGCATGAACCACGGATTAACTCACCTGTGATTAATCAGGGAAATCCATAAAGGGGAACTATCACTCCTATACAAGTTTACTTCATTGTCATCCTCTTATATAGCGATACGCTTTAATTGTTGTTGTTTTTTTAAATAAAATGCTTTTGCAAAATTTACATTATTAAAAATGAGCCATGGCCTTACTTTCAGACAGACTTTGGTTACAGCTCTGTACTGCCGCCTGTCAATCTTCTTCTGTTCCTCCCCAAGAATTGTCCAACATGGAGAACTTTGTCATTGGAAGTGGTTGGAAAGCGATAATACTTGGGGAGAGAACAGAAGGAGATTGACAGGCTGCGGTGCATAGCAGTAACCTCAGTCTGTTAGGAAGTAAGGTCACAACTCATTTTTAATAATGTAAATTTCATAAAAATTATAAAAACAAAGATTTAAAGCTTATCGCTATATGGCAATGGGGTAAACTTGTATTGGGGTGATAGTTCCCCTTTAAATCATGGCCCTTGAGGATCAAACGTGGACACCCCTGCATTAGAGAAAAGTAGTCTAAGAGGTGCTATGATTACCATTTACAAATGTATTCAAGACCAATGCAAGGCACTTTCTGGGGAACTCTTTACTCAAAGAGCTGAGCAAAAAACAAAGGAGCATCTTTTTAGGCTAGAGGAAAGGTGCTTTCAACTTTAACAGAAGCAGGGATTTTTAACACTAAAGGCAGTAAGGATGTGTTGGCAGATAATACAGGTACTTTCAAAAGAGAGTTGAATACACTTTTAGCTCAAAACAATATAGAGAAGTATAATATTTGTTTTATTGAAGACTAGTTGAACAGCCCGTGTACACAGGCCACAATGCCAGGCAGCAATCGCCAGGGTGCAGTCATGCACAGTAGACACTGCCCGCGCCGCAGCTGATAACGGTCTATGGTCTGAATTCAGAGCGCCCTGCTCCATTATCAGCCGCGGCACAGGCAGTCTGCACTGTGCATGCCTGCATCTCGCGCAGACGTCTGTACTGCACATGACAGCTTCTGACAAACATACATTAGTGAATTATTATATAGGATAGAATGTTGATGCAGGGCGATTTTTTTTTTACTGCCTTTCAGAGTCAGGAAGGAATTTATTTACTCATGGACATGATTGGAAATGTCTTCAGTGAGGTTTTTTGATCAACAAGAGTGATATGGCAAAAGCTGAATTTTATGGGCATGTCTTTTTTCAACACCATCAACAATATTATTATGTAAATCATTAGGGGTTTGGGGAATTTTATTGGTTTCTTACAGTTGGTTTGCCCCAGAATTGCTGCTCCTGTGCATTTGGCCCTAAGGGTTGGATTCATGAAACTAAAGAGGTGCAATTTTTGAGCAAAGCAACTACAGCATAGAGACAAATGCCCGTGGATTTAAATGCAGCTTTTAATAATAATATCACAGTATTTTACCAGGAAGGATACATAGAGATTGGCTCTCGTTTTCAAGTATGTCCTGTGTGATAAATATTATTACCCAATTTATCTACCTCAGAAGGGTGAAAGGCTGAGTTGATCTTGCAGGGACTAGAACCTGTGATCTTGAGGTTTCAACAATTTTACATCTGGTGCATTAACCAACTGAGCCATCGCTGACCCATCTCACCAGCTCCAACTGATCCACCTCACCAGCTCCAACTGATCCACCTCACCAGCTCCATCTGACCCATCTTACCAGCTCCAACTGACCCATCTCACCAGCTCCAACTGAGCCATCGCTGACCCATCTCATCAGCTCCAACTGAGCCATCGCTGACCCATCTCACCAGCTCCAACTGATCCACCTCACCAGCTCCAACTGATCCACCTCACCAGCTCCATCTGACCCATCTTACCAGCTCCAACTGACCCATCTCACCAGCTCCAACTGAGCCATCGCTGACCCATCTCATCAGCTCCAACTGAGCCATTGCTGACCCATCTCACCAGCTCCAACTGAGCTATCGCTGACCCATCTCACCAGCTCCAACTGAGCCATCTCACCAGCTCCAACTGAGCCATCTCGCCAGCTCCAACTGATCCACCTCACCAGCTCCAACTGAGCCATCGCTGAGCCATCTCACCAGCTCCAACTGACCCATCTCGCCAGCTCCAACTGATCCACCTCACCAGCTCCAACTGAGCCATGTCGCCTGCTCCAACTGAGCCATCTCACCAGCTCCAACTGAGCCATCGCTGACCCATCTCACCAGCTCCAACTGAGCCATCTCGCCAGCTCCAACTGATCCACCTCACCAGCTCCAACTGAGCCATCGCTGACCCATCTCACCAGCTCCAACTGACCCATCTCACCAGCTCCAACTGATCCACCTCACCAGCTCCAACTGAGCCATGTCGCCTGCTCCAACTGAGCCATCTCACCAGCTCCAACTGAGCCACCTCGCCAGCTCCAGCTGAGCCATCGCTGACCCATCTCACCAGCTCCAACTGAGCCATCACTGACCCATCTCACCAGCTCCAACTGAGCCATCTTGCCAGATCCAACTGATCCACCTCACCAGCTCCAACTGAGCCATGTCGCCTGCTCCAACTGAGCCATCTCACCAGCTCCAACTGAGCCACCTCGCCAGCTCCAGCTGAGCCATAGCTGACCCATCTCACCAGCTCCAACTGAGCCATCACTGACCCATCTCACCAGCTCCAACTGAGCCATCTTGCCAGATCCAACTGATCCACCTCACCAGCTCCAGCTGAGCCATGTCGCCTGCTCCAGCTGAGCCATGTCGCCTGCTCCAGCTGAGCCATCTCACCAGCACCAACTGACCCATCTCACCAGCTCCAGCTGAGCCATCTCACCAGCTCCAGCTGAGCCATCTCACCAGCACCAACTGAGCCATCTCACCAGCTCCAGCTGAGCCATCTCACCAGCACCAACTGAGCCATCTCACCAGCACCAACTGAGCCATCTCACCAGCTCCAGCTGAGCCATCTCACCAGCTCCAACTGAGCCATCTCACCAGCTCCAACTGAGCCATCTCACCAGCTCTAAGCAAGCCATCTCCCCAGCTCTAACTGAGCCATCACATCAGCTCCAGGGGGATTATGCACTAACATGTGTTAAAGAGGTGATAAACTGGAGACGTATGTACTAACATCTTTCCACAGAATAACATAGGAACTGGAGAAGTGATATCACTGGAGAAGTTATCACCACCTTATCACTTCTTTATCACACCTCAGTGCGGACAGATCCCCAGCGCATCTTACTTTGTTATCTGTGGTGCAGTTTATTTACCAAAGATTTGTTCCTTTTTATTTTCCTGAATACGGCATCAATTGCATTAGATAGAGATAGGCATGAAGCACTAGCAGCAAGGTAGGAAGAAGGGTACAAAAATACAGCGAGCAAGGTAAACCTGCACTGCTTCATAGTGATCCACTCCAACTCAACAAATCTGTAGTTTATACCTGTGCATATAATAATCCTATATTAGTTCACTTTCATATTTCAACTATTGTGTTGCATAATTTGACTAAAGTCTGTACAAACCTGACTGCCACATCAAGACACCTTAGATTAATCATGACCCCCCCCCCCATCCTTAATCTGGGTAAAAAAAATCCTGAAGACTACTGTGCATCAGTTATGCAAGGACTGGCTCTACAGAATCAATCTTTACTTCGTATTGTGCATCATACCCGCACAGGCAGACATAATTCTTATTGCAGGTCTCAAGGACCTCAAATGCCTCCAGCTGAATACCTCTTAGGCAGTGGCTGTGTAGTCAATGGTCGGGACATGTTGAAACAGCTTACATAAGGGTAAATGTCTCCATCTGTGGGAATGCTAGGTCAGGTTGCTACGGCAACCAAGCTTTGCCAGTCGATTAACCTGTTCAGCCCCTTCACTGCAGCAGGGGCTTATGTCAGAGAAAGGAGAAGAAATGGGGGTTAAAAAAGAGGATATATATCAAACTTGTACATATTAAAGAGTGTGACTGGCATCACTCACATGCTTTAATACTGTAGAATGCATTAAAATCATACTAAAGCATTTATGACTGAAGAAAAAGGAAATATATATATATATATAATGCTAATAAAAGTTCAAATAAATCAACACAATTCTTTTAACACATTGGTTGCCTTGTAATACATTAGATATCTATCTGGCATCCAGGGAGATAATGGGGGTTATACACTAAGGTGTGATAAAGTGGAGATGACTGCTCCAGTGATATCACTTCTCCAGTTCCTATGATATTCTATAGAACCAATTCACTAAGATCTCCAAGGTGAAGAAATGTTAATGAATTGGCTCTATAGAATAACATAGGAACTGGAGAAGTGATATCACTGGAGTCATCTCAGTGTTATCACCTCTCTTACAGGCCTTAGTGCATAACTCCCAATGAATCAAAGAGAAAAAGTTGCATGTAAAATGTCGGCAAAAAGATACAAATTATACAAAATAAAATATTGAAGAACTGAGACCATTAGCTATTATAATAGAGAAAATATTTATATTTTATTGTCACAGAAAACATGATAAAACAAATGAAATATTTTCTATAATTAGTCTTATTCAGTGTACGTTAAAAGTGATTAACCCTTTGAGTGCCAGAGGGATACACAATGCGTTGCTTCGCACTTTGGCACTCAAAGGGTTAAAGGAACAATACAGTTTTATTATGATTACTATCTGTACATTATAAAACACTGCTGGGGGTCGCAACAGCTGAAGCTTTCATAAGGAAATTGAGCTGTTACTATTGTATTCTATGGAAAGACTCAGCACTCCAGTAGTGTTCTATAGAAATATATCAGATAGCTCTGCTGCTAGCTGTATAAGTTAACCCTTTCAGTGTTAGAGAGGTACCCAATGCACTGCCAAACAATGGGGGTTATGCACTAAGCCGTGATAATATGGAGATAACTTCTCCAGTTATATCACTTCTCCAGTTCCTATGTTATTCTATGGAGCCTATGCACTAAAATCTCCAAAGCTGGAGAGATCTTAGTGAATAGGCTCCATAGAATAACATATGAACTGGAGAAGTGATATCACTGGAGAAGTCATGTCAACTTTATCACCTCTTTATCATTCCTTAGTGCGTAACCCCCCATGTGTTAGATAGATTGTTTTTTTTTTTTCTTTCAAATATGCCCAGAATTCTTTATTTGATTCGACACGGTGCAGAAGGGACTGACAGCGCAGGAGCACGGACGTCACTGTGAAGAGACGTCCGTGCTTCCTGCTCCTGTCACCATCGGTAAAACGCCGATATCTGCTGAACCGGGTAATATTTCTGGCGACTAGCACTACTAAGCAGCTAGCCGCCAGATGAGCTTAAGTTATTGCGGGGTGGTAGTTCCCCTTTAACTTGGTTTATTTACTCTAGAGAAAAGACGACTAAGAGGAGATATTATCAAAATGTACAAATATATGAGAGGTCAATACAAGGATCTCTCTGATGTGCTTTTCATTCCAAGGCCTGATCAGGTGACCAGGGGACACCCCTTGAGATTAGAGGAAAGGAGGTTTAGACTTCAGCAGAGGAAGGGGTTTTTTACAGTAAGGTCTGTTAAATTGTGGAATTCTTCGCCCAAGGAGGTGGTTGTGGCAGATACAATGGATACATTCAAGAGAAGATTAGATACATTTATTTCCAAAGGAAACATACAGAGTTATACTGTTTATTAGTAGGTAAAACAGAGTTTGATAAAGACTAACTTAATTGGCAGCAGGAAAGCTATAAAATTCTCATTTCTCTGGGTTATGAGGCAAATGTTGAACTTGATGGACTTGAGTCTTTTTTCAACCTTATTTACTATGCTAAACCTTAATCATACCTAATATTTAACCATTCCAAAACTCTTAATTAACTCTTATTGCCTTCCCCTTCCTGCTACCTGCGATAACTTTAAACTCCTTCCATGTGAGCCCAAATACAATGAGGCAGCAGGTAGGGAGGAATTGGCTATTTAAGATGGAAGCCCCCAGCCCACCCACATTTCCCATGAACCCCAGACCCTCCAACCTCACATACCTAGTCACGTCTAACCCCCCCCCCCCCCCCCGTAGCACGACTCTCTACCCTAGCTGGCTTAATTCCAAGGGCTACAGTGTGCATTAACTTTTTGTATAAATCATCTCGACGCACTGTGTGTGTATGTGGCCTTGTATTACTCAGCAGGAAAAGCTCTACAATAAATACTGTTTAAAAAAAACCTGTACAGTTTCGTTAAACACAAGGTTAATATTTGTACTTGAATGGCATTAACTCCAGGGCCGGATTTGCATCTCAAGAGCCTGTAGGCACAGAAATCTGAAGCCCCCCTACTCCATTGGCCATCACCACTAGACACCTCCACAATGCTCCTAACCTCCACATTGCCCCCCATCATCTCCATATTGCCCTCACATTGCCCCCATTAGGTCCACATTGCCCCCATCAGCTTCAACTGGCCTCCATTAGCTCCAACTTGTCCTCACAATTCTCCCATCATATCCATATTGCCCTCATTATTTCCAACTTGCCTCCATCAGCTCCAACTTGCCCCATCAGTTCCAACTTGCCCTCACATTACCCTCATCAGCTCCATATTGCCCCATCATCTCCAGCTTGACTCCATCAGCTCCAACTTGCCTCCATCAGCTCCAGCTTGCCCTCACATTGCCCTCATCATCTCCACATTGCCCCCATCAGCTCCAACTTGCCCTCACATTGCCCCCATCAGCTCCACATTGCCCCCAGTATCCGTTTCCTACCTCCCTGGTGGCCCAGCAGCAGGAGAAGTCTGTGCCTCCTTCTGCACAGACCTGTAGCTGCTGTTGCTCCCGTGCAATTTTCTCTTTAGGAATGCAGAGCGCTGGGAGATGATGTCATCTCCCAGCGCTCTGCATTACTAAAGAGCCAATGAGGGAGCAACAGCAAGATCTCACCATGCAGCAGGTAGGGTTACTGTTGCCACAGCGAGAAGCGCTGTGAATGAAAATATAAAAAAAAAATTAAAACAAATAATTGATTCCAATGACAGGCGCCCCTCTGTGGAGTGCGCCTGTAGGCAGATGCCTACGCTGCCTTATGGCAAATCCGGTCCTGATTAACTCTAAGCACAGAAATCTAATAAAAAAAGAAAAAGCCCAAAGAATTGTTTATGAAAACCTGATTTTTTTTTGTTGTTTTTTTTTTTAATCAGATATGCATACTTAACTTTTGTGTTTCATTCCAGACATTTCTGACAGCCATTACTAGATTTTTCTGCTTCTTAAGCCTGTAAAACAATTCGTTCTGCTTTATTTGTTTGGGAGATTTTTTTTTCCGTGAGACACACATTTTATTTTTGTGTTTCTTCCCAGGGGAAGTTCAACCGTTCTTAATGCATTTTAACCTTGAATTTTAAGTACTCTTTAATGATTTTCTACAATGTGACCTAAAGTAGTGGCTTCAGGGAAGGAGTCTAAGGAGTCGGCCAAATATTTGACTAGACTCTTTTGGTTCGCACAAAAGAAATCTATCGAATTTGGCTAAATATATCTTTGAAAATTATTCAGGGAAAATGTAGTAGAAGAAGCGGTAAACTTTTATTTTTTAAAAGCCAAAACTAAACATAAAACCATAAAATAAGTATCCCCCTTTAAAGGGATAGTAATACTTGCAAATTACTAATCCCCATATTGTAGCTTTGTTAAAAAGAAACGTATTGCCCCCAGTGTCATCTCTCAAACCCTTATGGTCTGAGAGATGATAGCGCTCAAAGTTCCCCCTCCCTCCCCCTTCCCTGACTGAATGATGACTGCAGGTGAAGCTGTCGTACGACAGTCTTATGTGCATCAGGCGGCTCTGCAGCTGAGCCGAGATCGTGTTTATAAAAAATTATTCTTTCACTTACACGGTCTTCTACATGTGATTGGTTTGTGTTTGGTTTGCAAGCACACATAGAAGACCGTTTTAGTGAAAGGTTTCTTTTTTATAAACGCGATCTCGGCAATGCTGCAGAGCCGCCTGATGCAAGTAATACCGGATATCCCTGCAGTCAGCGTTCAGTCAGAGAAGGGGGAGTGAGGGGGGAACTTTGAGCGCTATCATCTCTCAGACCATAAGGGTTTGAGAGATGACACTGGGGGCAATAAGTTTCTTTTTAACAAAGCTACAATATGGGGATTAGTAATTTGCAAGTATTACTGTCCCATTGAGACTGAAAATTCCTTCCACTAAGTCTCCTTAGGAAACTTTCAATGGCAGGGCGTTGTCCTCATGTAACAAAGAATCGTGTTTGCTTTTATGGACTTGATATGCAGTACAAATTAAAGAGGTAGTACAAATTAAAGTATATATTATAGTACATGCTTTTAGTTTATTTTCCTTGTGCTTCAGGGATTGCAAGATGCTAGTAACGCAAACGAAATTTAGGGCCATATGTTCAATAGAAAAGTGGAGGGATTCTGGGGCCAACCAGCTGCATTTTATGGAAAAACTACAATGCCCATTGTTTTAAATGGGAATTTTAACTGCTTGAATGCTAGAGAGGTCTCCAACGCATTGCTTCACCCCACAAAACAACCGCTACCAAGATGGGGAAAAGTTAAAGGAAGATTACGGGTCAAGCCATCAGCCACCTACCAAGATGGCCAACGCCCCGTGCACCAGTCTTCTCCCAAAATGGCACCAAACCCTACCGAACCAGCCGCATCCATATGCAGCCCCACGTCACCATTCTTCGCCACCAGCGCCTACCACAACAACCACCCATTATATTCTGCCAAAAACGTGTCCCACACCACCAGGTCTGCCCTGACCTCCTCCAAGAGCCACACGAAATGGTGTGGTCGCTTCTCCCCACACGTCGCCTGCGCCAGCCTTCGACAAAAAACCCACCCCATGGGGATGATTCTGCAGGCAAAGTTCAGTTTACCCAACAAAGACTGCACCTGCCTCAGAGTGACTTTACGCACCCCAAAGAAAGCCCCAACCAATTTGCACAGTTCCTGCAACTTGTCACCCAGCAATCGACACTCCAAGGGAAATCAATCTTAATGCCCAAGAAACACAAGAAAAGTAGTGGGCCCCTCCATCTTGTCTAGCGCCAGCGGGACACCAAACACATCCGCCACCCAATGCAAAAAGTGCAAGAGCCAGGCACAGACCACCGAACCCCCAGGGCCCACGCATAAAAAATCGTCCGGGCCCAAAACCGGACTCCTCCTTCACTACCCACTCCATGAATGTGCTAAAGGCTTCAAAATGCATGCAGGAAATTGAACAACCCTTTGGGAGAGACAAGTCCACGTAGTACTGCCCCCGAAAAAAGCAACCCAGGAGATGATGGCAATCCGGGTCCACTGGCCGATTCAACATCCGCCTTCGCCATCAATGCACCGCGACTGGCGTGTGTCAACCATGCACACTGCCCCATCAAATGACGCATAGGACACCCGACTATCCTCCCGGTCAATGTCATCATTCACCGATCCCCCAAAAGAGAACGACAGATGATGGATCATCCAGAATTTTTCAGGCTCCTTCTTAAGGACCACCCCCAAAGGAGAAATCCGCAAGTTCTGAAATGGAGGTGAAGAAAACGGACCAGCCATGCGGCCCAGAGAAACTTCCTTGTCCAACTTCTCCTGGACCACCTGCGGAAACTCCGAAGATTACCCACTTCCCGCGATAGAAAGGGAATTCGGAACCCATCCAAAAACCCCTTCTCCAGCAAGGCCGCCGCCTTACGATCGAGATACTGAGCGAGCCAAGGGAGCATTCTGTCAATGCACTCCCCGTCATGGTCCGACCGCCACTTGAAACACTTCGGCAATGCCTGAGGCCCCCAGCAGTGTGAGCACTTGTGCCGATAATGACAGGATTGTCCAAATTTGCAGGCTCTTTCGTTGAACTGCCAGCACAAACCGGGCTTTCGCCCAGATGCTGACACAGCAGGGAGCCCCAACCCCCCAGGCCACCCTGGAAAGAAGCCGGATGCGTCATGATCGCTAACCAGAGACCGAGCCATAGATGGACGCAACGCCATGCTCTGATGAAACTGCTCATCATAGCGCCACCAGGACAGACCCCCATACGTCCGACACACTCTCCATATGGTGTCCTGGTAGCAAAAAAGAGACAAGCATTTCTGTGGAAACTGCTCACCAGTAACTCTAGCCAAAATCACAAACGCCCTAACCCAATTACCAAAAACGTTTGGTATCCTCCTATACCGCCACCGCTCCTGATACTCCTTCTTACCCTCATCCTTCTCCGGTGGAGAGTCCTTCAACGGAAGTAAGGAGTAGATCTCCACGTACTCGCTATACCAAATCTTGTCAGAGCCCTCCCCCGCCTGAAGAGTGCCGGGCAACCTGTGCAGGCCACTTCCTGTACCAAATCCCCACCGCCCCCCAGCGCAGCATCCCCCAAAGAAGTACCTCCTGCACCAGGATCAAAGTCGCAAGTGTACGTGCCAGCAGTCGTTGATTTCCAGCCAAAGACGGTGTGCTTGATCACCAGGCACACATTTTAGGCCACTCCAATGAAGGGATTCCTTGTAAGTAACGAGATCTCAAGTGCCACCGTGTCGACCGACACGAATCTCCTGCTGACAGCTTTACAGCTGTCAGTAGGAGACAGCGAACTTTAAACGCCTGTATCTCTTAAACCATAGCGGTTTGAGAGATACGGTTTTTTGCATATAGCTCAGCTTTTTAAGCTCCTCTATATGCAAATAACTTTTTTTGGACATTACTAACACTTTAAATTGGGTAATAATATCTCTACACCCAGGACATACTTGAAAACGAAAGGAAATCTCAATGTATCCTTCCTGGTAAAATACTTTGAAATTATTATCTCTATGTAGCTTTCTGTGCCACTACCCCCTTTTTTCCCTCCTCTTCCCATCCCGTTTCATCTTTAATTCATTCCCATTGATTACACCTTACAGTCATTAGCTACATCGTCACTTCTATTTCATTCTGTATGTATGTAGAGTACACAGTCTACCAGCAAAATGAGATTGACTGGGGCCCTCATATCAGCATGCTTTACGCCATTAATCTACCTACTACTGATGTGACACCCTCCCAGAGATGGGGATTCTTTCCATTTCATAACTAGTTCCATTACAATAGATTCATGGTCCTCTTTCAGAGCCTTTGGACATTTATGTGTAACATATTGATTGACAGTGTATTGCAGTGTGATTTGTGATGCATCTGAGACCTCCTTTCTCCATCTCCCTTGCTAAGCATATAACGCTCCAACTTCCCCTTCCCAGACTTAGGTAAGACTGATGTGAGCGAATTCCAGGAGAGCTGCTTGGTAAGGTCACATCTGCTCACATGTCCAGAAACACTAAGTAAGGTCAGCATTAGCACCACTGGCCTTGTGCAGTGAGTTTGGCTATGTGAGTGAATGTGACTTCGCTAAACAACACTGCTGGCATTCTCTCACATCCACAGAAACAAGGCCGGATTTGCCATTAGGCAAAGTAGGCACCTGCCTACAGGTGCACGCCAATGAGGGGAGCCTGCCATTTGTATTTTTTTTTTTTTTTTTTTTAAATATTCTTTAAAAAAAAAAAAAAAAAAAACTAGCCGCCTCGCTGACTGCGCCAGCAGCACCCACTCACATTACCCGCCCCCCCCCCCCCCAGTCTTGTACCTGATGGAGCTCCCTTGTCACCGCTTTAGGAATGCAGAGCGCTGGAAGATGACATCATCTCCCAGCGCTCTGCATTCCTGAATAGGAGACTGCGCGGGAGCTCCATCAGGTGCAAGACTGTGCCAAAGGAGTCACATACAGATCTCCTACCCGGGAGGTAGGAAACGGATAATGGGTGGAGGCAATGTGAGGGCAATGTGGAACTAATGGGGGGCATTGTGAGGGCAATGTGGAGCTGATGGGGGGCAGTGTGAAGGCAGTATGGTATATGGAGATGATGGGGCAATGTGGCGATGATGGGGGCAATGTGAGGGCAATATGGAGATGATGGGGGGGTCAACGTGGAGATTAGGAGCATTGTGGAGGTATCCAGTGCAGATGGCCCAAGGGGGGGGGGGGCGCTTCAAATTTCTGTGCCTACAGGCTCCTGAGATGTAAATCCATCCCTGCACAGAAATGTTTCCAAGGGGGCAGGGGAGCCATAATATGACCCCAGGCCAGCTCGCCCAGCCCCTATATGTATATGAAGGGGGCAAGTTCCCCCCTTGCCTCCCCCCGTCCAAACACCCATGTATCTGGCGATGTGAGCAGATGCCAACAGTGCTGCCAGTTGTGTATGTCTGGCGATGTGAGCGGATGTGACTTCACCTAGTAGCTCTCTGGCAGCCATTCACATCAGAGGAGGGAGAAGGAACAGACAGAAAGAAGATTGAAGTGAGAGGGGAGAAGGCATTCCATTCGCTTTACATACAATAAGCGCAATGACAGGAAGGACAGAAGTGGTATAGATATATATGCAAATGTTGTAGTATACACTTTCAAATAAGAAATATTTTTAAGGTTACTGGCCCATATTTTATAAAAATCAACCTGGAGTTATTCTGGAGTAAACCAACTGCACCATAGGGGACACATAAAAATACATAAATTCTCATGCACTTGAATAGGGATTTTTTAACCCCTTGAATGCTAGAGAGAAGACCTCTCTAGCATTCAAGGAGTTAAAGGCCCAATTTAATTGAAGAGGAATATTTATTTGACCCCTATGATGCAGTTGGTTTGCTCCAGAATATGGGCCACTGGTAATTTAACCCCTTGGATGTTTTAGAGGTCTCCAATGCATAATTCAAAAATTTGATCTCTCTAGCATCCCTGTTGTTAAGGAAGAGCTCAATTGATGCAATTCGATTTAATCATTTCTATTGGGAACCAGGCGCATACTGATGATGTCATCCTTTCTCCTCAGCCTCAGGACTGTCCTCTTCCCCGTCCACCCCCTCACAAGTGACCAAGCAGCCCACCTTTCCCCTGGAAGCATACAAACATGAGCCGGAAAGGTTAGAAGCCAGACTGCGCTCCTTCTCCTCGCCTCCAGACACTGGACAGAGATTTTCAGTACCGCACTTGCCGGTACCTATGACTAAGTCCTCCCTAGTGTCAGCTACCCTCAGCACTACCTCAAAAACAGTAAGTAACTGACTTTACTTAGAAATGATACTTAAAGGCGAAAAGATACGTTATAGGTCCTTTCCTGATAACTAAAACAAACAGTTGTTGCTGGGAGATTTTTCATTCAAAAGTTATTTCAGCTTAGACTTCGATAACATTAAGCTGCATTTTTTTAAAAATAAAAGTATATGTGTACATATAAATCATGGAGGGCAATCTGTGACTCCCCACATGTTGATGGACTACAATTTCTATCATCCACAGCTGGCTGTGGCTGTTGGCCAGCTAAGAATAATTGGAGCTGTAGTGTAACGACGGTGTGAGACACAGATTTCTCACCTCTGACCTCTACAATTAAAAAGCTTAGGGTCAGCATATGAGTGTCAATCAGTCTAAAATGAACATTCAGCACACAGATAGCAACATCCATTGGCTGGAAATGAAATATTTTCCAGCCAATGGAAGAGCACCATGGATTTATAACACTAAGCTGGTGCACACGCTGTCTGCATTAAAGGGATAGTAATACTTTGTTTTTTCTTTATTTTATTTTGTAGACATTAAAAAAACATGAAGAACGATATAAGTCTTATCTCTCAAATCTTTATGGTTTGAGAGTAGGGTTGCCACATTTTCTTAAAAAAAATACCGGCCATGGCATTCTCTCCATAGACTTAACATTGCACAGAAGCCGATTTTTTACCGGCCTGCCGGTAAAATACCGGCTGGGTGGCAACCCTATTTGAGAGATATTCACAAGCAAAGTTTCCCCCTGCCGTCCCTTTTACCTAGTGTAAGTCATCTCTTCTCAGATGAGGAATCCAGTCCATAGACCAGACAGATAACAGCAATGGACAATTTTCTTTCTTCTTGACAAGTTTTTCAGGTTTTCCCTTATCTTAATTGAAGATTGTCCCTCTCTGCAGTCTACCTTGGCACCTCCCTTCTGCTCTGGCTGAACAGTGTTACATCAGTAAAAGGGGCGGGAGGGGGATACTTTATTATTGAATTACTCTTGAACTACAACTCTGACAGAATTGAAATAACACTCTCCAAAGTCCAAATACTATGATGATTAATTAGAGCTGCTTTTATTATGAAACATTACTATCCCTTTAACTAAAACCACAACCTGGCATCATCATTAATCCTGCCCGCAGCTCAAACCTCTACTTCTCACTGCGGCAATGGTGTAGCTTCGGGTGGCCCAAGCCCTGGTGCAGTCCATTTGTACACAAGTTCACCCACCCAATTTTCCATAATTATGTGAGCAGTAAGCTTGTCTTAGTGGCAAAGCAGTTATTCTTATTTTTTCATTTGTTTACTTTTTTTAAAACCTGGGTATGTCTTGTGCCTAGCCATGTACACATAATACCCCACCAAAAGAAAAGTCAGTCCTGGCTACACCACTGAACTGCAGATGTTTGCATGTGTGTTACAATCTGTGTACACTAAAAGCATGGAGGTGGCGTTTCACACTTCCACTCTATCCTCCCTCACTCTGCTTTCTTCCCTGCACACTTCTTCTTCATGGCTTTTGTGAGTGTGTTAGGGGTGTGTTATGTAGGTATGAAGGTGAGTTACCTGTGGATTTGAGGGTGCAATTAATGTGAATGTTTCCCTTCTGTTAATACAGACCTTAAAGGGATAGTAATACTTAAGTATTACTAATCCCTATAGTAAAGCCCTACTAAAAAAAAGTATTGCCCCCAGTGTCATCTCTCAAACTTTTATGGTTTGAAAGATAATCGCTCCTAAAGGTGCCCCCTCTCTCCCCCTTCCCCGAAGTCAGCATTGTAGCTGACTGAAGGGAAATCGGGTCATAGATCATCAGGAGGCTCTGCAGCAGAGCCGCAATCACGTTAATTAAAAAAAAAAACTTTCACTAAAATGGTCTTCTACGTGTGCTTGCCAACCAAGCACATGTAGAAGACCATTTCAGTGAAAGTTTTATTTTTTAGTAATGCGATCTGGCTGTGCTGGAGAGCCGCCTGAAAGTCGTACGACTCTCTTCCCTGCAGTCAGCTAAAATGCTGACTACAGGGAAGGGGGAGGGAGAGGGCAACTTTAGAAGCAATCATCTCTCAAACCTTTATGGCACTGGGGGCAATGCATTTTTTTTTAGTGGGGCTTTACTATAGGGATTAGTAATACTTAAGTATTACTATCCCTTTAAATCTACTCTTGTAGCATACCTCACAAGTGTCCCTCTTTTGTCGGGACAGTCCCCCACTGAGACCCAGATTCTTCTTTCCCACCCTGGTGTCGCTAGGAGATCAGACTGTGTGGTGTGTCTATAAGTATATCACATTACTTCACAGCAATAAAACTAACATTAATGTTTATTTACATTTCACCCTATGTGTGTATGAATTAGTCTGTTCAAATAACGTGCTATGGTCTTGATCTAAATTATTTATTCAGATATATGAGGTGTCGATTAGTGAAATAACCTAAACATTCTCTGTAATGCCCTGCCTACCAGCCACACCCCCAATAACTCCACTTAAACACAAGTGTCCCTTGGTCATTTAACCCCTTAGGGACCGGTGACAAGCCTGAACCATCACACTGGCCTGGAGGTTAAGGACCAGTGACGGTCCTGGCATGTCATGGAATTCTGGGATGGCAGTGCAGCTGCATGCCGCTCTGCCATCCCAGAACTAAACAAGATGAATTGTGCTGTGGTCCTTAATGGCGGCCCTCAGCCAGATCAGGCAGTCATTAAGAGGTTAAAATGCTGGGAGGTACGCTGTAGTAAATCACATTTACTGTTCTAACAAAGTGGCACAGTCATCTCCAAGTTTACAGAATCTTGCCCACTTTATTGCTTCAGTTTGTAACTTGAATGTTCCCACCACCCATAGAAGACAGAGACTCTTTCTACGACTGGGGCAAATGCAAGATTTACAGAGGGGTAGGAAGGGTTTCAGAAATTCAGTATGTGTTTTCACAATACCTGTAATTAGTTTTGTGTACTGCTGCAGTCAAGAGCTACTGCAGTAGCCTGTGTGTATATCAGGGGTGGACAGCCTGTAGCCTTCCTCTAACTGTTGCTTGACTACAACTCCCAACATATTCAGCCAACAGCCAGCTGGGGATAATGGGGGCTGTAATCCAACAACAGCTGGTGGAAGGTTGCACATCTTATACAATAATTCGCTAGGATGTTTGTCAGAAGCCGTCATGTGCAGTAGAGACTGCGTGCGTTCGGGCAGTCTCTACTGTGCATGATTGCATCGCGTGAGTGAGGCAACACAAGACTGCATCGCGTGGAGCAGTGAGGTAGAGGCCACTTAACCCTTTGAACACCAGAGGGGTAGGCAACGCATTGCAAAGCAATGCATTGCATACCCCTCTGGCACTCAAAGGGTTTCGGATTTTGGCCCGTGTACACGGGCTTTTACACTAGTTCTGACATAATTAAAGGGATAGAACTATGTGTTACGTACCCCTCTGCCACTGAAAAGGTTAATCAAAATGCATACTGAGGCTAATGTACAAAAACAATTGGAGAAATTTTGCTGCAAATTTACTGCACCGTAGGAGGCAATCTGTCCCATTGATTTAACTCCTTGAGTGCTTTGCAATGCATTTCACTCCCATCCGGCACTCAAACATTAAACATGCCTTTTATCTCATTGAATATTAGAGAGGTTTACATTGCATTGCAAAGCAGTGCTCAAACATTCAAGTGGTTAAAAATATTGTTTAAGTCAGTGGGGATATGAGCTTTTTGTATTTGTCCCCTATCATGCATTTGGTTTGTTCCAGAACTGCTGCTCGTTTACTAAATCGGCCTCAGTGTGTACTGAGCATTTATGTGTACTTGGGGGTAGAGGCAAGTCTTGATGGGCATTGTGATAGATGGACCCACTGATTAGCTCAAACCTATGGATTTCAGTTGAGTCAAATCACTACAAAAAGCAGCTCTCAAGGGAAAGAAACTACAAAAGAAGAACAGGATAACCCAAAGACAGACGCTTTTGTTTTATGTAGTGCTGCTGGGGGCTGTGGCTGGTGGATGGGTTATTACCTTTATGGTTTGAGAGATGATCGCTTCTAAAGTTGCCCTCTCCCTCCCCCTTCCCCGTAGTCAGCGTTCTAGCTGACTGAAAGGAAGAGAGTCGTACGACTTTCAGGTGGCTCTCCAGCACAGCCAGATCGCGTTACTAGAAAAGAAAACTTTCACTGAAATGGTCTTCTACGTGTGCTTGGCTTGCAAGCACACGTAGAAGACCGTTTTGGTGAACGTTTTTTTTTTTTTGTTAATGTGATCGTGGCTCTGCTGCAGAGCCGCCTGATGATCTCTGACCGGATTTTACTGAGTCAGCTAGAATACTGACTACGGGGAAGGGGGAGGGAGAGGGCAACTTTAGAAGCGTTCATCTCTCAAACCATAAAGGTTTGAGAGATGACACTGGGGGCAATACTTTTTTTTAAGTAGTACTTTGCTATAGGGATTAGTAATACTTAAGTATTACTATCCCTTTAAGTTCCCCAGGGCAGGAAGAAAGGCAAGGACCAGGCGCAGGCCCCCAAAGTCACCAGAGCACCAGTGAACCTACAGGTCATAAACAGCGCAGCACAAACTATTGAATGTCAATGGACACTGAATGGGGTAAAACAGACCCCAGGAACTGACACACAGCACACTGAACTAGAGCCAACTGGGCTCAAAAGTGAAAGAGTATGGAAGGACTAAAGGAGATCCTAAACAGGTAAGGCTGCCTCCAGGACCTTACTCCCAAAACTGGCATCGGCTTATGCCAGCACATCAACATGGTATTGCACAGACGACCCAGTGGCTGCCTTGCACAGTTGATCAGCAGAGGCCTGATTCTTGTAGGCCCAAGATGCTCCAATGGAGCGAGTGGAATGAGCTGTGACCCTGAAGGGCAGAGGCTTCTTCCCCAGTTCATAAACCTTACGGATAGTGGACTTAATCCAAGAAGCCATGATCACCTTAGACGCAGGCTTTCCTGCCCTGGGGCCCTCTGGAATGATGAAAAGAGCGTCAGATTGACACAAAGACTCAGTACGGTGCACATAGAACCTGAGGCAGCGCACAACATCCAACAAGTGAAGATCCCTTTCCTTGTCAGAAGAAGGGTCAGGGCAGAGGGAAGAAACCATAATCTCTTGATTGATATGGAACTCTGATACAACCTTCGGAAGGAACGCTTGCGAAGCACAGCTTTATCTTGTGAAACACCAAAAAAGGTGGTTTGCAAGACAAGGTCTAGAGCTCCACCACACGGCGAACAGACACTATCGCCAGAAGAAAAGCCATTTTCCACATCAACAGGCACAGAGGAATAGTAGTCAAAGACTCAAAGGGAGGGCGCTGAAGGACGCCCAAAACCAAGTTAAGATCCCACTGAGGAGCAGGGGACTTAAACACCGGACGGGTATGAGCAACACCGTGGAAGAACACTATGACATCAGGAAGAATGGCAATGCGCCTCTGGAAGAAAACAGAGAGAGCAGAAGTCTGAATCTTAAGGTAGCTCAAACTGAGACCCTTATCCACACTATCCTGAAAGAAAGGACTGTAGGGAGATGAAACTCCTGAGAAAGATCCTATCAGCACACCAAGAGAAAAATGTAGACCAGACTCTATGGTAAGCCTTGGAAGAACAGGCGTACGGGCACTAAGCATAGTAGCCACTACATCAGATGAAAAAACGTTTCTTCTTCAACGTTGAGGATTCAACCACCATGCCGTCAAAAACCAGACAGTGAACGTCCTCCTTCCATATCTATCCCTGTAAGAGAAGCTCTAGATTAGGAGGAAGCCTGAAGGGGTCTGACAGATCCAGAAGCTCTGGGAACCAAGATTGGCGAGGCCAAAACAGAGCAATCAGAATGACTTGACAGTGTTCCAGACGTAACTTCCTCATAACCCTGTGCAGCATTGGAACAGTAGTGAAGATGTACACCAGAGAAAGATCCAAGGCATCGATAGAGCGTCCACAGCTAGAGCTAGTGGGTCCGCCCAGCGGGAGTAGAACACTGGAGCCTTCCTGATGTGTCTTGTTGCCATCAGATCGATGCATGGGATACCCATCTTCTGAACTACCAGGTTGAACACCTCTGGGTGAAGTTCCCACTCTCCACTGGACACTGTCTGTTGAATGAGGAAGTCTGCGAAGACGTTGACGACACCTGGAATATGAACTGTGGAGATGTCAGGGACATGGTCCTCTGCCCAGGACAAAATAGCCTTGACCTCTAACCAAGCTGCAAGACTTCTTGTGCAACCTTGCTTGTTAATGTAAGCCACTGCCATGGTGTTGTCTGACTGGACTCTGACTGGACAGTCCTCCAGCTGGAGTGTCCAATGGTGCAGGGCATGAAATAATACCTGACGTTCCAAGATGTTGATGGGAAGGAGAGATTCTTCATGACACCACCAGCCCTGAGGTGCCCCAAAACAGCCCCCCATTCTGAAAGGCTGGCGTCTGTAGTCACCATCATCTACAACAGTATCAGGAAGGGCTTGCCCTTCAGGAGATTGTCCAGGTTGAGTCACCATGAAAGACTCAACTCTACTTGAAGCAGAAGAGACAGAGACTCCTCCAGATGATCCGGTTAACCTTGCATGCCAAGATCGGAAGCCTCCAAAGCTTCCTGGGATGAGCCATAGTGAATGGGACTGCTTCTATTGTGGGGATGAACTTCTCCACTAGGGAGGACAATTTCTTGTCAGGAATCGGATCCAGGCTCAGAACCGTAGAGACTTTTTGAGCCAGCAGATGAGCCACCTTGTCTGTGAGAAAGACCATCCCTCTCTGAGTGTCAAAGAGAAGGCCCAGGAAAACCATCTTCTGGGAGGGAACAAGGCTCGACTTGTCCAGGTTGATGATCCACCCGTGAGCGGATAGTATCTGAATGCAGGTCTGAACCTGCTGGTGAAGAAGGTCTGGAGATGAGGCCTTCAGAAGAAGGTTGTCCAAGTATGGAGTGACCTTGATGCCATCTCAATGGAGAGCAGAGACTAAGCTCCCAGAACTCAACTGTAGACTTGAGGAGTGGTGGTCAGGCCGAATGGCAGGGCAGAAAACTGAAAGTGACCCCTGTCACAAGCAAATCGGAGACACTGTCGGCTCTCTGGATGAATGGATTTGTGCAAATATGCATCTTGAAGATCCAGAGATGCTAGGAACTCCCCAGGAGACATGGCCGCAATCACTGGATGCAAGGACTCCTGATGCTAGTGAGATCTGACCACAAATTGTTTGATATCCTTCAGATTCAGAATAGGACAAGAACCTCTGCCTTCTTGGAGACCACAAAGAGGTTGGAATAGAACCCCAACCCGGTCTCCGGAAAAGGGACCAGCCCCAAGAACCCATTGTCCACAAGGGCTTGGATAGCACCCTCGAACAGCGACGCTTTCCTGCGCCCAGAGGTGAGTGAGGGGAAAGGTGCGGGGAGGAGGGCCTGGGAGTCATTGCCCTTATGTGGTGTTCCTGCTCATTACTCTTGCTCTCCGCTGTGACCTGTATTTTCCTGAGAATCTCACTCTGTGTATGACCCCGTTTTGTCTGACTGCCCAAATTGGTTCTGACCTGTGGCTCTGGCTGGCTACTTGCTCTGTGTATGACCCTGGCTTGTCTGACTACCCACATCGGTTCTGACCTGTGGCTCTGGCTGACTACTCACTCTGTGTATGACCCCCGGATGGCCTGTCTAGTGGCCCTGGCTATACCCGCTCAGTGGTTTTGCCTTACAGATTGCTCTTAGATGCACTTTTTTGCTCTTTGTCTCTTTTTTTTCTTTATAGTTCTTTTGTCTGTCTTCTAAGGGGTCACAGGACCAGGTGACCAGGACACAGCAGCAGGCAAATCTGAGAGTGAAGAACCCAAAGAAGATTTCCAGCGATTGCAAAGATTCTTTATCTTGGGACTGAGTATAATTATTAGCTTGCCTTTTTCTAAGAAAGTTAATGGTAGCGCACCTTTAATTTGAATCTCTCAGATCTTTTCAGACATTTGTTTTTGTCATAGTAAGTGTCTTTCCCAGGTAGTAGGGCATTAACTATACATGCTGCACTAGCAAGGTAGGATGAAGGGTTTGTGTCCCTCCTCCTATTGATGCTATCACAGAGAAGCACTAATCACTAGCCAGGGCCAGGGACTCATGCATTTTTTGTACAAAAATTCCCTTTTCCAGTCTTGAGACACCTGATGTACCACCAGCTCCTCGAACCGCCTGATCTCCTGTGGCTGGAGATATACTGGATTATATTGAGATGAACTGAGTGGTTATGCAGCTGTGGCATTGGGCAGGTAGTCAGGTGTCTCGGGGAGTGAGCAAGAGTTCAAGGGCCTTATCCATACCTGGGAATCCTCCAGATGTTCCCTGGAGACTTCGATTTCAGACTGAATGACTAAATCTCTGGGGACAGAGGCTGGTTCTCCAGCTTGGTGAGTTCAGCTTTAGCCCCACCCGCTTCCCATTCCGTTCATCCCATTCCTGCCCCATTTTGCCCATTTCCCACCCATTTCATAGCAAACTCTTCCTTTGACCACCTACCCACGCCCACCCAAATAAGCCCCACTAACATTATAATGTGTAATGCTCAGCCTCTCAGCTTTCCAAGGTAGATAATGTGACTACCATTAAAGTGGGTAATAATAACATGTATACCCCAGGACATATTTGAAAACAAGAGATAATATCAATGTATCCTTCTTAGTAAAATACTTAGATATTATTTTTATCTGGGCATACCCGTCTTCAGTTGTGCAGTGTTCCTCAGGGGACCTGGGACAAGAAGGTTCCTAAGTATAGACTTATCCATCAAGCTAAAGAGGTGCAATTCTGGGACTAACCAACTGTACCACGGGAGAAATGAAATATCCCATTGATTTAAATGGGGCATTCAACTGCTTGAATGGTAGGATGGCATCCCTATGGTAAAATTGGTTTGCTACAGATCTGCACTTCTGTATCTGATGGATAAGGCCCCGATAAGCTGAGGAGGAAGGAGCAAGATTGTGGACAAGAACCATGGAAGAACATAAGCTAAGTATCTGATCACACTACATCAGTGATGCCAGGGGAGGAAAGACATTGGCTCTTCCACTTACTTTCTAATGTGTATTTCCTTGCTTTTGTGCTGTACCCAATATTAACTCTTTATTATGTTGCCTATTGTCTACATATAATAGCTGTAATAAAGCTTTTAGTTATAATAAATATACCCAGAAGCCACTAGAGTGTGCAGCTATAGGGCAAAGCTAGGGGTCGCAGTAGGAAGAGTACCACCATTGCCCATCCCAAGAAATGAGAATACATTTAAGGCAACTAACTAGAAAAGGTACTCCTCCAACAAAAGCTAGTAGTGCCAGATAGCTCAAGGGAAACGCAGGGGTTCGGAGCTTGGATACGTGGGCTACCCCTAGAGAGATTGTACTGAGGCCAAAGTTGTATAAAGATGCTAGCCACAAAGCTAGATAGCCCCCTCCAGTGAAGCTGAAGGAGGCCCAGGATATCCTCTCCAAGTATAGTTTATATACAGTACTTGCCTCAGGGAGAGTAACTGCCAATAGGATACTGCAAGGAGCTAGGACCAGGTAGGGGATACTAGCACATGAAAGATACAACCAGGAGAACTCTGGCTAGTTGTACAAGAACACATAGCCCTGAGGCCACCACGGTAGGAAAACCCCAAACAGGAATGCTGTAGAGCAGCAGAAATCACTCACCGGCAGATAGCAGGAGAGGCAGCAGGGGCAAGGAAGAGAACAGCTGTAACAGGTACAGGAAGCATAGTCAGGCAGGCTGGGGTCAGCAAGTAGGCATCCAAACAGAGACTGAACTGGCAAGGTAGAAACGTAGTCAGGGAAGGTCGGCAATCTACAGAATCGGCAGGCAGGAGCTAAGCTGAGAAAGGCAGAGGTGTTCTAGAACTAGAACACAAGGCTATAACAAGCAGACTCAGGAAGGTGTCTTAAAGGGATAGTAATGTTAAAGGGATAGTAATGGGCAGCACAGTGGCTCAGTGGTTAGCACTGTTGCCTTGCAGCGCTGGGGTCCTGGGTTCAAATCCAACCAAGGACAACATCTGCAATGAGTTTGTATGTTCTCACTGTGTTTGCGTGGGTTTCCTCCGGGTACTCCGGTTTCCTCCCACACTCCCAAAACATACTGATAGGTGAATTTAGATTGTGAGCCCCAATGGGGACAGGAACCAATATGAGTGTAAAGCGCTGCGGAATCTGTGTGCGCTATATAAATAAAGGATTATTATTATTATTAATGTTGCATAATAAAAGCAGCTCTAATTAATCATCATAGTATTTGGACTTTGGAGAGTGTTATTTCAATTCTGTCAGAGTTGTAGCTCAAGAGTAATCCAATGACAAAGTATCCCCCTCCCGTCCCTTTTACTGATGTAACACTGCTCAGCCAGATCAGAAGGGAGGTGCCCAGGTAGACTGCAGAGAAGGACAATCTTCAGTTAAGATAAGGGAAAAACCTGAAAAACTTGTCAAGGGGGGAAGGGCTTTCACTCTTTTCATACAAAGAAGATTGTCCCCTTCTGTTATCTGTCTGGCCTTACAACCAGATTCACATCTGAGAAGAGATTGTTTACACTAGGTAAAAGGGGCGGGAGGGGAAACTTTGTTTGTGAATATCTCTCAAACCATAAAGGTTTGAGAAATAAGACTTATATCGTTCTTCATCTTTTTTTAATGCCTACAAAATAAAATAAAGATAAAACGAAGTATTACTATCCCTTTAAACAGGAGCTGAAACTGGGGAAGACTGACAGGCTAAGGAGGGACAACGTAACGGAGTGAGAGAGGAGGCAAGAACAGAAGGAGAAGGCAAACCAGCCCCGATAAGTGACATTAGTAATATAAAATCACCATAGTATGCTAATCTTGTCCATTCCCCCAGTATAGCTAAGACCTGATGTTAGTTTGCTTTCTCTTGTGATCTTAATCTCTTCTGTCGGACTCTTTATAATGGAGAGAGACTCACTAGCATACTAGGAGACATGGACAAAGGAGGCCGTTGTGGTGAAAGAGAGATAAAGTAAAGAAAAAGAAATTGAGATATGTTGAAGATAGATATGGAGAGAGAGAGGGAGACAGAATAATAATGAAGGAGAGACGTGATTTTTATGGATTCATGGGCATCAGCAATGTGTTTCTTTTTGTCTTTGATCTTCCTGGCATCTTCAGCCAATGAAATTGTGCTACAGTGGCCGGTGCAATGAAATATTCTGTATACATTCTATTCATCTATTGTCATGGAACTGTGGCATGTGAATGGAGACAGGAGACAAAGTAAACACAACTAATTGCAATAACTATGTGGGAGAAAATACATTGTGCCTTGTTCATCAAGTTAAAGAGGTGCAACTGAGCTATAGGGTTGACATGAAAATTTCCCAAATCCGTTTTGATGTAAATGGTGATTTTAACCCCTTGAATGCTAGAGGGGACTGGAGACCTCTTTAGAATTCGGTGTGACTACCAGTGAAACCAGGCTGTGGCAGACAGTGTATGTGGGGATCTGATACTACCAGTGGAACCTGGCTGGGGGCGTACAGTGTATGTGAGGATCTGATACTACCAGTGGAACCTGGCTGGGGGCATACAGTGTATGTGGGGATCTGATACTACCAGTGGAACCTGGCTGGGGGCGTACAGTGTATGTGGGGATCTGATACTACCAGTGGAACCTGGCTGGGGGCGTACAGTGTATGTGAGGATCTGATACTACCAGTGGAACCTGGCTGGGGGATCAGTGTATATGTGAATCTGTGACTAACAGTGGGTAATGGAATCAGACTCGCAACCAGGCAGTGCATATGGGCATCTGTGACTACCATTGGACAGGGAACCAGGCTGGGGTTCAGACAGTGCATGTGAGGACCTGTGACCACCAGTAGGCAGTGGAACCAGGCTGGGGTTCAGCCAGTTCATGTGGGATCTGTGATTCCTAGTGGGACTGGGCTTGGGAGGCAGACAATGTACATGGAGATCTGTGACTTAGAGTGGGATCTCTCTGTGGGTCAGATAAGTATGATGGTACTGTGACTACCAGTGGAACCAGGCTGAGGCAGTCAGGCAATGTACATGGAGATCTGAGACAACCAGTAGAATCAGGCTGGGGCCAGGCAGTGTATGTGGGGATCTGAGACTACCAGTGGATATATGCTGGTGTTGGAGGTGTCATAAAATGTATATTTGGATGTAAGACTACCAGTGGAACCAGGTTGGGGACATACAGTGTATGTTGGGATCTGAGACTACGAAGTGGAATCTGGCTGGGGGGGTGGGGGTCAGATCTGTGACTATCAGCGGGTAATGGAATCAGCAATTGGACCCTGCATATGGGGATCTGTGACTACCATTGAACGGTGGAACCAGGCTGGGGGGTGAGAGAATGTGTGGATCTATTACTATCACTGGGCAGTGGAACCAGGCTGGAGATCAGACAGAGATCGGACACCCCTCTGCCTCTCTCACCTTCCCTACCAAGGGGTGTATGTAAAGGAGTTCCCCAAAGCCAGTGCATGTGGGGACCTGTGACTACCAGGGGCAGTGAAACCAGGCAGGGGGTTGAGTGAATGTGTGGATCTATTACTATCACTGGGCAGTGGAACTAAGCTGGAGATCTGACAGTGCATGTGGGGATCTGTGACTAACAGGGGTATGAAACCAGTCTGGCTGTAAGTAAATGTGTGGATCTATTGCTATGACTTGGCAGTGGAACAAGACTAGAAGTCAGACCGTACATATGCATTGATTTGTAATGGACCTTTTAACGCTTTGAATGCTACTTCTCTAATAAGCTGACCCCTAAATATATGAAATATTAATCATTAACATTGTCTAAGATATAGACTCTAGGCCATGGGTGGACAATGTGAGGCCATACTTCAGGGTTTGACTGTAAAACTCAGGGTTTTGACCCAAAAGGTGAAGGACCAAATTCTCAGGGTGAGAGAGTCTAGTGTTACCTATTATATATTCCAGTTAATTGCTTCTTTAGTCTTTAAATTGGTGCCACTTGTACCAGGAAGGCAGAGAGAGAAGTCCTGCTTGTCCTGTGTGTGTTCATACAGTGATATATTTGAGGACAGACTGGAGCAACTCTCAATTACAGAGATGAGGGACATTTCACAGAGAATCTATATTATGGAACATTAAGGGTTAATGTGTACAAGATCTCAGGATCAGCTCATTTTGAAAGTCCCCAGGTATGCGTGAGGCCCTTCAGATGCCGGACTACAAACGCTATCATTCCACGGCTGGCGGGGGATGATAGAGGTTGTAGTCCAGCAGCAGCTGGAGGGCCTCACATTGCCATTTATGTTGCTCTCCCCATAGTGGAACTCCTTTGGTGTCGCTGTGGGAGATAGATGATGCGATTTGAGTCAAAAATGCTGGGAAAGGAGGAGAAATGGGAGAAACAGACGGGGAAGGAGCAGATGTGGGCAGAGTTTCAGAAGAAACTTCCCACATCTGGAAAATCAGCCTCTGTCCCGGAGATCCGGTAATACAGAGGTAACATCAGAGACTCCGGAGGGTTCCCAGCTATGCGCATTGCTCATCCCCTATTGTAAGCGATATGTCTCTTATTTGTTCTAAAGCGCAGGTTCTTCAGTCATTCCTCAAGAAACCTTCAACATGCCACACACACAGACAAGCAGGACTTCTTTCCCTGCCTTTCTGGTAGAAATGGCATCAATGTGGAGGCCAAAGAATCAGTCTGTTAGTGCAGAACACATACTGGGTAAAACTGGACTCTGTCACACTGAGATTTGGCTCTTTACCCTGAGATTCGGTTCAAAACTCTGAGTGTCAGGGTCACGTATTCATAGAACCTTATGAACAAAAGAAAAAAGGATTCATTCTGAGGCAGACCAGCTGCACCTTATGAGACAAAAAAATATTCACTTTCATTTAAATGGGGCTTTTAAAGTGGAAATAACTACTTATAATGACTTAGGTGTCTTTGAAAGCCTTCAAAATCATCTATATTAGTCATTCTTTATTTAAAACTATAGTTTATATGATATCTAGCTTTATTGATTTATTATTAGACAATACTGGTTGGCTCTGGCTGGTGTGTCAGATACCAACATTCCAATCACTCTCCCAACTGTCACTTCCTACTAGCCTGTACAGGCAAATTAGCATGAACTGAGAAATAAATCAAGCTAAATATCTAATAAACTGTAGTTTTTAGTATAGAATCCTTAATATAAACATATTTGATTTTGAAAGCTCTTTCAATATCATCAATCAGAATAAAGCGTCATTTCTACTTTGAGCCCTTCAGCACTAGAGAAGTCTCTAAAACAATGCTTTGCAATGCAGTGGAGAACTCTAACATCCAAGTGTTTTAAAAGTCCAATTTAAAGGAATGGGAATATGTTACAAGTAGTATGCCTCAGAATTGCTCCTCCCCAGAATTGCCCTGTCTCTGATTCTAAAGGGCCATGTAAATATTCTCAAGATAGTCATATGTCCTTGTTCAGTTGCAGACTACAGAGAAGTCCAAATTCAATAAAACAGTGAATATATATATATACCTGGCTGCTGTACGTACAACATTTATCTAGTTTAGTGCATATGTTGTAGAAAACTGCATAGATTTTTTTTCTTTAGAGCTTTCAAATAAGAGAATTGCATACCTCCCAAGTTTCCCTCTTTAGGAGGGACAGTCCCTCTTTTAAACCCAAATCCCTCTGTCCCTCTTTCCCACCGTGATGTCCCTCTTTTGAGGAGATCAGACTGTGTGGTGTGTATATAAATGTATCAAACTGATCCAGAGCAATAAAACTCACATTAATGTTTGTTTAAACGTCAGTATATGTGTTTATAAATTAGTCTGTGTAAATAAAATACTTTGGTTTTGTTATAAGTCATTTATTAGCTTACACAAGGAGGTATTAATAGGTCATGAAATAGCCTAAAAATTCTCAGTAATGCCCCTCCCACCAGCCACGCCCACAGCAACACCCCCTAAAACACAAGTGTCCCTCTTTGGCCAATGTCTTTTTATACCAGTGATCTTTGCATATATTACTACCTGACTAATCACCCATAGAGATCCCCATATGGACTAGATATAATTTTTTACTTTACTATATAATTTTAGCTGTAAAGCTACACTAGCTAAACTGGGTTTGTTTACTTACAGATGAAATGTCGGGGGGGGTTAATGATTACAATCAGCAATACAAAGAATTATCTGGGGAACTCTGTAGTCAAAGATCTGAGCAAAAAATAAGGAGTACATCCATGAAATCTTGAAGAAAGGCACGTTTGACTAAAAAAAGGCAGGGAGTTTTTACAGTAAGGGTGGTAAGGATTTAGAATTCTTTATCTCATAGGCCAGTGTTGCCAGATGCTGTAGATGGTTTCAAATTAGTATTGGACACCTATTTAGCTCAGAACCAGGGGAATAACTACAGGATATGCAGAGGGCGTAGTTGCGATATGTGTGTGTGGTTACTAATGCTGACTACTAATCAGCTGCGTTTTGCTACTCTTCCCAGACAAGTGCATGTGTGGGTTTGTCCAGCCCTGTTATGGGGCATAATTCATTTTCATTTAGTGTGTTATAAAGATGCCCTTTTTCCTGTGATGTTCTGGTCTACAGTTAAAGTGATACACATGCCCACTTCATGTCCGCTCATTTGTTCATAATTCAGGAGAATGTGCAGAGCTGGGTTTGACTTGAGCAGCTCACAGTCTAATAGAAAAAAACATTGTACAGTAACCCTTTGAGTGCCAGAGGGTTACACAAGGCATTGCTTTCAATGCGTTGTGTACTCCTCTGACACTCAAAGGGTTAACCCTTTGAGTGCCAGAGAGGTATCCAGCTCATTGCTTTGCAATGTGTTAGATACCTCTTTGGCACTCAAAGGGTTAGATCAATCAAGCTCACAAATGAGAAAACAAAAATAATTCAACTGCTGACCCTCAAACAGGTAGACAACAAGGACCCGGGGAGTAACTGCAGTGGGTAGAGAGGGTGCAGTTGTGAAATGGCCCAGCACCAGAAAGGGGCAAAACAGCTCAGTAGATAGTTGTGCACCTGGGAGACTATTTTTGTGTTAGGTGGCACCGGTGACTAGTTACGGCACTGCCAGGAACCATAGAGGGAATTATGACAATCGGTCCCACCAGTGACTAGTTACGGCACTGCTCGGAACTATAGAGGGAATTATGACAATCGGTCCCACCAGTGACTAGTTACAGCACTGCTCGGAACCATAGAGGTAATTATGGCAATCAGGTCCACCAGTGACTAGTTACGGCACTGCTCTGAACCATAGAGGGAATTATGGCAATCGGGTCCACCGGTGACTAGTTACAGCACTGCTTGGAACCATAGAGGTAATTATGGCAATCAGGTCCACCGGTGACTACTTACGGAACTGCTTGGAACCACAGAGGGAATTATGGCAATCGGGTCCACCGGTGACTAGTTACAGCACTGCTCGGAACCATAGAGGGAATTATAACAATCGGGTCCACCGGTGACTAGTTACGGCACTGCTCAGAACTATAGAGGGAATTATAACAATCGGGTCCACCGGTGACTAGTTACGGCACTGCTCAGAACCACAGAGGGAATTATAACAATCGGGTCCACCGGTGACTAGTTACGGCACTGCTCGGAACCACAGAGGGAATTATAACAATCGGGTCCACCGGTGACTAGTTACGGCACTGCTCAGAACCACAGAGGGAATTATAACAATCGGGTCCACCGGTGACTAGTTATGGCACTGCTCAGAACCACAGAGGGAATTATAGCAATCGGGTCCACCGGTGACTAGTTACAGCACTGCTCGGAACTATAGAGGGAATTATAACAATCGGGTCCACCGGTGACTAGTTACGGCACTGCTCGGAACCACAGAGGGAATTATAACAATCGGGTCCACCGGTGACTAGTTACGGCACTGCTCAGAACCACAGAGGGAATTATAACAATCGGGTCCACCGGTGACTAGTTATGGCACTGCTCAGAACCACAGAGGGAATTATAGCAATCGGGTCCACCGGTGACTAGTTATGGCACTGCTCGGAACTATAGAGGGAATTATAACAATCGGGTCCACCGGTGACTAGTTACGGCACTGCTCGGAACCACAGAGGGAATTATAACAATCGGGTCCACCGGTGACTAGTTACGGCACTGCCAGGAACCACAGAGGGAATTATAACAATCGGGTCCACAGATGACTAGTTACGGCACTGCTCAGAACCACAGAGGGAATTATAACAATCGGGTCCACCGGTGACTAGTTACAGCACTGCTCAGAACCACAGAGGGAATGATGACAATCTGGTCCACAGATGACTAGTTACGGCACTGCTCAGAACCACAGAGGGAATTATGACGATCAGTGTCGGTGCAGAGGGGCTATAGGGTGTTTATACTGGGAGGTATCCAACTGCTTTTTGGAGTGAGGGAGAATTTTTTTTTTACATAGTTGGGACATAATTGTTAATGGCTTCAGATTTTTGTTTTTTGTTTGCCTTCCTCTGGATCAAAAAAAGAGATCTGCAAATGGTAGAACTTGATAGACATGTTTTTTTAATTCCTATTTAAATGAATGGAAATGTGTACATGTGTTCTGTGGTACTGTTGGTTTGCTCCAGGAATGATCCTCTTCTTTATACATATAGTCCAGTAGGACTTGTCCTCTATGGTACAGTTGGTTTGCTCCAGGAATGATCTTCCTCTTTATACATATAGTCCAGTGGGACTTGTCCTCTACGAGGGGCCTAAAGTCAATGGGGATTTACAAGGTAAAACAGACAAAAATGCATATTCCTCTAGCAGAATAAGATCCAATATCACTGGGTTGACATATTAAACCAAAATAAATGCATTTTATAAATAACATTCACAATGACCACTAGAGGGAAGCAGTGGGACATTAAGAATAATAACTTGTACAGGTATTTTGCAGTCACATTGTATCAGTACTGTCAGTTTATAATACTGTACAGTAGACTTGGGGTGAAACGTACTTACAATTGAAGTCTTTCTGCACCAAAAGGGTTAAATAAAAATTCCCACTGATTTCTGTTCATCATTGCACGTAGATTTAGACATGCCTGGGAGGGGGGAGAGACATTGATCATTATCATATAATGTAGGAGTAAAGCTGACAATGTGTGTTCACCCTTTGAGAGACAGTTGGACACCTCCTGGCACTCAAAGGATTAAAGTGACACTCAGCCTTCTTGTTACATATTCCACAGGTTCACTGGATTTTACACAAGTGCATGTGTCATGTCACAAAGCACTTTTAGGGCCAGGGGTGGGCAATATATTGCTCACTTGTCTGACCTTTCAAAATTTAAAAGGGTAGCATTGCACCCCCAAATTCTTCTTTGCGTTTCGCTCATCTGTGTTGTATGTGAAGGAGCAGAGATTGTGCTTGAGTGATAACGCAGTACATGCCCCATGCTGAATTGTAAGTTTATCCTCCAGAGCAGAGAGACATACAGCGAGTTTTCATATGGCAGAGAGACATACAGAGTGTTTTCAGAGGGACATACAATGGGTTTTCATACAGAGTAGAGATATACAGCGGGTTTTCATACAGAGTAGAGACATACAGTGGGTTGTCATACAGAGTAGAGATATACAACGGGTTTTCATACAGAGTAGAGACATACAGTGGGTTTTCATATGGCAGAGAGACATACAGAGTGTTTTCAGAGGGACATACAATGGGTTTTCATACAGAGTAGAGACATACAGTGGGTTGTCATACAGAGTAGAGATATACAGCGGGTTTTCATACAGAGTAGAGACATACGGTGGGTTTTCATACGGCAGAGAGCCATACAGCGGGTCTTGACTCAGTACGCTAACCGGAGGATGAACTTACAATTCAGTATGGTGCACGGACTGCGTTATAACTCAGGCACACACTTGGCTCCTTTCTGTACCAGATGTACAACTGAGAAGCAAATATTAACATGGTGGGGATCATGGGCTTCCTTAGAAATTTTCGGGGGGGGGCAAATCCAAAATATGTCCTCCACTTCACCTAACCCCTATGTTTATCAATGGGGGGCAAGTGTAGGGGTAGGCAAATGCCCCCCTCTTGCCCCCCTCTGCGGAAGCCAATGGTCGGGATATTACTTTACTTTTAGAAGAAGAGAGAGGGTAGCAAGAGGGTAGAGAATAGAGTATGGGGAATGGTAATGAGGGGAGAAGAGGAGACAAGATGTGATTACCCTCAGACAGCACAGGCCATTGGTTTTCAGTCTCTTTGTGCTAAAGGCAAAAAAAACTCTGGATTTTATTAGGTGTCCCTAACATTATATGTTATTTGTCAAGGATGTAATGAAGGTTACAACTGTATAAATATAAGGTAATTCTTAGCACACAATCAAAATAAAATAACTCACATAAACATATTATGCATAACAATTTCCATAAATATACAGTTGTAGCAACATTCACTTTTTTTTAACATGGTGCACCCTAAGTGGATGCCTATGGCACCAAAGTGCCACTGCACCATAGCTGACAAACACTGGCATAAAGAATGCATCACCAAGAACCGCAGCAGCAGCAGCTCTTCCTTAAAGGGATAGTAATGTTTCATAATAAAAGCAGCTCTAATTAATCATCATAGTATTTGGACTTTGGAGAGTGTTATTTCAATTCTGTCAGTACAAGAGTAATTCAATGACAAAGTATCCCCCTCCCACCCCTTTTACTGATGTAACACTGCTCAGCCAGATCAGAAGGGAGGTGCCCAGGTAGACTGCAGAGAGGGACAATCTTCAATTAAGATAAGGGAAAAACCTGAAAAACTTGTCAAGGGGGCAGGGCTTTCATTGTTCTCATAGGAAGAAGATTGTCCCTTTCTGTTATCTGTCTGGTCTATGGACTGTATTCCACATCTGAGAAGAGATTGCTTACACTAGGTAAAAGGGGCGGGAGGGGAAACTTTGCTTGTGAATATCTCTTAAACCATAAAGGTTTGAGAGATAAGAATTATATCGTTCTTCATGTTTTTTTAATGCCTACAAAATAAAACAAAGTTAAAACGAAGTATTACTATCCCTTTAACCCTTTGTGTGCCAGAGGGTTGACAACGCATTGAAGGGGGAGATGCTGCTGTTCTTGGTACTGAATACTCTGCTGGTGAATATGGTGAATCTGCCTGAGATTTGCACTAAGCCTGTTGTAAGAGAGAGACATGCTGCAGGTCAGTGTTTTGACAGGAGCATGTTTGAATCTCATATGCAGACAACAGGCTCCATGGAAAACCCAGGTGGACAACTGTGGGTTATTGAGATCTGCGATATATGGCAAACTATTTGCCATAGTTGTAATCTGAGTCTGAGTAGAAATCTATGGCAAAAGTCACCAACTTGAGGGAGGCAGATTTTTTTCTGAGAGTCCTGAGAGTATGGTCAGCTATTCAGTCATACAGAATGTGGTGAAAAGACACATGTGAGGAAACAGGAGGTGAACCCCTTGTTTCCTCTACTGCTAAAAAAAATTTTGACCACTGTGTTAAGTGTCCCCTCTTATAATTTGGTGGAGGTTTTATGTTTTCCTGTGTTATTTACCTCTGTACTGTATTTTGCTGTGCATTTTGTGTAACTTGTGCTAAAGCTTGCTGTATTTTCTGTGTTTCCCATTATGCTCAGCTAACAGCTTTGCTGAAACAAAAGAATGGCTGGAATGTTAATTGAGACCTGCTGTGGACAGTAGCCTCCCCTGATTGGTCAGCTGTGACACCTCTGTTTCAATCCCTAATTTGTGTTCCTATATTGATAGGAGTGTCTAGAAATGTAGGCCATTCCCTGATTGGTCAAGCGCTACAACACCTAGTTTGCAATCTAATCCTGATAAGAGTATTTAGATTCTAGAAGTTTATATAAGCAGTGTGTTTCACCAATAAAGATTGTTCTGTTTTACCCTCCACAATACAAGTTTCGGCTGTATTTCTAGAGGGGATTGCTGGTGGGGAGTTGGCTGGTTATCCATATTCAGCAGTTACAAGAGCTAAATTCACTTGTCTCAGCCATCTACCGGTGAGTGGCTACCATCTGTTCCTGCCTGATCCAGAGTATCCAGAGCAAGAACCCATGGAGGGGTGCAGCTGACCGGGCAAGCTTGTGTGCTGTGTGTGCTGTGACCTCCACAACTGGTGGCAGCATTGAGACCAGGTAGTACCAAAGGAATCAGCAGGACAACAGCCAAGATGTCTATAGGCAACAAAATTGTGGATGACCATGTCCAGGAGATTTACAGCCTTCAAGGATCAGATTTCGATGAGGAGGCCTAACAAAAGGCAGTCGCCTTTGGCTTGGACACAGGGCTGGATTTATATCTCAGGAGCCTGTAGGCAGAGAAATCTGAAGCGCCTCCCCCCCCCCCGATAAAAGTACAAAAGGTTTTGAGTGTTATATATATATATATATATATATATATATATATCTCCCAGAAATAAATAATCAAGAGGCTAATGTACGATCCTAATCAGATCTATAAACTGAAAATTGTATGATTACTAGCTAAGAGATACACATGTGAAAGGAACCTTGTAAAACACCATTTCAGTACAAGAGAGCACTCTCCTAGTCATATATGGACATAAAGGCTTATATATATATGCATAGTTGGGAACATTTACAACAGGGTCACCCAGAGATCTTTTTTTGATTAACCTTTAATGCTCAGGTCGAATTTATTTACCATTTGACTGCCAGAAGGGTACACAATGCATTGCTTTGCAATGTGTTGCCTACCCATCTGGTACTCAAAGGGTTAAATTAAAAAATAATACACTTACCAGCCAACACAGGCTGGACTAGAGCGGTGCCCAGATGCTCTGCTCCACTCCTCCTGTCCTCATGTGAAGCTGCCCTCTGCCACTGTATATTTGTTGTTAGCACATTGCTTTGGCTCGCTGAGGCCACCTGCCTGCGGATGTATGCTAGTGCAGGAAACATCAGTGACACAAAAGTACAGAGCCATTGATAATAACTTAAAAGCTCACTGAGTCGCCCGGTAGAGCAGCTGCGGCTTCCTGCAGGCTGCACAGTCTGTGTGGAGCAGAGGAGGATGGCACGGCGCTTATGGTCTTGTCACATTCACACTGTCCAGCAGGCAGCAGCAGCACAGCATGCATACCCCCCCCCCCCCCTTTGTAGTCCACCACGGTCCGGATCAAAGGCTGGCCTGGCAGGCTAGCAAATTTTAAAAAAAAAATCCCAATGGCAGGCGCCCCTCGGTGGTGTGCGCCTGTAGGCAGGTGCCTACTCTGCCTTATGGCAAATCCGGCCCTGCTTGGACATGGTAGCCAGGGAGCAGCATAGACATGTGAGGGACTCCTACTCCTGCTCAGGGTGAATCCAGACCAGACACTTCTTTATCTGGACTTCCTTCTTGTCATGGGGGGGCTGGTCAGGAAGAGGTGCTGACCACAGTAGCAAACGTAAATAAATTGGAACAAAGAAAGCAAGAAAACCAACATACACACAAATTAAAGGGAACACAAATGTATATGTGTGTGTGTGTGTATATATATATATATATATATATATATATATATATATATATATATGCAAGAAACATGAAAGAATAATGCACAACAGAACACTCAATTTAAATGAAGGGAGCAGGGCCTCTGGGTACAGGGATGAAGCTAGCTCAGGAACACATGGGGGCAGCCAGCTCAGGAACACAGGAGGGCAGTCAGTTCAGGAACACAGTAAAACAGCCAGCTCAGGAAGCAGGAGGGCAGCCAGCTCAAGAACACAGGAGGGCAGCCAGCTCAAGGAACTCAGGGGTGCAGCCAGATCAAGGAACCCAGGGGTGCATCCAGCTCAAGGAACTCAGGGAAGCAGCAGGCTCAATGAACGCAGGGGTGCAGTTGGCTCAAGGAACACAGGACCCAGGCCCAAAAGCAACAATAGGAAATTAAACTGAACTGAACTGATCTGGATCTGAAACTGAACTAAAACTGAATCTGAATAAACTGGCCAAGAGGAAGCGGAGAGACTAAACTAAATAGGGAGGAGGAGATTGCAAGGTAGGTCCAGCTGGGAACAAATTCAGATCTCTTTATTCTACAAGAGCACCATGGGAATGTAGTTGCACTGTGAGGTACTGCACCAGACTGAGGAGAGAACAGAATCGTGACACTTCCTGACTGGCAAGCCACCTTGTTCCTGAGGTTGTGTAGCATGCTGGGTCTGGAATCCTGCAAGGAGTGGCACTACCAGCTGGAGGATCTATCTCATGTTGCGGTAGAGCTAGAGAAAGGCTTCTGTGCTTTGTTGCGTCAAGCTGCTTGCTCCAATGGTGAGACTGTACTGGTCACCTATGCACCTGATATCCAGATGCAAAGGGGTGACAACAACGCTATCCAGGAGGCCTGGTGGAAGATGCGTTTCTGCATGATATGAATTTGGGGAAAGACCTAATGGAGTGGCAGTGGCAAGATGGCCAGAAGAGCTGTCATTTGCACCAGATGCATCAGAGGTAGACCCCCTGGATTTGCTGATTGACCAGCAAATAGATATAGAGTGGGAATACCACTACATCTGGAGTGAGCTGAGATGGAGAGCAGTTTAGGAGGATGTGGAGACCCCCATCCATAGTGTGGTCCTCCAAGATGAGGAGGATTTGCTGTACCAGATGGAGTGGACATGGCAGCTTCCCAGATCAGAGAGGCAGAGCTCTAGAGCATGGTAGCTGTGTAGACAGAGATGCACCTACAGGAGGGATTCCAGATAGTCAGTCTGGGTCCTCAACCAGCCTCCTTGAGAGAGAACCCGAACCCTGCAAAGCCTTATGGTGGGTATACAAGTGAGGGTGGAGAGAGAGACAGCTGCCCATGATTGTTATGGAAATGGAGGAGACACTGACGGATGGAAGCCAGCTGGACGATTCTGCTTCCCAACAGCCCATGCAGGACAAGGAGTTGGAGGACTCAGTCCATGGCCAGAAAGAGGGGGGTGTCACAGAACGGGGAGGAAGCTTCCCGAAAGGGAGACATAGGGCCCATCAGCCCACAGACGCTCTAGATGCAGGTAAAGCAGCAACACTTCAGTACCCTTGGACAAATGGGGTGGGCCAGGAATGATGAGCCCTGTCTGCCCAGTGTCTATTTCACCAAACTTGCCCTTATTCAGGACTGTTGGACTATACTGCTAATCCCCAGAAAAACTTGTGAGTCTGCGGTGGGCCTATGGGAGACCACCCTACAACTCACTTATTTGGGGAAGTGGAGAAGTTATAGAGAAACAGGAGGTGAGCCCCTTGTTTCCCCTACTGCTAAAAAAATGTTGTTCCTTGTGTGTCTCCTCTGTTATAATTTGGTGGATGTTTAGTGTTTCCCTGCATTATTTACCTCTGTACTGTATTTTGCTGTGCATTCTGTGTAACTTATGTTAAAGCTTGGTGTATTTCTCTGTTTCCCATTATGCTCAACTAACAGCTTTGCTGAAGCAAAGGAATGGTTGAAAGATTGGTCAACCGTGACACCTCTGTTCCAATTCCTAATTTGTATTCTTATCTTGATAAGAGTGTCTGGAAATGTAGGCCATTCCCTGATTGGTGAAGCGTTCCAAGCCCTAGTTTGCATTCTAATCTTGATAACAGTGTCTAGAAGCATATATAAGCAGTGTGTTTCACCAATAAAGGTTGTTCTGTTTCATCCTTCACAATACAAGTTTTGGCTGTATTTCTGGAGGGGATTCCTGGAGGGGAGTTTGCGGGTGATCCTCACCTCAGCCACTGCAAGAGCTAAATTCACTTGTCTCGTCCATCTTACGGTGAGTGACGGACATCTGTTCCTGCCTCTTGCCTGATCCAGAGTATCCAGCCCAAAAACCCATGGGCTGGCACAGCTGACTGAGCAAGCTTGTGTGCTACATGTGTTGTGTGACCTCCGCAACTCATTAATGTACTAACACCCCCAGGAATACAGAACTGTCTTGTTAAGCCAAAGTTCAATATGCAAATGAGTCTCTGGTTAAGAAGACACTGAAACATCGTAAAAGTGTCGAAGGCATGGAGAATGCATGGCAAAGTAGATGTATTTGAGGAGTAAATACAGGGATAAGATGGCAAAAATAGCTTAGTGACAGATTGGGCCAAATTAGACACAATATCATGAAACAGGATACTTGCCAAACCTTAGTGTATCTCCCCTCCCCGTACTTCTTAGTACATCAATCTGAAAGACTACAGGAACCACAAGAGGGCATGGGCTTGTCTGTATCCGTGATATTTCTATCTCACCCTTTGAGTTCCATAGCGATGTGCAGCATATTGTGGATCAATGCATTGCAGAACCCTCTGACACTCAAACAGTTCAGCATCTACTTCATCTACAGCATCTAGTTGTCCAGCATGGACCTCATTTATGGACCATGTGGTCAAAAGAGAAATGCAGCAATTCTGCAGCAAACCAAGTGCACCATAACGGGGATTAATTAAAATTATCCAAATTTCCATTGATTTCAACCTTAAATGCCAGAGAGGTCTCAAATTCATTGCTTCACAATGCATAACCCAGACTGACCCATTATTAATTTATTTTGCTGGTTAATTGTAATTCTGTAGTTTCACTAGCCCTTTTACCATAGACACATATTAACAATCCAAGAACAGAACAAGGGTTTAGTAGAACAGACCAGAGATGGGTGAAGTTCCCTGTATCCTTTCACCTATTAAATGTTTCTTTGTATTTAAAGGGATAGTAATACTTCGTTTTAACTTTATTTTATTTTGTAGGCATTAAAAAAACATGAAGAACGATATAAGTCTTATCTCTCAAACCTTTATGTTTTAAGAGATATTCATAAGCAAAGTTTCCCCTCCCGCCCCTTTTACCTAGTGTAAGCCATCTCTTCTCAGATGTGGAATCCAGTCCATAGACCAGACAGATAACAGCAGGGGACAATCTTCTTCCTATGAGAACAATAAAAGACCTGCCCCCCTTGACATGTTTTTCAGGTTTTTCCCTTATCTTAATTGAAGATTGTCCCTCTCTGCAGTCTACCTGGGCACCTCCCTTCTGCTCTGGCTGAGCAGTGTTACATCCGTAAAAGGGACGGGAGGGGGACACTTTGTCATTGAATTACTCCTGAACTACAACTCTGACAGTACTGAAATAACACTCTCCAAAGTCCAAATACTATGATGATTAATTAGAGCTGTTTTTATTATGAAACATTACTATCCCTTTAAGGCTACAGTGAATGCAGGTTTGTTCTGGCTGATTACAGATACTGCTAGTGATTACAAATGCTGTTTGGTGGTTACTGTACAAATACCCACTGACTAGCTGAATAATTTGGGTACATTCTGGACTGCATTTGGGGAAGTGCAGGAATAAAGATTCTGTTCTCTGTAAAATCAACGCTGTGATTGTGTTTGTTTAATCAGTTGGTAACAGTGCAGGAATTCCATTGTGTGTTACAGTACCCAAGGGGTGCTACTATGTACAGGTTAACGCCTCAGGTCTCATGTTTTAAACATGTAACATTGCCAATCTACCTATAAGGGAATAGGGGCTCAGGGCACTTATAATGCATTAGGTTTGCCAAAGTCCCTGATGTTTTGGGAAAAGCCTTAGGTCTGTTGGGAACCTAGCAACTCCATGACAGTACCAGTATGTGAATGTTAGTATATGCCTGAACTTGTATGTAAATATCAGTGTGTGGTTGTACCTGTGTGTGTGTGTGTGTATCACTGTGTGAAGGTCAGTGTGTGTCTGTTCCTGAGTGAATATAATTGTGTGATGGTATCAGTGGGTGAATGTCATTATTTGATGGTACACGTGTGATGGTACCAGTGAGTGAATGTCAGTGTGTGACTGTACCAGTGTGCAAATGTAATTGTGTATCTGCACCAGTTAGTAAATGTCACTATTTGATGGTATCATTGTGTGTCAGGGTGTCTGTAACAGTAAGTGAATGTCATTAAGTGATGGTATCAGTGTGTATCAGTGTGTGTCTTTACCAGTAAGTGAATGTCATTATTTGATGGTATCATTGTGTGTTAGTGTGTGCCTGTACCAGTGAGTAAATGTCATTATGTGATGGTATCAGTATGTGCGTCATTGTGTGTCTGTACCTGTGAGTGAATATCACAGTGTGATGGTACCACTACGTGACTATCAGAGTGTGATGGTACCAGTGTGTGAATGTCAGTGTGTGTCTGTACCTATGAGTGTGAATATAATTGTATGATATCAGTTGGTAAATGTCATTGTGTATTGTTACTAGTGGGTGAATATCAGTGTGTGTCTTACCAGAGTATCAATGTGTGTCTGTGTGAATGTGATTGTGTGAATGTCAGTGTATGTCTGCACCAGTTATTAAATGTTATGTGATGGTGTCAATGTGTGAGTGTCATTGTATGCCTGTACAAGTGAGTGAATGTCATTATGTGATGGAATCAGTGTGTGTCAGTGTGTGTCTGTACTTGTGAGTGAAAATCACTGTGTGATGGTACCAGTGTGTGACTGTCAGTGTGTGATGGTACCAGTGTTTGTGTGAATGTCACTGTGTGATGGTACCAGTGTGTGACTGCCAGTGTGTGATGGTACCAGTGTTTGTGTGAATGTCACTGTGTGATGGTACCAGTGTGTGACTGCGAGTGTGTGATGGTACCAGTGTTTGTGTGAATGTCACTGTGTGATGGTACCAGTGTGTGACTGCCAGTGTGTGATGATACCAGTGTTTGTGTGAATGTCAGTGTGTGATGGCACCAGCGTGTGAATGTCAGTGTGTGTCTGTAGTAGTATCTTCCATGTTGATAAAAGATGAGAGTTGGTTCCGTGTTAGCCGTAGAAATACAGGAGGCAATTAAGTTGATACCTTTATTGGCTAACTAAGCAGATTTTGAACCTCTTAGGTCTCTTCCTCAGGCATGTTATACAGAAAAATATGAAAACATCTCTCTTAAATACAAGTACACTTTGCTCAGTCCAGACCCAGGTTCTTTGATCAGTCAGTGGTAAAAGAGTGTGATGTAAACTGCAGTCAGGAAGTGAGAAAAGGTATTTACATTCCCGGAGGGACTGTTGTAAATGCTAATTCACAATGTGATAATTTATCCCTGTTCAGGCCATTATGTAAAGTATTAAACTGAACCATTAATTTAACCTCCCATATTTTTCTGTCCCTCTGAGTGCCAAAAAGTCCCATCAGTACAGTCAGCTTAATTTTACAATGTGTACTTGTATTTAAGAGAGATGTTTTCATATTTATCTGTATAACATGCCTGAGGAAGAGACCTATGAGGTCTTGAATGCTTGCATCCTACATCTACTTAGTTAGCCAATAAAGGTATCAACTTGACTATACTTGCCTCCTTTAGTAGTATGTGACTGTCAGTTTGTAATGGTGCCAGTGTGTGGCATTGTGTGATTGCTCCAGTGTGTGAATGTCAGTGTGTCTGTACCAGTGAGTGAATATAATTGTGTGATGGTATCAGTGGATCAGTTTGTGTCTTTAGCGGTACCATAGGAAATTGGTGTAACTTTATGCCATTTCCCTTGGCTTACTATGGAGCTGGTGTTTAGGACTTGCTGTCATTAAAGTCCTAACTCTTGTTTGCGGTTATATACTACAGCGATCACATACTGTAGTGCGTACTCTGACATGCAGCCATTGACGTTAGTGGATATATTCAGTGCAGCTGCTCTGATGGACTCATACATTCACCTTACAGTAACCTTTTTGCATCAGTTACTCATTGTATAGATGACACATGAATTTGAATGTTTCAGTAGTTTATAATGGGCATGAGTCAAAGCTAAAAAGTCATGTGATGCTATAAAGTCCTGCAGGCACAGGGAAGCCTATCAGATTATGCAACATAATCCACAGTGCAGTGTGATGCAAAAAAACAAAAAGATAAAATCAAATTAAGTGTATACAAAAGACTGGCAGAAGCAAAAGCAAATAGGAAAAACACTGTAAAAGAAAACTGATTATTAAAGAAATATAGAGAGAAGAGGTCAGAGATGCTCAACTAGGCTCATGAGCTTGCATGTCGCCTAAGGGTAATGGGGGAATCCAGACGTGGACCCCTTGCTCAAAAGTGTCTAGAGGGATCAGCTGCAGCTCACCGACGAGGCCCAGCTAGGCCAAAACATATGTCTGGGGTTAGCTGTTACTCTTGTTCAGAACTGTCTGGCATTTCGTGGCTGGACTGTCATTTTGGTAGGACCTGTATGAAATGCTTCAGAATATATAATCTCTGTGCATAGCATTTGTGAGCTAAAATAGATTGCACCTTGGGCACAGGACACAGCCCTAGTGAGCTCTTTGCATACCCTTGCAAGCTTATCAGCCTAGTTGAGCATCTCTGACTTCTTTTGTCTATATTTATTAAAGGTATAGTGCTGATCTTTTATGAAAAAAAATAAATAAATAATATATATATATATATATATATATATATATATATATATATATATATATATATATATAGTAAAGTTGTAACAGGTAAAGATAATGGGGTAAATGAATGTATGAATTTGGCAGTGCAGCCACCCTGGGCTTAGTCTTTAAAGGGGTAGTAATACTTAAAATGAAAAAAATATGTTGTAGGGTTTATCCCCCTGAGTAAAACAAGCGTACTTCCACTGCTGAAAGGTATTTCATTCAAAAGTTATTCATTTTCAAAGTTACATTTTTTAGGTGCAATATCACAGTGGCCTGAAATTGTACAGTGGCGCTGTTGCTACACCATCCTATGGACAGCTCTGGTCCCGGGACCATAATTCTCCATAGGATGGTGTAGCAACAGTGCCACTGTACAATTTCAGGCCACTGTGATATTGCACCTAAAAAATTCAACTTTGAAAATGAATAACTTTTGAATGAAACACCTTTCAGCAGTGGGAGTACTTTAGTTTTACTCAGGGGGATAAACCCTACAACATATTTTTTTTTACATTTTAAGTATTACTATCCCTTTAAAGTAAGATCACTATAGTGCCTACCAGCAGACAGCCTCGTTCAGCGAAGTACATAAATGCAAGTATGTCTTTCCTGCCAGCTGCATAGCATGCACAGGGGATGGGCATGCACACATGCCATTTCCGCTACGCCTTGCTTAGTATGTTGATAGAAGTAAGACAGAGAGGAAATGACCGCTCTGTAACACAGACTGCCCCCATGGCATTGACATTAAAGGGAGGATTTTCTGAGTATGTAACTTAGGAAATTGACGTTAGGCTGGTGTAGCTCAAAATTGATTCCCGCACTTGATTTAGTGCAGGATCCATTCTGTATCTTCATCTGAATACCTCTCTATTTTAGTGTATGGATAGCTTTACAGTCAAATTATCACATTTTTCCATAGGGAATAATGGAACAGCACCACCCAGTGGTCAATATATATATATATATATATATATATATATATCTTTATTTGTCAAGTACTGCTTTGCACACCCCTCTAGTTCTCAAGGAGTTAACCCTTTGAGTACCAGAGGGGGTACACAACGTATTGCAAAGCCTCTGGCATTCAAAATGTTAAAACATAATAACATAGTTGATGAGGCTGAAGAAAAGACATGCGTCCATCAAGTCCAGCCCATGCCAAAAACACCCCAGTTAATCCAGAAAAAAAAACATTGAAGCCATTTCCAATTAACCCCCAAGTGTGTAAAAAATCCTTTCTTACTTCACGTGGCAGTCAGATATTATCCTGGATTGAAGCCAACTTCAAAGTAACTACAATATCTACAAGCACAGCTTCCAGAAGCAAATCATTCCATAACCTTACTGCCCTTACTGTAAAAAAATCCCTGCCTTTATTTTAGTTGAATACTCCTTTCCTCTAGTCTTAAAGTGTTAGTAATGTCCAAATTTTTTTTACAGATTTGTAGAGGCTTAAAAATGATTATCATTGCCACAAACCCATAGCACCATAGCAGTTTGAGAGATATCGGCAATGAAAGTTCCCCTTCCCTTGATGTCAGCTGTAAAGCTGACAGAAGGGGATCCGTGTCGGCTGACACGATGAGGCTCTGCAGCAGAGCCGAAATCCTGTTATTGCAAAATAATTACTTCATTGGAAAGGTCTACAAAGTGTGCTTGTAAACCAGACACACTTTGTAGACCTTTCCAATGAAATTATTATTTTGCAATAACGGGATTTCAGCTCTGCTGCAGAGCCACAGGCTGATCTTCGGACTGGGATTTCCTACTGTCAGCTAGACTGTGATGTCAGGAGAAGGGGAGGGAGGGGGGAACTTTACATGCAAATATCTCTCAAACCATAGCGGTTTGAGAGATAGGGCTTGTGGCAATGATAATATTTTTAAGCCTCTACAAATGTATAAAAAATATTTGGACATTACTAACCCTTTAACCCCTTAACGACAGATGACTTACCAGGTACGTCCCGCAGAAACTGTCACTTAGTGACAGAGGACGTACCTGGTAAGTCACGGAAGTCCGCGTCTCCGTGCGGCTGCACGCCGCTCGGAGACTCAGGACTTCTTTGAGAAAAAAAAAAAAAAATGTTAGGCGGGCGTTAACATGACAGCCGCGTACGAACGCGGCTGTCACTAAGAGGTTAATGGATGATCTCTTGTTTTTCACACAGAGTTCTTTGTATTGATCTTGAATAATATAGTAAATGGTAATCATATCACCCCTTAGACGTCTCTTCTCTGATATAAACAAGCCCAGTTTGGAGAGTCTTTCTTTATAACTCAGATCCTCCTATACCTTTATGGGTTTTGTTGCACAGCTCTGCACTTTTTTTAGGTCAGTAATGTGTATTTCAAGACGTGGTGCCCAAAACTGTACACATATTCTAGATGAGGCCTTACCAGGCATTTATATAGAGGTAAAATGATGTTTCCATACCATGCATTTGTACGCCTTTTATACATGATAGCACCCTATTGGCCTAGTGACACTGCACACTACTGTGAAGTCTATTGTCCATCAGTGCTCCTAAATATTTCTTTAACAAAGATTCCACAAGTAGCTTCCCATTTAGTGAATTTGTAGCATAGTTGTTTCTGAAACCCAAATGCATAACTTTACATTTATCTGTATTAACTATTTGAGGGCCAGAGAAGCACTGGCATTCAGAGGGTTAAACCTCATTTGCCACTTTTCTGCCCATTCTATATATATATAAAGCTCTAGCCTGCGAAGACCCTTGGCCTGTAACAATAAAGAACAAAAAAGCTTTAACCCCTTGGTTGCTACAGTGGTCTCAAATGCATTGCTTCACAATGCGTCGGAGACCACGCTAGCATCCAAGAGTTTAAATAATAGCCTGTAAAAGGGTATAAGACTGGTTCAGGGACATTGAGATTGCTCTTACCACACCCACAATTTAGAATGTGGGTGTGTCCAGAAGAGCTGAGGCACCGCCCCTCAAAATTTGGAGCTCTAAGCGACTACCTACTCTGCCTGTTCGGGAATCTGGCCCTGCATGTGAACTGACCTTTAGACTTGGGTTACACTGCAGGAAAAACTGTGGGGCCTGTTTTACAAATCATGACTGAAGTCCCTGATAGATAAGGGGTTACTATAGCAGGGCAAAGTAGGCAGCAGGCCATGGCAAAACTGTTGGAAGTGGCACCCAAATTCAAGAAGAAACTCAGTCATATTGATTACTTTGGAATTGCCTGGACTTCTTTCCACATGGGGCATACAATACAGTCCTCTCAGTTTATGAAGTCAGGTGAACAAACCCAGCTTTGCATGTAAATTCATGTGATCAGCTAGTGTGACAAGCTACTGTACTTTGTTTGACTACATATTCCACAAGTGCATAATATGTAAAGTCAGACTGAGTGTGCTGTTTTTCTTTCAGCTTCACCCGTTGTGCTACAGTTGTATGTCCCTGATATTGAGCTCCTTGGATTTGTTTTAGAGAGCTGTCTGTCAGGGAACATGAAAGCAAGTCTAGGGATACAATATAAAAAAGAAACAATGTAAAAATATATCACATATTACACAGAGCATTCAGTGCTGTAGAGAGACTGTAACATTGTATTACATCACACAGAGCATTCAGTGCTGCAGGGAGATGTGACATTGTATTACATCACACAGAGCATTCAGTGCTGCAGGGAGATGTAACATTGTATTACATCACACAGAGCATTCAGTGCTGCAGGGAGATGTAACATTGTATTACATCACACAGAGGATTCAGTGCTGCAGAGAAGCTGTGACATTGTACTACATCACCCAGAGCATTCAGTGCTGCAGACACTGTAACATTGTATTACATCACACAAACCATTTAGTGCTGCAGGGAGACTGTAACATTGTATTACATCACACAGAGCATTCAGTGCTGCAGAGAAGCTGTGACATTGTACTACATCACGCAGAGCATTCAGTGCTGCAGACACTGTAACATTGTATTACATCACACAGACCATTTAGTGCTGCAGGGAGACTGTAACATTGTATTACATCACACAGAGCATTCAGTGCTGCAGGGAGACTGTAACGTATTACATCACACAGAGCATTCAGCTCTGTAGGGAAACTAACATTGTATTACTGCACAAAGAACATTCAGTGCTGCAAGGAGACTGTAACATTGTATTACATCACACAGGGCATTCAGTGCTACAAAGAGACTATAACATTGTATGACATCACACCCAGCATTCAGTGCTGCAGATAAACTGTAACATTGGATGACAACACACAGCATTCAGTGCTGCACTGAAACTGTAACATTGTATTACATCACACAGAGCATTCAGTTCTGCAGAGAAACTATAACATTGTATTACATCGCACAGATAATTCAGTGCTGCAGGTAGACTGTAACATTGTATTACATCACACAGGGTATTCAGTGCTGTAGGGAGACTAACATTGTATTACATCATACAGAGCATTCAGTGCTACAAAGAGACTGTAACACTTTATTACATCATGCAGAGCATTCAGCACTGCAGAGAGACTGTAACATTGTATGACATCACACAGAGCATTCAGTGCTGCAGAAAAACTGTAACATTGTATTACATCACACAGTACTCTATGGTCTGGCGCTCAGGTGTTGAACAAGAACAATTTGTGGAAACTGAAGATATCACCAAAAATTCAAGATCACTTCAGTCTCATATAATAAAGTAAGTATTTTATTACTAAATAGCAGTAGTGATCAATTACACATATTTCTATGTGATACTAAAAGAATATCTGAATGATGACAATTTTCAGAAAATTTTGTTGACTAGTGTATTTTCAACAAAACTCAATACTCAATTAGAGAAATAACTCTTCCCAAGGGTTCCTATAAGTCATGGGTGCTCTATATTACACTTGTAGTTCCAAATTGTCAGGACCAGGTAGCCCCCGCAGCCAGAGAGGGGTTGTCCCCACAACCGTTCTAGAGTCCAAGAGTACTGGAGAAACTGCTAATGAAGGGGTGTGCCAATCCACCCGCGAACGTCGGACGCCGAGAGTGGAAGGGCCGTGAGAAAGCCACCGAGGAGCGGGAGGCCCACTTTGATCTACTGAGGAGTGGGCAAGTGGAGAGCCACACTACAGTGGAACTCCAAGAAGCCCCTCTCAGGGAAGAAGCAGGAGTAAGGGAGAAACTCAAACAGGTAAGAGGGGAAGCACCAAGGGGGGAAGCTATGACTAGCCCTGCACCCGGACCCAAGAGACCGGACCCGCTGGGGGGCTCGAACACCACACCAGCCCCAATCAGCGCCAGGAGAACCCTGGGATGCTGGAGGGAACTGGAGCCCGGAAGCAGCATGACCCCAAAAACCCCACACAACTGACGGAGCCTAGTTCCTAGCCCCGAGAGGAGCGGCGAGACCTGCCCAAACCAGGACGAGGGCCCAAGGAGACCCTTATCGAACTCCAACCCAAAATGAAGGGTTACCCAGAACCCCGAAAACGTGAGGGGGAGCCCTGACCAGAAGCCCAAGCTCCAGAGCCACCGCCCCAGCAGGAACAGCAATCAAACTGAGCGAGGGCAGTGCACCTGCCAGCCCTCCTCCTGCCGCGATAGGGTTGACGTCCAGCCAGAAATAACCCCCCGAAGGGGAGGGTGACGGGACCGAAGCCGAAGTCGTGCAACCCAACGCCACAAGGGAGGAGGGAAAGACGCTTCGCAACCCGCTGGCGAGCCGCCGAGACCAATAGGGGCTGGGAGAAGGAGGAAGGAGAGAAGCAATATGGACATCCAGGTCCTACCCCGGCCCAGCAAGAATCCTGACCGGATAGAAAACCCAGAGCAGCCTCCGGAACTCCAACCGCCCCTACTCCGGCCGGGACGAAGCAAGTCTCCAAGCACGCCGGAGGAAAGGTCAGCAGCCGCGGAAAAGCGATAGAGGAAGGCAAGACCAGGCAAGGCAGGAGACAAGGCCACCGCAAGCGACTGGACACGGGCAAGCAGGGACGCCGAGTACCGCGGAGGAGACCGGAACCACGTCAGACAGGAGCCAGGACACGAGACCGGACCCACGGGACAGGACAGGAAACGGGAATCAACAGAAGCTAGCCAGGAAACAGAGTGAGCTCAATAACCGGGCACTGGAGCTTGCTCAGAACAGCCCTGAAAAGCCTAGGCCAGCCAATCGGGAACCGGTAGGAGGAGGTAAATGTGCCGATGTCCGAAGGCGAAGACTGCCCACTGCTACCGAAATGCAGCAGTGTCGGTCCGCCGAGGGCTGACACAAATCACTCAAAAGATGAGGAAACTCAGAATAAATTCCCAAATTATGCTCTATTACTCCTATTCAATGCACATCATAGGAAAAAACAGAACATAGAAAGAAATGTATATATAAGTGTGTACTATGAAATCTGAGTACACCAGAATCCATACACACCTCACATATAGAAATATGTACAACACCCTACACTATCTTTATGCCCCTTGAACCTAACTCTATCTAAACGATCGATCGTCAAAAATAAAAATATATAAAAATGTGAAAAATATAGGCTATCGCCAATGTTCACAATAGTGGTCTTAGGAGTATAATGTTCCAGTGTAATTATTCCTATTATGCCAAATTACTTGAATCTCAGCATCATTTTAATTCAGACAGCTTCAGCATGTGTAACATCTCTGTATACTTAGTAATGTACTATATGGTTTATTATGTAATGTATTTATTTTATATGCATCCGATCTTCACAAACACTGCCTTTAAGAAGATATAGTACAAAAGACGAACAGAGCTGTTTCCTGGCTCATATATGCGAATAAAATATAATGCGCTCGCCGGTACATCTCGGTTTTGTTCTTTCCACTGTTCTTTCTCATGCCAGACTCGGGCTCATTTGAATGCTCATTTCTCTCCTCTTCCCCTTTTATAGATATTTGCAGTTTGTATGAGACCGCTCGGCGTCTGTTACGGTTGTCAAGCAAAACCAGGAGTCAGACGGTATAGTTAATAGAACCTTTATTATGAGAATAATAACAGTTATGCAATATAAATATATACACACAGTGGGTGATCGTAAAGGCGAGTACTGTATCAGGAATAGCAGTTTCCCAATATCACCACCTCACTGTCCGAGACTAGGCCTCAGCCTGCTGGAGTTTCGCGGTAAGGTAACGCCCAAGAGAGATACTGACTCAGCCTGCAGTCAGTAGCTGGGAGTCTGCTAGCCCCAGGTCAACACTAGGAAGGATGTCTGAATAATGGAACCAACCCTAGTAGAGAACAGACAGGGCCTTCTAGTAAGCACCAGATAGGATAGTCAGACGAGCCAAAGTCATACACGGAGTGGGTAGTCAGCCAGAGCCACGGGTTTGTACCAGATAGGATATCCACAGAAGTGATGGAATGCTGGAGGCGCAGTGGATAGAGCCCCAGGTCAACACCAGAGTGGGTAGTCAGACAAGCCTAGGTTATACACGGAGCGGGTAGTCAGCCAGAACCATGGGTTTGCACCAGATAGGATATCCACTGAAGCGATGGAATGCTGGAGGCACAGTGGATAGAGCCCCAGGTCAACACCAGAGTGGGTAGTCAGACAAGCCTACGTCATACACGGAGCGGGTAGTCAGCCAGAGCCACGGGTTTGCACCAGGTAGGATATCTGAGCCAAATCGGAACGCATAAGGAGAATAGTCAAACAGCGCCACGGGTCAACACCAGAATGGATGGACAGACAAGCCGGATCATGCACAGGAATCAGGAATACTAGATAATGAACTGCTCAGAACACCAACGTAAGGGTGACTGCGTCAGGACTCAGTCTTCCCTTTAAACCCCTCCATAGGAGGTAGATAGGCAGAGCAGCTAGAGGGAGGAAGTAGGTAGGAGGAGACTACAGGAAACAAACACACATAAAACAGAGGCCTGTAGCATGCTGAAGCCTCTTGCCTGCAGATGACGCGTGGAAAGAAGACGAGCATCACTGTAGCGGCGGTGCTGGAAACAAGGTACTGTGACAGCGTCCAGAACTTCTATATTCGCGCCATACAATATGAAGTGGTTTCTTTGTAATGTTACCACTTCATATTCAATCCTTACAACTTACTGATGTTAGAATAAAGATTAATTTGAGCTGTAACTCCTATTGCCACTTTTCTCAAACGCATTTCAAAATCACCTGATTTCTTCCTCAGGGAGTCCATCAAGTTCAACCTTTGCCTCATACCCCAGTGACATGATGATTATATAGCATTCCTGCTGCCAAATAAGTTAGTCTATCAGACCTTCCTGATTTGCCTACTAATATACAGTATAACCCTGGATGTTCCCTTTTGAAAGAAATGTATCTAATCTTCTCTTAAATGTATCCATTGTATCTGCCATAACCACCTCCTTGGGCAAGGAATTACATAATTTAACAGACCTTACTGTAAAAAAACCTTTCCTCTGCTGAAGTCTAAACCTCCTTTCCTCTAATCTCAAGGAGTGTCCCCTGGTCACCAGATCAGGCCTTGGAATAAATAGCTCACCACAGAGATCCTTGTATTGACCTCTCATATACTTGTACAATGTGATAAGATCTCCTCTAAGTTGTCTTTTCTCTAGAGTAAATAAACCAAGTTTGTCTAGTCGTTCCTCATACGTCAAGTCCTCCGTTCCCTTAATTAATTTTGTTGTTCTTCGCTGTACCCTCTCCAGTTATAGTATATCCTTTTTCAGAACTGGTGCCCAAAACTGTACTGCATGTTCAAGGTGAGGTTTTACCAATGATTTGTACAATGGTAAAATAATGTTATCCACTCTTGCTTCGTTACCCCCTTTTTATACAAGACAGGATTTTGTTTGCTTTTGCTACTGCTGTTTGACACTGGTCACTGTTTCCAAGTTAGTAGTTTACAAGGATTCCCAGGTCTTTCTCTATCAAGGAGCCCCCTAAAACGATTCAATTAAGTTCATAAGTAGCTGTGGGATTTTTTCATGACTTTACACTTTCTCACATTAAGCTTCATATTCCATTTGTTTGCCCAGTCTGACATTTTATGTAAATCCCTCTGTAGAGAGCAAATATCCTGTTCTGAATTAATTACCCTGCATAATTTAGTGTCATCTGCAAATATTGATATTTTGCTTTCTTTATCTATTTCCAGGTGATTTATAAACATGTTAAAAAGCAGTGGATCCAGTACTGAACCCTGAGGTACTCCACTGTCAACTTTAACTGTATTGTAGAATTGTCCATTTACAACCACACATTGTTCCCTATCCAATTGCAAAGGTTATCCCCTAGCCCCAGTTTCCTTATTTTATACCCCAGCCTTCTGTGTAGCACTGTATCAAATGCCTTTGCAAAATCTAGACATACTACATCAACTGCCTTACCACTATCTAGGTTGCTAATTACTTCCTTTTAGAAGCAGAAAAGATTAGTTTGGCATGATCTGTTCTGCATAAAACCAAGTTGATTCTTTCTAACGATCTTATTTTTGTGTTGTAATGAATATAGCCCCTTATTATCCCTTCTAGCAGTTTTCCCACTACAGATGTCAAACTCACTGGTCTATAATTCCCAGGTTCTGTTTTAGTTCCCTTCTTAAACAGAGGCACTACATTTGCTCTTCACCAATCTTGTGTCACTGAGCCTGTGGTGAGAGAATCTTTTAAGAGTAAAAACACGGGTCTTGCTAACACTGCACTAAGTTCCTGAAGAACCCCTGGATGTATACCATCAGGACCTGGTGCTTTGTCAGTCTTTATTTTGTTCAGTCTTCCCATGACCTTTTCTTGTGTTAACCCAATATCTGATAATTGTATTGTTTTATTTGTTACTTGATGAGGCTCTTCTACCATTCCATATTCTCTTGTATATAATGATACAAAGAAAGTGTTTAGAACATCAGCCTATTCCTTATCCTCTCTATTCAACTGTAAGCACATATACAGTGCTATGAAGTCAATTTCATATAACTGCACAGCTGTGTGACACTACTGTAAGACTGAGTTTTCTTTTTTAAAGGAGGAGGAAATATGTAGTTATTATTCAACCCCTTGAATGTTAGAAACGTCCCCCATGCAATGCAAAGCAATGTATTGGAGTAATGTTTCTCAATCTTCCTTTAATCCTTTGAGTGTCAGAGAGGTATCCAACCCAATGCATCTCAATATGTTGGGTACCTATCTGGTCCTCAAAGGGTTAATATGCAATCTGGAATGTTCACATTTGTCATGGGTGTAATGAGGGCTACAAATGCATACTGTATAGTTATGTTTATGTTTAACCATAATAATGACAAAAACAAGTATATTGGACATAATTTCCATAATTATACATCTGAAATGCAAATCTTCAAATTTTTTTCAAAGTGTTGATAGAAAAATGTAGCACCCTAAGCTGGTGTGCAGGGCACCCTGAGAAACACAAGACTTCTTGATCATACAAAGGGTTAAGTGGCCCCACTCATTTGTACTTTGCCCTGGCCCATATTGTTTAATCTTTAGTACATACTAGTATAGTGAAGGATTGGTATCATTATTGTATAGAGGAATATGATTTATAGTCAGTCTGTAATAGTACTTCTTAAAATAGTTATGTTATTTAAGGTTGTTTTCTGACCTGGGAGTGTGTGTAATTCAAATGCTTTGGAGATATTTCTACATAACATCACTTACACAGTTTACACTGTGTAATATGTGCAGGTGGATGGGGTAATGGATCAGCCATTCAAACAGAAGAGTCCAGCTTTTTTCAGTTGTGCTACAAGGTCAGGTTTACATCCCAGGAGACCCTGAGCAAGGCACTGTAGGCACCCTTAGCTCTGCCCATGTCCACACACCCCGCTCCTCAAATAACCCACCATCAGTCTCATCCACTGTTTCTTGGCAAAGAAAATACAGTTGGCCTTTAACAGGCAAGAACAAAAAATAAGAAGCTTTATCTCCTTGGTTGCGAGAGAGTGAATGAATTGGGTATCTCTCTAGCATCCAAAGGGTTAAATAAGTAGAGACGAATCATAGGCAAGGCGCCTGCCTAGGGCCTGTTCATGCAGCAAAACAGCTGGCCGGTGGGAAGATCAGACATATCTTCCTAACTGCAAGCTGAGGTCTGTGCCTCTTTCGGCACAGACCTCTCCATACAGCTTCCTCATGTCAGCGGTCTGTGATAATGCAGAGCACCGGGATATGATGTCATCTCTGGGTGCTCTGCATTATTTCAAAGACAGAGGACCTCAAAGGAGTGCCTAACAGATCAATCTCAACAGAGCACATTTTGCTGGACCACCAGATGTGGGCTGGACTTTATAATAACTGGCACACTATCATGGGAAGCGGTGCACACCAGGTACTAGCACCGGGGTCACTAATGGTTTCGGAGCAAGCTGCACAGAGGTACTGTACAAAGAGCTAGCACATATGTTCCTCCAGAAATTGGCTTAATTTTTATTTTTCTTTCATATGGACAAGTGACCAGCTCTGTATTAGAGCTGTATTCATTGCAGAATCTATATAATATACGTATTCATACATAAACATACATACATACAGTATGTATTTGTGTGAATATGTATATTATATAGACTATGCAATGTGTAAAGCTCTAATTCTAAGTACACAAAGCTAGTCAATTGTCCATATGAACGTAAACAATAATGAAGCCAATTTCTGGAGGAACAAATGTGCTGGCTCTTTGTACAGTAATATCTAAGCAGTGTGGAGGGACCTCAAAAATTAAGAGATTTGAGCCTTTGAGTGCCAAAGTGGCAGTGTGTTTAGCACCCATCTGGCACTCAAAGGGTTAAACAGAGCACTGGGGGCACCAGAACATCCAACAGGCCCTATATTGGAGATAGTTTTATTTCAATACTGTCAAGAGTTGTACTTCAAGAGTAATTGAATGATAAAGTATCCCCTTCCCACCCCTCTTACCTAGTGTACGCTGCCTCCACTCAGATATGAAATCTGGTTTCTTGATCGGACAGCTCACAGCAAGGGACAATCTTCTTTCTGTGACCATAAGGAAAACACTGCCCCCCCCCCCCCGACAGGTTTTTCCATATTCTCACTGAAGATTGTCCCTCTGTGTGATCCATCAGGACAGTCCTGCTGTTCTGAGGTGAGCAGTGTTACATCAGTAAAAAGGGGTGGAAGGGGGATACTTTTATCATTCAGTTACTCTTGAACTACAACTATGACAGCCAGTTTGCCCACTATTGCCCTGTATGATACCTTTCTTCTGCAATAAATAAATATTTTGTAGCAGTAACTGCTTTCCAAAATAAATAAAACAACAATAAAAAGTGTGTATAATGAAATAATTGTATTTTGTCCATTTTCAACAGGAAGTCAGATACCTAAGTTGAATGTAAATTATCTCAAGGATAAAAAAATGCAAGCCATGGGCCTTATTTATTAAGGCAAAGAGGATCAATTCTGGAGCAAACCAACTGAACTGTATGAGACAAATAAAATGCCCCAAACTTCCACTGATTAATTGAGGCGTTGTAGCCCCTTGAAAGTACTATTTAAATCAATCAGAAAATTAATGTATTCCCTGTTGTGGAGTTGTTTTCCCCAAGAGTTCAACACATTGGCCCCAGTGCACATAGTCAAAAGAAAGCAATGCTAGGGCAAACCAGTTGCATCATGAGAGAGTAATACAGTTTGGGGGTTTAATTCCATTGGATGCTAGGGGGATCTCTCTAGCACTCAATGGGTTTAAATACTCATTTACATTAAAGGGACTTTTACATCAGTGAAACTTTATATATTTCTGTTTTTTTAATATCTGTTCTTTCTAGTGCAGTTGATTTGGCCAAGGAATGTAAAACATTGCTTGCATACATAAAATATATTGCATTTGTAGAACGCAGTCGATGCACCTATTATTTACAGTGCAATCTGGTGGTAGAAGGGTTAATGTTGTCTGTGTTATAATGGAGGGGATCACCTCATTGTGTAATTATGTTTATGTACACTTTTGCTTTTAACCATGGGCAGGAACAGGAGTACGTTGTTAACCAAGCAACAGAATGCCTCTAGTCCGTACATGGTTAAGCCGGTATATGGTAACGACAAACCGACCACAGCTTGACAGCTAACCCCTCCCGCCCCGACCCTAAAGTAACTGCGCAAGCGTCACTCATTTCTCTCTCTGGTACGCATGCGTATGAAGGGGGTGTGGTTCTACACACAGCGCTTGCCGATTGGGTTTCGGGTTACATACCTGCGCTCAATCAGCGAGTGTCTTCCATGATCGTCCAATAGGAGTAGATGTGGGTGTGTTTGGTCCGCCTCCTGCCTGTCTGGCTGTATGTATGTGTATGTATGTGTGTGTGTGCCGGGAGAAGCAGAGACAATAATTGGTGGTACCTTCCCCTGCTGTTGCTGCCTGTCTCCTGCTGCCCCCTGCATGAATGTTCATTACTGTCTCTCTGCCTTCTCCCCACACAGGCTCAAGGCACCACCATTGAAGGCATGCTGGAAAAATTGGAGCTGGAAGATGAAGGTAGGAGAGACTATCAGCAAAATCACTGCCTCCCCCCTCTCTTTCCACTGTCTATCAGGGTTGGGCAACCCGAGGCCCCCCAAGCAGTTATGAACTACAAATCCCATCATCCATAGCCAGCCGAAAGGTTGGCTAGGGATGATGAAAATTGTAATCCTGAACAGCTGGAGTGCCGCAGGTTTCCACACCTTGTCTATATCTGCTGCTGTTGACAGCCAGACTGTCCCTATGTCTGGGGCTGCACTCTCTCTCTTTTTTTTTTTTTAAATCACAGTGACTTATTAAGGGCCCTATGTTAAAAACTGGAATAATCATGGGGTAAATGGGTATCACCACAAGGAACAAACAGACATTCTCTAAATTACCATTCATTTTAAATAGGGCTTTTAACCCCTTAAAAATTAGAGAGGATTGCGAAGCATTGTGTTGGAGACCTCTCTAGCATCTAACGGGTTAAAAGCCCTATTTGAACTGATGGAATTTATTAATGTCCCATATACAGCTGTTGGTTTACTTCAGAATTATTTCAGGTTTGTTTGGACATAGGACCCTATTAAACCAAGGTTTTTTTTCTGCTTTGAAGAACAAGTAGCTTACTCATTATTATGTCTACAGGCAATATACCCAAAGAAAAAATTGAGCAATTTTGGGGCAAGCCAGCTTCACCATAGGTAACAAATAATAATTAACCCCTTGAGTACCAGAGGAGTGCATTGTGTAGCAATTATTTTCACTCGCTTGTGTTCCTCAATGTGTTAAAAAAATCCAGTTTATTTAAATGGGTCTTTTAAAGAAAGCTAGAAATGTATTGGGGACCTCTTTAGCATTCTTCTGATTAAAGACTCAATTTGAATCAATAGGAATTTGTATTTTTCTGCTTTGGTGAAGTTTAATTCAGAACACTTATGAAATATCTTTTTGCACGGTGATGTAGGAATCGGTACAACCCTGTAGTCTGTGAGTTTTATAAGCGCTTTGCATTAGAGGAGCGGTCTGGTTACATTAAATTATATCATGTTTTACTAAGGCTCCAGAGTACTTCACAGCTTTGTGAAATGGGGAGACAGAACATGCAGAGATGGCTGACAAAGCAAAGTTAACCCCTTAGGTGATAGAGAGGTATCCAGTGTAATGTGTTGGAAACATCTAACAAAAGGGTTATGCACATTGAAAATGTATATGAGGACTCTTGTTGACAGTACTGACAACCTGTTCCTATTGAATTTTTGAGTGCTGTGCAATAGTATTTATAACAAGTGATAAGAGTCCCAGGGGGTGTCCAACATACTTCTGGATATAAGTGTTTAGTGCCCCCTCTAATGCTCAAAGCGTTTTATATGAGTTGGTTGTCCACCTTGGTTGTCTTTTATTTTGAGGCCTGTTTAGAAAAATGGGACTTGGAGACAATGATTAGATACCAGTATTCTAGGATGTTAAATATGTTTTTTTTCCAGCAAATTTACACTTCTGCTAGTTGATCCATGTCTAGCACTCAGCGTTAAATCTGTGCAGGGTTTACAAGTATTCAAGGATCAAGACTTTATCCTAGTGGCCAGTTTGGCTTGTATATAAAAATAAAGAATTATTTTAAAGAATTTTACATGCACTGCTAGATGGCCTGTACTTACAAAGTCTAATGTTGACCGAAAGACTGGTAAGATGAGTCAGATTTAAAATATTTTAGCATTTCTTTCTATTACTGAGTGCTGTCTTGGTGTTCTAGTACAAAAGGGTGTTCTAAAATCTGTGGTTTCTATAATATATCATACACACCCTTCTTATAACAAAGTCCATGTTCATAGTGCTACATATTGATAACAGTACTGAATAGAGAGGATTACACCAGAAATAAAACCAGACTTTGAGTTTGTATTGTCTGCCATAGGAGCTTACAATCTAAATCTATAAATGTGACATTTCTCTGAACATTTTGAGGAATTTGTGTTATGAAGAATTGGTGAAAATATGAAATAAACTTCAACATAGGGGGACAAATCAGCATTCCAATGTATTTAATTGGGGCTCTTAACCTCTTCAATTCCGAAGAGGTCTACAAGGCATTTAAATCAATGGGAATGTCTGTTTGTCCCCTGCAGTATGATTCACCCTAGTTTTTCAGTGGGCCATATGTTCTGTAGAAAAACAACTGTGCTGATGGGGACAAATCAGGGTTTTTATTTAAAGGGATAGTATACTCCATAGGTAAAAAAACATGTATTGTTGGGTTTATCCCCTGAGTTTAAAAAAAAAAAAAGTGCACCCACTGTTGAGATGTTTTATTCAAAAGTTATTACCGCTCAAACTTACATTTTTTTAGGTGCAGTTACAGTATTACTATCCCTTTAAATGGGGCTTTGCATGCCTCAGCGTGACTTTGTGTTTTCTGAACATACAGATACTGATGTACTAAGAATAATTTGAGTAATTCTGTCTGGAGCAAACCAGACAGGGGGCAAGTCAAAAATTATCAAAGTAGCCATTGATTTAAATGGGTCTTTTAAAGAGACTGTAATGTTATATTTTTGTAGAGCTCAAGAAAATAAGAAGAATAGTGTAAACTCTATCTCTCAAACCGCTATGTTTTGAGAGATATGTGCACTGAAAGTTCACCCTTCTCTCTCCTTCTCCTGATGTCAGCTTCTAGCTGACAGGAGAAGATTCCGGTCCGGGGACCAGCTGGTGGCTCTGCAGCAGAGCTGAAATCGCGGTATTGCAAAATAATTACTTCATTGGAAATGTCTACAAAGTGTTCTTGCAAACCAGGCACACTTTGTAAACCTTTCCAATTAAAGGGATAGTAATGTTTCATAATAAAAGCAGCTCTAATTAATCATCATAGTATTTGGACTTTGGAGAGTGTTATTTCAATTCTGTCAGAGTTGTAGTTCAAGAGTAATTCAATGACAAAGTATCCCCCTCCTGTCCCTTTTACTGATGTAACACTGCTCAGCCAGATCAGAAGGGAGGTGCCCAGGTAGACTGTAGAGAGGGACAATCTTCAATTAAGATAAGGGAAAAACCTGAAAAGCTTGTCAAGGAGGGCAGGGCTTTCATTGTTCTCATAGGAAGAAGATTGTCCCCTGCTGTTATCAGTCTGGTCTATGGACTGGATTCCACATATGAGAAGAGATGGCTTACACTAGGTAAAAGGGGGGGGGAGGGGGAAACTTTGCTTGTGAATATCTCTCAAACCATAAAGGTTTGAGAGATAAGACATATCGTTCTTCATGTTTTTTTAATGCCTACAAAATAAAATAAAGTTAAAACAAAGTATTACTATCCCTTTAAGTAATTATTTTGCAGTACTGCGATTTCAGCTCTGCTTCAGAGCCTCCTTGAGTCGTACGACTCGAATCTCGTGCTGTCAGCTTTACAGCTGACATAAGGAGAAAGGGAGAGAGGGGCGAACTTCCAGTGCCTATATCTCTCAAACCATAGCGGTTTGAGAGACAGGGTTTGCACCATTCTTCTTAATTTCTTCTGCTCTATAAAAGTATAAAACGTTTCTGTGAGACATTACTGTCCCTTTAACCCCTTGAATGCTAGAGAGGTCCCCAACACATTGCTTTGAATTTTCCCTTCTATGGTGCTATTTCTTTGCCTCATAATTGCCCCTGTTCTTGTTAATACATCAGCCTATGTGAGTACCAGATGAAAGAACAAGTTGTTACTTACCCGTGGCACTATCACTATGCTCCACACCATCCAATAGCTGCAGACCTGTCAGACTAGTAATGATAACCAACATCTATGTATATGAAGTCTGGCTGTGCCTGAACCAATGTTACAGCTGGTATTTGGCTCCTATTTGTGTTGAGGATTTTGTTTTTAGCAGGAGCCTGAATCGCCCCTCGGTGGGCAGTTATCTTTTGTTCTCTAACTTGTCTAAATTGCCTGATGCGCAGTGATGTCATTAACGAGGCTGGATCTCATGAAATGTGCCGTTGTTTCTCGCCCTATGGGATTCATGCAGCGCTCCTGTCGGTCGAAGTGTGACATAAAACATCTAAACTGTAAAAATGTCACGGCTATTTTAGTTCCCGCTGTCATTTTGTGGGCAGCCTTCCCTTCTCAGTGAGCAGTAATGAATATCAAACTGCAGACTCTTTCATGTATGTTTGTTTAACCCTTTGAGTGCCGGAGGGGTATCCAGTGCATTGCGGAGCACTCAAAGGGGTTAAATACATTTTCAGTACTTAGCGCTATTAAGCAGAGGTTTTTCCAGAGATGGCTTGTACGCAGTGTGACAGTTGCTTCACCCTTTGAGTGCCAGAAGGTTGTGCAGCACACACAGAGATAGGTGTTGCACACTCTTTCAGTACTCAAAGAATAAGATGGATGTTTTGATTTATAGAGATGGCATCCATTTAAGGCGGAACTATCAGCCTAAATAAAACCCCTCCCCAATAATTAGGCATATATAGCGATAAGCTTAGAAATAGTAGTATTATTCTGCATAAGTACGACTTTATCCTACTTCTGAGACTGACGGGCAGGCTTCTTGCTTTAGAGGCATCAGCGCGCCTGCGCCGTCAGTCCCTTCCTGTTACCTTGGGGTACAGTGAAGGAGACTGGGAAGGGATGCGCTGGCACGCAGATGTCTCTAAGCCAGGATGTCTGCGCTCGTGCCCGGTCACCAGTAGCATTTCTTAAAGGGTTAGTAATACTTTAAAACAACTTTACTTAATATTGTAGCCCTTACAAATACAAATTAAATGAGGTCAGTGGCATCTCTCAAACCTGTATAGTTTGAGAGAGAGCCACTTTCAAAGTTACCTCTTTTTGGCTTTTCTCCTGATATCAGCGTTCTATCTGACAGCAGGGGAATCCGGTCACTGAACAAGCAGAGGCTCTGCAGCAGAGCTGAAATCGCATTATAGAAACAGAAATCCTTCACTGAAACAGTCTTCTACTTGTGCTTGCAAACCAAGCACACGTAGAATATCATTTCAGTGAAGGATTTCTGTTTCTGTAATGCGATCTCGGCTCTGCTGAAGAGCCACCGCCAGTCCCGGGACCGGATTCCCCTGCAGTCAGCTAGAAAGCTGACGTCAGGGAAGAGGAAACTTTGAAAGCGGCTATCTCTCAAACTATACAGGTCTGAGAGATGCCGCTGGGCTCATTTAATTTGTATTTGTAAGGGCTACAATAGTAAGTAAGGTTGTTTTAAAGTATTAATGTCCCTTTAATAACGCAGTGCTCATGCTCTATAATAGCACTATTTCGAACCTTATTGCTATATGTCTAATTATTGGGGGGGACACTTTATTTAGGGTGATAGCTCTGCTTCAAAGTGGACCTGTCACCCTAACATACATTTTTATTTAATTGTAAAGATAATTACAAGCTGCCTTTATGCGGCTGTACTTGCCATTTGTTTTTTAATACAAATAGTTTTTGAGCAATTAACCTTTATCTCTTGGTGGCACTTTATGCTAATTGGTTTCTGTGCTGGGCCAGTACTGCCATGCGATGTGCGGACACTTCTAATAGCACAGCAAGAGATATGATTGGCCTCAAACATAACTAATTAGTATATTGTTCAGAGAATTTGCATAAGGTGCCACATTGTGCCACCAAAATGTAACAGTTCATTTCTAAAAACTGTTCTATTAAAAAAAAGTGCAAGTACAACATATAGACAGATTTTAATTATCTCTAAAATAAACTAAATGCATCTTAAGGTGACAGAAACCACTTTAACCCTTTTGTGTGCCAAAGATACAGAGCGACATGACAATCTCGCACTGCATGACAAAGCATGATTGCCATGTCGCCTACTTAATGGTCACATACATTTTAACCCGTTCACGGTCGCATACATTTCACCTGTATTTCATTACAGCAACTTCTTTTGCCCTTATCTCGCCACAATATTCTTCCAGCCAGGGTTTCTTTCGCCTCTCATAACATCACTTACTGGAAAAAAAAAAAAAAAAAGCAAACTGCTCAAGTCTCTCCGCTCCTTCCTGTCATTCTGCATGCAGTGAAGGGGAGTGAGAGACCAGAGCTAGGATATGAGTGCTTGATATCAGTATTACAGGTAGCTGCTTTTTCAGAGTGCATTTGATTTAGTAAGTGATGTTGTGAGAGACGAAAGAAACTCTGTCTGGAAGAATATTGTGGTGAGATAAAGGCAAGTGAAGTTGCCTTAATGAAATAAAGGTGAAATATATGCGACCGAGAACGGGTTAAAATGTATGTGACAATTAAATAGACAACATGACAATCTTGCGCTGTCATGCAGTGCGGGATTGTCATGTTGCCATTTTGATCATGGCGATATGGAGAATTAGTTACATGGTTGCATGCCCTTTCGTGTGTTATCTTTTAAAAGGATACAGTCTCTGGTACAGTGGGACAAGCAGATCATGTCCCTTTACCACGTTGCACATACACACTTCAGAGCATACTTACACCATAAAGGGATAGTAATGTCTCATGATAAATTAAGGTTCGATCATTCCTTATACTTTGGCAACTGTGCAGAGCGTTATTGCAATGTTCTAATCGGTCTAGTTCACGTGTAATTATTTATAAAGGTTCCTCCTTCCACAACTTTTACATACTCCACTATCCGGTCCAGACGGATCAAGATGAGGAACAGACGGCGCAAGACGAGGGACAATCTTGTATCAGTATAAGAAAAAACATGCCCTCCTTCATCAAGTGGGACAGGGTTTACCTTATACTGATAGACAGAAGATTGTCCCTCTTTGACATCTGTCTGGTCACGCGACCTGATTTCAGATCTGAGGGGAGGAAGGTTCATAAAATATAATTACACATAAACTAGACCGATTGGAAAATTGTAATAACGCTCTGCACTGTTGCCAAAAGTATAAGGTATGATCAAACATCATTTTATCATGAGACATTACTATCTCTTTATCACCTTTGGGTAACATAGTAATATTAGGTTGAAAAAAGACTTGCGTCCATCTAGTTCAACCCTTTTCCTATTCTTGTTTACCATCATTGATCCAAAAGAAGGCAAAAAAAAACCTCAATACAGCAATTTCAAATTCTGCCTTGAATGGGGGGGGGATTCCTTGTTGATTCCAAATGGCAATGAGATTTCTCCTTGGATCAACAAGCACTAAATAAATATTAATCCCAATACTACCGTACATAGCCCTCTGTTATGCTCGTTTAAAAAAGTATCCAGGCCCTTTTTAAAGGCATCTAATGGAATTGGGTGCTAATGTGTTGGAGACCTCTCCAGCATCCAAGGGGTTAATCTATTTTTTATTGCCTCTGTTTTGAAATGTGACCCGCCATCTGCGGCTCATATTATGTTAACCATAATACACAGGTCTGAGGGACATCTATTCGGCCCTTGGGGTGAATCTTGTCTGCTGTCACTGATCTAGGTAATAGAAAATCTGTAACGCACCAGCACATTCTTATTTCTCTGTGTATCCTCCATTGCTGTAAGCCTGGACAGACTGAGTGCTCCTTTCAGCTGCAAATTGACAGTCTTCTATATTCCGTGGCCACAAAAATATACATTGGGACTGATCTACAGGAAGTAGAGCTATTCTGAGGCAACCTGCCTGGAGGAAAAAAATAATCCCCATAACGGTGCCCACCACATTGTGGGTTAAACCCCCTTAACCCTTTAAGTGCCATAGAGGCATCCAATGCATTGCAACGCAATGCATTCAATACCTCACTGGCACTGAAAGGGTTAAATGTTAGATGTTCAGTTCATTGCTTAGTAATGTGTTAAAGACCTCACTAGCGTTAAGGGTTAAAAGCTTCATCTACAATCATTGGGAATGTTTTTGTCCCCTATGGTTCATTTGGTTTGCTCTATTAATTCTTGGTACATCAGCCTAATCTGTAGATTTAGCTATTTTTTTTGTCCAACTGTAAGTTCACATTTTTGGTCAGAGGAAAGTGTCACTGGACCCTATTATTACCTCAGTGGGAGCATCAAGCTTTACCGGATTTTATTTATTTATTTATTTATTTTTGTGAAGGTATTTTACCAGGAAGGGTACATTGAGATTATCTCTAGTCCTGGACTCATTTTATGTACCTTAGAAGGGTGAAAGGCTGAGTTGACCCTGGCAGGATTAGACCTGCGACCCTAGGTTTGAACAGATTCTACAGCTGGTGCATTAACCAATTGAGCTAATTAGCTTAATTATCCCTCACTATTAAACTGGCGCTTACACCCTATAAAAATGTAAGTATAACAATTTAAGTAATTTTGAAAGCTTTAAAAAAACCTGTATGTTATGTTAGCATTTCTATGTTGAACTGTAGTTCTGGAATAGTTTTTATGTAATTTTAATGAAATTAGCTAGTACTGGCAGGTACGATGGAGAGCAGGGTGGATTGTTAGTATTTGGCTGGCAGGTGGGAGGGAGAGCAGCTGGGAATGTTAGTATCTGGCTGGCAGGTGGGAGGGAGAACAGTGTATATTGTTAGTATTTGGCTGGCAGGTGGGAGGGAGAGCAGCTGGGAATGTTAGTATCTGGCAGGTGGGAGGGAGAGCAGCTGGGAATGTTAGTGTCTGGCTGGCAGGTGGGAGGGAGAGCAGTGTATATTGTTAGTACTTGGCTGGCAGGTGGGAGGGAGAGCAGGGTGGATTGTTAGTATTTGGCTGGCAGGTGGGAGGGAGAGCAGGGTAGATTGTTAGTATTTGGCTGGCAGGTGGGAGGGAGAGCAGTGTATATTGTTAGTACTTGGCTGGCAGGTGGGAGGGAGAGCAGGGTGGATTGTTAGTATTTGGCTGGCAGGTGGGAGGGAGAGCAGGGTAGATTGTTAGTATTTGGCTGGCAGGTGGGAGGGAGAGCAGGGTAGATTGTTAGTATTTGGCAGGTGGGAGGGAGAGCAGGGGGGATTGTTAGTATTTGGCTGGCAGGTGGGAGGGAGAGCAGGGTAGATTGTTAGTATTTGGCTGGCAGGTGGGAGGGAGAGCAGGGTAGATTGTTAGTATTTGGCAGGTGGGAGGGAGAGCAGGGGGGATTGTTAGTATTTGGCTGGCAGGTGAGAGGGAGAGCAGGTGGGAGTGTTAGTATTTGGCTGGTAGGTGGGAGGGAATGCAGTGTATATTGTTAGTATTTGGCTGGCAGGTGAGAGGGAGAGCAGGGTGGATTGTTAGTACTTGGTTGGCAGGTGGGAGAGCAGGGTGGATTGTTAGTACTTGGCTGACAGGTAGGAGAGCAGGGTGGATTGTTAGTAGTTTGCTAGAAGGTGGTATTTTTCAGTTTATGCAAATTGGTCTGTACTAAGGGCATGTCACTCCAACATGAACATATTGTACTGCTCTCTCTCCCCCTGCCATTCCCTGCCAGCCAGATACTAATTTTTCATGTCCCTCTCCCTCCCACCTGATTATTCCGCAATGCCCTCCCACTTGCCACACCCTTCCAGCCAGATACTAACAATCCACACTGCTCTCCCTCCCATCTCTCCCATTAACCATTACTATCCCCTTTATCTTATGTCATCAATATAAAATGGATAATTTAACATGGGGGATTATGAAAACCCTTTCAAATTTACCTAATTTGTTGTAGGGTGTTAGTTAAACTTTAACCTCCTGGATGATAGAGACATCTCTGTGTTAGGGAAAACTGTGGGGTTAACCCTTTGAGTGCAATGTGTTCTGTACCCCTCTGGTACTCAAAGGGTTACAGAAACTGTGACCCGTGCTCAGCCTTCCTGTAAAGAAAAAAAAAAAAAACTTTGTTACTGGAAACCTTTTATTTCAGGTTCTAATAAGTTATCACTGTGGTTATGTCCTGAAAGTGACTTACAATCTTTTTATTCTTTATATATGAACACTCAAAGAGCACCCAGGCGTACTTGAATAATGGTGCGCGCAAGACCCACTTCCTAAAAATATACATAATCACTCTGTAAGAGATTACCAGGTTAGGATTCTCTGCGTGCTGTATTGTTGAAGGCACAGTGCTATATCATTTATGGCCAGCTGCCACCGGCTGAAGTAAGAACTAACTGAGCATGCTCAGTGCATTCCCATTTAAATCTACATCCTTATTTGAAACAGAAGGTGGGGGGGGAGCAGCTCCACATGTTTTCCAAGCCAAATGCATAAAGACTAAAGTAGCGTAGTTAATAGGCATTTGGAAAAAAACTGTATTGATTTAAAATTTGAAAAAAACATTTTAACCACTTTAATGCCAGAGAGGTCACTGCATCTTTGAGGACAAATAAAACAAATCTGCAAATTATCTTTGATTTAGAGGAATGGTATCCTGTAAACACATACAGTGTCAGGTTTTTCCTGCTGAACAAAACAAGGGGAAATGCACTCTAAGGGTTGTTTCATTTCAAATGCATAAGCATTTAAAGGTATAGTAATGTTTCTACATAAATTAACCTTTGATCATTCATCATATATTTTCTACCATGCAGAGTGTTATTACAATGCTGTATGCTGGCTACCGTAAAATCTCAGGTATAATACACGCCTGTGTATAATACGCAGGTGTATATTATGCCCAAGATTTTAGGTGAAAATGAGTGCCTATGTATAATACGCACCCTTGTTTTCCCCTTTACTTAACCCCTTAAGGACCCTTGACTTACCAGGACCGTCACGGTCCTTGAAATACTCAAGGACCGATGACGGTCATAGTACGTCACGTACTTTTTACTTACAGCGCTCTACCGGGAGCGCTGTAAGTAAAAATAGGGCCTGAATTGACCTCTCCAAGATCGGAGCGATCTCTATCAGGCCCCATAATGACGTGCCGATACACGCGACAGGTCACGTGTACCGGCACGTCCAAGTGGTCGTATGCGGTCATTATGGGACGGAAATGTCCCATGACCGCCAGTCCTTAAGGGGTTAAAAAAATTATTGCTGCCGGCTACCTTCCCTCCCCCCCACCCAGCGCGACCTGATGTCAATAGAAGCCTTACTTTCTTTAGCTGCACTTGAATACAGTGATCTGTGTTAAGCTCTGTGTCCCATCTTCCCTGCAGGCGGGCAGCAGGCTTGCATTTGCCGCCCGCTTCGTTCAATGGACTTTCTGGACCTTCCGCCTCCAGCCAATGGTAATGCAGGTGCATTATCATTGGCTGGAGATGGAAGGTCCAGAAAGTCCATTGAAGGAAGTGGGAGGAAAATGCAAGCCTGCTGCCCGCCCGCAGGGAAGATGGGACCCAGAGCTTAACACAGATGTAAGGCTTCTTTTTACATCGGATCGCGCTGGGGGGTTGGAAGGGAAGGTAGCCATCAGTAATTAAAAAAAAAAAATTAAGTCATAAAAAAGCACTCTCGGGTATAATACCCCCCCCCCACTTCACATAAGGTGAAGAGGGGTAAAATTGTGTATATTATACCCGAGATTTTACGGTAGTTCATGTGTAATTATGTTATAAAGTGTCCCCTTCCCTCCCCTTTTACATATGTAACACTGCCTCTCCAAACCAGTCTGGATGGATAGCGACGAAGGACAATCTTCTGTGAACATACGGAAAATCCTGCCCTCCTTTGTCACTTCAACACTTTATAACATAAGTACACATGAACTAGACAGTGTTCAGTATTGTAATAATGATCTACATGGTACAAAAACTATTATGAATGATTGAAGTTTAATTTATGTAGAAACATTACTATCTCTTTAAACTTAGTGCAGTGAGCCTCTAGCTACAGGTTGCTATATAATGTTATAATAACCACTGCATCACGTCCAGTCTGTTTCTCCTTATAGTCGTTCTCATTGAGCCTCTGGCACTTTTTTTGGTTTGGTTTTTGAAAACTCTTAGGGCATCTCTCCCAAAAGGTTGAAGGGTAATCCAGAAGTCGACCCATTGGTCTCGGTGCCTAGGGAACCCAGCTTCCTCTTACTGACAAGGATGAAATATGCATCTGGGATAGCTGGTATTGCCTGTCATTTCAGAACTGAGCCTCCCATTTAGGCAGGATTAGTCTAAGATGCGTATGGAAATTTCTTCTCTGAAATGGCACTAGAGAGATTAAAATGTGATACTTATGAGTGGTGACTGGCCATGGAACAAGCACGCCTCTCGCCTTTTGTGTTTACTGAACTCAGTAAGAGCAGGGGGAGATGTGCTAAGGTGTGCTGAAGAGGAGATTAAACTCCCCAGTTTCTGTGTTATTCTATGGAGCCTGTACACTAAGATGTCTCATATTGGAGAGATCTTATGCTAGGGCTCCATAGAATAATTTGGATATTGGAAAATGGATCCAGCTGGAGAAATGTCTTCTTTATCACATCTTAGTGCATAATACTCCTGGTATAGGCTTCACACTGGCCACCCTTCTGAAGGGTGGTCCATTTCAGCTCTCGCCATAGATCATTGGTGACTGCCCACAAGCATCAGCAATCCATTGGACACTGCAATTCACACTGCAATATCTAGGTCGCCCATGCTACTAACCTTCACCGATGTCCTTAGACAGCAGTGCAGGCAGCTGGGTTCAAATTCCATGCAGTGGAATCGTAGCATGCTGTATTTGGCTGCACTCACTCATCAAGAAATCGCCAGAGTGAACAGCCTCATAGGCAGCAATGTTACTATGTTATTAACGATTAGCTCAGAATATAAAGGTGGAGCTGTCACCTTTTAATGGAAGTTTGCATATGTGTCATGTTAGACAAAAGACCATGAGATACACAGTTTTAAAGTGGACCTGTCACCCTGAATTCAGGTTTGCCTAGTTTAAAGTGTTAGTAAAAACTATGTATCATGTTAGCCAAAGTGCCAGCAGATGTTTAGATGTCCATACTTGTACTTCTGTATGTTGAGCTCCCTGAGTACAGTATTACATGCTATGATGCTCTCAGTTTAGTTTCTGTATGGAAAAGGCAGTGAGGGAGGCTGAAAGGGTTAACAAGTGCACTCAGAGGTCACAGAACGGAATAACCTCAGAACAAATGAAGAACTACCAGTGCTGCAGGGGAGGATAGACCTAGAGAACAAAATAATAGAAAACCCTGCCTTTGTAACACACAGCATAAAGTTTCAATTGTACCATCTAAACTGAGGGTTGGATAAGAAATAAAACATATCTTTTATTGGTGTATATATATTAAAAGAGAAGAAGCAAAACTAATTTAGGATAATGTACTGCCGGGGCAAAAACCGGCTTTCCAAGTATTAAAGGGATAGTAATACTTCGTTTTAACTTTATTTTATTTTGTAGGCATTAAAAAAACATGAAGAATGATATAAGTCTTATTTCTCAAACCTTTATGGTTTGAGAGATAATCACAAGCAAAGTTTCCCCCTCCCGCCCCTTTTACCTACTGTAAACAATCTCTTCTCAGATGTGGAATGCAGTCCATAGACTGGACAGATAACAGAAGGGGACACTCTTATTCCTTTGAAAACAATGAAATCCCTGCCCCCTTGACAAGCTTTTCAGGTTTTTCTGTTATCTTAATAGAAGATTGTCCCTCTCTGCAGTCTACCTGGGCAGCTCCCTTCTGCCCTGGCTGAACAGTGTGACATCAGTAAAAGGGGCGGGAGGGGGACACTTTGCTTGTGAATATCTCTTAAACCATAAAGGTTTGGGAGATAAGACTTATATCATTATTCATGTTTTTTAATGCCTACAAAATAAAATAAAGTTAAAATGAAGTATTACTATCCCTTTAAGAACTAACCTGGGCCAAACAGGCATAGGAGAGTCCAAATGGATGGTTATTGCCCAGAAACACACAATTGAGGCTAAAAGGGAAATGGCTTGTGGCTGCTATCTTTGATCCGCTAGGCTATCCCCTTAACCATTTGAGTGCCAGAGGGGTACGCAACGCATTGCAAAGCAATGAGTTGCTTACCCCTCTGGCACTCAAAGGGTTAAAGAAAATCATTTGTGGGATACCTATGGTGTAAACTCAAATGATAAAAATCACTATGAGTAAAAGTTGAGCAAAAAAGGAAAAAATCTGCTGGTATGTAGTCCCACAATTTGTGAGAAAATGACAACTTACCAGCCCTAAAAAAAGGTGCTTTGTATACCATTTACCAGTCCTTAAAGCGGAACTACCATGTCACAACATCTTTAGCTTAACTAAGTCCCCTTCTGGCGACTAGCTGCTTAGTAGCGCTAGTTGCCAAAATTATTACCTGATTTAATAGATATATGCTTTATTCCCCAGCTGTCAGTAGCACGGAGCTACAGCTGGGGAATAAAGCATATATCTATTAAATCAGGTAATAATTCTGGCAACTAGCGCTACTAAGCAGCTAGTTGCCAGAAGGGAACTTAGTTAAGCTAAACATTTTGTGACATGGTAGTTCCACTTTAAAAGGGAGGATAGTTCTCCCAAAATACAGAGTAGATATAATTTATGAAGTTCCTTATTGAGAGTAAACATTTCTCTGAAATGGTAGTTGCAGTTGAGATGGTAACAAAATTATTAAAGCGTCTTTAGAGGCCTACGCCCATTCCTCTACTTGATTCTTCAAAGGCTCATCACATCGTTAAATTGGACAGCTTGACTTGAACATAGCCTTAAGGCAGTGTATCAAGTGAAGTAAGAATTGCTTTTCCACTGTTATTGGCACAATTAATTATAACACTGCTGTAAAGGGTTAAGATGACTATGTGAAGAGTCTGTGTCCTGTTGTCCTACTAGAAAAGGTCATGTCCTTCTTGATGAAACTGACATCCAGGAGAGACTGAAAAAAAAAGCCACAAGGGCAAAATTCATGGGTGCAATTATGATTTTTCTGACTATAGTAAGTTATAACCCTTTGATTGTCAGAGGGGTATGCAACCATTGCAAAGCAATGCCTTGGGTACCCCTCTGGTTCTCAGAGGGTTAAGTGGAGGGGGTTATTATTAGGAAATATTACTTATTTAACATTGTTGCATACTTTATCTCAGTTATGTCCTAAAAAGCACTTTTAACCAGTTCCTCCGAAGCAAAAACTGTAAATGGTCTTGTCTGACTTGCAGGGCCGGTGCTACCATTAAGGCAGGACAGGCAGCTGCCTTAGGGCGCCTCAACGGAGGGGCGCCGAAAAGGGGGAAGCTGGGATTTTTTTTCTAAATGTATATATCTGCCATGAGAGAGAGCTGATATACGCTACCAAGCGCTCCCTCGTGGCGTCTATGTGACACGCTGCAGAGAGACCCAGGCTCTGTAGTAATACAGAGCGCTGGGAGATGACATCATCTCCCAGTGCTCTGCATTACTGAGAGCAGCGCGCGGGAGCTTCAGCTCTGTGCAGAAGGAGGCACAGAGCTCTAAGTTATGGCACGCCGCTAGACTACCAGGGACTCAAGGTAGTGGATGAAGGGGCAATGTGGAGATGAAGGGGCATTATGGAAGGGGCATTGTGGAGATGGAGGGGCATTATGGAAGGGGCATTGTGGAGATTAAGGGCAATGTGGAGATGAAGGGGCATTATGGAAGGGGCATTGTGGAGATGGAGGGGCATTATGGAAGGGGCATTGTGGAGATTAAGGGCAATGTGGAGATGAAGGGGCATTATGGAAGGGGCAATGTGGAGATGAAGGGAGCATTGTGGAGATGAAGGGGCAATGTGGAGGTGAAGGGGCAATGTGGAGGTGAAGGGAGCATTGTGGAAGGGGCAATGTGGAGGTGGGCGGGGGCAGGGGATTGTGGCAAGGTCGGGGGGGCAGGGGATTGTGTCGGGGGGGGGCATCAAAATGCACCTTCGCCTGTGTATACAAAAATCCTTGCACCGGCCCTGCTGACTTGCATAGTCAGGATTTTACTGATAGAATCAATGGCTCATCATCCTGCAGAACAGTAATAGGCCTTCTGCAGTGGTGTGAATGGAGCAATATCTATTTCCCAGCTCTGTCTGCTCCAGTTAGTGGGCGATCACACCTTTATCTGGTCACAGATGGTGCCTGATTTCAGCTCTTTGTTTTGTAGTGCAAGGTATAGATTGCTACACTGGGTAGTGTGTGTATGTATATGTGATATATATATATATATATAAAATATGTATATATAACAGTTTATAAATGGAAAGAAGCACTCTCAGGACTTTACGATAATGTGCAAAATTGGAGAAAATGTATTTACAGATCAACGTTTCGGTTATCAAACAGTAACCTTCATCGTGATGTGGAACCAATGAACAGGACCCCCCCTCCCCCATATACCCAGAGTGAACATTAAAGGCGCCAAAAACGGCATCTGAAACAGTGTATGATGTCATCAACAGCAAGGTGTTACAGTGAGTGACAATAGTTTTCCAAGATGCTCTCGTGTAACGTTGAACTACATCCAAGGACAATGGGGAAAAAAGGCCATAGCTGAATCCTATATAATAATTCGCTAGGATGTTTGTCACAATGCAGTCATACTCAGTAGAGACTGCCCGCATTTGGGCAGTTTCTACGGCGCATGACTGCATCACGTGGAGCAGTGAGGTAGTGGCCTCTTAACCCTTTAAGTGCCAGAGGTGTACACAATGCTTTGTGTAACCCTCTGACACTCAAAGGGTTAACATTAACCGAACCTTGGCCCGTGCACAAGGGCTTTTACACTAGTCTTATTATATAAGGCAATGTAAGTGTAAAGAAAATCACTCGCAAGCAGCAGAACACAACCAGACATAATAAAGGGGTCACAATCATATGTGTGGGTAATTGTATAAATATGAATGGATCTGTGTATATATACGAGACAAACATAGGAAGTCTGTCATAAAACAATTAAACATGAGAGATGTACAGAGCTCACTGCTTAAAACTTCCCTTCGGATCGCCCAGCTCTGTATCAGCCGTGGCGCGGGCAGTCTCTACTGCGCATGACTGCAGCATGCGCAGCAGTGTCTACTGCTCATGTCGCGGCGTTACACACGATTTAGCGAATTATTATATAGGATGTAATACCGGTGGGGTGCACAATGCTTTGCTTTTCAATGTGTACACTCCATTGGCACTCAAAGAGATTGGGCTCTGTGTTCAGAAGAAAGCTGGGCTCTTCATTCTGGGGCAAACCAAATGCACCACAGGGCACTAATTAAATCAGTGAGTGGGGGGGTTCATGGGGCTGTTAACCCCTTCAGTAGAGAAGACTTAAACTCATTGTTTTGAAATGCAGTAGAGGCTTCTCTAGAATTCAAAAAGGTAAAAGCCCCTTTAAAATCAGTGAGCATTGTGGGAATATGTATTTGTTCCCAGGGCCGGACTGGCCTACCGGGATACCGGGAAAAATCCCGGTAGGCCGCCAGCACTGGGCCACCCTGGGGGCCGGCCGGAGAGGCTTAAATAAATGCACCGTTTATAAAGCAAAATCAATCATAAGACAGCGGCCGCAAGGTAACAGGCAGCCGCATCTACAGAGTGGAGACAGGCCGGGCCTAGACCCAGTGATGTCAGAAGCAGTGTGAAAAGCACACTGCGTCTGCACACCAGGTAGGCCGGCCGCTCCTACCTTAAGCAGTGGCGTGGTCTGCCAATTCGGATAGAGCTGAGCGGGAGGCTGGGAGCAGAGACCGCTTGAGCAGACGCCAGTCACAGGCAAGAGAAGAGGAGGAGAGGGTAGGGGGGCGGGGAAATCAAGTCCGCAAGAAAGGCAAAAGGGGGAGCAAGAGGATTTATATAGCGGCAAGAGGGGAAGAAAGGGATAAGGGTGATCAATAGCGGGTAAAAGAGGCAGAGGGAGGGCAAGTGAGAGAAAAAGAAGCAAAAGGGAGAAAAAAAATTGGCAAGAGGCAAAAGGAGGGGGGATTAGGAGGGGGAGAAAGGGGGATCAAAAGGGAGAAAAAGGCAAAAGGGGGGGCTCAAGAGTCAAGAGGGGGAGAACAAGTTGGAGAAAGAGGGGAATCGAGAGTCAAGAGGTGGTGTGTGTGTGTGTGTGTGTGTGTGTGTATATATATGTGTGTGTGTGTGTGTGTGTGTGTATATATATATATATATATATATATATATATATATATATATATATATATATATATATATATATATATATATTACTCTGGTGGTGGCATTCAGATGTGTTTTAAAATGCATGTTTTCCCCTTTTATAAACATGAAAAAGATGCTATTATGCTATGAGGCTGATATAATGACGCAATCCTATCGGGTTGGTCAGCAATTTTTTCCAGGGCTGGTTTTTATTCCCAGTCCAGCCCTGTTTGTTCCTATAGAGCATTAACTTCTGGGTGGAGTTTCACTAAGGTGTGATAAAGAGGTGATAAAGCAGAGGTGACGTCTCCAGTGATATCACTTCTCCAGATTCCAGTGTTATTCTGTGGAGCCAATTCACTAAGCTTTGGAGAGGTTAGTGCATAGGCTCCATTGACTAATATAAGAACTGGGGATGTGATATCACTGGAGACGTTATCTCCACTTTATCACCTCTTTATCTCCCCCTGGTGTTCTAGAGAAAGCCAGGCCCATGCTCTTAACCCTTTGAGTGTTGGATACACTTCTGGCACTCAAAGGGGTTAACATTAACCCATTGTGTGCCAGAAGGGTACGCAAAACATTGCGAAGCAGTTCGTTACGTACCCCTCTGGCACTCAGAGGGTTAAAAAAAAAAAATGTTATCTCTGAAAATTTGGCAGAAAAATATTTTGGTGCCAATAACATTTTAAATATATATTTATATATATATATTTTTTTAATATATATTGTAGGATTTATTTTCCTGAATAAAATAGGCATTTTATTCAGTAGTTATTGGAGCTGCATTTTTTAGGTGCTATATCTGTCTGTATTTTTTTAGGTGCTATATCTCAATCTTCTGAAATTGTACAGTGGCGCTGTTGCTACACCATCCTATGGAGGTTTATGGTCAACTGACCAGAGCTGCCCATAGGATGGTGTAGCAACAGTGCCACTGTAACATTTCAGGATATGTAAGATACTGCACATAAAAAAATTCAAGTCTGAGCTGTAATTGCTATTGAATACAATATGTATGCGTGTGTGTGTGTGTGTGTGTGTGTGTGTGTGTGTGTGTGTGTGTGTGTGTTACTAACACTTTTTTTTTTTTTTAATAACCTAGGGCCAGGGCTCGTAACCCTTTGAGTGCTAGAGCAAAATGCAGTGCATTGCCTTGCAATGTGTTGGATACCTCTCTGGCACTCAGAGGGTTAAACCTTTAGCAAGGCCTCAGTTGTGCTAATGGTAACCATGTATCTGCAAGGAATGAGGATCACATTTGGAGTACAAGACAGGAGCTACGTATTAGAAAAAGTATAACGAAGACTCTGAGGTGAACTTTACTTCAAGCATTACTATCCCTTTAAGGGGTTAAACTAAACATTCTACTGGTCTGTAACAGCAATGCTGTTTTTTCTTCCAAATTTGTAACACGATTAAACCAGTGGCTCCCACCATCAATCCTCTAGGACCCCTGAAGAGTGTCTCTACTTTAGTACAAGTGACTTTGTCAGTGTACAAGTCCTATCGACTGACCAGCCTGTACGTGTGACAGGATAATCATCAGTCTTGTCTGTTGTGTGTCTGAACCGCAGTTGGGAATCACAAAAGGAGGCTGGCATTATCAGTGCGAGAAATGGTCGATAATGCAACACAAAAACACTCCTTTTCTGCTGTTAAAGGAATAATAATAATAATAATTATATTTTTAATTAAAATAATTACAGTGGAGGTCATTCTGCTGAGAGAAAAATTCATGCCCACTACAGGCTCAAGAAAATGGTTCTCAGTCTCTGTAGTACTTTACAGTCACTCAGTCAAGTCTCCATAGGGACTAATGAAATAGCACCACTAGTGGTCACTTCTTATACAGTTGTTTTTGTTGTTATTAACCCGTGTAGGACTAGAGGGGTGCACAGTGCATTGTGAAGAAATATGTTGCATACACTTCTGTACCTCAACGGTTTAAAGGAAAAAAAGAAAAAGAAAAACAAATTGAAAATCATTTCAGCTGTTATAACTTTTGAATGACTTGTCTCTCAGCAGTTGGAGTACCCCTGATTTACTCAGTAAGAAAATGTGTATGTATATTATTTTTTTCATGATATACATTACTATACCCTTCAAATGAGCACTAATGCTTATGCAAAAGAGCATGTGTTAATGTTCATAGTAACATACTTTGGTTATAATGCTAAAAAAAAGGCAAAAAGAAAAAAAAAACTGTATTGAAGCAATTTCCATTCAAGCCCCAAGTGGGTAAAAAAAAAATTCCTTCCAGACACCTCGAAGAAAGCATTTGAGGGATTTAAAGGAATAGTATTACTTCAAAATTACGATCCCTCATATTGTAGCCCTTAATAAACTGAGTTAAATGACACCAGCGGCATCTCTCAAACCTTTATGGTTTAAGAGATAGCCTCTTTCAAAGTTTCCTCTCCCCTGCTGTCAGCATTCTGCTGCCAGCAGGAGAATCCGGTCTCTGAATCAAGAGGAGGCTCTTCAGCAGAGCCGATATCTCGTTATGGAAGGAAAAATGATTAACTGAAACAGTCTTCTACGTGTGCTTGGTAACTAAGCACACGTAGAAGACTGTTTCAGTTAATCATTTTTCCTTCCATAACGAGATATCGGCTCTGCTGAAGAGCCTCCTCTTGATTCAGAGACCGGATTCTCCTGCTGGCAGCAGAACGCTGACAGCACGGGAGAGGAAACTTTGAAAGCGGCTATCTCTTACACCATAAAGGTTTGAGAGATGCCGCTGGTGTCATTTAACTCAGTTTATTAAGGGCTACAGTATGAGGGATAGTAATTTTGAAGTAATACTATTCCTTTAAAGGGATACTAATGTCTCTTATAAAAGTAGTTTGTCGAGTCTTCTTTATATTAAATGTAACAGACTGCCCTGTGTGTAGGAGCTTACTTGCGTGTATTTCAAAAGTTATTGACCCTTTGAGTGCCAGAGGGGTACGCAACGCATCCACTTCTGGCTACGTCACGCAGAAGCTGCAGTGTGGTCTGGACGGATGCAGAGAGGGACAATCTTCAGTAAGGCAAAGGGAAATCCTGCCATCCTTCATCAAGGTGGGGGGGGGGGGTAAGGTTTTCCTTATACATACTCACTGAAGTTTTTGGATTTCAGATTCAGTGGGAGACGGCCAGAAGGGGTGGGGGCAGGGGAGAGCTTTCTCCACTTATTAACTTTTGAATTACATACAAGTAAGCTCTTACACATACACATACCGCAATCTGCTACATTGAAAATGATAGTAATGTTTCATAATAAAAGCAGCTCTAATTAATCATCATAGTATTTGGACTTTGGAGAGTTATTTCAATTCTGTCAGAGTTGTAGTTCAAGAGTAATTCAATGACAAAGGATCCCCCTCCCACCCCTTTTACTGATGTAACACTGCTCAGCCAGATCAGAAGGGAGGTGCTCAGGTAGACTGCAGAGAGGGACAATCTTCAATTAAGATAAGGGAAAAACCTGAAAAACTTGTCAAGGGGGACAGGGCTTTGATTGTTCTCATAGGAAGAAGATTGTCCCCTGCTGTTATCTGTCTGGTCTTACAACCAGATTCCACATCTGAGGAGTGGGAGCTTACACTAGGTAAAAGGGGCGGGAGGGGAAACTTTATCATTCAATTACTCTTGAACTACAACTCTGACAGTATTGAAATAACACTCTACATGGCCCAAATATTATGAAGATTAATTGGAACTGCTGTTTTTGTGAAACATTACTATCCCTTTAAAATAAAGAAGACTCTGCAAACTACTTAACAGACATTACTACCCATTAACCCTTTGGGCGCCAGAAAGAGAAGTGTGTATATATAATATATAAAATATACTTATACTGTAAATGTTTATCTGCCAGAGTACAACAAGGGTACTCTCAATACAGAGAAGTGTTTCATTCAAAAATTATTTCAGCTCAAACTTGAATTTTTTTAGTTGCAATATCTCAGTGACCTGAATTTTTACATTTGAGCTGTTGCTACACCATCCTATGGAAGATACACAGTAATATGCAAATGTCTTAGGCAGGTGTGAAAAATGCTGTAAGAATGCTTTCAAAAATCGACATGCTAATAATGTTTATTCATCAATTAACAAAAGTGAACAGAAGAAAAACCTTAAATCAAATCAATATTTGGTGCGAACACCCTTTGCCATCAATAGTTCTAGGTACACTCACACACAATTTGGTAAGGATAGGTTTTACAAAACATCTTGGAGAATTAACCACAGTTCTTCTGTGGATTTAGGCACCTCAGTTGCTTCTCTCTCTTCATGTAATCCCAGACAGACTCTGATGTTATGGTCAGGTGTCTGTGGGGGCCATACCATCACTTCTAGGACTCTTTATTCTTCTTTACTCTGAAGATAGTTCTTAATGACTTTGGCTGTATGCTTGGGTACATTGTCATGATGCAGAATAAATTTGGGGCCAGTCTCATGCCTCCTTGATGGTATTGCATGATTGATACCTGTACTTCTCAGCATTAAGGATACCACTAATTCTGACCAAATCCCGAGCTCCGGTTGCTGAAATGCAGCCCCAAATTGCCTGGAACCTCCACCATGCTTCACTGTTGCCTGCAGACACTCATTCTTGTACCGCTCTCCAGCCTTCGGCTAACAAATTTACTTTTGCTACAGCCAATTATTTCAACTTTTTGACTCAATAGTCCATAGCACCTGCGGACATTTTTACTCCACCCCAGTTCCTGTGTTTTCGTGCATAGTTGAATCGGTGTTATGATGTTTTGGCCTCAAGTCTTCCATGAAGGGAAGTAAACATGATGTGTTTCATCTGCTGCACTACATTTCCTTGGCCAACCACTGTGTCTACGGTCCTCAATGTTCCCTGTTTCTTTGCACTTCTTCAAAAAAACTTGGACAGCACATCTGGAAACACCTGTCTGCCTTAACAGTTCTGCCTTGGAGAGACCTTGCTGATGCAGTGTAACTACCTTGTGTGTTGTTGCTGTGCTCAGTCTTGCCATGGTGTATGACTTTTGCATTAAACGGTCTTCAGCAACCTCACCTTGTTAGCTGACTTTGGCTGTTCCTCACCCAGTTTTATTCCTCCTGCACAGCTGTTTCTGTTTCAGTTAATGATTTGTTTCAATCCGCATATTACATTGATGATCATTAGCACCAGTTTGGTATAATTGTTTAATCATACCCCTGACTATATGCCTACAAAATCCCTGACTTTCTGCAAGTGTACCTAGAAGAATTTATGCTGTTTTTGAAGGCAAAAGGTGGTCACAACAAATTTTGATTTTGATTTTTCTTCTGTTCCCTCACTATGCATTTTGTTAATTGATAAAAATAAACTATTAACCTGTCTGTTTTTGAAATCAGTCTTAATGTACAGCTTTTTTTTTTCCCACACCAGCCTAAAACTCTTGCGCACCACTGTAGCAACAGCTCCACTGTAAGATTTCAGGCCATTGAGATTGGTTTTGTTCTCCAATTGCCGAATCAGTGGAAATCATGTCCTCAAAGGTATTTGTGGGTCTTGGATGCAGGATCTAAACTCCTGTTAAAGAAACCTTTCTTTGAAGGGGCGCAATCCACACAAAATTAATTCCTAGTGGTAGTGAACATTTTCTGCCCAGGTTGAAGGGTTCGTAATGCCCTAAATAAAGTTTATTCAGTATGGTACATTTTACAAAAATAAAGTATTTGGAGAAAGTCCTGTGGTTTGAGAGAGATTCGGCACTAAAGTTTGCCCCCTCCCGCCCCTTCTCCTGACATCTGTGCTCTGCTGACAGCAGGAGATCCCGGTCCTGGGACCAGCCGGCGGCTCTTCTGAAGAGCTGAAATAGCGATAAAAGAACTACTTCATTGGAACGGTCGACAAAGTGTGCCTGGTTTGTAAGCACACTGTAGACTGTTCCAATTAAGTAGTTCTTTTAAAGATCACTATTTCGGCTCTGCTGAAGAGACGCCTCTAGTTACACGACTCGATCTCCTGCTGTCAGCTTTACAGCTGACATCAGGACAGAGGGAACTTTAGCAGCGAATATCTCTCAAACCATAAAGGTTTGAAAGATAGGACTTTCTCCAAATACTTTATTTTTGTAAAATCTACCATACTGAACTTTATTTCGGGCATTACTGTTACTTTAAGAAAAGTGTGTGTGTGTGCTGGTGTTAGTGTTTCTTTAAGTTTACCATAGTCTTAGGTTAACCCTTTGAGTGCAAGAGGGGTGTCTTCCCTGGCTTTCATATGGTTAATATGCTCAAATCCCCTGGACCATTGTGTTGTGGGAAGTGTAACCTTTCTCCTTTTGTGAGTTGTTCTTCAGAGTCAGACAGATAGATTATTGCAGTACGTAAGTGCGCATCTGAATGGGGTGCGTGCCAGAATGCAGTAAGGAGACAGTGCCAAGGTACATATCTTAGAGGTTATTGGTTTAGTCCTATCACCGATGCCCGCATGGTTGGCTGATGGAAATGGCATGCTATTTTAAAATTAAGGTCAAGAAGAGCAAGCTTAGAAGTGTAAGAGGGAATAAAAGGCAAACTGATTCTGAAGTACATGCTTATCACATTTAAAGGTGTAGTAACGTTTTTGTTATGGAAAATATGTATACTGTAGGGTTTCTCCTGCTGAATAAAGCATTGTTCCTTTCACTGCAGGGACGTGTTTTATTCTAATGTTAATAGAATTTGCAAAATGAGGTGACTTGTTTGTTTCTGAAGAGAATTAGCCTAAGAGTCAGCTCTCCCACATAAGGCAGTAAATAAAATGTGCGGGCACTAGGTGGTGCTGTTATTATTGTGTTTAGACTGCAATAACATTTGAATCTCTTCTAGAAAAAGAATCATGGCTTTGCCCTGTGGGAAAGGGAAGGGAGAGAGAGATTCCATTGTCCTGTTGATCGTAACAGAAGCACACTGTCCCTCTGTCAGACACTCCAGCCTTGTTCCACTGTTAGTTAAAAGGATAGTAATACTTCGTTTTAACTTTATTTTATTTTGTAGGCATTAAAAAAACATGAAGAATGATATAAGTCTTATCTCTCAAACCTTTACGGTTTAAGAGATATTCACAAGCAAAGTGTCCCCCTCCCGCCCCTTTTACTGATGTAACACTTTTCAGCCAGATCAGAAGGGAGCTGCCCAGGTAGACTGCAGAGGGACAATCTTCAATTAAGATAAGGGAAAAACCTGAAAAGCTTGTTAAGGGGGGCAGGGATTTCATTGTTCTCATAGGAATAAGAATGTCCCCTTCTGTTATCTGTCCAGTCTATGGACTGCATTCCACATCTGAGAAGAGATGGCTTACACTAGGTAAAAGGGGCGGGAGGGGAAACTTTGTGAATATCTCTCAAACCATAAAGGTTTGAGAGATAAGACTTATCATTCTTCATGTTTTTTTAATGCCTACAAAATAAAATAAAGTTAAAATGAAGTATTACTATCCCTTTAAAGAACTACACATACACATCTGACACCCCAGCCTTGTTCCACTGGTTGTCACAGACCCGCATATTAATTGTCTCGCACATGATCCTTGTTCCACTGTCCAACTGGTAGTCGCTGAACAACATGTATACTGTCTGACACTTCAGCCCTGTTTCACTATCCTACTGGTTGTTAGAGACCTGCCCATACACAGTCTAACACCCCATCCTTGTTGCAGACCCATTCATACACCATCTGACACCCCACCTTTGTTCTGTTGTTTACCAACTCATTCATACACTGACTGACACCCCGTCCTTATTTCACTGTCCCATTTGTAATTACAGACTCACACATACTGTCTGACACCGCACACTTGTTGCACTGTCTGACTGGTAGTCACAGAATTTGTTTCAGCGGCTCCCCGTCACGTCCATTTACCTCTGAGACATGGCCAAGCCACACTCTGTGTGCGTCCCTCCCAGTGACAGTCAATGTGATTGCATCGTCAGGATGTCAGGACCGGGAGTGGACATGCCACAGAGGTAAGTGGAGGTGATGGGGAGATGCCAGGGCACAGTTGTTTTGAATTAAGGGAAGCTGCGTGGTAGATAAGAATGACAAATGTGGTGGTAGAGGAGAGGGGCAGGGGCATAAGTACAGGGGTGCAGTTGTGCAGGACCCAGCATCCAAGGGAGCCCCATCTGCTCCTGAGTATAATCAGTTTTAGTTATGCATAGAAGAAAATATTCTTGTGTCAGGGGGCCACAAAAAATACTTGCGCCAGGGCTCTCCAATGACTAGTTAACCCTTTGAGTGCCATAGGGGTACGTCCCTTTCTGGCACTCAAGGGGTTAAGCTATTGCTTGGTGAGAAACCTGGGGAAAGAAGAGGAGTGTCCTGCAGTGATTGGATACAAGTGGGCAGCGGTCTTTGCCTCCTGTTTACTCTTGCCCAAATTGCCTCCCTAGCTATGTTTGTACTTGGTCATGGCTTAGGATTCGTGTAGGTGCAGTGTATGTGTGTGTGTGTGTGTGGGGGGGATTTACATAACTCCTCCCTATTGCCTCCCATGTTTAAAAAAAACAAAAAAACAAAACAACTTTATTGCAAAAAGTTAATTGAAAAACAAAATAGAGAGAGAGAGATGTGTGTTTGTAAGTAACATGCTAATTTGTGAAAGTGAAATACCTCGACATTGGTGGCAAGCTTAGCCACAACTTGGCCAATCTGTGACACAAAATTTCGGTTCTTTTCTAAGAATTAAATATGCCCATTACAGGGCACACAAGTTTTTTAATTTGTTTATATATAGAGTAGCGCAGGATTGTCTTTTTGACATGCTAATTTTTGTCGACCTTGGAGTAAATGCAACAGATACAAAAAAGTGAGAAGTACTGTGTTGGATGTCCAGCATTAACCCTTTGCGTGCCAGAGGGGTACGCAACATATTGCATTGTAGCATTAATGTAGTTATAAAGCTCTGTATAATTTTAAAAATCAGAGAACTGATCGATAAGGGACAAAAGAAGATTAAAGTTTAACCTTGTGACGTGTAGAGCATTGTGAACGTTACTGCGCATGTCAGTCTGGTTACCGTGCGGGTTACTTAGTCACTCCCATCGTTCTGTTATCCTGCCCGCGTCCTCCTTGTCCTGCCCTTATGTGACACGTCACCTGGCGCGCACAAGCCTGTATTAGACTGGAATTAACTTTCAGCCACATTTTGCCCATAACTGAGCCAGTGGTGCAAACGCAAAGCATACCATTTGCACCACTGGCTCAGTTATGGGCAAAATCTGGCTGAAAGTTAATTCCAGTCTAGTACAGGCTCGTGTGCGCACCAGGTGACGTGTCACATAAGGGCAGGACAAGGAGGACATGCGCAGTAGCTCTCACAATCCTCTACATGTCACAAGGCTAACTTTAATCTTCTTTTGTGCCTTATCGATCAGTTGTCTGATTTTTAAAATTACACAGCGCTTTATAACTACATTAATGCTACACACACAGATGATGTCATGGTGGGGTGACAGTTCCGCTTTAACGCTTGAAGATGAAAAGCTGGTACAACAGCATAAATTCAACAACAAATACTAAAACAAATGGAAGAATTTTATTCAAGTCATTATAATGGTGAAGGACAACAACTGAATGCAGTAATAGAGTCTGAAGCTGTGCCAGAAGTTTTACTGCAATAAAATCAATGAAACTTGGCAAAACAGCTGGACCTGATAACGTTACTATTGAAATGATGAAAGCTGAAGGTCAGCCCTTATTCAAAGCCCTAGCTAAACTATTTTCTAAACACCTACCACTTAGCAAAGTGCCTGAATCATGGAAAAATGCAGATGTCATCCTACTCCTCAAAAAAGGTGAATCTAAAAAACTACCAACCGATAGGTCTATTGCCAGCGGACTGCAAGGTTTTCACAAAGGTTCTGTCAAGAAGAATTGACTCCGATAAGGGATGCTTATCGCGGCACAACCTAAAGAAACAAGCAGGCTTCAAGTGTTAGTAATGTCCGACAAAAAGTTTTTTGCATTTAGAAGAGCTTGAAAAGCTGAGCTATATGCAAAAACCGTATCTCTCAAACCGCTATGGTTTAAGAGATACAGGCATTTAAAGTTGTCTGTTTCCTACTGACAGCTGTAAAGCTGTCAGCAGGAGATTTGTCGGTCGACACAGTGGCGCTTGAGAACTGCTGCGATCTCGTTACTTACAAGGAATCCCTTCATTGGAATGGTCTAAAACGTGTGCCTGGTTTTCAAGACATAGACCATTCCAATGAAGGGATTCCTTGTAAGTAACGAGATTGCGCCACTTCTCAAGCGCCTCCGTGTTGACCGACACAAATCTCCTGCTGACAGCTTTACAGCTGTCAGTAGGAAACAGCAAACTTTAAACGCCTGTATCTCTTAAATCATAGCAGTTTGAGAGATACGTTTTTTTGCATATAGCTCAGCTTTTCAAGCTCTTCTATATGCAAAAAAACTTTTTGTTGGACATTACTAACACTTTCAGGAGAGGTTTCAGAACAATGGATCATATCCAGACAGTGCAACTAGTTATAGAGCAGCATAATGAATACAACCTTCCATTATACATAGCCTTCATGGACCATGAAAAGGCCTTTGACTCTGTGAAAATGCAAGTGATATCGACACCCTGATCAGCCAAGGAATAGACCGAGCTTACATCAGTATCCTCCAATCAGTATATGAAAATGCAACTGTATCAATACTGGGCAACAATGATAAATTACAGATCAACAACAGTCCACCAAACTAAATTGAGGCAAAAAAGGACTTTAAGCTCAATGATGACTTCCTACATCATTGACATTTTTCAGACTATACTTTTTGTCATTAGCCCTGAAGAACTGTAGGAAAGCATTGAAGTGCTACAATACCAAATCAAGAAAATCACAGTAGATGGACAAGAACTAGAAGACATGGAAAGTATGTTTAACTTGGACAGGAGATGTCAACTGATGGAAATTGAGGAATAAAATTGGGATGGCAAGCAGTTGGAAGACTTCGTAGTGTACTGTCTTTAAGACAAATTTATCACTCTGATTCAAACAAAAGGGTTTTGACCAATGTGTCGTCCCAGTCCTTGCATATAGCTGTGAAATATGGTCACTGAATGCCAAATCCATACAAATACTTAAGGTTTACGCAGAGAAGTATGGAGCATCACATTCTGAACATAGAGACCAAAAAAACGTGTTCATGGATTTGTCAACAAACAAAGGTCTATGACATCACTTAAAGAGTAAAGCCCCGAAATGGAAATGGGTAGGCCACATAGAAAGAGAAGTCCTGATGGTAGATGGTCCAAATGAATTTTGAAATTGATTCCACTCGATACTAAAAGCCCAAGAAGTGCATAGACAAGATGGGTAGATGAAATGACCAAATTTGTTGGTACAGTGGCTAGAAAAAGCACAAGACCGAAGTTGTTAGAAACTTGCTTTGGAGGCCTTTGTCCTGCAGTGGATCAACAAGAGCTGAAGATGATACATAATATTTATATAATCTAAATAATGTGTGTAAGCATGCAGTGGATTGACAGTGGCTGCAGTGTGTGTGTGTGTATATATAATCTTCTCATGATATAAAGTGCTAGGCTTTGAAGCTCCCTGTGTGCATAACCGCACACGCGCAGTAGAGACTGCCAGAACAAAGCAGTCATGTGCATTAGATACTGGCCGAACGCGCTGACCCGGAGCATGTGCTCCGAACAGCTCACCTCCAGGGCTACAGCCGGGGCCGCTGGGTGACACTTTAGCCCATGTACATGGGCTTTCATATTAATAATATAATTCACGGGCCTCAGTGCCAGCCACTTGTGGGGCAGTCATGCACTGTAAAGACTGCTGCACTTCGGAGCGCCCCACTCTGTATCAGTCGCGTCACAGGCAATCTCTACTGCGCATGACTGTGTTGTTACAAACATTTTAGCAAATTATTATATAGGATATTATACTGGAGATTCTGCATGGTGTTGCCCATGGGATTGACCTTTGTCTCCTCACTGGGCATGAACCCTTTAAAAGTGCCAGAGGCACTCAAAGGGTTAAGATGTGCATTTTTCTTTTTTTTTTTTTTCTTAGTACTCCTTTAACCCTTTTTTGTGCCAGAAAGAGCTCCAAAGAGTTGGATACCTCTCTGACACTCCAAAGGGTTAAGTTACTTCATATAAAAAAAATCTTTTAAAAGAACATGCAGGTACTGTAGATAAGAGGGTGTATTTTAGTGTTCATTTAATCCGTCTCCTAGTAATATCTTTGAGTGATAAGTGGGTTGCTGCAGGTCAGGACATTGTCACAGTGTAAATATGAGCTGTGTTTGATCATGATATTATTATGCCTGGTTTTCGATAACAAGATCAACTGTAGAAATGTGTGTGAAATGCACGACTTGTAACCCAGAGAGTAATCTGAGTGTTGATATGTTTAGTCCTTTGAGTGCAATGCATTGGATACCCCTCTGGCTCTCAAAGGGTTAACTTTTATGCTTTGAGGTAAACCTGATTTATTATCCCTTTGAGTGCCAGGGGTGGCTAACGCACTCAGAATGAATTTCGTCCTTTCTGTTTTCCACATACATATTAGACTAATCTCGCCCATAAGGGCAGTCCAGTTCCAAAATGATGGGCAGGTCCCCTCTGCTAAGGAAATACCAGCTAACCTCGGATACTTGTCATCTGAAAAACTCTTCTGGTGTCTCCCTAAGAGTAAAGGGTAAACCAGATGTGGACCCCTTTCTCTAGGGAAACCACCAGCACCTCACTAAAGAGGCCCAAACAAGGCAGAAATGTACGTCTGAGGTTAGCTGGTATTTCCCATTCAGAGGGGACTTGCCCGTCATTTTGGAAATAGACTGCCCTTTTGAGTGAGTAGGCTAATATGAATATGGACATTTCACCTCTGTAACGGCACTAGAGAGCTAAAATGTGATGCTCTGATCAGCGGTGACTAGCAGTAGATCAGTAGGCTGACCATATTTCCTTGAGACAAAAATGGGACGAGGTGTGGGACAGACGGACAGTGGGACTCCGTCACTCCAAGTCTGATCGCAGTAAGCTGCAAGCAGAGAGAATGCGTTTGCTCCGTCTCTTACTAGTGGTGTTCTCTCTCTCTCTCTCTCTCTGGCCAAGAAGTCTGCCCCTGAAGTAAATCGGAACTTCCTCTCATCGTCACTCACACTAGTGGTTTTACTGTGTTTACTGTACACATTGATTACCATAGAGTCTTATGACTCGTAGTCATGTCATTGTCTAAGAGACTGTATGGTAATTTACCATAGACTCAAGAGTCTTAGAAAGTTATGAATCACTCGAGTCATAAGACTCTATGGTAATCAGTGTGTACAGTAAACACAGTAAACCACTAGTGTGAGTGACGATGAGAGTAAAGTTCCGATTTACTTTATGTTGTGAGAAATAAACAAGCAGCGTTCAGTTTAATTTTTTACAAAAAAAAAATTATATATAAGTTATATTAAAAAGGGACACAATTGACATTTATATTAAAAAGAAGGGACAGTCTGGAAATATGACAAAAACGGGACTGTCCCTTTTAAAACGGTACATATGGTCAGCCTAAAGAACAGGCAACATTGCTTTTGGTTGTACTTGGAGCATCTCATGTCTCTTGGCTTGTTGTTTTCTAGGGGATTAACGCATATTTAGAAATATGAGCATTTTTTTTTGTTATTGGGTCCATAATGACCCTCGATGTGCCAGCACCGTCGCACCCGTTCCAGCACTTAAAAGGATAGAAATGTTTCAAAATAAAAGCAGCTCTGATTAATCTTTGTAGTATTTGGGCCATGGAGAGTGTTATTTCAATACTGTCAGAGTTGTAGTACAAGAGTAATTGAATGATAAAGTATCCCCCTCCCTCCCCTTTTACTGATGTAACACTGCTCACCTCAAAGCAGCAAGACTGTCCGGATGGATCGCAGAGAGGGACAATCTTCAGTGATCATAAGGTAAAACCTGTCAAGGAGGGCAGGGTTTTCCTTATGCTCACAGTAAGAAGATTGTCCCTTACTGTGAGCTGTCTGGTCAAGAGACCAGATTCCACATCTGAGGGGAGGTGGCTTACACTAGGTAAAAGGGGCAGGAGGTAGATATCATTCAATTACTCTTGAACTACAACTCTGACAGTATAGAAATATCGCTGTCCATGACCCAAATACTATGAAGATTAAGTGGAGCTGCTTTTATTTTTAAACATTACTATCCCTTTAAAGACCAGTGATGGTCCTGGTACAGCATGGAATTCAAATCCATTAAGCAAAAAAAAAAAAAAAAAAAAAAATCCCCATGGTCCTTATCAGCTGCCAACATGCTGGATTGGGAGGTCGTTAAGGGTTTAATAAATGGGCAGTGTTGGAGAGCCCAATCTAGCATTCAAGAGGTTAAAAGCCCTATTAAATCAATGGACATTTTTTATTTCTTCAGGTTTGTTCAGGCCCCATATCTGTATCACTGGTGTTGGAATTCCTCGGCACGATTAGGCTAAGGTAACCAGATATCCCTTTAACCCTTTGAGTGCCAGAGGGGTTAATTGCTGGAACCGTATAAAAAAAAAAAAACTTTTCCTGATTTCTGCTCAATTTTTCAGAGGTGTCCTGCATTTAAAAAGATATTAACTTGGGCCTCTTTCACATGGGCGACAGAGTGCAGCGATGCAGCGTTGGTAATGTTTCCATGGTGAGAGTTCCTATGTTAGTGTATGGTAACTTTTCACAGGGGCAACAAACTCCTTGTGTGAACATGCTGACATCCATCATCCTTCATCTTTAACGTGTTCACACAGGAGTGCAGTAAGAAGGGTGCACACTGGGGCCTATGAGGCTGCCAAACACCCACACTTCTCACATGACCCAGCCCCCCAGTCCCATCCATTGTTTCCTGTCACAGAAAATACTTTTGGCCTATAACGAGCAAGAATTTAAAAAATCTAGCATCTAAGGGTTTAAATAATAGCCTGTGAAACGATAATAAAACTATGCGGAGCTATTGAGATCTATCTGGCCACACCCACAAGTCAGAATGCACAAGCACAGCTGACCCTCTACTGAAAACTCAGAGCTTTAGGCATTTGCCTACTCTGTCTATTGGGAAATCCGTCCCTGTCCGGATCGGCAGTTATGCACAGGAGGAGGTGAGGGAAAGAACACAGCTGGTAGAACTGTAAGTGTTATCTCCCGTGTAAAATAACCCTTAGATGTAAAAATAGACACAGGCTATAATGGCAGATAGGAACCACTTAAACATACACTAACATCTCCTAGTAATAATCTCTTCACTTAATCTGGTGAGATTCCGGTCCCTGACACCTCTAATGAGGATAACCAGGCATAACTTTGTGCTGAGGCCTACTAGTTGCAGTACTACAAAATATTTAAATATATACATCTGCTCATGTCAGAAGGGGTAAGAATGACTAGAGCTGGGCCTGATATTTTATCTTTACACCCACACAGGTTTATGGTTCCCAGGTGACAATAAGGAAGCCACTCGGACAACAAAATGTGGTGTAAATCTGGAGTGAACCAGTTCCACCATAGGGAATAAACAGGGACTTGGGGATTTGTATCACCTATGGTGCAGTTGGTATGCTCTGGAATTGCATCCCCTTTTCTTTGTATATCAGCCTAAGCTTGAGGGATAAAGTAAACACGGGTAGACTTATGTAATGGAACACAAATACATAAGAATGAAATATTAGGGTTATATACTTCTTGATATACCGTAAAATATTGTATATGATAGACACAATTTTGCCCCTCTTTGCCTTATGTAAAGTATGGGGTGTCTATTATACATGAGAACAATTTCTCACCAAAAAAAAAGCAAAGCCCCCCCCCCCACCCCTTCCGGAGTCCAAATTCAACATCCTGACAGGGGGTGGCATGCTTTCATCCGCCAACTGCTTCCAGCATGTCCCTGTCAGGACGTCCTCTGCCCAGCCAATCGTAGTTTCTTTCCTGGACCAGAACGTCCTCGCAGGGCAATACAGTAGATCCAGTGGGTATGCGCATTGCATCTATTTTTTTATGTGTATGTGACAGGGGAAAACAAGGGTATGTTTTATACCTGAGATTTTGCAGTAATGCATTTCACCTAGCATCAGTGGAAAATGATGGAGAAGACCAAACCAGCCGCAGCATAGGGAAAGAATAACCAGTTTAAATGATTTACACAGGGTTTTAATCGCTTGAATGTCAGAGTTGTCTCCAACTCGCTGAATATGGAAAGTCCAAAATAAAGTGTTACTATACCTTTAATTATGCTTGTTTGCAGAGCTAGCAATGAATGACTGGATTTTATTTATTTAGAAACCTTTTTTTACCAGGAAGAACACATTGAGATTTCTCTTGTTTTCAAGTGTGTCCTGGAGAACTCTTACAGTAAAGAGTTACATATTAATAAATAGAGAAACATTTATATATATATATATATATATATATATATATATATATATATATATATGTCCCACAAAGCTATAACGAGAGCGCTAGATATAGCATACCATACATTTATTAAAAATAAATAAAACAAAGACACATATAGCACCAAAAATATGAATAAAATTGAATTAAAAAAATGAATAATAGTACCACTAGGGCAGAACGCTGTGCATTGCACCGTCTTTGGTCTAAAAGGCGCATGCAGTGTACATCATTGTGTTCTATCAATAAACAGCAAGAGACAAAGAAATAATGTTACTGGATTTTTTCCAGTAACATTATTTCTCTGTCGTCCAATACAGGTTACTGGTAACTTTGGGTAGGTGATCTACCCCTTTAAGTAGGCAAGAACAATTCTAGAAGTGAATGCAGGGGGTGGAGCCTACCTTCCCTCCTTGGCTGCAGCTATCCAATCAGCTCCAGTAAGATTTGTTCCTTGGTGAAGACACAGGCAAGAGAACAGTTCTGCTATAGTTTTAGCTAATTTCTTATTTTTCTGTTAGATATGGAATACCACCAGTAGGTGGATTACCATAACTGACAATGCCCTTAGATGTGGCTAGCTCAGTATCCAGGTGCATTTTGTGGACCTTAAGCCCTGGGGGGAAAATCTTGGATCCAAGTTCTTTCCCCAGGAGTTGCCCACTGAAGCTTCTTCTTAATACATGGTAATCTCAGAAGATCTGCAGGAAAGGTGAGCAACCCTTTGAGTGCTGCAGGTCTACATGTCCCACAGTGCCCCTCGCACAGGGGCTTTCCTATGGAGCTCCTATTGCACACTCCTGCACTCATTGGGTCTGTCTGTATGTCTGTTGGGTGTTCTGGAGCAAGTTTCTGTAGTAGCTTAACCCTTTACTGCTGATTTTGCATCTTTTGGAGTTTTACTGGCACTTTCCCTTCGCAGGAGTTTCTCCCGAAGGTGGTCTCTGAGTTCCACATTAATCAGGAGATTGTGGTGCCTTCTTTCTGCCCTGACCCTACCTCTGACAAGGAGAGGGATCTCCACTTGTTAGATGTGGTGCGTTGTCTTAAGTTTATGTACATCGCACTGAGTCCATTAGACAGTCTGACGCGCTGTTCGTCATTCCTGAGGGCTCCAGGGCAGGGAGACCTGCATCCAAAGTGACTATTGTGTCTTGGATCAAGTTCACTTACGAGCTAAGGAAGAATCCTGTTCCCTTTCGGGTCACAGCTCATTCTACTAGGTCTATTGGGGCTTCTTGGGCTTACAAGAATCAGTCCTCCGGTGATCAGTTGTGCAAGGCTGCCACTTGGTCGTCTGTGCACACCTTTTCGAAGCACTACTGTGTTGATGTGCTGGCATCGCCTGATGCCAGTTTTGGGAGGAAGATCCTGGAGACAGTCTTGCCTGTCTAGGATCTTCTTCAGTTCTTTGGTGCTTCCTTCACTTTTGAGGCCTGTTGGCTCTAGTTCAGTGTGCTGTGTAACCGTTCCTGGGGTGTTGTTACCCCTGTTCAGTGTCCGTTGACACTTCATTTGTTTTGTTGTGCTATCTCTGATCTGATGGTTCATATCTGCTGGTGACTTTGGGGGGCCTTGCACCTGGTTCTTGCCTTACTTCCTGCTTCTGGGAAACTCAATGGCTGGACATCTCAAAGTTACCAATAACCTGTATTGGATGACAGAGAAAAGAGGATTTTAGTCTTACCTGTTAAATCCTTTTCTCTTATTCCATACAGGTTACTGGTCTCCCACCCTGTCAAGGGACCATGCTTGGCTCTCTTGTGGCAGACTGTGGGGGTCCTTCGGGGTCATGTTCACAGGAATCTTCTTTCCCTTGTACTATCTAGTCAATAGTGTCTCAAATCTTACTGGAGCTGATTGGCTAGCTGTAGCCAAGGAGCCAAGGTAGAATTGTTCCTGCCTACTTAATAGGGTGGATCGCCTACCCAGAGTTACCAGTAACCTGTATGGACTAAGAGAAAAGGATTTAATAGGTAAGACTAAAATCCTCTTTTCTTTGTCTCTTGCTGTTTAATGCATAATTTAACCCTAGAAACCATTGGGATTTTCTGCCCGAATTAAGAACAGCCGGGGGTATTATTAGGTGGTGTTTGTTTTTCTTTAGGTTGTGTTCACACTAGTGACATGAATGCATTCGGATGCAGCTTATTTCTACTCAGCTGGTTTACTTACCTGTGATGCCCCTTTGTTCCCTGTTCCACTAACAATCCTGCTGCTAACGGGGCATGGCGAATGAGTTGCAGAGGACGGGCCACATATGCACCAGTAATATATCATTGTCTAATGCCCACATGGGTTGGCCATTCATTGGATGTTGTGATGAGCATCCCGAATTCCAGATCCACATTGTTGCCCATCGGCCGCTGCACAGATCAGAGTTGCTGAACTTTCCCGCGTTCCATTTATGGATGGAGGAAAGTTGCAGCAAGCTTTGTTCACTGTTAAAATATCATGGGATTTAAGTGGAACTGTCACTGAAAATAAAGTGCCCCCAAATCATTATACATATAGTGATATGTTTATCTATACTAGTATTACCCTGAATAAGTCCGGCGTTTTTGAAAAATCCAGCTCTTTCCCAGGCAGGCATCAGCACAGACATCTTGCCAAACAGCCATCTGTGCTCCTGCGCTGTCTATCCCAGTCTCCTCTAGGAGGTGTTGCATTGTACCTTAAGGTACAGGAAGGGACTGGTGGTGCAGGCGCACAGATGCCGGTACAGCAAGATGTCTGCTGTGCATCTGGGAACAAGTTGGATTTATCAGTAAGGCCAGACTTATTCAGGGAAGTACTAGTATGGATATTAGTATCACTATGTGCATAATGATTTGGGGGGAACTTTATTTTCAGCAATAGTTCCACTTCAACGTGAACAGTCAGAGCAGCATTACAAAACACCAATCGCCAGTGTAAACTAAGCTTGAAACAGACACGGTGTCCTGGAACCCTGCGCAAGGCAAATTTTAGTTATTTTATGGTAATTGTTTTCCTTTAACCATTTGAGGGTTATAGAACTGTTTAGACAGGTGTTAAAATGGAGAATGCTTTGGTAGTTCTTTGCAGTGTTAAAAATGCACTCGGTAAACCTTCCTGTGCTGTTTTAACTGGTTAGAGAAGGTGTTGGCAATGAGAGGCCATCTGACTACTGCCACATTAAAACTCATGTCATCGCATGCCAACAGTGGCTGGCAGGGGATGATGGGAGATGTAGTCTTGCAATAGCTGGAGGTCCTCACTTTACCCTGGGTTAGACGGTACGTTGAGATTTGTATGCGCTGATTGGACGTCACCTCCAGAGGGGAAGGAATGCAGGGTTATTCCTGTGGCACTGTTAATGGCAAATACATCTGAGAGCCTGATTTAAATATAGAGATTACAGGCGTTCCCACAGCCCCTGCATCGTAAGCTTTCAATATGACGCAAGTGTACAATAGTCCACGGAGCACGAGAACTGCTCAAGGTTTAATGCTAACATTGCTTTAAACACCCCTCTCACAGTCAAGTGGTTAACTCTTTGAATGCCAGAGGGGTTTCCAACGCATTGCAAAGCAAAGGGTTAGTTAAAGGGATAGTAACACTTGCTATGTAAAAAATTATGTATTGTAGGGTTTATACTCCAGAGTAAAATGAGGACGCTCACAGTGCTGAAAGGTGTTTTATTCAAAAGTTATTCTGGCTCAAACTTGAATTTTTTTTATGCTCAGTATCACAGTGGCCTGAAATTATACTGTGGCACTGTTGCTACACCATCTTATGGAGGTTTATGGTCAGCTGACCAGAACTGTCCATAGAATGGTGTAGCAACAGCGCCACTAACACTTCAGGCCATTGTGATACTGCACCTGAAAAATTCAAGTTTGAGCTGCAACACCGTAACTTTTGAATAAAACACCACTCAGTAATGGGAGTATTCTTGTTTTACTCAGGAGAATGAACCCTACAATATATATTTCTTTGCATGGTATGTGTTACTATGCCTTTAAACAGGAACTCTGCCCTAGGAATAGGTGGGAATTTAACAGGTCTATCTATTTATTTGTTGTATTTTAGCCACAGTTTCCTATGTTTATCGATCTGTGTTTGAAGTATCTCCATCCTCTCAACAAACCATGGGCTTCAATAGACCTGTAAGGGGTGATTGTTCTTATAAGATTATTAACAAACCGCTAGCAGTACACTACTAGGCTAGGGTGACCAGACCTCCCCGTTAACCAGGGGCACATATGAAAAATACATACTGCAGGGCTGCTTTGATTTCAATGCAGTCCTGAAATATGCCTATTTCCTATGTGTCCCCGGTTAAAGGGATGGTCTGGTCAGCCTATACTAGCCAGATAAAATGTATATATGTAGTGACTGCTGGGTGGAGGACACTCACCCAAGTAAAGCTTTCTATTTAACAAAATGAGAGACGCTTATTACTTAGGGGTGTAGTTCCACGTTGAGGCCATCTCTTTTGAGCCTCACTTTTTAACCCAGGGGTAGTCATTTGTTGGGACTACATCCAGATGTTTGCTATAAGGAGCGATGGAAGCTAGAGGATGAATAGATACAGGCATATATCCCAATACCCCCTGCCTATCTCTCATTACCCCTACCTTTCTCCTAGTTCCCCCCAGATGTAGGCAGAGTGTTATGGGAGGAAGTTAGGGGGATAGGCAGAGGTTAGGAGGGATGATGTGCTACCTGACATCACCCCTGAGTACCTCCCAGGGTAAGGACTGATGGAAGGTTGGAGGTAGATGACAGGAAGCAGGCAGGGGCTGATAGGCATACCCATGAACTCTCAAAATCTATTTTTTTCCTACTGGTGAGTTCCCCAGTATTGCTGCCCCATTTTCAACCCAGTTAGGCTTACCCACATTATTCAGCGAGTCTCAGGATTTGGACACCCCAACTTGGCATTTGGGTTTTGGATACACAGGGAGTGATGAGAGATTCAGTTACTTCATACACATGATAACTTGTACAGCTGATAAGAATTATCTCTGCCATTTACTGCTCCTCAGATCTCTAACATCCTGTTCAGGTGTGAGAGGCCCAGACACTCCCAGTTATCGGAGAAGCAGTGGTAGCAGGGAGAGATATCAGCTGTACAAGTGTTCAAACCCCACAAGTGATCACCTGTACAGAACTTGTGAGCCCCCATGCTATATTGATCATCTTTGAAAGTTCTAACCTTCACTGCCACCCGGTCCCTTATCTCTCAAAACTGTCACTTGCATACCCTCCAAGATTCTGTGTATATACTGATCTGGCCAGGTACAACACAAGATAGCGTGTACAGAATGATCATAGACAATGATATTTTCTTTACTTGACATGATGATACTTGTCTGTCCTGTAAAGAAAATGTTATTACAGTGCATGTGATCACTACTGTGCCTGAGTTTCACTCTGTTACTTGCAGAATGAACCCAGATCTCCCTTTTCCTCCTGTGCTGGAAAGGGTACAAAATACTCCTGCTATTTTTTAAGGTGCAAAAGCCACAAAGAAAATCTTTGTGCTTTATCCGTGTCTGGACAGGGATTTTTTACAGTAAAGTTGCATTAAAGTTATCAAATTCATTGCCTAATGATTTTGTGCTTGCAGATACTGTAACTACTTTCCAAAAAGTAATGAATACCTATCTAGGACAGAACAGTAGTGAGAATTATGACAGTTGGCTTGAGTGCAGATAAATTGTTGATCCAGGGAACTATCTGCCATTTGGAGTCAGGAAGCAATTTTTACACACTTGGGGCTTAATTGGAAATGTTTTCAATATGAGTTTTGTTTTGCTTTCATCGGGATCAACAGGGGTGATTTGACATGGGCTGGACTTGCTGGACGCATGTCTTTTTTTCATCCCCATCAACTATGTGTCCAACTTCATATGACCATGGGGTGCCAGGTAAAAACAAGTGCCCACCCACTGCTGACACTGACATGTCCTGGATTGCGGGGTGCCCAGAGTTAGACAAAACAATATAAATTATTTAAGTGGCAGCAGAGGGCAAGGGGGATTTATAGTGGACCCCTTTGGCATCCAATGAGACTGAGCTGGTTGCATGACCCTGACTATAGTTCCCACCATCCCTACCTAACAAGCTGTTGGTTGACTGGCGATGGAATGGTTTGCTTGTCCACCCCCGACCTAAACTAAAAGTAAGAAAGTTAATATTTATCCACAAATGGTTATGGGCTCTGTTTGATATTTTGTGTTCTTAAAATGGAAGTGTACCCTTAAACAATAAGTGGCTCACTGTGTTTAAAGAACAATCATGTTTTTTATGTTTTATCAAGCTCTCTCCCATTGTAGTAGGCAAAAAAAAAAACAGGTATGCCCTGTGCAGTCCCAGAATGGCTCTTCTCAGCCATTGGAGGGGTAGCAAACTAACCCACCTGGCAGGAACTCGACCTAGAGGTCTACAAGTCTCAGTGACAAACTCTTAGGGTTTCCTGTGTAGTCTCTATAGACCGTCCTTTTGGACTTCCAAGCCTGAAACGGCTGGTCTGTTGGGGCCTTCATCGTGCAGGATAGGACACCACCTGTGACCTGCAGCGTCAATGCATGGGGGGGGGGTTTAGTCCCTTCTTCTGCTCTGCCTATTCTCCATTGGGGCTCATCAAGCAAGGGAGATCTGTATCAGATCTTCTAATGGGGCAGCTGTTGGGTAATTGTTGTTTAACCCCTTGAAAGCCCCGGCTGATATGGAGCAGGGCGCACCGAAGTATCAGCCAGCGCGGGCAGTTTCTACTATGCATGACTGCCCCGTGACCGGCTGGCACTGTATCGGCCGCAGCATGAGCAGTCTCTACTGTGCATGACTGCCCCGCGACCAGCTGGCACTGTGGCCCGTGTACACGGGCTCTTCAACTAAAATATAATATAAAACATAATATGATGTGTTTTGTTTTTAAAATTGTATCTGCAGTTTCCTGTTTACAGTGATCTCTATTGAAGTCTGCCTCTCGGCTGCAGATTCTTACAACACAAAATAGGATTCAGTAGTCCTGAATGGATCGCAAGGGAGACGTTATCAGTCTTCATCAGATTGCAAACAAAAACTATCAGTGTACCAAGACAGAGAGATCAAATAATCAAAGATAAACTGTATAGATGTATGACTGCTGTTTGAAGGACACTTAACCTAGGACAATTAGTGTCTTAAAACTAAACAAGAGAATTATTTCAAGAGTATAGTTTCTATTAAAGAAGAATCTACCCACTGGCAGCAAATGGATTAACATAGGGGTGGGTAACCTTTTAGCTATCCAGCTGTTGTTGGATGATGGCTATAACAGCAGCCAGAGAGACGCATATTTCCTACCCGTTGAGGGCAATCAATCCACAATATCTTGCAAAGGTAGTTTAATTAATAAGGAGTGCCAGAAGGATCTGCAGCACTAACATTGCTGACCCTTGTGGTACTCAAGGGATTGAACGAGCATTAAAGTTTTACAGAGTCTTTCCCTCTGAGTAGAAAATGGTAATCTCACTGCTGAGAGTTGCTTAATTCAAATGTTATTAAAGTTAAAACTGTTTTGTTAATTTATTTTCATAGACTTTGCAAAACGGCACCAACTGATATAGAAGTCCATTTTTTTATTTATTCTGTTGCTCTCTTTAATTCAGACTAACACTTCATAGAAAATGGTGACAACAATGATGCCTGGTGACTGCAAGGTCAAGTTGTGGTTCAGTTTAAAAAAAAAGAGGAGTTTCAGCTGTAATATATTTTGAATCAAGAATCTCCCACAAATGGGGCATACCCTACATAATGAAACATTACTGCTTTTTAAATTGCAATACCCTTTTTTGTGTAGTAAAATTAGACATCCACATAAGGGTATGCGCCATCAAAAATCCTTGGAGACCAACATTACAGAGAAATGTCATCGCTGATGTTACAAAGTGATGGCAGTAATGGTTTAGTGTTGGCATCTGACTTAGATGAAAGTTGTGTTTATCTGCATTTCAGAGTTGTACTGGCTGCTTTCTGAATGCTGCAGTATCATTCCCTAATGTAATCTGCCAGTGAGTAGCGAATCTTGTTTCTTTGATGGAAATCTAAGGGGGTGAGAGTGACTTAGCCCTGAGGTATTGGTTTAAGTAAATATTAACTTGGCAGTGAAATAGACTACATTACTATACTACTATGAATCAGGGCTGGGTGACCTGTGTCTAGACGCAGGAAAATAGCTGCTGTTTCACTTCTTGCATAAGGAGCATTCCCTGCGTTTAAAAGGAATTGGTGCTTTTTAAATCCACTCATATTTTTTTCAACTCTATTTTAACCCCTTGAGTGCCAGAGACCCATCCCAGCACATTGCAATGCAATTAGCTGGATACCTCTCTGGCAGTCAAATGGTTTTAATCCGCTCTGGTGGTTGCTGTTTGATAAGTGATGCTCCATTCACTATTTTATAGGTGTTTTTTGTATCATTTCATTGTGTATTTTCAGATCGTACCCATCTCGTGCGTGTTGCTGTACGTTTAGCATTTTTATAAACCTTAATCTTTGTTTCTGTTATGAAGTTTCTACTTCCAAGTACAGGGCACCATATTAACCCTTTGAGTGCCAGAGAGATGTCCAACGCATTGCAATACCTGTTTGGCACTCAAAGGGTTAATGGCTCACAGCGTGGCAGACACTATATAAGCGGGTTATTCAGAGCAATACTGTCCGCTTCCAAAACACACAAAAATGTCATAAAGTGACAGGGTTGTTGATTCTGTTGATTATGTTTCAGAGAGATCAGACTGCATTTTGGAGTTGGGAACTATTTTCTCTCTGTGTTTGCATTCCTCTAAATTGGGGCTGTGCAAGTTTAGTCCCAACAGGACAGGATTTAACCCTTTGAGTACACACAGCATTGCAGAGCAATACGTTGCTTACCCCTCTGGCTCTCAATGGGTTAAGGATCTCCCTGTTTAAGTATAGGTGAGTTAATCAGTGGATCATTCATTGTGACTGACTCACCTGTGATTAATCAGGGAAATCCTTACATCCTGGCCTGTTGGTGGCGCTTGAGGACTGAACTTGGGCAGCCCTGTTCTACATAAACGAGGATGGTATGGCAAAGGTTGGACCTGATTGGCACATCCTTCCTTTTTTTTTTTTTTTTTTTTTTTTTTATTCTGCCTTAGTAACAGTTACCGAGTTCGAACCAATTCACACAGAATTGATGTAGGAAGAGAAGTGGGGGTGGTTAATCGGAAGCATTTGTGTTCTTTTCAGATCTTGCACTTTGACAGATTAAATGACAACAATTATTACTCTCTTTAGTTATTTTAATTTACCAGGTTTCTGCTCCCACGTTGGTCATTAACCCTTTAAGGACCCATGACATACCAGGATCGTCATAGGTAAACTTGCATTAAAGACCCATGTAATGAAATTCAGGGGTCCCCACGCGGCTGCTCGGGGACCCCTGAATTAATTTCTCAAGGCCGACTGTTAAGGGGTTAAACATCCCTCTGGCTTTAAAGGGTCCCCCCATACAAGTATTCCATGCTTTACATTTTTACCAAAATATGGAAACAATTATTACATGGAGCTACAGGGTTAAAGGGGAGCATTCACATTAGAAAAACTTTTGTGCATGGGCACTTCCGCGTTGAGCGGCACAAGGACGCAGGACTTCCCACCTCCCTCCCAGCTGCCCCAGGGAGCGCAATCACGCTTCCCTTCGTAGTGACATTTATGTGGGTTGTTACATAAACACCACTATGAAGGGAAGCGTGAATGCGCCCCCTGGGGGAGCTGGAAGGAAGGTGGGAAGTCCTGCACTATTGTGTGGCACACTGCATGCGTAAGTGCCCAATTTTAATTCTTCATATCTTCAATAGCAGGTAAGTAAAAGTAAAAAAAAATACCAACACTAATTTAGTTGTACTCATTAAAGCCCATGCACAGAAGTTTTTCTAATGTGAATGTTCCCCTTCAAGTGGGATGGCTGGTCCAGACTTGTCCTGAATGATCCTGGTTATAACCAGTTTCTGTTGCCTATTGTGTGTCCTGCTTGTTTTGACTCTCTGGACCATCGTGTAACTATAGAATTCTCCTGTAATGATCTACCTTTCTGACTGCTGGCTGTAACGCACACACTTCATTTAACTTGTGTTTAACCCCATGGACAGTAAAAAGGTCTCGAAAGCATTGCTTAGCAATTCATTGGACACCTCTAGCATCCAAGGGTTAAATGAGTGCTACATGCCCATATGCCCAAGCCCTAAATGTACCTAAAAGGAACAGTAAATATATAGACCATGTTCTTAGAGCTATGGGAACAGAGTTTCTGCAGGTTAAAACTCACCTGTTCTCGCTCTTACACCTGCTGATCACAGAGATCTACAGGGCTGGGTGATGTCAGCACCTCACTTGGCTGTTTTGAGAGCTTTCATTTCACTCCTTGTGAGCCAAGTGACACTGGGCCTCTGTGTAGAGGATAGCAATGTCTCTACCTCTCCCTTTAGCCATTGAGTGCCAGAGAGGGATCCCAAGCTTTGCATCTTGATGAATATTGCCGCATTGCAGAGCAATGTGCTGACTACTCCTCTGGAATTCAGAGTTAATCGCTGAGTGAGGTGCAGATGTCATACAGCCCTGTATATCACAGAGATCTCCAGGGCTTCCAGAGACTGAATGGTTGAGGCAAGATAAGGAAACTTTTTTTTTTTTTTTGAGAGACAAAAAACATTAACCCTCTGATTTTTATTTTTTTTTTGAGACAAAAAAAAAAAAAGTTTCCATATCTTGCCTCAACTATTCAGTCTCTGATAGCCCTGGAGATCTCTGTGATCTGCAGGGCTGTATGACATCTGCACCTCACTCAGCAATTAACCAGAGGAATATCCAACACATTGCTTTGCAGTGTGGCAATATTCATCAAGCTTACCTTACTTCTGTTTTTAATTCTTTGACACCTTTTGAAAAGTGATAAATTTACTTCTGAGAAAGACATCCTCCTTTTTCCACCAACACAGAATCCACCATTTTATTATTTTTCCTCATTACCACTGTGAGATGGTTGCGTTCAAAGAACTTAATATGTGTAGAATGGAAGAGAGGAGGGAGAAGGATGATATGATTTAAAATCTTTAACAGTTTGCGTGCCAGAGGGGTATGGAACGCATTGCAGAGCAATGCGTTCCGTATGCTTCTGACACTCAAAGGGTTAAATACATTAAGAGATTTAATATAGTTCTAGAGGAAAGCATATTTCAGAAAAATATGAGGAATAGAACAAGAGGACATCATCTGAAGTTACAGGGTGAAAATTCATATGTAATATACACTGAGTACTTTACAGGGTGATAATCTCATGGAACAGCCTTCCAGCATTGGAGGTAGGGACTTCTATTATGCCTAGGGTAGACATGTTCGTTCTGAGAAGTGTGTCCGTTCTGAGAAGTGCGTGTAAAATAGGACATTTTAATTGGATAGGAAAATGGATAAACTGGATGGGTCAATTATTTTTTCTGCCATCAAAATGTTTCTATGGCAATAACCTTTATATGAAACCTTTCCCAAGATTTGGAATACCTTGTTTTACACTGTGTTGAAAGCAGAACAATATGTTTACAGAATTAAAGGTTACCATTAATTTTTGCATGTCACCTATATTATTGAAGGGGCTTCCAATTCTGGTCTTTCCTCCTTTACCAGCCCCCCCCACCAAAAAAAATATAAAACCACAAAAAACAAAACAAAACTGGCTGCCGGTCCTCCTACTGCTTTCATATCTTTTAGCAAGTCTTTTCTACTAGTAAAATATATATATTTTACGCGCTGGAAGACTAGTGCGCACCAGGTAATGTGCTATAGAAGGGGCGCACACAGGCTGGATCGACAGGACCAGTGGGAGTGACTATTTTACCTCAAGGTAACAAGTATGACATGCGCAGTCCATCTCCCCCGGTCTTGATGTCACTGGGTAAGATTTTTCTTTACTGTCTATGCCTAACCTACAAACTTATTTCAAAAAAGGACTACACAACGTTTCATATATTAAAGGAGCAGTAAACGTTTTTTATGAAAAAATATATATTGTAGGGATTTTCCTATTGAGTAAAATAAGGGTACTCCCAGATCTCCGAGAGATTTATATTTCCAGAGTTATTACACTTTAAACCCATGTTTTTTTTTACATTAGCAGTGCCCTCTAGTGGTCAAATTCTAATTAGATTTCCTGTTAAATTCTAACGGAGAGGAAAGTCAGAAAAGTCAGAGACATACATTTCTCCATAGAATGTGATAGAAACTGCCTGTCACTTCCTGTCAGTTAGAATTATCAGGAAGTAAACACAGTAAATTCACTTCCTGGTTATTTAAACTGCTATAAATTTTGAATAAAAGATCTGACAGCGATGGGAGTGACCTTGTTTTATTCAGCAGGAAATGCTCTATAAAATGTGTTTTCATAAAAAAATGTTTACTGCTCCTTTAACGTAGAGTGCACATTGAGACCACATCTTGTTGGAACGATGGTTCCGCTTTAATTCACTTTAAAATGAAACTGTGGAATGACAGGGCCATTTTAAGAAGCAAATGATGTACATATGGAAACATTTGGATTATTTAATAAAGCAGTGGGATTTTTTTTTCCATGGAAAATATTTAGTAGGTTTTATCATACGGAATATAATTAAATGACTACTGGAATTCTTTCCCTGTGCACGATGATAAGTTATTAGTAGAAAGTACAAAGGTGCTTTTATATATTTGGCTGATGGAATCTTTGAGTGTTTCAAAACTGATATACCTCACCAGAGCTCCTCCTATAATCTTTTATAATGTTTTTCCTGTATGATAATGTGGTATGGTAGTCAATGGCCGTTTTCTTTTTCTTTTATTTCTTCTTTCTTGTCTAAAAAAAAAATAAAAAATAATTGTGCTCCATAAATATAAAAAAAAATAAGCCCCCAAAGATGTGAACGTTAACCCTTTGAGCGCCGGAGGGGTAGCCCTCTGGCGCTCAAAGGGTTAATACGGGTTGCATCTTAATGTCCGCTGAAGATATAAAATAGAATATTTCCAAAATTGCAAATGAATATGCCAATCAGGTTCCTTACCCCCATTTGCCTCCGCAGTTTGAGCTGCATAGACTCTCCCCCCACCATGCTACCTCTCAGGCCATTGCTCAAGTCAGACTTCCAGGATTTTGAACTGAGACTGGCTTTTATATGATCATTTCCCTTCAAAATAAATTGGCAGTCTCCAATTGACTGACTGGGAAGTTCTTGCACACCTTCCAGCCAATCCGCTTCTAACTACTGTTCTACTGGCAGAATATTGATAAAGAGGCAGTAGCTCTGTGAAATTCGTTGATTCACTACAAACACATTTTTAAACTGTTTGTATTTTAAATTAAATTTTTTTCTGCATTTACACTATTCTACGGGAGAAGCAGTTGTTCCTTGAGTGTTAAATCCTCAAGCAGAGACAGGGTTAATACTCTCTGCATGCTGTGGTTGTCAGTATATTGGCATAGGTCTGCATTGATCATCTTGAAGCATGAGTGTAATTTCATTTGAAAAGTAATACACTATTTGGCGCGGTCTTGTTTTCCTCTTTCCTATGATTTTCTCCTTTGATGTTCACACAATTCACGCTATTTAGCTCGAGTTGTGGGAACAAAAATCAACTAAGAGCATTTTGCCGAAATGTGAGTTTTGGCCACCGCTCATTTTGCCATGTACCTCACCAGCAATAGAATAGCTGAGGTATATGTGAGTTTTTTAGGTGTTAATGTTTTTACTGTTACTGCCGGTTTTACCGGTGGTAATATAATCGAGCCCCAGATCTGCTAGTGTTTCCCGAGGGCCAGAACTGATAATTACTGATGTAGTGTACATAGTACACAGGACTGGAGAAGATAGTTGAGGATGACCAGTCAGCTTCTAATCAGGGCTAAAAATGTACTAGTCTACCCAATGTTAAAGGGATAGTAATGTTTCATAATAAAAGCGGCTCTAATTAATCATCATAGTATTTGGACTTTGGAGAGTGTTATTTCAATTCTGTCAGAGTTGTAGTTCAAGAGTAATTCAGTGACAAAGTGTCCCCCTCCCGCACCTTTTACTGATGTAACACTGCTCAGCCAGAGCAGAAGGGAGGTGCCCAGGTAGACTGCGGAGGGGGACCATCTTCAATTTAAATAAGGGAAAAACCTGAAAAACTTGTCAAGGGGGGCAGGGCTTTCATTGTTTTCATAGGAAGAAGATTGTCCCATGCTGTTATCTGTCTGGTCTATGGACTGCATTCCACATCTGAGAAGAGATGGCTTACACTAGGTAAAAGGGGCATGAGGGGAAACTTTGCTTGTGAATATCTCTCAAACCATAAAGGTTTGAGAGATAAGACTTATCTCGTTCTTCATGTTTTTTTAATGCCTACAAAATAAAATAAAGATAAAATGAAGTATTACTATCCCTTTAACTCTTTGAGTGCCAGAAGGGAATGCAATGCTTTGCACACACCCACTGAAACCGAACGGGTTAAACGTTGAACACCATACTTCCTTACTCATCTGTATATCATTTAGTTTAATTTCCCTCCTTAAAACATGTACATGTTTTTTTTTTGATCTGCTAAAATAAGTAGACTTCTGCTGAGATTTTTCATTTGAAAGTAATTCCAGCTCGTACTTGTTTTTGTCTTGCATTAACTTGCAATCTTTTGTTGTGGTGATATTCCTTTCACTTATTATGAAGAGCCATAGTCTGTGACTCAAGTTTTCCCCACAACATTTCTTTTGGACAAACGTTGGTGCTTTTTCTAACAATTTGATTTAAAATGTTCCTGTGAATCTAACACCATTTTACTTTTGTTTGACAGAAAATTAATGTGTGCGTGTTGTTGTGATGGTCTCTTTTTTTCTATGAAGTATAACGTTTTTGAGAAATTAACACTGGTGGCACAGTGTGAGATTTTATCCTATTCCCCGGCACAGTATGCTAATTACTTATGTTCCAGACTAATCATATAATTTGCTATGCTATTACACACCCCTAGTGTGTGAGCTCTGCTAATATAAGGGCAACGTGAGGCCCTTCAGCTGTCGCTGGACTACAACTCACATCATCTACTGGCAGCCGATGGATCTTGGGAAGTAAATTCCAGCCTTACTTTTGCCCTCCGCTGGCCTAAATTTATTAGCATAAAGTTCCAGATGAGTCGCCAACAAGTAAAAGTTAATATCTGGGGGGGGGGGAATATATATTTATTTAACAAAAAAAAAAAAGTACTTCTTCTTTAACTCTTTCAGTGCCAGAGGGGTATCCGATGCATTGCAAAGCACTTACACTGAAAGGGTTATTAGCGTTACTGTCTGTAGGGCTTTTCCTACTGAGTAAAACCAGGATAATCCCACTGCTGACAGGTAACGTCTTTCTACAGTTATTAGAATGTAAACGTTCTATATAAACCTGTTTCTGCATTCTATGGGAGAAGGGAGCCGCTGAGTGCCGTTCTGCATGGAGTGATACGTAACAGCGCTGCTAGTTCGGCACAGTCTGAACTGTTGAGTGAAGTGACTCTCAGCAATGGAAGTGCCCTTGTGCTTAGCCGGAAATGCCCCACTATATACTTTTGAATGTCAGAGGGTTTCACAATGCATTGCTTTGCATACTACTTTGGCATTCAAAGGGATATATGTTTTTAGGGTTTTTTTTCCTGATAACTTTCTACGAGGAATAAAAGTCCCTCTGTAGCTGAGGTTGTAAATAAAAATGCAGGGAATATTCTGTTCCTACAGATTAACCCTTTGCATGCAAGTTGTATGCAGAGCAATCCTGTGGAAATGTTAGACACCCCCAGCTAAGCCATGCCTGGGAGAGAACAGTACTTTAATAAACACTGTGTCGGCTGTAGTGTTGACATGAATAAATTAAAAGGATAAATCATTCTTCAGCTTTTTGGCTTTTACAGGAACAGGCAGCCCAAGGGAAGGAATGAGTGAATGAATGAAGGGTGATGTAAGCATGTGCAATTCAGTAAGCTAAACATGTGTATCGTGGGGACAAAATGAAAATCCTCATTGATTTAAATGGGCCATTTTACCCTTTGAGTGCCAGAGGGGTACACAAAAGGTTAACCCTTTATTATCAGGTCCCCAGCGCACTGCAAAGCAATGCGTTTTAGAATTCTGCAGCAGATGCGTTGTGTACGCCTCTGGCACTCAAAGAGTTAAATCACTGAGAGTTTAGAGAAGCTGTATTTGTGTTTGCAGTTTTACAGTGACATTCTTTAGTTTATCGAATTTCAGGTTGTGTAGAACTGCTGCACAGAATCCGCTGCCGTGACCAGTAACGGTCCCCACAGGAATGTGTTCTGTACCCATGGCTCAGTACAGATGATCAGTGTCGGTCCCCACGGGAATGCGTTCTGTACCCACGGCTCAGTACAGATAATCAGTAACGCTCCCCACGGGAATGCCTTCTGGACCCATGGCTCAGTACAGATGATCAGTAACGGTCCCCACGGGAATGCGTTCTGTACCCCATGGCTCAGTACAGATGATCAGTATCGGTCCCCATGAGAATGCATTCTGGACCCATAGCTCAGTACAAATGATCAGTAACGGTCCCCATGAGAATGCATTCTGGACCCATGGCTCAGTACAGATGATCAGTAACAGTCCCCACGGGAATGCGTTCTGGACCCATGGCTCAGTACAGATGATCAGTAACAGTCCCCACGGGAATGCGTTCTGGACCCATGGCTCAGTACAGATGATCAGTAACAGTCCCCACGGGAATGCGTTCTGGACCCATGGCTCAGTACAGATGATCAGTAACAGTCCCCACGGGAATGCGTTCTGTACCCCATGGCTCAGTACAGATGATCAGTATCGGTCCCCACGGGAATGCGTTCTGTACCCCACGGCTCAGTACAGATAATCAGTAACGGTCCCCACGGGAATGCGTTCTGGACCCATGGCTCAGTACAGATGATCAGTAACAGTCCCCACGGGAATGCGTTCTGTACCCCATGGCTCAGTACAGATGATCAGTAACAGTCCCCACGGGAATGCGTTCTGGACCCATGGCTCAGTACAGATGATCAGTAACAGTCCCCACGGGAATGCGTTCTGGACCCATGGCTCAGTACAGATGATCAGTAACAGTCCCCACGGGAATGCGTTCTGGACCCATGGCTCAGTACAGATGATCAGTAACAGTCCCCACGGGAATGCGTTCTGGACCCATGGCTCAGTACAGATGATCAGTAACAGTCCCCACGGGAATGCGTTCTGGACCCATGGCTCAGTACAGATGATCAGTAACAGTCCCCACGGGAATGCGTTCTGGACCCATGGCTCAGTACAGATGATCAGTAACGGTCCCCACGGGAATGCTTTCTGGACCCACGGCTCAGTACATACAGGGCAGGAATTTTTTGTAGGGGATATTGGGCTTTTTGTGCACTGTAACGGTGGGGTGCAAAAAATGCACATTGGCCAAAAACAGTTGGTGTTACACTTCAGTCCTGGCTATAAACTTTAATATAGTGTTAGTTTATGGGAAACTTTTCTTTGTGCACCTATTTAAAATCACACTCTGGAGTGCCAGTGGGGTACGCAACGCAATGCAGAGCATACTCATCCGGCACTCAAAGGGTTAAATGTAAAATAAATATTTAGGTGCAGGATCACAGTGGCCTGAAATTGTACATTGGCGCTGTTGCTACACCATCCTATTGAGATTTATGACCAGCTGACCAGAGTTGTACATAGGATGGTGTAGTAACAGCACCACTGTACATTTTCAGGCCACTGTGATATTGCACCTAAAAAATTCAAGTTTGTGCTGTAATACCTTTTGAGTAAAACACCTCTCAGCAGTGGGGGTACCTTTGTTGTACTAAGGGGGATAATCCCTACAACATCTATATATTTATATAAAGCGCAAGCCTGCAAAGCTCCCTGTGTGCATAACCGCACATGCGCAGTAGAGACTGCCGGAATGATGTAGTCATGCGTAGTAGAGACTGCTGGAAAGATGCAGTCATGCACAGTAGAGACTGCTGGAACGATGTAGTCATGCGCAGTAGAGACTGCTGGAAAGATGCAGTCATGCGCAGTAGAGACTGCTGGAACGATGTAGTCATGCGCAGTAGAGACTGCTGGAACGATGTAGTCATGCACAGTAGAGACTGCTGGAACGATGTAGTCATGCACAGTAGAGACTGCTGGAACGATGTAGTCATGCACAGTAGAGACTGCTGGAACGATATAGTCATGCGCAGTAGAGACTGCCGGAACGATGTAGTCATTCGCAGTAGAGACTGCTGGAACGATATAGTCATGCGCAGTAGAGACTGCCAGAAAGATGCAGTCATGCGCAGTAGAGACTGTAGGAACGGTGCAGTCATGCGCAGTAGAGACTGCTGGAAAGATGCAGTCATGCGCAGTAGAGACTGTAGGAACGATGCAGTCATGCGCGGTAGAGATTGCCGGAAAGATGCAGTCATGCGCGGTAGAGACTGCCGGAAAGATGCAGTCATGCGTGGTAGAGACTGCCGGAAAGATGCAGTCATGCGCAGTAGAGACTGTAGGAACGGTGCAGTCATGCGCAGTAGAGACTGTAGGAACGATGCAGTCATGCGCAGTAGAGACTGTAGGAACGATGCAGTCATGCGCGGTAGAGACTGCCGGAAAGATGCAGTCATGCGCGGTAGAGACTGTAGGAACGGTGCAGTCATGCACAGTAGAGACTGCCGGAAAGATGCAGTCATGCGCGGTAGAGACTGCCGGAAAGATGCAGTCATGCGCAGTAGAGACTGTAGGAACGGTGCAGTCATGCGCAGTAGAGACTGTAGGAACGGTGCAGTAATGCGCAGTAGAGACTGTAGGAACGATGCAGTCATGCGCAGTAGAGACTGCCGGAACGTGCTAATCCTGAGCGGGGAGCTCCAGGTAGCTCACCGCCTGTCTGTGCTCCTGGCACTGTATACGGGCTTTCATACTAGTACATATATATATATATATATTTTACATTTGAAGTATTACTATCCCTTTAATACCTTTGAAAGCATTTTTCTGTTGGAAATGTTCTTTCTCAGTCCGAGTGAAAAAAACTTTTTGTGGTAAAAGAGAAAAAAAAACAAAAAAACACAGTTTACTTCTTGAATCAATCGCTCAGATCTGGAGCACCACAAAAAACACACTTAACCCTTTGAGTGCCAGAGAGCAATGCATAGAATAGCTCTCTAGCACTAGGTAAGATTATGGTATCACTATCAGAGCCAAAAGAGTATCCAACGCGTTGCCTTGAAATGCAGTAGATACCCCTCTGGTTCATTTAAAGGCCAATCATCAGGTTTTTACTACGTTTTCTCTAATGGAAATAGGCTTGGTAAGTGGCCTGGGAAGTGTTTCCTAGTGTTAGCGGTCAGGGCACACCAGTAGGACAGGATTTCACCTTATTCCTGCTTGTTAACAGGTGGATTCAGTAGCCCAGCCATTGCAACTGCTTCACCCATGCTTATTAAAGGATAGCCTTAAAGGGATAGTAATTGTTGTTTTTAACAAAGTTTAATATTGTATATATTAAAAATAATAATGCAACGACTTACGTCCCATCTCTCAAACACGTACATGTGGAGAGATATAAACTTATAAAGTTTCCCCCTCCCTCCCCTTTCACAGACGTCAGAGCTCTAACTGACAGAAGGAGATCCTGGTCCCTGAACCGGCCGGCGGCTCCTCAGCAGAGCAGAAATAGCATTATCTAGAAAGAAATTCTTCATTGAAACGGTCTACGAAGTGTGCATGCCTGCAAACCAGGCACACTTTGTAGATCGTTCCAATGATCTATATCTTCTAGCTATTTCGGCTCTGCTGAAGAGCCGCCGGCTGGTCCCGGGACTAGGATCCCATGCTGTCAGCTAGAGCACTGACGTCTGTGAAAGGGTCGGGAGGGGGAACTTTATAAGCTTATATCTCTGAAACTATACATGTATGAGAGATGGTGCATAAATCACTGCATTAATATTTTTAATATATACAATATTAAAAACAACCATTACAATCCCTTTTAAAACCTAGGACATCTTTAACCCTTTGAATACCACAGAGATTTCTAACTTCAGTAGTATTCAAAGGGTTAAAAGTCCCATTTCATTCATTTCCTGCCTACCTTTATGCCATAAGAAATAATTACTCCCAAATCCCTTTCCTTTGTTGTCTCTGACAGCACAATACCATTTAATAGGATATTTTCCCTTTGTATTTTTAGGTTCAAATGTGCATTATTTTACAAGTATCAACATTAACCCCTTAGTGACAGCCACATGCGTACGCGGCTGTCACCTTAACGTCACCTTTTTTCTTCTAAAAGATTCCGGAGTCCCTGAACGGTGTGAAGCCGCACGGAGACCCGGACTTACCAGTTACGTCCTTTGTCACTGACAGTTTTTGCGGGATGTACCTGGTAAGTCAGTTGTCGCAATGAGGTTAAACTGTGGCTGCCACACTCTTGTCCATTCTTCTGATTTACCTACACTTGGAGAAGACATATGAACCTCATGCCGACAATGGACTTAAATGTACGTCCCACAGAAAATGTCACTTAGTGACAGAGGACGTACATGTAATTCGGCAGAATGAAAAAAAAAAAAAAAAAGTCAAGTGCCGGCCGCGTGCGCACATGGCTGGTCACTAAGGGGTTAAAGTACTGTTGGCAGGACTGAGAAGCAGTTCTATTGGGTTAGCTGGTAAAAAAAAAAAAATAAATAAAGTTTTTTTGTTTTAACATTTGTCATTTTAAAAACAAAAAATGTATTTGTTTCTTTGAAAAATGTTGTTTCAAAGACATTTTTTAACATCAGAAGTTTTAAGGGCAGTGTTCATCAAGATATTGTTACTGTCATTTATAACACATTTTCAAACGTGACGGATTTACCTCTGAAAATATTGTCCTTCTTTTACCACCACTTGCGATCTGACAAGTTTTTAATTATGAAGACTTTTTGAACATCTCGCCCTAGGTGTATATAAAATACTCCAAAAGTTTAGGAGCCAGCAGTGAAATTTTAGCAGCCGTGGTTAGTGGAATATATCCAACTAGTTTTAAAGCCCGTGTACACGGGCCAACACTGGCGGCGCTGTAGTCGTGCGCAGTACTGACTGCCCGCGTGGTGCGGGCAGTCTGTACTGCGCACAACTGCAGCGCGTGCAGCTGTCTCTACTGTGCATGACAGCTTCTGACAAACCTCCTTAGTGAATTATGATATAGGATGTTTTGATTTAGAATCTCTTATAAACCACTTTATACTTCCACCTTCAGAGAACAGTAAGATTAATACTGACTGAAGGTTGTCCCTTGTTGTGATCCGCTGTCGGATCTGGGACAGAAATGCTGACGTCAGGGAAAGGGGCGGGAGGGGTAAACTTCATCATATAATTACATCCTAACTAGCAAGTTTTGCAGAGCAAGAGAATCAAACTCTGTGCTATTATATATTAATTACCTGAGCTGCATGTAAGGAGAAACATTACTATCCCTTTAAGTAACCATTCCGTGTAATTCATTGTGCAAAATCCTGTCTGAGCTCTGCCAGAAACAAGCAGTGCGATCAGCTGGTTCCAAGGTTGAAAGGTTCAGTACTTCAGAGGAAAGAGGACTTGGCTGCTAGTTCTGGCCTGGAGTGTGACAAGACTGGTGCCTTTTTACTTTGTATGTGGAGCACTGAATGACTGCATGAGTCCAACATCAATTAAAGAGACACTAACACCCTTGTACAACATTTTGCTTTTAAAGCACGCGCTCTCCGCATAAAGGGAAAGTCATGTAATTCTGGAGCAAACACAAATTTTCCTATATTCCCAGCGAAATGAGACTTGAACCCGTTTAGTGCCACTGAAGTCTCAAACACGTTGCAAACAGTTTAAAGGGGAACTGTACCCTGGGGATGTTGTAGTTTTTTTTAATAACCACTCGAGCTGGACTAAGCAAAGAAAATGATTTGAGGCCCAGTTTAATGACATTAAAAACACGCCTGCTTTATAGGTTTAATTAGACACAGAATTAGGGAGTATTCAGGGCACAGCTTAGGCTGTTTATAGTCTTCTACAAAAAAAAGTCACGTGCCCGGCCTTAAAGGGATAGTATTGTATGATTTTAAAAATGTTTATCTTGTAGCTATTGAAAAAATAAGTCTAACAATGCCAGTCCCATCTCTCAAACCTTTATGGTTTGAGATATAGAACGTTTTAACCCTTTGAGTGCCAGAGGGGTACGGAATGCATTGCTTTGCAATGCATTCCGTACCCCTCTGGCACTCAAAGGGTTACAGTTCCCCTTTCCCTGGCGTCCGCGCTCTAGCTGACTGCAGGAGAATCTGGTCCCGGGACCAGTGGAGACTCTCCAGCAGAGCCGGCATTAGTGATATTTAAAAAGAACTACTTCATTAGAACGGTAGAGCTGACGTCAGGGAAAGGGGAAGGAGGGGGGAGCTTTAAAACGTTCTATCTCTCAAACCATAAAGGTTTGAGAGATGGGACTGGCCTCGTTCGACTTATTTGTTCAATAGCTACAAGACTGAAATGACTCAATACTATCAGAGAGGTGTGCAGTGCATTGGTCCGCAATGTGTTCCGCAGTACAGTGTGGTTTGAGATCCATGGGTTACCGTTAGTACCTTCATATGCAGTTCTCTTTATATAGTGAACTGTGTTGAAAGGGGATCTCTCACCTAAATACATATAATGCTCAATAGTTAGAGCATTTATCTAAAACACTGAAAATATTGTTCATTGTATTAAAAAAGCAGTTACATGCGCAAAAATTAAAGTTTAAAAAGTGTCCGGCAGCCTACTTCCAGCTTGCCGACCAGAGACAGCTCCGTCCCACTACCCATCATCCTCCGATGATGGAGGCTGTCTGTCACTAAAGTGGAGCGATCACATTGGCTAGATATTGATCTCTGCCAATGCGATTGCTCCACTTTAGTGACAGACAGCCTCCGTCATGGGAGGATGATGGGTAGTGGGACAGAGCTGTCTCTGGTCGGCAAAGTTCGGCAAGCTGGAAGTAGGCTGCCGGACACTTTTTAAACTTTAATTTTTGCGCATGTAACTGCTTTTTTAATACAATGAACAATATTTTCAGTGTTTTAGATAAATGCTCTAACTAATGAAGATTACATTTATTTAGGTGAGAGATCCCCTTGAAGTCACACATGCCTTAGGGTATACTTGTTCTTTAATATCTTCTTGTATCCTATAAGTACACTGTGAGATGATGTTCAGGACAGCAGAGTGTTTATCAGGGGGAGAGGTGTTAATAAGCATAGCATGCTCTAGCTGTGAAACCATCCTCCTAGAATTAACCACAGGAATCTGTGTGAAGAGGGTGGGCTGCAGACTGCTTCCCCAAATAGAAGATGTGGGCTGTCTGTCTCTGTGGTGAGCCAGTGCACCACAGTGTTTATTAACCCTTTCAGGACCAGATGGGTGTGCAAAGCATTTGTCCTAAAAGAGTGAAGTGATAGTAATACCTCTATTTAAGTTGATGTCCGAGTCCTCTTTACTTTTCTTTGTAACACACAGCGCTATATTTCATTACTTATAGATTTGTAGTTCAATCGCTCTTGAAACTGAAAGGATCCCCTTCCCGCCCCTTTCCCTGCGTCACTCAGCCTCTCAGTCTGGTCCGGATGGAGTGTGACGAGGGACAATCTTCAGTAAGCAAAAGGAAAATCCTGCCCTCCTTCATCAAGGGGGTCATTATCTTCCTTATATTTAGTCACTGAAGATTGATGTTCGCTGCAACCGTTTGTTCCCACATTACAGATATAAGGGGAGGCGGCCAGAATGGGTGGTGGATCCTTTCAGCTTGAATAACGCTTGAACTACAACACTGTAAGTAATATAGCGCTACTAGTTGAACAGCCCGTGCACACGGGCCACAGAGCCAGGCAGCAATAGCGGGGTGCAGTCATGCACAGTAGAGACTGCCCGTGCCACGCATTGGACCCCTCTCGCTCATTCAAGGGTTTCAATTTTCCATTTTAATGAATGGGAATTTGAAGAATTTTTGTATTTCTCCCCTTTAGGGCTTTTGGATTGGCCCAAAATGACAATACGGCTCATAGTCCTTATATCTCTAGTCCAGAAGTAGGGTACCTTCAGCCTTTTTATGATTGATTCAACCACAATTCCCATCAATCTCAGACAGCCAGTGGGCCAGGCTGAGAATGATGGGAATTACGGTATTGTCTGTCAACAGCTGCAGAACCACTAGTTCACCCTCCTTGCTGTATTATGTAAGCACTCTCCACAGTGCACCGTGTATTTTCTCTATCGTCCTTTATTACTAAGATTAATAAGTACCCCACATACTTTACTATGGCCGGCCAAAACAATCCTAATGACTCCTATGAATTTTGCCCATGTGCCTTTATTCGATCCGTCCTGGATGTCATGTTTATGGGGGCGGACGTGATAGTTGCTGGCAGCCTTTTAAACAAAGAAACATAGAATCTGACGGCAGATAAGAACCATTCAGTCCATCTATTCTTCCCATTTTCCTACTGTAAAAACTTCAAACCTTATTTGGTCTTTGGTCTTGTCTTCTGGTCAGGACAGCCTTATGCCTATCTCATGCATGCTTACATTCCCTCTCTTTATTAACTTCTACCACTCCTGTTGGTAGGCTATTCCACTTATCTACTACCCTCTCAGTGAAGTAAAACTTTCTTACATTACATCTAAACCCGTGTCCCTCTAGTTTGACTATGGCCTCTTGTCCTAACATTTTTATTCCTTTGAAATGTACTTCCCTCCTGCACTTTGTTGAATCCCTTCATATATTTGGATGTTTCTATCATATCCCCTCTCTCTCTTCTCTCCTACAAGCTATACATGTTCAGATACTTTAGTCTATCTTGATATTTCTTTTCCTGTAAACTAGTCACCATTTTAGTAGCCCTTCTCTGAGTTCTCTCTAGAGTATCTATGTCCTTCTGGAGATGGGGTCTCCAGTACTGTACACAATATTCTAGGTGAGGTCTAACTAGAGATCTATAGAGTGGCATGACCACTTCCCTTTTTCAAAACGAAGTAGGAAGAATACATGAACTTACCTCTTTAAGCGGTGTGCAGCACATTGGGAAGCAATATATAGCATATCTCTCTGGTCCTTTAATTAGTTAATATTACTGCATACATTGAGCAGTGTGTGAGGTGCTGTGGGGATCTTGCTATCATAATGTCCAATTCCCTTCTCCAAGAGAGAACTTCTTTAACCTCAAAGGGTTAAATAATCCATTTTTCGATTCCAAACCCCCCCACCCCCCAATCATGTAAAACCCATTGATCTATGTCATACCGGTTTTTCTTTTTTTGGTTAATGAAAAGCAGCCCGTCAATGCTGTTTGAACACATTTACACACACAAGGTTATTGAGGCCTCCTAGTTTGGCCAAGATTTCTGTTTTCCTTTTTAAAAACAGAATGTTTGTGTTGGCATCCTGGTGAAAATGTTAACGATTTCCTCCTAATGCTTTACCAGTCAAGAAGGTGTCATTCTGCACAGGGCTGTATTATTAGTGGGGACTGGTAGATATGATTGGACTGTAACAGGGGGAGGCAAGCTTTGACTCTCCAGCTGTTGCAGACTACATCTCCCATCATCTCTAACCAACCATTGACTAGGTGGAGAGGATGGGAATTGTAGTTTCCAACAAATGGAAAACCAAAGCTTGCCTACGTCAGGACTGTATATTTAGTCGATGGCCTATTTCAGCCAAGAATCCCTGTAAATATAGCTGATTGCCGGTGAAACAAGGAACTGTTTGTATTAAACTCCGTTAAGAATGTTAATGCTGAAACGCAGCTTGGTTTTATTTGAAAGACTAGATTGTAACATGCACAGATAAATACCATAAAATCTCACGTATAATCCGCACAATTCTCCCCCTCTTCACCTTATGTGAAGTAGGTGGTGCGTATTACACACGAGAACGATTTTATTAATAAAAAATAAAATGGTAGTTTTCCCTTCTTCCCTCCCACCCCACTTACCCATGGCCGCCTCTACTCCTCCGAAGTCCAAATTCAATGTTCTGTGCGCATTGGATCTTTGGTATTGCTCTGCGAGGACCTTGCGGTCCTCGTAAGATGCTACCATTGGCTGGGCAGAGGAGGTCCTGACAGAGCCATGCTGGAAGCGGGCTGCGGATGCAAGCATGCCGCCCGCTGAGACCCTGTCAGGATGTTGAAATGGCAGGGGAAAACACGGGTGTGTATTATACATACTCTCTTGTTTTTCCCTAAAATCTTGAGTATAATCTACACCTGCATATTATATACAGGTGCTTATTATACCTGACATTTTACAGTACATAAATGTTTCCATCTCTGTATAGGAAGTTGCCAATACTTTGGTTTACAAATTATGCTCCTGCACTAGGGGATATGTGCTAGAGCAGTCATTCCCAATCTGGGGGGCATGCCCACATGGGAGGGGAGCAATACACTTCCTGGGGGGGGGAGTAAGTCTTTGTTTCAGTGCCTAACTTCAGAGTTGCTCTACAACATAACAGCATCCATATTGCTGACGATGTGATCTTGGCCAGAAGTTTGGGAAAGGCCTGTTCCAGGATGCATGTTGCAGGGATAACCATGTATATTGGTTTGCCCAAATGCCTGTGGCAAAGGAAAGGAAGCCTAATGAATATGTTTCTTCAGAATAAATAAAATGCAAATGAATAATATAAATACGTGTTGAAAAGTTTGCCATGTTTAGGAATATTCTTATATTTAACACAGCAGTAGGGGCTGCTGGATAGGTTCAAAATAGACTCCCTAAGAACCACTTTTATGCTTGCAATACTGTGCTGTGATTATTGTTTTTTTTTTATTATTTTTATTTTTGTTTTTCCCAGCACGCCATCCATAAAATACATTGCATTTTTTCATACCTCTGAAAGGGTCTTACTGTGAATTCTTGACCATAACCAGAGGCCATTATCCCACATTGCACTAGCCTCTACTGCAACTACAGAGATAAAGTGTTACATTGATTAAAGTTGATCTAATACCATAGAACAGTGGTGTTTCCCAACCAAGGTGCCCTGGCGGTTTGACGTGCCTCAGACACCTGTTTAGGGTGCAGCGTCCTTCTATAAAGATGATTAAAAAATATCTGTGTTGCATTTCAAAGGCATATGTGATGTTTGTTTTTGTTATTCTGACTGTGAGACCTAAGCATAACTGTATATTTATATATTTGCACCCTTCATTACACCTTTTATAAATGATATTAAAATGATAGGGGTGTCCTGGAAATTCTAGACTGAACAATGGGCGTCTTGAGCAACAAAGTTTGAGAACCACTGCCGTAGAGCAACTTAGGCTAATTTGACAGAGCGTTCAAAAGCACCAATACTTTATTAGTCATTCTTTATTTAAAAACAATAGTTTTCACATATTTACATTTATTTATTTGTCAGTTTATTCAAACTGGACAGTACTGACTGGCCCAATCATGATTTCCTGAACAGTGTGGAATGTTCATATTTGGCACACGGCAGTGCCAGCACAGTCTAATTTGCAAAAACGAACAAATAAATTAAGCTAAATATGTAATAAACTTATTGTTTTAAATATAAAATAGCAGTTGTTATAAGGTGTCCCATATTAACCCCTTAAGGACCAGCGGGGGTGCACAATGCATTACCCCTCTGGTGCTTAAGGGGTTAAAGCACAGAACATTTATTAAAAATATCTTCCATTTAGATTAACTTGCATAACTTACAGAGCAGTGCATTTCAGTACATACCAGTAGTTCAGCATTGCCTGTTTAAATGAGAGTATTGTACGGTCACTCCGAAGTGTGCATTTATGTGTGAAACAATAATCACCTGCACTGCTTTGTTGTGATCAGAATAAGGAATTTCTAACTCTTTCTAAATGTACTAAAAGAGTGGAAAAAAATTGCTACAAAGTAGTGGTGTCAGTAAAAATACTGATAAACGGAAGCTAAGATGTAAATTTGTTTCATTAGTTACCATTTTATTGTACGTTACAAAAAACTACTGATATAATTTTTTTTCCTTCTATTTATGTTGTTTTAGTACATTTACCTATCTTTCTCATATTCGTTTTTCTGTTTACTTCTGTGTACTATGTATCCATCTGTTAATCCGCCCTCCCACATTCCTCTGTTAAGAACTTTAGGTGATTCATTACTTATCAGTTTGCTTCCTTAGTATGGATTTTAATGTATGTTTCATTTCTTAAAACCAGTATTCTTCTGACTTGAAAAAGGGAGCATCGCTGTCGAAAGCTTGTACCTAAAATAGAATGTTAGGCTGTCCCTAATTGTTTTGCAATATTAGCCATAAAAGAAGTGTGTGAGGTATAGAATATGCACAGTCTCATTTTCAGGGGTAACACTCGGCCAATTATCGGCACTGGTTTTGATGGGCCGCTGAGCTCCTATGGGTGAGACAGATGCAAATTAAGCACCAAAGTGTGAGAGACTTTGAGGACTAAGCACAATGTCCTGTTCTGTGGCCAGTCACCACTGCACAGCAGCACCATATTTTAGCTCTCCGGCGCCGTTACAGAGAGAACTTTTTATGCGCATATTAGACTAATTCCACCCAAAACGGCAGTCCAGTTCCAAAATGACAGGCAAGTCCCCTCTTGCATTTCATTTTGGAACTGGATACACAGTAGAAATATTCTGATCCATCCATTAACCCCTTAAGCACCAGGGTTGTGTGCAGCGTGTTGCTTTGCAATTCGTTGCACACCCCTCTGATCCTTAAAGGAAAAGTAACAGCTCCTAATAACCCTACCACTTACCTTACTATGGCTAGAAAATCTTAATGGCCCTATGAGTTTTGCCCTTGTGCCTTTCTTCAAGAGATAATATCCTCACAGTCCTGGATATGCCTGAAGCAGGCAGCGGTCATGAGCCTGTTTAACCCTTTGAGTGCCAGTGGGGTACACAACACATTGCTTTGCGCACCCCTGTGGCTTTTGTGACCTATTATCCTGCTCTTTAAAGGGATAGTAATACTTGGTTTTTCTTTATTTTATTTTGTAGGCATTAAAAAAACATGAAGAACGATATAAGTTATATCTCTCAAACCTTTATGGTTTGAGAGATATTCACAAGCAAAGTTTCCCCTCCCGCCCCTTTTACCTAGTGTAAGCCATCTCTTCTCAGATGTGGAATCCAGTCCATAGTCCAGACAGATAACAGCAGGGGACAATCTTCTTCCTATGAGAACAATGAAAGCCCTGCCCCCCTTGACAAGTTTTTCAGGTTTTTCCCTTATCTTAATTGAAGATTGTCCCTCTCTGCAATCTACCTGGACACTCCCTTCTGATCTGGCTGAGCAGTGTTACATCAGTAAAAGGGGCGGGAGGGGGATACTTTGTCATTCAATTACTCTTGAACTACAACTCTGACAGAATTGAAATAACACTCTCCAAAGTCCAAATACTATGATGATTAATTAGAGCTGCTTTTATTATGAAACATTACTATCCCTTTAATGTCATGTCAGACTCTGTGGCCATGACATCCAGTACTGACTGAAGTACTCTTGATCAGAGGCGCATTCATAAGGGCCATTAGGCTTTTCTGGCCACAGTAAGGGAAGTGAGGGGACTGTTATTAAGAGGTGTTGCTTCTTTTGCTCCTGCAAACAGCCCACAGGCGAAATAACCTGATGTACCTGTGTGATGGCAGCTCAACAGAGCCACCTGCAATACAGTACTCCTTTTCCTTTCTGCTGTCTCGGGGTTTATTTCCACTTAACCCTTTGAGTGCCAAAGAGGTTGCAATGCGTTGGATACCTCTCTGGCACTCAAAGGGTTAATTATTTTTCTTTAGAAATAAATTGCAGTTCTGCATTTAACCCCTTCACAATTCATTGGAGACCTATCTGGCAAACAATGGGGTTAATAACAGACACCATTGCGGTGGAAGTGCACATTTATTCCTGTTGACACCTGTTCAAAATGGCAGCCTAGGACAGGTGTTGCCAGTTACGGCAGGTAGATCAATTGGAGGCTCAGCCATTTTATTTTCCCATGGGTAACGTTTCACACTGGTCAAAAAAAATCACATCTAATTATCTCCCCCACATTCCTTAACCCATTAGGGACCATAGGGGTGAGTGAAGCACTGTCTCGCAAAGCTTCACGTACTCCTCTGGTTCTCAAGGTGTTAAAGTAATAGTAATACTTCGTTTTAGGTTTATTTTATTTTGTAGGCATTAAAAAATCATTAACCCTTTGCGTGTAAGAAGGATATGCAACACATTGCAAAGGTATGTGTTGCATACCTCTCTGGAACACACAGGGTTAAAGATTCATTTTCGGGAAACATCCATACTGCGGCCATTATGATTTCCACCCAGATTTAGGTAAGTGAGGGTTATTAGTAGGTGTCGATGTTCTTTTAAGATGGGGATATATTGCAAACCTGTCCTCTTTGTGGCTGTAGCGGACCGGACTTTTCTACCCTCTATCGGGGGGACACTGCATGGAGTGTGTAATAATCAAATTTTTATATCCAGTCGTGCTGGGAACATTCTGAGTGTCTACTTTTTCACATGCCATATGATGGATGTTTATGTATGTGTTCTATTAGTTTAAAGTAGGGTTGCACCGATACTGATACCGATACCAGCATTTGCGCGAGTACTTGTACTCGCGCAAATGCTGCCGATGCCAGCACCGATACCCTGTGTCAGGGTCAGTGCTGCAGAGAGGGAGCCCGGGGAGCTGCTCACAATGCTCCCCGGTCACCTCTCTAACTCCTGCAGCGTTGGAGCATTGCCGCGGGTTACCATGGCAACGCTCCAACGCTGACCTCTACCGGGGCTCGCGAGAGAACAGCGAGCACCCGGCAGAGGAGGCTAAGGGAGGCAAGAAGGGGCAGCGGGTGTTGAAAGAGGCAGAGAGTGGGGTCAAGAGGGAGAAAGAGGCAAAGGGAGGAAGGATCAGGAGACAAAAGGAGGGGGTCCAAGAAGAGGCAAAAGGAGGGGGGATCAGGAGAGAGCGAGAGAGGCAAAAGGGTAGGATCAAGAGTCAAGGAGGGGGAGAAAGGGGGATCAAAACAGAGAGAAAAAGCCAAGGCAAAAGAAGGGGGCTCAAGAGGGGGAGAATGAAGCAAAAGTTGGGAATCAAGTGGGGGAGAAAGAGTCAAAAGGGGAGAATCAAGAGGTGGTGTGTGTGTGTGTGTGTGTGTGTGTGTGTGTATATATATAAAATATATATAATATATATATATATATATGTGTGTGTGTGTACTCACATGTACCAATTACCTATACTTTTTTTTGCGGTCATTTGCCAGTTTTCCAAGTACCTAAAGCATATAGGTACTTGGAAAACTGGCAAATGACCGCAAAAAAAAGTATCGGTAATTGGTATCGGTGAGTACTTGAAAAAAGTATCGGTACTCGTACTCGGTTTTCAAAAATCTGTATCGGTGCATCTCTAGTTTAAAGAGGGAAGTGCACTGAATTATCTCTTCAGCGGAGGATGATGGGAGTCGCTCACTGGGGAGAAGTGCCATCCCTAAAATATCCCTCCATAGACAGCTGTAGCCAAAGCACCGACCTAGAATACAAGGCCATGTAAGTACTGCACCAGACAATGTATGTATATTTTTATACCATCAACAGGTGTACTCGGCACTTTTCAGTTTACATTTAGTATAGGAGGGGATACGATAAGTGCAGCAATTTATCATAAGGGGATCACTAGAGGCAACGTTAGGATATGAGGTTCCTGCCCCGTAGAGCTTACCACTAAGTATAGGAGGGGTGACCTACAGATACAAGCAGGTAGACGGATAAATGAATAAAAAAATAAATAAATTCAGATTTCAGCTTAAATAACTTGGAATAAAGCATCTCCCAGGACTTGGCGATCTGTTGTTTTAACCCTTTGAGTACCAGAGGTACGCATCGCATTCCTCTCTGGCACTCAGAGGGTTAACTTGGCAGGTGAAGCCGTGCAAAATATTTTCCATGCTATGCTGTGTTTTCCTTTTTTATATACTAGTACAACTATGGGCAACCCGTAGCACTTCAGCCGACCTGATACTGCAACTGTCATCATTCCCTTCTGGCAGCCTACATCGGCCAACCATGAAGTGTTTCCCACCAGTGGGATTGCCTTTCACAGCTGGGAAAGCCCTACAATGTAAACTTTCTCTATAAAGCCGGTCATGGGAACTGCTCTTCGTACATGCTGGGTTCATTCACAAACATCATGACTGTGCTCTTTAAAGGAGAACTAACACTACCTAATACCAAGCCCCTCCCCACGCTTGCCTTACAATGGCTGGAAAAACCTAATGGATTTTTCCCTTGCTCCTTGATGTAGGAGATATAACACCTTCAATCTGTTCTGGATCACATGTCCATAGAGGCGGACATGACAGTTGTCGGCATGACTACAAAGACCTCAGCCCTTTAAGACTGCTGTGCAATTCATTGCTTGTTAATATGGTACGCACACCTCTGATCCGTAATGGCTTAAAGGGATAGTAATACTTGCAAATTACTAATCCCCATATTGTAGCTTTGTTAAAAAGAAACGTATTGTCCCCAGTGTCATTTCTCAAATCTTTATGGTTTGAGAGATGATAGCGCTCAAAGTTCCCCCCTCCCTCCCCCTTCCCTGACTGAATGATGACTGCAGGGGAAGCTGTCGGATGACAGTCTTATGTGCATCAGGCTGCTCTGCAGCTGAGCCGAGATCGCGTTTATAAAAAAGAATTCTTTCACTGAAACTGTCTTCTACGTGTGCTTGGTTTGTGTTTGGTTTACAAGCACACGTAGAAGACCGTTCTAGTGAAAGATTTATTTTTTATAAACGAGATCTCGGCAATGCTGCAGAGCCGCCTGATGCACGTAATACCGGATATCCCTGCAGTCAGCGTTCAGTCAGGGAAGCAGGAGGGAGGGGGGAACTTTGAGAGCTATCATCTCTCAGACCATAAGGGTTTGAGAGATGACACTGGAGGCAATACGTTTCTTTTTAACAAAGCTACAATATGGGGATTAGTAATTTGGAAGTATTACTATCCCTTTAAAGTGAAACTTTCACCTTATTTAAAGTCACCCCGCAATAATGAAGCAGATGGCGACTAGCTTTATAATCCACCTCTTACCTCTTAGAAGTAGCCGATTCTAAGTAAATCCTTAATCTTCAGAGAGCAGAAGCCAGGTGTCAGCTCAGACATCTTGTCTGTGTGCCTAAGCTGTCAGTCCCGGTCTCCTCTAAGAAGCATTGCACTGTGCCACAAGGTAACCGGAAGGGACTGACCTGGCCTCCAGTCTCCGAAGATTAAGGATTTCTTTAGAATCGGCTACTTCTGAGAGGTAAGACAACTATTATGAAGCTAGTCTCCATCTGCTTAATTATTGCAGGGAGACTTTAACTATGGTGAAAGTTCTGTTTTAAAGGGATAGTAATGTTTCATAATAATAGTGGCTCTAATTAATCATCATAGTATTTGGACTTTGGAGAGTGTTATTTCAGTTCTGTCAGAGTTGTAGTTCAAGAGTAATTCAATGATAAAGTATCCCCCTCCCACCCCTTTTACTGATGTAACACTGCTCAGCCAGATCAGAAGGGAGGTGCCCAGGTAGATTGCAGAGAGGGACAATCTTCAATTAAGATAAGGGAAAAACCTGAAAAGCTTGTCAAGGGGGGCAGGGCTTTCATTGTTCTCACAGGAAGAAGATTGTCCCCTACTGTTATCTGTCTGGTCTATGGACTGCATTCCACATCTGAGAAGAGATGGCTTACACTAGGTAAAAGGGGCGGGAGGGGGAAACTTTGCTTGTGAATATCTCTCAAACCATAAAGGTTTGAGAGATCAAACTTGTATCGTTTTTCATAGTTTTTTCAGTTCCTACAAAATAAAATAAAGATAAACCAAAGTATTACTATCCCTTTAAGTAGGAGCGTGCACGCTGACTGCTTCAGTTTGGGGAGAAAAAAAACAAAAATTGCCAGCAACTGTCATGTCCACCTCCATGATTGTGATATTCAGGACTGATTGATGATGATGATATGATATGATATCTCTTGAACAATGGTCAGAGGACCAAAATCCATACATGCCTTTATGATTTTCTAGCCATGGTAAGGTTAGTGTGAATTATTATTGGGATCTGTTAGTTCTCCTTTAACCCTTTCAGTGCCAGAGGGGGGCACATCACATTGCTCTGCAATGCGTTGCATACCCTATGGCACTGAAGGAGTTAAGCAACTGTTCATGATTTCTTATACATGTGTGTGTGGTGCTCCCCACAGAATATTTGGCCACAATATTGGGTTTTACTTATAAAATCTAAGAGACGCAGTTCCAGGGCCGGATTTGCCATAAGGCAAAGTAGGCACCTGCCTACAGGCGCACGCCACTGAGGGGCGCCTGCCAATGGGATTTTTTTTTTTTTTTTTATTCTTTAAAAAAAAAAAAAAAAGTCACCTCGCTGGCTGCGCCAGCCAGAGCCGGGTCCCTGCTACTTCTTACCTCTGCACGCATGTCTACAATCCTGGGACGCGTCTGGTGTGACAGACAGAGTGCAAGGACTCCTGGCATGCTGTCATTCAGAGGACGCATGCATGGGTACGCTCTCCGCCCCCCACCCCCCATAAAAAAAAAAAAAAAAAACTGGGACTGTGAGTTGTCTCAAACTGTGGGGGGAGAGAGAGGGGTTGAGAGAGAATGTCTCGTCCTTGCTGGGAAGAACCTGTTGCACGTGAAAGAGTTCATGCACGAGGTAGAAATATACTTGTTTATTGAAGGGGGAGAGTCTGCGGAGAGGAGGATAGCGGAAGTGCTACCAGCGCTATTTGCTTGTGACAGGGTTGGTCAGTGTTGGCCTGAGAGTGTCTCTCAACTGATGTTATGAGACCACAGCGTCTGCATGGATTCCTGTTGTCAAGTCAATGGATTGAATGAGAGCACCTTGTCTTTTCCTCAAAGTGTGGCAAAACAAAGTATTTTGCCGGGTATGTCTTAACCCTTTGAGCGCCAGAGGGGTACTCAAAGCAAAGCAATGCGTTCCGTACCCCTCTGGCACTCAAAGGGTTAATTCGCAGTACTGTGAACTGAGGAGTTCTTGGCAATGTACTGTGTTATGCCACACTTTGAGGAAAGGAAAAAGTTGCTACAAACTGAGGAGTACAGGCAATATACTTTCCCCCCTCATTCAGGGAAGGACAGACACTCGCAACAGGATAAGTGGAACCCCATACAGATGCCTAGGTCTCACAACACCAGCTGAGAGACACTCTGCAGAGCAGCGTTCCCAGTTTTGAGAGTACTATTCCCTTTAGTTTATACATTAATTCCTGTGCTGGACTCCAGTAAGGGAACACACACACCAACTTTTATTCTATTTTATTGTGCTTACACTTTGCTAGCTTAGTTATCTTTGGATTGTTTACTTTACCATTCACTTAACTTGCATCTCTATCTCCTAAGAACTCTATTTGTTAGCATCCTAATTTTTTAGGTATAAGCTAGTATATTTTTTATTTATGATAGGATTAATATTATTACTTCTATTGTGTGTCTGATAATAAATTACCATCTGTCTAGTTTTTGCAACCATGCTGCACTCAGAGATGTCTGTGTCTCTCTCCCCTGTATGTGCTGTCCAACTCCTTGTTTTTGCTTTAGAAGAGGGAAAGACCAGAGGGGGACGAAAGACACTGCAGAACAGTCAGTTGTGATGTGACCCCACTGACCCCTCATATTGAACATGGATGAAAATTGCATGTTTATCCCCCTTTCCATTTTCCATTTTCTTCCTTCCTCCAGAGTCTTCCACCCCCTTTCCCTTCAGCTTTTTCCTACATCTTCTTCCCTCCTCCCTCCTTCTTTCACCCTTCCCTCCCCCAGCTTCTTTTGTCTTCCAGCTTCTTCTCCCCTCCCTCCATCTTCTTCCTCCCTCGGTCCAGCTTCTTCTATCCCTTCCTCCATTACTTCTTCTTCCTCCCCCTCCATCTTCTTCCTCCCTCGGTCCAGGTACTTCAATCCATTCCTCCATTACTGCTTCTTCCTCCCCCTCCAGCTTCTTCCTTCATACCTCCACATTCTTCCTTCTTAAATCTCTCCATTTATTTTCTTCCCCCATTTTGCCCTTCCACATTCCTTACTTCTACCCCTTTGATGTCCCTGCCCTTTCACTTGCCTTTTGTCTCCAACCTTTCCACATTCTCCCCCCCCCTTCCATTATCTCTCCACCTTTTTGTCCTCTCTCTTGCCCAGATGAACTATAGCTACACTAGTGATACCACAGAGCTTACAATTCTATGACTACCCATTGGTAGTCACAGAATTGTAAGTTCTGTGGTATCAATAGCATAGCTATAGTTCAGTTGCAGATCTCCTGCCAGAGAGGTAGGAAACGGACAATGGGAGGGAGGCAGGCAATGTGAGGGCAACCTGGAGATGGTGGGGGCAAGTTGGAGCCGAAGGGGGCATTGTGAGGGCAACATGGAGATGGTGGGGGCAATTTGGAGCTGATGGGGGGCAATTTGGAGATGGTGGGGGCAATGTGGAGCTGATGGGGCAAGTTGGAGCTGATGGGGCAATGTAAGGGCAATATGGAGATGATGGGGGTAATGTGGACATTAGGAGCATTGTGGAGGTGTCCAGTGGAGATGGCCAATGGGGGGGGGGGGGCACTTCAGATTTCTGTGCCTACAGGCTCCTGAGATGTAAATCCGTCCCTGCGCAGTTCTGGGGCAAACCAAATTCACCGTAGGGGGACAAATAAAAAAAAAAAATCCTCAAATTCCTGTTGATTTAAATTGGGCGTTTAACTCCTTAAATGCTAGCAAGGAGTAATATTTGCTGTATTTGGTTTCTTCACATATGGTACATTGAGCATTTTGTTTGATACAAATAAAATTTCTCCTTTGAGTCAAGTGGGGCTTTTAACCCTTTAAATGCAAGAAAGCTTGCACAATGTGTTGGTGACCAGTTCAGCATTCAGGAGGTTAAAAAGTTCTGTTCAAGTGCATGAGAATTTGGGGAACTCTTACTTGTCCCCTATGGTGCAGTTGGTATACTCCACAATTACTCCAGTTTGCTTTTACATGTGTGCCAATGAGTCTTTGAACTAGAGAGCTTACAATCAATAGGTGCAATTTTGGAGCAAACCAGCTGCACTATAGGGGAGAAAAACATTTCCCAATGATTTAAATGCATTTTTAACCCCTTGAATGCCATTGAGATCTTCAGTGCATTGTGAAGCAGTACGCTACATGCCCCTCTAGCACTGAAATTATTAAAAGTCCCATATAAATTGAAGAGAACTTGGAGAATTTGCATTAGGTCCCTATGGAGTAAAATAGCTTATGATTGATGCTTGTCTTTTTTCAGCCTCAAGTCCAGGCCATACCAGATCACCCCTGTTGATACAGAGGAAGGCAAAAAAAAAATTTAAACCATTTCCCATTTAACCCCAAGTGGGTAAAAAAATTCCTTCCTGACTCCAAATGGCAGCCAGATATTTCCCTGGATCAACATCCTATCTGCTTTGAAGCCAACTGTCATAATTATCAATATTGTTCTGTGCCAGTTAGGTATCCATTGCTGTTTTTAAAGCAGTTACAGTATATTCAAGCACAGCATCCCAAGGCAAAGAATTACATAGCTTTACTGCCCTTACTGTAAAATAGCTCTGCTTTTGTTTTAGTCTAAAGAACCTTTCCTTTAGTCTTAATGGATGACCTCTCATTCTTCGCTCAGCTCTGAGTAAATAATTAATTGGATATTTATTTCTGTTGACCTTGAATGTATTTGTATTACCCATTAGAGGTCTCTTCTCTAATGAAAACAAACCCAGTTTGGCTAGTTTCTCTTTGTAACTCAGATCCTCCAATCCCTTTATCAGTTTTGTTGCGCGTCTCTGCACTTTTTCCAGTTCAGTAATGTTTTTTTTAAGAACTGGTGCCCAAAACTGTACTCCATATTCTAGATGAAGCCTTACCAAGGATTTATATAGATGTAGAACTATATTCCCATCCTGTGCATCTACACCTCTTTTTATGCAGGATAGTATCCTATTTGCTTTTGTAGCAGGTGAGTGACTCTGCACACTACTGTGATGTCCATTGTCTATCAGTACTCCTAAATTTCTCTAATGAGGATTCCCAAGTTGTATCCCATTTAGTGTATATGTAGTGTTTGTTTCTGCAGCCCAAAAGCATAACATTACTTTTATCTACATCTAGATGGTTTGCTCAAGAATTGCAGCTTTTTAGATGACATGGGAATTGAATCAGGTTTTCTCTGCTTCACAGGCTAATGCACTAAAAAGAACAGAGACAAACCAACTGCACCATATGGGAGAAATAAATCATAATTTCAGTTAATTTAAATAGAGCTTTGTAACCCAATGAATGCTGAAGAAGTCTTCAACAAACAACATCACAATTTGTAGAAGACCCTTCTATCAGAAAGTTTCTGCATTCAGCATATAACCATGGGGAGTTTCAGAACGTATTTAGATTACATTAATGCTGTTCATCGTTCACACAGGCAGTTGGATCGATGTGTTACTAATCACATCAGTCCACGTGCATATAGGCCAATTACATTTATCTGATGCCCATGGGCCGGCGTTTATCTCTACTACTATAATGGCATCACTGGGTGTATGTAGTGGCAAAGAGGGAAGTTTGACACAGGTGCTTGAACTATGCTGCAGTACAGTGAACCCACAATGCCCATATAAACTAACCATTACTGGAAGTTTTTGTTGTTCTGAAAATAGCTGAAATATTTTATATGCTGTGCTAACAATAGTAAAGGCACCTAACTGACGTGTCATCGGGCTGGTTACCGGCTGTCTGTGCAGGACTGGCGAGGGTCTGGTTCCCTGCCCTCTCTTTGTACTGGGCGGCAGTGCTGGGAATGGCAGGAATGTATTCTTTGAACGTCTCATGGTTGTCAGCCCTGAGGGTTATTTTTCACACAGCTTTATAGATTGTGTACACTGTGGGGCTGATACACTTATAAAAGCGGTATAGTTCTGGGGACAGTCATTTGTACTGTACTGGTCAAATAAAAATTCCCACTCATTTAAGTGTAGCTTTTAACCTTTTAGTGGTAGAGGGGTATCCATTGCAATGCACTGGATACCTGTCTGGCACTCAAAGAGTTAATCCCCTAACTGCTAGACAGGTCTCCAGTTCATTGCTTCATAATGCGTTGGAGGGTTCTCAAATGTTCATGGGGTTAAAAGCTACAATTGAAAAGAGCAGTATAGAGTTAATATAATACCATTTTTAAAAGGGAGCAACATTCCTATAGCTTAGAACTCTCCTTCACGCGGATTGCCCTGCAGATCACACAGATCTGTAAGGCTGGGTGATGTCAGGGACTTGCTTGGTGCTCATGGGATATTACTCTGCTCTCTGTAGGAGCCCCTAATGGGTTTCTGTAGAAAGGAGTCAAATCACCCACGTACTCAGAGTAAGGAGCTGAAGTCACCCAACCCTGCATGACCACAAACTATACGAAAACGAAATTATTCTAATAAATGGGAACTCTGTTAAGCACTCAGAAGGTTAAAGGTCCATAATGTTTCATCAATAAAACAACACCTATAGTCCTAACCTTTTCTTGCTGAATAAAACAAGGGTACTCCCACTGTTGGGAGAGGTTTAATTCAAAGGTTATTACAGCTCTGACTCTGACTTTCACAAAGGGTTGAAGCTGTTATGCTGATTATCGCCAGTATCAATGGGCCAGCAATAATCAGATTGGGCTGACCAAATTGTCAAACCAAGGAGACCACCCAATTTGACCAATTTCGATTGGCCAGTGATCTGATCTCTGTGTTACCTCAACAGACCAAGCCATGTGATTTTGCCTGAGGTTGTGAGATTGGCTGCTTCCACACGATTTGCACATCCAACACACAGGCCAATAATCTGGTGATCTGAACGTTGGGTGATTGGATTACTTGAATTTGGTCTCTGTGTGTGTGTGTGTGTGTGTATGTGTGTAGGGAGGAATTACAGACAATCTGATTTCTCAGAGATCTGATTGCTAGTTGGTTCCAACAAGAATTGCTCTGTTTATGTACTTTTATTAAAGTGTCACAATTATCTTAGTACAACTCTGCTACGGCTAAAACCTTATCTGAAAAGCAAAACTAAAGTCTGAGGAGAACGTTTAATTCACAGTAAGCTAGGTACAGAGGTATAGGAATTATGTTTAAGTAGCAGAAGCAGTATTTTTTGTTAGTTATGTGCCAGCTATCTTTGCTGGCTCTTTTAGTTTATCTTAAAGGGTTAGTAATGTTTCACATAAAAAGCAGCTCCAATTAATCTTCATAGTATTTGGGCCATAAAGAGCGTTATTTCAATACTGTCAGAGTTGTAGTTCAAGAGTAATTGAATGATAAAATATCCACCTCCCACCTCTTTTACCTAGTGTAACACTGCTCACCTCAGATGTGGAATCTGGTCTCTTGACCGGACAGGTCACAGCAAGGGACAATCTTGTTACTGTGAGAACAATTAAAACCCTGCCCCCCTTGACAGGTTTTTCAGGTTTGTCCTTATGATCACTGAAGATTGTCCCTCTCTGCGATCCATCTGGACAGTCTTGCTGCTCTGAGGGGAGCAGTGTTACATCAGTAAAATGGGAGGGGGATACTTTATCATTCAATTACTCTTGATCTACAACTCTGACAGTATTGAAATAACACTCTCCACGGCCCAAATACTATGAAGATTAATTGAAATTGTTTTTATTATGAAGCATTATTATCCCTTCAACTCTGGGTTGACACAGGCAGTTATATTGCATTGTTGAAAATAACACATGAATTTGGTGTAACAGTTTCCTACGGAGCTGATCACAGAAGGGCTTTTGTTTGTTTTTTTTTTCCTCGTTACAGGAGAACGCAGCATGCTGCAACATTGGTGCATTGATGTGGTATTGCTCTGATTATAAAATAAATATTGAAGTCAATGGAAATGCATGAACATCACAATAAATAGGAGCAGTTGTCTATTGATATTTCCTGTACGCACAAATGTAAACTACGTAAAAAATGCATGTAATCTTCATGCATGAAATATGACTCAAAATAGCTGATACAAAAAAGTCACCGACTGTGAACTCAGCTTAACCCTTTGAGTGCCAGGGAGGTATAACTTTCAGCACCTCCTTTAAGCAATTCACACCCTTCTGGACTTTAAAAGGCTAAATAGGCTCATTCACCTCGGCTGGTTTTAGAATGGAAAAACTAACCATCCTGTTATTTACTGAACAAAAGCACAAGGGTAAAATTGATAGGGGACATTAGGATTTTCTGGCCATAGTAAGGCAAGTTGGTGGGCGGCATTAGTAGGAGGTGTTGTATGCATTGGAGATGTCTCTAACATGAAAGACTTAACCCTTTGAGTGCCAGAGGGGTACGCAACACATTGCAAAGCAATGCGTTGCGTGCCCCGCTGGCACGCAAAGGGTTAAGGGAAAACCTTCAATAAAATACCAGCTGTGCTGGGGGAGATAACGTTATCTGCTTTGCAATTCATTTAGTGTCCAAGGGGTTAAAACTGAGTATCCTCGCCCACTGTAACGTGAAGTAACACATTGATAAATCCTGAGCTGAGAAGGGTAGCGGATTGGGAGGATCTCCCATTAGACGTTCTAGAGGTAGATGAATGTTAGCAATGTGCCAAAGATAGATCATTGTATAACAGATGGCAGCGTTCTCTAGCACCCAGGCTGTAACAGCTTGTCTTTCAGTACACTAACCCGCTAACTTCCGCTTTCTTGTCTTGGGTTTTCGTCATTAACCATGTAAGTGCCATAAAAGTGGGCAAGATAATGTATTGTAATGCATTGTCCATTCCTGGCTGCACGAGAGGTTATATTAGCTCTCTCTTTGGCTTTAGGTCAGGACACACACACACTAGGGAAAAGTGGAGCAATTCCTGTGCCAAACCAGCTAGCTGCACCATAAAAGACCAGTACTGGTTCCTATTAATTTAAAAGGAAGTTATGCCTTAGAAATAAGTAGCCCTTAAAGTGAACCTGTCACCTTTTTATTTATTTAATTTAACATATTTGAAAACTTCATTCAGCACTGTTTAATGTTAACCAAAAGTCCAACAGTTTTATAGTTTAGTAAATATTCATACTTTTATTTCTGGGAAAAATGAAAGTGAAAGTCTCCCAGTGCAACACAGGGCTTCATTAGCATATGGAATGTCACTGATAATTCATTAGCATATAGAATATCACTGAACACTGTAATTAGCATATAGAATATCACTGAAAGTGTTTTATTAGCATGTGAAATGTCAGTGAGACACACACACCCAGGAGTGGCAGTAAGGAGGAGTTAGTGCTCCCAGTTGGTAATTCAATGGGGGCGTGAGTTTCACAGGAGTTGAAGTACTGCTACTCCTGTGAAAATCATGCAGGGAGTTGGCCCGCCCACCACTATCCAACTGAGGAAAAAAACAAAATGGCTGCCACTTGCTCCTACACCACCTTAATACACACATGCTTCACTCACACAGCACCAAACAAACAAACACACACACACACAGCACCAAACACAGCATCAAATACACACACACCAAACACACACACACACACACACACACACAGCATCAAATACATACACAGCATCACACACACAGTGCCATAAAGGTATCCCACATTGCAACACAATGCATGGGATTCCTTTCTGGCAATCAAAGGGTTAAGGCTGTAACTGTGTTTCTGCTTCCCTACTGACACACAGCTGCTCTCCTACTAATGACTACAGGTTTACACCACACAGTGTTATCTCCTCCAGCAAAATAACAGCCAAATAACTCTTAGTTCACTTGATTCCCCTCCCTACAAACTTTCCTGCCTGCACAGAGCCATGTCTGCTGGTTGCCTAGCAACCACCTGACGTCCTCCACTATACAGGAAGTTGTGAGGAACCAAAACCTGTTTTTGCTACTGGTGGAAACACCCTGACCTGCTCTGCAAGACCACTGTTGTTCTATATATGTCTCACACTATGGGGACACTGTGTAAGTCTCAGTATGGAATGTGTATGTGTGTCACTATGAGATCTGTATATGTGTCTCAGTATAGATTGTGTGTGTGTGTGTCTCAGTATGGAGTATGCGTTTGTGTTTCACAATGAGATCAGTATGTGTGTCTCAGTGTGGAATGTGTGTGTGTGTGTGTGTGTGTGTGTGTGTGTCTTACTATGAGATCTGTATTTGTGTTTCAGTATGGAATGTGTGTGTGTGTGTCTCACTATGACATCTGTATGTGTGCGCGTCTCACTATGAGATCTGTGTGTGTGTGTGTGTCTCACTGTGACATCTGTATGTGTGTCTCAGTATGGAATGTGTGTGTATGTCTCACTATGAGATCTGTATTGTGTGTGTGTGTATGTCTCCCTATGAGATCAGTATTGTGTGTGTGTGTATGTCTCACTATGACATCTGTATGTGTGTTGTGTGTGTGTGTTTCACTATGAGATCTGTATGTGTGTCTCAGTATGGAATGTGTGTGTATGTGTCTCACTATGAGATCTGTATGAGTGTTATGTGTGTGTGTGTTTCACCATGAGATCTGTATGTGTATCTAAGTATCGAATGTGTATGTGTCTCACTATGAGATCTGTATGTGTGTGTCTCTGGATGGGATGTGTGTGTGTGTGTGTGTGTGTGTGTGTGTGTGTGTGTATCTCACTATGGGATGTTGATGTGTAGTGTGTGTGTGTCTCACTGTGAGATCTGTGTGTGTGTGTGTGTGTGTATCTCACTATGGGATGTTGATGTGTATGTATGTGTGTGTGTGTGTGTGGCTGTGTGTGTCTCTCACTATGGCCATAGCTAGGAACTTTTGAAATACCATCACTCACAGATCTGATATTAACCCTTGAAGCCCAGTGGGGAAAAAAAAGAGTACATTGCATTAACCGTTTCATTGCCAGAGGGGTAGGCAATGCATTGCAAATTAATAACAAATATACACTTATGGATGGTTATATGTGTGTGTATGCCTCACTATGAGATGTGTATATGTGTGTATCTCACTATGGGATGTGTGTGTGTGTATCACTATGCCATGTGTGTGTGTGTGTGTGTGTGTGTGTGTGTGTCTCTGCATGGGATGTGTATCTCTCTGTCTCACTATAGGGTGTGCGTGTGTGTCTCTCACTATGGGATGTGTGTCTGTGTATGGGATCTGTATATGTCTGTGTGTCACTATGGTGGGTGGGTGTGTGTGTGTCTGTATGGGATGTGTATATGTGTGTGTCTCACTATGGCATGTGTGTGTCTCTGTATGAGATGTGTGTATGTCTCAGTATGGGATGTGTATGCGTGTGTGTGTTTGTGTGCCTCAACTATGGGATGTGCATGTGTGTGTCTCTGTATGGGATGTGTATGTGTGTGCTCACTATGGGATGTGCATGTGTGTGTATTTGTATGGGATGTGTATATGTGTGTGTGTCTCACTACGACGTGTGTGTCTCTGTATGGGATGTGTATGTGTGTGTGTCTCACTATGGCGTGTGTGTGTGTCACCATGGCATGTGTGTGTGTGTGTCACTATGGCACGTGTTTGTGTCTCTGTATGGGATATGTGCATATGTGTGTGTGTCTCACTATGGCACGTTTGTGTGTCTCTCTGTGTGGAATGTGTATATGTGTCTCTGTATGGGATGTGTATATGTGTGTCTCACTATGGGATGCATATGTGTGTGTATGTGTCTCTGTATGTGATGTGTATGACTGTCTCATTATGGGATGTGTATATGTGTGTCACTATAGGTGTATGTGTGTCTCACTATGGGGACACTATGGCAGTTCCAGTCAGCTGGGGGGGGGGCAGACAGCTAAAACAGAACGTGATCACATGCATTTTACTGAACTTTCATAAACAAAAACAGACGGGCAACGCCGTCCCACACTACTAGTGTGTGTGTGTGTGTGTATATATTTATTAGGGGTGTACCGAAATTTTGGTGGCCAAAAATGCAAAATGTATATACATTTTTTATATATGTATGTATGTATGTATGTATGTGTGTATTAGTTTTAAAGCCAGTGTACACGGGCCAACACAGGCGGCGCTGCAGTAACACAGTACTGACTGCCCGCGCTGCAGGCATATCAGCCGTGGCATGGGTATTCAGTACTGAGCATGATTGCATCGTGCACAGCCATCTCTACTGCGCATGATGGCTTCTGACAAACATCCTTAGAGAATCATAATCTAGTACAGTGGTTCTCAATCTTTTTTTGATCGGGGCACCCCAACACATAATCTAGAACATTAGGGGCACCCCTAACATATTTATTGTACTTTATCAAGGCCATAATGAAGGGTACAATATATAAATATACAGTTATTATTAGGTCTTATAATCATAATAACAAAACTAAACATATTGTGCTTAACAATTTATAGAAATCTTTATTTAAAAGTCCATTTTTGTTAGTCTTTATAGAAAACACAGGGCACCCTAAGTTGATGTCCGTGGCACACTAAAGTGCCACGGCACCCTGGTTGAGAATCACTGATCTAGTATAAGGGTGCACCGAAATGAAAATTCTGAACCGAAATCGAAACTTCAGGATGCACTTGGCCGAAAACCAAAATTACTTTTTTTTTTTTTTTTCCCCCCACCTTTTTTAAAATAGTTTTGGGATAATTGTATTATATTGGAACCGTAAGTGAGACTGGAACCAGAACATGACCTCTGACTGGAAGAATGACAGATCCCGGATATCATCCAGATCAACTGTTGCCCGATGGGCCTGAACTGCCAGCACTTTTTTGCCGGCTTGTCCACAGCTTCGGTGGAGGTACTTACTATTTCTTGCCTCCACGGATTTTCGGCCATTTTTTTTTATTTTATTTCAGCTTTTGCAGAAAATTCCATTAAACCTGCAGTTTCCTATATACAGTGACTTCTATTGAAACTTGTCTCTAGGTCACTCCCCACCATACAACAAACAGTGGGCTTCAGTCCAAGCTGATTTTTAGCCATGACCATCAGGTCAGTGACCCTGCACCTTTTTTTTTTTTTTTTTTGTCGGCAATCTGGAACCTTTACTTGGTTGCTGTATGTTTTTGGCACTTTTCCCACCAATAATAAGATGACCTTGAATGGAGATGTTGTATTGGGTGGATCTGTGTCAAAGGTACATTGCCAAAATGCACTAACATGTCTCCGCCATCATATCCTCGTCAGTTTGTCATCAATCCGTCTTTTGTCATTCTATGGATCCGACATCCCTTAGACAGGTTTACAATGTTGCACTTAATACATCGACAGTGACTCATTTGCATAAGGAAATGCAGGTTAATGAGCCATTGTTTTTTTCATGTGGGTGTGTTTATATGTTAATGTGGCTGCTCACCACATGCATTAAACTCTGATAGCATCCCCTGCTGTTGGAGTTCACTGTCTGAAAATCACCTTCCTGAGGATAGTGATGGTGGGATCTCTCTTTAGCTCTCTATGGAGCCAGAGGACAGCGTCTCTGTTCTGGAGAAAAGAGGCAGCAGCTGCCTTCACTTAATCATTTCATTTCCATTGGGGTAAAAAAGTTATGGTAAAAGCTGAACCTGAGATGCTAGATAGGGGACTCCATAACATGCACAGCTGGGAGCCTCAGTAAGACAGGAATTCCACGTAAGTAATTCACATACTGTTTGCCTGTCACATGTATAGCTTCCAAGAGAGATAGCGGACTTGTTAATGCACACTGTGTTTTGAACAGAAGCTATGCGGATACTTCGCCAAGCTGCCCCGCTGGCATTCCCTCACATACCAGCTTGCACATTGTGTCTGGCGATGTGTTTTAATATGACTTTGCCAAGTGGTGCAGCAGTATTAACAGTCTCCTTCCCTGCCCTTCACCCTCCTACCACTCGTTCATCCATTCATATGGCCCCTTCTACTGTCCCATCCGGTGCTCCACCGGTCCTCCGCCTCCCACCTCTGTTTCTCCTGCACGTCTTGATAGTCATCATATGAAGGGTGTTAATGAAAGAATATGCAATTGCAAGGGAGATGGGGCTTTAAAGGGATAGTAATGCTTAATTTTAAGTTGATTTAATATTGTAGACATTAAAAAAAAGGTTAACATCAATGTAAGTCTGATCTCTCAAACCTTTATGGTTTGAGAGATATAACTTGCTAAAGTTACCTTTTCCTGGCTGTTTTACTCTAGTCTGCCATCTAGCTGACAGCTGCAGATTCCAGTCATTTGACCAGACAGAGGCTCTTCAGCAGAGCTGAAATCACGCTATTTAGAAATAAATACTTCACTGGAACAGTCTACAAAGTGTGCTTGCAAGCCAGGCACACTTTGTAGACTGTTCCAAATTAAGTATTTATCTTTAGATATCGTTATATCGGCGCTGCTGAAGAGCCACATCTGGTCAAGCGACCAGAATCTGCTTCTGACAGCTTTACAGCTCAAGCAGAAAGGGGAGGGACCAGAGAACTTTATTTTCCTATATCTCTCAAACCATAATGGTTTGAGAGATACAAATAAGTGCAAGTACTCTCTTTTAATTGTATATACCAGATAGTTAATACTTTTTTTCTGACATTACTATCCCTTTAACCCTTTGAGTGCAGTGAGATGTCCTCCATAACAAATGGAGGGCCTCATCTTGCCCGGTCCTGCTGTACACTATGACTGTGATGTTCAGGAATGCAGACTATTGCACACTTGTCATAAATATTTTTGTAACAATATGAAAGACCCTCGGGCACTTTGGAACTGAACCAATCCTCTTGAGACTGTGATGACACATACCAGTTGTGTGTGTTTGTTTTATACCCTTTATGGGAAATGCAAAAAGTGTGTGTGTGTGTGTGTGTGTGTGTGTGTGTGTGTGTGTGTGTGTGTGTGTGTGTGTGTGTGTGTGTGTGTGTGTGTGTGTGTGTGTAAGCACGATGACCAAAACACCCTGTGGTTAGAAGGAATAGTCCACCTTTATTTTGACTGAAAGTGTGTATTATGTAATGTCAGATTCCCTATACTTTTTTCTGTCTGCGCTTCTATGTCCTTGACGGACTGTGAGCTCCATGAATTTATGTCCAGATGGCTTTCTGTCAGGGACTGAAAGTGGGCATAGTGATACAGTTGAAAAATAATTCATTCAAAGCACTTAATGCTGCAGGTATACAATGTATTCTTGTCCTCCTTTGATGTTCAAGTAGCAAGAAAGCTCTTTGGAAACAGGAAGCTCACTGTCAGGGACACAAGTGTAAGCAAAATAGACAAGGGTGAAAAAGATATTGACTTTTATGAACTTGCAGCATATGTGAAGTCAAAATAAAATGCTTTAAACCCTTAATAACAGAGCTGTCTGGGGATGGGCAGCCCTAGAGGGTCACAGCCTTTATTTATTTTCTTTTTGCTGCAATGAATTATGGGATTGCAGATCAGCATGCAGCTTTGCTGCGATCCCAGAATTCCATGACATGCCAGGACCGTCACCGGTCCTTAATGCACATCCATCGTTAAATGTGTTAAAGAACAAATAGTATGTTTTAATGAAAAAACAAAATGATATATGGCAGAGGTTGGGCTGTTGGGGACTGCAACTCCCATCATCCCCCAACCAGCTAATGGTATGTTGTGGATACTGGAAGTTGTAATCCCCAATAGCTGAAGGAACAGTTGACTAGCCTGTTGCATGACTTTTCCTGCTCAATAAAATGAGTACTTCCCCTGATGCTACAAGTTATTATAGTTTTTTTTTGTTTTATTTTTTTAATATGTGAACAATGCCTGCTGGTCTCCAGACAGTTCCCATGTTGTTCAGATGGTTATTCGGTTGCATTCTATAGGAGAAGTGAGTCACTGACCATAGTTCTCCATAGAATGTCATAGTAACGGTTTCATCTCTTCTGACAGTGTGAAAGTTAGAATGTTTGAATAAGACAACTGACAGCAGTGGGAGTGACCTTGTTTTACTCATCAGGAAAAGCTCTATAATATTGTTTTTCATAGAAAAATGTATTTGTCCTTTAACCCCTTAAGGACCCATGGCGTGCTAGGGTCCTTAACACTTGTTTACCCATGACGATCTCAGAACATCATGGAATATATGGGTCCTCGCGCAGACCCCCTGAATTCATTCCGCAAAAACAGAGCTCTGCGGTTGGCCATTAAGAGATTAAAGATGTGAGTGCCCTACACAAGAGAGAGTTGTGCATATGCGATAAAGAAAAAAAAAAACTAGCATTGAGAGGACCACTTGGTAGTAAATCAATCTAGGATATAAGGTGATATTTTTGTAGTGGCTGTATGCTTCTGTTTCAGATTCATTGTTTGTTTAACAGGGATTTAAACGATTTAATCCCCTTGGATACTAGAGGTTTTTTTGATATGTACTAGGATGCTAAATGGTAACGTAAGATATTAGGCCAAAATGTGTTGGACAAAAGATGTCACGTGTAACATGTAAGGTGGTCATTTCATTCTAACAGATTGGGGATTTTGATAGACATTTCTAAATCACCCATGTTGGTCTTTTTTAAATTGCAAACAATAGTTTATGAAATATTTAGCCTTTAATTATGGGTTTATAGAGGAGATCTAGTACTGGCAGACAGGAAGTGACAGTTGGTTGCAGGGAAGTGTGGAATGTTAGTATCTGGCTGGCAGGAAGTGACAGTTGGGATGGAAGCAATGTGGAATGTTAGTATGTTACAGAGGCGCAGGCCAGATTTGCATTTGCTGAAAAAAAAAAAAACTAAATATCTCAAACTATTGTTTCAAATTAAAAAATGAGTAACGTAATCGTAGCTCTTTCAAAATCACACATTTGCTACAAAGTACCAATTCCGCTTTAACTTTTATTATATTGCATAAGAAATTTAAAAGAAGGAAAACATACTTTCCTGTTATCCGGAACCATTTTCAAAACCTTTTTCAAACATTTTTAAACAGAATCTTGATTATAATATTTTTCAAACATTTTGAAACAAAAACTTTATTATAATATGAATGTAAATGACACAATAACAATTATAATTTAGATTCCGGAGTCCAAAAAAAAATGCAATTGCTTCCAACAGTGACTAAAATACGTTGTCGTCTCCCACGTTCTGCCTCCATATGAATTAGGCCAAATATGACTCTAAATGATGGCGTGCTGTTCATCGGTGTTGTTTGTTACGCCATTTAGCAGATCCCCACATTCGCTCGACACTCAGTATGTGGACGCCAGTTTCCAGATCAATGAAGTTGTAGCAATGTTTGACTTTAAGGTCTAGTAATACTTAAAATGTAAAAAAAATATGTTATAGGGTTTATCCCCCTGAGTAAAACAAGAGTGCTCCCACTGCTGAAAGGTGTTTCATTCAAAAGTTATTGATTTTCAAAGTTGAATTTTTTAGGTGCAATATCACAGTGGCCTGAAATTGTACAGTGGCGCTGTTGCTACACGATCCTATGGACAGCTCCAATCTCCATAGGATGGTGTAGCAACAGCGCCACAGTACAATTTCAGGCCACTGTGATATTGCCCCTAAAAAAATTCAGCCTCGAAAATTAATAACTTTTGAATGAAACACCTCTCAGCAGTGGGAGTACCCTTGTTTTACTCAGGGGGATAAACCCTACAACATATTTTTTTTTTACATTTTAAGAATTACTATCCCTTTAAGCCATTTTTAAGTATCCTAAATAAATATCTAAGGGACCAGATAAATACTATTGGAAATACTCTATAAATGATGGAACTTATACATGTTAACACACAGTGTATTTTCACTGAGGGACTGAAGTACATCACCCCAACCCAAGGTCCTATGAGGGGGCAGCAGACATGTTATGTAACTGTAAATTTAATGGTACCGATATAAGATGTGTAGAGTCAAGTTTCCTTTTCACGTATGAAATAGGAGATATTTGATGGTCTCATTTAGTAACAGGTCCAGTGATACTGTATTTATATATTTTGTATTTAATCAGGCTATTTATTTAGGATACTTACAAATGGCTTAAAATGATTGGCCCATTGTATCAAAGAAAAAAGTTTCTACTGTGCAAGTCCACAGACAGCTGTAATTTTGTGATCCCTCTCTAAACGTATGCTTGAAACTTAATGTATTATATAGATCGGCTATGATAATGTATTATTAATAAGACTGGCTTTTGATTGGCCCATTGTCTTAAGGAAAGACGTTTCAACTGTGTGAGGACATGGACATCTGCAAGTATGTGATCCCTCTCTAAATGTATGCTTGAAACTTAATGTATTATACAGATCGGCTGTAAAAGTGTATTAATAACAATATTGTCTTTTGAAATGGTGCTATCAGAGGATGATACACTGTGGAGATACACTAAGGTATAGAAAAAGCATCTTTACATAGATACAATGATTGATCATATCTATAGCACTACTACTGTAATCACTAAAGGTCATTTTACGGTGATTCACAGGCCAGGCTGCGCAATGCGAGGGAGATTTACTTTGGGGAATCTACTGAGATGCAACAAAATACTGTATATTATGACACTAAATAGTATGTAGTTCAGTTGGCTACATCGTAATAGCAAACTTTTTATTCAAAGTGGTATATAAGTTAATTGACATTGGATGATGTCAGTAGGTTGTCCTAAATCCGTTAATTGATGTTGGGTGTTTAACCACACATATTCACAAAGGTGATTTTATAGGGGTGTAAGTACTAGGTATAATGAATTCCTATACACTTGTAATATATCTTTATTACACACCAAATTTCCCATTTCCTCACTGATCACAGGGTATAAAGCGGGGCTGTTTGTCTTGTTTGCCATCTTGATAAAGATCCCGGTGTGGGATCGAAACGGTGATACAAATAAAGCAGTTTTTTGTTCTTGGAGCAGCCCTGAGAGTGCTGATTTCATCAGTAGGAGATTATATATATATATATATATATATATATATATATATATTTATTTATATTTATAATATAAAGTATTAAGAAAGATGGGGGGTTTTCCTGAATGTAAGTATTTTTAAAGATACTGCATGTTCTGTGCTGTGCACTTTTGCATAATGGGTAGAGCGCTTCTTCTCCTCCCACCTCCCTCACAGCTGCCCCTGGGAGTGCGTTCACGCTTCCCGTGGGTGTGGTGTGAATGGCTTCTATCGTTATATCAAGCTCCGGTTAGCATTATACTGAGGTTGATATAACGATAGAAGTCATTCACAGAACACTGAAGGGAAGCGTAAACGCACTCCCTGGGGCAGCTGGGAGGGAGGTGGGAGGAGAATTAGGCAGTGAACAAGAGTTTTGCTGGAGATTCAGCGTGCTGCATTATGCTGACCGACACAGCTTGAAGATAGAAAACCCAGCTTTCCTAATACTACGTTATTAACAAATCCTATGGTAAAAAAAATTTTATGAGGTGATACATCACCTTTAAAATGATCCGGGGTCTTACTTCCACACAGACTGTGGGTACAGCTCTGCACCGGTCTGTCACTCTTACTCTGCTCCCCTCTCCACGTAGAGTCTCGATCCAGCCTTCTCCGATGACAGCAGTTCCAATTAATCTTCATACTATTTGGACCATGGAGAGTGTTATTTCAATACTGTCAGAGTTGTAGTTCAAGAGTAATTGAATGATAAAGTTTCCCCATCCCGCCCCTTTTACCTCCCCTCAGATGTGAAATCTGGTCCTGGGACCAGATGGCTCACAGCAAGGGACAATCTTCTTACTGTGAGAACAAAGAAAACTCTGCCCAAACCTTGACAAGTTTTTCAGGTTTTCCCTTATTCTCACTGAAGATTGTCCCTCTCTTTGATCCATCCGGACACCACCTTTCTGCTCTGAGGTGAGCAGTGTTACATCAGTAAAAAGGGCGGCAGGTGTACTTTATCATTCAATTACTCTTGAACTACAACTCTGACAGTATTGAAATAACACTCTCCAAAGTCCAAATACTATGAAGATTAATTGGAGCCGCTTTTATTATGAAACATTACTATCCCTTTAAATACCTTTTATGTTTATCAACAGGATTGGTGTATTTTCATGTTTAAACAAGACTGTGAATGCAGATTAGATATGTGTACATAGTCACTACAGACAGACCTGTTAGCCATCTATGGGAGGATTATACTTTTTAACCCTTTCTGTGCCAGAGGGTTGGGCAAGGCAGTGCAGAGCATGGTATTACACATATCCCTGATTCTTTAGTGAGCTAAAACAGACTGCACCCTGGGTAGGACACCATTCCTATAAAACCTGCTAAATTCTATAGCAGGTTCATTCCTAGTTGAGTGTCTCTGACCGGTTTGTTTTGCATATGCAAATTATCCTTAGGTTTGGTCACCGTAAGGGTAACAGGGGAATCCAGACGTGGCCCCCTTGTTCATGGTGCCTACAGAGACCAGCTACACCTCACTGACAAGGCCCAAAAAGGTTGAAACATATGGCTGGGGTTGGCTGCTTCTCTTGTTCAAAGAGGAATTGGCTGCTACTTTGTGATTGGACTGCCGTTCTTACAGGATTAGTCTGGTATGTGCTTTAGGATATTCCTCTCTGTGTAAGGCACTAGTGAGCTAAAAGAGACTGCACCCTGGGTAGGACACCATTCCTATAGAGTCTGCTAAATTATATAGCAGTCTTGTTCCTAGTTGAGCGTCACTGACCAGTTTGTTTGCCTTTTCTTTAAATAGATCTGTCGCCCTAAGTCAAAATTGTATTACTGAAAGATATCTGCTTACTGTATTTTTTTTTTTTTTTTTCTGAAGAAAAAAAAATAGTTTTTAATAAATTAACCTGTTGTATTTTGATGGCATGGTGTGGATTTTATGGTATTTCCATGCACATTATGCTGATTTAGTTGTGTTCAAGATCAAACCTTTCACTTGCTGTACTATTAGAAATGACCCGATATGTGGGCTCAGCCTAGATTTGTTTGTAGCACAGTGTGTGGTAATAAGAACCCAGATTAACCCTTTGAGTGCCAGAGAAGTGCGCAACACATTGCTTTCAAGAAGATTAAAAAAGTGTGTGCCAACAACAAATAATTTCACCAAAACTATTCATATTCCAAACAAATGGCTACGACAACTTAACCCTTTGAGTGCGAGAAAGGTATCCAATGCATTGCGCTGCAAAAGGGTTAAAAGCAGTTCTTTCTTGTTTTTAAAATTATCTAATTAAAAGCGTTATCTTAGATACACAGGGCCAATTTAAAGGGATAATAATAATAATAATAATAAAAAGTGTAGGGTTTATCCCCCTGATGCTGTTGCTTCACCATGGTCATATGACCAGAGCTGTCCATAGGATGCTGTAGCAACAGCGCCACTGTACAATTTCAGGCCACTGAGATACTGCACCTAGAAATTCAATTTTGAGTTGCAGTAACTTTTGACTAAAATGCCTTTCATCAGTGAGAGTACCCTTGTTTTACTCATGGTGATAAACTGTTCTTCACGCCTCAGTCTAGTTATGGATACCTTCCTCGGGCCTCAGTCTAGTTATGGATACCTTCCTCGGGCCTCAGTCTAGTTATGGATACCTTCCTCAGACCTCAGTCTAGTTATGGATACATTCCTCAGACCTCAGTCTAGTTATGGATACCTTCCTCAGACCTCAGTCTAGTTATGGATACCTTCCTCAGACCTCAGTCTAGTTATGGATACATTCCTCAGACCTCAGTCTAGTTATGGATACCTTCCTCGGGCCACAGTCTAGTTATGGATGCCTTCCTCAGACCTTAGTCTAGTTATGTATGCCTTCCTCAGGCCTCAGTCTACTTATGGATGCCTTTCTCATGCCTCAGTCTAGTTATGGATACCTTCCTCGGGCCTCAGTCTAGTTATGGATGCCTTCCTCGGGCCGCAGTCTAGTTATGGATACCTTCCTCGGGCCTCAGTCTAGTTATGGATGCCTTCCTCGGGCCTCAGTCTAGTTATGGATGCCTTCCTCGGGCCTCAGTCTAGTTATGGATACCTTCCTCGGGCCTCAGTCTAGTTATGGATACCTTCCTCGGGCCTCAGTCTAGTTATGGATACCTTCCTCGGGCCTCAGTCTAGTTATGGATACCTTCCTCGGGCCTCAGTCTAGTTATGGATACCTTCCTCGGGCCTCAGTCTAGTTATGGATACCTTCCTCGGGCCTCAGTCTAGTTATGGATACCTTCCTCGGGCCTCAGTCTAGTTATGGATACCTTCCTCGGGCCTCAGTCTAGTTATGGATGCCTTCCTCGGGCCTCAGTCTAGTTATGGATGCCTTCCTCAGGCCTCAGTCTAGTTATGGATGCCTTCCTTGGGCCTCAGTCTAGTTTTGCTTCCCTGGGTGCCTTCCTCAGGTCTCTCTCTGAATACCTTACACACACACCTCTGCCTGGTAATGCTTCCCTTTCTACTTTCCTCAGCCCTTTAACCTGTTATATTTCCCCTATTTCCTGTATGCTTCTTGTCCCCTTCCCTGTATGCCCTCTTGATGCAGTAGTTCCTTTCCAGCAGTCTGTTGCATGCTGAGCTAGACTGTGACAGCCAGCAGTTCCCTGCCCTGACCAGCAGCCTCTGGTTCAGGGCTGCTGCATGATCACGTGGGAGTGTGATGAGTGTATTATGTAGATGAGGGAGTCCCCAGGGTTGTGGATCCTGTCTGGATTAGATTGTGTGTGTGTCAGGTACCTGGGGCCGTTCTGAATGGCCAGCTGATCAGCAGACAACCCTTCATTTCTAGTTGCGCACAGAACAGGCTGTTCTATTCCGGAGTGGGAGATCATTTGGGGGGGGGATGCAAGCTCTAACTACTGCAATGCAGTAGAGTCGGAGGAATATATGGCCCATTAAAGTGAGTAACATGGGGCCCTCCAGAAATGCTGACTGTAAAATACCAATTAATGCCAAAGAGTATCTTGTAGTGTTCACAAATAAATGTCAAACTACTTCTTCTTTGCTAGAATGCAAAATATATTGATTTATGCTAAAATCCGTGAGTTTGATGTTCTAATGAAAACTGGAGCAATTCTGGGGAAAACCAGCTGTATCATAGGGGATGAATAAAAATGTAGATTGATTTAAATGGGACTTTCAACCCTTTGAGTGCCAGAGGGGTACGCAATGTGTTGCGTACCCCTCTGGCACTCAAAGGGTTAACCCCTTGATTGCTAGAGAAACTTCTGATGCATAGCAAAGCAATGCGTTGGAGACCTATCTGGCATTCAAGGGGTTAAAAGCTCCATTTAAATCAATATGAATTTTTATATCCCCCCCCCCCCTCCATGATGCAATTGGTTTGTGCCAGAATTGTTCCGGTGAGTTCTATGACATTCTAGGAAGTTGTTTTGTTGTATCGGAGGGCGTGCACACGTCTGTCCAAATAAACACGTATGGAAGAAAGGAGATTCATATTTTTTAAATTTTCCTGGCTCAAAATAAATAAATACAATAAAATTTGAATCCGAAGTGTCACACTGTATAGAATGGTTTCTTTTCCAGGCAATGTGAGCTAAAGGCCCCATGATAATTAAATGTAGATTTAATGATGCTTCTGGTCTAAATCGTCTGTTTTGTCTTTCGCAGCTGTTGAAGAATCAGAGAGCGACATCTATATGCGCTTCATGAAATCGCACAAGTGCTACGACATCGTTCCCACCAGCTCCAAACTTGTTGTATTTGACACTACATTACAAGTGAGTGCTGCTCTCCCCCCCTCAACTCCCCCTGGTGGTTAATCTGAGGCATTGCTGCAATCAGTGCTGTTCTCTATCCAGCATCCTTCATATTCCTAGAATATTTACTAGCATAAAAGACTTGGTGTTGCACAGGGTGTGTAACATACATAGGGGGAGATTCACTAAGCGGAGATGCCTTCTCCAGTTTCACTTCTCCAGTTCCTATATTATTCTATGGAGCCAATGCACTAAGATTTCTTCAGCTTTGGAGATCTTAGTGCAGTGGTTCTCAATCTTTTTTTGCTCAAGGCACCCCGAACATGCAATCTAGAACTTTCGGGGCACCCCTAGCACATGTAATGTAATTTATTAAGGGCATAATGAAAGGTACTGTTCATAAATATACAGTTAATATTAGGTCTCACAATCATGCTAACACAAATAAACATTTTATGCAGAACAATTTCCATAAATAAACATTTAAAACTTAAAATTCTCAATTTTGTGGAAGTCTTCATAGAAAACATGGGGCACCCTAAGTTGGTGTCCGTGGCACACCAAAGTGCCACGGCACCCTGGTTGAGAACCAGTGTCTTAGTGCATTGGCTCCATAGAATAATATAGGAACTGGAGAAGTGATATCACTGGAGAAGTCATCTCTACTTTATCACCACTTAGTGGATCTCTCCCACAGATTTATACACCCACAGTGTCAGTCCTGTCTTACATTCACAAGATCAGTCTTTATAGCACTGTCTCTTTTCTCTATCTTGCTGTCTACCTCTTGCACTTCCTGGTTTTCCACTATTGCTGTCTAGCAGTTACCATCTCTGTATGCGTTACTCTCTCTTGTGGGTGCTGTCTTGCTGCACGCTCTTTTGCGTGTGCGCTGTCTCTCTTACCTGCACTCTTGTATGAGGGTTCTGTCCTCCACACGCAGTTTGTATGTGTTTGTTTTTTTTTATCTTGCATGCATTCACTCTTGCATATGATCATTCTCCATTCATCTTATTGTATGCTCTCTTACCCGATCTGTCTTGCTGTCTATTACATTTGTTCTTGTGTGCTCTTGCTTACACGGTCTCTTTCTGTGCACCTTTCTATATGTCTCTTTTTCTGTCTCCATCCCTAGAAATTGAAATACAACAGCTGGTGAGCCACATGTTGCCAACACCTGTTTTAGTCTGTGTAATTAGAGCTGCAGGTGTTCCACTAATAGTCTAGGACATTGGTTTTCAACCTGTGTCTTCAGGGCCCACTAGCAGACCAGAATCTGAGGATTTCTTTGCTAGCACATACTTGAATTAATCTAAATGACTGAGCTCCTGATTAACTCGCCTCCGGTGCTGCAAGGAAATCCTCAAATCCTGGCCTGCTAGTGATCAATCCATTATATTGAAACATTGTATCTCTATATTATATGTAAGACCAAAAATCCCAGAATGTATTTACTCAAACGCCCCTCAGTATGTCCGACATGGATGCAGGAACACAGCATGTGATATATAATGTAAAATACATTAGCGGCTGTGTAGCAAGGCTTTGCCTGTACGGCACCTCCCTATGAGTACCAGAGTGGTGTCCAATGTATTGGATATCTGTGGAACTCAAAGGGTTAAATTGTATTAAAGAGACAATAATGTTTCACAATAAAAGCCATTTTAATTACCGTAAAATCTCAGGTATAATACGTACCTGTGTATATTATACCCAAGATTTTTGGGGAAAAGAAGACTGCCTGTGTATAAAAAGCACCCCTGTTTTCCCATGCCAGAAAAAAAAATCCCACTGCCACCGGTTTCCTCCCTCCCTCCCGGCTTACCCATCTCCTCTTCTGAAGTGCCTCCGTTTGCTTCAGCCTGACAGGGTGCCAGCGGGCGGCATGCTTACATCCGCCGCCCATTTCCAGCATGGCCCTGTCAGGACCTCTACTTTGCAGCCAATGGGTAATGTTTTGCGAGGACTGCAAGGTCCTCGCCGGGGAATACCATAAATCCTAAGCGCATAATTCAGTGTGGCCAATCTCCAGGGTCTTAACCCTTAGAGTTCCAGAAAGGTATCCAATGCATACCTGGCACTCAGAGGGTTACATTTTCCCAATAAGAACACCAGCGGGAGGAATTGGTTCTTTTGTCTGTCAACAAAAGATGTCTGCCTTCATGAACGTAATACCCACTACTAATTACAGGTTAGATACATAGAACTGTGATAGGATTGATATGTAGAGGCCATTCGTTTTCTGCCCAGATTGTAAAGTGGTTGTTAGTACTAGGAGATGTTAGTGCCCCTTTAATATAAGAAGACCTGTGCGCTTAAAAGGGAACGTTCATATCAGAAAAAGTTTTGCCCATGGGCTTAAATTAGCCCAACTACATTAGCACTGGTATTTTTTAAAATTTTAACTACCTAGTATTTAAGCTGCGGAGACCTGAAATGTGCTACTTCCACGTTGAACAGCACAAAAGAGCAGGACTTCCCACCTCCCTCCCAGCTGCCTCAGTGAGCGCGTTCACACTTTCCTTCATAGCTGTATTTATGTTGGCTAACGTTACAGCAAGCTCCGTTTACCATGCTACTGAGGTTGCTGACTTACAATTATGTGTTGAAATGAACCCTTTAAATGGCAGAGGGGTAGCCAGTATATTGCTTTGAAGTGCATTGTATGCCCCTTTGGTACCGAAAGGGTTAATATCATCAGAAAAGACTTGGCTATTTTGTTTACTTGATTCACCCAAACTTCTCATCGTACACATGAAACAAACCTTCTTAGTTGGTAATTGTTCTGCGTTCGGTATGTGGCCTTCCTTGTATTCTCTATATCCGCAAGGAACCGGCTTTTCCTGAGGGAGGGGTTTAGATTCTAACAGAGCCGTGAGACTGAGTCTGTACACACAGACTACCAGCATTTCAGCAAACCATGTGATAGCGGACAACTAAAAATCCTTTTAACCCCTTGAGTGCCAGAGGGTTTTATTAATAAATCCTATTCATTTAAAGTGGAACTTTCACCTTATTTAGAGTCACCCTGCAATATTTAGGCAGATGGAGACTAGCTGAATAATCGTTATCTTTCCTCTCAGAACTAGAGGTTTCTAAAGAAATCCTTAATCTTCAGAGACCGGAATCCAGGCATCAGTGCAGACATCTTGTCTGTGCGCCTGCGCTGTCAGTCTTGATTAAGAAGCATTGCAGTGTGCCACAAGGTAACCGCAAGGACTGACAGCGCAGACTGCACTAACCTGTCAGTCTTTGAAGATTAAGGATTTCTGTACAATCGTGTAGCTCTGAGAGGTAAGAGAACCCTTATTAATGGGTTATCTGCCTAACTATTGCAGGGTGACTTTAAATAACGTGAAAGTTCTGCTTTAAATGGCAGTTTTTAATCCCTTGAATGCTAGAGACCTTTCAAAAGGCACTGCAGAGACATCGGTTGTTCACGGACTTAAAAGGCCCATTTAAGTCAATGGGGATTTTCATGTATCCCCTTAAGGTGTAGCTGCTTTGCTCCAGAAGTGCACATCTTCAGCTTATTGAATACAGCCCAGTGATACTGATGTCCTAAAAATGGGGCAATTCTGAAGCAGACCATGTGCACCCTAGTGGACAAAATGAGCATGCCCATTGAGATAGATGTGGGTTGTTTTTTTTTTTTTTTTTTTTTTTTTGTTTTTAACTCTTTGAGTGCCAGTGGGGTACGCAACACATTGCTCTGCAATGTGTTCTGTACTCCTCTGGCACTCAAAGGTTTAATCCCTTGAATGGTAGAAAGGTTTCAAACATGTTGCAAAACAATGCTCTGGAAACCTCTTTGGTATTCAAGAGATTAACTATAGAATCTGACGGCAGATGAGAACCATTCGGCCCATTTAGTTTGTCCGTTTTTTCCTATTGTAAAAACCTCAAACCTTATTTGGTCCTTGGTCTTGTCTTATGGTCAGGACAGCCTTATGTCTATCCCATGCATGCTTACATTCCCTCATTGTATTAACCCCTACCACTTCTGCTGGTAGACCATTCTACTTATATACTACCCTGTCAGTGAAGTAAAACTTTCTTACATTACATCTAAACCTCTGGACCTCTAATTTTAGACCATGGCCTCCTTTGAAATGTACTTCCCTCCTGCACTTTGTTGATTCCCTTCCCTTCATGTATTTAAATGTATCTATCATATCCTCTCTCTCTTCTCCAAACTACACCTGTTCAGATCCTTTGGTCTCTCCTGATAGATAGTAGCATGTTAAGGGTCAAATATATAGTATATCTAAGTTCCTATATTTCTCATGACATCCCTTATTCACATAGAAATAAAAAATAATGTTTAACAAACTTCTAGTGTTAGTATGGCAACTAAGAAAGTATTTCTAATCTGATGATGTCAGATTCCACTCCGCCCTCTCTCTTCATTCTGTTTTTTAACCTTTTGAGTGCCAGAGTGGTATGGAATGCATTGCAATGCAATGCATTCCGTACCTCTCTGGCATACATTCAGAAAATCTATAAAACTAACTGTACATGTTTACATTTGTGGAGCCCCTTAAGAGCATTGGAGATAAGCTCCCCAATGCTTTATTAATTAAAAAAAAAAAAACAACAACTATTTGTCACCATCTTCATTGCACTGCCCCTTCAAAAGCCAGTGTTGGCCTAGGATTATGGGAATTGTAGTACTCTTCTAGATGGCTTCCCCTTGCCCAACAGTCCACTTGAAGGTCATAGTTGTAATTCATCTGGGAAACTGTAATTTAGGTCTAAAACTGACCACCCTGATACAATATTATGTTAACTGTATATAGATTAACTACTTATCTTAACCCTTTGAGTGCCAGAAAGGTGTGTAATGCATTGAGTTGCAATGCACTGGATAACTCTGGCACTCCCCATCCGGCACTCAAAGGCTTACAACATATGGTAAGGTGAGTACTGGTTCTGTTTTACAACTTTATTGTCCATAGTCTGGACAATGCCAACATCAAGCAAATAATGTTGATGATGTCTGTTGTTTAGATTTAAATTTGTGATTAACGTTAGTAGTTGGGGTATGGTTAAACTAGATCATGTTCTGTCAGATGTTTAATTAAAGGGATAGTAATGTTTAGGTAGTAAAGTAAGATTGAGTCTTGTATATACATTTGTATAACGATGTGTAACATTATAACCATCCATAACTGACTTTTTTTTTTTTTTTTTTCATATTATTCTATAAAAAAGTTTACTCCTCCCGCTCCTTTTACATACGTCATGAATCTTCAGCAAGCCGGAATGGACATAACCCTACGAGGGACAATCTTCTTTCAGTATAAGGAAAAACCTTCCTCCTTCCTTTATACTGAAAGAAAGAAGATTGTCCCTCATTGTGATCTGTCCGGACTGGATTCCAGATCTGAGGGACGGCTGCTTGATGTATGTAAAAGGGGCGGGAGTGATAAACTTTATTATGGAATAAAACAAAAATGGCAAAGTTATGGATGGTTCTAAAGCTATACATTGTTATACAAATGTATATAGAAGACTCAGTCTTCTTGTACTACATAAACATTACTATTACTTTAAATACAGTTGTGTTCAGCTTAACCCCTTAAGGACCATCCGCGCATGCATGCGGCGGTCACTTAAGGACCATGGAGCATTTTCTTTTTTACCCATCGGATTTCAGACTCCCCGAACGGCATCCAGCTGCGCGGGGAGCCCGGAATTCCATGACAGTCCAGGACATTCATGGGTCTTTAAGGGGTTAATATTGTGTTTGAATATATTGTATTTGACTATGCCATCTGCATATTTTTGGATTGGTTGGGGGGATGATGGGAACAGTAGACTTCTACAGCTAGAGATCCAACGATTTGATTACCACTGCTGTAATGTCACAGAGGCTAGAGAGTTCTCCCATGATTTGTCATTTTAGTGCCACACCGTGGCTTTAAAGGGATAGTAATACTTTGTTTTATCTTTATTTTATTTTGTAGGCATTAAAAAACCATGAAGAACGATATAAGTCTTATCTCTCAAACCTTTATGATTTGAGAGATATTCACAAGCAAAGTTTCCCCTCCCGCCCCTTTTACCTAGTGTAAGCCATCTCTTCTCAGATGTGGAATGCAGTCCATAGACCAGACAGATAACAGAAGGGGACAATCTTCTTCCTATGAGAACAATGAAAGCCCTGCCCCCCTTGACAGGTTTTTCCCTTATCTTAATTGAAGAATGTCCCTCTCTGCAGTCTACCTGGGCACCTCCCTTCTGCTCTGGCTGAGCAGTGTTACATCAGTAAAAGGGGCGGTAGGGGGATACTTTATAATTGAATTACTCTTGTACTACAACTCTGACAGAATTGAAATAACACTCTCCAAAGTCCAAATACTATGATGATTAATTAGAGCTGCTTTTATTATGAAACATTACTATCCCTTTAAGAAGTCTAAATAAAGTGAACGCCCTCACTTGGATAAATGTTCTTGAGTCAGTTGAGCAGGTGCTTGAACAGCCAAATGATCCTCCTGATATGGATCTGGTCAAATCTAGATACTAGAAAACTAAAAAGGCACAAAAGTCAAAGGCAATTAAACCACTTAGCCCATATTTACTCTTTTAATCGTAGAACACTTGGATACAGATTGTAACAGTATTTCAAAGAATGTTTCCCTATATTTCTTTTGGGGATTCACTTAAATCAAGGTAGAAATTTGAGGCCTCTAATGGATAGTTCTGTGTGAGCAGTCTGTCTGTAGCAGGAAGTTTTGCCTTAAGTGAAGTCGAAGACACTAATTTGGGATTTAGTTACTTTAACACACACACACACACACACACACACACACACACACACACACACACACACACACACACACACACATACACACACACATACACATACACATACACATACACATACACATACACATACACACACACACACACACATACACATACATACACACATATACATACACACATACACACACATACATATACACACACACACACACACACACATATACACACATACACACACATACATATACACACACACACACACATACATATACACACACACACACATACATATACACACACACACACACATACATATACACATACACACACGCATGCACACACCACTTAGAGATGCTTCATCCATACTTTATTACAGTTCAGAGTCAGGTGTAACTATTACTATTACTAGAACAATCAAAGTTGAGATGCAGCCTCAGCTCTTCCACAGAGAGCAACTTAAAATAAAAGTGTCACCTGGGAACGGTTACTATTAGTTGAATTAGAAAAAGAAGCATATTTACTTGTAATAACATTTCAACAAAGCATCCTACCCTTGTTTTACTAAACAAGAAAAAGACCACCTGTCTGCCTGTCTTATTTATTATTTTTTTATTTTTTTTTTTGGGGGGGGGGGTTTAACCCCTTGAGGACAAGTGGGGTACACAGCGCATTGATTTGCAGCACTTTTTGTACCCCTCCGGTCCTCACAGGTTTTGAACACTGAACTGCTTCTTTAAGTTCCTGACCAGCCCATGTTGTACATTCTGCTCTTGTATAGCGGTACTAGTGTAAAAGCCCATGTACATGGGCCAAGGTCCGGGTGATGTTATCCATTTGAGTGCTTTGCAATGTGTTGTGTACTACTCTGGCAGTCAAAGGGTTAAGAGGACGGTCCTGCTCTGCAACCTGCCGCCAACTCAGTCATGCACTGTAGAGACTGACCAAAAGCACAGAATGCTCCCAGTATTCTGTACGTTCGGGCAGTCTCTACGGAGCATGACGGCTTCTGACAAACATCCTAGTGAATTATTATATAGGATTGTAACTAACCTGACTTCACATGCTTTTCCCTTTCTCCTCACAGGTAAAGAAGGCTTTTTTTGCCTTGGTAGCCAATGGTGTCCGTGCTGCTCCTCTGTGGGAAACAAAAAATCAAAGCTTTGTAGGTGAGGACACTTCAGACATTTTAACCAACATTTATTAAGGTCTCTGGTTTAACCCATTAAGGACCAGAGGGGTGTGCAACATATTTCTTTGCGATGCATTGAACATTATTCTGGTCTTTAAAGGGACAGACTCCAAAGAGAGGGCTCAGGCAGGTTTTCCTCACATCCCATCAGTTACTGCCTACAATATAGAACACTGCAGGGCATGCGTATACAGACAAAAGAAGAGCAAATGTGGGGGCAATCATATCACATCTTAGAGGCAAATGAACATTCCTAAAATACCCATTGATTTAGCCATTTGAGTTGCTGAGGGACAGGTAATGCCTTGCTTAAAGTGGAACGATCTCCCCACATAAGGTCCCTCCCCAATAATTATTCATATAGCGATAAGCTTAGAAATAATACTATTATCCAGCAAAAGTCCAGCATTCTTAAGAAACACTACTTCTGAGACTGATGGCCAGGATTCTTGCTTTAGAGGCACCTTCCTGTTACCTTAAGGTACCATGCAACACCTAGAGGAGACTGGGACGGACAGCACAGGAGCGCAGATGTCTCTAAGCCAAGATGTCTGCTCTGATGCCTGCCTGTCCATCTCAGATGAAGTAAGATTTCTTAATAACTCTGTACTTTTAATTATTGGGGGGGGGCTTTATTTGGGTGATATTTCTGCTTTAACAGTGTCTTGCTTAGCCCTCTTGCTCTCAGGGGATTAAAGGGGCTATTGACGCCTTGGGTGGTGAGAAGGTCTCCTCTCTAGCACTCAAGGGGTTGAAACCCCCAATAAAATCATAGGGATATTCTTCTTTCATCCACTGTGGAACACAGGAAACATGTGGTAAGGTATCCTCTGGCCAGGAGGGTAGAACACTTTCCTTAAAAGGTTCTCTGTAGGTGGGGACTTCTTCCCTACTCCACTTTACCCCCACTTTACAAGTGACTGCAGAGGAGATGTCAGGGCAAGATTGTCTTAGCTAGCTTTTTTGTTTATTTATATGGGGCTGTTCAATACCCCATTAGGTGGGGTCCTATCCCTGTGCCTCCTAGATGGAAATGGACCAGAGCAGGCTTTTACTGAACCTGTATCTGCTAGAGGATGGCTTTCACACTCTTGTTTATCCACTTTCATCTTCCTTCCATTTCATATAGCAGACTGAAGGGGATTCCAGTTCTCTAAGTGCACAGGTCCTGTGAGTATGCCCCTCTGTGTGTCTAGCAGCCACATTTTGAAGTCTGTGCTGATTTTGGATAGTTTGGCAGTCTGGTTCCTCATTATTTCAGGCCCTGCTGCCTCCTCGGCTGCTGAGGTGGTCACTTGCCTGTATTTTACTTTTACAATCTTTTTTATTTTTACACTTAGTGGGCCATGGTGCCTGTAAGACACAGGTATTGTCTGGGACATTAGCTGGATTTGCCCAGTCTCCTGCAGCATCAGGTGGGCTCCAGTGTGCAGGAAGGGGTTGATTTTTTAACAGATATAAGTGGGGGGACACCCTTGTTGGGTCCTCTAGCTGCCGGGGCAGCAGACAGACCTCATGGCTGGAGAGCCACCTCTCTGTTATGGCCTTTTGGAGGAAAAACTTTGTCTCTCTGTTTTCTTCCTTGGAGGCAATTTCGCTTGCCCAGTTCCACACGTGCGAGCTGCAGCTGGAAGTTCTTAGGACTTGTTCTAGACATCAGTGTCATCTCTCCCGAGTCATTCCTCTTTTAAGCAGGATGAAGTCAGATCTTTGTTGGTGGCTTCAGGTATCACATCTGACTCTGGGTTGACCACTGGTTACCCTGAATTGGGCTTTAGTCACCACAGATTCTAGCTTAACAGGCTCAGGAGCCTCCTTTGGCTCTCAGAAAGCTCAAGGCCTTTGGTCTGAGAGAGAGAGTCTTCTGGCCATCAATAGTTTTGGAGCTCCATTCAGTTTGCCTTGCTCTGCTGAATTGGTCCCAGAGATCTGCCGGTGCGAGTTCAGTTTAACAATGTGACAGCTATGGCTTATATCAACCACCAAGGATGACTAGAAGCTCAGCTGCATAGGTAGAAGTTTCTCTAATTCTTGATTGGTGGGAAACTCATATGCATGTTTTCTCAGCCATTCACATTCCATGGGTAGACAACATTGTGGCGGAATTTCTTAGCCGTCAATGTCTGGATACCGGAAAATGGGAATTCACCTAGACGGTGTTCCACTGTGGGGTCTCCCTATTGTGAACCTGATGGCATCTTGGTCAAACCACAGGGATCCCCTGTTTTGCTCCATGCCCCAGGGCATTGTGTAGCAGTTTCCTCTGACTTGTGTGTTTTCTCTGATCTCCAGCATATTAAGGAATGTCAGAATGGAGCGGACACATGTAATTCTAATTTTTCCTTACTGGCCTTACAAGGTGTGGTTCTCAGATCTTCTCAATCTATCCATTGCCTAATCTCTTCATTTTCTACTCCTTCTAAACCTTTTGACCCAGGGTCCTGTGTCACCCAGGGGCAGAGGTGTTAGCTTTGATGGCCTTGCTCTTGAAGCCAGCATTCTAATAAATAAAGGTTTCTCTGAGTTTGTCATCGCTATGATGAAGGCCTAAAAGGCAAATTCATCCAAAGCATATCATAGGATATGGTCCTTGTTTTTCAAGTGGTGTGAAGATCAGGAGTCTTGGCCACTTCCCTTCAGTCTTCAAAGTATTTCTGCCTTTGTTCAGGATGAGCTTCTGAAAAGACTTTGATTAAGATATATAAAGGTCCAAACTTCTGCTCTATCTGTGCTTTTTCAGAGACATATCGCTTTAATGCCAGATGTGCAAGGGGTATCTCATGCCTATCTAGTCTTTCTGGATCCCAAGTATGTGGGACTTGAGCTTGGTCATGGAAGTGCTGCAGAATGCTTTCTTTGAGCCTCTGCCTTCAGTTTCATTTGGGTTCTTGACTCTTAAGACCGCTTTCCTGGCAACAGTCGTGTTGTTTCTGAATTCCCCATTAGCAAGGAAACTGGAGCAGAACCTTCACTGTTTAGACATAGTTCGGTATTTGAGGTACTACTTTCATCACATGGAGTCTTTCCAAAAACATAACTCACTTTTTGTCACTCCTCAGGGTCCTTGTGTGGGCCAAGTGGAGTCTAAGGTGCTGGTGGCATCATGGATCAAGGTCATCATCTGCCAGGACTGTGTCCTCAAGGAAAAAGCAGTCCCCATTAGGGTTACTGCTCATTCCATCAGAGTAGTGTGCATTTTCTGGAGTAGGGAGAGACTTGATGTTTCTGTATAGTTCCTTGTATACAAGTGCTCTGCCCTCCTATGGGAGGATACTTTACCCCAGGTTTTTTTCACATTGAATTAGCGAAAATGATTTATAATTAAGTACAGAAAAATTCCTTTTTATTTGTCCCCTGTAGTACTTGGTTTGCCAAGGAATTGCACTGCTTTATGTTCGCTTTAAAGGAACATGAGCACAACATAATAACCCCCCCTTAACATGGGCAGAAAACCCTAATGGCCTCTACAAATCAGTTCTGCTTTTGTTGGTTTTCAATATTTAATCTAGAATTTCTACTGGATATCAAGTCCTTGGGAGCAAACATGATTAGTTTCACAGGACTCCAAACGCCCACTGGTCTTCCCTTCCTTAAAAAAAAAAAAAAAGAAAAAAAAAAAAAAAGTGGGAGGAGTTTGGTGTCCTGGAGTTTGGCAACAAAAAAATCATGTCCTCCTCTGTGGACAGGATGTCTAGTACTATCTAAAGATTAATTCTGAAAAAATAATGAATGCAGAGTTGATTCAAAATAGCCATTAAGATTCAGTGGCCAGATTGTTCCATGGGGTGCTTTGGAGTTGAAGGTGTTCCTTTATAATCATGTTTTCACACCTTAACCATTTGATTACATTGGATACCTCTTTGGAACTCAAAAGGTTAATTCGGTGAAAACGATTAGCCGTATACTAAGTTTATAGGGCCGCTGGATGTGCGTTTTGTAAGTAGATGCATTGCTGGGATTCTAAAGGCTTTTTTTGCATTTGCGCAGTTGAAGACAAATTTAGCCTGAGTCCACTTTAGGTTTACACTTCAATCCACTGCTAATTTTATACTTCCTCGCTCCACATCTGCTAGCAGTGTGAGGCAATACCATGGAGACAGCTTTAAATACCCTTCTGCTTGGATCTGGAATGCGGATTGGAGACGACGTAGGAAAAAATCTGTTGATGAAAAGAATGCTTTATACACGGCTCAATTAGAACAGCCTAAACATTAGTACAGTTTCCCAGGTTAAACCTATTCTAGAACATCAGTACAGTTTCCCAGGTTAAACCTATTCTAGGACATCAGTACAACTCCCCAGGTTAAACTTATTCTAGGACATCAGTACAGCTCCCCAGGTTAAACTTATTCTAGAACATCAGTACAACTCTCCAGATTAAACATATTCTAGGACATCAGTACAACTCCCCAGGTGAAACCTATTCTAGGACATCAGTACAAACCCAGGTTAAACCTATTCTAGGACATCAGTACAACTCCCCAGGTTAAACCTATTCTAGGACATCAGTACAACTCCCCAGGTTAAACATATTCTAGGACATCAGTACAACTCCCCAGGTTAAACCTATTCTAGGACATCAGTACAGCTCCCCAGGTTAAACCTATTCTAGGACATCAGTACAGCTCCCCAGGTTAAACCTATTCTAGGACATCAGTACAACTCTCCAGGTTAAACATATTCTAGGACATCAGTACAACTCGCCAGGTTAAACATATTCTAGGACATCAGTACAACTCCCCAGGTTAAACATATTCTAGGACATCAGTACAACTCCCCAGGTTAAACCTGTTCTAGAACATCAGTACAGCTCTCCATGTTAAACATATTCTAGGACATCAGTACAACTCCCCGGGTTAAACATATTCTTAGGACATCAGTACAGCTCCCCAGGTTAAACATATTCTTAGGACATCAGTACAGCTCCCAAGGTTAAACATATTCTAGGACATCAGTACAGCTCCCCAGGGCTGGACTGGGAATAAAAAACAGCCCTGGAAAAAATTGCTTACCAGCCCCATAGCATTGCGTCATTATACCAGCCCCATAGCATAATGGCATTTTTTTCTTGTTCATAAAAGGGGAAACCATTTATTTTAAAACATATTTGAATGCCAAAACCAGAGGAATAAAGTTTTCTATATATACTGGCAATGTTGGACGGCGCTGCCCGTCAGGATATTTAGGGAATTAATGCACACACATTGATGCAAGACAAACACACACACACGCATGCACTGAGATGCATAAAGAGCGACATAGTCATACACACATACATGCAATGCGCAACATGTAGATACATAGAGTGTGATACAGACATGCAACACACACAGTGAGAAACACACAGAAACACTCACACACACAGAAGTGAGTCATAAGGTGGTGAGTGTGAGTGAGTGAGTGGCATTCATTCATGTAGTTGAAATGCATGTGGTAATTGCACATACTATGGTATAAGGTGCATCGTGCTGGCTCCCGGAGTGTGAGTGAGACTATGGTGGAAGGTGGAGCGTGCTGGCTCCCGGGGTGTGAGTGTGAATGCCTGTGAGTGTGAGTGATTGCGTGTGAGTGATTTATTTTGCACAAAGAAAAAACACAGCCCTCACTAGCAGATGGCTTAATGATTGCAGCACGGTGCATGTTGGGAAGCGTAGTTCTTTTAACGCTGTAATATTCCGTGTACTATCCTCCATGCGACTACACCATCTTGTGCTGCATGCTGTCATGGGATGTAGTTGAGGTTGTAGAATGAAAGTAGAGTTGAGGGCAAAGTGTATGGGTGTAGTCATTGGCAATACGTGGGGTAGTCACATGACTGGGGGCAGAATTACTTTCGCTGATGGCTCTTGTCCAAATGTCAGCCCCAAGGAGGCAGAGGTAGCCTTGGTGTAATAAAGAAAAGTCCCAGTGGTAGTCTCTAATTAACTGTTTGTGTGCCAGCGGGCAGAGGTAGACTTGAGGTTTATAAAGACCTTTCTTTGATTCCAAAGCTACCTCTGCCCCTGGCACTCAAAGAGTTAATTAGAAACTACCGCTGGGACTTTTCTTTATTACACCAAGGCTACCTCTGCCTCCTTGGGACTGACATTTGGAGAAGAGCCATCAGGATCAACTAAGGTATTTGTGCCGGCAGAATTATTCTAGCCGCCTAGAGTCAATGAGGCATGGGACGGCTGAGGACAAGTAACGGGGCAAAACCAATAAAGATTTATATATAATAGCATTAGTAGACGTTGCCTACCAGTACAGACTCCAGAGTTACAATTTAGCAGCACTAATGTTGTCCCGCCGACCCTCCTCTGCTGGCTAGAAAGGGAAAGTGGTCTTTTCTTTCCGTCACCGCTGCTTCTCCCTATCTCCTACCCTCTTCTTAGTGCAGCGCCCCTGCAGGTCTGAAGGAGATAGAGCACACTGTGTGGGCCTCTGGCCTGGCTGCATCAGCTACTCTCTCACAGCTCTGTCACCTCACTACTGTTTCGGCGCCCCTCCACTGTGGCGCCCTAAGGCAGCTGCCTTATGCTCGCTCCAGCCCTGCTTGTTCTCATGAAGGCAGCAGCCCCAGGGAATTTTCCCGGTAGGCCAGTCCGGCCCTGCAACTCCCCGGGTTAAACATATTCTTAGGACATCAGTACAGCTCTCCAGGTTAAAGGGATAGTAACACTTATATATTACTAATCCTCATATTGTAGCAATGGTAAAAAGATTTGATTTGTCCCCAGGTTCAGCTCTCAGACCTTTATGGTTTGAGGGATAACCAAACGCAAAGTTCCCCCCTCCCTCCCCCTTCCCTGAAGTTAGAGTTGTACTGACTGCAGGGATATCCGGTCATATTTGCAACAGGTGCCTCTGCAGCTGAGCCAAAATCACGTTAGTAAAAAAGAATTATTTCACTGAAACTGTCTTCTGCGTGTGTTTGCAAACCAAGCACATGTAGAAGACCGTTTCAGTTAAATAATTATTTTTTACCAACGTGATCTCGGCTCTGCTGCAGAGCCGCAAGCCTGTTGTATGACAGACTTCCCCTGCAGTCAGAACAACGCTGACTTCAGGGAAGGGGGAACTTTGCCTTTGGTTTTCTGTCAAACCATAAAGGTTTGAGAGCTGAACCTGGGGACAAATCAAATCTTTTTACCATAGCTACAATATGGGGATTAGTAATATTTAAGTATTACTATCCCTTTAAACATGTTCTAGGACATCAGTACAACTCTCCAGGTTAAACATATTCTAAGACACCAGATTGTGTTTGTTTTGGAACCTGTCTGCTGTCAAACATTTTACCTTACTTTCTAACTCGTTAAATGTATTTTGCAAAGAAATAGAAATGTTTTAGTTAACTATGATTTTAGTAGAACATATATTCATGCATCCAATGCATTGCAGAGCGATGTGTTAATACCCCTCTGGTGCTCTATGTGTTAGAGTAGCAGTAATATATCTTCTATTGATAAGCCACCACTTATCTTAAGCTGGGTTGAAAATCCTACTTAGCAGGTAGTAGATAAGTGGAATAGCCTACCAGTAGAGGCTAATATAGTGACAGAAGGTAATAATGCATGGGATAGACATAAGGCTGTCCTGAACGTAAGACAAGACCAAGGACCCAATAGGGTTTGAGGTTTTTACAGTAGGAAAAATGGGCAGAATAGATGGGACGAATGGTGCTTGTCTAACGTCAACTTCTGTTTCCAGTGGGCACTATGAATTAATTCTGTGTGGGTTGGTTCTCCATAATGAATATTTAACCCCTTAAGGACCTGAAGTCCGTGCAGCCAGGAAGTTTTTCCATGATGGTCCTGGGACATCATGGGTCCTTAAGGGGTTAATTGGTGCCAGAAACTGCGGTCATTGGGTCATACCTGATTCTTTGTTGCCGGCCTCAGGTTTTAGTTTTCCTTTAAAGGAGCAGTAAAAGGATTATAGGAACTGGACTTGTAACTTTAGGTGGTTGTCTTACTGTTATGGGAAACAAGTTCTCATAGCTTAACCCTTTGAGTACCAGAGAGGTATCCAACACTGACTTTCACTCTCCAATTTCTCTGCAGTTTTACATGATCTGCAGGGTTGGGTGATGCCCACACATCACTCCGAACTTATGGGAGAGTAAACAACATTGCTGTCCTCTCCTTAGAATCTCAGTGTAGACAAATCCGCTAGCAGTGGTCTTCTGTATAGAGGGTAGAAATCTCCTATAAGCACTGCGTGAGGCGCTAAAGTCACACAGCTGCAGGTCCATCTGTGAGTGGAAGAGAGCGTTTTAAGCTACAGGAACTTGGGGCCATATTTATAAAGGCAAACTGAAGTTTTTCTGGAGTACACCAACTGCAGCATAGGTTCAAATAAAAATTCCTATACTCCCACATACTTAAAGAGAGCTATTTAACCCCGTGCATGCTAGAGAAATCTCCAATGCATTGCAATTAACAGTGTCTTCTATATAGAGGGCAGGAATCTCCTATAAGCACTGCGTGATGCGCTAGTCACACAGCTGCAGGGCCATCTGTGAGTGGAAGGGAGAGTTTTAAGCTACGGGAACTTGGGGCCATATTTATAAAGGCAAACTGAAGTTTTTCTGGAGTAAACCAACTGCACCATAGGTGCAAATAAAAATTCATATACTCCCAGATACTTAGCGATCTATTTAACCCTGTGCATGCTAGAGAAATATCCAGTGCATTGCAATTAACAATGGTGAATTATTGCCCATCAGCTATTCAAAAAATATGGTTTTATTTATTTATTGATCAAGTCTATGACAACACTGATATTAAAAGGCAGCTATTCTTGAACTGTATGGTATTGGTAGGCAGGTAATTAGGCCTTAATGACCTACTAGTTCATGTGTGCTACATCCATAAATCACCCCAACATCCACTGTCTGCCTTCAGTCACCCCACCATCCCCTTCCACTTGCCTCCAGTCATCCCACCCTCACTGTGTGGTGATGGGTTTCGGTGATCGTGGGGTAATTGGAGGTGGTGGTGTGGGGGGGGGGTGATTTGATTTCAGATGGAATGGATTGATGAGGGGATGAAAGGCAGCAGAATCAGAGAAGTGTGAGCAGACCCTGATAGCCCCAAATTCCAATTTATCTGCATTTCTCCCATCTCCAGAATCCAGCAGTCACTTGCACCTTAAGAAAACAAGCTACAATTGGGCCACTCGAATTTGCGTGGGCCGTAGGCCATAATCCAGCTGCGCTAGAGAGAGAAGCGAGTTAGTCACCTCTCTTTCCAAATTGGTGCAGTCCGCAGTGGGGCAGATTTCATACAGAACTGGGCCTCATGCGATGGGCTGTATCTGAGCCTGGAGCGGGCCACATTCCTATGGCTGTGACACCCCTACCCTACAACATGTCATTTTAATAAATGGGGTTTATTTCTACCTTAATAAATATTTTGCTCAGTGATCTAGAAATCTGATGAATTGAGAGGGTTTTTTTGTGAAAGCCCCAGTGAACGCTGTAATATTGTGTTGCTTGCATTGTGAATTGTTATGTGTTACTTACACTGATTCTTGTTTCAGGTATGTTAACAATTACAGATTTCATAAATATTTTGCACCGATACTACAAGTCTCCCATGGTAAGTACCCTAACCCTCTATATGTACAACGGGCCGTGATCAAAGATAGAGGGGACCAATTCTAGTGCAGACTGACTGTATAATAGGGAACATGTAAACCTTCTCTTTGGTGTAGCTGGTACTTTTAACCCCTTGAATTTTAGGAAAACAATGCATTGGAGACCTCTCTAGAATTCATGGGGTTAAAAGCCGATTGAAATCAATATACAGTTTGTAAATTTGCATTTGTCCTCTGTGTTGCACTTGGTTTGCTCCAGAATTACTTACCCTCAGTTGGCTCCAAAACATTTTGTCTGCCTCCTACGTTTATTGCATGTTTGTCCACCCCTGACATTCTCACGTTCTCGCTCCCACGGTCTATCACTCCCACTGTCGCTCACTCACTCTCTCTCACCCTCTGTCGGTCTCTCTCTCTCTCTCTCTCTCTCACACACACACACAAACACAAACAAACACACATACACACACTTTCTCTCCCTTACACACAAATTCTCACATACTCTTTCTTACACACACACACACTCGCTCGCTCACACTCTCGCTCGCTCACACTTTCATACTAACACACACACACACAAAAACACATGGTCTCTCTCTCTTTCATGCTTATTTATCCTGTCTCTCTTCTTGCCTCTCTTCAGGTACAGATTTATGAGCTAGAAGAACACAAGATAGAGACCTGGAGGGGTAAGAGCCATGGCCATTCCCAGAAATGTTTCCGGGGGGGGGGGCAAAGTTATAATCTGGGTGGGTCCTAAAGTCCCTGTCAGAAGTTATGTCCCAGATGCCCATAGGCACAAATATATAAGTGTTTTATGTGCAGGGCATAGGCAAAACAGGGTTGGAACAGTGGCAGATGTATTATTAACCCCTAATCCTAATGGCCCATTCCTACTGTCACTCCAGTATTAATGTTGGGAAGTAAGGTGTCAATCGTAACTGAAAAGGTGTACATTTTGAGTATTACGGTCTTGGGCTTTTTCTCATTTAGCACCTACTTTAGTAATATGGCAGTCAGATTATTAACTTTTTTAAAAAAAAATAATTATTTATTTTTAATATTCAACCTATGTCAAGATACCACAGAGCTTACAACTGACTTAGTAACACTAGTGATACACCGAGCTTACAGCTGATATATGGCTACACTGGAAATACCACAGAGCTTACAACTGACATGTAGTAACACTAGTGATACACTGAGCTTACAGTTGATATATTGCTGCACTGGAAATACCACAGAGCTTACAACTGACATGTAGTAACACTAGTGATACACTGAGCTTACAGTTGATATATTGCTGCACTAGAAATACCACAGAGCTTAAAACTGAAACGAATCTACACTATTAAATCCAAAGAGCTTACAAATTAAGTTAAGCTATACTAGTGAATTCAGAGTTTTTAACTATAATGAAATTACAGTAGAGATACACAGTGCTTACAATTAACATGGAGCTACAATGGTGATACCACAAAGTTTAAAACTGAAATGCAGATGTACTAGTGATACACAGTGCTTACAATTAAAATGGAGCCACATTATTGAAGCCACAGAGCTTGCAATTAAAATGGAGCTACACTAGTGATACCACAGAGCTTGCAATTAAAATGGAGCTACACTAGTGATACCACAGAGCTTGCAATTAAAATCGAGCCATATTATTGAAACCAAAGAACTTATGATTAAAATGGAGATACATTAGTGAAACCACAGAGCTTACAATTAAAATGGAGTTACACTAGTGAAACCACAAATACTACAATTAAAATGGTGCTAAAATAGGGATACCACGGGGCTTACAACTGAAATCGAGCTACACTAGTGATACCGCAGAACTGTAAGATTGGGATGACTTTGGCACAGCAGTGGTTAAAAGCTCTGTCACTCAAGGCAGCCCTACCACACAATCTGAAATTTTCGAGGCACCCCTAGCATTTTTATAGGTCATTCATCAATGGCGTAACTAAGGTAAAATACATAATTATAGAGACATTTAGGTCTTACAAGCATATTGTGCATAACAATCAATATAGATAAGCATGTGAAACTCAACATTCACATTGTTGTCAAAGTCTTTATAGTGAAATGGGGGGCATGGATGTCTGTGGTACATCAGAGAATCACTGTGCTGACCATTCTAAAAATGATCACAGTTATTTAATAGAAACATGTTTTGTTTTGTTTTTTTTTCTTTTTTTTTTCTTTTTAGAACTGTACTTGCAGGAGACTTTCAAGCCATTAGTGAACATTTTTCCAGATGCAAGGTAAGAATTTATTATTTGTATTTTATAAATTGAATTTCTTTGTCCAATGTGGAAAACGGAAACCACGGGATAAAGTCTCCTCCTCCAAAAGGGCAGGGCACTTGAGAAAAGTTATGTAAGGCAGAAACCCCCTCCTCCCTTCCACTTTACCCCTCTGTTTAGCTCAGTTTAAGTGACCTTGTGAGAAGGAGGTAGCATGCGCACCTCTTACTTTGTTAGACTTCTTATTTTAGTTATATTTCTTAGTATATGGGGCTGTATAATTCCCCATTATGCAGACTCCCATTGCTGGCGTCCTACAGTCATTGATTATCCAGTGTGCAGATTCTCTTTCCAGGACCACAAACCGGGGGAGGTTGGCTTATCGGTCTTTACCTCACTATAAATTCTTAATGTCATATCTTGCCTGAATTCCTCATCAGGCTCCTCCCATTGTGCCTTCCTATTGTCCAGAGTGGGTTTTGAAACCGACCTGTCTATCCAGCTACCTAGACTGCTCATTTTCTGTGATTCTTGTGTTTTGATCCCGGCTCGTTTTTTTCCTGTTTTTTGCCTCGCTCCCATCAGATTTAGATGCTTGTCCTGACTGATCTCACCTTTAGTGTCCTGGCTCTCCTAGGTCTCAGCTCTTGCCTTGCTCCCATCTGATTTAGATGCTTATCCTGATTTGATTTAGATGCTTATCCTGACTGATCTCACCGTTAGTGTCCTGGCTGTCCTAGGTCTCAGCTCTTACCTTGCTCTCATCTGATTTAGATGCTTATCCTGACTGATCTCAATGTTAGCGTCCTGGATTTCCTACGTCTCCGCTCTTGCCTTGCTCCCATCTGATTTAGATGCTTATCCTGATTTGATTTAGATGCTTATCCTGACTGATCTCAATGTTAGTGTCCTGGATTTCCTACGTCTCTGCTTTTGCCTTGCTCCCATCTGATTTAGATGCTTATCCTGATTTGATTTAGATGCTTATCCTGACTGATCTCACCGTTAGTGTCTTGGCTCTCCTAGGTCTCAGCTCTTGCCTTGCTCCCATCTGATTTAGATGCTTATCCTGACTGATGTCACTGTTGGTGTCCTGGATTTCCTACGTCTCCGCTCTTGCCTTGTTCCCATCTGATTTAGATGCTTATCCTGATTTGATTTAGATGCTTATCCTGATTGAGCTCACCGTTAGTGTCCTGGCGCTCCTAAAATTCCTCTCCTAACACACACTGGCTTTAGCATCAGTACTTGCTCCGACTGATCTTTTCCTCTTCCTTGCCGGCGTGTGTATCATTAATTAATTCTATATATCTTGTTCCAGCAAGAGTGTGGCATTTATTCAGACTAATATATACCTTGTTCCAATAAGAGTGTGGCATTCATTTGGTCTGCTATATATCTTGTTCCAGCAAGAGAGTGCCATTCACTCAGTCTGCTATAATACCTTATTCCAGCAAAAGTGTATCATTCATTCACTCTGCTATAATACCTTTTCTCCAGCAAGTGTTTGTCATTTATGCAGTCTGTTTTATTGCCAGCAAGTGTGTGAGCCAATCCTGTCATTAACCAGTCTGCTATCCATCCTTGTTCCCGGTAGTGTGTGTGTGTGCCAATCCTATCAATCAGTCAACAGCACTGCACTTCCCCAAGCTCCTGTCTCAACATTGTCACCTCAAGCAAGTATATACGGAAATTGTCTGGTCTTCGTTGTAGCTATTACCTCTTTACAAAGGTCATGTACGACTTTGCAGCTCACATATACACTCGGGAGATCCCCTTGACTCCACGCCTTGTGGACCTTTTACTCAAGGTTCCTTCAGAAAGAATCTTGCTCTCTCAGATTCAGGAGTTCATCTCCATTCTGGAGCAGCATGGTTGGGTAATCTTTGATTCCATCCCAGGTCTTTCACTTTTGCAGCATGAAACTCAGTTCCTTCAAATGGAGGGAGTTTCTCCCAGATGACAAGATACAGTCTCTGGCAATATCCTGGTGGTGCGGAATTACATGAAGGTGCTGAGTTTCATGGTTTCTGCTGAGATGCCCATTAGGAGGGTAGACTGGAGGCAGGCCGGGTGAATGCGGTGCCTGCTGATGAAGTCATGAACCGGCAATAGCAGCGTGATTATGCTGCCTCCTTTTCCTCCGTCGGGTGTGAGTCACAGTACCAGAAAGTGCTCTCCCGCTTCCTCTCTGCAGCCCAGCCAGCTTATCTGCAGGCAAGTCTCCAACAGCAATAAGGTCAGATCCAAAGATAGCCCTATACCCTTCCGGGTTATTGTATTTATAAATAAAAGAGCCAGCCAGTTGCCACTCCATTGATGACCCCCCCCTCACACACACACACACACACACACACACACACACACACACACACACACACACACACACACAAATGTGTGAACTTCCTTTATTTAAAGTGATAGTAATGTTTCACAAAAACAGCAGCTCCAATTAATCTTCATAGTATTTGAGCCATAGAGAGTGTTATTTCCATACTTTGAGAGTTGTGGTTCAAGAGTAATTGAATGATAAAGATTCCCCCTCCCACCCCTTTTACCTAGTGTAAGCCATCTCTTCTCAGTTGTTGAATCTGGTTGCTAGACCAGACAGATAACAGCAGGGGACAATCTTCTTCCTATGAGAACAATGAAAGTCCTGTCCCCCTTGACAAGTTTTTCAGGTTTTTCCCCTTATCTTAACTGAAGACTGTCCCTCTCTGCAATCTACCTGGGCACCTCCCTTCTGATCTGGCTGAGCAGTGTTACATCAGTAAAAGGAGTGGGAGGGGGGACACTTTATCATTCAATTACTCTTGAACTACAACTCTGACAGAATTGCAATAACACTCTCCAAGGTCCAGATACTATGATGGTTAATTAGAGCTGTTTTTATTATGAAACATTACTATCACTTTAACCTTTGAAGCCTCATCCAAGGAATAGTGGCAATGAGGTACACTTTGAAACTATTGGCAAAGCGGTTGTTCTGGATTTGGATACTGGGCCTACTTACAGTGTCCGCTCAAATAAAGTAACCTTCAGAACCAACCACCCTATGACTCTGGACCTACAGTGGTCACATCAGCAAACCTCTGGGGTGTGCAAATGTCAGTCACATACAAAGGAGCCACACAGCAAGTCTCACTTTATGTGGTACAAGACTGGGGACGACCCTTATTTGGCAGATCATGGATAAAGGTCATGGAAATGCCTGACACACAATTTCTAGTTTCTACAATCAAATCTTTACAGGCCTCCGACCACCAGCATTGGGTGATGAAACTGCAGGACAAGTATAAGGAAGCATTATCCCTGGATTTGGGAAAAGTAAAAGTATGACCGGCTCACCTGAAGATTATGCCGGGTGCTTTCCCCCGGTTCTGCAAAGCCTGGACCATTCCATTTGCCATCCGAGCAAAGGTGGAGAACTAATTATCTCACCTGAAAGACAAAGCGTTCTCTCAAAGGTATTCAGCAGCGACTGGGCTTCACCTATTGTGCTGGTCATCAAAAAGACCAGTGAGATTCATCTCTGTGGGAATTTCAGGATGGCCATCAATCAGCACTCTCGGCTGCATCTTTTAGCAACCTCAAGTCTGCTCTGTTGTATTTTCTCAGTCTACCGGACAACCCCCCACATGCCTTTACAGGGGTGTCACCGGCGACCCTCCTGTTTGGCCGCCCCCTGCTCACAAAGTTGGAGGTGTTGAAGCCATACGCTTCTAAATCTCCTCCATACCGTCTAGCCTGTTTGCCCTCTCATGCTCGAGACTGGTTTTTAAGAAGAGGAGACAGAGTCTGGGCTTGCAGTTACCAAGGCCTTCAGAGATGGGATGCTGGATACATACAAGGAGTGTTAGGCGCTCACACCTATATAGTCCTGACACACCAGGGGATCAAATGAAAGAGACACATAGATCAGAAATGCACTGGCCCCTCAAACAAAGCCTCTGCTGACTATCCGACAATAGTTTTGGGGCCAAAGAGGATGATACCTGGCAGTGGGGGGGCCTCCTACCCATGGATGGACCCACACAGAGGATGAGAACCCTCAGACAGCAGCTCTGACTTCTCAGTCTGTTCCAGTATGGCTGCCTCAAGAAAACACGGAAGAGACCAGTACACTTAAACCAAGTACCAGGCCCACTTGGACATCACGTCATCCAGACAGATGGGAACTGTTTTTGTGTGTTTGTCTATGTTCTATCGTTTCAGGAAAGGGAGGGGTGTGATGTCCATTAGCAGGGCAGACTGGAGCCAGGCCGAGTGAAGGCTGCGCCGGCTGATGACGTCACGTGCCAGCTATAGAAGCGTGTCCATGCTGCATCCTTCTCAGTCGGGTGCAAATCACCAGACCAGCAAGTGCTCTCCTGCTCCCTCTCTGCGTCGAAGAAAGGCCTTCACTGGTGGCTTCAGCAGTCCCATCTCACTCTGGGATTTTACACAGATGACAGCCACTGGGCTTGGATGCTACCCTGGGCCTCCTGAAGGCCCGTGGCCTTTAGGCCAGGGAGGAGTGTCTTCTGGCCATCCATCTTCTAAAGCTGCTGGCAATTTGCCTCCCATTGCATCTTGGTCCTGGCCCTTTCAGGGGTCACAGTGCAGATTCAGTGTGACAGTGCAATGGTGGTGGCTTACATCAGTTTCCAAGGAGGGACCCCACTCCCCCATGGGATTTGAACCTGGTATTAGGAGTGCTCCAAAAGTCTCCTTTCGATCCTCTGTTCAGTTTTTCTGCGACAGTATTTCTTCTGGCAATTGTCTCTGTTGAGGGATAGCCAAACTTCAGGCTTTGTCTTGTAAGCCTCCCTTTCTCCTGGACTGGGTGGTTTTGCAGACATCTATGGATTATGTGCCCAGGGTTATTTTTGATTTTCACATTAACCAGGAAATTATTCTTCCTTCTGTCCAGCTCCTTTTAATAGATGCAAGCAGGGCCTTCATCTGTTGGAAATGTTTGGTTACTTGTTCATCGCTCACAGCCTTTTTGGAAATAGGATTTGTTTTTTTGTCATTTCTAAGGGCCCGCGTGTGGGTCAGACTGCGTGTAAGGTTACTGTAGCTTCCTGGATTAAGGCAAACATTCGCCAGGTGTATATCCTCTTTTTTTTTTTTAAGTAGTGATAGAGAGCAGCTGTTCATAGTAGATCTGAGTGGCGGGCAGTTTAATATCCCCACTTGTTTGAGAAGCCACTAGACAATCAAAAGTGCCCACCATAATTTGTGAGTGCTTTTCTAAAGGTCTTGCTCAAATGCGAAATACAGTATTAACCCTATGAGTGCCACCCCCCTCTACTCTGTTTTCTTTCACTGTGTGAATGTGCTGGATTTGGCTGAAGCCAGTTTGGGCTGGAAGGTTTTACAGGCTGTGGTGCCTTTATAGATGTCATTCTTTTCTTTCTGAGATCAGAACCCTGTTTGTTTCCTGCTATTTGGTTTGCAAGTTTGGTGTCTGTTGATATCTGAAGTAAATGTTGTACCAGTTTGGCCCTGTGAATACTGGTGTGTGAAAGGGTTTTTGTGGTTGGGGGGGGGGTCCATCCCTAGAATCTTGGCGGATACTTTGGTAGATCCTCATGGATCCTGTGTTACACATTGGATGACAGAGGGAAAAATGATTTTAGTGAACTTACAGTTAAAGTGGAACTTTCAGATAATAGCCAGTCGCCATGCATTCATTAAATGCTTGGTGACTAGCTTGAAAATAGATGTCTTGCCATAAAAAAATGCTTGTGTCTAAAGTAATCCATCCTGTTTGAAGACCAGAACTGAGGCTAGAGCGCAGACATCTTGTCTGTGCGCATGCGCTGTCAGTCCCGGTCTCCATAGAGTAGACTGCAGTGCACCATATGGTCTCTGGAAGGGACTGACGGCGCAGGTGCACAGACGGCACTAACCTGCCCGTCAGTCCTGAAACGGGACGGATTCCTTTAGACACATGTACTTTTTTTATGGTAAGACATCTATTTTCAAGCTAGTCGCCATGCATTTAATGAATGCATGGCGACTGGCTATTATCTGAAAGTTCCTCTTTAAATCCCTTTCTCTTAGTCCATGTGGAACACAGGACTCCCTCCCAGAAAAAAAACACCGGCTTGAGTTCCCAGGCATGAAGTTCTCTTGCATTTTCTGTACAGTGAATTTTCTTCTTTCACCTCTGTTTTGCTTTTCTCTTGGCTTTGGTATACGTTTAAAATTGAGCTTAGCAAGCGGAGTTAAAGTGGAAGGGAAGAGGAGTGTGTCTGCCGCAGAGACATTTTTTTTAGTGCCTTTTTTTTAGTTTTACCCCCACCCCCCATTGTTCCTGTATTCCACATGGACTGAGAAAAAAGGATTTAACATTAAATTCACTAAAATACTGTTTGTTAAAAAAAAAACCATAACATAACTTTTCAGTGAAGTATCTCCCAGTAGCAGGATTATGCCTGTTTTACTCTGCAGGATAAGACCTATAATATGATTTTTCCCCATAAAAAAAAGACTACTGTTCCTTTAAAAGCAAAAGTACTTTTTTCTTTGTATGTAGTTCCAACAGTGACTTCAGATAAGAAGTCTATGGTGGAAATCTCTCCTGTCTTCTGATAAGAAAGCGCAATGTAAGTGTCTCTGGGAACTTTCAAGATGAGCCGATCCAGAGATCTTTGAAATATTAACACTTAAAGCTTATAATAGATTTTATGCAATATGTACCTGCTTGCTATAACCCAGAGGTGCGCCTGTCAGTCCACAAGGAACCTTTACTATGTTACAGTTTAGAGATCTCACTGCCTAAACACACACAAGACAAGCAGGACATATATTTTTGGTTCAAATGGCACCAATTTAGAGACTAAAGAAGCAGTTAACCCTTTGAGTGCCAGAGGGGTACGCAACTCATTGCTTTTGCAATGCATTGCATACCCCTCTGGCACTCAGAAGGTTAACTGAGACAGATAATATAGTAGGTGACACAGACCTCTCTCACCTGAGAATTTTGCCCTCCACCCTGAGATCTGGGTCAACATCCTGGGTTTCAGGATCAAACCCTGCGAGTTCCCAGCTATGAATATATATATATGGCCATATGTTGAAAACAAAAGTGGAGTCATCTGGGGACAAATCATTTGCACTGTGGAGGTGTAAGAAGGGATTGTAACCCATTGTATTCTAGAGAGGTCTCCAGTGCATTGCAAAGCAATACATTGGAGACGTTCCTAGCATTCAAGGGGTTAAAAGTCCCAATTCAAATCAATACAAACAGAAACAAGGGCATCTCATGTGGTGGTGGGTGGGCGGTGTAAACATTTTTTTGGGCCCACTAACAACATTTTTCTGACTGAGGAGTAACTAGAACCTATTGAGCCCTGGTACCAGTGGTCCCCTTGGATTCTGAGGCCCCAGTACACCTGCACCCCCTGTAGGTACACCCCTGACCTTATAATGTAGTAAGGTCCATAATAATCAGTGATCCAAATGCATTATACTCTTATACAATGGTGCCTACGAAACCTCATAGCAAACAGACATATGTAGGGTATGTTCTGCCCCCGGGGGGGAGGGGATACAGAGAACTTCACAGTCGTTACCCTCCAGGTAGTGCGGGATGTCTGGGATGGGGGGTTCTGGGTGTGAATTTCTTCTTTTGAGAGGACACAATGTCAAAAGCGGTGCACTCTATAACATTCAGTAGATAAAAAGAAGAAAAAAAATAGGGCACCCAATAAGTGCATTAATTTCACAAAACCATAAATCCGTGCAGAACGTCATATGAATATATACTTGCAAATATTATGGTCAAATCTGGTGGATTCCAAAAATCTGACTACTGTGCGTCCAAAGAGTTTAACTCCTCTCCATTCGGGACGCAAGGGGATCAGCAGTACAGATTATAACGATAACTGCTCATCATCAGTAGATTCCACAGTATGAAATGTATTAACCCCATAACGACCACGTGATGTGCCAGGACCGCCACCGTTTTTTCCCTTAAGGACCGGTGACGGTCCTGGCACATCATGGGTCCTTATCACTCCCCAACCCATCACATGCCAGAACCATAAAGGGTCCTTAAGGGGTTAAAATAATATGCATAAAATACTCCTCAAATACATTAAAATAATAAAACAATATAATAGAGGTTTTTTCTCTTATGAGTTTTTTGGCTTGAAATCTCTGCTTTCCCAAAGATAATAGCCAATTAATCGAATAACAGTGAGCTTTTTTTTAATGAGAAAACATACATTGTAGAGCTTTTTCTGTTTTGTAAAACAATGGTATTCCCACTGTTAGGAAATGCATTTTTCCAGGGTTATTACACATTATACTGGTGTTGGTTTTTTTTTTGTTTTTTTTTTTACTAATAGTGTCCTATAGTGATCAGATTTCAGTTATTACTTTGCATTCTATGGGACAGGTGTATCTCTGATAAACAATTCTCTGTAGAATGTGATAGAAACTGCTGTGTCACTTCTGACAGTTTGAACATTCAGGAAGTAATGATACTTTTACTCACTGACAGAGCAATTATAACAATAAAACAACTGACAGCAGTGGGCGTGACCTTGTTTTACAAAGCAGAAAAAGCTCTGTAACATAAAGGTTTTCATTAAAGGGATAGTAATACTTAAAATGTAAAAAAAAAATATGTTGTAGGGTTTATCCCCCTGAGTAAAACAAGAGTACACCCACTGCTGAAAGGTGTTTCATTCAAAAGTTATTAATTTTCAAAGTTGAATTTTTTAGGTGCAATATCACAGTGGCCTGAAATTGTACAGTGGCGCTGTTGCTACACCATCCTATGGAGATTTATGGTCCCGGGACCAGAGCTGTCCATAGGATCGTGTAGCAACAGCGCCACTGTACAATTTCAGGCCACTGTGATATTGCACCTAAAAAATTCAGCTCTGAAAATTAATAACTTTTGAATGAAACACCTTTCGGCAGTGGGAGTACTCTTGTTTTACTCAGGGGGATAAACCCTACAACATATTTTTTTTTTTACATTTCAAGCATTACTATCCCTTTAAAAAGTTTACTGCTCCTTTAAGATATATGGTATATATTTTTCAGCATGTTGGGGAAAGCAGTTTTCATTTGTGTTTTGTTTTTTTATTTAATTCTTGCTTGGTTTTAGCACATCAGATTACCTCCGCCTGTAGTACTTCTATACCTATTTTAAATACATTTAATAAGTGCTAACAGGCTTTGTGTTTTTGCCCATGTCTCCACAGCCTCTTCGATGCAGTATATTCACTGATCAAAAACAAAATCCACAGATTGCCAGTTATTGACCCGGTCAGTGGAAATGCACTTTATATACTTACCCACAAAAGAATCCTCAAGTTCCTTCAGCTTTTTGTAAGTAAATAAAATGGTGCTTTTAAATTTATCTCTCAGAAATGTAGTGTTTGCTAAGTTAACAAGAACACCTAAAACTGAAACTGGACTATAACATATAAAGTGTTAGTAAACTTGGTTCTTGACTGCATGTTTTGTGGCTGCCTAATGTGTAAAGTTATTCTACCTATATTTTTATTACTCTTTAAATCTCATGAACTCCTTGTATTTTTTTGATTTGAGATAGCTGTCTGTCGGGGGCAGTCAATGCATGGATAGTGATACGGATAAAATGTAACACTGTCCATGCTGCAGAAAAGACTGGAGAGAGGGAGCTATGAATGTGTTGTGGATACAATGTAACACTATCCATGCAGCAGTACAGACTGGAGGGACGGAGCTATGAAGCTGTTATGGATACAATGTAACACTATCCATGCAGCAGTACAGACTGGAGGGACGGAGCTATGAAGCTGTTATGGATACAATGTAACACTATCCATGCAGCAGTACAGACTGGAGGAAGGGAGCTATGAAGCTGTCACAGATACAGTGTAACACTATCAATGCAGCAGTACAGACTGAAGGGAGGGAGCTATGAAGCCATTTTGAATACAGTGTAACACTATCCATGCAGCAGTACAGACTGGAGGGCGCTATGAAGCTTTTACGGATACAGTGTAACACTATCCATGCAGCAGTACAGACTGGAGGGAGCTATGAAGCTTTTACGGATACAGTGTAACACTATCCATGCAGCAGGAAAGACTGGAGGGAGGGAGCTATAGCACGGTTACAATGTAACACTAACTATGTAGCAGAAAAGACAGAGGAGCGGGAGCTACGATGCTGTTATTACTAGTCATACGTTATACAGCATACAGGGCACAGAGTTCTCTGTTTTTCTGAAACTGATAGACTAGACCAGGGGCAGTGCGCTTCATAGCTACCTTCCTCCAGTCTTTTCAGCAGCAGGAATCCTATATAATAATTCGCCAAGTTGTGTGTAACGCCCGACATGCGTAGTAGATACTGCTGCGCGTGCGGCAGTCACACACAGTGGAGACTGCTCGCGCCGCGGCTGATACAGAGCTGGGTGCTCCGAAGGAGCGTCCAGCTCTGTATCAGCCGAGGCGCGGGCAGTCTCCACCGCGTGTGACTGCCCCGCGACCGGCTGCCAGAGGCTCTGTATCAGCCGAGGCGCGGGCAGTCTCCACTGGGTGACTGCCCCGCGACCGGCTGCCTGAGGCACTGTGGCCCGTGTAACGGGCTGTTCAACTAGTAGTATAATATTTTACCACTATCCCAGCTTTCATTGTCCCTGACAGAGAGCTGTCTGGAAAGAGAGCTCTAGGGCTGTGTTTGTGAACCTTAGTCCTCAGGGCACCCCAGTGACATATGTAAGATATCCTTGCTTAATCACAGGTGGCTAATCAGCGGCTCAGTGACAGTGATAACTTCATCTGCTCTTAATCGGGAATATCCTGAAACCTGACCTGTTTGATGGGTCCCAAGGACGGGAACTGAGAATCTCCGATCTAGGGGCTCAAAGCCAGTAATAAAGATTTAAAAAAAAAAAAAAAAAAAAATGAGCAAATTAAGATTTAAAAAGTGAAATTATAAAAAGTATAGACAGTTTGACTTTAAATCCTCTACACTTGCAGAATATGCAAATGTGTAATTTTTCTTTGGATCCCTGAAATCTAAACCTAAACGCCCATATTTAATGCCTGTGTAGACTGTCCAATACGCACACAATTCTGTATTCACAGGGCGGGATTTATGTCTCAGGTGCTCTTTGGCAAGGCACTCTAGGCACACATAGCTCTGCCTAAGGCCACACCCCTCCCCCAGTCCCTTCTCTGTGGCACAAAATATGTACCCTTAACCTATAAGAACTAAAAAACTTAAATGATAGCCTGTAAAGGGGTATATAGGATTGTTTCAGGGACAGTGAGATTGCTCTGGCCACACCCATAATTCAGAATCTGGGTGTGGCCAGCACAACTGAGATACCCCTCAATTTGACTTGCTAGGCAGTGTCCTACTCTGCTTGTTGGGAAATCCGGCCTTGTATATTCAGAAGTAATGTGTGTGTACTATTGCTGTATGGAAGGGGTGAGAACCCCGTTGAACAGCCTCTCCGCAGAGGGTGGCATACAGTAATACTGTTGGTGATTTCAAAAATGCCTGGGACAGACATAAGTCTACTCTGAGAAATGCATAAGACTATTTCAATGTGGCAGTCAACCTCATTTTTGCAAGTGCTTAATATGTAATGAGAAATTGCCTATACTTTTTATTAGTTCATTTCATTTTCACCTTTTTTAAGCATTAATGGGTTAACACAGAGCTTTCTGTGACTGTGAAATCATGGAGATTGCTGGCTTATAAATAAGATGCAATGTAAAAATGACAGTGTACTTATGTAGAAATTCCTACCTCTGCAGTGAGCGTTGCAACACTGTATACATCTCTGCCAGTCCATGACTGACAAGCACTATGTAAATAGTTGTTATTCAGCTAGATCACTGATTCTTAAAGGTATAGTAACATTTCAAAATAAAAGCAGCTTTGATTAATTTTCATAGTATATGGGCCATCGAGAGTGTTATTTCAGTACTGTCAGAGCTGTAGTTCAAGAGTAATTGAATGATAAGGTATCCCCCTCCTGCCTCTTTTACCTAGTGTAACACTGCTCACCTCAGATGTGGAATCTGGTCTTTAGACCAGACAGATCACAGAGTGGGACAATCATATTACTGTAAGAACAATGAAAACCCTGCCCCCCTTGACAGGTTTATCAGGTTATTCACTTATGCTCACTGAAGATTGTCCCTCTCTGCAAGCCATCTGGACACCACCTTTCTGCTCTGAGGTGAGCAGTGTTACATCAATAAAAGGGGCGGAGGGGGATACTTTATCATTCAACTACTCTTGAATTACAACTCTGATAGAATTGAAATAACACTCTCCATAGCCCAAATACTATGATGATTAATTAGAGCTGCTTTTATTATGAAACATTTCTATCACTTTAACTCCTTGTGTGCCACAGGGGTACGCAATGCACTTTGGAGCGTCGCTGACACCCCCTATTTTCCATAAAGACTTTGACAAAAATGGCATTGTCAAGTTTAAAATGTATATTTATAGAAATTAATATGCATTAAAGTTTAGGGTTTTCATTGTTCTGACTGTGAGTACTTACAATAACTCTGTTTATCTACTCTCATTACCCCTTTGATAAAGGACGTAATATTCCAGTGCTGCCCCAGAAATTCCACATTGTGTGTTAGGGGGGGTCTTGAGCAAGAAAAAATTGAGATCCGCTGAGTTAGATACCTGTCAGAGACATAAACATGTAAAAGAAAAAAAATAAAGACATTGTAGATGAAAATAAATAATCCAAAGTATTAACAATTTGGCTTTACATATAGATTTGCAGAATATGTAAAGTCAATTTGGAGGCTGATTAATTTTTCATTTAGATAGGAAAATGGGCATACTGGATGGGGCTGTTGGTTGTCATCTGCCTTCAACATGTTTCTATGATTGATAGTGTTTGTGCTCTTTGGAATGAGAGATAAGAGCTAATTCAGTGAATGTGTTGAGATTGGTGTCCGCTGTTCTTACAGTAACAAAGACAGTGTTTCTTTATCATGGCCATTAACGGACAATAAAACACTAGTACCTCACAGACCCTTAGAAAGATTGCTATGTTAATCCTTTGAGTGCTGGAGGGTTACTGTTGCATACCCCTCTGGCACTCAGAGGGTTCATGGGAGCCCTGTATAAGGCAAGAATGGATCCCCCAGAGAGAACATGTAAGATTAGATTTCAGGCCTCAGAAAATAGACAATTTTTAGAGATATTATTAGTGTGAAGTGCAGGGTCTTGAAGTGTGAATTACCCTAGGCCATTTTAGGTGTTGCGGTTCATTTTATCTGCATTATTGTTTTGTGTTTTTTTTATACATTAAGCATACTAATTTACAGTTAACCCCTTGGATGCTAAATGTGTCACAGACTCAGTATCTCTAGTATCCAAGAGGTCTGATTTTCTGTTTTTTTTTTTTTTTTAATTATTTTACTATTTTTTCCCATGAAAGTTTAATTTTTTTTGTGTTTAGTTTTGTAATTAGATTCAGTGCTTTGATTGTTTTTCCTATCAGATCATGTTACAATGCATTCATGGCCTTACATCTCAAATGAGAGACTCCTACATATTCTAGGACATTCCAGCAATGCCACCACGTATAATGACAGTGTCTTGCATGAAGAAGATAAATATGATTTTGTCAGAATGAAGCAGCATTTTCATTATCATCTTTTTTTTTTTTTTTTTTTTAAATGAACAAATATGTTCGATAGCTTTTTCTGCGGAGTGAAACAGGAGTGCTCCCACTTAGGGGAGAAGTTTTATTCAAACCTTATTACAGCTCAAACTTTTGTGCATTAAACCACAACGTTCTATTGTCAACATCAGGTGGTTCCTATAGTTTACTATGGAAATCCACAGTCAATGACTCTAGGGGGTAAATTTAAAGTCGCGCGTTAATATAGCCGGTAGGGCCAAAGTGAATACCAGCTGAAAACTAACATGTCTAACGCGGTATTCAGAGGCCCTACCAGGTAAAATCACAAAGGACATTAACCCACAGAAACGGTCTTGTGGCTAAATGTCCATTTTGTGAGTTAAGATCCCAAAATGCCGCTAAGAACTTCACGGTAAAAAACAACTATTGATGCCTGACATACTGCCAAGCACCGATCGTTAACTAATCCGTGTTACACTTACCTGTCATCAACTGTCCTTCTGTCTTGTCTTCTTTCTTCTATCTTCTGCCATCTCTTCAGTCTTCTGTCTTCTTTCTTCTGTCTGTAAATGAAAATAAAAGATTAAATACCAAGCATAAACAAAGACATAGTTTAAACCTTTGAGTGGCAGAAAGGTACGCAACGCATTGCAAAGCAGTGCGTTGCGTACCTCACTGGCACTCAAAGGGTTAAATAGCATTGCGCCATGAATATTCCTCACATTAAATGTCTCTATATAATGCCAGAATATATAATCATGCCAAGAAGAGATAGTATCCATATACACAGAAATAAATGTCATGCATTAATGCTAAGTAATTAATGTCCCATTGGCTAGGATGTTCTTACTCACATCCCAGCCAATCAGATTCGAGTGGCTGTTCTTTAATCTGATTGTCTGGGATGTAAGTAAGAACATCCCAGCCAATGGCTGTGAGGGAAATGGAAGTGAGCAGGCCCATATATAAAGGCAGGCTCACTTCCAATGCCCTCAGTGTGTTACGGGCATCTGCCCACACAGGACTGAAAGGGGCTGTGTTGGTCAACTGTGTCTCTGCTGCCTCCGCCCTCGCAGCTGCTCCAAGCGGCAGTGACATGAAGAATTTAGCGAAGTACGTTTACTTAGCATTAATGCATGACATTTATTTCTGTGTATGTGGATACTGTTTCTTCTTGGCATGATTATATATTTTGGCATTATATTGAGGCATTTAATGTGAGGAATATTCATGGCACAATGCTATTTAACCCTTTGAGTGGCAGTGAGGTACGCAACGCATTGCTTTGCAATGCGTTGCATACCCCTCTGCCACGCAAAGGGTTAAACAATGTCTTCATTCATGTTTGGTATTTAATCTTTTATTTTCTTTTACAGACAGAAAAATGAGAAGGACAGAAGATGACCAGGAAGCTGTGTTGCTTTACTTAGTCGGGTTAACCTTATGAATGCCGGCGGGGTAATTATACCCCAATGGCACTCATAGGGTTAATCCTACTAACTTTGGACATGTTTTAGACACTTTGGATGTATTGATGTGGGGCTTAGGGCCCCATATTAATACATCCACTGTGGACTTTGGGGGGGTTTTACCAGTTAATAGCTGCGTTAGCTGGCAAAAGATCCGATAAGGGACTTTACGGCCAAACAAACCGGGTCTTAAGTTTTATGTGGTAAGTGAGTCCTTATCGGATTTTTTTAAGCTAAAGCAGTCCATTAAATGGCAAATTGGAGCTTTGTTTTTGTTTTTTTTTTTGGTTTTTTTTGTGTTTTGTTTTTTTTAATGGGCCAAAACACAGTTTTGTGTAACGGACGTATTACTTGCAGAACTGCCGTTAGCAGTTCATTACATGGCCCTTTGAATGGCTAACTACACGTTAAAACACCCAATGGTGTTTTTTTTGCCTAGTTCCTGCCTTCAAAGTGATAGTATTTGAGCCATATTATTTCAGTATTTCAGTACTGTGAGAGTTGTAGTTCAAGAGTAATTGAATGATAAAGTATCCCCCTCCCTCCCCTTTTACCTAGTGTAATACTGCTCACCTCAGATGTGGAATCCAGTCTATAGACCAGACAGGTCACATCAATGGTCAATATTCTACTGTGAGAACAATGAAAACCCTGCCCCCCTTGAGAGGTTTTTCAGGTTTTTCCCTGCAGTCTACCTGGGCACCTCCCTTCTGATCTGGCTGAGCAGTGTTACATCAGTAAAAGGGGTGGGAGGGGGATACTTTATCATAGAATTACTCCTGAACTACAACTCTGACAGAATTGAAATAACACTCTCCAAAGTCCAAATACTATGATGATTAATTAGAGCTGCTTTTATTATGAAACATTACTATCCCTTTAAATCTACCCCTAAGTTTCCAGTTTGTGCTGTTGCTAAAAGTTAAATTTTATAACAAGTTTCAGCTGTAATTCAAAATGAAATATCACATAGGTGTGGGAGCACAGGGCAGACAAGTCCTGTAACATATATATATTTTCATATGAATGTGTTTACTGCTCCTTTTAACCCTTTGAGTGCCAGAAAGGTATTCATCTCGTTGCAATGAGTTGGATACCTTCTGGCACTCAAAAGGGTTAATCCCTTGAGTGTAAGAGAAATGTTAATTGCATTGCAACACTATGGTGGAGATTCAGTAAGCTGTGATAAAGAAGCGATAAAGGGATGATAAAGTGGAGATGACTTCTCTAGTGATATCACTTCTCCAATTTCTATGTTATTCTATGGAGCCAATTCACTAAGATTTCTTCAACTTTGGAGATCACCTCACGCCTTAGTGCATAACCTCCGATGTGATTTATGCATCTCCGGCATTCAAAGAATTATGAAGACCAAAAATAAAACTGTCACACTAGGACGGTTTTGATGTGATCAAGAAGGGATCAATCGGCTTTATTGCAAGGAGGTCCTAGCTGTGTTCTGTAGGTATGAATTGCCATCAGTTATGTTTGTATCCCTGTATTTCCTAGAGCTGTGCGGCAAGCTGGCCAGTGCAAGCATAAACAACTTTGACATTTATAGGAAATTTGATTTACATTGGCTTTTGACACAGTAATATACTCTTAGAAAATTGTGCATTCCCTTATGAAATTGACTGTACATCTTCTCTTTAAATCCACATTAATCCTCCATTCTGTAGTCTCATATACGGTTTACCTAGATCATAGTGCTGATATAGTGAATGTATAACTTTTACTGTCCCTTAGGTGCTCTGTGCTAGATCAAGTCAAAGTCTGTATAAAGCCGGTAATGGTTCTACGTGATCATTGCCTTCTGTTATGATTATGTTCTTGGAAATCACACTGAGGATGCAGTGCTTTCCATTATGATTACATGAGTAGGGCATCATGTTGGGTCTAAGAACAAACTACCAGTCACACAGCTTTAGTGGTTCAGTTTAAAGGAGAAGTAAAACCTATTAATAATTACTCCCAAAATACCGTGCTGTGGCTTGAAAATACTAATGGCCACTATGAGGTTTGACCCTTGTGCCTTCGTTCCACAGATAACATCATATCCATGGAGTAGGACATGACAGTTGGTAACAGGACACAAACTCTGCTCACTGCACATGGTAATATTAACTTTTCTAGGATCAGAGTGGTGTGCCAAGCATTGCTTCACAATCCATCGCACAAGCTCTATCCTTTAAAGGTTTAAGTAGGCTCCCGCACTCTACCTGCTTCAGTTTGAAAAACTGTCATGTCCGCCTCCATGTTGATAACAACCAGGACTGACTCAAGACGTTATCGCTTGAACAGAGGCACAAGGGAAAAATTCCTAGGAATTCTGATTGTCTGGCCACCAGGGTCATAACTCCTCTGGTGCTTAAAGGAGCAGTAAACTTTTATTATGAAAACATATATATCGTAGGGCATTTCCTATTGAGTATAATAAGTGTACTCCCACTGCTGAGAGATGCATATTTCCAGAGTTATGACTGTTTAAACCTGAAATTTCTACATTAGCAGTGCTCTCTAGTGGTCAGCTTCCAATTAGTTATTCTGTTACATTCTAAGGGAGAAGAAAGTCAGTGACTTACAGTTCTCCATAGAATGTGATAGAAACTGTCAGAACTATCAGGAAGTAAACACAGTAAATTCACTTCCTGGTTATTTGAACTGTTATAAGTTTTGAATCAAGCAAATGACAGCGGTGGTAGTGACATTGTTTTACTCGGCAAGAAAAGCTCTATAACATAAAAAAAATGTATTGCTCCTTTAAGGGCTTAATATACCAGAAGAAATGATCTTAAACAGTGTATGTGCCAGAGAGGTATCCAGTGCATTGTTCATCTTGTGATGTTCATGCATAGCTCCTATGTATTTTCTGTGCTGAAAATTGTCCCATTGGCAACAAGGTTCTTGCAGTGAGGCAGTATATGGCATGTTGGGGTATTCTGTTTGTTCCTGCCTCGCTTCTACCTATGTACTAACAAGATAAAGAGCAAGTTGGTATAAAATTCTTCCATTTTCCCAAGCATGCTATAGGGGTGGCTTGCTTGGATTAACCACTTGAGGACCAGGGGTGTATGTAACGCAGTGGTACTCAAGGGATTAAAGTTTTAACAATAGTGTTGTGTGCGCACTGTATGCACTAAAGGAGGCAAGTACAGTCAAGTTGATACCTCTATTGGCTAACTAAGCAGATTTAGGATGCAAGCTTTCAGGACCTCTCAGGTCTCTTCCTCAGGCATGGTATGTCTGAGGAATAAACCTGAGTGGTCCTGAAAGCTTGAATACTAAATCTGCTTAGTTAGCCAATAAAGGTATCAACCTGACTATACCTGCCGCCTGTATTTCTACCACTAACAATGAACCAACTCACATCTTGTATGCACTAAATGGATCATACACTGTAGTTGGTATATACCCGTGTGCAGCTTCCTGATTTTTATGCCTACAGAAATTATTGGATTTGTACCTTTCCTCTACTGTTCCATCAGTTTTTTTCCCTACCAGAACTGAACTAGAAAATAGAAATAACAAATGACTGGGATAGGGACACCTCTGTACATTTCAAAAGAATAATTTTTTATCCTGTTTACAGTTATGTTATTACTATAATTGTCTCATATATCATTGTCTAAAAATAGGACAAATTCAAGCTCTAAACCAATAGAGATATTTTGCTCTAATCACATGTACAATCATGGCTTGGCACACAAAAAAATCCAAGATTTTTCCATCTAGAACCTATTTCTTATGTAAGGTATTAGTCCATTGGGTCAAGCAAGCATTAGATTAAGACATATATCTCATATTGTAATATAAGTGCATCTTTATAACGTGCATATTAATAGCCTGTTTTTATGTACAATAAAGGAAACATGCTTTGATCCAAAGTTAGTACATCTCAAACTGTGGTGTTAAAAAAAAAAAAAAAAAAAAGTTAAACTGTCAGCAACCTTGCCACCTGGTATCCAGATTTTTCTTTTTAAGCTGTTGTAGGAGAGGTGAATCTCAAGTTACAGTTCTCCAGAAATGATGGAGGTATCAGTTCTACCTCTTCGTGTCAGTTTGAACTGTAAATTTTTGAATCGATAATCTCCGAAGAGTAGGAGAAACCTTTAACAGGAACAGCTCTACAGTGTGGCCCTACACTAAGAAAAATAGCTTTTTGGATATTCTTGTCTAAATTTGTTGTCATTGTAAGTGTCACTTTTTTAGATCAGATGTTCAGCAATCCCGTAACTTTAGAAAATTTGACAGTCCTGTGGGGCTGGGGGTCTAATCTCACAGCAGGGCTCAAAATTTCCACTCGCCACTAGCCAATGGTGAGTGAAAATTTAGCCCTGGCGAGTTGAAATTCAGCCCTGGTGGGTATGTTTTGGCTTGCAGTGGCGGGTAACTTTTCAGGTCTGGCTAGTAGCAAAGGACTTCAAATTATAAGCCCTGCTCACAGGGAGAAACATTTGGCCTTAGTACTAATCAGCATAATGTGTTAGGGAATTAGTATAAACTAGTGAATGGTGTATGGCGTTGCCTGTGCAATTGGGCTCACAGTGCACGTGAGGATCCTAGTAGACCCCTGTAGCAATTCCCAGTGCAGCGATTTTCACAGTAGTGGGCAGGGGTCTTGGGCTCGTCCCCACCCACTCCTGAGAAAATTGCCACCCCTGATTCGCTGCATGTGGCCAGTCTCTGTCCCCATACCTCCCCTGGGAGGGGCGGACAGCCAACCAGAAACCATTTAGATTTATTGCATACATAGATATATATAGATGACTGAAACATTAAAGGGATAGTAATACTTAAAATGTAAAAAAAATATGTTGTAGGGTTTATCCCCCTGAGTAAAACAAGAGTACTCCCACTGCTGAAAGGTGTTTCATTCAAAAGTTATTAATTTTCAAAGTTGAATTTTTTAGGTGCAATATCACAGTGGCCTGAAAGTGTACAGTGGCGCTGTTGCTACACGATCCTATGGACAGCACTGGTCCTGGGACCATAAATCTCCATAGGATGGTGTAGCAACAGCGCCACTGAATTCAATTTGTACTGTGCATGACTGCTTCTGACAAACACACATTTAGCGAATTATTAGAGACCAGAGAATGAACCTTGGGGAACTCCATATGTAAATTGCAAGGCAAGCGCTGTCTGCAAGACACATGTTGAGTTCTCTCTCTAAGTAGGAGTCAAACTAGTTTAGCAAATGATTTCCTAAGTCTCAGTTTTTAAGCCTATTTATCAGAATATTCTGTTTTACTGTATAAAAGGCCTTTGAGAAACCTAGGAAAATAACTCCTGTAAGTTTACCATGTCCCATGCCGCTGTGGATATCTTTACATACTTTTAGGAGAGCAATGATATGATTTGAACGTAAGTCCGGTTGAAGAGGGGTGAACCAAACAAAATCGGCCTGTGGACCACATTTTGCCCATCTTTGCTTTAAACATAAAGCCCACTGATCACGTCAATGTGTTTGCTTTTCTTAGGTGTCAGAAATGCCAAAGCCTGCCTTCATGAAGAAGAACTTGGAGGAGCTGGGGATAGGGACGTACCACAACATTGCCTTCATACATCCACACACTCCCATCATCAAAGCTTTGAATATATTTGTGGAAAGAAGAGTGTCAGCATTGCCTGTTGTGGATGAGTCAGGTATGGGAAGCTTGGAGCCTGAAATTATTTGATCCAAAGCAATGCATTGCATGTGTAAATGTATATTGCATTCTTTGTTAGTCCTTTAAGAACCAGAGGGAGATGTATATAATCTACTCCAGTGTGGCGAACCTTGTATCATCAGAGATGACACAGGGGAACAACAGAACTCCCCTTCTTCCATTCTACCTGGAGCTGGGTAAGACTGGGTGGGATTGTGATACCCTCTCACATCAGTGAGGCAGATTTTCCTTCATTGACGTTAGAGGGTTTCTCTGTCCTGCCCACTCCTACCCGGCTATGGGTAGAATGGAAGCAGGGGAGTTCTGTTGTCCCCCTGCATCATCTCTGTTGATCTCCCAGCCAAATCTGCTAGGAGATCAGTAGCTGGAGAGCATCAGGAGGGGTCCTATTGTCCCATCACCAGGTCTGACTTTTTGCTTTTTTTTTTTTTTTTTTCCTTACAGAATGCCAGCAGTGGTTGGTTGGTTGAGGAGGCAGAGGGCATCCTCAACCAATCAGCATCTTCCAGCCATGCCCCCTTAGATTTATTTGTGTATGTGTGTGTGTGTGTGTGTGTGTGTGTGTATATATATATATATATATATATATATATATATATATATATATATATATATATATATATATATATATATATATATATAAATAAAATGAGGAAGGCTGCCTGCATGTACCAGAAATGTTGATAAATACATTTTGATTCATTGAGCTTTTTGATGTTAATCAATAAATTTTGAGTCATCAGTCAATCCTGTGTACTTATGTGTGTCATGACTAGTAAGCTGTAAAGTAAGAATGCTTTCAAAAATAGACGTTAATATTTTATTTTTATCAATTAACAAAATGATAGTGAGTGAACAGAAGAAAAATCTGAATCAAATCAATATATATATATATATATATATATATATATATATATATATATATATATCTATATAAATATAATACTATATATAATTATATAAAATGTATAATGCTCCTTTGTTTCTGGAAAGTCTCCAGCACATTACAGAGCAATGTGTTAAGGATCTCTCCAGAATTCACAAAGCTAATCTCATTGCCTCTTGCTACTGTGCAATTCAACTAATCATATATTTTGTTTTCTTTCTCTTTTAGGAAAAGTTGTAGATATTTATTCTAAATTTGATGTAATTGTAAGTATTTTTCCCTTCTGCTTTGGAATTGCTAAATGCTTGTGTTTCTGGCCATAGGCATGATGGTCTGTATGTTCAAAAGACAAGCGAGGGGTTTGACTAACTGTACCAGTGCAATACACTGTAAATCTCTAGCATTCAAAGGGTTAAAATCCTCACTCAACAGGAATGATTTGGTTTGCCCAGAATTGCTCAATTTAACGTTTGAATATAAGGCGTATGTTTTCTCCTAGAAATATACAGAATTTTGTGGGTTTTAAATTAAACAGGGGAAGCTTATAGGGACCAGAGGATCCTTTAAAACCTAAGTAGGTGTTTTAATTTAACATTTTGAGTGCCAGAGGGGTACGCCACGTATTGCAAAGCAATGCGTTGTGTACTGTTCTGGCACTCAAAGGGTAAAACAAACAAAAAGTTTACTTTTAACCCTTTGAGTGCTGCAATGCATTGGATACCTCTCTAGCACCCAAAGGGTTAACTCATTAATGACCAGTTGTTACATCCCGCTGGTCCTTAAGGGGGTTAAAAGAGCAGTAACTCCTTTTTTTCTTTTTCAGGGGTTAATACTTTGTGCCACAGAGGGGTATCCAATGCATTTCATTTTATACCTCTCTGACACGCTAAGGGTTAAAAGATCAGTAAACCTTTATGGCATGAAAAACTTATGTTATATAGGGGTTTCTGCTGGGAGATTTTTCATCCAATATTTTACAGCTTATGGTTATTTTTCTTAAAGTGATAGTAATGTTTCAAAAAAACAGCAGCTGCAATTAATCTTTATAATATTCGGGCCCTGGAGAGTATTATTTCAGTACTGTCAGAATTGTAGTTCAAGAGTAGTTGAATGATAAAGTATCCCCCTCCTGCCCCTTTTACTAATGTAACACTGCTCACCTCAGATATGGAATCTGGTCTCTTGACCAGACAGATCACAGCAAGGGACAATCCTCTTACTGTGACCATAAGGAAAATCGTGCCCCCCTTTACAGGTTTTTAAGGTTTTCCCTTATGCTAATTGAAGATTGACCCTCTCTGTGATCCATCCGGACAGCCTTGCTGCTCTGAGATGTTCATAGTACAGTGTGTGGGTTCTGCCTAGATTAATTCGTAGTACAGTGTGTGGGTTCTGCCTAGATTCATTCATATCACACTGTGTGGGTTTTGCCTAGATTCATTCATAACACAGTATGTTGTCTCTGCCTAGATTCATTCATAGCACAGTGTGTTGGCTCTGCCTAGATTCATTCATAGCGCAGTGTGTGGTAATATTGGGCCAGTATGTAAACTAATTAGCATAAAGTGCCTGAAAATAAAGGTTAATTTCTGAAAAACTATTTATATTACTATCAAATGGTAGACAGTATTTCATTCTCTTTGACCTTTTAACCTCTAACCTGCAAATCAATGTGTTGGGCACCCCTCTGGCACTCAAAGGATTAAAGAAACTACATTTATCTTAGGATGACTGTTTTACTTTTAGAACCCCATTGAAATCCATAGAAACTTTGGGGGATTTTTGTTTGTCCCTAAAGGTGCACTTGGCTTGCTCCAGAATTACTCAAGTTGGGAGATTCACTAAGCGGTGATAAAGAGGTGATAAAGCAGAGATGACTTCTCCAGTTTATTACTTCTCCAGTTCCTCTGTTATTCTATGGAGCCAATTCACTAATATTTCTAAATTTGGACATCTTGGTGCATAAATTCCATAGAATAACATAGGAATTGGAGAAGTGAAGTCATCTCTCCGCTGTGTCACCTCTTTATCTCTCCTTAGTGCATAACCTCCAAGTTCTTTTTAGTACATCTTTAGTACATTGGCCACATAGAGTTAAAATATAAGACTATCTTAAAAGCGAGGCATCAATTATGGTTCCTATGCCAAGTTTCCGAGAGCAGTCGTTAACACTGGTGTGACACTAAAAATAGCTGAGATGATAATTATCCCTGTGCCGCCCTTTTCCTATTTAAAGTTAGGTGTGACACAGTGGAAGCAATTGTGTTAATAATGTCTAAAACAAGACACAGTTTTTGCACCTGTCACGTAAATAAGAAAAGCGAGAAATATACGTAAGGAACCTGTACTTAATGTCATTGCTTGTCTCTCCATTCAAGGTGAAGTTTTATTTAGTGTTTAAAGTGATGTGTGCAATCTTGTTAAAAGCAAAGTAACGTTCCGGTGAAAGATGAGTTAACATGGATTATTTATAACTAGTGTAAAAGCCCCTGTACACGGGCCAAAGTCCGGGTGATGTTAACACTTTGCGTGCCAGAGGGGTACGCAACACATTGCTTTGCATTGTGTTGCATACCCCTCTGGCACTCAGAGGGTTAAGAGGCCGGTCCTGCTCTGCGTCCTGCCGCCGACTCGGCCATGCACTGTAGAGAGTGCCCGAAAGCACAGAATGCTCCCAGCACAGAACTCCCAGCATTCATACAGCTCCCAGCATTCCATGCTCCCAGCACAGAACTGCATTCTGTGCTCCCAGCATTCTGTGCGTTCAGGCAGTCTCTACTGCGCATGATGGCTTCTGACAAACATCATAGCAAATTATTATTTAGGATGACTTGCTATAGCCGTGCAACACATTGCAAAGTAATGTGTTGCATTCCCCACTGTCACTCAAGGGATTAAACGTTTAAAAGATCCAAGTAGCTTAGATAATTAAATGGCTTTTAATTAAAGGGATAGTAATACTTAAAATGTAAAAAACAAATATGTTGTAGGGTTTATCCCCCTGAGTAAAACAAGAGTACTCCCACTGCTGAAAGGTGTTTCATTCAAAAGTTATTAATTTTCGAAGCTAAATTTTTTAGGTGCAATATCACAGTGGCCTGAAATTGTACAGTGGCGTTGTTGCTACACCATCCTATGGAGATTTATGGTCCCGGAACCAGAGCTGTCCATAGGATGGTGTAGCAACAGCGCCACTGTACAATTTCAGGCCACTGTGATATTGCACCTAAAAAATTCAACTTTGAAAATTAATAACTTTTGAACTAAACACCTGTCAGCAGTGGGAGTACTCTTGTTTTACTCTTGGGATAAACCCTACAACATATTTTTTTTTTTACATTTTAAGTATTACTATCCCTTTAAAGGAATGGTAATTCTTATTTTATTTTTTTCCCCTCGTTGCTTTGTAAAGTATTGAAGAGTATGATGGATGTCAGTCACACTCTTTATTAAGCGCTAGTGTCAGAGTTATTGCATTTTTAAAATTCCCCTTTCCCTGGTGTCAGCCAGTTCTCCTGAGGACCGACTGAATGGTCCGCCAATGAGTTGCCATGGAAACGGGCCTGGCAGATAACTCGCACAGACATTTGTCTTTTTGATTAGTTTTAATGCCTCCTGTGCACTAACTAAAGCTCATTCTGTGCAAATGAGGCATTAAAACTACTCACACAGAGACTAGTGTCTCCATGTGAGTAATCTGCCAGGTGGGTTGCCATGGCAACCAGTGAATTACATTGGCCAGTCCTGTAATGAGAAGAGAGGTCTGATGTCTGCAAAGGAGAGGAGAGTTGAAAATTAAATAGTTTACATTGCAATGAGGACTGATTAACCATGTCATCTCGATGAAAGATACGAGGCTGAAATCCTTAGGGGCCATTAGGGTTTTCTGGTTATAGTAAGGTAAGTGTGCGCTTCTTAGAAGGTATTAGTTGTCGTCTAAATGACTATTGTTAGGTTTCCACAGTAATTTCATTTCAAACTAATGGTTTAGGCCACAACAAAAAAAGCATTCGAACCATCTAAATTGATAACATAAAGGGAAAAGCTGCTTTAACTCAGCGTATTCTGGCTGTGGGTATTGCCCTATGAAATCAGAATTGGATAAGTCCAGGGTGGGGGTGGGAGATGGAAATTCTGCGCCTTGATGTTCTATTTGTACTCAGCGCTATCAACTTAACCCTTTGAGTGGCAGAGTGGTATCCAAAGCATTGCAAAACCCCTGTGGCATTCAAAGGGAGCCTCGCTTTGAGAGCAGATATTTCCTTCTCAAGTACAACTGTCTGTATGTGACACTTGATATGTTAACCCTTTGAGTGCCAGAGCGGTACGTAACAGATTGCTTTGCAATGCGTTGTGTACCACTCTGGCACTCAAAGGGTTAAGACATTGATGTGCTGTGTCTCCCATTTTTTATTACTTCTCAATTGTTAAACTAAAGTATCCTATATAATAATTCGCTAGGATGTTTGTCAGAAGCCGTCATGCACTGCAGAAACTGCCCGAACGCACAGAATGCTGGGAGCACGGAATGCTGGGAGGTCTGTGGTGGGAGCATTCTGTGCTTTTGGGTAGTCTCTACAGTGCATGACTGCGTCGGCGGTAGAACGAAGAGCAGGACCGGCCTCTTAACCCTTTGAGTGCCACAGGGGTACACAACGCATTGCAAAGCAATGCGTTGCGCACCCCTCTGTCACTCAAAGGGTTAACATCACCCGGACCTTGGCCCGTGTACATAGGCTTTTACACTAGTCTAGTTATAAATCTGATATTGACCCCTGAGTTACCAGGCAGGCCTGCAAAACCGTAGCGGACATTTTTATAAAGACAAAAGTGGAGATGTTCTGGCAGGGCAGTTGTGCGGTCCCTAAACGTCCCAGCGCTGAGGCCACCCTAATGCATGATCAGTGCACAGTGGAGCCCAATTGCACCATTATCACTATTACATACTCAAAGCTGGATACAAGACCTGGAGATTTACAGAGCAACGCCTCTGAATTCTGGAGAAATCCAAGTGTGCTATGGAGAGCAATGCAATGCATTGGAGACCTCTCTAGCGTTCAAGGGGTTAAAAGCCCTGTGGGAATCATGTTAGTAATTTGTATTTGTTCACCGTAATCTTGTTGGTTTGCCTGAGAATTGCACCACCTTCCTTTGTGCATGCCATAGAGAGCGTACTCTGGTTTTGGTCCCTTCCACTGTACAGTAAATTTCTCCCACTGAGACTGATGTATTAACCCTTTGAGTGCCAGAGGGATACGCAATGCATAGCAATGCGTTGCGTCCCCCTCTGGCACTCAAAGGGTTAAGAAGAACTGGAGCAATTCTGTGGCAGATGCACCATAGTGGGCACATAAAAATGCCTATTAAAGGATCAGTAAACCACCAAAACGTAACCCTTTGAGAGCCCATGAGGTATCCAGTGCATTGATTTGCAATATTGGATACCTTTCTGGCACTCAAAGGGTTAAATCAATTGAAAGCCAGGCCATGCGTCTCTGGGTGCTGCTAACTTGCTCCTGTAGCTCATGGGGTTAATGCAGTCACATGGCTATCTCAGCATTGTCTAATGAAGGGCAGGGAGAAGAAGACTCTACTTCCTGCTCTGATGGGTGAGTGGTACTGCAGGAGCTGGGATCGAGTTGTCATCCCTCCATAGAGCCAATGAGCTTGCCTAGAGCCGGAATCCTACAGGATTTACTCCAGAATTGCCCTGGCTCCTCTTCTTGGTGTATCAGTCTCGCTGTATCCCCCCTCCCACTGGGGTAATATACATGTTATGGGTAAATCTGAGCCTGTATTCAGTACATTCCCCCTCACAAAGTTGTTGCTCTGACAATTTGCTTTGCATTGTGCTGTCTCAGGCTGGGAGTCCTAACTGTTACTATATAAATGGTCTTACTTTTAATTGACAGATGCATAATTCATTTTCAGAACCTTGCTGCTGAAAAGACGTATAATAATCTAGACATCACAGTCACACAGGCCCTCGAACACCGATCACAGTATTTTGAAGGAGTGGTGAAGTGCAGTAAGCTGGAAACACTGGAGACTATTGTGGACCGAATAGTGAAAGCAGAGGTAATGCCAATGAGATCACTGATATTGGGGGAAAGCATCATGTGATCAAAAGTCTGTGTCCATGGAAACACACACCCATGGGTGTCAGTAAGGAGGAGTTATTCAAATACTGCCTGTTCCATTGGTGATTTGGACAGGAGTGGCCAGTCGAGTGTAGCCCCACTGGCCACTTCTATCAAAATCCCTGCAAGGAATTGCAGGGTCTACACTACCATTCAGGGCATGATTTTCACGGGAGTGGGCAGGGAGACGAAGCCACACTTCGCCATTGCAATTACATGAATTCACACTTAATCCACTTGCCGCTGCACAATATCCATTCCGCTCCTTCTCCACTTACTCGCACCTACATTGTTAAACTGCTGCTCGCCTCTCCACATACATATACCCCTCCCTCTACATTTATTCTCAGACATTAATGCTGTCACAGACTACCCGTCATTATAGCCAATAGGAGGAGGAGTCAGTTACCACAGTTGTATGCCTCATTGCTGCCACTAACGAAAATGTCATACAAGATCATTTATTATTCAGACAACTACAAGGATGATGAATATGACTACAGGTATCTTATCTTGCCGGAACACATGGTTTGCAAGCATACTTTGTAGACCGTTCCAGTGAAGTATTTATTGTTAGATTTCAGTATTTCGGCTCTGCTGAAGAGCCGCAGGACGGTCCTGGGACCATATTCTGTTTTTGTCAGCTAGATGGTAGACATCTGAGAAATTGCATCTTTACATGCTTAGATATCTCGAACTATAAAAGTTTGAGAGATGGGACATAGCTCTTTCTATTCATGTTAACGTCTACAATATTAAAGGGATAGTAATACTTGAAAATAAGTTTATTTTATATTGTAGCCCTTAAAAAAACATGAAAAATGATATAAGTCTTATCTCCCAAACCTTTATGGTTTGGGAGATATTCAGAAGTAAAGTTTCCCCTGGAGTGACGTCATTGCTCCACCCTTCAGATTTGGAATCCTGTCCCGGGACCGGCTGTGCCTCTCCAGAAGTGCTGAGATCACCATCTTTAAAAATAATTTCTTAATTGGAATGGTCTACAAAGTGTGCTTTCAAGCCAGGCACACTTTGTAGATAGTTCCAGTTAAGTAGTTCTTTTCAAAGATCGTGATCTCGGCACTGCTAAAGAGCTGCCGGTTGCTCTGTGGACCGAATTCCAAATCTGTCCACTAGATGGCAGACTTGGCTGAAACAGCCAGGAAAAGAGACTTTTACTATATTTTACATGTGAATATCTCCCAAACCTTTACTCCCAAACCATAAAGGTTTGGGAGATAAGACTTATATCATTTTTCATGTTTTTTTAAGGGTTACAATATAAAATAAGCTTAATTTCAAGTATTACTATCCCTTTAATTTTAGTGACATTCTAGCGACACTGTCCTTTTAAACATTCTCGTTTCAAGATCAGAATCTTTTCTGTTTTAAGCATTTTCGTTTTTTTAGCTCGATTTATTTTTGATCCTCTGGGCATTCCTGAATTATTAATGTTGGCCTTCTAGAGCGCACTTACAGTACTTTGAACATTGTTTTTAATTCATGGTAAATGTCCTGAATTCACATTTCAAACAGTTGGTTATTTCCAAAACCATTTACATGCGTCAGAGCAGGTTCTAAGATTTCCTTGCCAGGATTCTTCTTACGTATAAACACGTTAACTTTTTTCAATGGGTAGCAGGAGGAGGACTTCAGTGATCGGTTGCAGAAGCCTAGGAGGTTGGAAGAAATATATTTTCACTTTTCTGTATTAACCTTTAAGGACCAATGTGGTGTACAGCACGTTGGACTGCAATGCATTGCTGGTCTTAGTATTTCTTAAAGGGATAGTAATGTTTAAAGCAGAACTATCGGCAGAATAATTACCTTATTTAATAGATTTCGGCTCTCTTCCATGGGTGACAGGCAGGACGGAGCGCGGACCTCTTGCCATTGTGACGTCCACGCACCTGCGTTGTCAGTACCAGCTGGACCCAAATGGCTCCTAGCAACGCCTACTAGACCCGGCTGTGACTGACAGCACAGACGTCACAATAGCAAGATGTCCGCGATCCCTCCTGCCTCACTTTACTCTGGAACCAGCAATCGCAGATCAAATCAGTCCTAACAGGAAGAGGTTATTCATATTCAAAGTCATAGGTGTCATTAGGATTTTCTGGTCATAGTAAGGAATTCTCCTCCCCTTCATCATCTACATTTGCCGGGCATCTGACGGTCTATTACCTTCCTGGGTTCGTGCTGTTGGAAAATCATTGCCATATAGATTGGATGTCTGACATATCATATGAGTCTACTTACAAGAAATTATCTTGTGAGTAGGATTACTACTTTTACTTTTATTATTGCATCCCAATAGACTGCTCTCAAATGGTGTGCGCTTTTCTTCTTTTGTTTTCCCACCTCCTGCCTGTTAGCCATGGAAGAGAGCAGATATCTATTAAATAAGGTAATTATTCTGGTGACTAGCGCTACTAAGCAGCTAGTCGCCACATGGGGACTTAGTGAAGCTAAAGATTGTGTTGGGTGGTAGTTCCGCTTTATTTTTAAGTTTCTTTAATATTGTAGTCATTAAAAAAAGATTTACATCAATGTAAGTCTTATCTCTCAAACCTTTATGGGACCGGCCGGTGACACTTCAGCAGAGCCAAAATAGTGCTATTTAGAAATAAATACTTAATTGGAACGGTCTACAAAGTGTGCTTGCAAACCAGGCACACTTTGTAGACCGTTCCACTGGAGTATTTCTTTATAAATAGTGCGATTTTGGTTTTGCTAAAGAGTCGCCGTCCGGTCCCAGGACCGGAATCTCCTGTTGTCAGCTAGAGGGCAGACATGTCTGAAACAGCCTGGAGGGGGGAACTTTAGTCAGTTATATGTCTCAGACCATAAAGGTTTGAGAGACAAGACTTACATCGATGTAAATCTTTTTTTAATGCCTACAATATTAAAGGGATAGTAAACTCCAGAAAAAAGTATCAGCGAAATGATGGGTACAATAAAGAAATACCGAATGCCCTTATTCCTATCTCTCAAACCTTCATGGTTTGAGAGATATTAGAAAATAAAGTCCTCCTCTCCCTCCCCCGTCTTATGCGTCAGCTGTATAGCTGCCGGCATGAGATCCTGCTTCCGGGACCAGACGGTGGCTCTTCAGGAGCGCTGACATCGAGATATCTAACTATTAATACTTAATCGGAATGGTCTACGAGATGTGCTTGCAAACCAAGCACACGTTGTAGACCATTCCGATGATGTATTTATAGTTGGATATCTCGATGTCCGCGCTCCTGAAGAGCCACGTCTAGTCACGCAACCAGATTCTGCCTCTGACAGCTTTACAGCTCGTCAGGCAGAAAGAGGAGGGAGCGGAGGACTTTATTTTCTTATCTCTCAAACCATTAAAGGTTTGAGCGATAGGAATAAGGGTATTCAGTATTTCTTTATTGTACCCATCATTTCGCCAATACTTTTTTCTGGAGTTTACTGTCCCTTTAAAGAAACTTAAAGTTAAACATTACTATCCCTTTAATAATAAACCCCCATATTATATTAATCTGGGCAGAAGACCCAATTGGCCAATATAAATCAATTTTGCATGTATTGGTTTTCCACCATTAATATTTTCAGTACTGAATATCCTGTCCTTGAAGGCAGACTTACTTCATTTGTTGGACTCCATTTGTTGAACTCCTCAGTTCCATCCCATTTTCTGTCAAGGGGTATCTTGATTCTTGGTCTATAGGGCATTCTGCACCCCCCCAAATGGCGTTTCAGTGACCATGTGTCATAGCATACCTAAATTCCAGCGACGCGCTCAAGGCGACACTAGAGTAGGACCATCCGTTTGGGTGCTTCTGCAGAGTTCCAGGCGTCTCTCCACGGTCCGGGCCGGGGCAGACCTGGGGCTCTGGTAGACTAACTATACTGACTGCAGGCGTAAGTCAGGTATCCGCATTCGCTATACTGATTGCAGACGTGAGTCTAGTATCCACTTTCGCTATACTGACTGCAGGCGTGAATCAGTTGTATTCCTCGCACATCGGATCAAGATTTCATGTTCCGGTTCCTGCTCCTGTTCCAGCTCCTAGTTCCAGCTCCTAGTTCCATCTGAGACTACCAGTGGCTTCGGCCTAGTCTCCATCAGTGTGGTCAGTCTTGGCAGTCTACTGTTCCTGATAGCGCTACTATCTGCTTGTGCCTGCCTTAGTACCATTGTATGTTATCTTTATTATTATTTAATAAACTGCATTTTACTATACCGTACTGACTCTTGAACATCTCTGGGGAACCGTGACACTGTGGAGGGGATGCCCCCGCTATTGGGAATTCCTCTCCTGAGGAAGAAGCAGATGTGGACAACTTAGATTTGTCCTTCTCCATTGGGGACTCTTATGAGACAAATCCCTGCTTATCTGCTGAGTGTCTTATTAGGGCTGTACTAGAGACCCACAAGGCTTTGAATGTCTCTACTTTAGTCATGTCAGTTCTGAATGCTCACGTCCACTGTGAGGGGATTTCTTTGGATCCCTACCTGGACAACCTTTTATTAAGGTTTTTACAGTGGAGAGGTTGCGCAGTTAGATTCCATTTTGGAACAGCACAGTGTAGGGTGCACAATCGCAGGAAATAGTCTCTGGTTCCATCCCTGGTTCTTCACTTTCTCAGTATGAGATTCGACACTCTACAGGGGAAGATCTTCTTCCAGACAACAAAGTTCAGTCATTATCCTCTCAGTTAACCTGCAAGTTTCCACAGTTCTGTCCGAGGTTCCGGGATCCTCTAGCTCTTATGGTAGATTTGAGACATTCCATGGCATTTTCCTCTCGCATATGTTATTTTTCTGGTTCCTCTGATATGCAGTGTTGAAGAAAATCATATAATTCGGATTTCCCAATTTTGGCCGTCGACTGGATTTCAGATCTCCTCAGTCTGTCTGGGGCACAGCAAGTCTTTGTCCCACTTTTCCATCCATATGCGGAGAAGTTGGCTTTTGAAGCCAACATTTAGAGAACATTTCCTCCCAGTTATGTCGCCGGGTCCCTGTTCTGCAGATAGTGTGAGGATCAGGGGTCGCAGCCGCAACCTTTTTGTCTCCTGGTTTCTTGTCTTTTTTCAGGAGAGTCTTCAGAACAGGCTCAGCCTTTTGTTCTTTTAATGTTCATATTTTGGCTTTTTCTGTCCTTTTCCAGAGGTGAATTGGCTCATTGCCTGAAGTGCACACCTGGACTTTCAGGATACCACTCCTCCACTGCATGTGAACCTTGTTCTAGCAGTGCTTCAGAAAGCTCCTTTGGCACTTTTGTCTTTGGTTTCCCTCTCTCTCCTGATGCTGAAGATTGCTTTTGTCTTGGCTGTTGCGATTCTGTCGGTGGCCTAATTGCATGCTTTGTCTTGTTTTTGGTCTTTCACCCAGACAGGGTGGTTCTGAGGTCTCTCATAGGGTTTTTTCCTAAAGTTGCTTGCATTTCTCATCAACCAGGAAATTGTTTTCCTTCTCTTTGTACAGGTATATCTAATAGACAGGAGAAGGAACTTCATTTTGTGGATCTGGTTAGGTGCTTGAAGTACTTGATTCATCGTATGCAGCCTTTCTGGAATCTGATTCCCTGTTTGACATCCTTGAGGGTCCTAGCATGGACCTGGCTGTGTCTTAGGTGACAATGGCTTCATGGATCAAGGTCACATTCTCAGTAAGAAATCTGTGCCCTTTTGGGTTATGTTGCACTCCACCAGGTCATGGGTGCGTCTTAGGCCCATAAGAATCAGACCTCTGCTGAGCAGTTGTGTAAGATGGCAACTTGGTTGTCCCTTAGCACTTTTGTCAGAAACTACTTGTTAATGTGTTTGCTTTGGTTTGAAGCCTACTTTGAACGGAAGGTCCTTCAAGCTGTTGTGGCTTTGTTGGGTATCCTTCCTGATTTCCTGTTGAACCGGTACTGTGCAGGATTAAATTCTTTGTTTTCTACTGTTGTTGTCAGTTGACACATTTGATAAATGTTGTGCTCATTGAACCTGGTCTGTGTTTTGAGAGGTTAAGAGTAATCTCGATGTAAAGTTTACCCCTCCCGCCCCTTTTGAGTACATCACTGCTCTGTCTCTCAGACTTGGATTCTGGTCTGTGAAAGGGTCGGCTCGTCTGGAGAGCCGAAATAGCAGTGCATACAAAGGAAATCTTCATGACAACTGTCTACAAAGTGGGCACGGTTTGAGGCAGTAGACCGTTGTCATGAAGATTTCCTTTGTATGCACTTCTATTTTGGCTCTCCAGGCGAGCCAACTCGTCCGCAGACCAGAATCCAGATCTGAGAGATAGAGCAGTGACGTACCTAAAAGGGGCGGGAGGGGTAAACTTGACATCGAGATAACTCTTACACTATAAAAGTTATCGCAAAAAGACATGGTTGCTTTAGTTTATTTATTTAATACCTTCAATATTAAAGCATAAATAAATGAAGTATTACTATACCTTTAAGGTAAGCAGGGGCTTAATTTTAAGAGCTGTTTGTTTTTCCTTTACCCTCTAAAGGAGCAGAGTTGCACACAATATTGAGAATCAATGCTTTGCACACTCCTCTGGTCCATATGTGGCTAATGTTTACATTTGTGTAGAGTCTTAAATCCTTAAAGGAACACTAACACGTAAATAGCAAAAAAGGAGAGAAAAAACAAGAGAAGTGCCTCCTTGCGTAGTACCTCACAATCTGTGGACTACCACCAATAATAGATTCAACAAGTGGATTCTCTCAAACAGAAATGATGTGATGTTACTTATGTAATACACAGCTAATAGGCTTTATTGGGAATATCACAAAATATAATGTACGATCTGGAACCTTAGACTGGGCTGCTCATAAGATTACACGTTCTCTCCAAATAGCCAAATCATGTAGAGTGCAAGAAAAAAAGAAATCAAAGAGCGCCTCATAGTATAACACTGTGATAGAACGGTACTCACAGGTGTGTTGGTCAGATCAGACTGACATTCAGGCAGATGGAGAGATCCCCCCGTCTCCACTCAGGTAAACACAATGTAGCAGGATTCCTATGATCTATTCAATCACAGACCATTTCTTTTTAGAGTACGTGACTCTACACTTACATGTAAACATGATCTGGGGTTACATACACATAGAAATCCTGTACTTTATTAGCATCTGTAGAAAAAAAACCACCTCTGTTTGCTTTCCGAGGCCCAAAATTTGTCTTGTATATTATGTGAGATAGCAGCCATTCCTGCCTTTAAATGGGTTCCTGGATTCCCATTGATTGTCCAGTATTATCTTTAAATGGGCTAAGAGAAGAACCTGAATACAAGAACAGTGGGCGCAAATCACAGTCTGAACAGGATAATTTGCATGTGCATTAACCCTTTGAGTGCCAGAGGGGTAAGCAGTGCATTGTCCTGTAATGAGTTGTGCAACCTCTGACCCTCACAGGCTTAACCCCTTACCACCCGAGGACGTACATGTACCTGCCGGAAGTAGTTTTAAAAAATGAAAAAAAATGTTCGGCGGGCGTTAAGTGCCGGCCGCGTGCACACACGGCCGGTCATTAAGGGGTTAAAAAGCATATTCAGGAATATAACTTGTATGGGTACTTTTAACGTATGCTAACTGTAAGTATGTGATAGTTAAAGTGGAACTACCACCCAAAAAGTATATTGACTCGCATAATTGCATATCTGGCGACTAGCTGCTCAGTAGCGCTAGTCACCACAATTCTTACCAGATTAAACTGAAATCTCTATTCTTCATGGACTGTCCGCAGGATGGAGCGCGGACATCTTGCCCTAGTGACGTCCACGCACCTGCACTATCAGTCCCTTTTAGAGCCGATCGGCTCGTAGCAACGCCTCCTAGACCCGGCTGGGACTGACAGCGCAGGCGTGTGGACGTCACTATGGCGAGATGTCCGCTCTCAGTCCTGCTGTCAGTCCAGGAAGAATAGAGATTTCTCTTTAATCCGGTAAGAATTCTGGTGACTAGCGCTACTGAGCAGCTAGTCGCTAGATGGGCAATTATATGGGGGAATATACTTTTTGGGTGGTAGTTCCGCTTTAAAGTTTATATAAACAGATTTCATTTTTGTTTTAAGTGTTCCTTTAATCATTTTCTGAAGAAGATACTTCTATTAATAAAATAAATATGACTGGTCACTTTATCTTGTGTTTTACCTGTCCTCCAGGTGCACAGACTGGTTGTTGTAAATGAAGCACATAGCATTGTGGGAATTATCTCTCTCTCAGATATACTACAAGCCTTGGTGCTTTCTCCAGCAGGTACGTATAGTAAATGCGAAATCTGTTCTTCTCCATTACAAAATACTTGCTTGGAGTTAAATGAACACACATACCTCCTAATAATAATAATACTAGTAAGCCCCCTGCTTGCCTTACTATGGAAAGAAAACACTAATGGCCTCTATGAGTTTTGCCTTTGTGCTTTAGGTCCAGATTTAACCTATTCAGTGTGTCCTGGATATAATGTCCATGGAGTGGAAATGACTCTTCCTAGCCAGACTCCTGGACTGGAACCTCTGTGTGTCATGTCTTTCTTTCTGCAGACTGAAGCAGGCAGCTTGCATACACCCACATAAGATGCCATTACTGCAGAGGTTGGACTTGGGGGTCCTGAAGGCAAGTCAGGTCCACCTCAACGGACAAGACATTCAGGATGATTGAAGATGCTATCTTTTGTACCAAGGCATAAAGGAAAATTCCTTGTATTCATTCAGATTGTATGGCCACAGTGAAGGCAAGTGAGGAAATTAGTAAGGGGTGTTGGTGCCCTTTTAATCCCTTGAGGATCAGAGAGGTGTGTGTTTGCTCATCTCTCTGGTGCTCAGGGGGTTACAGAAGAATGTGACAGTTCTCCTGTGGGAGCAGCCTTGTAGCGCTAGCTGGACTTGCATTGTGCAGCCTTGTAGCTCTAGCAGGACTTGCATTGTGCAGCCTTGTAACGCTAGCAGGACTTGCATTGTGCAGCCTTGTAGCTCTAGCAGGACTTGCATTGTGTAGCCTTGTAGCTCTAGCAGGACTTGCATTGTGCAGCCTTGTAGCTCTAGCGGGACTTGCATTGTGCAGCCTTGTAGGGCTAGCTGGACTTGCATTGTTCAGCCTTGTAACGCTAGCAGGACTTGCATTGTGCAGCCTTGTAGCGCTAGCTGGACTTGCATTGTGCAGCCTTGTAGGGCTAGCTGGACTTGCATTGTGCAGCCTTGTAGCGCTAGCGGGACTTGCATTGTGCAGCCTTGTAGCGCTAGCAGGACTTGCATTGTGCAGCCTTGTAGCGCTAGCGGGACTTGCATTGTGCAGCCTTGTAACGCTAGCGGGACTTGCATTGTGCAGCCTTGTAGCGCTAGCAGGACTTTCATTGTGCAGCCTTGTAGCTCTAGCAGGACTTGCATTGTGCAGCCTTGTAGCTCTAGCAGGACTTGCATTGTGCAGCCTTGTAGCTCTAGCAGGACTTGCATTGTGCAGCCTTGTAGCGCTAGCAGGACTTGCATTGTGCAGCCTTGTAGCGCTAGCAGGACTTGCATTGTGCAGCCTTGTAGCGCTAGCTGGACTTGCATTGTGCAGTCTTGTAGCGCTAGCTGGACTTGCATTGTGCAGCCTTGTAGCGCTAGCGGGACTTGCATTGTGCAGCCTTGTAGCGCTAGCGGGACTTGCATTGTGCAGCCTTGTAGCGCTAGCGGGACTTGCTTTGTGCAGCCTTGTAGCGCTAGCGGGACTTGCTTTGTGCAGCCTTGTAGCGCTAGCGGGACTTGCATTGTGCAGCCTTGTAGGGCTAGCTGGACTTGCATTGTGCAGCCTTGTAGCGCTAGCAGGACTTGCATTGTTCAGCCTTGTAGCGCTAGCTGGACTTGCATTGTGCAGTCTTGTAGCGCTAGCTGGACTTGCATTGTGCAGTCTTGTAGCGCTAGCTGGACTTGCATTGTGCAGCCTTGTAGCGCTAGCGGGACTTGCATTGTGCAGCCTTGTAGCGCTAGCGGGACTTGCATTGTGCAGCCTTGTAGCGCTAGCGGGACTTGCTTTGTGCAGCCTTGTAGCGCTAGCGGGACTTGCATTGTGCAGCCTTGTAGGGCTAGCTGGACTTGCATTGTGCAGCCTTGTAGCGCTAGCGGGAATTGCATTGTGCAGCCTTGTAGCGCTAGCAGGACTTGCATTGTACAACCTTGTAGCACTAGCGGAACTTGCATTGTACAACCTTGTAGCACTAGCGGAACTTGCATTGTGCAGCCTTGTAGCACGATTGGAACTATAAAGATTTGAGAGATGGGACTTATTGAAAAAAGACATTACTATCCCTTTAATATGTGGGTATAATATACTATATGCTTTTATATTGGGTTCATGATAAGGGAGTGCAACAATATCTTCATAATCTACTAATCTAAATAACTAAAAAACTAGTTTTCTAAATAAAAAAAAAAAAGCTACTGTAGCATATAAGTTAGGTGATTTGAGCGCTATTTTAAAACCACCAAATTTGTTTTTAGGTTATAAAAATATAACATTTTGTTTTAGTTTACATGCAAATTATAACATTGCTTATATATTTTTTTTTAGGTGCCAAAAGAAAGGAAAGTGAGGCCGAATGACCGATGTGAATGCAGAAACTATATATAATATATATAATTTTTTTTTCTTTTTTTTAAGAAGAACTTGAATGATGTTTTTGTGTCAAAACTTTGCCTCAGAAACACTGACTGCAATAGACGAACAGAAGATTGGATTTGAAAATGTGTAATTAGCGATAGTGATGGGCAGAAGCTTCCTTTTACATGTGTTTTTTAATCCCCTCTCTGGCAGAAAATGCGTTGGTTGGTCACAAAGAGGACCTCTTCATGGGAAATGTATATTTTTTGTTTTGTGTTTTTTTCACTTCACATATCACGATCATAATGACTTATTTTGACATTATGAATGTCATGTTACTTAGATGCTAGAGGCATCTCCAACATTCAAGACAGTAATGCTTTAACTTCATTTTTAATAGTATATATTTATTTATTTTTCCTGCTGACTTATTACTTTAAAGGGATAGTAATACTTAAAATGTAAAAAAAAAATCTGTCGTAGGATTTATCCCCCTGAGTAAAACAAGAGTACTCCCACTGCTGAAAGGTGTTTCATTCAAAAGTTATTATTTGTCAAAGTTGAATTTTTTAGGTGCAATATCACAGTGGCCTGAAATTGTACAGTGGCGCTGTTGCTACACGATCCTATGGAGATTTATGGTCCCGGGACCAGAGCTGTCCATAGGATGGTGTAGCAACAGCGCCACTGTACAGTTTCAGGCCACTGTGATATTGCACCTAAAATATTCAGCTTTGAAAATTAATAACTTTTGAATGAAACACCTTTCAGCAGTGGGAGTACTCTTGTTTTACTCAGGGGGATAAACCCTACAATATATTTTTTTTTACATTTTAAATATTACTATCCCTTTAACGGGATAGTAATGCTTTATTTCAAGAAGGTTTAGTATTAAACGTATTAAAAAAATAAAGCAAAGGATCTACATCTTGTTGATATAACTTTAGAAGGATATTACAGGAAAACGATACAAGTTACATCAACAAGATCCTTTGCTTTATTTTTTTCAATAAGTACATTAAACCTTCTTGAAACAAAGTACTACTATCCTTTTAAATCTGATATTTCCGTTTGTCTTTCTTCTTTTGTGATTTGAGCGCCCTCTGCTTGCAGTCTCTAAAAACTACCTGCGTCTTAAGTGTATGTGAAATGAATCATATCTGTCAGTGTATCACTACCTGTTTAGCTAAACAAACATATGCAAACCCAGAGTGGAATGCACCCAGGTACAAATCTTTTTATATTATGCAGTTGGTCGCAGACTCTTTCTTACAGATTACAGGTACTGGGTGCTCAGATTAAAGGATAAGAAGGACTGAAATTGCTGCTGTTTGGAATTGAAGGGATAGTAAACTTCTTTTTAATGGGATATATAAAATAATATGTGTGTTTCTTAAAGAGCTTTTCTTGCACAGTAAAACAAGGCTACTCTGCTGGGGGATTTTTTTCATTAAAAATATATTACACCTGAAAATTATTTTTCATAACCCTTTGAGTGCCAGAGCGGTATCCAACGCATTGCAAAGCAATGAGATGGATACCTCTCTGGCACTCGAGGGGTTAAACCAGACTGTTAGCACAGTGCTCGCTAGCAATACATTCTATAGGAGAGATTGAGTCATAGATGGATAGTAACAGCACCATCTGGTGACTACAATAGAAAACTGCAGCATAAATGGGGGGGGGGGAAGTTTGCGCTGTGATCACTTTTGAAGGGATAACCTCCCAACAGTGACAGGGTTTCTTGTTTTAATCAGTTGAGCCCAATACCTATATTTTCCATAAAAACGTTTACAGCCTTTGTAAGGGTCAGCAGGTAAAATAAATATATGCTACTAAAATAAGAAATATGTAAAGAAAATATTGCTATATCTTTAAAGGAGAAATAAAATTTCTTAACCCCCCAAACTTACTATGGCCAGAAAAACTTAATGATCCCTATGAATGTCACCCTTGTGACTCTGTTCCAGAGAGAGTCACCAATCACTTCTGGATGTGAAGAGGACATAATAGTTCCTGGTAGTTTTTTAACCCCTTAACGTCCGGCGGTCCTGGGATGTTTCCGTCCCATAAGGACCGCATTGAACCACGTGGATGCGCCGGTACACGTGACCTGTTGCGTGTATTGGCGTGTCATTATGGGGCCTGATAGAGATCGCTCCGATCTTGGAGAGGTCAATTTCAGGCCCTATTTTTACTTACAGCGCTCCCAGTAGAGCGCTGTAAGTAAAAAGTACGTGACATACTATGACCATCATCGGTCCTTGAGTATTTCAAGGACAATGACGGTCATAGTACGGCACATGTCGTTAAGGGGTTAAAGTGAAGCAGGCAGAGTGCATGAGCATAATTAAAGGGACAGTATTGTCGAAAACAAAATAGATCTTTGAGTCTTCACTATGGTACGCATAACAATTTGCTCTGTTTTTAATCACTTACTTTGCTGTAGTGTTAAAGATATTCAATGTAAAAGGATCCCCCTCCCACCCCTTCTGGCTGCTTCCCCTTGGAGCTAGCAATCTGTTTGTGGGATCGGACGGATGCAGCGACAGACAAACTTAAGACAGTAAAAATAAGGAATACCCTGCTACTGAATTTTGTCCATCGCTTCTCTCCATAGGACTACGCTTAGATGAGCGAGATGCGGCCAGAAGGGGTGGGAGGGTGATCTTTTTACATTGAATACCTTTAGAACTACAGCAACGTATGTTGTTAAACATAGCGCAAATTGTTATGCTTAGCATAGTGAAGGCTCGGAGATCGACTTTATTTTAGACATTGCTATCCCTTTAAGGACCAGAAGGGTGTGCAATGCATTAAGGAACCCCTGTGGTCCTTAAGTGTTAACTACCATGTGCAGTGAGCAGAGTTTGAGGTCCTCTGGTCTTGCTAGTAACTATCATGTCCGCCTCCATGGGCATGATACCTGGGACAGATTTGAAAATGTTATCTCTCTTGCTCAAAGGCGCAAGGGCAAAATTCGTACAGCCATTAGGATTTTCTGGCCACAGCTAGGTAAGTGTGGGGGGTAGGGGGGGCTATTATTAGGAGGTCTCATTTTTTAATAAGCTATATACACTGGCATGCTTATAGAATCGTGCCCTATGTCACATGCATTATGGGATGTAACGCCCATCACTGTCAGTCGAACGAGGGGAACTAGGTAGTGCAAAGCAAGACACTGTGTATAGAATGTGAAAAGACTTTAAACTAAAACCACATTAGTCTCAGTTTTTATAGATGTTAGCTCTTTTGCTGAGCGAAGTCCTCTCCACAGCGGAAGTTGTAAAAGTGGCGCACTGCAAGCTCACATGTACAGTTGCATTGCGGAGTGAGTGGCGCTGCCTTTTGTCTCAGATTTGCATGCAGCAAGTCCTAGATTCGCCGGTTTGGAGGGTGGGGGAGCCCTAGTAATCAGCCAGTAGAGAGGCTCGTTTTTCCTCTCGGCAGAGACTGGTTCTTCTCATTTTGGGCAAGGCGAAGAGGGTGCACAGGAACTGTGAGGCTGATGCGCTAAAGCAGGGTGGGCACCATTTTGTTCTCCAGCTATTTGACATGATAGAAGTTGTAATCCCCAGTAGCTGGAGAGGAATAGGTTTGCCTGCCTCTGTGCTTAAGAATGAGAAATTCCGGAGCAACCACTTCACCACAGAGGAGGAATAAAAATTCACAACATTCCCATTGATTTAAATGAGTTTTAACCCTTTTGAGTGCCAGAGGGGTGTGCAATGCATTGCACATTCCGCTGGCACTCAAAGGGTTAAACACATTGAGCTCTAGACATGTCTCACATGCATTGCGAAGTAACGTGTCGTGAACCCCTCTAGCATTTAATATCTTCAAAGTCTCATTCAAATCCGTGGGAATTGTTAATTGTCCCCTAGGGTGCTAATGGTTTGGTCCAAGTCTGTTTAGTACACCACCATACATCCATACTCTTTAGCAGTAAATTGCACTGTAATAAATCTCCACAAGGTGGCACTGCAACACACGTTTTGCAGTCCTTTACTGGCAAGACATTAAGATGTATCTGAGGATGACTGAAAATCTGGGCTAATTGTGGTAGGAAGATGTTCACTAGGTTTCCCAATACATCTCTGCAAAAACAAGCTTAGCACCGGGGGTGGGGGGAGATGCACTAAGGTATGATAATGAAGAAATAACTTCTCCACTGTGGCAACATCTGTGATCCCTAGGTTAAATTAAGGAGTCTGCACTTTTAGCTCTTTCAGATTGCATAGACTCCATATAATACCATAGGCAGTGGATAGTTTATCATGCCTTAGTACCACGATTCTCAACATTCGTCCTCCGGACACAAAAAAGTACAGGTTTTCAAGATATCCCTGCTCGTTAAAGGGTTAGTAATGTCTTTTTACGATAAAACGTAATATTGAAGCTATCACAAAAATAAACTAAACAATGCAAGTCCTGTCTTTCAAACCTTTATAGTTTGAGAGATATACGGTCCGTCCCCTTTCACAGACGTCGGCCTCTAGCCAACAGAAGCAGATCCTGGTCCCGGGTCCGGCCAGCTGTTCTCTTGCAGCAGAACCAAAATAACGCTATCTAAAAAGAAGTATTTCTTAATTGGAACGGTCTATAAAGTGTGCTTGCAAACCAGGCACTCTTTGTAGACCGTTCCAGTGGAGTATTTCTTTTTAGATTGCGTTATTTTGGCTGTGCTGGAGAACCACCATGGAGTCGCATGACTCGAATGTCCTTCTGTCAGCTTTACAGCTGATGTCTGTGAAAGGGGACAGAGGGGGAACCTTTATCATTGTGTATCTCTCAAACCATAAAGGTTTGAGAGACGAGACTTTTATCTCTCTATACAATATTATGTTTTATTGTAAAAATACATTACTAACCCTTTCACAGATGAGTGATCGGTGGTCTGGCTGTTATGATTGCTTCACTTGTGCTTCATCACTTAAAATGTGACCTGTTGGTGTGTCCCAAGGACCAGAGCTGACAATCATTGCTTTAGCACATAATCCCTCAGGACCCTGGTTTAGCCTTAGTGCCAGAGAATTGCTCAAATGGTTATCGTTTAGTTTAAAGCCCAGATGTAAGAGACACTGAACAAGAGTAATCTTTATTTATTTTTACTTTAAAAATAAAAATAAAAAAAACCTTTTTTTTTTTTTACACAACTCTGGTGAACAGCAAAAGCGTTTCACCGTATCATTAATAAACTGTTGATTGTTATAAAAACAAACGGTAAATTTTCTCTTTCTTTTACCTTTGATTATGAGTGGATATTGTGTCTTCTCCCAGAAAGCAAAAAAATTGGGAACTGTGGCGTGTGAATTCGGGCAAACCAGTTGCATCAATTTAAATGTCCTGCTGATTTAAATGGGGCATTTAACCCCTTGAATGCTAGAGACTTGTATTGGAGATGTCGCCAGCACTCAGGAGGGTGAAAACTAAAACCTAATAATAAACCTCCATGCATCTGTATCTGAAGATTCTAATGGCCATTATGAATAGGCTCAATGCGAACCAAGTCCTCAAAATTAAAGTTTAACCTTTAAAGGGCTAGTGGTGTTCTCAGCGTATGTTGGACACCCCTCTGACACTCAAATTATTAACTTAGTATCAGACTCTATGTCCATGGTGGCTCTTAAAAAACCCTAAAACCGCTTCCACTGACTCCCTCCCACATAGAAGAATTCCGAATCCTTCCCCCTTCATGCAAATAACATCCAGTACAGATCCGGTGCATTCTGAGGCTCCAGGAGGGATATGCACTAAGGTGTGGTAAAGAGGTGATGACGTGCAGAGAATGGCTCCAGGATTACACACTTTCCACTTCCTATGTTGTTCTATGCAGCCAATGCACTGAGATCTCTAAAACTGGAGAAATCTTAGTGCTTTGGCGCCACACAATAACACTAGCAATGCTGCCGTGGAGTTGCCCTTTCAGGTTAACTCTTTGTGTGGCAGAGGGATATCAAGAGCATTGCCTTTCTGTGCCACACACACACACACCACCTCTCTCACATGCAGACAGCACGGAGTCCTCCAAAGCAGAGGATATTCCTTGGGGGGGGGGGGGGTCCCTGTCTTGTGGATGCTGCCTTTGTAAATGATTATCCCTGTGTGTGATTTAAGTGAGTAACCCTTTGAATGTCACAGGCATGGCAGTTGTAGGGTTAATAAGGTGCACTTGTGAGTTACTTATGACCCCCATCCCACCTCTGTTAACTCCTCCCCCATGGTGCTGTTGCGGTGTGCACACGGAGCAGACTGTGTGTTGCTGATTGCATTCATCTAATACAGTTTATTATCCTAGTGCACAGCAAAGCAGCCCAGGACTGGAGAGACAGACATGGGAGTTGTGTAAAGATGTGGGAGTGGGGGGGGGGCAATATCTTTTTTTTATTTTATTTTATGAAAAATAAACTGTTGCTTCACATGCAGATTCGTGATCACGCTGTGCCTGTTTAGGCACCTAAGAAAATAATGCATCTCTCACCTTTTGTGAGTGTTCCTAATCAGGCAAGCCGTCCCTGTGTTGTTCAGCTCGGCTTCCTGCATCTCCTGCACCGGTACCAGCTGGCAGCATGCTGGAATTGACGGTCGCTTCCTCCACTGCTGTGTCTCCCTTGCAGGACCTCTTCCACTGAATATAGGTTTGTGCCGTATGAAGACCTTGAGGTCTTGACAGGGTACTACCATATTTTTAATGCACAGAATTCTGCACATTTAAACTATGGTAGTGCTCAGTCAGGTCTTCACAGGACATGCATCTGTGTTGAGTGGAAGAGGTCCTGCAAGGGAGGCACAGCAGTAGCGGAAGCCAACCGCAATTGAAGTATGCCACCCGCTGTGTTGATGTGCCAGATGCCTCAGGACCTTGATTAAGAGGTGAAAGTCACTAGTCTGTTTTTTTTTTTCCCTACTTTCCTTTTAAAAGTAAATACAACTACGTTTAACACCTTCAGTGGCACAAGGTATTCAACACATTGTATTTCATTGAAAAGCGTTGGTTACCTATCTGCCACTCAAAGAGTTAGACTGAGCAGTTATGTTGTTGCATGGAGGAAGGGAAGGTGGAAGGGTGATGTGGCTTTTTGTGAGACATTGGTGTGCTGTGTGTGTGAGGGTCAGAAGTGAGTCTGCCATGTTTTATTTTTCTGTAGGAGAAATAGTGAGGGCAGGCCAAATCCTTTCACTCCAAGGATTTCACTCCAACTCAAAACCATGACTTCCTTGTATCCCCTGGAGAGGCAGTAAGGAGATTAAAATATCTCCTCCTTACTGCTGCCCCGGGGTGTGGCCGGCACAGATGGAGACTTTTGGTCACGTGCCAGCCTTCTCCTTTTATTACTATAGATAGGAACTGGAGTGTTTATAATGCTGGAGAAGGAATCTCCTCCTTATCACACCTTGGTGCATCTCCCTCACGTTCAATTAATTCATATGGCCCATTAGGATCTTCTGCTCTGATTTTCTTTCAAAATCCCCATTGAAAGTGGAACTATCATCCTAAAATCCCCCCCAGTAATTAGTCATATAGTGATAAGCTTACAAATAGTACTACTATTGAGCATAAGTACCGTGTTATTCAGAAGTCCTACTTCTTTTGAGACGGATGGGCAGGCATCAGCACAGACATCTTGGCTTAGAGACATCTGGGCGCCTGTGCTGTTCATCCTGGTCTCCTCTAGGAGGCGCTGCATTGTACCTTAAGGTAACAGAAGGGACTGACGGCACAGGCTCACTGATGCCTCTAAAGCAAGAAGCCTGGCCGTCAGTCTCAGAAGAAGTAGGATTTATTAATAACGCTGTACTTATGCCGGATAATAGTACTATTTCTAAGCTTATCGCTATATGTCTAATTATTGGGGGGTGGGGGACTTTATTTGGGGTGATTTTCCACTTTAAGACAATGGGATTGTTTGTGTTTCATCCACTTTCATAGTTTTGAATATTGCCCGATGTGTGTTGTTCTTGACCTGTCCGACAACTTGCTATGGAAACTGATATTATGTACTGTAATGTAAATAGGCTGTGACTGATGAAACCAAGTGCCAGAGAAATATATATATATTGTGTATAAAACTGTAAAATCTTTCTTGTATGATTGCTTTCTTTTTTGACATCACATAGGGCCTTATGTAGGTATCAAAAGATGAGCAACTCTGCAGCATACCATCTGCACCGTCTGGGGGTGAACACAAATTAAATGGGTCTTTCAAACCTGCTAGTGCTTTGCAATACATTAGTGTCTTTCTAGCATTCAAGGGTTATAAACGATCAGTGGGAATTGTTATGCAGCTGGTACATCCCAGAACTGCTCATCTTTTGCTCTCTCCGTAAGGTCCATGTGGTCATATTAAATAAGCTAGAAATGTAATTCTGGGTGAAACCAGTTGGACTATAGGGAAGAAATGCAAATTCTGCAAAACCCCATTTTATTTAAAAGAGCAGTAAATGTTTGTTATGAAAAAAATATATATATAATGTAGGGCTTTTCCTGTCAAGTAAATGAAAGGAAATCCCACTGCTGAGATGCAAATTACAATTACTACAGTTTAAATTATTCTGTTTTTTTTACATTCAGTGCCCTCTAGTGATCAGATCCAGTGAGTCATTCTGTTACATTCTGAGAGAAAATATACTGGCAAGCAGTTCTTCATAGAATATGAGAGAATCTGCTGAGGCACTTCCTGTCAGAATGTTTAGGAAGTAATCACATTGTAATTCACACCTAGCAATTTGAACTGTTATAATTTCTGAATAAAATAGATGACTACGTATACCTCTGCAACATATAGATTTTCATAAAAAGTTTACTGCTCCTTTAAATAGAATTTTAAAGGGATAGTAATGTTTCACAAAAACAGCAGCTTCAATTAATCTTCATAGTATTTGAGTAATAGTGTTATTTCAATACTGTCAGTTGTATTTCAAGAGTAATTGAATGATAAAGTTTCCACCTCCTGTCCCTTTTACCTAGTGTAAACTGCCTCCCCACAGATGTGGAATCTGGTCCACAGACCAGACAGCTCACAGCAAGGGACAATCTTCTTACTGTGAGAACAGTGAAAGCCCTGTCCCCATTGACAGGTTTTTCCCTTATGTTAACTGAAGATTGTCCCTCTCTGCAATCCACTTGGACACCACCCTGCTGCTCTGAGGTGAGCAGTGTTACATCAGTAAAAGGGGCAGAAGGCGGATACTTTATCAATCATTTTCTCTTGAACTACAACTCTGACAGTATTGAAATAACACTCTCCATGGCCCAAATACTATAAAGATTAATTGGAGCTGTTTTTATTGTGAAACATTACCATCCCTTTAACCTATTGGATGCTAAAGATATCCTCAGTGCATTACAAAGCAATATATTGGAGACATCTAGCATTACAGGGGGAGATGCACCAAGGTGAGATGAATTGTACAGTGTGCTAAATTCTCCAGGTCCTGTGTTCTTTGGAGCCAATACATTGAGATTTCTCCAGTTTGAGAAATCTTAGTGCATTGACTTCATAGAACAACTTGGAATCTGGGAATTTATAACACTGGAGATGTGCGGGGGATGCACTAATGTGTGATAAAGAGGAGATAACTTCTACAGTGCTATCACTTCTCCAATTCCTATGTTATTCTATGGAGCCTATGCACTATTTATCCTACTTTGGATATATTCATTGGCTCCATAGAATAACATAGGAACTGGAGAAGTCATCTTCACTTTATCACCTCTTTATCACTCCTTAGTGCATAACCCCCTGATCTCCTCTTTATCATCTCTTGGTGCATCTCCACCGGTGTTAAAAGACTCATTACAATTAATAGGATTTTATTTTTGTCTTTTATGATGCATATGGTTTGCCTCAGAATTGTACCTCTTTATCTTGCTGAATACGGCCAAAGAGTCTTCTGCACAAAAGAAATGTCATTCTGGACCAAACCAACAACTTCAATATAGCGGGAGGTAAACGAATTTCCATTGTGTTGGGGACCTCTCTAACCGTCAAGGAATTAAAATCTCGATTTAACTTGATAAGAATTTGGGGATTTTTAGTCATCCCCACGGTGCAGCTGATTTAATCTAGAATTGCTCATCTTTAATTTGTGCATAAAGGCCCTTAGGACCTGCAAAAGGCAGCAATTCTGGGGCATCCCAATTGCAGTGTTAAGGGACAAATAAAAAGAACCCTTTGATTTAAATGTGTGTTAACCCCTGGAATGCTAGAGAGGTCTCGTGTTGGAGACCTCTAGCCTTCAAGAGGTTAAAAGTGACATTTAACCCTTTGAGTGCCAGAGGGGTACGCAACACATTGCTTTGCAATGTGTTGCGTACCCCTCTGGCACTCAAAAAGTTAAATGAACAGGGCATTTTGGAAAATGTTTGTCAGCTGTGATGCAGTTGGTGTAATCCAGAGTTGCTCTACTTTGCCATGATACATTAGCCCCATTGCATGCACATATTATTGCACAGAAAGGCCTATAGAGAGAACAATTCTAGCTCAAACAAACAAACACCAGGGGGATGAATACAAATCCCCCAAATTCTTATCAATTTAACCCCTTTTAACGACCCTTAACGGTCCTGGCACATCATAGGTAGATTTGCGTTAAGGACCCATGAGGTGCCAGGACGCTGTTTGGGGAGCCCTGAACCAAATGCTAAGGACATTATAAAAAAAAAGTCGTGGTCCTTAAGTGACAGCCGCATGTGCAATCGGCCGTCCTTAAGGGGTTAAATGGGGCCTTGGGGAATTGTTATTTATCCCCTATGGTGTAGTTGGGACACTTCAGAATTGCTCCTCTGTTCTGATGCACAAGGTATATCGTTACTGGTTACATAGTTCTTGCTTAAACCCAATAATAATTAACCCCTTGGATGCTAAAGAGGTTTACAATGCATGCGTTGAGGGACGTCTCTAGCATTGAAGGGTTTACACGATCTGCAAGAAGTGTACTTTCTTTTATATAGGTCAATAAACAAATACATTGACTTATAACTCTGAGACTTTGTGTCTATTAAGTGCAGTTTCACTGAATGAAAATTGAAATAAAAGCCTATTAACCGCCACTTGTGATGTGTAAGTACAAATGCGACTTTCAGTAAACAAAACCTGCTCCATAGTGTAATGGGTTCAAAATATAAAGGTAAATACATAAGACCTAATTCACCTTCATCAAGTCTTAACCCTTTGACTGCCAACGGGGTGAGCAACACATTGCTGGCAATCAGATTATTAACCTTTTGGGTGCCAGGTGTCCAACATGGTTAGATACACCTCTGGCACTGAAAGGGTTAAACACAGGATAACTTATGCGGATAAAGTAGTGCATCCCTGGGACAAACAGACTGCCTTTTAGGGAACAAATAAAATGTTTATTTGTTTAAACAGGACTTTTACCCATTAAATGCTACAGAAGTCTCCAATGTAAGACTTCTCTCCCATAGAAGGGGTTAAAGTCCCATTTAAATCTTGCGCTAGAAACACTGCTTTTAAAAACATCCATGTGAACAATCCTTAACACCAGTGTGCATACTGTAGTCTCCAACATTCCCCAAAAATCTATAGGGACATGTTTCAGGAAAGAAAACTGCCCTGTGAACTCACCAGGCCTCATCCCATGACATCACAAAGCTCAGTGATATCAAACTTTATCTTGTGAGATCACCAGGCCTCATTCCATGACATCACAAAGCTCAGTGATATCAAACTTTATCTTGTGAGATCACCAGGCCTCATTCCATGACATCACAAAGCTCAGTGATATCAAACTTTATCTTGTGAGATTACCAAGCACTACCCCATGACATCACAAAGCTCAGTAATGTCAAACTTTATCTTGTGAGATCACCAGGCACTACCCCATGAAATCACAAAGCTCAATAATGTCAAACTTTATCTTGTGAGATCACCAGGCACTACCCCATGATATCACAAAGCTCAGTAATATCAAACTTTATCTTGTGAGATCACCAGGCACTACCTCATGACATCACAAAGCTCAGTAATATCAAACTTTATCTTGTGAGATCACCAGGCACTACCCCATGATATCACAACGCTCAGTAATATCAAACTTTATCTTGTGAGATCACCAGGCACTACCTCATGACATCACAAAGCTCAGTAATATCAAACTTTATCTTGTGAGATCACCAAGCACTACCCCATGACATCACAAAGCTCAGTAATGTCAAACTTTATCTTGTGAGATCACCAAGGACTACCCCATGACATCACCAAGTAAAAGGAACCTGCTGCACAACATTCTATTTTAACATAATGGTGTGACTTCTTTGTATGTTGGGGTTTTTTTTGTATTTTTCATATTCTTCAGGTTTTTTTAAATGTATTAATATCAGCATCCTAATTTTAATAATCTACCCACTACATTTAATATTGCAATGTATTATGTCTTGCTTATTTAAATTGTAATATCATTAGTAAGCATGCCAACATGGCATAATACATTATAATCTTTAATTCAGTGGAGTAGATCTTTAAAATTAGGATGGTATGCTGATAATGCATTTAAAATAAACAGACTTAAAGGGGTCTATACCCTATACAAGTGTGTTTAAAATGGAAATATCTATAGCGACTAGCTGGTATGCAGTTTTTTTTTTTTTGTTTGTTTTTTGGTTAATTCTTTGGCTGAAATTAAGTGTGCTAAGATGATCCCATGTCTTCGTTCTGGACAGACTGTGGGTACAGCTCTGTATCGCAGTCCGTCACACTTCCTCTGCTCGCCTCCCTCGATCCAGCCTCCTCTGATTAGAGAGGATTTCTACATGTAAGCTGGAGAGGTCTCATTGGCCAGAGAGCGCTCCAGCTTACATGCAGAATTCCTCTGTCATTGGAGGAGGCTGGATAGAGGAAGGGGAGCAGAGGAAGTGTGACGGACTGCGATACAGAGCTGGTAACCACATTCTGTCCAGAAGGAAGACACAGGATCATCTTAGCACACTTAATTTCAGCCAAAGAATTAACAAAAAAAAAAAAGATGACAACTCCATACCAGCTAATCGCTATATACATTTACATTTTAGACACACTTGTATAGGGGTGATAGACCTCTTTAAAGGGATAGTAATATTTCATTTTTACTTTATTTTATTTTGTAGGCATTAAAAAAACATGAAGAACGATATAAGTCTTATTTCTCAAACCTTTATGGTTTGAGAGATATTCACAAGCAAAATTTCCCCTCCCGCCCCTTTTACCTAGTGTAAGCCATCTCTTCTCAGATGTGGAATCCAGTCCATAGACCAGACAGATAACAGCAGGGAACAATCTTCTTCCTATGAGAACAATGAAAGCCCTGCCCCCCCTTGACAAGCTTTTCAGGTTTTTCCCTTATATTAATTGAAGATTGTCCCTCTCTGCAGTCTACCTGGGCACCTCCCTTCTGATCTGGCTGAGCAGTGTTACATCAGTAAAAGGGGCAGGAGGGGGACACTTTGTCTTTGAATTACTCTTGTACTACAACTCTGACAGAATTGAAATAACACTCTCCAAAGTCCAAATACTATGATGATTAATTAGAGCTGCTTTTATTATGAAACATTACTATCCCTTTAAGGAGATAAACACACACACAAGTGAAATCATGTTAACCCTTTGAGTGCCAGAGGGGTATGCAACGTATTGCTTTGTGCTCTGGCACTCAAAGTGTTAAAGTATATTGTTATAGGTTCCAAACCTAAAAAAAAAATATACAATAACTCCATGACCAGCAGCAGCAACCAATGAAAGGGACACACATCATCCAAGACCACATTCTTTCTCAGACAAGGCACAAAATTCGGTGCCTGCACTGCTTTATGTAATGTCAGCAACACATTTGCATAAATGTGTGTCCTGTGTAGGGAGGGGGTGTATGTAGTAAAAGGCCAAAACAGGAAGACTCCTGCAATTAGTCTCTGGCCTCAGCACAAAATTAAACTGGGCATACGTGGCTTAGCTGTGCACGCCATGCATACACGGTTCCGATTTGCTCTGGGCATATGTGCGAGTAGCATTTACTATGCACATCACTGTGTTTTAGCACATGCACACTTATGGCAACACATTAATTTGAGCGTGCTTTGGCATTTAAAGCTCCAGTCATACGGACAGCTGACAGGACATTTTTTCGTCAGAAGAAGGGGCTAAAAAAAAATCAGGACTGTCCCTACAAAATGGAGACAGTTAGCGCATATGTGTGCGTCCATCAACTTCAGCCCATGCCATTGAACATTTGAAGCCATTTCAAATTCCAATTAATGTTGTGTTGTTCAGCCCTCTGGCATGCAAAGGGTTAAATAGAAAAAATATTTTTGGATAACTTTTAGATATAGGTGCACAAAACTTAGTAAGATAATTACAGTTGCACAAAAACTGCAGATTATTACAGCTTTTACTAATAAACCTGAATTACCCATTTAATTTTCGAGAAGACTGCCCAAATAAATCACTAGAAATAAAGGGAAATTTAGTATATTTTATTTGATTTTGTTTTTTTAATGTTTATAATCCCTTTTAAAACACGCGTCAACAAATTTAAAGGGTTAGTAATGACTTATATAAATAAAAAGTAATATTGTAGATAATCAAAAAATAAATCTATCGATGCCAGTCCGATCTCTCATCCTTTATGGTTTGAGAGATAAAACATTTTAAAGTTCCCCACCCACTGATGTCAGCTGTAGAGCTCACAGCAGGAGATTCGTGTCGGCCGACACAAGGCAGCTCTTCAGCAGAGCCAAAATACAGCAAACTAAAAAGAACTACTTAATTGGAACGGTCTACGTAGTGTGCCTGGTTTGCAAGCATACTTTGTAGACCGTTCCAATAAGTCATTCATTTTAGATTGCGGTATTTCGGTTCTGCTGAAGAGCCGCCTGATAATCCTGGGACCAGGATCATCTTCTGTCAACTAGACTTTGACATCTGGGAAAGGGACAGAGAGGAGAACTTATCACCGTATATCTCTCAAACCATAAAGGTCTGAGAGATCAGACTGGCATCGATGGATTTTTTTTTTTTTTTTTTTAAACCTACAATATTACTTTTTATTTATATAAGATATTTCTAACCTTTCTAAGGCCAGGCAGAAATGAAATCCTAACGAGGCTGATGTGGAAAGAACTGGAGCAATTGTGGGGTAAACCAGCTGCAGCATAGGAAAAAAAATGACATTTACCATTGATATACATTTTAACCCCTTGAATGGTAGGAACGGGGCACTTTCTACCATTTGTACCCATTTGTTAACCCTTTGAGTGCCAGAGGGGTATGCAAGTCATTTCAGAGCAATGCTTTGTGTAGCCATCTGGCATGCAAATGGTTAAGCGTGTTACATTTTTGTAATGAGTACCATAACGCTACAGAGCTGTGGAACCTGCCGGCTCTTTAGAAGTAGATGATGATGATAGTTAGCTCTCCAAAGCATTGCTTATCAATGTGCTGGAGAGGTCTTTAGCTTTCAAGGGTTTAAAAGTCCCATTTAAATTAACATTTTCACCTAAAAATGATAGGTTTCATATGCTTTTCATATTGTGTGCTCCTGTTCAACATTTGTAAAAATTATCTTATGTGCATAACCCAAATGTATACCATAGTTGCTTGAATATATTCAGGGTTGCCCTGTATTCAGGCTGCCTAATGGATGGTTAAAAAAATCCCATCCGATTTGCAGCACGGTAGATCTCCCTCCTGCTATCCCTTTTTCATAGTAATAAGAGAGGCAGTCTTCCTGGACAGTGGTCCAGCAGGTGACATATTTGAACTTACTGCTCTCCTCCACACTGACGTATTGATGATACACATCACTGGGGACTCTTCCTCTGAGAATTTCACTGGAGATTCCTCTCTGTCACAATCAGGAACATTTCTCATCATCTATATCTCTTCACCCTACTTTAGGGCCAGTACCAACATTCAAACGTACAGTTCATATAGGTAGACCTATGGAGCAGGCATGCTGATCACACTGTACGGGCTGGAATGACCTTTGAGAACTATACTACAAAGAGATGTAGCATTAAAGTATCGGGATATTAAAGGGATAGTAATGTTTCATAATAAAAGCAGCTCTAATTAATCATCATAGTATTTGGACTTTGGAGAGTGTTATTTCAGTTCTGTCAGAGTTGTAGTTCAAGAGTAATTCAATGACAAAGTATCCCCCTCCCCCCCTTTTACTGATGTAACACTGCTCAGCCAGATCAAAAGGGAGGTGCCCAGGTAGATTGCAGAGAGGGACAATCTTCAATTAAGGTAAGGGAAAAACCTGAAAAACTTGTCAAGGGGGGCAGGGCTTTCATTGTTCTCATAGGCAGAAGATTGTCCCCTGCTGTTATCTGTCTGGTCTATGGACTGTATTCCACATCTGAGAAGAGATAGCTTACACTAGGTAAAAGGGGCGGGAGGGGGAACTTTGCTTTTGAATATCTCTCAAACCATAAAGGTTTGAGAGATAAGACTTTTATAGTTCTTCGTGTTTTTTTAATGCTTACAGAATAAAATAAAGATAAAACGAAGTATTATTATCCCTTTAAGAAGTGCGATCTGTGAGTGGTGTCTTACAAAACACGTGTGGAGGCATAGGAGATGGCCCATGTGAAGGGTGAAGATGGGTGAGAAATGGTACCCCTTACTGAATACCCTTCCTACACGTTAGTATATGACCAGACTCGATCGCTGTAAAGAGAATGGAATTACATGTTAATTATCATATCCATTCCTTCGTGTCATTCCATTTGTCCTGTGTATATGAACTGTACGTTTGAATGTTGGTACTGGCCCTAAACTAGGGTGAAGAGATATAGATGATGAGAAATGTTCCTCTTTGTGACAAAGAGGAATTGTGTACATGTTGTCATCATCTCATCTTCATATATTCATCGTATATTTGGTCATTTTCACTTACATCTTGAAGAATCGTTATAGATGATCGGCAGCTTATTCTATCTTGGATGCTAGATGTTTTTTTTCATGTCTGGCGCCAGACCTAGCTCCTTTTGCATGATTATAGGTCATTGGGGTATATGTTTTTAGGAGTGTTTTTAGTATATGTTACTTTAATTTGTTATAGAGATGAGTCTTTTGTGGTCTCCTTTGTGCTGATTTACATTATATACAATAAATTTGATATTTTTATATATAACTTTTGTGGATGATTTATTTACTGGTCATTGCTCTATGTAGATCCGGTCTGTTTTTCTTATATATTCTCATTGAGTCTGGTTTTCAGATCTTAGTCTGTCTATGGAACAGTCTTTTAGTCTTCCCTTGTGTCTGGACCTTCTAACTTGGGCATCTGTTGTGCCACCCTCAGGTAGATCAGCTAGCTTTGAGGCCAGAACCCTGAAGAATTTTTTTTCTATTATGCTTTAGGCTAGAAAACTGGTTTCTTCAACTGCCTGTCATCGGGTTTGGTCCCTCTTCTACAGGTGGTATGCTGACCAGGGCCTGTGGCCACAACGTTTTTCACCTTTCATTAGTTTTGGCCTTTCATGGTGGATTTAGAATGTACTTTGTCTTTGTTCCATCAAAGTTCAGATTTCAGCTCTCTGTTTTTTCCAGCGGCGTATTGCCTTACATCCTGATGTGCAAACTTTTGTCCAAGGGGTAGCTCATGCCTACTTTGTCTTTTGGGATCCTGTTCCTCCATGGAATTTGACTATGGTGTTGGGAGTGCTTTAGAAACCCGCTTTTCAACCTCTGTCTTTGGTTCCTTTGCATTTCCTGACACTTAAAGGGATAGTAATGTTTCATAATAATAGCGGCTCTAATTATTAATCATAGTATTTGGACTTTGGAGAGTGTTATATCAATACTGTCAGACTTGTAGTCCAAGAGTAATTCAATGACAAAGTATCACCCTCCCGCCCCTTTTACTGATGTAACACTGCTCAGCCAGGTCAGAAGGGCGGTGCCCAGGTAGACTGCAGAGAGGGACAATCTTCAATTAAGATAAGGGAAAAACCTGAAAAACTTGTCAAGGGGGGCAGGGCTTTCATTGTTCTCAGAGGAAGAAGATTGTCCCCTGCTGTTATCTGTCTGGTCTATGGACTGCATTCCACATCTGAGAAGAGATGGCTTACACTAGGTATAAGGGGCGGGAGGGGAAACTTTGATTGTGAATATCTCTCAAACCATAAAGGTTTGAGAGATAAGACTTATATTGTTCTTCATATTTTTTTAATGCCTACAAAATAAAATAAAGATAAAACGAAGAATTACTATCCCTTTAAAGTAACCCTGACTGCAGGGATATCCGGGTTTATCTGCATCAGGCGGCTCTGCAGCAGAGTGACAGACTTCCCCTGCAGTCAGTACAACGCTGACTTCAGGAAGGAGCAGGGAGGGAGGAACTTTGCTTCAGTTAATCTCACAAACCATACAGGTTTGAGAGATGACACTGGGGTCAAATTCTTTTTAACATGGCTACAATATGGGGATTAGTAATATTTAAGAGTTACTTATTCCTTTAAGACAGCTTTTCTTATGGCTTTTATGTACGTTCAGCAGGTAGCCAAACCTTAAGCTTTGTCTTGTAAGCCTCCCTTTATGTTTTTTCGCTCATGTTAAAGTGCATTCCACCAGATTGGTGGGCAGACCTTGTTTGTGCAATAATCAGGCTACTGTTAAGCACCTGTGTAAGTTGGTGACATGGTCGTCTCTGCATACACTACCATATTAATGTGCTGGACTTGTCTGAAGCCAGTTTTGGCCAGAAGATCTTACAGGCAGTGGTGCCTGAATAGGTGTCCTCCTTGGTTTTCTGCTAACAGAACCCTTTTGGTTTATTGTTATTCCATTTTCAAGTTTGGTGTCTGTTGACACCCGATATTCATGTCATACCAGTTTAGTCCTGTGGATACTGGCCTGTGATGGAGGGTTTTTTATATCTTCTTTTTTTTTGTTTTGTTTTTTTGTTTGTTTGTTGCTGAAAGCTTTTGTTTCTCCCCATGGTACCTGTGTTCCACACTGGATGAAACCATGAAGAGGAATTTTTGTGTAATTTTCTCAGTCCATGTGGAACACAGGACACCCTCTCAAAGAAAAACTAGTTTGAGCCCCAGACAGGTGTGTCCTCTTGTGTTCTTTGTTCATGGGATTCCCTTTTCTTTCACTTCTATTTTTCTTTCTCTTGGCCTTTCAGTATATTAAAACTGAGCTTAGCAGGTAGGGGTAAAGTGGAAGGGAAGAGGAAGTCTCTGCCTCTGAGACCTTTTTTGAAATTACATGCCCTCCTAGAGGAGACTTTATCCATGGCTCCTGTGTTCCACATGGATAAAGAAGTCTTTATTAGTAACAAAAAATCCTTTTCTTTGCATTTAAAAAGCTGGGGGGGCACCCTATATGTGGGATCACTCTGTATATTGGCATTTAAGTAATTACGATGTGCTTTTCCTGTTCATCTGGAGGAAAATTTTACCTTTTTAACTTAAGATTTTAGAACTTTGTCACCAAAGAAAACTAGAAAATTCTGTCATGTAAAACACAGGGGAGATGCTCTAAGCGGTGATAAAGAATTGATAAAGTGGAGATGATTTATCCAGTGAAATCACTTCTCTAGTTCCTATGTTATTCTATGGACCCTAATCACTAAGATCTCCAAAGTTGAAGAAATCTTAGTGCGTAGACTCCATAGAATAATACAGGAACTGGAGTTATCACCGCTTAATTAATACTCCCCATAATATTTTAATGTATTTGAGCCTTTTTCATTTTTTAGTGAGAATGTCCCTTAATTTGGGGGATTTTTGTGTCCAACTGTGCAGCTGATTTGACCTTTAGTACATCAGAGTCAGTGAATCCATATGAATTTATATCAGCCACTGAGTAGTCTATGCAGCTTGTATTAGTGTTTAATACGAATATTCAGTTATGTAAATATTTCATATGCAATATCCGCATGTCCAGTACAAAAATAAATCGCTAACACTCCTGTATAAGAAACTGAACACTTGCATTTTTCAGATTATTACATATTAATGTTGTATGATTGTTACCATGACAGAGATTATAAAAAGTGAAATGCTTTTCACAGTGTTTGACTTCAGATCAAGAAAGCTGCTTAACCGTTTCAGTGCCATGATGTGTACAGCTTGTTGCATACCCCACTGGTACTCAAAGGGGTAACATTCTGGAACAGTGTTTGTAGTTTTTGTTTCTCAGCATTTGTTACAATGTTAAATTACACCATTTCATCACAATTTCATATTAACAGATTTTTTTTTTTCCTCTTACCCTTTTTAACCCTTTGAGTGCCAGAGGGGGTATGCAACGCATTGCTTTGGCACTCAAAGGGTTAATCAAGTAGAGAATACCATATGTTAACTCTTTGTCTTGCTAAAGGGTCATTTAAGCATTTCCCTCTCGGCCCTAATTTACCCCCCACACAGTGCCTTCTAAAGGAGGAACAAAGGCTGGTCCCTCTGAAACTACTGTAAAATCTTACATATAATACTCACAATTTTGCCCTTTTTCACCTTATGTGAAGTGGGGGGGTTGTATTATACACGAGAAAAAAATAAATGTATATATTCTCATGTCTGTTTCCCTTGCTCCACTCACCTCAATATGCTGCCACCATCCCCTCCCTCTACTCACTCCCTCTGGAGGCATCTGAGATGTCTGTACAGCAGCTGGCGTGCTAGCATTTCCAGCCCACTTCCTGTACCCCCCTGTGAGGATCTGTGTTAATTCAAGATAATGGTAGTGCTGTTTGAGGACCTGAAGGGCACTACTGAAATTTCGGTGCGCAGAGGTCAATGCGTTGGATCTACTAATGTTTTTTGGGGGGTTTTTTGGTAGAGGGTGGGAAAACAAGGGTGTATATTATACACAGGCACTTTTCTTTTCCCCATAAAGCTTGGGTTAAATTTACACCTGTGTATTATACACAGGTGTGTATTATACCTGAGATTTTACTTTTTTAATTTCCTTTATTTGGATACAGGGGAAGGACAGGAAGGAGTCTACTGCTATTCCCCTTGATTATCCTCCCTCCTATATGGTATATACCTCCACATCTCTGCGTCACACTGCTTCCCAGGAGCAGATACAGGATCTGGAGTATTGGTTAACATCTCAGCTGGGAGATGGACTCGTCTCAAGTTCCTGGCCACTGTATGATGTACCGTTAAGAGGACTACAGACTGTGTCTGCAGTTTTATTGTTCTCCTTGTGCAGAATAGCACTGTATGTCCTGAACAGGGTTTTACTGACTTAAGTCTTTGCTAGTAAGCAGTGTGTTCTAATGTTGGCACTGCTGTGTAATACAGTGGTCATGGGCTGAAATAATCAGTGCTGGGCAAGGCTTTGGAGTACCCTGAGATTTCATACTGTTTAAGGCTTACTATATACTAGTCATAGGTATCAGTACAGTCCCACACATATCGCAAACAAGTGTACCACATCACCACCCCTCATTCAACCAACATCACCATGGTGTCTTCAGTGTATGACCAAACACCATACAGAGATCCATTAAGAAAGGTTAACACAAATAGCAGTTTGTTCACACGCAAAACACACGCTGTTCCCACTGCTTGTCTAAAAATCATTAAGCTTTACTACTCATTAAAAGCAAAATGACAATATGACATATTGGTCAGTCTCAAACATGGATGTGGTAACTGATCTCCATCCTATTCTGTCTCATGCTTTTTTCACCATTTCCAATACCTCCTCACAGATGTCATAGGCACACGTACCAGAAAAAAAAAATACACACACTGATAGGTTATTCTGAAACAATTGCGATGATGTATAGGATTACTTGCTGCTACATTAACAACCAATGTTATATAAAACACATATTTGTGTAGCATATTGTAGATAACTTATTATATGCACAAAGTATACTAAATATATATAGCATGTCAGTCAGATATCAACCAAGAGAACAGGTAATATGATCCACCTCCCGGTATGAATGTTAAAAGGCATTAGCTATAAACAGACTCCTTGTTGCCATTGTCTACATAAGTCATAGTAGTGGGGAACTGTGTGCGCACATTTTCCTTGGAAATGAGCATTGCCTTTGGTGACTAGAATATGAATAGCTACTGGGCTGTCCTTGGGTCAGGCAATGGTTTACATAGGTTCATGAAGGTGATGGCAGGTCTCTCTAGTTACGTTGGATGAAGAGGTGTGCTGGTACTGCCATTTTAGAACAGCTTGCTTAGTGACAGCACGCTCAGTAGTGCTATCCCTTGAAATCCAGCTCTGCCTTCTGCATGGAAATTCTTCAGAGTAATGGCTGGATTCTGAATCTCAAGAAATCTACTGTGGTGCCATTTTTCTGTGTCTGTTTCAACATTTTACCATCTAGACTACACAGTCTGAACCCTTCACAACTAGCTTTCTCAGGTTATTCAACTGCTCGTCCACAAGGGCAACGTGGATGTTTTGGGGGCTGATGGTGGTAACTCTGATAGCAGTTTTCTTATGCTCAGTTTCATACATGGTTCATTGAACTGCTAATTCTGAGGAAGTGACACTGGTACACCAACCAGTGTTCTCGTCTGATGTTTATTCACCATCAGCCTATATTGTTTCATCCTTCTATCTCCAAATCCGACATTGGTTTTGCAGTGGTGGCTGGAAATGTTTCACTTTCTGATTGGTAACAACTTGTAGATGATTGTTTAGTATGCGGTAATGAAGGATGCCAGTTTGTCCTGCTGGTAAGCAGTTTTTCTTTACCACGCCGGGAGACTCACAGCTCCGGCCATTATTTTTTTTTTTTTTAAATCTTTTGAGGAATACGTGAGGTGCACTGGATGGTGTCTGCAGAACCAACAGGGTTTCAAACCTTTGTGTCAGTTTGAGGGACCAATATGTGATGGCAATGGATGCTGAGATACCATCCAGTGAAGAAAGATTGATATTGGCAGATCCCATGTCATTAACATAGCTTTAACGTGGCCTAGAATAGCTTGGTACTTGGACAGGTCTGATCTTGGGATGAATGATCTCATTCCAAACTTGCTGTCGTAAGTTCCAGATATAGACAAGCCGGCATTCCATACCTGGATTTTGATGCAGATATCTTAAAATGCCAAAAATATTTTCCACCATGATCCTTTAGACTGTGCTGAAGGTTCACAAGCCAATTTTTAACAGAGGTGGGGGGGGTTTCCCCATAGGATATAGCTGCTTTTTCTTTTGAATGGTGGATGATCATCAGGTTTCACCACGGTTTTGTTTACCCAGGGTATTTGTTTTCTTCTTAACAGTCTACACAAATGGTAGTGCGTTAATTCATTCAAGGTGCAGTTTTTTTATTTCTTGTCTGGTTTTGTCCAGTGCTGGATTTCATTCAAGAGTTGCCAACATTGCTCTGAACTTTAGGACTTGAATTTGATTCTTCAGTTTCTTGGATTCTTTCCAACTTTTTTTGCAGTAGCCATCCTCTGCCTTTCCTAGGGTGGCAGAGTTGCATAAGTTTTCATTCAAGTCACCGTCTATTTTAAAGATCTAAGCGATCAAGGGAGTTCCTTGGTCTAGGCTTTGTTTTCGATCAAACGTTTTATTTTATTATCAGTACCAGGAATGGACTTTCCTTCTCTTCGCTTTCAATCTGCAATTTGGAAAGGAGCAGAATTTGCACAATTTCGATGTATTTCTGGTGGACTTGGTACTTCCGTAAGACTGGCACCTTCTTTTTTATTCCAGGGGGTCTGAGATGTGGTCAGGTGGCCTCTAAGACTATGTTGGCTTCTGGCTTGAAACCCTCCATTAGGAATGCTTATTTTCTTCATGTGAAGCCCGTTCCTTTTCTTAGCAATGCTTTCCCCACCAGAGTTGTTTGGGGCTTTTTTTGTCTATTTTGGATTTACAAGCACCAAGATTCGACAGAGCAGCTGTGCAAGACTGCAATGTAGAACATTTTCTAAACATTAGAATTGTGCTTGCCTCTGAGGAGGTGTATCTTGGAAGGAAAAGGTGGTGGTAACCAGCTGAGTCATCCTGCTTCCTGATATTTATATCAGGACTGTTTCCAAACTAAATTATACCTTTTCAGTGGTAAAGTGAATTTTCTTTCCCTCACAGTTAATTTTAGGACAGGTTGGGGATGTCCTCATGGTCCCTTCCTTTCTTAAGAGCTGACTTTAGCTTAAGTCTGGCTTTGTTATAAGTGAAATGAGGGAAGGCAAAGCTGGATGTGGGTTAACAAAAGCTGAGAGGGAGTTGTCTCCTCCAGAGACATTTTTAATTTAAATGGCCAGCATTCTACTAGAAGAACCTTAACTCCCATGGTATCTGTGTCCCCCATGGACTAAGAGAAAAGGATTTATCCATAAGTAGCACAAAGATTCTCATACATGAATAACTCAGGAGACTGTCAATAGGACAACGTTTGAAGCTGTGTTGCCTCATAACATCACATTATTCTTTTAGGTGTCACAGCTGTGGAACACATTCTTTTCTCACCTTTATGGCATGTGTTGTTTTAAAGGAACAATAAAACCAAATAATTAAACTTTTAAGTATCATGTACCTAGAGCTAGCATTTGTAAAAATTATTCACAGCACAGCACCAAAATATAATCCTTAACTTACTTTTTAATATGTGTAAACTGTCTTTTCAGAGAGCATTTATTTAATTTTGTTCGCACTGTTTATTCTGAGAAATAAGGGCCGTCAGTTAATTTATTGTAATTAGTGCCCATTGTTTTTATATTCAGGAATGATGTTCTTATATCAGCTACTTTACAGACAATCTCGGACAATCACCTGATAATTGTTGTGGTACTGAGAGCCCTGGAAAAGGAAGGAATGGCTGCTCCCATTAAGTATACCGAAGAATTCTAAGGTTTTCACCTTGAGACTCAGGGTTTTGAGCCAAGTCTCAGGAAGAATGGCCCAATTCAATGGGTGGTAGAGTTCTGTTTCCTATTATATGATCTGCACACATTACCTATTTGTTTAGTCTCTAAATTAGTGTCTTTTGTAGCAGGAAGGCACAATGAGAAGTCCTGCTTGTCTTGTGTGTACATGCAGTGATATTGTCCTTGTGGACAAACTAGAATGCCTTTGGGTTAGAGCAAGCAAAGGCATATTGACTAGAATCTGTTTTGAGGAATGGTAAGGGTTAATATTTTAACAATTTCAGTCAGCACATTAGGAAAGTTCCCAGGTGTGCCTCTACATACACATATGTAAAACCAGAGTTTAGACCTCAGCAAACAGATAAGTTACAGATGCTAGCGTGAGTATTTAAGAGCAGGGCCATCTGATCCTTTTGTTCTCCACATTTGATTTGTACTATGTAATATCTCTGTATGTACATTCCCTATTGTACAGTGCTGCGAAATTAGTTGGCGCTATATAAATAAATAATATTTAACTGTGCATAAATGTAATTAATTTTTAGGGCTTACTGAAACAATGCTAGTGATCCCCACATTCTAATTTGTGGGTGTGGCCAGTGCAAGCCAAATCCCCACTGAGCTGACACCCCTCCTGATTTATTTAGTGTTTAGTTTATTTACTAGTTTATATACTATTGTATATTCTTTACCAGTTTTTTTTTTTTTTTGTGTGTGTGTGTGTGTGTATATCATCATCATCTCCTTAGCTGTTGTCGATCCACTGCAGGATGAAGGCATTCTCAGCAAGTTTCCAACAATTTTGTTCTTGAGCTTTCTGTTGCTGCTGTGCACCAACTAATTTGGTAATTTCATCTACCCCTCTTGTCTTTGGTCTTCTTCTTGGTCATTTAATATCACGTGGAATCCATTCCAAAATTTGTTTGGTCCATTTACTGCCAAGTCTACTTGCAATGTGACTTGCCCATATCCACTTTAGGTGCTTTACTCTTTTACGGATGTCATAAACCTTTTTTTTGCTGACGAATCCATGAACACCTTTTATGGTCAGAACACGACTTTCCATATTTCTCTACGTAACCTTATGTTTTTGTATGGTTTTTGCATTCTGTGTCTGTTTCACAGCCATACTCGAGAACTAGGAGGACGCACTGGTCAAAAACTTTCCGCTTGAGGCAGATTGGCAAATCTACTAGGTTTCCCGAATGATTGCCATCTCAGTTTTGTTACTCAATTTCCATCATGATATTTACATATGTTGACATTTCCTCTCTTAACCCCTTAAGGACCGGGAAAATCTGAGTTTGATTTGACTTAAGGACCGGAGCAATTTTGACTTTTTTGACTATGTCTTTGTTCAACCATATTTTCTCTTTAATTCCTTTTGTACACCCACATAAATTATATACTGTTTTTTTAAGCACAAGTAGGGCTTTCTTTTGATACCACAATTATATGAATACCTCATTGTTTAATTTGATTAAAATAGAAAAAAAGAGGAAAAAAATTGAAAAAAAACAACATTTTGCTTATATTTTCGTGTCAGGATTTGCATACAATTAGTTTATGACAAAAAAATACCCCTAAATATATTCATTTGCTTCTCCTGAATATAAGAATACCCCATATGCCTAGTATTTCAATCACTTCCTCACATTTACAAGGTAAATATTACAAGATGGATGCCATTATTTCCAACTTGTAATTTCTCAACAATTGGCATGTGAGCATCATAGCTTAGCTGACGGTGCCAGAACCAAAAATGTCCCACAAAGGTATATGTTTCTGAAAACTACACAACATAAGGTAAATAATCAGGAGAATTTTGGAGTTTTTCATGCAGCTATTTTTCCAGAAAAAAATTTCAAAATTGTGGTAATATTTTGTTTTTTTGCAGTTTTCACACTTACATTTCAATACTACTGTTGATATCAAGCACATGATAGGTGAAGATTTTTAAAAATGCATTGTTTAGTGTTCAGCTCCTTCTTCTGAGTACGGCAATACCCCATATGCATAGGTTTCTCAAGGTTTGGGAGAGCTACGGGGCCCAAATTGGAACATGCGCGTTTCCAGTTTCACACTTTGAATTTTCACAGCTTGCATCACTGGTGCCATGTCTCATTTGGGGCTGTGTAACAGTGATCCACTCTAAGATTTCCCCCCAAAAGTATATATTTTTGGAAAGTAGACACCCCAGGCTTTCATTTTATGTATGTTTTCAATTTTTTTACGCAGCCATTTTACCACCAATCGCTCGTAAATCTTGACGTAAGTTAAAAAAACAGCGTTTTTCACACTTGCACTTCAATGTTGATGTGAATTTCAAGCACATGATAGGTGAAGATTTTTAAAAATGCATTGTTTAGTGTTCAGCTCCTTCTTCTGAGTACGGCAATACCCCATATGCATAGCTTTCTCATGGTTTGGGAAAGCTACGGGGGCCAAATTGGAACATGCGCGTTTCCAGGTTCACACTTTGAATCTTCACAGCTTGCGTTACTGGTGCCATGTCTCATTTGGGGCTGTGTAACAGTGCTCTTTTTTTAAGATTTCCCCCCAAAAGTGTATATTTTTGGAAAGTAGACACCCCAGGCTCTCGTTTTAGGTGTGTTTTCCAATTTTATACACTGCCATTTTACCACCAATCCTGTGAAAATTTGACGTAAGTAAAAAAAATTCAGCATTTTTCACACTTGCCTTCAATTTTGATGTGAATTTCAAGCACAGAATAGGTGAAGATTTTATAAACTGAATTGCATAGTGTTCAGCTCCTTCTTCTGAGTATGGCAATACCCCATATGCATAGCTTTCTCATGGTTTGGGGGAGCTACGGGGGCCAAATTGGAACATGCGCGTTTCTAGGTTCACACTTTGAATCTTCACAGCTTGCGTTACTGGTGCCATGTCTCATTTGGGGCCTTGTAACAGTGCTCTTTTTTTAAGATTTCCCCCCAAAAGTGTATATTTTTGGAAAGTAGACACCCCAGGCTCTCGTTTTAGGTGTGTTTTCCAATTTTATACACTGCCATTTTACCACCAATCCCTCGTAAACCATGACGTAAGTAAAAAAAAAAAAAAAAAAACAGCGTTTTTCACACTTAGGGTTGGCGGCAGTATACTGGGCTGCATACAAATTGGTTTGGGAAACAATTTCACCTAAAATGTCTTCCCCCAAAAACAAATAAAAAAAATGATCATGGGTAAATCCTTCCACATCAATTTGAATCCCTGGGTTGCCTGTGAATTCTGAGATTTGTGGGCATAAATTGATACCCATTCATTAGGATCCGGAGTGGCAGGTGTTGGGGCATTTCTTTGGGCAGGTCTTTTGGCAGGTCTTTGGGCAGTTGCCAGGGCAGCTCTTGGGGCAGCACTTGGGGCATTTCTTTGGTAGGTTTTTGGGCAGATCTTTTGGCAGGGGCTGGGGCAGTTGCCAGGGCAGCTCTTGGGGCAGCACTTGGGGCATTTCTTTGGGTAGGTATTTTGGTAGGTCTTTGGGCAGTTCTTTTGGCAGGTGCTGGGGCAGTTGCCAGAGCAGCTTTTGGGGCAGTGCGTCTTTTCTTGACAGAAGGCCCAGCGTCATCACTAGAGCTGCTCTCACTTTCTGAAAACTGCGCTATGTCAAAATCTGACGCAGTGTCTGTTGCCTCAGAGTCAGACGCCAAAAAGGCATACGCCTCTTCAACGCTGTACCTGCGCTGCATTTTGCCCACTAAAAAAGCTTTTTTTTTTCTTGCGCTATCCCTAAACCTAAATCTAACCCTAAAACTTACCCTAACCTACGTATATCCTGAACCTACCTAACCCAAGTGTACTACCTATCTAAACTGCACTTATTATATATATATTTTTTTTTTTTTGGGGGGGGGGGGGTTGGGGTTTTTTGGGTTTTTTTTTTCTTACGCTATCCCTAAACCAAAATCTAACCCTAAAACTTACCCTAACCTACGTATATCCTGAACCTACCTAACCCAAGTGAACTACCTATCTAAACTGCACTTATTATATATATATTTTTTTTTTTTGGGGGGGGGGGGTTGGGGTTTTTTATTTTTCTTACGCTATCCCTAAACCTAAATCTAACCCTAAAACTTACCCTAACCTACGTATATCCTGAACCTACCTAACCCAATTGAACTACCTATCTAAACTGCGCTTATTATATATATTTTTTTTTTTGGGGGGGGGGGGTTGGTTTTTTTTTTTTTCTCCCCTAAACCTAAATCTATCCCTAAAACTTTCCCTAACACACGTCTACACTAAACCTACCCAACTACCTACCAAAATACCTAAACTATATTTATTATATAAAAAAAAAAAAAAAAATTTAAAAAATATTAAAAAAAAATTTAAAAAATTTTTAAAAAATCTAAAAAAATTCAAGGGGGATGGGGGGTGTCCCACAGATCAGAAAACACTGATCTGCAGCAAATTGATCACTCCAAGAGTGATCAGATGGGGGGGCACTTATTGATCACTGTAGAACAGTGATCAAAGGGTTAATTTTCTTTATTTAAACATTTTTTTTTATTTTTTTTTTTACAGGCACACTGGAACACCATCTCCCTCTGTCTCTCTCCACCTTAGCAGTATGCAAGGTGGAGGGAGGCAGAGAGATCTGACAGGGACAGTATTTACAAATACTGTCCCTGTCTTTCAGGTTTTGCAACATGTGATTCGCTTTTGAAGCGAATCGCATGTTGCAACAATGTTTCAGCCGCTTGTTACTAAGTGTCCCGATACCGGGACACTTAGTAACAAGCGGCTTGAACTCTTCCATCGCTCCGTGCGGCCGCGATGGAAGAGTTTAACCCTTGACGTACCAGGACCGTCAAGGGTCGTTCGGTCACATTTACCCTTGACGGTCCTGGTACGTCAAGGGTCGCTAAGGGGTTAAGGTAAACCTACTTTTCCCTGGTTCTTCTCCATCTACTGAGATTTTCCTTAGGACAGTAAATTTGTTAAACATGACTTGTGTTTTGTTGATACTCATCTTGAGACCAACGTTTTTGCTTTCCTGTTGTAGTTCTTCAATGCTTTCTTCAGTTTCCCAGGACTACTGGCAAAAAGAATGATATTGTCTGCAAAATGTAAGTGATGTAGGTAATCTCCATTGATCTTAAGTCCTTTTTTGTCCCAATTTAATTTGAGGAAAATTTATTTTAAGCAATCAGAACTTTATCACTGTTGACTTGTATTGATGCAGTTGTATTTTCATTTATTGATTGGAGGATATTGATATAAGCTCTATCCTTTCCTTGGTTGATCAGGACATTGATAATTACTTGCTTTTTCATAAAGTAAAAGGCCTTTTCATAGTCAATGACGGCCATGCATAATGGAAGGTTGTATTCATTATGCCGCTCTATAACTTGTTATATTGTCTGGATATGTTCAATTATACTGAAACCGTCTCTGAAGTCCTTTAGATTGTGCGGCATCAAGTATCGTGTTCATTCTTTTTTACAGCAAATAGTACACATAACAAGCACCCTCTAGTCGGCATCTTCATTGTAGTACAATCGGCCGTGACTCATACTTGATAAAAACTTGAAATATTTTATTGATATCTTTAAAAGGATATCTATGATTAAGCGCTCTTGAAGCGCGAAACGTGTCAGATGTTTTCCATCTAACCAATTTGTATGTGCATTAGTATCTCTGCTCCTCCCATACCAGAACTTTTAGTCCTTTTAAAGATATCCATAAAATATTTAAAGTTTTTATCAAGTATGAGTCAAAGCCGATTGTATTACAATGAAGACGCCGACTAGAGGGTGCTCCCGGACCATTTGCTTGTGATGTGTACTATTTGCTGTTTCAGTGCTGGAGAGCTGACTTGGTGTAGCACCTCGAATGTTTCGGTGAGTCAAAAAGTGATTTTCAGTATCCCCATGAGTGTATTTCTACCAATGGATAGAGTAGCACCTGTGTTCTGGTTTCTATTCTTTTTTACAGCACCTTTGTGAAAACCTTGCGGACAACTGGCAATAAGCTTATTAGTCAGTAGTTTTTAGCTTTGCCTTATATTTTTTTTTCTGCAGTGGGATGAGAGGCGCTAAAGGCAATACAAGTGAAATTGACTTCACACTTGCAAATAATAAAACTAACTGCTCAGTCTTTAATTGTTTTAACACAGGAAGTGACCATAGTCTGACGAGAGCAAAAATCAAAACTGACTGCAAGAGAGATCATACGAACTATATTTTATGGATCCTTTTGGTCCTTACATTTTTAAAGGGATAGTAATACTTCGTTTTAACTTTATTTTATTTTGTAGGCATTAAAAAACATGAAGAACAATATAAGTCTTATCTCTCAAACCTTTATGGTTTGAGAGATATTCACAAGCAAAGTTTCCCCTCCCGCCCCTTTTACCTAGTGTAAGCCATCTCTTCTCAGATGTGGAATGCAGTCTATAGACCAGACAGATAACAGCAGGGGACAATATTCTTCCTATGAGAACAACGAAAGCCCTGCCCCCCTTGACAAGCTTTTCAGGTTTTTCCCTTATCTTAATTGAAGATTGTCCCTCTCTGCAGTCTACCTGGGCACCTCCCTTCTGATCTGGCTGAACAGTGTTACATCAGTAAAACGGGCGGGAGGGGGATACTTTGTCATTGAATTACTCTTGAACTACAACTCTGAAAGAATTAAAATAACACTCTCCTTCTCAGATGTGGAATGCAGTCTATAGACCAGACAGATAACAGCAGGGGACAATATTCTTCCTATGAGAACAACGAAAGCCCTGCCCCCCTTGACAAGCTTTTCAGGTTTTTCCCTTATCTTAATTGAAGATTGTCCCTCTCTGCAGTCTACCTGGGCACCTCCCTTCTGATCTGGCTGAACAGTGTTACATCAGTAAAACGGGCGGGAGGGGAATACTTTGTCATTGAATTACTCTTGAACTACAACTCTGAAAGAATTAAAATAACACTCTCCAAAGTCCAAATACTATGATGATTAATTAGAGCTGCTTTTATTATGAAACATTACTATCCCTTTAAGGACCTAATGCATCTTTTCACCTCATCGTTATGGGGAGATATTTACACTCAACACTGTTCGAATGCGGTTCGAACCACCCGCTCACGCCTCACTTTCACTTTGTCGATTATTTTCCTCACGTTTTGTTGATGACATTCGTGTGCATGTCACATTTTTTCAATCAAATTCACACATGGAAGGGTATGTATGTCGTTCATTTTGTGTTTGTTCTTAAAAAAGGTCCTTATTGGATCAAAACGTCTTCATTTTAAAGGGATAGTAATGTTTCATAATAAAAGCAGCTCTAATTAGTCATCATAGTATTTTGACTTTGGAGAGTGTTATTTCAATTCTGTCAGAGTTGTAGTTCAAGAGTAATTCAATGACAAAGTATCCCCCTCCCATCCCTTTTACTGATGTAACACTGTTCAGCCAGATCAGAAGGGAGGTGCCCAGGTAGACTGCAGAGAGGGACAATCTTCAATTAAGATAAGGGAAAAACCTGAAAAACTTGTCAAGGGGGGCAGGGTTTTCATTGTTCTCATAGGAAGAAGATTGTCTCCTTCTGTTATCTGTCTGGTCTATGGACTGGATTCCACATCTGAGAAGAGATGGCTTACACTAGGTAAAAGGGGTGGAAGGGGAAACTTTGCTTGTGAATATCTCTCCAACCATAAAGGTTTGAGAGATATGACTTATATCATTCTTCATTTTTTTTTAATGCCTACAAAATAAAATAGATAAAACGAAGTATTACTATCCCTTTAAGTCCTGTGAGTGCTTGCCATTTGATCAAATGTGCACCCAGGCAGGCTTGGATTGATGATGATGTGAGTGCCGACCTTCTGACTTTGTATATTTTCTGACGTGCACCCATCCAACTTTTGTTCATCACTTCTGTCAGTTTTTATAGCGACAGTTTGTCCTTGACAATGGAGGATTTCTCAGAACATGCTGGTGGCACAGTGCAATATGCAGAAACTAGTAGACTTACTACTGAAAATGCCACTGAAGTCCTTTGGACCACAACAAACACAGATTTCATGGAAAACCATAGCTTCGATTCTATTTATCATGCCTTGTTACGCCTTTTGAAGAAAGAAGTAGATCTTGACCTGCGGGGCCTTTTTATCTCTATTATCAAACTAAACCGATCCCCAGAGGATTTTGTATAAAAAATCTTCCCACAATAAGGAGATATAACCCTGAATTTTGTCGGAAATGGGCAGTCGTATTAAATCAATGCTCCTTAGATCTGATGATTCCTTAGTCTAGGAACTTAAACCATTGCTCGATATGGGAAATGGGCAGGTCAGATTGCAACAGCAAAAAGGAAGGATGATGTCTGCACATAGAGTTGTAGTTTAAGCTCTACTGAGCAAGTTTATTAATCACCATTAGCACGACGTTTTGGGGAAATCTTCCCTTCGTCAGGTAATATCTTGCACCGGATACATAACCTGGTGTGCTGGGGTAAAGAACCTTTTTCTACACAGGTCAAATTGCAATTAGACTTAACAGCAGATGGACCAAGCAAATTTTAGAATGGATTCCACTTGATACTAAACTACCAAGAAGCAGACCAAAGACGAGATGGGTAAATGACAAATTTGTTAGTACACAGTGGCAACAGAAAATCAGGCAAGTGATCATGGACAATTGGAAAATTCTTGAAACTGACAACATACTTCCAGAAATTTTTCAACATAAACGTATTTTTGTTATAACAGAGGAAAAGAAATTGCGAGTTTTTTTTGTGGAAATTTTGGACAATTTCTTTTTGGGAAAAGCTTCCTCTACCTGGTTATCAAAAGGCAAACCTGGAGTTTTCCGGTGTATTGGTTGTGCAAGCTGCAAATAGATGAAACTGGGTTCTATGTTTCAACACCCTCATACAGACAGGATCTTTAGGATCTGACATTGGCTCACAAGTACAACAGAATCTGTTATTTATATGCTGAAATGTCCCTGTGATCTTGTTTGTATTGGGAAGATGGATGGCATGTTAAAGGACCCAAGTCACACATGGAAGAGTATGTATGTCGTTCATTTTGTGTTTGTTCCTGAAAAAGGTCCTTACGGGACTGAAAAGTTGAATCTACATTAAAACTTCTTTATATTGAGTCCTGGGAGTGCTTGCCATTCGATCATGTTATTCCTTGAAATATACTCGGGCAGGCTTGGATTGATGATGATGTGAGCGCTGACCTTTTGACTTTATACACACACACAACCACACACAGTATGAATGGCACTCTTCAGGAATTTTTAAAAATACAAAAAGTTATTGGCACTTAGTCAAAGTTTCTGCTCCTCTTTATCACGGTGCCCGTGATTGCCTCCAGCATCTGTGTGTGCGGGAGACATTTGTTACTTCCTGGTTGTCGGGCTGTAACACATTCGCTATTCTTATAGGCTACTGATTGTTACCAGAGTCAGTCTCCGCCTGCTTGCTAGGCCTTAAAGGCCTCAGCCTGCCACTACTTGCTTGCCCGTTCATGGTGTACCTGTGCGCCATAGCTCTTGTGATTCTGATGCTTGATTCCCATGTATGACTCCTGGTTTTGACTGATTTCAGCGCTCCACTTGATCCCTGACTGCTCTCTGTTCCAGTATGACTCCTGGCTCTGGCTGACTACCCGTTCTGGTTTGACTCCTGGCTCTGGCTGACTACACACTCCGATCTGGCTCTGGCTGACTACCCGTTCCGGCTTGACTTCTGGCTCTGGCTGACTATGCGCTCTGTTCTACTCCTGGCTGGACTGATTGCCTTCCGGCTATGGCTGATAGACTATTCTCCTTACCATTGGCCTACTATCTCTGCTAGCACTCTTGGTGCCTTGATGATCCCTCCTTACAAGTGCTGTACAGTTGCGTCAGTCCGTGATACTGGCCTTCCCGTCGCCTACCATCCTGTACTGTTATCACAGTGCCTGTGATCTTTCTGTCACTCTCATCTGTGGCAGACTGTGATTTGTTCAGTTGGTTTGGCCGCCCCTTGGTGACCTTTTTATACCTGACGCTTACATCTGTCAGATGCCCTTTCGTGGTGTTTCTGAGCCAGACTTGCTGTTGCTGTGTTCCTGAATCCGGATTCCTGTGTACCGACCTTGGCCTGTTGTGACTACTCTCCTGTGTTCCTGATCGTGTATGACCCAGCTTGTCTGAGAATCCTCTGCGTGCTACGACCCGGCCTGTCTGAGAATCTTCTACGTGCTACGACCCGGCTTGTCTGAGAATCCTCTACGTGCTCCGACCCGGCTTGTTTGAGAACTCTCTATGTGCTACGACCCGGCTGGCTGACTTCCTGCTTCAAGATCTTCGCGGCTGCCTGGCTTGTTGTCGCCGCCGCGACATTCTGAATCCTGCATTGCTGTGCCGAGCTAGTGTGACCATTACCCTCCTGGGTAACCCATCCATCTGTGCAGAGTTCCTTGCCGACTTGCATAAGCTGTGCCTCTTGTACTGAGCCTTTACACGTTGCAGAGCTAAGCTACCATACCGAGCCTGGGAGATTCAAACGTACCTATTAACCCTTGCACTGCCGCTTCTCTCGGACCGGACCTCCTTTCTAAATATAGAACCGTTACCTTGTAAGTCTACTGCTGCTGAGTTGGCCGCTACTTGGACGGCGACTCCCGGTTACGTTTGCAGAGTAGTCAATCCTGTTAGGCCGGTTGGGTGTTCTTGGCTCTTGGTCTCACGGTTAACGACGGAGGTGTCCGGTGCGGCTATTGGTGGCAAGGTTAGGCTCCAAGCTCTTGCTCAATCTGTAGGTAAACGCCCGCGGGGGCTATTGGCTCGTGTTGTGCTTACAGTGGTCTCCAGTTATACGCCCGTGGGGGCTAAAACGCCAGCTTCGCATCTCAGGCTAGTCTCGATCACGCCCGTGGGGGCTACATACTCTTGCACTTGCAGGCTCACTGGTCTATTGACGAACGCCCGTGGGGGCTATCTTGGGTTACTGTGCTGCTATAACTTACATTGGTCACTGAACATCTACTACTCATCTTTATATGAACTCTGTGCTGTGCACATTTGCTCAGTTCATCTCTACACCACACGGGCGTGCCAAACCCCACAGCTGAGACTGACAAATTGTTCTCATACACCCTTTAGGGTCCTGTTCCCTATTCTCTGTTCCTATGTTGGGTGCCTTCTGTATATTATATTAAAGCTATGTGTACTGTGTAATAGCTTGCAATTGTTGCTGTCAACTGTAGAGGGCGATCCTTTGTATTTTATTTCTTTCAATAAAAGATTGTTTTATTTTACCTACCGGTCTGAGTGTCAAAACAAACCGTTACAACTGTGCCATTGGTTATCCTAGCATTCTAGGGAGAGTCAGCCTCTGTTGCCTGTCCAGTCACCGTAGCGTTCTAGGGAGAGTTTGCCTCTGTTGCCTACCCAGTCACCCTAGCTTACTAGGGAGATTCTGCCTCTGTTGCCTATCCTGTCACCCTAGCTTTCTATGGAGATTCTGCCTCTGTTGCCTGTCTAGTAACCCTAGCATTCTAGGGGAAATTTCCTCTGTTTCAAGGGGCTTTACAGCTGCTCCTGTACTAGTAGCTACTACCATCCTTGCTACTAGAGCTTACTGGCAGTCAGAGTGGTACTCTGCCTCCAGTCAGGTGATCCTGCCCTGTGAAGGTTGAGGAAATGTCCTGTCACCGTCCTCATATCTGGCCCTGTGAAGGTTTATTATTGTGCTATTCTTAATAAAGATCATTGTTTTACCATATCTGTACTTGTCAGTGTTGTTACTCCAAAGTCACTCCGTAACACCCTTTGAGTCTTTATCAAGGCCCAAAGGGGAGCCGAAACACTGAATAAGTGCCAGTAATGTTCTGTTTTTTAAAAAAATTCCTGATGATTCCCAATCCCTACTTGTTGTACATTTATTTTGATGGGCACCCAGGTTTGATATATAGTGCATGAGTGCCGGCCTAAGGACAAACCTATATATCATATACTGGTCATTTTATAAATTCCCTCGGTCTCCAATGCATTGCAAAGTATTGTTTTGGAGCCCTCAAGCATGCAAGGAGTTAAATGATTCTGCTATGCTTGTATCTTATATGCTAAGGGTTGGGTGTGTTCATTTGAGGAGTGGAGTAATAAGCAATGAGCCTGGAATGTAAATACCACATTGAACACTGTACTGTGGCTCTTTGAGCAAGTAGGGGAGGACAATGTACTCCATAATTATCTAAGATGAATCTCACAATTAATTTTTTTTAAAAATAGAGAAACAAAAGCATTTTGTAACAAACAGGCAGCTTGAGACTACCAGTGGAGGCCTCATGGGTGAACCCTGTCCAGTAACTTGAGTGCAAGGAATTGGGAGAGTAGCTTGGGATCGAAGGTAGTCACTAGAGTATCCTTGTTACGGCACAAGCTGGGGTTAAAGATGCTGGACACAAGACTAGAAGACAGGATGATTACACTAGCCACCACAGACACCCAGGAAAAAAGTAAATGGCTCAGGAGGAAGGAGTCACTGGGATACACTAAATCCCTTAAGGTGTACATTGCAGAGTAAGCTTCTGCCACTAGGTTGTGGTAGAAGACTGGAAATTCACACAGAACAAGTCTAGCAGAGGAGGAGGCAAAGCCTTGCCAGTAGATGGTGTCCGACTGGAAGGACACAACCAGGGAAAGATCGTGATCTGCTCCATGCTGGGAGGTTCAATATGAACGGGGAGATCAGATGCAACAAGGAGGCATCAAGGACATGTCAGGTCGGTTCTGATGAAGGAGAAGTCTAGCCGAATCAGAAGAGAAAAGAAGTCAAGCAAGCCAGTCAGCAACAGGAATCCGAGACCAGAGAAGTATTGCAGAGGCACATGATGCACTGAGAATGTGGCTCAAAGACATGAATATACCTGACCAAAAGGCAGGTAGATAAACCCAGGTAGACCAATAAGGGCAGAGCAGGAGAACACAGGTGAGACGATCAGAGATTGTGACATATTTATCTTACTCTACAACACTACACTACTTTACTTCATACTGCACATAATTTTAGACAACAAACAATGTTTAGTAAAGTTTCTCTTTAAAGGGGAATTGTATCCTTGAAGTAAGTGACCCTTAAATTACAAACCAGCAAGATATCTATTTATGTATTTTTTATGTATTTTTGCATCTGAACTCTGCTGCACTCTGTAATTGGACAGCAACATGTTACTACACTGAGAAGTAGGTCAAGTTCATTAAAATCATGGGTTGAGCGCTCTATGGCTAAATACAGACCTGCACAATAAGTACAGACAACTCCAGATACTAGGCAAGAAATACATAATTGCTGTATGTTAGACTCCTAATCAAGTACTTCTGTTACACACATTAATTATATAGTTATACCGGATTGTTGGACTCATGATGGAATCCTTCTTGGGTAAGTGTTGCTGTTAAAAACATTAAGTACCTTTTATGCCTATAAGCAGCGTTCCCCTTTAACAAATTGATATTAATTTTACAAATAATTTGCCAACGAGGAAGCAACAGGTACAAATTGCTTTGAATATGTAATGTTCCACCGCTCCCAAAATGCTTGCAGATGTTCATGAATAATGACTTTTCTACTGTTTTATAATGATTACAATTATTATAAACTGTGTTGTCCATGAAGGAAAATGGTTATGGGTAAATAATTGCTTTATGTACTACAGTTGATGGCCTTGTTAATAAAAAAAAAAAAATCTTACAATATTTTTGCTTGTTCTTTCTAAAACTTTGATTGGCATATACTTTGGCCTTGTAAATTGACTTATCGACAAGCCTGCTATGAGGCAGGTTCATCAAAATGTGATTTTATCTGACAGTACTATGTAAACTGAGCAGTAATTGTGTTTCTTGCAAGTAAGTAATCCACTTATATCTAGGTTTAAAAATTCACACATTTACCAACATTCTAGAGATATCTCCAATGTACGGGTAACAGACACAGAAGTGTTATGAAGAAAGTATAAAAATGTAGGGAGAGAAACCAAAAGCGTAAGAGGTACTATATTCCAGAATTCCACCCTAGCTTTAAATTCCTTGACAATGGGGTCTAAGTTCACCACAATATACTGAGAAGGTCTTCATCAATCCCAAACACCAAGGTATTTAAACTGAGTAACTCAATGAAATGCATCTGGGAAATGTTAAACCTCAACCGCTCTACCATCAGTCGTAAACAGGACTATTTTACCCCAATTCACCCTAAGACTGGAGAAGTGACCAAAGGCATTAACAAGGTTAATTCTGGTTGAAAAATGTGGAAAAGTGTCAGTGCCCGGGTATACAACCTCAGTTGAACTCTGTTTATCTAATCTGTATCTAGAGTCCTCCTACCGGTGCACATCCAGGCCCGGACACCCCCACTCCGCACGCTAAAACTGACCAAACTCCAATATTACAAATAATAAAACCAGACAATAAATAGAAAGAAAGTGTATCACTACACAAGGAGCCCTAGGAAATCATTAAAAATTGAGAATTAGCACGCTGTTCTAAAGTAGAGAGAGTCCCACTAAGTGTGGGAATATGCGGGTCCACAGTGTCACAGCACCAGACACATATCCAGTAATAAAGTACTTATTTCTATTATGATGAATGAAATAATGAGATGATGGATGGTATAATGAAATAATAGATGAATGGAATGGATGTATGAGATGATAGGTCTGCAATCTTTTTACAACAAGAATTCCACAGGGTTTCCCCGATGTATCCCTTTGATGCTATTGATACAATCTCTTGTATCAATAGCACATCTGGAATGAGGCGCGCAAACAAAGGCACATCTAAAAGTAAAATCTTAAATCAGATTTATTTTGCAAGTACATCAAACTCTCCAGATCACTCGTGTTTGAACGCATTGAAACTCCCAGTCCAAACAGCCTCGCCACCTGCCGCATGTAAGGTCTGTCCCTTCTTCGGCACAGACCTGTAGCTGCTGAGCTCCCCCGGCTCTTTAGTAATACAGAGCTCTGGGAGATGAGGTCATCTCACAGCGCTCTGCTTTACTAAAGAGAAGACCACGCGGGAGCTCCAACAGCTACAGGTCTGTGCAGAAACACAGATCTCTCCAGCCGCTGGACCACCAGGGAGGTAGGAAATGTGAGGCTTAATGTGGAGATGATGGGGGCAATGTGAGGGCAATATGGGGATGATGGGGCAATATGAGGGCAATGTGGAGCTGATGGGGGGTAATGTGGAGATTTGGAGCATTGTGGAAATGGCCGGGGGGGGGGGGGGGGGGGGGCGCTTCAGATTTGTGTGCCTACAGGCTCCTGAGATATAAGTCCAGCCCTGCTCACAGAACAGAACAGGAGGGTGGATCAGACCACAGAGTGACTGCAGGAAGCACAATGATGAGGCAGAATTTGATTCTGGAAATCCACAGGAAAACAAATCAGATGAGGTCAGTACTGGGTTACTAGAGATCAGAGTAATACCACGAGGGGTGAGACAGATAAGGGAGGTCAGGATCATAGCCAGGATGAGGATACCAGGAAGAGCAGCCAGGTAGGGGTGTAAGAGGATTAAACAATTGCAGTGGTCAAGAAACAAGCCAGAGTTGGCATCAGCAAAGAATCAGAGAGGTACCAAGGGACAAGACGAAGCGTTTAGTAAAACAAAGCTGGTAATAGACTAGACACAACTAAAGACAAGACAACTGTTGGTAGCACGAAAAACAGGTGCATACCTGTGTGAGAGGCAAAAATAAAAACATAAGCCAAACCAATAGGAAGGAAGAGAGGGGGTGGACCAGCTGGATCCAGATAAGCATAGGTGACAATAACAACACACGTTGTCCACAATCCTAGTCTTTATTGGAGGATTCTATTAGTAGGGCTCAAAATTTCCACTAGCCAATGGTGAGTGAAAACGTAGCCCTGGCAAGTAGAAATTAAGCCCTGGTGGGTATGCTATGGCTTGCAGTGGCGAGTAATTTTTCAAGTCTGGCTAGTAGCAAAGGACTTCACATTTTAAGCCCTGCTATTAGTATTGCCATTGGATCTTTCGCCTGGGCAAACAGTACCGGTGATGGGGGAACAACCCTGCCTAGTGCCCCTACCTAGATCAAATAAGGGTGGATAACTAAATCATTAGTGCAGGCTCTGGCCTGCGGGATGCATATAAGAGCTTAACTCATTTAATACAACTTACAACAATACCAATAGATGACATCACTTCCCCAAAAGTACAGCCATTCAATGGAGACAGTCATTATCCTTCTCTATTGACTCCACCACTCTAGAGCCCATGTTATAATGTGAAACCTGTATCTTAAAGGGATAGTAATACTTCGTTTTATCTTTATTTAATTTTGTAGGCATTAAAAAAACATGAAGAACGATATAAGTCTTATCTCTCAAACCTTTATGGTTTAAGAGATAGTCACAAGCAAAGTTTCCCCCTCCCACCCCTTTTTCCTAGTGTAAGCCATCTCTTCTCAGATGTGGAATCCAGTCCATAAGCCAGACAGATAACAGAAGGGGACAATCTTCTTCCTATGAGAACAATGAAAGCCCTTCCCCCCTTGACAAGTTTTTCAGGTTTTTCCCTTATCTTAATTGAAGATTGTCCCTCTCTGCAGTCTACCTGGGCACCTCCCTTCTGATCTGGCTGAACAGTGTTACATCAGTAAAAGGGGCGAGAGGGGGATACTTTGCTTGTGAATATCTCTTAAACTATAAAGGTTTGAGAGATAAGACATATCGTTCTTCATGTTTTTTTTTATGCCTATAAAATAAAGATAAAATGAAGTATTACTATCCCTTTAATACAGAAGCATCAAACATTAATATCTGTACCCTCGCCACACATAAAGCCTGTCTGGTCTTGATGAATCAAATTTAGAATAATTCCATTAACCCTAGAAGCCAAGACTTTCAACAACATTTTTGAATCCGTCAATATAAAGTCTGGCACATCGGCAGGAAATCCATAATCCATACTACATACACACATACAGCAGCAAAGAATTAACTAAATAGCCGGAATCAGAAATAAAATAACATCATAAATTTAATATACAGATCTCATATCATATTTCAATGTACATGATAGATAAATCTCAAATATGATAAGAGAAGCAAAAGTAATATTATCAAATGCATTGAAATGATACATCCATTTGTATATTTATGACATTTTATTTCCAGCTATTTAGTTCATTATTTGCTGCTGTATGTGTGCATGTAGTATGGATTTCCTGCTCATGTGCCAGACTTTATATTGATTTTTGTTTGAGACTATAGAAGTGGAGGTCTGTGTCAGGCTGAGCTGTCTTTCTTTTTTCTCTATATTTGTACCACTTACATTTTTTCATGTGTATTTTTGAGTCCACACACACACACCCCCTTCCCCTCCAGTTTAGGAATAAGAATAATGAGTGCTTCTGAGAAGGATTTGAGGGGCCTTCCCAGTACAAAAACTACCATACCACTCTGAGGGCAGGACATGCTCTTTTGTGTTGTTTTTTTAATAATGGTAATAAAAATGTTTGATTTAGTAGTTAGGGATTGTTTAACTTAAACAAAGATTAGTTCTCTGAGTGCCCAGATTGCAAAATCATTTACTCACCTGTCCTGAAATTGCTTCAATCCTTCTGATTCTGCCAGAACATATCGGCTTCCACCACAGGTTTTTTTTCCTCATTGTTTGATTCTTTACATATAGAAAATGCTTCTATTTATATTAATACAGTACATACAAATACAGATGAGTAAAGGCACATCTATACAGGTGCACAATGTACACCCGTATGACCATAGCTGGAACTCTCCGGTTTTGCCCTACGTTACTGGGTCTCTGGGGCAGAGGCTGATACTCTGGATGTGAGGAGTTTCTGATAAAAATCTGCCCACTTCTCCTCCTTCCCAGTCTCTTCCTCCCTCTCCCTGCCCACTTCTCCTCCTTCCCAGTCTCTTCCTCCCACTCCCTGCCCACTTCTCCTCCTTCCCAGTCTCCTCCTACCACTCCCCGCCCACTTCTCCTCCTTCCCAGTCTCCTCCTCCCACTCCCCGCCCACTTCTCCTCCTTCCCAGTCTCTTCCTCCCACTCCCTGCCCACTTCTCCTCCTTCCCAGTCTCTTCCTCCCACTCCCCGCCCACTTCTCCTCCTTCCCAGTCTCTTCCTCCCACTCCCCGCCCACTTCTCCTCCTTCCCAGTCTCTTCCTCCCACTCCCCGCCCACTTCTCCTCCTTCCCAGTCTCCTCCTCCCACTCCCCGCCCACTTCTCCTCCTTCCCAGTCTCCTCCTCCCACTCCCCGCCCACTTCTCCTCCTTCCCAGTCTCTTCCTCCCACTCCCAGTTCTCCTCCTTCCCAGTCTGTTCCTCCCAGTCCCCGCCCACTTCTCCTCCTTCCCAGTCTCTTCCTCCCTCTCCCTGCCCACTTCTCCTCCTTCCCAGTCTCTTCCTCCCACTCCCTGCCCACTTCTCCTCCTTCCCAGTCTGTTCCTCCCACTCCCCGCCCACTTCTCCTCCTTCCCAGTCTCTTCCTCCCACTCCCTGCCCAGTTCTCCTCCTTCCCAGTCTCTTCCTCCCACTCCCTGCCCACTTCTCCTCCTTCCCAGTCTCTTCCTCCCACTCCCCGCCCACTTCTCCTCCTTCCCAGTCTCTTCCTCCCACTCCCCGCCCACTTCTCCTCCTTCCCAGTCTCTTCCTCTTACTTCCTGCCCACTTCTCCTCCTACCCAGTCTCTTCCTCCCACTCCCTGCCCACTTCTCCTCCTTCCCAGTCTCTTCCTCCCACTCCCTGCCCACTTCTTCTCCTTCCCAGTCTCTTCCTCCCACTCCCCGCCCACTTCTCCTCCTTCCCAGTCTCTTCCTCTTACTTCCTGCCCACTTCTCCTCCTTCCCAGTCTCTTCCTCCCACTCCCTGCCCACTTCTCCTCCTTCCCAGTCTCTTCCTCCCACTCCCTGCCCAGTTCTCCTCCTTCCCAGTCTCTTCCTCCCTCTCCCTGCCCACTTCTCCTCCTTCCCAGTCTCTTCCTCCCACTCCCTGCCAACTTCTCCTCCTTCCCAGTCTCTTCCTCCCACTCCCTGCCCACTTCTCCTCCATCCCAGTCTCTTCCTCCCACTCCCTGCCCACTTCTCCTCCTTCCCAGTCTCTTCCTCCCACTCCCTGCCCACTTCTCCTCTTTCCCAGTCTCTTCCTCCCACTCCCTGCCCACTTCTCCTTCCCAGTCTCTTCCTCCCACTCCCTGCCCACTTCTCCTCTATCCCAGTCTCTTCCTCCCACTCCCTGCCCACTTCTCCTCCTTCCCAGTCTCTTCCTCCCTCTCTCTGCCCACTTCTCCTCCTTCCCAGTCTCTTCCTCCCTCTCCCTGCCCACTTCTCCTCCTTCCCAGTCTCTTCCTCCCACTCCCTGCCCAATTCTCCTCCATCCCAGTCTCTTCCTCCCACTCCCTGCCCACTTCTCCTCCTTCCCAGTCTCTTCCTCCCTCTCCCTGCCCACTTCTCCTCCTTCCCAGTCTCTTCCTCCCACTCCCTGCCAACTTCTCCTCCTTCCCAGTCTCTTCCTCCCACTCCCTGCCCACTTCTCCTCCATCCCAGTCTCTTCCTCCCACTCCCTGCCCACTTCTCCTCTTTCCCAGTCTCTTCCTCCCACTCCCTGCCCACTTCTCCTCTATCCCAGTCTCTTCCTCCCACTCCCTGCCCACTTCTCCTCCTTCCCAGTCTCTTCCTCCCTCTCTCTGCCCACTTCTCCTCCTTCCCAGTCTCTTCCTCCCACTCCCTGCCCACTTCTCCTCCTTCCCAGTCTCCTCCTCCCACTCCCTGCCCACTTCTCCTCCTTCCCAGTCTCCTCCTCCCACTCCCCGCCCACTTCTCCTCCTTCCCAGTCTCTTCCTCCCACTCCCTGCCCACTTCTCCTCCTTCCCAGTCTCTTCCTCCCACTCCCCGCCCACTTCTCCTCCTTCCCAGTCTCTTCCTCCCACTCCCCGCCCACTTCTCCTCCTTCCCAGTCTCTTCCTCCCACTCCCCGCCCACTTCTCCTCCTTCCCAGTCTCCTCCTCCCACTCCCCGCCCACTTCTCCTCCTTCCCAGTCTCCTCCTCCCACTCCCCGCCCACTTCTCCTCCTTCCCAGTCTCTTCCTCCCACTCCCTGCCCACTTCTCCTCCTTCCCAGTCTCTTCCTCCCACTCCCTGCCCACTTCTCCTCCTTCCCAGTCTCTTCCTCCCACTCCCTGCCCAGTTCTCCTCCTTCCCAGTCTGTTCCTCCCAGTCCCCGCCCACTTCTCCTCCTTCCCAGTCTCTTCCTCCCACTCCCTGCCCAGTTCTCCTCCTTCCCAGTCTCTTCCTCCCACTCCCTGCCCAGTTCTCCTCCTTCCCAGTCTCTTCCTCCCACTCCCTGCCCACTTCTCCTCCTTCCCAGTCTCTTCCTCCCACTCCCCGCCCACTTCTCCTCCTTCCCAGTCTCTTCCTCTTACTTCCTGCCCACTTCTCCTCCTACCCAGTCTCTTCCTCCCACTCCCTGCCCACTTCTCCTCCTTCCCAGTCTCTTCCTCCCACTCCCTGCCCACTTCTCCTCCTTCCCAGTCTCTTCCTCCCACTCCCCGCCCACTTCTCCTCCTTCCCAGTCTCTTCCTCTTACTTCCTGCCCACTTCTCCTCCTTCCCAGTCTCTTCCTCCCACTCCCTGCCCACTTCTCCTCCTTCCCAGTCTCTTCCTCCCACTCCCTGCCCACTTCTCCTCCTTCCCAGTCTCTTCCTCCCACTCCCTGCCCACTTCTCCTCCTTCCCAGTCTCTTCCTCCCAGTCCCCGCCCACTTCTCCTCCTTCCCAGTCTCTTCCTCTTACTTCCTGCCCACTTCTCCTCCTTCCCAGTCTCTTCCTCCCACTCCCTGCCCACTTCTCCTCCTTCCCAGTCTCTTCCTCCCACTCCCTGCCCAGTTCTCCTCCTTCCCAGTCTCTTCCTCCCTCTCCCTGCCCACTTCTCCTCCTTCCCAGTCTCTTCCTCCCACTCCCTGCCAACTTCTCCTCTTTCCCAGTCTCTTCCTCCCACTCCCTGCCCACTTCTCCTCCATCCCAGTCTCTTCCTCCCACTCCCTGCCCACTTCTCCTCCTTCCCAGTCTCTTCCTCCCACTCCCTGCCCACTTCTCCTCTTTCCCAGTCTCTTCCTCCCACTCCCTGCCCACTTCTCCTTCCCAGTCTCTTCCTCCCACTCCCTGCCCACTTCTCCTCTATCCCAGTCTCTTCCTCCCACTCCCTGCCCACTTCTCCTCCTTCCCAGTCTCTTCCTCCCTCTCTCTGCCCACTTCTCCTCCTTCCCAGTCTCTTCCTCCCTCTCCCTGCCCACTTCTCCTCCTTCCCAGTCTCTTCCTCCCACTCCCTGCCCACTTCTCCTCCATCCCAGTCTCTTCCTCCCACTCCCTGCCCACTTCTCCTCCTTCCCAGTCTCTTCCTCCCTCTCCCTGCCCACTTCTCCTCCTTCCCAGTCTCTTCCTCCCTCTCCCTGCCCACTTCTCCTTCTTCCCAGTCTCTTCCTCCCTCTCCCTGCCCACTTCTCCTCCTTCCCAGTCTCTTCCTCCCACTCCCTGCCCACTTCTCCTCTTTCCCAGTCTCTTCCTCCCACTCCCTGCCCACTTCTCCTTCCCAGTCTCTTCCTCCCACTCCCTGCCCACTTCTCCTCCTTCCCCGACTATTCTCCCTATTATTTTTTTTTTTTTACAAGTCCTGCCCCCACTCACAATTAAGCCCCATCCCTTTTATGACCCGAATCACGTCATTTCTCTCCCCTCAGCAGCTCCACAGGACTTCCTTACAGGGAGTCCAGACCAAAAAGAGGAGGAGCAAAGTAGAGAGGTAAACATTTTGCAGCCTCTTCATGCATTAACCCTTTGAGTGCCAGAGGGGTACACAGCACACTGCAAAGCAATGCGTTGTGTACCCCTCTGGCACTCAAAGGGTTAACAGGCATGTAGAATCATCATTCTTAAAGGAGAACTCACACCTCTATAAAAGTTATCGTCTATGTAATCTGTGTTTTTTAAAAATGTTTTTTGTATTTAATGCAGGCTATGCCGAAATTAAACATTTTAAAAATGAGCCAGTTACATCCGTTAAAGGGACAGTAATAATTAAGATGTAAAAAATATATATATGTTGTAGGGTTTATGTCCCCGAATAAAACAAGGGTACTCCCACTGCTGAGAGATATTTTATTAAAAAAATTGTAACAGCTCAAACTTGAATTTTTTAGGTGCAATATCACAGTGGCCTGAAAATGTACAGTGGTGCTGTTGCTACACCGTCCTATGGAGATTTATGGTCTACAGACCACAGCAGTCCATAGGATGGTGTAGCAACAGCACCACTGTAAATTTTCAGGCCACTGTGATATTGCACCTAAAAAATTCAAGTTTGAGCCATTATAATTTTTTAATAAAATATCTCTCAGCAGTGGGAGTTCCCTTGTTTTACTCAGGGGGATAAACCCTAGAGAAAGGAAGCAGATGCACTCTGTCCTGCAGCCTGTCAATCTTCACTTCTTCTCCACCCTATGTAGTGCCTTGTTCTCCCCTCCTTCTCCTACGGAGGTCAAAAGTGGAACAATTTAAGGGCATCATGATTTAACAATTTAGATCTACAACCACAAAACAAAAATTCCCAGAATTCGCATTTATTTAAAGGGATAGTAATGTTTCATAATAAAAGCAGCTCTAATTAATCATCATAATATTTGGACTTTGGAGAGTGTTATTTCAATTCTGTCAGAGTTGTAGTTCAAGAGTAATTCAATGACAAATTATCCCCCTCCCGCCCCTTTTACTGATGTAACACTGTTCAGCCAGATCAGAAGGGAGGTGCCCAGGTAGACTGCAGAGAGGGACAATCTTCAATTAAGATAAGGGAAAAACCTGAAAAGCTTGTCAAGGAGGGCAGGGCTTTCATTGTTCTCATAGGAAGAAGATTGTCCCCTTCTGTTATCTGTCTGGTCTATGGACTGCATTCCACATCTGAGAAGAGATGGCTTACACTAGGTAAAAGGGGCAGGAGGGGAAACTTTGCTTGTGAAGATCTCTTAAACCATAAAGGTTTGAGAGATAAGACTTATATCATTCTTCATGTTTTTTTAATGCCTACAAAATAAAATATAGTTAAAACGAAGTATTACTATCCCTTTAAAGCGGAACTACCACCATAGTTTAAGTCGCCCTGCAATAATTAGGGAGGTGGCGAATAGCTTAATAATAGTTATATTACCTCTTAGAATGACGAGATTCTACAGAAATCCTTAATGTTCTGAGACTGACGGCCAGGTTACTGCAGTCTGCACACCTGTACCGTCAGTCCCTTCCGGTTATCTTGTGGCACTGCAATGCTTCTTACTGGGACAGCGTAGGTGTGCAGACAAGATATCTGCACTGATGCCTGGCTTCCGATCTCAGAAGATTAAAGATTTCTTTAGAATCGCGTAGTTCTTAGACTAATATAACTATTATTAAGCTAGTCAACATCTGCCTAATTATTGCAGGGAGACTTTAATTATGGTGGTAGTTCCTCTTTAAATGGGGTGTTTAACCTGCTGCATATCAGAGGACCTCTATAATGCACCATGTTAAAAAAAGTCATCATAACGAAAATGTCAGATCATGGGTTGGAAGTAAAAGGACGATGGTATTTTCCAAAGTAAATCCGTCCTGTCTGAAAATGTGTCGTAAAAAATTAAAAATAGCAGTAAGATGAGCTTAATGAATACTGCCCATAAAAGACATTTTGAACTTCTGAATTTTTGGCTAATATTCCTTTAACCCTTTGAGTGCCAGAGAGGTACCGTTGGGTACTCAAAGGGTTAAATTGTTTTCAAACAAAGGACAGTGCTATACCTTCCTAAAAGAAGAGAGGATACAATAATTATCGCATACGCAGTCTGTAGTGTAAATCCTACAAAATATATATTGTGTAACAAGATATAGAGTAGCCTGTTATCTTATCACAGAAAACTCTTTAGATAGGATGTTAACTCATGTCTGCCTTTAAATTCAAATATTATTCATGAAGAAGAAGGAAATCATATATGACACAAATCCTAACAGATTGCCAGAGATGATAAATGAGGTCACAAGACAACTGGTCAGTCTATTCAAGTAACATTATCTCTGATCTCCTCACCATACAATTCCAGGGTATTGATCCGACCCAGGTACCATACCAGTCTAAGGACTGTCAGAACTCGGCGAAAAGAAACCTATGTGAACCAAATAGGCACCACTTTTTCTCTCTCTTAGGATATGGTAATCTTCTGTATCAGGGCTTATAATTTTAAGTCCTCTGCTACTAGCCAGACCTGAAAAGTTACTTGCCACTGCAAGCCATAGCATACCCACCAGGGCTGAATTTCTACTCACCAGGGCTACATTTTCACTCGCCATTGGCTAGTGGCGAGTGGAAATTTTGAGCCCTGTTCTGTATCATAAAATGAACTTTCAAAAGAGATGAATGTAGCCCACACCTGAGCACACAGTGCCCTATATCACACCAACAATATAATTGGAGGGCAATATAGAAATAAATATATTATTTAATCTGAAATTCAGCCCACACTTGTATCTGACTCAAATATATCCCAGTAAACAATATGTAATTTTTGGAGGGTATGTAATACTGAGTCATAGAGCTTGAAATGGCCATAGGACATGAATGCTGGAAGCCTGCAATCTACATGCAAATAGAGCCACTGAGGCACAAAAAAATAGACTGAATCATAGAGACTGCAATCAACATGGAAAAATTAAGTGTGCAATCTAAGGGAGAAATGGCCAACAGAGTTTTGCAATACAAATAAAGACTGGATTGCAAACTCAGAGCCGCACTGTGTGTAGCCTATTAATTACTAAACAAAGTGTTCATCATTCTTAAAATTTAAATATTGAGTAGTATACATAGAGAATAAAGGTTTCCCCATTAACTAACCCATTGGGCCTTCTGTATGAAAGCAAACTGATGGCAATTCTGGATGAGACCAATTTCACCATGTGGGGGATAAAACATCCCTTTGATTTAAATGGTGATTTTTTTTTAACCTTTTGAGTTCTAGAAATCTTCAGGTCATTGTTTTTCAATGAGTTGGAGACCTTTTTAATAGTCAAGGGATTAGAAGGCCCCAAACTAAAACAACTGACATTTTGATAATCATTGTGTATTGACTATACTGCTGTTGCCCCAGAATAGTTCCACTCTGCTTTGTTATATAAAAAGTCCATTGCTTCTAGTACAGTGGCTCCAACAGGGTGACTGAACCATTAACTCTTAGCACAAAGGCTAAAGCAGAATGACTTACATGTTGCCATATAAAGAGGCTCACAGAGAGTGACTGGTTTCCCATAATACTGAGCCTCTCATTGGATGACTGACACATTGACCATATTACAGAGGCTAACATGTAGTGACTAGCCCACTGCTCCAATACAGAGGCTCACAACACACCTCTGGAAAACTGATGGACGAAGGAGAACTGGGGGGAGATTCACTAAGCAGTGATAAAGAGGAGATAATTGGGGCTAAATTTATAGTAGTAATATGGGGACGCTCTCACCCTAATAATTTGGGTCAAAACCGTTAAAATACCCAGATATAGGGTTAATCGTCTTAATGCTAGGGGGTACCCGTTAAGAAACCCTCTGGCACCCAAAGAGTTAAAAGCCCGTTTAACCCTTTGAGTGCCAGAAGGGTACACAAGGCGTTGCAATGCGGTGCGTGCCCCTCTTGCACTCAAAGGTTGCACTCATTAGCACTTTTAGCGATATCTATTTGCTCCCTATAGTGCCGCTGGTGTATCTTCACAACAGCAACCAAAACGTCAGTACCACAGTATACACAGCCCGTTGTACCATGACGTCATCACGTTCACTAACGAACCTGTCACGCTTGCTCTCGCTTTTTTTTTTTTTTTTTTTTTTTTTTTTTTTTTTTTTTTTTTTTTTCCCCTCCACCTTCCGGTTACGCGATTACATCCTTTTTCCCGCCCTATCTGTCAGAGCGGCACAGGCTCTTCCCAATTGGGTATCAGGATCCCATCACGAGACCTGCCCCTATCACGGACCATCCAATCGCAGCGCAATGTTTCACCACCCGCGTTGGCCTGCTGCTGTGGTTGTGAGGAGGGGGAATGACGCAGCTAGATTTGTGAGCGGGAGGAGAGCAGAGAGTAGCAGAGCAGTTGCGAGGGAGGAGAGAGCCGGTGACAGAGGGCGGAGAGGTGTTACGTAGCTAGAAGGAGGCGGGAGGTCCAAGAGAGCCGACTCGATAACCTCTCGGAAGCGTGATTGGAGCCGGTGGAGAACACATTCCGCTTACCGGTTACCTTTCGGTGTGCTCAGGAATCAGACTTCGGTGCTTTTAAAGCTACCTAGCTGTACTCGGTGTGTTGGTGGATGCGGCTTACTCGGTTCTGAACACCAGGAACAGTGGAGACTCCAAAGATGCCGCAGCCCAAGTCGCGGAAGATCGCCATCCTGGGGTACCGCTCAGTGGGTGAGTGTGTATGACTGACACGGCCCGGCCCGGGTTCCATGATGTCTACAGGCCGCCAGGCATGATGATGCGGCTCTGTCTCCGGAATGCTTGGTCTATAACAGGGGTAGGCAGTCAGAGGCCTGCCAGATGTTTGGGACTGCTTTATATCCATCACCCTTCCCGAATTATCTGCTAGCTGAACACCTTGAGGATCTTAGCCCGGAACAGGGCATTGGTTATTATTTGTCCGTGACTTTACTGTTTCCATAAAATGGCTCAACCGTGTCCATTAGTATGCCCCCTTGAGTTTCAAAGGATGTCCAACGAAAACCGCTGGGCACCTATCTGGTGCTCAAAAGGCTCAGTGAAGGAGGGCACCCGTGGGTCTTAAGTTGGGGGGACTGAGAGGTCCTCTCTTTCAGTTGGACTTAAGGGATGAGACGCATTCTGCCAAATGGAAACCATTGCCTGTCAGTTCCTGTCTTACAGCCTGGAATAATACCGCTTTATAATTTTTGTAATATCAATATGAAGGTCTTCCATCTCTCTGCTTTTGATGTGTGTAACACACAACACTAAACATTAGGTTGAGGTGATGGCTAGTGAGGGTGTATTGTCCAAGCTGCGGGATAAAGTTTCTAGCTTTTCATCTGTCTTACACTTATATCGCAATGATTTGGGTCAGGAGTAGGTAATTTTGGTCACCAAGTGCTGCTAACATGTTTCTCGGCATATTCCTTAATCATTAGAGGTGGGAATATTTATGGGTCATGTAGATACGTGTTTACAGCTGGACACTAGGATTTATCTTGGGAAGTCATCAGTCCCCGATTGTAGAGCTCATTGGGGGAATCTGGTCACATGAATGACATGTGCTGGATCTCACTAGATGCCAGGTACATACATTGAAAACCATAAACTTCCCATGAGCTGGGGATATGCTCTTTAAGAGTCCACTTTGAGGGAACAGTGAGGGCTAAATATAAACTATATCAAAGAAGTGTGTAAAATATCATTCTTATATTTTGGTAGCATAGCTATCAGCCTGCTTATTCTAAAAGGGTAATGCAGTTGTTTGAGTTTCAGTAGTGTGGGATCTAGGAACTCTAAACTGCACCTACCACATGGTTAACATTTTCAAAGTTTCAGGTCACTATACTGCTTACAGCCCAGAAAAATAAGAGCATTGTTGCTATTTGTAGGTCTTTGCTATATATATATTTATATAATAATGTGTGTGAGCACACAATGCTTGCATTCCCCACGTTTTTCTGGACTGTTGCTGTGCACTCTGGTAGGTAGAACTGAAACTGAAAGGTACATCTTTATAAGCTTATTAAAACCTATAAGGAAAATGGCTCCTGCCATTGTTCAGGCAGGTTAGATAGGGTAAACTTATGCTGTAACTTGTTTTTAACTCTTAAGTATCAGTGCTGTGCCTTGCCTTGTTACACCACCTCTAGTCATTAAAGGGTCATCTTTTAAACCTTTTGGGTTTTAGAAACCCCTTTCTTTGAGAGCACCTTACAGGAGCATACTTATTTCAATCCCTCTTGCTGCAAGTTTTTTCCAGTTTACCAAAAAGGGAGTATTCAATAAAACATTGAATACAAATTGAGTGAGTGCCTACTGCAAGAGCACCTCCTGCGTTGTTAGTCTTCACTTGTAGCAGTTTCTGATATCATTAGAGATGTGACAAGCAACCTTCCCTTGTGTATAATATATATGTGTATACACTATTCAACATATTCACTATATAACAGTTATTTAGACAAAGTTGTATAGGGGTGATAGATCCCCTTTAATAAGAACCTGCTTGGATTAAGATGCTACTCTACTCTCTTCAGTGGCACATAGATGTTCTTTGGTTTAGGGATTTCTCCCTTCTTAGAAACTTATGCCCACCTTCAAACAAGCTGACTCTGCATTCAAGAGGCACTCTTGGGTTATTGGGGCATCCTGAGAGGAAGAACTGCTGTCAAAGGACGAGTGAGGATATGGAGTATTCTTATGTAGATTTCTATGATGCTAATCTGGTCCCCTTTGACTAAGGGGCTCATTAAGGCTGTGCTGGATACCCTTAAGGTCTCTGACATGAGGGGGGGGGGGTTCTCCCTCTCTGGACATTTTACTGAGGAGTAGGAAGACTTGACCTGTATCTCCCCCCCCCCCCGTAACACTCTTGATCAAATCTTTATGGATGAGTGGGAAAACGCCTGATAAGACCTTTCCTCAACAAACAGTTTCTCTAAACTATAACCTCTTATGGCTGGTGCTCTGGTGCAGAGGGCTTCTCCCACTGCCCCCCATATCTCTCTTGGCTAAGAACACTGCCTTTCTCCTGGAGGATGCTGAAGGGCTCAAGGACCAGGCTGATAAGAAGAGGCTTGACTCCTTACTAATGTCCAACATTTTGGCCTACTTTCTGTCTCTATCTTGGTCCAAAAGGCTGTAGCTGTTTGGGGTTATCTGTCAGAAGCCATGTGCTCTGACTTATCTAAAGAGGGCTTATTGGTTTTGGTAGCCAACATTATGGAAGCCATTGCCTAAATTACACAGGCTTTATTTGAAGCAGCCCGATTCTTATGTCCTCTGCTTTTTCTGTTTCTGTGCGCTACACCCTGTGGCTTTAGATTTGGTCTGCAGACCAGTCTTCTAAAGAGTCGGTGTCCTTGCCTTTTCAGGTCAAGACTCTGTTTGAGCCTGACCTGAAACAGATTAGCAGTGCTGTGGGTGGTAAGAGCATTTTGTCACCAACTATCCAAAAAGCTTTCCTGTGTAGTTTTCATGTCACCACCACCAAACATGGGGGAAAAAGGGCACAGATCTCTCGGGCACAGCCCACAGCAAAGTGCGGCCAGACCCGGCAGCCCCAACGGTCAGCTGTAAAGTGCAAGTCTGTGAGAAGTCTGCCTCTAGGGGGCCGTCTCTGCCTTTTTTAAGATCCCTGAGAATCCTCAAAATGTACCAGTGGGTTTTAGGGTTGAATCCGAAGGGTACTGCATAATTTCAAATCCCTTCCTCCATCTCGCTGCGTCACATCAAACGTTCAGAGGAACCCAATCTACTGGAAAAGCAGGTACTGGTACAATTCCCAGTCCAAGATCACTTTCCAGGTTTCTATTCAAACCTTTTTGTGGTACCAAAGAAGGACTGCGTCTGCCGCCTTATTCTGGACATCAAATGTCTCAACCAGTATGTAGTTGCTACATGCTTTAACCTGGAATTTTTGCACTCTGTCATCCTATCAATGTGCCCAAGGGAGTGAGAACCTGCCTTTCTGGATCTTCAGGAAGCATATTTACACGTCCCAATCCACAGAGACAGCCAGCTCTACATGCACTTTGCTTTTCGGCTCCATTCATTACCAGATTAGCCTTGATGTTCTGGCCTTGCTTCATCACTCAGAATCCACACAAAAGATCATGGCAGCCTTGGCCCGCATTCTGGTGCATCGTTGCTGGTTTCTCAAGAAGTCTTCTTCAGTTCTTAGTCTTCCTGGTCATGAAGCTAGCTATCCTTCAGTGGAGAGTCTCACAGAGTAGAAGGTCCAGATTTTGTTCCAGGGTGTGTGTTGGGCACTGTAGAAAATGTAGTTGCGGACTTCATAAGTCTTCAACCTTTGGATCCTGGTAGATGGGAGCTCAGTGTTCAACCTGATTATCTGATATTGTGTTTGTGGTGAATGTGCTGTCCATACCATTTGGTTTTCCTCCTGGCAATGTTTCCCTTCCCCGATTGCCAAGAGATGTCAGAATGGAGTTACATTTGAAACCTGTATCCTCCTCTGACATCCTTGCTACCCCATCAACTGCTAGCCTTGATGAACTGCCACTGACATCCTTGTAGTTCCTAAAGTGATTGTGCGCTGTTCTTTTAATAGTGTATTTTATTCATGCACTAAAACGTGCACTGCTTGAAATGTCAGGTATCCCTAGCATCCAAGTGCACCCCCACCCTAAGCTCCCTGCTTGAGCACAAGCAAACTGAAGAAACCACTACTTCACTTGTGCTCATAAAACTAATATTCTGAAACCCTGGTTGGATTACTTGAGGGTTAGAGTTGAACCGCTTTATAACCTTGTAACCTTTTTGTTTAATAAAAACACTGCTTTTGATTTCAATGTAACTTGTCCTATTAAAGTGGAACTACCACCCAATAATAGCATCACATCATTGCCCATCTGGTGACTAGCTGCCCAGTAGCGCTAGTCGCCAGAATTCTTACCGGTTTATAGAGAGATCTCTATTTTTCATGGACTGACAGCAAGTCTGAGCACAGACATCTTGCCCTAGTGACGTCCACGTGCTTGTGCTGTCAGTCCCAGCCTGCTCCTAGCAATGCCTCCTAGACCCGGCTGGGACTGACAGCGCAGGCACGTGGACGTCACTAGGGCAAGATGTCTGCTGTCAGGCCACGAAGAATAGAGATTTCTCCATAATCCGGTAAAAATTCTGGCGACTAGCGCTACTGCGCAGATAGTTTCCACATAGACAATGATGTAATGCTATCTTATTATTGGGTGGTAGTTCCACTTTAAGTGGTCAGCCTTGTTTTTATCACCTTTTATTTTATTTTTTTTTTTTTTTAAACTCTGTGCTGTAGAAAATACTAACCACAGCAAAACTTTATCCTTTTGACCTCAGCCATCCTTAAATTCTGCATTGCAGAAATGAAAAAGGAGTGCTGAAAGTCTTTGTTAAAGGGATTGTAAAGTCCCGAAAAAAGTATAGCCCAAATGATAGGAATTAGAGAATTATGTATCTTTTTTTTTTTTTTTTTTTTTTTTTTTTTTTTATTGTATCCATCTCCCAAACCTTTATGGTTTGAGAGATATAAGGAAATAAAGTTCTCCGCTCCCATCCCCTTCTCATGTGTCAGCTGTATTGCTGACTGCATGAAATCCTACTTCCGGGATCAGACGGCGGCTCTTCAGGAGCACTGATATCGAGATATCCAACTATAAGTACTTCATCAGAATGGTCTACGTGTGCCTGCAAAACAGGCACACGTTGTAGACTGTTCCAATGAAGTATTTATAGTTGGATATCTCCATGTCAGCACTCCTGAAGAGCAGCATCTGGTCGCGTGGCCAGGTTCTGCCTCTGACAGCTTTACAGCTCGTCAGGCAGAAAGGGGAGGGAGCGGAGAACTTTATTTTCTTCTCTCAAACCACAAAGGTTTGAGAGAGAGAAATTAGGGCATTACAATTTTTTTTTTTTTTTTTTTTTTTTTTTTTTAATATTGTAGCTATCATTTGGGCTATACTTTTTTGGGAACTTTACTATCCCTTTAAAGGTACGCATGTTTTTGCTTCCTGGCTTAAGAATTCATATTCCATCATGGTTGGTTGGGATGAGTGTTGTAATGGCTAATAGTTGTAAAACCAACTTTTATTTATAAGGAAGACTTGGTGCAACTTATCAGTCAACATACTGATATTCAGCATGAAAGCCACTATGTGTTCCACATGCTAAGAACCTGTAGCAAGCCCAGGATTTCCAGAGGAGGGAGCCCCTAAGAAATAAGACAAAGTACAATACATTTAACATGTTTAAAGGGATAGTAATGTGTATATTAAAGTTTAGCTCTGAGTCTTCTATATATTTTTATAACATGCAGTTCTGTGTTTAATTATTTACATGTTTGTAGTTCAAAAGATATTCAAGCTGAAAGGATCCCCTCCCGCTCCTTCTGGCCGCATCACGCTGCCTCTGTCTGGTCCAGATGGAGAGCGGAGAGGGACAGTGTTCAGTAAGCAAAATGAAAATCCTGCACTTCTTTGTCAAAGGGGGCGTGGCTTTCCTTATACTTACTGACTGAAAATTGTCCCACGCTGCATCTGTCCGGTCCCGCGACTGGATTGCAGTGGAGACTGCTAGAAGGGGTGGGAGGAGGATCCTTTCAGCTTGAATATCTTTTGAACTACAAACATGTAAGTAGTTAAACATAGCGCTGCATGTGGGCAATTTGCAATTACAGGTTGGCCACCTCTGACAGACATGCAAATCAGGAGCAACAATGTGTCCCTCATCTGAGAGGCAAAAGACCACAAGGAGGTTCCTAGACAACTGGATGCTCATTCTGTTTGCCCTCGGCACAACAGGGCTCTCTTATCTTAGTGCGTCCAATGTTTAATTTTTGTTAAAGACTAGAAATGATGCACATCCTTGAATATATAGGGATATGTATTCAGCTGATCTTCACAGACCCAGACATCCCAGCCTTGTCCCTCTGATAGCCACAGCATTATACCTATCCCGCTTGCCATTAATCTTGTCTCACTGGTAGTCATGGTGTTGCCTGTCCATTGTCTGATTTTCTTCCCTACACCCCAATGTACAATGCCATTATTTATTTATTTATTCTTTCTTCTCCCCCCACCCACCTCCATTACTTCCACACTCGCCTGGTGGTTCTTCCTGAGGGTATATAGTGCATCGGGAAGGAAATTTGCTGCTTCCAGTGACTTCTTTACTGTCATGGCTGGGATCCTACCAGTGGCTCTAGGGAGGTGTTGTATAAACTTGTACTGCCGTCCTGTGATGTCTGGCAGTGATGCAGCAGCATGCTAGCATGTAGACTTAAAATACAGTGCAAAACCAAACTTCTCAAACATACTTAAAGGCCTAGGGACTGCTATTGGTATAGGCACATGTCCCAAGATCACAAAGATAGGTGTGCAGTCGGCTTGTAATACAAAAAATAAACTATTTCAGAAACCGTTTGCAATTTGGTCTTCAGGCTCCTTCCTCAGGGCAAGGAATACGCAAAAACATTGTGTATGATAGACTGTATTCTCCTCAGACCATTTCAGTCTGGTTGGTTACATCAAGATAACAGGTGGTGCATTACTAAGTATAACTGGGTAAGTACTTCAGGGTCAAGAAGGCAGAGTGGAGCCACTGGTTGTCCACAAGTACAATTTTTTGAAATTGGATTTCAGTGAGTTTCTTGCCAGTTTACTCTTTAAATGGTTATGTGAACTTAATGGAACATTACATGATTGCTGATTGAGAATCCTTTTTGTTTTCTAGGAAAATCCTCATTGACAATTCAGTTTGTTGAAGGACAGTTTGTTGATTCTTATGATCCCACTATAGAAAACAGTAAGTGATATGGAATAGTTTTGTTTATGAATTCCTTATACCCTGTGTAAATTTTTTTTTTTTCTCATCTATTCCACAGTTGTTACATTGCATATTTGTGATGCAGCAGGGTAGTTCTATTCAAGTATGTTGTACTCTAGAAATGCTGTTTAGGTCTTACCTTTTCTTAGAGGTCTGTGGTGTGGTTACTGTCATTCTTAAAAGTGGAACCTTCACCTTAATTCAAGTTTGCATACTGCATATGAGTCATGTTGGACTAAAGTGTAATATCTGCAGTTTTAGAAGATTTAAAAAAACTGATATATAGTATCATGTCTTGAGAAGCGCTCGCACTTAGTAGGGATGATTGCCTGGGTACTATAAATCTAGCCAACACGATACAAGATTCATCCAGTGGAAAGAAGCATACTTCAGTTTTACAAATTTTAATATTGTAGGTATTTAAAAAAGAAATTAGATGCCACCTTTATGGATTGAGAGCTATTTGCTGTGAAAGTTCCCCCTCCCCTGACGTTAGCGCTGTAGTTGACTGCGGGTGAATCCTGTCCCTGAACAAGCAGAGGCTCTTCAGCAGAGCCTAAATCGTGTTGCTGAAGAAAATCCTTCACTAGAATGGTCTACAACAAAGTGTGCTTGAGTAACTGGAAATATCACATAACAGCAGCTATTGCCCTCGAGTGTGACTAGTTTGAAAAAGTTCACAATGAGATGATAGTGGGACATCTACATCTGAGTAGGGTATAGGTGGTCAAGCACAGATCATGAAAAGGGGTATCCCTGAAAGATTGCTCTTGAAAGCACTTGACTAACTAGATGAATCCACATACTGTGTCAAGATCATGGGAGTAAATAGTAAAGACACTGGTGCCTAGACTAGTGGAATTGGAGCATAGCTTGTAAAGTGAGAGATGACGACACGCGAGGATGGGACGTGTGAGAGGGCATCCAGGGACATCAGTGCATTGCAACTCAAACATGTAACCTTCCAAGCTGTAAATTGTAATTAGTGTGTGTGCTGTAGGGAAACTAGATAAAATTGTTACATGCACTCAATCAAAAAGATACAGATTATCCACAATATAGCCTCTAACAATGTGCAATCTTTACTTTGAGTAAAACAAATCCTGATGGGATGTTACCACTAAAAAAGCAATAAATTAAAATTACATATCGAGTTAGCAGTAATATAGTGTGGCTTAGGCCTTCTGATCTATAACAAGCTAGTGAAACATACTTAAGCATTTCTTTATGAGGGACTATGAGAACTAAAGAGGATCACATGTGGATGACAAGCAACAACAGTAATCACATTTCTGAAAGGCAGAATTGCATAATAAAGTATATATTGACTAGTGTTAGGGCTAAAGGTATAAAAATAATCCCAAGTAGGGAAATATATAATATAATGTGTAATGCTCTTGAGAGTTATTCCTCTGAAAGTCAAGACCAAATAACATGGGGGGGGTAGCTGAAATGACAGCAGTTGCAATACAGTTATATATTCCAAGTCGAGGTGAAGTCAACTTTGCTCACAATGATACGGTTTAGTGTCACTGACGGCATGCTGGACAGAAAGTCCCGTTCTACATACTTGTACATTAGAGGTATGGCATGCTGGACAGGAGTCCCCATTTTGCATACCTGTAGACTGGAATAATAGGTAATGTGGAGACTTCAGGAAGGAATGCTGGATACGAAGTCGTATTTTGCATCCTATTTGTAGATCATTGAAAAATCCAAAAGGTAGGGTATGGAGTTGTAGCTTGGTATGTTGGACAAGTCCTAGTGTGGATCTGTATTGCAGCTGTGTTAGAGCTCCGCTACTGATGTTATAGCGATAATCCTAGGCATGTTGGACAGGAAGCCCTGTTAACCCAGTGGTTCTCAATTCCTGTCCTCAGGACCCACTAACAGGCCAGGTTTTGATGATTTCCTTGTCTGAGCACAAGTGAGTTAATGTGAATGAGCCTCTGATCACCACACCTGTGCTCTAGCAGAGAAATCCCTAAGTCCTGGCTTGTTAGTGGGCCCTGAGGACAGGAGTTGAGAAACACTGTGTTAAGCACACTGACTTCTGGATCTCTAAAGTATGTCTGTGAAAAGCTCAGATTCCCCTTGGTGTGCTGGACAAGTAGTCCTGTTGTGCCACCATGTAGTTCATAAAGTGTCAAAAAGCAGTGATTTTTTTTGTTGAGCCCTTTGGGGACTACCATATCGAGGGTACGGATCCAAAATGTCTCTTTGTAGTAGTCCAATACCCCTATATCCCCATCTTGGTGGTGGAATATGATCAATTTAAGATGGTTTTCAGAGATGCCACTGTGTTGGAGAGATGATTCACTATCCTCTCTCTAAATGTGGCTTCTGTTTTGCCGATATAGTATTTGGAGCAGGGAGAAATGAGTATATAGATCTCGTTATCTGTAGTACAAGTAAGTCTGTGACGTATTGTGAAGGATTTGTTGGTATGCAGGTGCCTGAAAGATGTGGGTTTAATCATGCTGTTTCATGTAGTGCTTAGGTTCTGAGGACAAAATTGGCCACTGTTGTCTTAAAATTATGGTTAACTTTTCTGCTAATGGGAAGTATTGGGTGGTGAATACCATACGTGATGGTTTGCAGCCCTCTTTGTTGATTTGGAGAGTGCTCTGAGTTGCTTAGTGTGCATATGTTCTTTCTTGAAGAGCTTCGGATCATAGTCCCACTGGAGAAATTTGTTTTTCATCTATGTACCCTCTATAAAAGAGGATGCATGGATGGGTGATATATTTCTTCTCAAGTTGAAGCATATAAATATTAGTGTAGGCAGGCATGAAAATGGAACCCATGGAAGTATCCGCAATTTACAAGAAGTAAGGTGTGTGTTTTTTTTTTTTTTTGTTTTTTTTTTTATCAAATCTAAAATAGATTTTTGTCAGAGCTATCGTGAGTAGGTCACAGAGAGAGTCCACCGGATAATGGGGTCCAACATCTGATTCAAGAAGGGTACGTCTAACGGCCTCCGCACCTCCCTCGTGGGGAATAACCACATAGAGGCTGATGTTCACTGTCACCAGAATATCAGTATTCTTAAAGGGAAACTACCACCCCGAAATAAGTTTACATGAATGCAGTCTTCATCTGGCGACTAGCTGCTTAGTAGCGCTAGTCGCCAGAAATATTACCTGGTTCCAAAGACTTTGCCGTTTTTCCGAGGCTCACAGGAGCAGGAAGCACGGACGTCACTGTGACGAGATGTCCGTGCTTCCTGCTCCTGTGAGCCTCGGAAAAATGGCTAAATCTTTGGAACCAGACCGGAGAGTGCTTCTTTCCATTGGATGAATCTTGTATCGTGTTGGCTAGATTAATAGCACCCAGGCAATCATCCCTACTAAGTGTGAGTGCTTCTCAAGACATTATAATAATAAATAAATATGTAGTTCCCCATTAACAGCCGCCATGAGTAAAACAAGGGCACTCCCACTGCTGAAAGGTGTTTTATTCAAGTTATTATAGCTCAAAGATGAATTTTTTTAGTTGCAATATCTTTGGCCTGAAAATGTACAGTGGCGCTGTTGCTACAGCATCCTGTGGACAGCTCTGGTCCCTTTAAAGATGTTAATGTATGAACTCAGGTTGGTCAGTTTGTAATCAAAAGAAGCGATTAATATTTGAGTCCTCGAATATCATCCCTGTTAGTTGCACCTAAATGAGTAGTAAACTTGAATATATATTGCAAAGCTCTTCCTGTTGAGTACCATAAAATCTCAGGTATAATACACACAATCTCACCCCTCTTCACCTTATGTGAAGTAGGGGGTGTGTATTATACCAGAGAGTTTTTGGACAAAAAAAAAATTATTTTTATTTATTTATATTTTTTTTTTGCTGGCACATACCCCCCCCCAGTGCAATCCGCTCTCAAAAGCCTTCTTTTCACACAAGTCCCCATCTTCTCTGCAGGCGACATGCCTGTATTCGCTGCCCACTTCCATCAGCGGGCTGTCAGGGAAGATGGGGACTTCAGTGGACGGAAATAAAGCTTATTTTGAGAGCGGATTGTGCTGGGGGGAGGGAAGGTATCTGCCAGCACTACTTTTAGTAAGGGGGAAAACACAGGTGCGTATTATATATAAGCACTCTGTTTTCCCCTAAAACCTTGGGTATAATATACACCTGCGTATTATACCTGAGATTTTACTTCATAACATTTGCTTACTATCTCTTCAAAGCTCATGAATCTGTACTCGCACAATATTGACACATGTAACTTACCCAGTTCTACATGTAATGATTTCATTGTGTTATCTTCCCAGCACTTTGAATACGTTTGTACTTTATAATATGGATGATGAATATTCTTTTGTGTTTTCCTAATTGCTGCAGCATGGTTAAAAATTACTGTTTTGGTCTGTTACACAGTTTTCAGTGATTTTGTTTCTACATACGAGAATCGATTTACAATTGAATAGTTTAAGCCTAACACTCAATCAGCATGTTAATTTTAAGACTCGTTAGTAATGTTTTTAATCTGAGTATATCTTGTTCAATTTGGAATGTTGCTTAGATTGGTGTGAACTGCAGGAATGCATTCTTTCTGCCATCTTAGTAAGTAGTAACTCTAGGGATTGTGCTGCTATGGAAAATGGTAATATTGTATTAACAAACTTCAGAGTATAAAGGGTGTTGAACTTTAGTCCCACACACTGTGCATTCCTGTTTACAATCTCTGTTGCTGGTGGGTGCTTTAGAAAATGCTTTCCTTAGTGTAAACAGATTAAATGAAGTGTATGGAGTGTAACATGCTCTGGAACTTTCTTTGTGTGGAAATGTATTTATGGCACATTGTTTAACCAAGTCCCAAACCTCTAAAAGGAAAAGTGACTAGTGTGCACAAAAATGTATATTTAAAGCAGCAGTTGTAAGATAGTGTAATAATCTAAGGTGTAACACTAATAGCAAAGAAAAAGTATGTCAGCTCTACAATATAAGATAATTGTAAGTTATTATATAAATATATATTTGACAATAGTAATGTCAAACAGACTTGACAACCATCCAATAATACAGATCTATACCTAGCTCTGTGTGGAAAGAACCATGCAACAATGGTGTGTGTGAAACTAAGAGAATGGAAAATGGCTCCCTCAGACAAACTGCAAATAGACGCCCCAACGCAGAACCACAAGAAAACAGTGCCAGGATACTCCTCAAGGAAAACATTTTCAGTAGGGCCCCTAAGAGTACACGTCAGTGCGTCACAAAGCACATCCATAATCCCATATTGGGGGAGAAACCGGCGACCATATATTTCAGAATTGAAAAATAAATATAAATCTGATACAAAGTTAAAACACCAAATACGACGACTGAAACGAATGTGTACACTGGTTTTAAATTAAAAAAAAAAAAAAAAAAAAAAAAAAGTATATTATGTATAAATAATATATTATTTATACACACACTAGTGTAAAAGCCAGTGTACACAGGCCAAGGTCTGGGTAATGTTAACCCTTCGAGTGCCAGAGGGGTACACAACACATTGCTCTGCAATAAGTTACGTACCCCTCTGGCACTCAAAGGGTTAAGCGGCCGCTACCTCACTACTTCACACACTGCACTCTTGCGTCGCATCACTCGCGCGATGCAATCATCCGCAGTAGAAACTGCCCAAATGCCCGCAGTCTCTACTGTGCATGACAGCTTCTGACAAACATCCTATCGAATTAAAATATAGGATATTACATTTTTTTTTTTTTTTTTTTTTATTTAATTTAAAACCAGCATACACATTCATTTCAGTTGTCTTATTTGGTGTTTTAACTTTGTAGCTGATTTATATTTTTCATTCTGAAATATACGGTGCCCGGTTTTTCCCCAGTATCGGATATATAGAATATACAGCACCAAAATGTAAAGTCTGGTTGTGTGGAAGATAATGTAGTATATAAAAAGGAATGACTTGATTATTATTGTATCCAATCGTAGTCACCAATGAAGTTATTGATGCATGTGATTTCTGTGTAGACATACACTAGACCAGATCTCTCTTAAACACCAAGATTTGGAGGGCCAATAGAAGGTTATGTAACAGCACTTACAACTCTAGAGCCCAGTGCAGTGTACAAAGCCGGTTAGGTTGTCTGGATTGCTCCTCTATCGTGCACTTACCATTGCCATCTTCACTTGTTAAGAGCAGTCCTCATGGTCTGTGTCCACCGATAGACGAAATGTCTTTTTCCAAAGAAGTGACACTTTTTCAGCGTCTGAAAAAATGTCAGATCACAACAACTGATTTCCTCTATCTTGATTGTAGTATTATTGATATTTGTCTGTATTCTATCAATTACTCCATATTTCAATATATAAACATTTTCAATAGAAATAGGATGATGGAAAAAAATATCTACGCGTTTCAGAAGTCAACTTCTTCCATCCTCTTTGCAAACCCTCTACACAGAAATGACTTATAAATAACTGTTCATTGGTGGCTACTATAATATCAACTCATGACTTTTGATATACGTTGTAATCTTCTACACATCTATAGTATATATATATTTTATATAAATATCTATAATATTTATAATTTTTTTATTAATTATTTAAAACCAATATACACATTCATCTCAGTTGCCATATTTGGTGTTTTAACTTTGTATTTTTATTCTTCATTCTGAGATGTACAGTCCCTTTTATTTCTATATTGTGCTATTTTGACTCTGCTGAAGAGCCGCAGGACGGTCCCAAGACCAGAATCTACTTCTCTCCTCTAGATGGCAGACTTCTAGTGACACAGGGACTTTAGATGCTTCGAGAGTTTGAGAGATGGGACATACCTCATTCTATTCATATTTTTAATCTCTACAACATTAAAATTACATTTCAGCAAAACTATCCCTTTAAAGCAGACCAGTCACCTAGAATTTTATTGACATATTTGAAAACTTCATTCAAAAACTGCCTATGTGTCCTGTTAACTGTACATCTGCAGGACTTTTGGTTAACACACATTCACACTTTTATTTCTGGGAAAAGTGAGTCTCCTGGTGCAGCACAGCTCTTCACTGACACATGAAATGTTACTGAACAGGCTTCATTATATGAAATGTCACTGAAAATCTTACTTTGCATATTAAATGTCATTAGTACCGCAACTGGCTTAATGTTCCAAGTATATATATCTTAAAGGGATAGTAATACTTCGTTTTAACTTTATTTTATTTTGTAGGCATTAAAAAAACATGAACGATATGTCTTATCTCTCAAACCTTTTATGGTTTGAGAGATATTCACAAGCAAAGTTTCCCCTCCTTCCCCTCTTACATAGTGTAACCCATCTCTTCTCAGATGTGAATCTGGTTGTAAGACCAGACAGATAACAGCAGGGACAATCTTCTTCCTATGAGAACAATGAAAGCCCTGCCCCCCCCCCCCCCCCCCCCCCCCCGGCAAGCTTTTCAGGTTTTTCCCTTATCTTAATTGAAGATTGTCCCCTTCTGCAGTCTACCTTGGCACCTCCCTTCTGATCTGGCTGAGCAGTGTTACATCAGTAAAAGGGGTGGGAGGGGGACACTTTGTCATTGAATTACTCTTGAACTACAACTCTGACAGAATTGAAATAACACTCTCCAAAGTCCAAATACTATGATGACTAATTAGAGCTGCTTTTATTATGAAACATTACTATCCCTTTAATTGCACAGTTGCTGGTCTCTTGGCCAACATGGCACAGGCTGATTAGAATCAGGTATTCAAATATGCAAGCTGGAATCCAAGGTGACAGGCCCTCCTTTAATTGGTCCTGGGTACCCTCCACTGGGCAGAGATTTAGGAGGACAGAGGAGCAGTTGTGGAGCAAACAATCTGGCTCTTAACCCTTTGAGTGTCAGAGCTGTATGCACCACATTGCAAGTACTCCTTTGGCAGTCAAAGGTTTTCTGATGGCAAAATTTAAGTCTCTTAAATATTGTACATGTTAAAATAAATAAAGTATATGAAGAAAGTCCTATCTCTCAAACCTTTATGGTTTGAGAGATATTTGCTGGTAAAGTTCCCCCTCCCTTCTCTTCTCCTGACGTCGGCTGTAAAGCGGACGGAAAGAGATTTGAGTCTGCTCTTCAGCAGAACAGAAATAGCAACATTTAAAAAGAACTACTTCATTGGAACAGTCTACAGAGTGTGCTTGCAAACTAGGCACATCTTTGTAGACCGTTCCAATTAAGTAATTCTTTTTAAATTTCGCTACTTCGGCTCTGCTGAAGAGCCACCAACAGTTCCCAGGCCCAGGATCTCCTGCTGTGAAAGCACTGATGTCTGGAGAGGATGAGGGAGAGGGGAACGTTGGCGGAAAATATCTCTCAAACTAGTTTTAAAACCCGTGTACACGGGTCAACACTGGTGGCAATGCAGTCATGCTCAGTACTGACTGCCCGTGCCACGGCTGATACGGGGCACTCCAAATTCAGACCGGTGTCCTCTCTCTGCGCACCTTCCTGGGACTGACCTCTTGGTCAGCCGCAGCATGGGTAGTCTGTACTGCACATGACAGCTTCTGACAAACATCCTTAGCGAATTAGAATATAAGGATGAGAGAAAATACTTTCTTCTTATTTTAGTTATCTACTGTATTTAACCCTTTGAGTGCCAGAGGGGTGTGCAACGCATTGCTCTGCAATGCGTTGCATACCCCTCTGGCACTCAAAGGGTTAATAGACTTAAATTTTGGCATTACTAACCCTTTAATTGCCAGAGGTGTACGCAATGCATTGCTTTGCAATGCGTTGTGTACCCCTCTGGCACTGAAAGGGATATGGTAGCTCTACAAATTGCCACTGAGCTATACTACATAGCTGATGAGCTTAAAAGACAATCCCATCAAGTTCAGCCCCATGTCCTATCACCTTATTGAAGGAATTTCTAAATAAGACCAAGGTGGGTGTAAAAAATGTCCTTTCTGGCTCCAAATGCCAGTCTGTTTTCCCAGGATTCTGGCCCCTATAGGTCTTGTGCAGAAAGCAAAAGATTAGCAAATCTTTAGAGGGAAAAAAAAAACAAAAACCATGACTTTAAATTGTGACTATAATAAAAATAAAAATTGTAACCCCTTAATTGCTGGAAAGTACTCTAATGCTCTGGAGGCAATACATTGGGGGCTTCCTAATAGCATTCATAGAGGCTAACATTCCCATTGAAATGGAGAATGTTTCCCCCATATGGCTGGTTGGTTGGTTCCTGTTTGGGTTTTGCATTCAACACTATGAACACATTAGTCACTTCCAACATGACCTTTGAGCCACTTGGCTGCTTTCCTAATCTGGCTGCTAAATGAAATACACTAATTTCCCAATCACTGGCTGAACTGTGTGCTTTTGCCAGCTTGTTATGGAAATAGTGATGTGGTCATTACAGAATTTTGTTTTGACTATTTCCTTAAGCTTTCATTTTGATGCTTTTAACACACTGGAGCATATGCTTAAAAATAAAGCAAGCCAGCTGCATTATGGGGAATTTATTTCCTGTTAAAGGGATAGTAATGTTGCTATTAAACTATATCAAAGTCTTCTTTAAGCTTTTTATAACACCTAGCGCTATGTTTATTGACTTACAGTTCTGTAGTTCAAAAGCTATTCAAGGTAAAAGGATCCCTGTCCCTCCCTTTCTGACCCAGTCAGGCTGCATCTAAGAGTGGTCCAGATGGAGAGCGGCAAGGGACAATCCTCAGTAAGCAAAAGGAAAATGCTGCCCTCTGTCAAGGGAACAGGGTTTTCCTTATGCCTACTGATTAAAGATTGTCCCTCGACCAAATTGCAGCTTGAAGGAACAGGATCCTTTTACCTTGAATAGCTTTTGAACTACAGAGCTGTAAGTCATTAAACATACCGCTAGGTGTTATAAAAAGCATAAAGAAGAGTCGCAGTTTATTAGAGACATTACTTTACACCTTAACCCCTTTGCGTCCGATGACGTCCCCGGACTGTCACACTGGTCCAGCACTTAAGGACAAGTGACGGTCCTGGTACGTCACGTACTTTTACTCTGGGGACTGAAGTTGATCGCTCCAAGACCGGAGCGATCTTTCAGTCCCTCGTTCTGCGTGCCGGCACACGTGATCAGTCACGTGGGGAGGCACGTCGAACTTCCCTGTCTGGTCCTTAAAGGACCACACACCCCGGGATCGCTGGTCCTTAAGGGGTTACTTTAGCCGTTTGATTAGCCAGAGAGGTGTGCAACACTTTGCATGCTAGGAGGGTGTGCAATGTGTAGCAAAGGGTTAAATGGGGTACAAGTCTTGAACACAGAGGAGCATTGCATTGGGACCTCTAGTATTCCAGGGTTTGAAAATCCCATATAAAGCAATGGAAATTTGACTTATCAATGGAAGTCGTCGTCCCCCCATTTACTTTTGCTGTTGATACATATATGCCCTCTAAGTATCGGTGAACAGGTGCATGTTTACTAATGTAATACCGTTATAAATATGCAGCAAGAAGTGGTGGATCGTTTAACTCCCTTAGTTAACGGAGGTGTGCAGGATAATTGTTTTCCCATGTGTTAGGTGTTCAAAGCACTAATGGGGGGGGGGGGGCATCCCTGACTCACCATTTTAGGCTGTTGTATAGTTCTGGTAAGTTTACAATATTCTTTCATAAACTGTCACCTTATTGAGACTTCTGATACAGGTGCAGTTTTAATAGCAGGTATGCAGGATACAGGGTTACACCCTTTATTTCCTGTTAGCTTGCACAGCTGAGTAGCCTCCAACAGGACAGGGTGTAGCATGAGGGAAAACTTCTGTCTGATTTTAGTGGTTGGACTACTGCACGTGTTGGTCCTCAGGACACACACATTAGGTCAGTTTTTCAGGATGTACCTGCTTGATAACCAGCATGTTATCAGTGGCTTAGTCACTGCTGTATCGTAAGTAGGGATATCCATAAAACTTAAATAGAGAACTATAGCTGATCACAATTGTAGAAGCAAGTGGATATGATTGCTACTGATCTAGAATCTCTCTACCTTTTTCTCTGCCATCCAGTGGCGACACAGGGTCTTTGGTCCTGACTTTAGGATGTAGTGCACTTTAAGAAAATACTTTTGGTGGAGGTAGTCTGTCTTCTTGTCCACAAACGTGTCATCCTAGGAGGGAGTGGGGCTGTCACTGTGTCAGCAATATATTTTTTAATTTATTTTGGAAAAAGAGGGAAGACTTCAATTTAACCTTTCTGTATTCTGCTACAACTGTATTTCACTATTTATCCCTGCAGGGTGAGAGAGGAGGAATAGTTCAACATTATGTTGGCTGAACCTCTGAAGTAAGACTGTTGGGTAATGTTTACTCCATGTCACTTTAATGCTTTGCGAGCCAGACGGTGCTCAAGGCATTACTTTGTAATGTGTTTTGTACCCCTCTGGCATTCAAAGGGTTAATATAAAAGTAAAATATAGGAACAAGTTGTTTGTGTGGTGGTGGGGGGGAATTAAGATCCCTATTCACACAATACTTTATGGTCACTGTTCCTTTTAGCTGGGGCCTTTCTCAGGGTGAAAAGTCAGTGCCCCAAACTCCAAATAAATTATTTCTAACATACAAATTCTTATAACCTGCATTTTCTTACAGGAGCAAGTTTTTTATCACTGGGGATTCTTTAAATTACAAACACTATTAAATTTGTGGGGCATTCAGCAAACGTTAAAATTAGGTTTCTCCATAATATTTAGAAACAAGAAGGGAGAAGAGAAGGGGGCGTCCCCTGTGCAAGATAAAACAATGACTGACCACCGCCACCACAGCACTGACTGCTCTGAAAACTTGCTCCGGCAAGGAATATGCAGAAACACAGTGGGTGTCTAGTAGAGTAGCCCAGCAAATACGGTAACACATGTATCATAACATAGTGATGTACTCACAAAGCATGTTATATTAGTCAGGACTAGAAGGTAAACAGAAAACCCAGCATACAGAGAAATTCTACTGTCTCTGCTCAGAAGTAGTGGGATTCCAGTCCAGAACTGGGAAAAAGTGGGCAACTATAATCTCAATATAAAGTTATTAAAATAAAAATAGGCTCAATTATGTTTAATTTTAAGTGGTGTTTATTTTTCTGTCATCCACACAGGTTACTGGTAAATCTGAGTAGGTGATCCGCCCCTCTAGGTAGGCAGGAAGAATTCTAGAATTGTATGCAGGGGGTGGAGCCTACCTTCCCTCCTTGGCCGCAGCTAGCCAACCAGCTCCAGAAAGATTTGTTATTCGGTGAAGACACAGGCAAGAGAACAGTTCTGCTATAGTTTTAGAAGTTTTTTATTTTTCTGTTACAAAATGGAATACCACCATTAGGCGGATTACCCTAACTGACAATGCCCTTAGATGTGGCTAGCTCAGTGACCAGGTGCTTTTTGTGGACCTTAATCCCTGGGGGGAAAATCTTGGCTACAAGTTCTTTCCTCAGGAGTTGCCCACCGAGGCTTCTTCTTTAAACATGGTAATCTGTAGACAGAAGATCTACAGGAAAGGTGAGCAACCCTTTGAGTGCTGCAGGTCCACTTGTCCCACAGTGCCCCTCCGCACAGGGATTTTCATTTGGAGTTCCTATTGCACACGCCTGCACTCATTGGGTCTGTCTTTGTCTGTTGGGAGTTTGGAGCAGGTTTATGTGGTAATTAACTCTTTAGCTGCTGGTTTTGCATTTTTTGGGGGGGTTGTTTTCTAACCCTTTTCCTACTGGCTCAGTGTTTTTTTTTTTTTTTTCATGTCTTAGTTTTACACTTTCAATTTTGTAAAATTTGAGTAGGCGCGCTTTACCGCATAGGCGCCATTGCTCCATTCTCTTCTGTGGAACTGTACAGTTTGGTACATATCTCTGCAACCGTTTAACCTAGCGACTTCAGAGATGGCTCATTTTACCTGTCTGTCCTTGCACTATCATCCAGTCCATGTTTCTAGTGTGCAGGCGGGCTTCGGGCACTGTTTGGGGTACTTTTCTTGGAAAACTACATTTCCCATGAGCGCTTGCTTCGCTCACTTGTTTCTGATTGGCTCTCACCATAGCAGCCGTTTTATGCTATTTCCAAAACGAGTATCCTATGCAGGGCTTGGACTCTCCTCCTCTCCTCTGCTGATTAATCCTTCGCCTGCCAGATAAGTTTTTATTTTACAGGTTTCTGGGGTGAAACTTTAATCCTACACATTGTAATTGGGTGATTTCTGTTATTGAAACTGTGAGAATGTCTATACCGCTGGAGCTTTGGGGCCAGACCTAAGACTAAGGATGCTGGGGTCTCTGTATCCCCTATTGCACATTGCTCTTCCTGTAATTCAGGGTTACCTAGAGAATTCTCAGGGCATTTATGTCCAGCATGTTCTGATGTCCCTGAGAGTATTCCAGGGACCTCCAGCCATGCATTAGAGCCAGTTTGGGTGCAAGAGTTCAAGGCTGCTGCTAGGGACCTTGTGTCCACATTGCTACTCCTTCCATCCCAGTTACAGGTGGTCTTTCATTCTTGGCAGACCCCCTCCTCCATCAAGTCTTCCCTGCCAAAACCTCAGGGGAGTACCTGACGTGTCAGATTCCTCTGAGGAGGAACTGCTGGTGGATTCAGATGCTGAGGAATGTTCTGCGGTGGGCTCCTCTCAGTTTTTTTGGGGACCCTTTTGAGGCTGATCCTGAGCCTTCGGCTGAGGGCCTGATCAGGGCTGTTTTAAATATCCTAAACATTCCCTTGGGTCAGAAGGAACCTCCTGCACTTTCTGATGTATTTCAGAAGCCTAAAAAGCCCTGTACTTGCTTTCCACCTAACCCCACTCTTGACCGCCTTGTGTCCGAAGAGTGGAAGTCTCCGGACAGAAAACCTTCTGTCTCCAAGAACTTTGCCAAGCTTTATCCCTTTTCTGAGGCCGCGCTTGCTCAGTGGGTTCATCCTTCTAAGGTGGATGCTTCTATCTTCAGGCTATCCAAGTCTACTGCCCTGCCAGTATCTGATTCATCTGCTCTAAAGGGACTGGACTGACAAACTTGGTTTCCCTCAAGTCCATCTTTGCCACTGCTGGCTGTGCCATGCATCCAGCGCTCGCTGCAGCATGCGCTAAACAGAACCATTGTGGTCTGGACTGAACAGCTCACCCTAGCTGTCCATCAGGGTGCTCCTACTTCGAATATGTTGCGCCTTCTTTCCAACATTTCTGAGGCACAGCACTATATTTCTGCTGCCTTATTTGGCTCAAGATCTGGTCTGCTGACACTGCTTCTAAGAAAGCTCTCCTTGCCTTTTCAAGGCACTTCTTTGTTTGGGCCAGATATTAAGGATCTGATCAATGAGGCCACAGGGGGTAAGAGTAGTACACTTCTATCCTTGGTTTGTAGGAAAAAACACTGCTTAAGCGTAACCAGTATTTTTGTTCCTTTCATAATGACACGTCCGGCGAGCCAGAAGGTTCCCTCAGCTCTGCGTACCTCCTCCAAGCCTCCTTTTGGCATGACTCACCGAGCCCTGGTCCACACACTGCTGTGGGTGGTCGTCTGCGACACTATCACAGCATTTGGGAGGATTCTGTGATGGACCCATGGGTTTTAAAGGTGGTTATGGAAGAGTACAGGATCCCTTTCGTATCGCTTCCTTCCTTTTGCTGCTTTCCTTCTCATACGCCTCAGGGCGCAGAGAAACTCCATCTGTTCGGTGCTGTTCAGGCTTTTCTGGACAAGGATGTTCTAGAGCTGGTTCCAGTTCAGGACAGAGGTATGGGTTTTTACTCAAACCTCTGTGTGGTCTCAAAGAAGGACGACTGCTGTTGTCCCATTTTGGATTTCAAGGATCTTCATTCCTTTGTGATCCGGACTCATTATCACCAGGAGTCTCTCTGCACAGTGATTTCTGCCATGTCCCCTGGGGAGTTCCTTGCATCTCTGGATCTTCAAGACGTGTATTTACACATGTCCATTCATCCAGAGAACCAGCAGTACCTCTGATTTGCCTGCGACCGGGGACATTTTCAGTTCTCATCTCTTCCATTTGGTCTGACAGCTCCTCAAGTCTTCAACCGTGTCCTGGGAGCCTTTAGTGTCTGTCCTCCTCTGGAACGGCATCAGTTACACCATACATGGATGACCTGCTTCTGAAAGCCCCGTCTGAGGAACTTCATCAGCAGGTTCAGCAATGCGTTCATGCTCTCACCCATCATGGGTGGCTCATCAACTTGGACAAGAGCATGGTGTTTCTCACGGACAAGGTAGATCGCCCACAGGGTTTCTGCGGTTCTGGCTTAAGATGCAGTTCCAGCCAAGAAGCTGTCCTCCCTAGTGGGGAAATTCATCACTACCATTGAAGCGGACCTGTTTGCCATGGAGCACACCATGGACCTTCAGAGGTTCGTGATCCAGGTGTGCAGGGGTCAGCCGGACCTTCTGAAGATGTCACTGTCCCTCCCTCTTCATGTGGAACTGAGTTTGTCGTGGTGGCTGGACCTCTCCAATCTGCTGAAAGGCAAGTCCTTCTTGGTATCCTTCTGAACCACTGTGACAACGGATGCCAGCCTCTCCGGCTGGGGAGCAGTCCTGGGTCGCCTGAGCACTCAGGGTCAGTGGTCTCCAGAGGAATCTCTCCTTCCGATCAACATATTGGAGCTTCAAAAGATATTTCATGCCCTTCGACATTGGACATCTCAGCTGGAGTCCGACAACACCACGGCTGTGGCTTACATCAACAAGCAGGGCGGAACAAGAAGTCTAGCCGCTTGGTTAGAGGTCAAGACTGTTTTGTCTTGGGCAGAAGAACACGTTCCTACCATATCCGTAGTGCACATTCCTGGCGTAGACGACGTCATGGAGGACTTCCTCAGTCGACACAGAGTGGATAGCAGAGAGTGGGAGCTTCACCCAGAGTTGTTCACCCTCGTTGTTCAGAAATGGGGTCTTCCTTACATCGACCAGATGGCAACAAGACACAACAGGAAGGTTCCGAGGTTCTGCCCTTGTTGGAGAATGCAATGTCCATTCCTTGGTTATTCCCTCTGGCTTACATTTTTCCTCCCCTTTCAATGTTTCACATGGTGTTACGGAAATTGACTGGAGTGTTGTCCAGTCCTTCAGATTGCTCCATACTGGCCTCGAAAGGTTTGGTTTCCGGGACTTCTGGACCTGTCAGTGATGGAGCCATTCCTTTCTGTCCGGATCATCTTCTGCAGGGTTACCTATGGAAGGAGGATGTTCACCGGCTAGCCTTGATGGCTTGGAAATTGAATCCTCAATATTGAAGAAAGGGGTTTTTCTTTCGGTGTGTTGGCTTTGCTCAGTGCCCGCAAACCTGTTTCTTCCAAGATCTACCATCGTGTCTGGTCGACATTTCTATCTTGAGGTTCTCTGACAGGGACCTTTCTCAGGAATTTGATCTGCATACGGTCCTGGCCTTTTTGCCGGATGGTCTGGATAAGGGCATCAGTTTGCCTTCCCTTAAAGTTCAGACTTCTGCTCTCTGTTTTCTTTCAGAGGCGCATTGCCATCCTTCCTGATGTCAAGGTTTTCTTCCAGAGCGTTGCTCATACTCGTCCTGCCTTCAAGAATCCCACTCCTCCATGGGATCTTTACTTGGTTTTGGGCGTTCTTCAGCTCCCTCCATTTGAGTCCTTGGCTACTATTCCTCTACTCCTATTGACGAGGAAAATGGCCTTTCTCCTGGTGATCGAGTCCGTTCACTGTGTCGCGGCGTTACATGCTCTGTCCTGTAAACCACCTTTTTTTGGTGTTTCACAAAGACAAGGCGGTGCTTCGAACTTCTCAAGAGTTTCTTCTGAAGGTGGTTTTGGAGTTTCACATCAATCAGGAGATTGTGTTCCCTCTTTCTGCCCTGACCCCACCTCTGACACGGAGAGGGATCTCCACTTATTCGACTTAGTGCGATCCACATAGACGCGGTGCATTCTCAAGTTTTATCAGGCAGTCTGACGTGGCATTCATCATCCCTGAGGGTCCTAGGTCAGGGAGACCTGCATCCAAGGTGACTATTGCTTCTTGGATTAAGTCCAGTATTTGTAAGGCTTATGAGCTGAGGAAGAAGCCTGTCCCTTTCAGGGTCACTGCTCATTCTATTCGATCTATTGGGGCCTGTTGGGCTTACAAGAATCTGGCCTCTGCTGATCAAGCTGTGCAAGGCTACCACCTGGTCGTCTGTGCACACCTTTCAAAGCACTACCGTGTTTGTGCTACCATCGGCTGACTCCAGCTTTGGGAGGAAGATCCTGGAGGCAGTCTTGCCTGTCTAGGATCTCCTTTGGTTCTTTGTGCTTCCTTCACTTTTGAGCCCTGTTAGCTCTAGTTCAATGTGCTGTGTAACAGTTTTGGGGTGTTACCCCAGTTCAGTGTCCGTTGACACTTCATTGTTTTGTTGTGCTATCTCTGATCTTATGGTTCATATCTGCTCTGGGGACTTTGGGGGGCCTTGTGCCTGGTCCTTGCCTTAATTCCTGCCTCTGGGAAACTCAGTGGTTGGACATACCAGAGTTACCAGTAACCTGTATTGGATGACAGAGAAAAGAGGATTTAAGTCTTACCTGTTAAATCCTTTTCTCTTAGTCCATACAGGCCTTGTTACTGGTCTCCCACCCTGTCAAGGGACCATGCTCGGCTCTCCTGTGGCAGACCGTGGGGGTCCTTTGGGGTCATGCTCACAGGAGTCTTCTTTCCCTTCTACTATCTAGTCAACAGTGTCTCAAATCTTTCTGGAGCTGGTTGGCTAGTTGCAGCCAAGGAGGGAAGGTAGGCTCCACCCCCTGCATACAATTCTAGAATTCTTCCTGCCTGCTTAAAGGTGCGGATTGCCTACCCAGAGTTAACAGTAACCTGTATGGACTAAGAGAAAAAGATTTAACAGGTAAGACTAAAATCCTCTCTCAAAGGTTTTTTATAAAATATTGAGATTTATCCGTATTCGACTTCCAATTCTCCTGCGGTAAAAGGTAGAATTGTAGTTTAATAACGGATTCCTGTCTCAAATGTCATTCCAGAGGTGTTTATATATAAATGATTGCATTAGTTGTAAAATATGGTTTATTTTTGTTTAGCTTTTACTAAACTTATCTCCGTGAACGGACAAGATTATCACCTACAACTTGTAGATACTGCTGGGCAAGTAAGTGTGGATTTTCTTTTTCCCTTTTTTTTTTTTTTTTTTTTTTTTTTTTTTTTTTCCACAATATTATACATTTCTGCTGTTTTGAGACATACTAAATTCGTATTACTTTGTTTTGTTTATTTTCCCCCTCTCTTCTAGGATGAGTTTTCCATATTTCCTCAGACGTACTCCATAGATATTAATGGGTACATACTTGTATATTCGGTCACATCCAGCAAAAGGTAATTTTTGTTTACAACTGATAACTGGATATTAATTTCTGTAAACCCCATATAGGAACTCTAGCAGTACTGTAGATTGTATGAGGGCTGGGGGTGTGGGTGGATAAATCTGTCTTTATCAACTAGCCTGATTAAAGAATCGCTAGTAACTTTATTCTCATGACTAGCAAAGTTAGATTATGAACTGATACGGTGTGAGACCCTATCCCATTAAGGGTTATGTATACTTAAAGGAATAGTAGAAACATGGCATAATTGTAAGACCATGTTACCCTGACTCTTCACGTTTGACCTACTGGAACCTAGCACTACTTGAGTCACTTGCGTGGTCCATTTCTGGTGAAGGCTCTCTCCTAGCTTGATCTGCAACTGGTATATAGATGCTGAGCAAGGGCAAATGTCCTGACTTGTCAAATACATTACTATGGCTGAAATCTGCTCTTTGTCCATTAGGAGAAGTAATGTTTTGTTTCTGGAAGGAGAAAGATTCTTTGTGCTCAGATACTGTATTTTCCAGATACTAATCAAGGAAGGTTTTCCACTGACTTTCAATTATTGGTGTGGGGGAGGGGAGCATGGTATTACAGCAACATGGTTTTTCTACTATATCTTTTTATTCTTTGATTTGTTACTATTCCTTTAAGACCATTGTATACAGTATTTGCCTGACACCACAGTTCTTATTTTCGGCCCACTGCTTTGCTTGCCTTTCCGTATGCTTTCAGGACCTGCCATTTCCTGTTTTCAAATGCACACTTCCATTGTACAGCTGGATGTGTTGCGTTGCATTCACATTCAGTTAAGCTACTTGAAGACAGGACCTGGTAGGTCATGAAAGCTTATGGTGAGACAAGCGAGCAGCAAACTCATACACTGTTAGCTCCCTGGATGTGCCTGGGTGGGCATCCTGATTTTAAAGGTGCCCTTGAATGTAAGCTGTTTTGTTTTTTCAGGCTAGAGAAGGGGGGGGGGGCAATCCGTGTTAAACGAATACGGTAAATGAGAACTTAATTTAAAATAGCAGTCTCATGAGAAAATATATTCCTTTTGTCAGTGGTATGTCCTTGACTTCTGAATTCTTTACAACAAACTGTGTAATATATATATATTTTTTTTCTCCTTCTCCATTTTATCACAACGTCACAAAAATTGAAGAGGGGTTGGGGAAATAAATGAAGTATAGGAATATGGCTTTACTTATTAGTTAACCTTTTATTTTGACCTTAAATTTTAAGGTACATAAATAATAAAGCCAAATTGCCTCCCCTTTATTCCTTACCACCTCATCAGTTTTTGTTAAAGTTGGTGATATACTAAATAGCTCTCAATCTGTTTGCCAGACTTGATTAGGCGGGTGCCACCCATTCAGTTATTGGGTAAAGCTATTTTATTTTGTATTTAAACTCTTGTTTAGTCTAGAACCGTGGGCATTTTACTATCTTGAAGGTTTGAATCTAGAATAGTATGGCCATTATTCTGTTAGTCTAATAGGCCTTGAGTGGATTTTTGCTATAGTAAAAGCTACTGTAACTCTTTCAGTGCCCGAGGGGTACAACACGCATTGCAGTACCCCTCTGGCATTGAAAGGGTTAATACAAGGGTAGAGTTCCTGTCAGCATTTGGATTAAAAGAAAAAAAGTATCGCCCATTTTCTGATACCATGACAATAATTTTGCCACTTCCTCTTTGTAGTTTTGAAGTGATTAAAGTCATCCATGAAAAATTGTTGGATATGGTGGGCAAAGTTCAGTAAGTTGTCACTTTTTCACTACTTTTTTATATAGTTACATAGTTACATAGTAATTTAGGTTGAAAAAAGACTTGCGTCCATCCAGTTCAACCCTTTTCCTATTCCTGTTTACCATCGCTGACCCAAAAGAAGGCATCCGACTCCAAATGGCAATCAGATTTCTCCCTGGATCAACAAGCCCTAACTAAATATTAATCCCAATACTAACGTGCATAGCCCTCTATATTATGCTCTTTTAAATAAGTATCCAGGCCCCTTTTAAAAGCATCTAATGTATTTGATAGCACCACCTCCTCCGGAAGTGCATTCCATACCTTTATTGTCCTTACTGTAAAGAAACCCTTCCGCTGTTGTAGACTAAATCTCCTTTCCTCAAGTCTAAGCGGGTGGCCCCTTGTCCTGTGTACTGTTCTGTTAATGAACAGGTCTTTTGAAAGCCCTTTATATGGGCCTTGAACATATTTATATAGTGTTATCATATCCCCTCTAAGACGCCGTTTCTCTAGTGTGTACAAGTTTAACTTTTCTAGCCTCTCTTCATAACTAAAACTTTCCATTCCCCTTACTAGTTTTGTAGCCCTCCTCTGCACTCTCTCTAGTTCCATAATGTCCTTCTTCAGAAAGGGCGCCCAGAATTGAACAGCATATTCTAGGTGGGGTCTTACCATGGACCTGTAAAGAGGCATAATTATATCTTCCTCCCTTGAGTCAATACCCCTTTTAATACATGCCAATATCTTATTGGCCTTTGCAGCTGCCAGCTGGCACTGCATGCTACTGCAAAGTCTATTGTCTACCATTACTCCTAAATCCTTTTCATTTTCATAATGTAATTGTATTCGTGTTTTCTACAATACCAATTTCTGTTTCTGCTCCCTGTGACAGAGTACCCATAATGTTGGTTGGAAACAAGAAAGACCTACACATGGAAAGGTTTGTGACCTATTTCAGCACTTGTATAAGCTTGAAACAAAGATGGCACAATGCAGACCGTATGCAGAAAAGTTCAGCAGCCCTAATGTAAAAAAGTTCACCACATGGAACAAATACAAGTTCTCAATATTCCCCTTGGCTTAAATGGAGCATAAAGTTCTTGAGGTCTCTAGTGTGTTGCTGAATGTTTCTTTCCTTGCTTTCAAGGGTTAAACGCCTCATTTAAATTAATGGTAAGATTTTATATCTGCCCTGTAGTGCACTTGGCTTGCTCCACAAAATATAAATATATTTTTTATATCCTATATATTATAGAAACAATTGTGTTGGTAGAGCACTCACTTAAAATTTTCTTTAAAAAAAAAAAAAAAACTTTCCTGGTTGCCAGTCTCATATTCATGTAGATAGTCCAAAAAAAAAAAAAAAAAAAAAACCCACTCGCAGGTCTTTGTGTGAAGAAACAAAGGCTGACTTGTCCAATCAACGTTTCAGCCCAAACAGGGGCCTTTCTCAAGATCTATGTTTAGTATTTACTGTATGAAGTGATAACATCTGATCCTTTAACCCTTTGAGTGCCAGAGGGGTACGCAACACGTTGCAAAGCAATGCGATGCGTACCCCTCTGGCAATCAAAGGGTTATAAAGTGTTTGCTGTGCTTTTACTTAGAGTGCATCTTTCCACATTGCATCTCCTAGACCTATTTGTTTATGTTCCTAGTTTACAAATGCCTTGTCAGGTGTGTGTTAAAGGTTTTAATTGCTTTTAACCCCTTGAGTGCCAGTGTTAATACTGAAGTGCAGAAAAACTCAGAAAACAATGCAACTGTAAATTCGGTCCCTGCTGTAAGTGTGCAAATTTAGCTAAAAGAAGGATTCTGAGCTTGTAAAGGAAAATATGGTGGAATTCTGGCACAAACCAACTCAACGTGCACTGTGTGGAACAAATACAAATTCCCCTAATGTCCACTGAGTTCTAATTAGACTAGAATGTGTATGAGACTTCCATAGCTTTCAAGGGTTTTAAGCATTTGAGTGCCAGAGGGGATTGAATAGCCTAATTGGTCTGCACTTTTTCAACATTCGAAAAAGCTACAATATATATTATTTTACATATTAAGTATTACTATCCCTTTAAAGTCTTTTCTACCTCACTGTTTTTCTGTCCAGGGTCCCTCTGGATCCGATTTGGAAATGTCTGGTCATAGACACAGTATCCACTCTGCTAGGAGAGCAGGTGCTTGTTCCTATTCCAGGCCAGTTTAGCTTTCCTGGATTCTACTCCAATCTCTAGTTGCCAAGGAGGACTGTAGCTTCCTACGGTTTCTGAGCTTGAAGTACCTTAAAGGGATAGTAATGTTTCACAAAAACAGCAGCTCCAAATGATCTTCATAGTATTTAGGCTATGGAGAGTGTTTCAATACTGTCAGCCTTGTAGTTCAAGAGTAATTGAATGATAGTTTTCCCCCCTCCCGCCCCTTTTACAGAGTGTAAGCCATCTCCCCACAGATGTCGAATCTGGATCTGGGACCAGACAGCTCACAGCAAGGGACAATCTTCTTACTGTGAGCATAAGGAAAACCCTGCCCCCCTTGACATTTTTCCTTATTCCCACTGAAGATTGTCCCTCTCTGCGATCCATCCGGACAGTCTTGCTGCTCTGAGGTGAGCAGTGTTACATCAGTAAAATGGGCGGGAGGGGGATCCTTCATCATTCAATTACTCTTGGACTACAACTCTGACAGTATTGAAATAACACTCTCCATGGCCCAAATACTATGAAGATTAATTGGAGCTGCTTTTATTGTGAAACATTACTATCCCTTTAACCACCACTCCAAGGAATTGTGTTTCTGCCAGAGGGCAAGATCCAGTCTCTGGCCCTTCAGGTGAAATCCAGCAATACTCTGGCCATCTGCGATAGTGCAGCAGTACATCAGCAGCGTGCTAGGTGGCCTGGTCTGTGTTGAAGTCCTCTATACTCCATTGTAAACAAGAGTTGCCACTGGAAATTTTCATGGATTAATGATAACACACTTCTCCATATGTCTGTGTTAGTGGACAACAGATTACCTTTGCTGGTGGCTTCAACATTCCCATCTAACACTGGAACACCCATTGCCATTCAATAATGGGAAGTGATCACTGTGGATGCCACCCTTGTAGGTTGAGAGGTGACCTTGGGGGCACCTGAAGGCAGTGTAGTAGTCCTTAAAGAGATTGTAATGTTCACAAATATACCTTTGATTGTTCAATATACTTTATAAATAGTATGATCTGCAACTCTCTTACCTTCATATGTGCCTTAAAAACTCAACCAAGTTTCCCCCTCCTGCCCTGGACCTGTCTCTGGACTGGAGAAGAGCATCATTTTCCAGTCAATATTCTGGAGATACAGGCCATTTGTCTAGCCCTTTCACACTGATCCCATGTACTGACAAGGACTCCATTGAGCCATACTATGAATGGATAGCAATGAGGGACAATATTGCCTAGGCATAAGGAAAAACCTGCCCTCCTCCAATGGGGCAGCAGGGTTTTCCTTCCACTGACTGATAAAATGTTGTCCCTCATTGTGATCTGTCTGGTCAAGCAATTGGGTTTCGGATCTGAGAGGAGTCAGCATGATGTGCACAAAAGGGGCAGGAGGGGGAAACTTGGTTGAGGTTTTTAAGACAAACATGAAGGTAAGAGTTGCAGAACATACTATTTATAAAGTATATTGAACAATCGCAGGTACATTTGTGAACATTACTATCTCTTTAAGGACTACTGCAATGCCCTTTTCAACCTTTGTGGGAACTTTTGTGGATATAGGCGCGCAGCTGCATGAGTTGGAAGAGTCCTCTAAGTTTCTTATTAATGAGCAAGCCTGTGCTCCAGTTTACTTTGTTTTGTGTTTAAACTGGACCTGCCAACTTTTTAGTTCATTTGAAAGACTGACTGCCTCTGTGTTGTGCTAGCCGTGTGTAATATAAATACATTTTCAAAAACTGATCTTTTTGTTGGTGGTAGACTGGCAATTTATGCTAAGTAGCTTGTGCCCAGCCGGTATTGCCACACACTGTGCTGCTGTGAATGAATCTAGGCAGAGCCCACACGCTGGGGCATTTCCAATAGAACTGTGAGAGAAGTTTAATCCAGACTAAAAATTTAATCTAGACTAACACGAATTACCATGCTGTTAAGGGTATTAACATAATGTGCCACACCATGCTATTAACATGCAGATTATTTTCTCAACGTATTTTATTTTACAAAAAAAATGACAAGTACAACAGTCTTTAATTTTATGGAAAAGAAACAACTGGCCTGAGTGATAGCCCCATTTAAAACTGGGGTAGTTTTGTCCCTTCAGGTGCAGCTGGCTTGGTCCAGAATGACGCCACTTTTCTTCTGAAGATGGAGGCCATACCGTCTCAGGTGTTTAAACACAATCTTGCTTGTATGATTGTGACCTTAAATGCACATTTAAAGCCCTTTTCCCATTTCATTGTGGTATTGACCATTTAAACCATGATTTTATGTTCCTTTTTAAATCTAGAGTGATCAGCTATGAAGAAGGAAAGGCTTTAGCAGAGTCGTGGCACGCTGCTTTCTTGGAATCCTCTGCTAAAGAGAATCAGGTATGTGCGCTTTGTCTGACAAACCGTAACTTATTGAGTGCCAAAGGAGTGAGAAATGAATTGCTGAGAAATACATTATGATGATCAGCAACTCTTAGGGGAGGGGGAAGCATGCCTTTGTCCTTTATGGCTGCTCTCCTGAGTATCAGGCAGTCGTTAAGAGAAAAGGGTACAAACACAGCGTAAAAAAAAAAAAAATTTTTTTTTTTTTTTTTTGCTAAAATCCATACACTAATCATTTTGCATATAGAAGCTATCCATGGCAGAACAATTGAGTGGTGGACCCAGATGCATGTATAATACATGTATGTACATAGTTACATGCATCTTGTCCACTACTGAAGGATCCCCACACAACATGGCTATGATGCTGCCTGTTGGATGGATCGATCTGGAACCCACGTGAGTGTATGCAGTGGTGAGTGTGGGCTGTTGCACTTTAATCCTGAGTGCCAGAGTTGCAGAGAGCAGTGTTGGACACCTCTGGCAGTCATCCTGAAACCCTGAGCTTTTAGTGCACCCTAAAGGCAGGGGCTGGGAATCGCTGACCTAATAAAGAGACATAGAAGGCCTCTTTTTGCCTTCTGGCACCCAGAGGGTTAATAACATTTGAGGGAACTGGTGTCACTTTGTCAATTCCATTCTGTGCTGGGCTGAAATTACCACACCATGATATGGAAGAACCTTAATCAGAGATGGACAACCCTGGTTCTCAGACTACCAACGGTGCATTATTTTCTGAATATTCACACTTAATGTGCATCAGTTAAAAAAAAAAATAAATACCTCCAATTGATCCTCCTTTTTCTCAAGTAGGGGTATCCTGAAAATGTGAACTGATAGTTCTTTAGGACTAGGCTTGAGTACCCCTAAGTTAGACAGGGCCCACACACATGGATTACATCTAGAAGCACTGGGAGGAAATAACCAGGCTTTTGAACAGAACTAATTGACATATGCCGAGAACTGGCGTAAAGTGCAACAAGGTCTCTGTAAAACCTGTCTTGTGGTAACAGATCCTCCTTTAACCTTTTCAGTGCCAGAGGTGTATGCAACACAGTGCATTGCGTACCCTTCTGGCACTCAAAAGGTTAAATGTTCACGCTTACATTTTAAGAACATAGTCGGATCCTTGGCTGCTCTTCAGTATATTTTGCTGGTTCCCATCAGGAGTTGTCATTTAAGGGTCACAATGCATTGGAAACCTAGCATTTAAGGAGTTAAAAGCCCTCTCTACACCCTTCCCCTCTTGATTGTCCATTGAATTATTTGTGGTGTGGACACCCCCCCCACCACCACCACCACCTAGCGCTTGAAGGAGTAAAAGCCACTAGCCACACGTGTCTTCATTCTGTTGTGTGATACACTGACAGTACAGTACGTATTGGGTTTTTTAGATCAAGTAGAGCAATTCTGGGTCAAACTAACTACAATGTAGGAGACAAACTTTCCCAGAGTTGCCACTGACTTAAATGTGCCTTTAACCCTTTGAATGCTAGAGTACTCCAGTGCATTTGAAACAATGACTTAAAGATATGGTCATTTCTCACAATAAAAGCTCCAATTAATCTTCATAGTGTATCCAGAGTAATTGAATGATAAAATATCCCCCTCCCGCCCCTTTTACTGATGTAACACTGCTCACCTCAGAGCAGCAAGACTGTCCAGATGGATCACAGAGAGGGACAATTGGCAGTGAGCATAAGGAAAAACCTGTCAAGGGGGGGCAGGGTTTTCCTTATGATCATAGTATGGTCAAGTGACCAGATTCCACAACTGAGAGGAGGTGACTTACACTAGGTAAAAGGGGTGAGATGGGATACTATATAATTCATTTACTCTTGCACTACAACTCTGACAGTATTGAAATAACAATCTCCATGACCCAAATACTATGAAGATTAATTGGAGCTGCTGTTTTTGTGAAACATTACTATCCCTTTAAAGACCTAGCATTCGGGAAGTTAAGACTCCTTTTAAACGAGCATGTTTCGTCCCAGAATGGTTTTGCTTTGCGTTGATGTATAAGGCCCATGGTATGATCTCATGTTAGATCTGGGCATTAAATCATATTGGTTACTGAATAAATAATTGTTGGTTCTTAAGGTTTTTGTATTGGATACAAAGTCAATGTTTCTTTGTTGCTGGAGTACAGATCCATAAATTGCCACTGAACTGAAGGAGCCTGAAGTTCAGTTTTCTTATTGGATCTCAGCAACAATCTCCCTTGTAGTTGATTTTCAGTAGAGATCTATCACCATGATGTCTATTCATATCAAGTATAGCAGTATGGCAAACCTTCAACATGTTTGAATACCAGACAGGTCAACCGTGACCTTCCCTATCTCTGTACAAGTATGTTTATAAAGTATACCTTTCACATTTTTTATACGTTTTCTTTCTCCCACGCAGACTGCCGTTGATGTTTTTAAAAGGATAATTGTGGAAGCTGAAAAAATCGACGGAGGATGCTCACAAGGGAAGTCATCTTGTTCTCTAATGTAATTCCACTACACAAGCTACGGACACTGGGAATCTATTCTACTTGAATGAGCAAACTGCCTGTTCTACTTCAAACCCTAGGTTTTTCTGTTAAGTTTCATGCCAGAGGAGCCAGCAGCACACAGTCTCTTACAGATAAGAGGATAACTTAACCCACTGAGACTTAGAGGAGTGCGTATGGCATTGCAGTGCACGCCTCTGGTCTTCACAGGGTTAATATATTGGTTACATCCTTTTGTTTATTTTTCTCTTCTGATAATACAGAAAACTGACTCCAGTGCAAATTATTTCACTACCATCTTCAAATTTCTAAATCTCATACATACATCATTTCTATATCCTTCCTTAACCCTTCGAGTGCCAGAGGGGTACACGTTTCTCTGGCACTCAAAGGGTTAATATTACCCCCTTAAGGACTCAGGACGGTCTTGGACCGTCATGAATTCCGGGCTCCCTGCGCAGCTGCATGCCATTCAGGGAGACTGGAATCGGATTGCACAAAAAAAAAATTGCTTAGTGGGTTTTTTTTTTTTTTTTTTTTTTTTTTTTCTCTTCTCTCTCTCTCTCTTCTGGAGCGGCATGTAGCTGCCCCGGGAGCCCTGAACACCAGGACTGTCACTGGTCCTTAAGTGCCAGACCGCCTTGATGGTCCTTAAGGTGTTAAGGGACCTTAAAGTACGTGCGCGGCCGGTCCTTAAGGGGTTAAGGCAAAGACTTTTACTGGCATTATTTTTTTTTTTTTCCTTCAGTGTAGTTTGTTTATAATGTTGTAATCATTGAGACAATGCACATTGTTATATTACCCTTTATTAAGCAGGCTTGAACGTCAGTGTTTTTCATTGTTCAATGTAAACTTGTAAATAAAACAGCTGCAGACTTTACAGCCGTTCTGTTTCTTATAAATATTACAAAGGTTACACTGTCCAGGGACAATGTTGTAGGTAATTGATGGAATTAAAATATTGGAAATATTTAGCTTTGTTGAGTAGTTATTAATTTGCACAGTATTAACCCTTTCAATGATCGGTTCTGAGAACCAAAGTTGTTTGTTTTGGTCTCTTCACTTGGTAAACGTTTTTATACTATCTACATTTAATTTATAAGTGGCCATCGAAGTTCATCAACAAAGGCAGTGATGACTGAATATTAATAGGGCAGTAAAATTGTCAGGAAGGGTCTTTTAAAAGTGTAGGGATTTACCTTAAAAATGTGGGAACAAAGATCACATAGGATAATTCTTCAATATGCTCTTTGCTCTCCTGAAGATCTGCAGGGCTAGGTGAAATCAGTGCTTCTCCATTTTGCAGTCTGCTGTTGATGTGTTCATCTTGGCAGTGTGCTGAGTGAAGCACTGACGTCACCTAGTGATCTGGATGGGGATGAAGAGAATATTGCACACTATGAAACTGATGGACAATTTATTGCAAAGCTATGCATTGGGGAAGTCTAGCATCTGAGGGGCTAATGTCACACCATTATGCACACTGTTGCTAATCCGATAACCCTTTGAGTGCTGGCACTGCTTTTTTTCACCAATGAATTCAGGCCTCCCCAAACAGCATGCAGCTGAGCCCTTAATTTCATGTCATGCCAGGACCATCACTGGTCCTTAAGTGCAGGGCAGCCTTGACGGTCCTGGCACATCATTGGTCCTTAAGGGGTTAATGATAGAAATTCAGCTGATCTTGATGGCACTGGGAAAACAAACAAGTTTAACACCTTGCGGCTGGTATATTAAATTATGGATCCAGGGCTAATTCGATGACGAGCCAGGATCGTCACTGGTCCTTAAGTGCAGGACAGCCTTATGGAGCACATTGTAAGGCTTTCAAATACTCTAAGATGTAAATAGAATAAAGCCAAAGTGTATCTAGTATGCTTGCTCTTGGGTTTATGGAATAGCTGTATGTTTATAACAGATATGAATGGTAATTTGATCAGGATCAGTATCCTTTCATCAGGAGGGCAGAATAATTACTTTAAAAGGCTTTTGGAGGTGGAGACTCCCTCAGTACTTCGCTACCCCCACAAGAAATGCTCCATTTTAAATAACCTCAATGCAGGTGCTTAGGCAAAGATTCTTAGCTACCTTTTTTCCCCTGTTTGCCTGTAGGATGGGGCTGTGTAATCCCTTGTAAGGTAGGCTCCTTTCTCTGTCGTCCACAACAGGTTACTGGTAACTCTGGGAGGCGATCCGCCCCTTAAAGTAGGCAGGAACAGTTCTCAGTGTATGCAGGGGGTGGAGCCTCTCTTCCCTCCTTGACTGCAGCTAGCCAACCAGCTCCAGAAAGATTTGTTCCTTTGGTGCGACAACACCAGGTGGAGAACAGTTCTGCTACAGTTTTAGAATTTTTTTTTTTATTTTCTGTCAGATATGGAATACCACCATTAGGTGGATTACCATGACCGACAATGTCCTTCAGTGTGGCTAGCTCAGTATCCCGGTGCTTATAGCTAGACTGACACTCTGCTTTCTCATCTTTCTGTCTTCAGTATCCCTCTTCTTTCAAATTGGATTTCTTCATTGTATTATTGTACTTTACAATAAGACCTTTGGTTTTTAGGGTCGTACCTTTTAGAATGGGAATGCAGGGTGGCCATATTGGATTGGAACAGAGACAATGCTTTGGGAGTTCCACCGGTTGGGTTCCTCTGTGTGAAAGTAGACAAATTGATTGTTAAAGTAGAATGCACACTAGCTGTGATAGGGCAAGGCACATGACCACACTAAATTTCAAAATAAGAAACCCACCACAGTGCCCTCTGTCAATATAATATAAAGAAATAAAGCTCTAGTGGTTTACAAAAGTGTTAAAATATTTTTGATTAAACTAGCTATAAATCATATATATACACACACACACACACACACACACACACACACACACACACACACACACACACACACACACACACACACACACACTAGACATGTTAACCAAAAGATCAAATAACTGCTGTTAAAAGCAGTCTATAATCATCCAACCAATATTGCAAGAAAAATGGTATTAAGAAAAAAGTTTTTTTAAAAAAATCTGTATTCTGATGAGATATAAAACACACAAGAAACAGACTATTTCTCTGTCCAGTACAGGTTACTGGTAACTTTGGGTAGGCAGTCGGCCCCTTTAAGTAGGCAGGAACAATTCTAGAAATGACTGCAGGGGGTTGGAGCCTACCTTCCCGCCTTGGCTGCAGCTAGCCAACCAGCTCCAGAAAGATTTGTTCTTTGACGATAACACAGGCAAGAGAACGGTTCTGCTATTGTTTTAGAAACTTTTTTTTATTTTTCTGTTACAAAATGGATTACCACCATTAGGCGGATTACCATAACTGACAATGTCCTTGGATATGGCTAGCTCAGTATCCAGGTGCTTTTTGTGGGCCTTAAGCCCTGGGGGGAAAATCTTGGGTTCAAGTGCTTCCCCAGGTGTTACCCATTGAAGTTACTTCTTACTACATGGTAATCTGAAGACAAGATCTGCAGTAAAGGTGAACAACCCTTTGAGTGTTGCAGGTCCACTTGTCCCACAGTGCCCCTCCGCACGGGTTATTCCTAGGAGTTCTTATTGCACACACCTGCACTCACTGGGTCTTTCTGTTATGTCTGTCAGTGTTTGGAGCAACTGTGTGGTAAATTAACCCTTTAACTGCTGGTTGTCATCTTTTGGGGTGGTTATTGGCACTTTGCCTACTGGGTTCAGTGTTTTCTGGGTCTGATTACATATTCTAGTGATGTTTCATGTATTTTTATTTCTCAGTTCTAACTTTGACAAAATTGAGTTAGAGGCGCGCTTTACCGCATAGATGTCATTGCTCCATTAACGCCTATGGGACTGTACAGTTTGGGACATATCTCTGCAACTGCACAACCTAGCGACTTCAGAGATGGCTCCTTTTAATATCTGACCTTGCTCTCTCATCCGGTTCACATTGCAAGTGTGTTGGGTGGCTCAGGGGGCTTCGGGCACTGTTGAGGAGAGCTTCATGCTTTCGTTTCTGATTGGCTTCCGCTGCGGCAGCCCTCTTGTGAGCTTTACAGAACGAGTATCCTGTGCAGGGCTTTGGACTCTCCTTTGCAGATTAACCCTTCGCCTGCCAGATAAGTATTTTTGCGATTTCTGGGGTGAAATTTTAATCTTGCACACTAAATTGGGTGATTATTCTGAACGTTGTTGACACTGTGAGAATGTCTACTCCATTGGGGCCAGGCCTAATACTAAGGATGCTGGGGTCTCTATCCCCCATTGTGCATTGCTCCTCATGTCATACAGGGTTGCCTAGAGAATTCTCAGGTCATTTATGCCCAGCATGTTCTGATGTCACTAAGGGTATCCCAGGGACCTCCAGCCATGCATTAGAGCCAGTTTGGGTGCAAGAGTTCAAGGCTGCTACCAGTGACCTCAGGTCTACGTTACAACTCTTTCCATCCCAGTTACAGGGGGTCTTCTGTTGCTGGCAGGCCCCTTCCTCAGTCATATCTTCCCTGCCCAAACCGCAAAGAGTACTTGACGTTTCAGATTCCTCTGAAGAGGAACTGTTGGTGGATTCAGAGGTTGAGCAATGTTCTGCTGTGGGCTCCTCTCTAAACATTCCCCCAGTTCAGGAGGTTTCCTCAGATCCCTCTGAAGTATTCCAGGAGCCTATAAAGCCCCATACTTGTTTTCCACCTAACCCCACTCTGGACCGCCTAGTGGCTGATGAGTAGAAATCTCGGGACAGAAAGCCTTTTGTCTCCAAGAGGTTTGCTAAGTTTTACGCCTTTTCCGAGACTGCGCTTGCTCAACGGGTTCATCCTCCTGAGGTGGATGCTCCAGTCTCTAGGCTATATAAGTCTACCACCTTACCAGTTTCTGTTGCGTCCTCTCTGAAGGACTGGACTGACAAGAAGCTTGAGGTTTCCCTCCAGTCCATTTTTGGCACTGCTGGTACTGCCATGTGTCCAGCATTTGTTGCAGCATGGGTTAACCGGGTCATTGCGGTCTGGACTGAACTCTCCCTAGCTGTACGACAGGGTGATTAATCTTTGGATATGTTGTGGCTTCTTGCCAATATATCTGAGGCCAAGCACTGTTTCTGCTGCCTTATTTGATGCTGTCTGGTGGCAAGGGTTTCCACCATGTCTGTGGTTGCCAGACGAGCTCTTTGGCTCAAGGTCTGGGCTGCTGACACTGCTTCCAAGAAAGCCTTGCTGTCCTTGGTTTTTCAGGGTTCATCCTTATTTGGGCCAGATCTTAAGGATCTGATCGGTGAGGCCACTGGAGGTAAGAGTACTCATCTGCCCTTTGTCCCCTGGAAGAAACCTCCTCTCAAGAGTAACAGGTTTTTTTTGTTTTTGTTTTTTTTTTTTCTCTCGTCCCTTTCAGACTGAGACACGTCTGGCGAATCAGGCAGTTCCCTCAGCTCCACGTGCCTCCTCCAAGCCCAAACAGCAATGGAAGCCCAAGGTCTCCTCCAAGCCCAAGGCTTCCAAGACTTCTCCGGCATGACTCGCTGAACCCGGGTCCCCATTCAGCTGTGGGTGGTCTTCGTTACTATCACAGCATTTGGGAGGATTCAGTCGTGGACCCGTGGGTTTTACAAGTAGTGGTGGAAGGGTACTGTATCTCCTTTTTGCTTTTTCCCCTCTCATACACCCCAGGGTGTGGAAAAATGCTGTCTCTAACGGCGCTGTCCAGTCTGTTCTGGACAAGGATGTTCTGGAACCTGTTCCAGTTCAGGACAGGTATGGGTTTTTACTCAAACCTTTTCTTAGTGTCCAAGAAGAATGGCGGTTGTCGTCCAATTTTGGACTTGAAGGATCTCCATTCCTTTGTGATCCAGTCTCCTCACCAGGAGTCCCTCAGGACGGTGATTGCTGCTATGATTCCGAGGGAATTTCTTGCTACTCTGGACCTTCAGGACATGTATTTACATATCGCCATTCATTCAGAGAGCCAGCAGTATCTCGGATTTACCTGCGACCAAGGGCATTTTCAGTTCTCAGCTCTTCCCTGTTGTCTGACTACAGCTCCTCAGGTCTTCAACCATGTCCTGGGAACCTTAGTTTCCATCCTCCACCGGGACAGTATCAGAGTTACTCCATACATGGATGACCTGCTTATGAAAGCCCCCTCTGCGGAACGTCTTTGTCAGCAGGTTCAGGACTGCATTCACGCTCTCACCCATCATGAGTGGATCATCAACTTGGACAAGTAGGATCTTGTCCTGTCCCAAACGTCTGGCCTTCCTGGGCCTTCTCTTCGACACTCGGCAGAGCATGATGGAGGATGTGGCTCACTAGATCGTACGCAGGGTTTCGGCTGTTCTAGCTCAAGATCCAGTTCCATTAATTATTATTTATGCAAAGAGCTGAGCTAAAAACAAGAGGTCATCCATTAAGACTAGAGGAAAGGCGCTTTCGACTAAAACAAAGGCAGGGATTCTTTACAGTAAGGGCGGTAAGGCTATGGAATTCTTTGCCTCGGGATGTTGTGCTTGCAGATAATGCAACTGCATTCAAAAAAGCAGTGGATGCCTATCTAGCACAGAACAATATTGGCAATTATAACAGATGGCTTCAAAGCAAATAGGATATTGATCCGGGGAACTATTTGACTACCAATTGGAGTCAGGAAGGAATAATCCCCCCCACACACAACTTGGGACTAGATTGGAAATGGCTCCAGAGGTTTTTTTTTTTTTTTTTTTTTTTTTTTGCCTTCCTCTGGATCAACAGGGGTGTTTGGCATGGGCTGGACTTGATGGACGCATGTCTTTTCTCATCCTTATCTACTATGTTACTATGTTAGACTGCAGGTACTATGGCGCACCTGGCGTGCCCCCCCAGAATTGCACCATCCATTTTCTTAGTATATCATTCCCAGTGTCAATGGAACCTAAATCTACTTACTGCTCTATATGCACGTTTGTGAGCTATCTTATGCTTTATTTTCTTCTCAGCTGGGAAAAATAAATAAAATGACACAGCACATTCCCTGAATTCCAGACTATAAGCCTTTTAACCTTTTTTTTAATAAATCAAATATTCCAAAAACTGACTGTATAAGGAAGTTATAAAACACTAAGCAGATTATGAAAAGTATGTGACTACGTAATGACATCTAGCAACTTCATTCGGATAAAGGGTAAATAAAGTCTGATCCTGAGGGAAAAGATATCAAAACATATGGGGGTTCCATAGTGCAATTCAAAAACTGCTCCTGTCAGATATTTTTTGGTGGGGCAGGAGTTTAAAACTGACACCTCCCTCAGCTGGAAAGCAACCCGAAGGGGTGTGGCTTTCATCCAGAAACTTTGTGGGTTGCCTACGCAGCCTTCATAGATTTTCTGTGTTGACTTTCACACAAAAAGCAGACGAATATGTGGTCAACCTAAGGTCCTCCATCTGTTCAGGACTACAATTCCCATCATCCCCAGCCAGCCATTGGATGGCTGGGGATGATGGGAATTGTAATCCTGAACAAATGGAGGGCCTCAGGTTGATTAAAGGAGCAGTAAACTGTTGTATGAAAAATATATATTGTAGGGATTTTCCTGTTGAGTAAAATAAGGGTACTTCCACTGCCGAGAGATTTATATTTCCAGAGTTATTACAGTTTAAACCCATGTTTTTTTTACATTAGCAGTGCCCTCTAGTTGTCAAATTCTAATTAGATTTCCTGTTAGATTCTAATGGAGAGGAAAGTCAGAAAAGTCAGCGACATACAGTTCTCCATAGAATGTGATGAAACTGCTGAGCCACTTCCTGTCAGAACTATCAGGAAGTAAACACAGTAAATTAACTTCCTGTTTATTTGAACGGCTATAATTTTTGAATAAAACATCTGACAGTGATGGGAGTGACCTTGTTTTATTCAGCAGGAAATGCTCTGTAAAATATGTAACACCATACAAACAAGAGGGGAGCTTGTGTTTGTGCTTTTGTTTGTATGGTGTAATTCTGATCTGACGCTGTGGGAGAGCGAGACCTGTGAGGGTGCAGCCATTCACTTTTGAGGAGAACACTGTGTCTGGAGACAGTTTAAACATTCCAGAAACGTTGTATTGTCGGAGCTGACATAAGCCATCTCCGACGCAATCTTTTTGTGAGTGCGCACAGTGGGGTGCGGTGGCGGTCAATTGTTGATCCAGTCTGATATACACAGGGGCGCCCCTTGTTTTCTTCTTCCTTCTTTTCTGTAAAATGTGCTTTCATAAAAAAAAGTTTACTGCTCCTTTAATTCTGGTCTGTGGGGACTGTGTCATGAAGGTCAAAGAAGCTGAACTGTGGCAGATCAGTCTTGCAGTTGAGTCTCTTTTGCATCATCAAGGATGGAGCCCCAGGAGTCTATTTTTCAGACTCCATTGCGTTCCTTAATTGATCCGCCAGTACTCACTATGTATTCCTAGCTTCAGTGGTAGGCATGCTCACAGGGGAAGCAGATCTGCCGATACCGCACTTTAAACAAAAGTTTGCAAGGATTGTATAATTCATCATTGGCAAACCTGTGGTTCTCCAGCATCTTTATCCATTCAAGAGCAACGTTTATTGTGTCATGCCTGTCAACTTCCTTGATTTCTAAAAAATGTATTTCTACCACTTATTCTATGTCCTTGTTATTAAATGGTTAATAGATTATGAGCTTTACCACCTAGTGCTATTATCCATTCATATACTACATGATTTCATGTAGTATTTTGCTACTGGTAATATCTATGAACCACTTGTGATGCTGTTATGTGACTGCCCATGTGAAAAGTATCCCTGGAATTTTTTTAAATGCAGGCTGTGAAACAGAGAGAATCATTTTAGGTTTTTTTTTTTAATTCAAAGGCAGGCAATGTAACAAAGCAGCAGGGAAAACAAGCAGGGTGCTGGGTTGTATCTCTAGAGGCATTAGTAGCAGAAAGGGAAGTGATCATGACACTCTACAGATCTTTGGCTAGACCCCATCTCCAGAAGGATATAGATAATCTAAAGAAAATTCAGAGGAAGACTACAAAAATGGTGACTGGTTTACAGGAAAAGAAATATCAGGATAGACTAAAGCATCTGAACATGTATAGCTTGGAGGAGAGAAGAGAGAGAGGGAATATGCTTGAAACATTCAAATACATGAAGGGATTCAAAAAATTGCAGGAAGTACATTTCAAAGGAGTAAAATGTTAGGACAAGAGGCCATAGTCTAAAACTAGAGGGACACAGGTTTAGATGTAATGTAAGAAAGTTTTACTTCACTGATAGGGTAGTAGATAAGTGGAACAGTCTACCAACAGAAGTGGTAGAAGTTAATACAGTGATGGAATGTAAGCATGCATGGGATAGGCATAAGGCTGTCCTGAGCATAAGACAAGACCAAGGATCAAATAAGTTTTGAGGCTTTTACAGTAGGAAAATGGGCTGAATGGTTCTTATCTGCAGTTAAATTCTATGTTTCGATTCATTGTTAGACCTTTTAAGCCCTTCACAGATTGTTGGAGAAGTCCCTAGCATCCAAGGGGCCGGGTTCCTTTTATATGAAGGTATCTCAATTTTTTAATAATAAATGCTGGAATATGATACAAGGCAAGTTTTTTTCATCATATAATGTAGAGTTGTAGGGTGATATTCATACCTAGGAACTCTCCGGGAATGCCCTGGAGGCTCAGATTTGTGTTCATTACTGGATCTCTGTGACAGACCCTCTCTTTCTGCTTTGGTGGGCTTTCTGGCAACTCTGGCCACTTACCACCTGTTCTGCCCATGGACTCTGTCGGGAGCTTGGAACACAATTTCACCACTACTCTTGTGTGAATCCCATAATCACAGATAGTAGTCTACTGCCAGTAAGACATTATATGTTGCTTAATTTGGACTCTTCCTACTATTGTTCTGGCGAGTAGAGTCTACCGGTTGCTACATAGATAGTAATCTGTTTCCAGTAAGACTTGGTTGTCACACGGTGATTACTCATTACTGCCTCTGGAAAATGCATTAATTTGACTACCGGTGAGTCTGATTTATAACAAGTTCATTCATGCATATACATACTTCTTCCTGGTCACATTGAGCATGTGGGATGTAAGATTTTATCACTTGATCCATTTTGATTAACTATTAATCACATTAGAGGATTTTCCTTTTTACCACTGGAATCCTCTACAATACAGGGACCCGTAGCTATAGAGCTTACTACTCTATTCTCCTTGGAATAGGTTTTTCCTGTTGCCCCTTGTGTCCTATATTAGTTTCTTTTTGCTGCTACTCATGCCCAATCCACCTAGAGACACGACACTGGTATACAACCATGGATGTGATCCGTATCATATATACTTGCATCCAATAGAGAATTGGGTATGTGTTAGATTTGTTTTACCTTTATTTTCACTGTTATTTCATTTAATTCGCTTCTTTAGTTAGAGGTCTTTTTTTATCCACTATATAAATAAAAGTTACGTTTTAATAAACCCCGTTTGGGTCCACCCTATATCCATCTCTGCCGTACTATGAGGGGTGGGTCTGGTGCTATATGTTCTTCTTCCTTCTCTTTATACATTTATCCTATTAAGATTACAGATCAAGAACATTCCCTTGAGTGTACCACACACCCTCATTACTACCGTTACAGAGTGGTGCATCTATTCTATAGAGTATAGGGACCAGCCCACCCAAGTTAAGTTCTACCAGCATTAAGAAGTGACCCATATCATTTGGATACTAGCACCCGCTTGCTACTGTGGGAACTGGAGTCAATGATATTCACAGGTATGGTAGGGGTCTGGTAACAGGATCACAAAAAAAAAAATAACATTAAAATCCTTTTATTCTGTTCTCTGGATCACCAGTGTGATATCCCCAGCCAAAGGACAATTAGATGATCACATACCTTGCATCAAGAGGAGAAACAGATAATGAAAATGCAAGACATGGTGAGGGGGTATGCAGAGTAAAGTGAAATAAACACTCCAATTACTATGTTATTCTATGGAGCATATTTTATAAATTAGAGATACTTTAGTGTAAGTGTGGCAAAGGTCACTCGACAAGGCTGCAGACAGGCCAGAGGAACTAACGTACGAATAAGGACTGGAGTAATTATGGAGTAACCCAACTGCTCTATAGGAGACAATTAAAAATTCCCCAAACTATTATTGATATGTGGCTTTTAACCTACACATCTGGAAGTCTACCTTTTCCACACACACTTACATTCACCACTGCATTGTGCAGAAAGAGGGAGAGGCAGATAATGGTATGTATGCTGTTTGTGTGTTTTAACAAAGGGTTCAAGGGAAAAAGGATGTTGTATAACCAGAGCTGCCCAAACCTGGGATGAGTGAGGAAAAATACCTGGGTGTGGTGTCAAAGAGGGAGGAAGCCCATCCCAACATCTTTACTCCTACAGGCAGGAGAAAGTGGGAGAAGCTCACGAAATATTTACATTTTTTATGCATACTTAAGTAAATAAAAAGATAAATATATGTAATAATTCAAAGTATTAGTTTTTTGTTTCAGGAGGCTAAAGAGGTTCAATTTTGGGGAAAACAAACTGCACTATAGTATACAATTCCTGTTGATTTAAATGAGGCTTTTAAAGCGGAACTACCACCGCATAACCTCTTTAGCTTAATTAAGTCCCCATCTGGCGAGTAGCTGCTTAGTAGCGCTAGTCGCCAGAATTATTACCTTATTTAATAGATTTAAGCTTTCTTCCATGGGTGACAGGCAGGACGGAGCATGGACATCTTGCCGTAGTTACGTCCACGCGCCTGTGCTGTCAGGCCCAGCCGGGTCTAGGAGGCATTGCTAGGAGCCGGCCGGCTCCAAAAGGGGCTGACAGTGCAGGCGCGTGGACGTCACTATGGCAAGATGTCCGCGCTCCGTGCTACTGTCAGCTATGGAAGAAAGCATAAATCTATTAAATAAGGTAATCATTCGGTAGCGCTAGTCGCCAGATGGGGACTTAATTAAGCTAAAGATGTTTGCGGTGGTAGTTCCGCTTTAACCTCTTAAATTATGGACAAGTCTCCAATGCATTGCAAAGCTGAATAATAATAATAACCCCCCCAAATCCATACAAAGGCAACCTGGTTAGCACAAGCTTACTAACCAGAAACAATTCCAACTGGCTGTTTTTTTGTCGTACCTTCCTGCACAGCCAGTAGGAATAAGGATGCCACTGGCCTTTAGATCTTGAAGAAGATGGGACAAGAGGTAAGAAGAGGCCTGTAAACTGAGGTCTACTCTGTACGTTTTATAATATTGTTACTACCAGTTGTGAGAGTAGCAGAGATTAAAGGCATAGTAATACTTCGTTTTATCTTTATTTTATTTTGTAGGCATTAAAAAAACATGAAGAACGATATCAGTCTTATCTCTCAAACCTTTATGGTTTAAGAGATAAGCAAAGTTTCCCCTCCCGCCCCTTTTACCTAGTGTAAGCCATCTCTCCTCAGATGTGGAATCCAGTCCATAGACCAGACAGATAACAGCATGGGACAATCTTCTTCCTATGAGAACAATGAAGGCCCTCCCCCCCTTTACGAGTTTTTCAGGTTTTTCCCCTTATCTTAATTGAAGATTGTCCCTCTCTGCAGTCTACCTGGGCACCTCCCCTCTGATCTGGCTGAACAGTGTTACATCAGTATAAGGGGCGGGGGGGGGATACTTTGTCATTGAATTACTCTTGAACTACAACTCTGACAGAATTGAAATAACACTCTCCAAAGTCCAAATGCTATAATGATTAATTAGAGCTGCTTTTATTATGAAACATTACTATCCCTTTAACTAGAAAATGACTGTGTTATGTTTTTTTTAATTTTACATGTCTTTTTAACGTTTCATCTTCATATTTTCTCAGTTAATACCAATTTAGGAAAACAATTTTGTTGACCAGTACTTCAGCGTAGATTTCACATCACTACTATTTACTCAAGAGTTTCTCAATTTATAGCCTCCAATGGGTTAAAATATTAAAATGCAAAATTAGACTGACTTTCAGAATGAAGGTTGATGAAATTCAAGCACAAATTTATCAAAATTTGCCCGTCTCAATTCAGGATTCTCAGTGCTTCATGATTACAAATCATTTCTGATATATGATACAGGGTTTAGATTACAGTGTTAAATGTTCTTCAAGAGATTATATTTTGGGTGTGAAGACAAATATATTATAACAGAACATTCTGAACAGAACAAGCCTAAATAACGAGAGCCTGGAAATAACTCCAGTGTAATGTCACGATCCAGGCAGGCATCCCAGAGTGAGCTGCTTGCACTATATGTGCCACCTAGTGGCTGGAAAGCTGTAACTAAGTACAAATGCACAAAGGGGGAGGTTCGCTAAGCGGTGATAAAGAGGTGATAAAGTGGGAAATACTTCTCCAGTTTATCACTTCTCCAGTTCCTATGTTATTCTATAGAGCATATGAGTAAGATCTCCAGAGTTGAAGAAATCATAGTGCAGAGGCTCATTAGCAGGCCCGGACTCGGACAAAAAATAGGCCCGGGCATTTAAGGCTGAGCAGCCCATTTTTATTTTTTGAGTAGGCCATGGGTGACCATCGTGGGCGGAGCTTATAGTCATGTGCGTTGCGCTGAACTGCTGCATGTTGATTGCCCGCACACCAGGAAACGTGTAACGAGGTGGCCGTGTTTCAGAAAGTGAAAGACGGCCCAAACTCGTTAAATGGTTAATTTTTTATTTTTTTAAAGCACGGACCGGCACTGGACCAGCCCACCAGGCAAATGCCCGGTATGCCCGATGGCCAATCCGGGCCTGCTCCCTAGAATAACATAGGAATTAGAGAAGTGATAATCTGGAGAAGTCATCTCCCCTTTATCACTGCTTAGTGAATCTGCCCCAATTTGTAATGAAGCAGCATTGCTCAAAACAATGACACATGTACTCACAAAATAGAGATTTGCCAGTTCTCCATTGTTATGAATGCAACATTTTAGTGAATGAAGACACACTGTCTGGATTCCATTTAAGTTGCTAACTTAATCAAGGGTTGTATCTGCATATTCCTCCATGAACTTCTTTGGGAATGTGTGGGATGCTACCAGTAATACATCTATCAACTGAGATCCATTCTATGCCACATGTGTAATACAAACTCCCTGAGAGACCAAGGATCAAAGGCCATATTTAATAATAAAGAGGAACAATTTGCTCCCACCGCTCTGTTATGGCTAAATCACAGACAGGTTAATAGTTTATATTTATCAATTAACAAAATGATAGTGAGTGAACAGAAGAAACATCTAAATCAATTAAATATTTGGTGGGACCACCGTTTGCCTTCAAAACAGCATCAATTCTACTAGCTGTACTTGCACAGTCAGGGATTTTGTAGGCATATAGTCAGGTGTATGATTAATCAATTATACCAAACAGGTGCTAATGATCATCAGTTTAATATTTGGGTTGAAACACAATCATTAACTGAAACAGAAACAGCTGTGTAGGAGGAATAAAACTGGGTGAGGAACAGCCAAAGTCAGCTAACAAGGTGAGGTTGCTGAAATCAGTTTAATGTCAAAAGTCACACACCATGGCAAGACTGAGCACAGCAACAACACACAAGGTAGTTATACTGCATCATCAAGGTCACTCCCAGGCAGAAATTTCAAGACAGACAGGGATTTCCAGATTTGCTGTCCAAGTGCTTTTGAAGAAGTACAAAGAAACAGGCCACGCTGAGGACCATAGATGCAGTGTTTAGGCGAAGGAAATGTAGTGCAGCAGGTGAAAGACACATCATGTTTACTTTGCTTGGCAACTGGAAGATGTCCAGCAGTGCCATCAGCTCAGAATTGGCAGAAAGCGGTGGGATCCTGGTACACCTATCTACCGTCCTGGTCAGAAGTGGTCTTCATGGAAGACTTGTGGCCAAAAAACCATACCTCTGACATGGAAACAAGGCCAAGTGACTCAACTATGCACGAAAACACAGGAACTGGGGTACAGAAAAATGGCAGCAGGTGCTCTGGACTGATGAGTCAAAATGTTAAATATTTGTCTGTAGCAGGAGGCAGTTTGTTTTCCGAAGGCTAGAAAGCGGTACAAGAATGAGTGTCTGCAGGCAACAATGAAGCATGATGGAGGTTTCTTGCAAGTTTGGGGGTGCATTTCTGCAAATGGAGTTGGGCATTTGGTGAGAATTAATCATCTCCTCAATGCTGAGAAGTACAGGCAGATACTAATCCATCATGCAATACCATCAGGGAGGCATCTGATTGGCACCAAATTTATTCTGCAGCATGACAACGACCCCAAACATACAACCAAAGTCATTAAGAACTTTCTTCAGCATAAAGAAGAACAAGGCTTCCTGGAAGTGATGGTATGACACCCACAGACCCCGGATCTCAACATCATCTAGTCTGTCTGGGATTAAATGAAGAGAATGAACCAACTGAGGCTCCCTAAATCCACAGAAGAACTGTGGTTAGTTCCCCAAGATGTTTGGAACAACCTACCCGCTGAGTTCCTTAACAAACTGTGTACAAGTGTACCTAGAAGAATTTATGCTGTTTTGAGGGCAAAGGGTGGTCACAAAAAATATTGATTTGATTTACATTTTTCTTCTGTTCACTCACTATCATTTTTTTAATTGCTAAAATATTAACATGTCTATTTTTGAAAGCATTCTTACTTTACAGCATTTTTCACATCTGTCTAAGACTTTTGCACAGTACTGTATAGTAAAACTATACTAAAAGGTTTATTTTAGCCACTTTAATTAATAGCTTTGTAGGTATGTGTTTTTTTATTTTACATGCCTTGCACATTATCTTGTTGGATGCTAGTTGGGTCTCCAATAAATTGTGAAGCATTTAACATCCAATGAGTTAAAGGGATAGTAATACTTAAAATGTAAAAAAAAAAAATATGTTGTAGGGTTTATCCCCCTGAGTAAAACAAGAGTACTCCCACTGCTGAAAGGTGTTTCATTCAAACTTTATTAATTTTTAAAGTTGAATTTTTTAGGTGCAATATCACAGTGGCCTGAAATTGTACAGTGGAGCTGTTGCTACACCATCCTATGGAGATTTACGGTCCCGGGACCAGAACTGTCCATAGGATCGTGTAGCAACAGCGCCACTGTACAATTTCAGGCCACTGTGATATTGCACCTAAAAATTCAACTTTGAAAATTAATAACTTTTGAATGAAACACCTTTCAGCAGTGGGAGTACTCTTGTTTTACTCAGGGGGATAAACCCTACAACATATTTTTTTTACATTTTAAGTATTACTATCCCTTTAAACACATTACACAGTTTTACTGCTGAATAAGCATAATGGATCAGATACAATATTTCCATTGTACTTGTACAGAACTGTTTTGTCTGCTAAAATAAACATTAATTTCATCAGGGGCCTTAATATGCATCTCTTATTAATTCAATGCAAAGAAATGTATTCCGTACCCCTATGGCATTCGAAGGGTTATGGTATTACTCATTCTGCACAGATGGATCAGAGAACAATCACATTTGTTTCTCTCAGTCTAGAATTTCCTAAGTCGTCTCAGCTTGACTGTCAAAACATGCGTGGATTGAATCTTCACCAGATGCGAGGACTGTGACAAGAAAATACTGACTCAGCCTGGCAGCCACAAAAAAACATAGTTACTGCCTATACTGAATTGTTAATCACATGGCATTGGTTAGATCAACTCCCAATTAATAGATTGAGAGATTGTGTGAAACAAATGTGCATCGCATTAACTGTGCCTCTATATAGTTCCATGATACCAGCTCCTGTGCATATGTACAGAAACATTAGCACATATCAGAGCACAACTTCTGTAGCACACACTATTAAAGTGAATAATGGTTTAACAGTACCCCTATAAGAGGCCTTAAGGAAAGAAAGGATTTTATACTTATTGCCATACCTGTGAACTTTGATGTGTGGTCTTCCCGGTGGGGAGTCCTGTGGTGCCGCTGGGGGGGAGAAAAATGATGTGATTCACATAAAAAAGGGGCGGGGCTTAACCATGAGTGGTGGGCAGGGCTTAACAGATGTAAAGAAGGTTGTAAAAATAGGCTGGGAAGGAGGAGAATTGGGTGGGAGTAGGAGGAACACACCTTGAAAGAGCAGAAGTGGGCAGAATTTCAGTGGAAACTCCACACATCCGGTGAATCATCCTCTGCCCAGGAGACCCGGTAATGCAATGCCTAAACCGGAATCTCCAGGGCAAATTCGGAGAGTTTCCAGCTACGCTTATTGCCTCTAGGTCTATTTTCTGCATAGCTTGTTCTTCTGCACAAACGAATGGCAGCAGTGGTGTCCGTAGGCATTTTTCCAGGGGGGGGGACAAAGTCATAATATGACCCCCAGGCCAGCCCATCTAGCCCCTTTATTCATATGGAGGAGGGTTATTGTAGGGGTGGGCAAATGCCCCCCTTGCCCCCCCCCTCCGGACACCCATGAATGGCAGTACCAGCAACATCCACAATCTTGCACATTGTCTAGTCTTAGCCCACCTGGAGCAAGTAGCCATGTAAATATAACCCATCATTGAAAATAAACATTATATCAGGGGTGTCAAATTCCACACCCAAAGCACGGAGACCGCATATTTTTGGAATATTCCTGATTTTGCACAGGTGCTGCAATCATTCATATAGTACACCTGTGCAAAATCAAGGATATTCCACAAACCTGCACTGTCTCAGCATTAGGAAAAGCATTTTGGTATTATAGCAACGGCATTACATTTTGAGTATAATTGTGTTTATTATTCTCTGCTATGTGTAGATTAAGAGATATATACATTTTGTTAATGACCCAACCCCTTTCTAGTGACATCAGACCTTCATTTCTTTTTTTTTTTAATTTAAAGTTTATTGATTTTTGCATAGGTTTACAACAGAGATAACAGAAACAGTACAGCTCAATGACTATTTCAAACATAGGATCAGGGCATTGCAGTGCAGGCAAAGACAAATGACACAGCTTCCGTGACCCGCCAAGACCACAGGAATGGTCCCCTCTCTACCCCAGGAGTAGGTACAGGGCTGAAGAATACCCAAAAGGTGGGGATACAGAGGCAAGAAAAGAGAGAAGAGAGAGAAGGGGAGAGGAAAAAAAAAAAAGGAAAGGGGGGAGGGACACAGAGGGAGGGGGATACGGGGAAGAGGGAGAAGGCAGGTACACATATCACTGTCCACTCACCATGATTGAACCCCATAAAAGAACAAAGCAAAGTCAATGGAGTAGGAAATCTCTGTCTAAATCAGGAGCTAAGATATTGTCCACCCAGGGAGACCAAATACGAAGGTAAGCAGCTGATGAGTTACGTACATAAGCAGTCAGTTTCTCCATTTTCAATGGCTGCCATATACGACCTTCCAACTGACCTGTCCCTGGAGGAACAGATTTCCAGTGATATGAAACATTGCAGCCAACCGCTGCACAAATCCTATAGATAAGCTTGAGAGAAGATACCGGGAGATGTAAACCACAATAGGGTCTATTTAAGAGACCTGTCCAGGGATCTGGAGATACAGATACACCAAGTGCTACACCCAATTGCTGAAAGGTATATCACCACAAAGGGATCACCGAGGGACAATCCCACCACATGTGTCAATAGGTACCTAGCTGACCACAACCCCGAAATCAAAGAGGGGGCGATGAGGGGAAGATATGGGATAACTGCAAAGGACAAAGATACCACCGAGACAGAACTTTGTAGCTATTTTCCTTTATCAAAGTGCATGGGGTCAAGCTCGCAGTGTTAGCTGTGATGTCTCACCAGTCATCAGGATCCAAGATTTCATCACGGTACGCTTCCCACTTAGAGTGATATGCAGGAATGAGACGAAAAGATACATTTAAGAAATGAGAATATATCTTAGAGATACTTTACTTCGAATCGAGGTGGAACAAAGAACTTCGAATAGGGTACGCCGAGGGGGAGGAGATCATCCAAAATAGGACTGAACAAAGTGATGAACCTGGCAAAAATAGAAGTATTCCCCAAGAGGGGCATCATATCTATCCTGAAACGACCTCTAGCCCATCAAGGCAGAGGGCAACAACAAGTCCAGGACCCTAGTGACCCCTTTGCGAATCCACCATCGGAAAGCGTCCAGAGAGAGACCCGGGGGGAATCTGGGGTTACCAAAAAGAGAGCAGAGCAGCGAGACAGAAGACCTCAAAGCATCCCTAAGACCATGCATTCGCCAAAGCGATAAAGTGTGAGATAAGGTTGGACTTCGAAAGGACGCACAAGGATTTGCCCCTGAAATCCACAGCACTGCGGCTGCAGAATGCACCTCTCCAAAGCTACCCGAGGTGGAGCAACCTCCTCATGCAGATTCACCACTTTTGCGAACTGAGCCGCCTTATAGTATGACCACAAGTGTGGCACTGACAGACCCCCCACCAGATGATGCTGATAAAGAAGCGACACTCTTAAGCGAGGGAGCTTGGATGCCCAAATAAACCAGAGGATTCACTTCTGCATGAGATGAACAACCGGCATCCACACCAGAATGGGGAGGGATCGAAAAAGATACAAAGGTTTTGGCAAGAGAGTCATCTTAACAGCATAGATCCTTCCCAACCAAGAGATATGGAAAGAATCCCCACAGATCAATTCCGCCTGGAGTGACTTAAAGAGAGGAGAGTAGATAGCTGCATGCAGTCCCGACAATGATTTGGTAATACGAATTCCCAATGAGAGATTAAAATCCGAATGCCACTCAAAGACAAAATTCAGGGGCTCAAATTGATTGGAAATGACTTCAATGTGTTTGTTGTTTTGCCTTCCTGTAGATCAACAGGGGTGATTTGGCATGGGCTGGACTTGATGGATGCATGTCTTTTTTCAGCTTCATCAACTATGTTACTATACTATGTACATGCCGAGACATTATTTACATAATTCCCATCTATTTAATTAAGCTATTTAAATTCTGGCATCTTATGTGGCTTCTTTATCTCCATCATTCAGTACCCATATCTTTGATTAAGGGGCGTACAACCATGAAAAGGGGTATTTTAATAACTATTTTAGTTATTTTATTACATACTAGTGTAAAAGCCCGTGTACACGGGCCAAGGTCCGGATGATTTAACCCTTTGAGTGCCAGAGGGGTGCGCAACGCATTGCTTTGCAATGCGTTGCATACCCCTCTGGCACTCAAAGGGTTAAGAGGCCGGTCCTGCTCTGCATACTGCGCCACCTCACTGGCAGCACACGCGATGCAGTCATGCACTGTAGAGAATGCCCGAACGCATAGAATGCTCCCAGCACAGAACTCCCAGCATTCCGTGCTCCCAGCATCCTGTGCGTTTGGGCAGTCTCTACTGAGCATGATGGCTTCTGACAAACATTCTAGAGTTTTATTATATAGGATTCTGGAATAATTTGATAAGAAAACAGCCGTTGTGTCTCATCTGTTCCGGACGAGTGCATCCCCTAATGGAGACCTATGAAATCTGTGAGCGCATTTTCATTTTTTAATATTTGTTAGCCTTTGGAGTTTTTTCACGATTAGGCACCTTCTTTCTTTCTTGCTTTTAAATTCAAAGATCATTTTTATTTTTCCCCTTTTGTTGCATTTGGTTTGCCTACGGTTTGCTTCAGTTATACTTAGTGCATCGACCTCCATGACCCTGTCCTTCTAGAACCTTCCCTATCGTTAACATGCGAACACTGGAAAGTAATCGTTATGCTGAGCGTTGCACTTTGTCTGTTTTTGTTGCTGACTGAACTTTCGCAGTCTGTGTATTCTTTTATTTTTATCCTGATACAAATCAGACCGACAAGTTCCAGGAATAATATTTGTATGAACCATTTTCTCTCCAGCCTTCGGCTTCTTTGGTTCTGGAGAATGTCCTTTTTGTTTACCTATCCCCTGAATCCTAACCCTTTATTGTGTAGCACAGCAAAATCAGAGCGTTTCTGCCTTCACCGCTTACTCAGTCTTTCTCCTTATCTACGTGGAAAACAAAACAGGGCTTGTTAAAGGGATACTAATGTCTCTTACAAAAATAGTTTGTCGAGTCTTCTTTATATTAAATGTAACAGATTGCGCTGTGTCTAAGACCTTATTTGCGTGTAGTTCAAATGTTATTAAGTGATAAATATCCGCCGTCCGCCCCTTCTGGCTACATCACGCAGAAACTGCAGTTTGGTCAGGACGGATGTAGCTAGGGACAAACTTCAGTAAGCAAAGGGAAATCCTGCTGGCCTTGATGAAGGAGGGCAGGGCTTTCCTTATACTTTCCAAGTTCCAAGGTCATGAGTAAGCGTTATAGAAGCGCAAAACACGTTGATCATATGGATTAAGTTAAAGGGATAGTAATAATTAATAATTACTAATCCCTATATTAAAGTCATATTAAAAATAAATGTATTGCCCCCAGTGTCATCTCTCAAACCTTTATGGTTTGAGAGATAATCGCTCCTAAAGTTCCCCCTCCCTCCCCCTCCCCCGAAGTCAGCGTTCTAGCTGACCGAAGGGAAATCCAGTCTTACGATCATCAGGCGGCTCTGCAGCAGAGCCGAGATCGCGTTAATAAAAAAAAAAAAAGCACAAACCAAGCACACGTAGAAGACCATTTCAGTGAAAGATTTCTTTTTAATTAACGCGATCTTGGCTCTGCTGCAGAGCCGCCTGACGGTCGTACAACTGGCTCCCCTACATCAGCTAGAACGCTGACTTCGGGGAAGGGAAGGAAGGGGGGAACTTCAGGAGCGATTATCTCTCAAACCATAAAGGTCTGAGAGATGACACTGGGAGCAATACATTTCTTTTTAATATGACTTCAATTCAGGGGTTAGTAATTATTATTATATTATTACTATCCCTTTAAGTGTTTTTGATTATATCCTACTTCATCGTTACTGACTTCCTTATGTCTTTCTTATGTGCAGAGCATTTATATGTGCTTTTTTAATACCTCCAATAAAAGATTTTCTTTTTTACTATTATGTTGCTAGCTGCACATTATTCAGAGGCATTAATGTGGCACTTCAGTGCGAACTTTTATGTTTGAATTGTTTGCTGATTTCCCCTATACTTGCTCACTGAAGTTTGTCCCTCACTGCAGCCGTCCGGTCCCACAACCAGATTTCAGATCCGGTGGGAGCCAGCCAGAAAGGGCGGGGCGGGGGATCTTTAGCGATTAATAACTTTTGAACTACATGAAAGTAAGCTCTTACACATAGAGCAATGTGTTACATTTAATATAAAGAAGACGCGGCAAACTACTTTTATAAGAGACATTACTATCCCGTTAACCATTTGAGTGCCAGAGGGGTACGCAGTGCATTGCTTTGTGATACGTTGCTTACCCCTCTGGCACTCAAAAGGTTAAAATGCATTCTTTGTTTGAGATCTGTTTAGATCAGGGTTGGGTAACATAAGGTCTTCCACCTGTTGCCAACTCCCTCTCATTCCCTGGTCCACCAGCAGCTAGATGGCCTCACTGTGCACATCCCAGGATGAGATGTCATGCATAATCCATAAAGCCAACGTACTTAGAAGACATTAAGAGCCGTATATTAAAATTAAAAATGGAGGGGTCCTGGTGCAAAGCATTTGCATTATAGGGGAGAATTAAAAACCCCATTGATTTAAATGAGGATTTTAACCGCTTCAATACCAGAGGTCTCCAACGCATTGTGAAGCATTCAAAGGGTTAAATTCCCATTTAAATCAATGGGAATTTTTGTTCTCCCCATAGTGCAAATAGTTTGCCTCAGAACGCCACTTCTTTTTTTTTTTTTACATATGGCCCTAAATAACCTTATTTTTGTTAAAGGGGGACTTTACCTGTAGGAACGAGTGACTTTTAGGGCTGTATGCCCAGAGACAGTGGAGCAATTATGGACAAACCAGAGGCACAATACAATATTAAAAAAAAAATGACTATCGAATACAAAAGATGCCTTTAAAAAGGGCCTGGATACTTATTTAAAAGAGCAGAACATAGAGGGCTATGTATGTTAGTATTGGGATTAATATTTATTTAATGCTTGTTGATCCAAGGAGAGATCTGATTTCCATTTGGAATCAACAAGGAATTTTTCCCCCCATTCAAGGTAGAATTTGAAATTGCTGTATTGAGGGTTTTTTTTTGCCTTCTTTTGGATCAATGATGGTAAACAGGAATAGGAAAAGGGTTGAACTAGATGGATGCAAGTCTTTTTTCAACCTAAATTATTATGTTACTATGTAAATAGGTCTTCTAACACACTGAACTTTACAGATGTCTTCAAAGCATTGCGTCACAATGGGTTGGAGACCTCCAGCATTCAAAAGGTTAAAAGTTCAATTTATATTGATGGCATTTTTAAAATTATTTGTCCCTGAGGATGGAGTTGGTTTGCACCAGAATTGCTGCAGGTTTCTTTTGTACATACAGCCCTTAACCCTTTGAATGCAAGAGAGGTATAAAACACACTGTAAAACACCTAGGTAGATGTCCTTCGTTCTCAGGTATAGCTATATAATTTTCTATAAATCCATCCATCCAACCATGAATCTTTTTTTGTCACGTGCCTCCAGAGTACCACAAAGGTCTTGGGGTGGAAGAGTCCAAATGACAAGATCGATTAATCTATCTATCTATCTATCTATCTATCTATCTATCTATCTATCTATCTAGCACATATCTATCTATCTATCTATCTATCTATCTATCTATCTCATATCTATCTATCTATCTAGCACATATCTATCTAGCTATCTAATATCTATCTATCTATCTATCTATCTATCTATCTATCTCATATCTATCTCATATCTATCTATCTATCTATCTATCTATCTATCTATCTATCTATCTATCTATCTATCTAATTATCTATCTATCTATTTATCATAGTGTGGGACACATATGACACATGTATACTGCATTGTGACATGGGAACCATTACATCTCTCTCTTTGGCTGGGGAAGCTGTTTTGTTTTGCACTACTGACTTCCTCTTTGGGACGATGCTTTTTATCATGTATCCTATAGCTTAAGTATTATCAGGTAAAGAAAGTTCAAAATAAATATTGAATATTGCATCATAATTTTAGCAGCTTGTATTTCATCCTTGGCCTATGTTCACATAGACAGCTTTTATTAGCAGTAACTTAGTTCCAGGGAATCTATTCAATCATTGTCCAGCTGGAGGGATGACAAAAAGCTCATCCGTGACCCCTCCAATGAGAAGCTGATTGGCTGGGAGGTGAGGTTGCTGCTAACCCCACATCCCAGCCAGCAGGTGTATGAGAACCAATTTGAACATAGATTGGCAATATAAAATAAACAAGAGTTGCTCCGATAGATGGTATAAATATGTAGGGGAATTGTGTGATTTATAAATATAATTATGTGATGTTGAGAAAAAAGTAATATGCCAATATAGTAAGAACAATTGTTGTATATAAACAAGAACAATATAGACCAATTCACAATAAATACAAATGAAATTGATCCTATTATTCCTAATTGGAAAGGACAATGGTCGATATACATAGAATCAATCACAAAAATGTACATCCTCATTTGATGTTACAATACCAAATTAACCCAATACATACTATAATGATCAGTATTTCTGAAAAATACCCCCACAATATCAATGATATTATGAACAAAATATATATATATTAATTTGAAAATCTTACTCACAGAAACCAAATTCTGAAAACGATTAAAGGGATAGTAATGTTTCATAATAAAAGCAGCTCCAATTAATCATCACAGTATTTGGACTTTGTAGAGTGTTATTTCAATTCGGTCAGAGTTGTAGTTCAAGAGTAATTCAATGACAAAGTATCCCCCTCCTACCTCTTTTACTGATGTAACACTGTTCAGCCAGATCAGAAGGGAGGTGCCCAGATAAATTGCAGAGAGGGACAATTTTCAATTACGATAAGGGAAAAACCTGAAAAACTTGTCAAGGGGGGCAGGGCCTTCATTGTTCTCATAGGAAGAAGATTGTCCCCTTCTGTTATCTGTCTGGTCTATGGACTGCATTCCACATCTGAGAAGAGATGGCTTACACTAGGTAAAAGGGGCGGGAGGGGAAACTTTGCTTGTGAATAGCTCTCAAACCATAAAGGTTTGAGAGATAAGACTTATATCATTCTTCATGTTTTTTTAATACCTACAAAATAAAATAAAGATAAAATGAAGTATTACTATCCCTTTAAGTGAGCTATTCAATATATATATACGAGAACTTGGTGTCTCCAAAATTTGGATCGATGGTCACATGAAAAAAATTAAGAATAAACACATAGTGTGATCTGTCTAATCAGACCCCCAAGTCTAAAACAAAGTCCAGTGTATGTAAAATAAAGGTTCTTCAACAATTATACAGAACTGTAGGCCACTTTGTCTTGAATAGATATACACTCACTCTTTAAATCACAGCTTGGCTTACACGCCAGTCAGACAAGCTAGAGACACATTTGAAGAGTACATAGACTGTCCTCATTCGGTCAACTCCAGGTTATCCCAATCGTATTCAAAGTTAAAGGGATAGTATTACTTCGTTTTATATTGATTTCATTTTGTAGGCATTAAAAAAACATGAAAAATGATATAAGTCTTATCTCTCAAACCTTTATGGTTTGAGAGATATTCACAAGTGTTAGCCATCTCTTCTCAGATGTGGAATGCAGTCCATAGACCAGACAGATAACAGCAAGAGACAATCTTCTTCCTATGAGAACAATGAAAGCCCTGCCCCCCTTGACAAGTTTTTCAGGTTTTTCCCTTATCTTAATTGAAGATTGTCCCTCTCTGCAGTCTACCTGGGCACCTCCCTTCTGATCTGGCTGAGCAGTGTTACATCAGTAAAAGGGGCGGGAGGGGGATACTTTGTCATTGAATTACTCTTGAACTACAACTCTGACAGAATTGATATAACACTCACCAAAGTCCAAATACTATGATGATTAATTAGGGCTGCTTTTATTATGAAACATTACTATATATTTAACAGAGAAAATAGTACACTCACAGCAATAATCTGCCCCTACAGGTATAATGCCACACTCGGGTTGAATATTTTTGTAATTTTTGTAATTATTTAAAATGTTTTTTTTCTCTCTTTTTTATTTTTAATTACAGTTTTTTTGCTCCATCTGGAACATATTTGCACTATTTTGCTGTACTTCTGAATTTCTAATTTATGATATATTTTTGCTCTGGTTTTTATTTATGTATGTATTTATTTATTTATTATGTATTTGCTTTTGGAATTCGTTAATCTCAATATTTTTGCCCGATGTATGGAATTTTATATTTGCAACATTTTTGGGAATTTTATTTACAATATTTTCTTGCTCTGGTTTTGGATTGTTAATTGAGACTGTTTTTTCTGCCTTGACCCACAGAATAGAATTTAGTGTCCTGGTGTGACCTGCACTACAGAAATATAGTGGACTCTCCCTGCCAAATGCGTGACGTCAGTAAGTGCCCACTGTTCTGTCTGCTCTTCTCGGTATTATAATTAGCCCACGAGAACATCCCCTTTCAGCTCTGCGTTATTTTAGGATGGAGATTAATGTTGGAAATGTTTTGTCATCACAGTGTTCTGGTAATTAGACTGGGGCTGCCCAGTGCACAGTTTCAAGGAGGCACAGGAGACCAAAATGGGGGGAGAGAGACAGAGACTGTGTGTGTGTGTGTGAGAGAGAGAGAGGCACAGGAGACCAAAATGGGGGGAGAGAGACAGAGACTGTGTGTTTGTGTGTGTGTGTGTGTGTGTGTGTGTGTGTGTGTGAGAGAGAGAGAGAGAGAGAGAGAGTGAGTTAGAGAGGGAGAGAGGTACAGGAGACCAAAATGGGGGGAGAGACTGAGACAGAGAGAGAGACTGTGAGAGAGAGAGAGAGAGGGAGGGAGAGAGAGAGGCACAGGAGACCAAAATGGGGGGGGGGGAGGACAGAGACAGAGAGAGACAGAGAGTGTGAGAGAGAGGGGAGAGAGAGAGAGAGAGTGAGAGAGAGAGAGAGGCACAGGAGACCAAAATGGGGGGAGAGAGTGATACAGAGACAGAGAGAGACAGAGACTGTGAGAGAGAGGAAAGAGACTGAGAGAGTGAGAGAGGGAGGGAAAGAGAAAGATAGAGAGACACAGGAGACTAAAATGGGGGGGGGGCAGAGAGAGACAGAGACTGTGAGAGAGAGGGGAGAGAGAGAGTGAGAGAGAGAGAGGCACAGGAGACCAAAATAGTGGGAGAGAGACTGTGAGAGAGAGAGAGAGAGAATTAGAGAATAACAGAGAGAGAGAGAGAGAGAGACCACAGACCAGAGTTGGGCTACCTGAGGTCCTCCAGAAATTTTAGGATTACCAACTTCCAACGGTTGCTGAAGAATCATGTGAGTTCTAGTCCGCCCCTTGTGAGTTCTATTCCGCCCCTTGTGAGTTCTAGTCCACCCCTACCATAAATAAACAGTAAATGGAAGGATAGAGGATCTCCCCAGGTATCCCTCTCTTTTTTATCAAACCCACACTATATATTATGAGAGAGGGGTCGCTGTATTCCCTTCTCTATTAATTCGATCCATGGAAGCTTTAGCTACATTAGTTAGAGACATAAGTTGGGAATCCCTATATTTATGTTTCTGAATCTAACAGAGCTGCAGTCACTTTGCCATGCCATTAGACTATATACGGAATGTTCTCCAAATAGGGATTAATGGGCAGAGCATTCCTCAGAGTCCAGTGGTATGTATGGTCACGTGAAAGCTGAACTAGTAGACACCTCTCTGTCTAATCTGTCTTAAGCTATCAGGATTCCTAAATAAGAGATGAAAGGGACCTAGGGATACCACCTCTCTGTTATTATATTTACTGTGAGTTTAATATATTTACGGTGAGTCTGATAAAGGAGAGAGGTACAGTGCAATACCTAGTTATATGGAGAACTAGGTGCAAGAAATATTTTGGGCCCTCCAACAGTTTTAGAATAAATTAAAATGTGCGTGTTAACCAAATATGAAGTACAGAAATAAAACATATATGCACTAAGTGTGATCATACTGCACATGTATGATCAGAGCAGAAGGGCGGGGTGAAAGAGAGAGGGAAAGATGGGGAGATGTGGGTAATGAGAGGGGAATGTGGAGTAGAAGGAAGAGAAGCAGGAAAAGTGGGAAGTTTCAGAGGAAACTCACCACCTCCAGAGAATCAGCCTCTGTCCTCAGAAACCTGGTAATTAACTGTAGGAACCAGAGACTCTGGGGCAGGCCCAGAAAGTTCCCAGGTACTGTCAAAATTTCAGGTATAATATCCACCTTTGTACAATACACCCCCTTGTTTTCATCGCCAGTGAAAAAAAAATGAGAGCTGCCAGATACCTTCCCTCCCCCAACGCAATTCGCTCGCATAAAATAATGCTTACTTTCACTGGAGTCGACATCTTCCTGAGGTAGGCATGCTTGCATTTGCCACCTGCTTCCTTCAATGCCCTGTCAGGACCTTCCTCTGCCAGCCAATGGTAGTGCTCTGTGAGGATTTCAAGGTCCTCGCAGGGCAATACCGTAGGCAGAAGGTCCTGACAGCTCATTGAAGGAAGGAGGTGCATACCTCCCAACATTTCAAATTGCCAAAGAGGGACACTTATGTTTTAGGGGATGTTGCTGGGGGCTTGGCTAGTGGGAGGAGCATTACCAAGAATTTTTAGGCTATTTCATGACCTATTGAAACCTTCTTGTGTAAACTAATAAATGACTTGTAATAAGACCAAATCATTTTATTTACACAGACTAATTTATAAACACATATACTGATGTTTAAGCAAACAATAATGTGAGTTTCATTGCTATGGAGCAATGTAATACACGTATATACACACCACACAGTCTGATCCCCTAAAAAGAGGGACACCAGGGTGGGAAAGAGGGACAGAGGGATTTGGGTCTAAAAGAGGGACTGTCCCTCCTAAAGAGGGACACTTGGGAGGTATGGAGGAGGCAAATGCAAGCATGCCACCTGGAGGTAAGATATCGTCTCCAGTGAAAGTAAGCAATGTTTTATGCAAGCGGATTGCGTTGGAAGGAGGGAGTGAGGGGGGGAGGTATCTTGCAGCCCTCTTTTTTTTTCTTTTTCTTTTTAATTGTATCAAAAAAATAATTTTGCGTATACTATGCACCCCCCACTTCAGATAAGGTGAAGTGGGGTAAAATTGTGCGTATTATACCTGAGATTTTACGGAAAGTGTACTAGCTGCTTCTCTGTAATATATATAGTTTTTTGTTTTTTGTAGATTAAAGTTTTTGTCATTGGCACAGTCTGGCAGTTTATGCTAATTAATTAATGTACGTGATGGACCGATATTTCCACACACACACACTGTGTGGAGGGGGGATATCTAATAGCACAATGAGAAGTGATTCTGGCCTCTAACTGAATTCATTATCATTCAGTGCCTGGAATTAGCATAAAATGTCACCAAAACATAGAGCTTCATTTCTCATAAACTATTTATTTTACTGCAATATGGTTAGTACAACATATAGGCAGATTTTACTTGCCCTAGGGTCCACTTTTAACATTGCTTTGCAATGTGTTGCATACTTCTCTGGTCCTTAACGGGTTAATGGCCTGTAACAATTAATTCTATTCCCAAAGTAAGTAATATTCATACCTGGGAACTCGCCAGATCCACCCCGGACACTCTGGTTTTCAGTCTGAATTACTCGGTCTCCAGAGACAGAGGCTAAATCTCCTGCTGTGGTGAGTTTCTTCTCCTATTCACCCTGTTCCTCCCACTTTCCACCCACTTCTCCTCTTTCATACTCTGTTCCTCCCACTCGCTGCCCACATCTCCTACTTCCCACCCTGTTCCTCCCACTTCTCACCCACATCTCCTACTTCCCACCCTGTTCCTCCCAATCACTGCCCACATCTCCTACTTCCCACCCTGTTCCTCCCACTTCTCACCCACATCTCCTACTTCCCACCCTGTTCCTCCCACTTCTCACCCACATCTCCTACTTCCCACCCTGTTCCTCCCACTTCTCACCCACATCTCCTACTTCCCACCCTGTTTCTCCCACTTGTCACTCACATCTCCTACTTCCCACCCTGTTCCTCCCACTTCTCACTCACATCTCCTACTTCCCACCCTGTTCCTCCCACTTCCCACCCACATCTCCTACTTCCCACCCTGTTCCTCCCACTTCTCACTCACATCTCCTACTTCCCACCCTGTTCCTCCCACTTCTCACTCACATCTCCTACTTCCCACCCTGTTCCTCCCACTTCTCACCCACATCTCCTACTTCCCACCCTGTTCCTCCCACTTCTCACCCACATCTCCTACTTCCCACCCTGTTCCTCCCACTTCACACCCACATCTCCTACTTCCCACCCTGTTCCTCCCACTTCTCACTCACATCTCCTACTTCCCACCCTATTCCTCCCACTTCTCACTCACATCTCCTACTTCCCACCCTGTTCCTCCCACTTCTCACTCATGTCTCCTACTTCCCACCCTGTTCCTCCCACTTCTCACCCACATCTCCTACTTCCCACTCTGTTCCTCCCACTTCTCACCCACATCTCCTACTTCCCACCCTGTTCCCCCCACTTCTCACCCACATCTCCTACTTCCCACCCTGTTCCTCCCACTTCCCACCCACATCTCCTACTTCCCACCCTGTTCCTCCCACTTCTCACCCACATCTCCTACTTCCCACCCTGTTCCTCCCACTTCTCACTCACATCTCCTACTTCCCACCCTGTTCCTCCCACTTCTCACCCACATCTCCTACTTCCCACCCTGTTCCTCCCACTTCTCACTCACATCTCCTACTTCCCACCCTATTCCTCCCACTTCTCACTCACATCTCCTACTTCCCACCCTGTTCCTCCCACTTCTCACTCATGTCTCCTACTTCCCACCCTGTTCCTCCCACTTCTCACCCACATCTCCTACTTCCCACTCTGTTCCTCCCACTTCTCACCCACATCTCCTACTTCCCACCCTGTTCCCCCCACTTCTCACCCACATCTCCTACTTCCCACCCTGTTCCTCCCACTTTCCACCCACATCTCCTACTTCCCACCCTGTTCCTCCCACTTCTCACTCACATCTCCTACTTCCCACCCTGTTCCTCCCACTTCTCACTCACATCTCCTACTTCCCACCCTATTCTTCCCACTTCTCACTCACATCTCCTACTTCCCACCCTGTTCCTCCCACTTCTCACTCATGTCTCCTACTTCCCACCCTGTTCCTCCCACTTCTCACTCACATCTCCTACTTCCCACCCTGTTCCTCCCACTTCTCACTCACATCTCCTACTTCCCACCCTATTCCTCCCACTTCTCACTCACATCTCCTACTTCCCACCCTGTTCCTCCCACTTCTCACTCATGTCTCCTACTTCCCACCCTGTTCCTCCCACTTCTCACTCACATCTCCTACTTCCCACCCTGTTCCTCCCACTTCTCACTCACATCTCCTACTTCCCACCCTGTTCCTCCCACTTCTCACTCACATCTCCTACTTCCCACCCTATTCCTCCCACTTCTCACTCACATCTCCTACTTCCCACCCTGTTCCTCCCACTTCTCACTCATGTCTCCTACTTCCCACCCTGTTCCTCCCACTTCTCACCCACATCTCCTACTTCCCACTCTGTTCCTCCCACTTCTCACCCACATCTCCTACTTCCCACCCTGTTCCCCCCACTTCTCACCCACATCTCCTACTTCCCACCCTGTTCCTCCCACTTCCCACCCACATCTCCTACTTCCCACCCTGTTCCTCCCACTTCTCACTCACATCTCCTACTTCCCACCCTGTTCCTTCCACTTCTCACTCACATCTCCTACTTCCCACCCTGTTCCTCCCACTTCTCACTCACATCTCCTACTTCCCACCCTGTTCCTCCCACTTCTCACCCACATCTCCTACTTCCCACCCTGTTCCTTCCACTTCTCACTCACATCTCCTACTTCCCACCCTGTTTCTCCCACTTCTCACCCACATCTCCTACTTCCCACCCTGTTCCTCCCACTTCTCACTCACGTCTCCTACTTCCCACCTTGTTCCTCCCACTTCTCACCCACATCTCCTACTTCCCACCCTGTTCCTCCCACTTCTCACCCACATCTCCTACTTCCCACCCTGTTCCTCCCACTTCTCACTCACATCTCCTACTTCCCACTCTGTTCCTCCCACTTCTCACCCACATCTCCTACTTCCCACCCTGTTCCTCCCACTTCTCACCCACATCTCCTACTTCCCACCCTGTTCCTCCCACTTCTAACCCACATCTCCTACTTCCCACCCTGTTCCTTCCACTTCTCACCCACATCTCCTACTTCCCACCCTGTTCCTCCCACTTCTCACTCACATCTCCTACTTCCCACTCTGTTCCTCCCACTTCTCACTCACATCTCCTACTTCCCACCCTGTTCCTCCCACTTCTCACTCATGTCTCCTACTTCCCACCCTGTTCCTCCCACTTCTCACCCACATCTCCTACTTCCCACCCTGTTCCTCCCACTTCTCACCCACATCTCCTACTTCCCACCCTGTTCCTCCCACTTCTCACTCACATCTCCTACTTCCCACCCTATTCCTCCCACTTCTCACTCACATCTCCTACTTCCCACCCTGTTCCTCCCACTTCTCACTCACATCTCCTACTTCCCACTCTGTTCCTCCCACTTCTCACCCACATCTCCTACTTCCCACCCTGTTCCTCCCACTTCTCACCCACATCTCCTACTTCCCACCCTGTTCCTCCCACTTCTAACCCACATCTCCTACTTCCCACCCTGTTCCTTCCACTTCTCACCCACATCTCCTACTTCCCACCCTGTTCCTCCCACTTCTCACTCACATCTCCTACTTCCCACCCTATTCCTCCCACTTCTCACTCACATCTCCTACTTCCCACCCTGTTCCTCCCACTTCTCACTCATGTCTCCTACTTCCCACCCTGTTCCTCCCACTTCTCACCCACATCTCCTACTTCCCACCCTGTTCCTCCCACTTCTCACCCACATCTCCTACTTCCCACCCTGTTCCTCCCACTTCTCACTCACATCTCCTACTTCCCACCCTATTCCTCCCACTTCTCACTCACATCTCCTACTTCCCACCCTGTTCCTCCCACTTCTCACTCATGTCTCCTACTTCCCACCCTGTTCCTCCCACTTCTCACTCACATCTCCTCAGGGACGTGCACAGACATTTTTGGGGGGCAGGGGCTCAAATGAAAAAAAGGGCACTTCTCATAATTATTATTATTTTTTTTTTGTTAAAAGGGCACAAGGGTATTTTGGACAAAAAGGGCAGGTGCTCAAGCCCCCCTTGGTGTCTATGTGTGCACGTGCCTGCTTCTCCTCCTTCTCACCCTGTTTCTCCCACTTGTCATCCACATTTTCTCCTTCCCACCCTGTTCCTTCCACTTCGCACCCACTTCTCCTCTTTCCCACCCTGTTCCTCCCACTTCTTGCTCACTTCTCCTCCTTCACACCCTGTTCCTTCCACTTCTTGCTCACTTCTCCTCCTTCACACCCTGTTCCTTCCACTTCACACCCGCCTCTCCTCCTTCCCATCCTGTTTCTCCCACTTCCCTCCCACTTCTCCTCCTTCCCACCCTGTTCCTCCCACTTCCCTCCCACTTCTCCTCCTTCCCACCCTGTTCCTTTTACTTCCCACCCACTTCTCCTCCTTTCCACCCTGTTCCTTCCACTTCCCTCCCACTTCTCCTCCTTCCTACCCTGTTTCTTCCACTTGTAGCCCACTTTTTCTCCTTCCCACCCTGTTCCTCCCACTTCCTAACCACTTCTCCTCCTTCCCACCCTGTTTCTTCTACTTCCCTCCAACTTCTCCTCCTTCCCACCCTGTTCTGTCCACTTCCTGCCCACTTCTCCTCCTTACCATCCTGTTCCTCCCACTTTCCACCCACTTCTCCTCTTTCATACCCTGTTCTTCCCTCTCGCTGCCCACATCTCCTACTCCCCACCCTGTTCCTCCCACTTCTCACTCACATCTCCTACTTCCCACCCTGTTCCTCCCACTTCTCACTCATGTCTCCTACTTCCCACCCTGTTCCTCCCACTTCTCACTCATGTCTCCTACTTCCCACCCTGTTCCTCCCACTTCTCACTCACATCTCCTACTTCCCACCCTGTTCCTCCCACTTCTCACTCACATCTCCTACTTCCCACCCTGTTCATCCCACTTCTCACTCACATCTCCTACTTCCCACCCTGTTCATCCCACTTCTCACTCACATCTCCTACTTCCCACCCTGTTCCTCCCACTTCTCACTCACTTCTCCTCATGGACGTTCACAGACATTTTGGGGGGAAGGGGCTGAAATGAAAAAAAAAGGGCACTTCTCATAATTATTATTATTATTTTTTTGTTAAAAGGGCACAAGGGTATTTTGGACAAAAAGGGCAGGTGCTCAAGCCTCCATTGGTGTCTATGTGCGCACGTGCCTGCTTCTCCTCCTTCTCACCCTGTTTCTCCCACTTGTCATCCACATTTTCTCCTTCCCACCCTGTTCCTTCCACTTCGCACCCACTTCTCCTCCTTCCTACCCTGTTTCTTCTACTTACCTCCAACTTCTCCTCCTTCCCACCCTGTTCTGTCCACTTCCTGCCCACTTCTCCTCCTTACCATCCTGTTCCTTCCACTTTCCACCCACTTCTCCTCTTTCATACTCTGTTCCTCCCACTTGCTGCCCACATCTCCTACTTCCCACCCTGTTCCTCCCACTTCTCACCCACATCTCCTACTTCCCACCTTGTTCCTCCCACTTCTCACCCACATCTCCTACTTCCCACCCTGTTCCTCCCACTTCTCACCCACATCTCCTACTTCCCACCCTGTTCCTCCCACTTCTCACTCACATCTCCTCAGGGACGTGCACAGACATTTTGGGGGGCAGGGGCTGAAATGAAAAAAAGGGCACTTCTCATAATTATTATTATTTTTTTTTTGTTAAAAGGGCACAAGGGTATTTTGGACAAAAAGGGCAGGTGCTCAAGCCTCCATTGGTGTCTATGTGTGCACGTGCCTGCTTCTCCTCCTTCTCACCCTGTTTCTCCCACTTGTCATCCACATTTTCTCCTTCCCACCCTGTTCCTTCCACTTCGCACCCACTTCTCCTCTTTCCCACCCTGTTCCTCCCACTTCTTGCTCACTTCTCTTCCTTCACACCCTGTTCCTTCCACTACTTGCTCACTTCTCCTCCTTCACACCCTGTTCCTTCCACTTCTTGCTCACGTCTCCTCCTTCACACCCTGTTCCTTCCACTTCTTGCCCACTTCTCCTCCTTCCCACCCTGTGCCCCCCACTTGCCATCCACATTTTCTCCTTCCCACCCTGTTTCTCCCACTTCCCTCCCACTTCTCCTCCTTCCCATCCTGTTCCTTTTACTTCCCACCCACTTCTCCTCCTTCCTACCTTGTTTCTTCCAATTCTCGCCCACTTTTTCTCCTTCCCACCCTGTTCCTCCCACTTCCCACCCACTTCTCCTCTTTCCCACCCTGTTCCTCCCACTTCCTACCCACTTCCCCTCCTTCCCATCCTGTTCCTCCCACTTCCCACCCACTTCTCCTCCTTCCCACCCTGTTCCTCCCACTTCCCACCCACTTCTCCTCTTTCCCACCCTGTTTCTCCCACTTACCTCCAACTTATCCTCCTTCCCACCCTGTTCCTCCTACTTCCCGACTACTTCTCCTCCTTCCCACCCTGTTCCTCCTACTTCCCGACTACTTCTCCTCCTTCCCACCCTGTCCCTCCCACTTCTCCTCTTTCCCACCCTGTTCCTCCCACCCTGTCCCTCCCACTTCTCCTCCTTCCCACCCTGTCCCTCCCACCCTGTCCCTCCCACTTCTCCTCTTTCCCACCCTGTCCCTCCCACTTCCCACCAAAATGACCAACCTATCAATAATGCAGTGTGTTGCGTACCCCTCTGGCACTCAACGGGTTAATAGCTACATCCTATGAAATAAAGTATATTGAGGGTGAAAGTTCCCCTTTAACTGCATGAGTGTGCATTGCTTATACAGAAAGGCTACTAATGTTTTTGGTGTATGCATTGTATTCTCTTTAACCCCTTGGATGCTACAGATGTCTCCAATGCATTGCAAAGCAAACCTCCACCATCCAAAGGGTTAAGGAAAAGAATAATTAAACAACCGGTAGTGTTGAGGCTTTGAGGCAGAAAATCTTTTCCCTTGTGGTTTTGTGTATCTGGCTTATTCTTCCTCTCTGTCTTTATAATCCTTTCTCAATTACTTGCATTACTGATGATCTGGACACCAGATAAGGAAGTTCCAGCAGGTACAATAAACACCAGGATATTGACATCCTGTCGCTGCTAAGAGCAGTGTAGTCAGAGTAGGTGGAATTGGATAAGCTCTTTTCAGCAGAGATCTGCTCTGTTCTGCTGCCTTTTGTAACCATTTAAGGACCAGAGGGGTATGCAAAACATTGCAAGGCAAGCTGCGGCACACGCTTCTGCTCCTTAAAGGGATAGTAATACTTAATTTTAATTTCATGGTTTAAGAGATATTCACAAACAAAGTATCCCCCCACCCCGTTCAACCAGATAAGAAGGGAGGTGCCCAGGTAGACTGCAGAGAGGGACAAGCTTCAATTAAGATAAGGGAAAAAGCTGAAAAACTTGTCAAGGGGGGAAGGGCTTTCATTGTTTTCATACAAAGAAAATTGTCCCCTTCTGTTATCTGTCCTGTCATACAACCTGATCCACATCTGAGAAGAGATGGCTTACACTAGGTAAAAGGGGCGGGGAGGGGGAACTTTGCTTGTGAATATCTCTCAAACCATAAAGGTTTGAGAGATATGACATATCATTCTTCATGTTTTTTTTAATGCCTACAAAATAAAATAAAGTTAAAACGAAGTGTTACTATCCCTTTAAAGAGTTAAAGAAACACACACCCTTACTTTGCTATGGCCAGGAAACCCTAATGGTGACTATTAATTTTTCCAGTCCAGAGTTTGGTAAGTACGACTGGGATTTGGCACTCTGTCTCATACCTCCCAACATTTCAAATTGCCAAAGAGGGACACTTGTGTTTTAGGTGGTATTGCTGGGGGCAGGGCTAGTGGGTGGGGCATTACCGAGAGTGTTTGGGCTATTTCATGACCTATTGAGACCGTCTTGTGTAACCTAATAATTGACTTATAACAAGACCAAATAATTTTATTTATACAGACTAGTTTAGAAACACATGTACTGACCTTTAAATAAACAATATTGTGAGTATTATTACTTTGAAGCAATGTGATACACTTATATACACACCACACACGCTGATCTCCTAAAAAAGAGGGACATCAGGGTGGAAAAGAGGGACAGGGGGATTTGGGTCTAAAAGAGGGGCTGTCCCTCCTAAAGAGGGACACTTGGGAGGTATGCTGTCTTCGTTGTAGAGCGAATGTTGCAAGTTGATGACGGTGAATCTCTCTACAGTGATTTGGACTCCTGTCCACATCACCACCTGCGTGAATCTTGGCGGATGCACCAGCTACAAGGTGTTAATCTCGGCCTTTACCCCCTGGCCACTTCTGTGAAAATCACCTCCTCTGTGAATATTTGGACAAGAGTGGCCGGGAGGGGTTTGCCCCCCTGACCACTCCTGTCCAAATCACTGCAACTATGAATGTCACTGCAACAATTTTGACAGGAGCGGCCAGGGTGGACAGCAAGCCAGAAAAGTTAGATTTTTATATAGATAGATGTATATTAGTGAGATAGTTCAGTTGGTTAATGCACCAGCTGTAGAATCTGTTCAAGCCTAGTGGCGTAACAATAGAGGTTGCGGGGGTTGCACCTGCGACTGGGCTCCTCACTCCAGATGCCTGGCCATACCCTGTGACCCCACCCACCCAGCACCTGCAACATGCTGAGGTCTGTGCCTTCTTTGGCACAGACCTCCAGCAGCTGAGCTCCCTCTTCGGCACTCTAGTAATGCAGAGCACTGGGAGATGGCATCATTAATCTCGCAGCGCTCTGCATTACTGGACAGATGACAGTGCGGGAGCTCCAGCTGTATAGAGGTCTGTGCATAAGGAGGCACAGACCTCTCCTGCCACACCACTGGAGGTAGGAGATGGACAGTTGGGGGTCAGCAGGGGAAAATGTGGAGATGGAGTTTGTGAGCAATGTGGAGACAATGTGGAGATTGGGGGCAGTGTGGAAATTGGGGGCAATGTGGAGATTGGGGGCAGTGTGGAAATTGGGGGCAATGTGGAGATTGGGGGCAGTGGGGGGGCAATGTGGTCAGGGGGGCATGGCAAGTTTTGCAATTCTAGTTTTGCCTCTGTTCAAGTCTCAGGGTCAACTATCTGCAATCCTGCACTGGACCAGCATGGCAGATTACGGTCCATACCCACAGCTTGGTGAGGAGGTGTACAGTGGATTGACAATGGCTATGGTTTTGAGACGTAATTATGAGGTCTCTGGGAGCAAAGGCTGATTCTCTGGCTTTCTGAGTTCCCAAGAAACCCTGCCCTGTTCCACCCACTTTCCTGTCTGGACACAGGAGAGGAATGCCTTACAGCCAGGTAATGTGAGTGCCAACCAATATTAATGGCTGGCACCCATGTGGGTGGTTATTCATTGGAGGTTGCAGTAAGTATTACAGCCTCCACCAGCATTAGTGTGAAAGATATGCCGGAAGCCCCATAGGCCACCAAGCAGACCTTCTTTACTGCAGCTTCACTGCTTTACACAGGAAATGCAGTAAAGTTGCAGCATGGTGGACAAAACCAATGCAACATCGCTATGTGTGGGGACCCCTGTGATAGGGATCTAAAAGTCACTCATGAGAACATACAAAACAATATATTTGCTGTGATACAAAAATGCTACAACACATTTGCCTGTGTGAAGAAGGCCTTAAAGTGACCATAAACCTCCTTTTTGACTTTACATATTCTCCAGGTGCATATGTCAAGTCAAATTGCCTGTGCTTTTTTTCCATCTTCACTTTTGTTTTCTTCATTTATATGTACCTTACAATGTGCTCCCTAGAACTCAGTTTCTAGTGAGCTTTCTGTAAGGGACTATGACAGCAAGAAAAGTAGTATAATGTAACACTATTCCTGCAGCACTGAGTGCTGTGTATGGTGTATTTAATAAACTGGAGCTAGTCTTTTGTGCTGCAGGCAATAGTATACATGGTATCGATATTCCTTCTTTCACAGTCGCTGACAGAAAGCTCTGGAAACAGAGATCGTCACCCCCTGTGACTCCCCTGCGCAACACCACAGACCTCTAGCAGCTGAGCTCCCTCGTCGGCACTCTAGTAATGCAGCGCGCTGGGAGATGACATCATCTCCCAGCTCTCTGCATTACTGAAGATAGGGCCACGTGGGAGCTCCAGCTCTTAATAGAGGTCTGTGCAGAAGGAGGTACAGACCTCTCCTGCTACACCGCTGGACCACCAGGAAAATAGGAGATGGACACTAGGGGCAATGTGGAGAGTTAGGGGCAATGTGGAGATACCCAATGGGGACAATGTGGTCAGGGGGGCCATGACAATTTTTGCACCAGGGCCCGGTGACTTCTAGTTACGTCTCTGCCAGGGATCTCAGTGTCAGGGATATAAAAGTATAAAAAAATGGTTAAAGATGGAAAAAAAGCATAGGCAATTTTACTTTATTCTTGCTGAATATGTAATGCCAAAGAAGATGATTACTGTCACTAAGTCTAATATCACTTGGGCAGCTTGGCTGTGATCTTATTTAGTGCAGCCCACACTTCAGGGATTTACATACCTGTGATCTTCTGTCCCCCCCCATGATCCTGTCATGTGGCGGAGGTCTGATTTAAGACCGGCCCACATGGGAATCTCTCTCTCTCTCTCTCTCTCTCTCTCTCTCTATATATATATATATATATATATATATATATATATATATATATATATAGAGCAGTATATGGGCACTCCTGTTATTCCACTGTAAAAAGCAAAAAATGCTACTACTGCCTGGGTGCTACTTCAAAAAGTAGTATATATCATGCAGAGATGACCCTAAGGTCATAAATAGAAGTGCACTTCACAGGACTTAAAGAGTTAATCTTTTATTATGCTGTCAACGTTTCGGCCCCCCTCAAGGGCCTTTATCAAGACAATAACCACATACACAAAACAACCTTATATAGGCTAAGTAACAGAAAACACGTAAAAAAACGCCAAACAACGTTCAAAACGCACTGTCCGTGACGTCATTGAAGTGACCTCCGGCGTCCCCGACAGTGCGCAAGGATGCTGGGAAATGTATGCCTAACAAGTGTTCTAAACAAGAAACATCACATCACTCAAAAAATGAACAAAATAACATGAGTTAACACATCAGATGGCACTCACGGAAGAAATCATCAGAGCGGAATCGCTCCCCTTCCGCCAGCCCGGTCAGCCCAAAGATCGCTACATCAAATGAATGAAACTTAGTGTCAAATCAGAGGCTGACGACGTGCAGTGCTACATTGTTGCTGTGTTTAAGACCCACTGCCAAACCAATACAGTAATAGTAAATGCCTCAAAAGTTATTTAAAAGGATACTGACAGAGACCAACACAGATAAGCAAGTAATGATGGCAAGGTCCGCTTTAGTGCTGTGGAAATATGTCACCCCATTGGGGATTGTATTGCTGTTGTCCGCTGCTCCAAGAGTCCAATCCAACCGTATATAGTAGTTCTGCTTGCGCTGTCTTGAAACCCCCTGGCTCTACATTGACTACCCCTGCGGTAGACCAGCGGAGACCTATTGTGGGGGTATATGTCATCCTCCATGTTAGTTATAAATGAGTGTCAGCGTAGCATTTTGTAATGACCTTATACCAACACCAGGTACCGGACCTGCTTAACAGTCATCTCCTGTGAAAATCAAACCATGTCATATCCATTCGGGCACAACTAAGGCATATGGCTATAAATGTCAGGGTCATATTAACACCACAGCACAATCTGACCGCAATGTCTATGTCATATTACATTAGATCGGAAGACTGACCGGAGACGGGCAAGTGGAGCGAACCGGTCTGTGGCCCCCCAAGTGTCCGCGGGGAACGCATGTAGTGCGACCCGCTTACACTCAGGGGGACAAAAGTGGCCACTTAGACAGGTATCGAATATTGCTCAAATACTTATTAAAAACATATACAACCATCTGACCAATAGCATTTTGATGTTAAACAATTTATCTGAGTGTGTTGGTTATTATGTAACCTAACTACTAAGTGAAGCATAAGCAATGAACAATGAAGGTTATGAGATAGCTGAAAGAGTCACAAAGCTAAAGATCCTTATGATGAATATTCTGTAAATGAGTAGTGCTCCTACATCATCCCAGATAATCAAGGGAACAATGTAAGATGTCCACAGCCCACATTGTCCCTTATCATCCTGCTGTGCATCTGATGGATTTAGTCATTATGACTATAAAAAACATCCGAAGGACACTTTCTCATTGAGGCCCCTCGGGGCCACTGTGTCCAACTCAAAGATCCATTGGGCCTCTTTCTGTAAGAGTTTCCTTCCGCGGTCCCCTCCCCGTGGGGGGGGTGGCACCCAATCAATGATCATATAGCGTAATGATGGTAAAGTATGTTTGTGCATAGCAAAGTGGAGCGCCACAGGTTGATCTTTAATCTTTGAGGGTTGCTTTTTGCCAGGATTAGAGGCCGCCTCAAGCGCCGCTCTAATAGATGATCTGTGGTTTGCCATTCTTTCTTTAAAGGTATTCATAGTTTTACCCACATATGTTAGTCCACAAGGACACATTATGATGTATATCACAAATTGACTTGTGCATGTGAGATTGAATTTGATGGAGATTTTGTGTCCTTTGTGTGGGTGTCTAAAGAAAGTACCTGCTATCATGTAATTGCATGTAACGCATGAAGGACATTTATAACATCCTCGTTTAATCTCTGCAATGTTCTTAGAGTAGCAGTGTACAGGGTCAGTTTTCACTAAGATATCTTTCAGGTTACGTCCCCTCCTGTAACATATCATAGGAGGTTCTTGTTTGATAAAGGGCAACGAAGGATCCGTGTTTATGATTTCCCAATGTTTCTTGATACTGGATCTGGTAATGCCCACTCCCATGTTGTATGTTGTATGTAAACGTAGCCGTTCATTATTGTGTTTGTCTTTGTTTTCAAAGCAAGCTTGTCTATCAATCTCATATGTTAATTGCTTCTGTTGATCTACCAGATCCTGCGGATATCCACGTTGTAGAAATTTATGACCCATATTGTCCAATGCCTCTTTGAGATGCTCATCACCACTGATTATTCTTCTCGCCCTCAACATCTGTGACTTGGGAAGGTTCCTTTTGAGGTGGATTGGATGATGGCTCGTGTAATGGAGGAGATTATTTCTATCCGTTGGTTTAGTGTATAGTGCAGTTTGTATCTTTCCTTCCCTTAGTGATACTAACACATCTAAGAATGGTATCTCTTTTTCACTGTAACTCAATGTCAATTTGATGTGTGGATGGGAATTATTGAGATCCTCTACCATGGTTTCCAACTCACTTGATGTACCTCGCCATATGATGAACATGTCATCAATATAGCGGGTATACAAGACATGATGTTGTCTAAATAGATCATGTGTCGTGAGGTAATCTGATTCATATACATGCATGTAGGCGTTAGCATAGGAAGGCGCCATACATGCCCCCATGGCTGTCCCAGTCTTTTGAAGGTAGAATTTTGTTTCAAACTTAAAGAAGTTCCTTTGTAAACGTAACTGTAAAAGGGCTATCAGAAATTGCACTGGGGGACCTGTGTATAGTCTGTTGTTTGTTATTAGTTCCTCTACAGCTTCCACACCACCCTTATGTGGTATTACCGTGTATAAGGACTTCACGTCCATAGTACCCAGAATACAATTATCTAGACATGTGTCCAAAGATGTTATCAAGGACAAAAAGTTGTTGGTGTCTTTGAGAAAAAAAGGCAAGTTTTGTACACACGGTTGCAAATAGTAGTCAATGTATTGGCCCAAGGGATGAAGCATTGAGCCAATAGCCGAGATTATTGGTCTACCAGGTGGATTAATTACTGATTTATGTATCTTGGGTAGTGTGTACAAAATGGGGCGGATTGGATGTTCAGTTGTTAGAAAAGTGCCAACCTTTTCACTTATCCATCCTGATGTAATACCCATGTCTATTAGTTGATCAATTTCTTTTTTGTACTTAATCGTTGGGTCATTAAATAGGGGTTCATATACCTCTTTGTCTGCAAGTTGAGAGAGGATTTCATTTTTGTAATCCACATAGTTCATCAGAACTATGGCTCCTCCCTTGTCTGCTGCCCGAATAACTATATTATGATCCTCTGATAAGGTCTTAATAGCTCTTCTCTCATCTTGTGACAAATTGGAATAACCTTTTGTTTGCTTTGGATAATGTGAGATGGTGTCAAGTTCAACTAGTCGTTGAAAGGTTTTAATAGATGGATTGTTACTCAATGGGTCAAAAGTTGAACCAGGCTTGAATGGCATGACTTCCTCTATTTTCTTAGATTCTTTGCCATAAAATTCCTTTAATCTCAATGTGCGATTAAACTTAAAAAAATCCACCTGCCACCCAAACCTGGAAAAATCGCTCGTGGGCACAAAGGACAATCCTCTCTGTAAGAGTCTTTCCTCCCCAACTGTTAATGTGTGAGGGGAAAGATTGAAAACTAAGTTTTTATAAAAACAGACATCACAGCAAAACCCCCCCTACCGAAAACTTAGTTTTCAATCTTTCCTCTCACACATTAACAGTTGGGGAGGAAAGACTCTTACAGAGAGGATTGTCCTTTGTGCCCACAAGCGATTTTTCCAGGTTTGGGTGGCAGGTGGATTTTTTTAAGTTTAATCGCACATTGAGATTAAAGGAATTTTATGGCAAAGAATCTAAGAAAATAGAGGAAGTCATGCCATTCAAGCCTGGTTCAACTTTTGACCCATTGAGTAACAATCCATCTATTAAAACCTTTCAACGACTAGTTGAACTTGACACCATCTCACATTATCCAAAGCAAACAAAAGGTTATTCCAATTTGTCACAAGATGAGAGAAGAGCTATTAAGACCTTATCAGAGGATCATAATATAGTTATTCGGGCAGCAGACAAGGGAGGAGCCATAGTTCTGATGAACTATGTGGATTACAAAAATGAAATCCTCTCTCAACTTGCAGACAAAGAGGTATATGAACCCCTATTTAATGACCCAACGATTAAGTACAAAAAAGAAATTGATCAACTAATAGACATGGGTATTACATCAGGATGGATAAGTGAAAAGGTTGGCACTTTTCTAACAACTGAACATCCAATCCGCCCCATTTTGTACACACTACCCAAGATACATAAATCAGTAATTAATCCACCTGGTAGACCAATAATCTCGGCTATTGGCTCAATGCTTCATCCCTTGGGCCAATACATTGACTACTATTTGCAACCGTGTGTACAAAACTTGCCTTTTTTTCTCAAAGACACCAACAACTTTTTGTCCTTGATAACATCTTTGGACACATGTCTAGATAATTGTATTCTGGGTACTATGGACGTGAAGTCCTTATACACGGTAATACCACATAAGGGTGGTGTGGAAGCTGTAGAGGAACTAATAACAAACAACAGACTATACACAGGTCCCCCAGTGCAATTTCTGATAGCCCTTTTACAGTTATGTTTACAAAGGAACTTCTTTAAGTTTGAAACAAAATTCTACCTTCAAAAGACTGGGACAGCCATGGGGGCATGTATGGCGCCTTCCTATGCTAACGCCTACATGCATGTATATGAATCAGATTACCTCACGACACATGATCTATTTAGACAACATCATGTCTTGTATACCCGCTATATTGATGACATGTTCATCATATGGCGAGGTACATCACGTGAGTTGGAAACCATGGTAGAGGATCTCAATAATTCCCATCCACACATCAAATTGACATTGAGTTACAGTGAAAAAGAGATACCATTCTTAGATGTGTTAGTATCACTAAGGGAAGGAAAGATACAAACTGCACTATACACTAAACCAACGGATAGAAATAATCTCCTCCATTACACGAGCCATCATCCAATCCACCTCAAAAGGAACCTTCCCAAGTCACAGATGTTGAGGGCGAGAAGAATAATCAGTGGTGATGAGCATCTCAAAGAGGCATTGGACAATATGGGTCATAAATTTCTACAACGTGGATATCCGCAGGATCTGGTAGATCAACAGAAGCAATTAACATATGAGATTGATAGACAAGCTTGCTTTGAAAACAAAGACAAACACAATAATGAACGGCTACGTTTACATACAACATACAACATGGGAGTGGGCATTACCAGATCCAGTATCAAGAAACATTGGGAAATCATAAACACGGATCCTTCGTTGCCCTTTATCAAACAAGAACCTCCTATGATATGTTACAGGAGGGGACGTAACCTGAAAGATATCTTAGTGAAAACTGACCCTGTACACTGCTACTCTAAGAACATTGCAGAGATTAAACGAGGATGTTATAAATGTCCTTCATGCGTTACATGCAATTACATGATAGCAGGTACTTTCTTTAGACACCCACACAAAGGACACAAAATCTCCATCAAATTCAATCTCACATGCACAAGTCAATTTGTGATATACATCATAATGTGTCCTTGTGGACTAACATATGTGGGTAAAACTATGAATACCTTTAAAGAAAGAATGGCAAACCACAGATCATCTATTAGAGCGGCGCTTGAGGCGGCCTCTAATCCTGGCAAAAAGCAACCCTCAAAGATTAAAGATCAACCTGTGGCGCTCCACTTTGCTATGCACAAACATACTTTACCATCATTACGCTATATGATCATTGATTGGGTGCCACCCCCCCCACGGGGAGGGGACCGCGGAAGGAAACTCTTACAGAAAGAGGCCCAATGGATCTTTGAGTTGGACACAGTGGCCCCGAGGGGCCTCAATGAGAAAGTGTCCTTCGGATGTTTTTTATAGTCATAATGACTAAATCCATCAGATGCACAGCAGGATGATAAGGGACAATGTGGGCTGTGGACATCTTACATTGTTCCCTTGATTATCTGGGATGATGTAGGAGCACTACTCATTTACAGAATATTCATCATAAGGATCTTTAGCTTTGTGACTCTTTCAGCTATCTCATAACCTTCATTGTTCATTGCTTATGCTTCACTTAGTAGTTAGGTTACATAATAACCAACACACTCAGATAAATTGTTTAACATCAAAATGCTATTGGTCAGATGGTTGTATATGTTTTTAATAAGTATTTGAGCAATATTCGATACCTGTCTAAGTGGCCACTTTTGTCCCCCTGAGTGTAAGCGGGTCGCACTACATGCGTTCCCCGCGGACACTTGGGGGGCCACAGACCGGTTCGCTCCACTTGCCCGTCTCCGGTCAGTCTTCCGATCTAATGTAATATGACATAGACATTGCGGTCAGATTGTGCTGTGGTGTTAATATGACCCTGACATTTATAGCCATATGCCTTAGTTGTGCCCGAATGGATATGACATGGTTTGATTTTCACAGGAGATGACTGTTAAGCAGGTCCGGTACCTGGTGTTGGTATAAGGTCATTACAAAATGCTACGCTGACACTCATTTATAACTAACATGGAGGATGACATATACCCCCACAATAGGTCTCCGCTGGTCTACCGCAGGGGTAGTCAGTGTAGAGCCAGGGGGTTTCAAGACAGCGCAAGCAGAACTACTATATACGGTTGGATTGGACTCTTGGAGCAGCGGACAACAGCAATACAATCCCCAATGGGGTGACATATTTCCACAGCACTAAAGCGGACCTTGCCATCATTACTTGCTTATCTGTGTTGGTCTCTGTCAGTATCCTTTTAAATAACTTTTGAGGCATTTACTATTACTGTATTGGTTTGGCAGTGGGTCTTAAACACAGCAACAATGTAGCACTGCATGTCGTCAGCCTCTGATTTGACACTAAGTTTCATTCATTTGATGTAGCGATCTTTGGGCTGACCGGGCTGGCGGAAGGGGAGCGATTCCGCTCTGATGATTTCTTCCGTGAGTGCCATCTGATGTGTTAACTCATGTTATTTTGTTCATTTTTTGAGTGATGTGATGTTTCTTGTTTAGAACACTTGTTAGGCATACATTTCCCAGCATCCTTGCGCACTGTCGGGGACGCCGGGGGTCACTTCAATGATGTCACGGACAGTGCATTTTGAACGTTGTTTGGCGGTTTTTTACGTGTTTTCTGTTACTTAGCCTATATAAGGTTGTTTTGTGTATGTGGTTATTGTCTTGATAAAGGCCCTTGAGGGGGGCCGAAACGTTGACAGCATAATAAAAGATTAACTCTTTAAGTCCTGTGAAGTGCACTTCTATTTATGACCTTAGGGTCATTTCTGCATGATATATATATATATATATATATGAAGACTTCTGTGTGCCTAGCAAACACACCCAGGGGCGGCAGTAAGGTGTTACTGCTTCCACTGGGTGATTCAATGGGGGTGTGATTTTCACAGGAGCTGCAGGGGCCAAAACCCCTTCTACTCCTGTGAAAATCATTACTCATTAAGTAAGAAAAAAAACAAAATGGTTGCCACTCTCTCCTACACACACCAGCCCTGCTCCCTGCATCCAAACAACACACAAAAACAAACAAACACAGCACTGGAGTGTGGCCATACTGACTTATGAGCAAAGAGAAACCATAAGGATGCCATTGCTTAGGCCACCTGTGACCAACTGCCATGTAGCAATGCAGTGTAGAAGAGGCCACCTTCCCCAAGTCATATGACTTACATCATTCTACAACCAACAAAACTCCTCACTCTGTATTACATGCTGCAGCGGCAATGTTAATACCGGCAAGCCATGCACAGAAAATCATTACTTAACCCTTTGTGTACCCTTCTGGCACTCAAGGGGTTAAATAATTATTTTATGTGCATGCCTTGCCGACACCTTGACATTGCCACTTCTGAATGTAATATAGAGTATGTCAGGAGTTTAGTTGGTTGTACAATGATGTAAGTCATATGAATAGTGAAAGGTGGCCTCTTCTCCACTGTATTGAAAATAGCTGTCTTGCACGGCAGAGCACTATATATCATTAATAACACCGCACAAGCGCATATTTGGCTTAATCTGCGATATTACATTTGCCTTACCCTCATCGCAATGTTGCTCAACACTTAAGCCTCCAACATCAGAATGCTGCCCTTTTCAACTAGGCGACATTTTAAATGAGCGTTTTGTTGGTCGCCCAAATGTTGGATGACATTTTAAAAGGATACTGGCCTTTATACCAGCTTCTCCACACATAAGTCGGTTATACACTTGATTAAGGGAATTCTACAGTCTTCCAATATTGATATTATTTATATCATAGTAGTTTTGGCTCTCGTCCTCAAATAGTACCATGCCACATTCAGGTGTATTCTGTGAGGCGAGAATCTCCCGTATGAGTAGCACTACTGGGGCACTGGCTATTTCATTTTTTGGAAGATTAGCGCAACATTCAAAATACTGCACTGATATCACCTGTGTGAACTTACTCTTACTCAAAATTATTTTTTTTTTACTACCATACCATACCCTGGATCGATAATGAAAGGGATAGTAACGTTTCACACAAAAAAGCAGCTCAGATTAATCTTCATAGTATTTGGGCCGTGGAGAGTGTTATTTCAATACTGTCAGAGTTATAGTTCAAGAGTAATTGAATGATAAAGTACCCCCCTCCCACCCCTTTTACTGATGTAACACTGCTCACCTCAGAGAAGCAAGACTGTCCGGATGGATCGCAGAGAGGGACAATCTTCAGTGAGCATAAGTTAAAACCTGAAAAACCTGTCAATGGGGGAAGGTTTTTACTTATGTTCACAGTAAGATGATTGTCCCTCTCTGTGAGCTGTCCGGTCAAGAGATCAGATTCCACATCTGAGAGGAGGTGACTCACACTAGGTAAAAGGGGAGGGAGGGGGACACTATCCCTTTAACTCTAAAAACTGGAGTCTTTGGGGCAGATCCATAGAGTTATCAGCTATGCCTGGCAACCTATGTAGAATCAATACATTCCTAGCATGTTAAAAATACACACCAAACCATATGGTCTACTAAAGTTTTACTGCTGATAAGCAATGTACACTCCGATTTAGGTTTCTGTGGGATTTACTTCTAACCTGCGCTTCAATGGGTTTAATTGCCATAACGACATTGAATTGTTTAACATTGTCAGGTTGCTATGTACTCTGTATATCTAGAGCTTAGTAATGCTTGGTTGCAGTGACATTTATCCTGCAGTTCACTCCTATTCAGTCCTTGCACATTTACTCTGACCTATAGGTTTATCGAGTAACTGACAAATAGGATTTAGACTGGAGCTTAATGGTAGTGATTCTAGAGCAAACAATGCACTGTAGGGAACAATCAGAAATGTTCCAAATTCCTATTGTTTTAACCCTGTTAATTACACAGGGGTACCCAATGCATTCCGCTCCCCTCTGGTGCTCAGAGTTAAATGGTCCTTTGAATGCATATTTCAATGGGTTAACCCTTTGAGTGCCAGAGGGGTACGCAACACATTGCAAAGAAAAATGTTGCATATTCCTCTGGCACTCAAAGAGTTAAAAGCCCCATTTAAATACATGAGAATGGCTGTTTGTTCCCTAATGTGTTAGAGAGCTCTCTAATATTAAAGTGGGTACCATACTCATATAAATCAAAGGACATTTATACATATACCCCAGCATTTTAACCCTTTGAGTGCTTGACCATGCTTTGCTCTGGCTCTGAAAGGGTTAGTAGTTTAATTTTCCGCAAGCAGAAAGTAACTTGGTGATGACTTGGCTCCAGTTCAGAGCTGCCAGCCCCTGAAAATGATGATCTGTTACTGTGAGTATAAAGTTGTTTTTTTTTTTTTAATAAAACTCTTCCTTAAAGGAGCAGTAAACTTTTTTTAATGAAAAAATATATATTGTAGGGTGTTTTCTGTTGAGTAAAATAAATGTACTCCCACTGCTGATAGATGCATATTTACAGAGTTATTACTGTTTAAACCTGTGGTTTTTTTTTACATTAGCAGTGCCTTCTAGTGGTCAAATTCCAATTAGTTATTATGTTACATTCTAATGGAGAGGAAAGTCAGTGACTTACAATTCTCCACAGAATATGATAGAAACTGCCAAGTCACTTCCTGTCAGTTAGAGCAATCAGGAAGTAAACGCAGTAAATTCACTTCCTGGTTATTTGAACTGTTATAAAGTTTGAATAAAACAACTGACAGTGATGGGCGTAAATACCTTCCAAGTTTCCCTCTTTAGGAGGGACAGTCCCTCTTTTAGACCCAAATCCCTCTGTCCCTCTCTCCCACCCTGATGCCTCTCTTTTTAGGAGATCAGATTGTGTGGTGTGTATATAAGTGTATCACATTGCTCTACAGCAATAAAACTCACATTATTGTTTGTTTAAATGTCAGTATATCCTATATAATATTTTGCTAAGTGTTTGTTTGTCAGAAGCCGTCATGCGCAGTACAGTCGTCTGTTTGTGCTGCAGTCATGCGCAGTACAGACTGCCCGTGCAGCGGCTGATAAGGGAGCGGGGCTCTGAATTCAGACCGTAGTCGCGCAGAGAGGACTACAGTCTGAATTCGGAGCACCCCGCTCCATATCAGCTGCGGTGCAGGCAGTCTCTGCTGTGCATGACTGCACCGCGGCCATTGCTGGGTGGCACTGTGGCTCGTATACACGGGCTCTTCAACTAGTGTGTCTATAAATTAGTTTCTGTAAATAAAATACTGTGGTTTTGTCATAAGTCAGTTATTAGGTTACACAAGTAGGTCTCATCTGGTCATGAAATAGCCTACAAATTCTTAGTAATACCCCGCCCACCAGTCACACCCCCAGCAACACCCCCTAAAACACAAGTGTCCCTCTTTGGCAGTTTTAGATGTTGGGAGGTACGGGAGTGACCTTGTTTTACTTGGCAGGAAAAGCTCTGTAACATACAGGTTTTCATGAAAAAGTTTACCGCTCCTTTAAACTTCCATGTTACCTGACCTGCTGTCCTGCCGATGCAGACACTTCCACGTGCTGGAATCCCTGGTGAAATGATGCAGCTAATTTTGGCTAGATCAGAGCTGATTTTCAGAAGGGTCACGCCCAGCCAGTGACCTTGTACGTGTTTATGACTCTGTATATTTTTTTTGACCCGGTACCTTTCATCTAAAAAATCACCCCTGGCCTAGATTATATTGCAGGTGATAAATGTTACCTCTGGTTTTACTTCACAGATTCCTACTGAAATGTATACAGTAATTCATAGAGAAAACCAGTGCTAAAGTTATCATTTACAAACAAATCCTTTGCTGCTTAAAGGGGCAGTGACATCTAAAAAAAAATTGATATAAGATTGATAGAACGTTAAGAAGATAATATTAATCAGATCAGTGTTTTTAGTTTTGTCCTCACATCTCTTATTCACATAAAATAATAAGAACTATTTTAATAAGCTTCTAGTGTTGCTATGGCAATGGGAAGAGTATCTGCTCTCAACTTCTTCTGCTCTAGGGATGTCATCTGCTGAAATCCTAGACTACCCCTTTAACCCCTTAAGGACCACTGACGTGGCAGGACCGTTACGCTGGTCCGGCACTTAAGGACCAGTGACGGTCCTGGCACGTCACGTACTTTTACTCACCGCGCTCCTGTAGGAGAGCGGTGAGTAATACCGGGCACTGAAGTTGATCGCTCCAAGACCGGAGCGATCTCTTCCAGTGCCCCGTTTGACGTGCCGCCCCACGTGATCAGTCACATGGGACGGCACGTCAAAGTTTCCTATGTGTTCCTTAAGGGACGGTATGCCCCGGGACCGCTGGTCCTTAAGGGGTTAAAAAGGGTGTGAAAGTTAACAGAATCAGACCAAAAGGTCAAAAACCATTGTATATCACAGATTAAATGCAGTGAACACAATACAGTACACACTGACATACTCTTATACAGTCATGGCTTGATGTTAGGAGTAGGTGTATGAGTGCAAGGCATTCATTTTAGGAGTTTCAATGTGTGTGTGTGTGTGTTTGTATATGTGTGTGTTTGTGTGTGTGTTTGTGTGCACATGCAAGGAATTAATATTAGGAGTGTGTTTGATTTGGGGTCAGGGTTAGGAGTGAGTGTATGTTGTGGCTGAGTGTTAATAACGTCTTTAACCACTTAACGACCAATGATGTGCCAGAACCGTCATGACAGTCCAGGCGTTAAGGACTAGTGATGATCCTGGCACATCATGTAATTTCGCGATCACAGCGCACCTACACAGTACAATGCCATCACTGAACAGGCCTGGCAAAAAAAGAAATAAAAGTGTGTTGGTCCTCCAGCATCCTCACCACCGGACCACAGTCTTTAAGGGGTTAAGTGGAGTTTTTAGTGATAGGAATGTGTATTTGTATGTATGTTTTTGTGTCTGATGTTAAGAGTATGTGTGTTATGCTAGGAATGTTTGTGTGTGTGCTTGTGAGTGTGTGTGATCTTAGGAGTGTGTTTATGGGGAGTAACGTTAGCTTTGTGTAAAGTTGAGTAGTGTCATTAAATAGCTTTTAGCGTACTACTTTAACATTTTCCTGATTAGTCTGGAGGAACTTAAAGGAACTCTATCACAGAAGAATATCTAGGCTATATAGACTTTTTTTACTCTCTCTGCAGCATTGAATGCTCTGTGTGATGTAATACAATGTTACAGTCTCTCTGCAGCACTGAATGCTCTGTGTGATGTAATACAATGTTACAGTCTCTCTGCAGCACTGAATGCTCTGTGTGATGTAATACAATGTTACACTCTCCCTGCAGCAATGAATGTTCTGTGTGATGTAATACAATGTTACAGTCTCTCTGGAGCAATGAATGCTCTGTGTGATGTAATACAATGTTACAGTCTCTCTGCAGCACTGAATGCTCTGTGTGATGTAATACAATGTTACAGTCTCTCTGCAGCACTGAATGCTCTGTGTGATGTAATACAATGTTACAGTCTCTCTGCAGCACTGAATGCTCTGTGTGATGTAATACAATGTTACACTCTCCCTGCAGCAATGAATGTTCTGTGTGATGTAATACAATGTTACAGTCTCTCTGGAGCAATGAATGCTCTGTGTGATGTAATACAATGTTACAGTCTCTCTGCAGCACTGAATGCTATGTGTGATGTAATACAATGTTACAGTCTCTCTGCAGCACTGAATGCTCTGTGTGATGTAATACAATGTTACAGTCTCTCTGCAACACTGAATGCTCTGTGTGATGTAATACAATGTTACAGTCTCTCTGCAGCACTGAATGTTCTGTGTGATGTAATACAATGTTACAGTCTCTCTGCAGCACTGAATGCTCTGTGTGATGTAATACAATGTTACACTCTCCCTGCAGCAATGAATGTTCTGTGTGATGTAATACAATGTTACAGTCTCTCTGGAGCAATGAATGCTCTGTGTGATGTAATACAATGTTACAGTCTCTCTGCAGCACTGAATGCTCTGTGTGATGTAATACAATGTTACAGTCTCTCTGCAGCACTGAATGTCCTGTGTGATGTAATACAATGTTACTGTCTCCCTGCAGCACTGAATGCTCTGTGTGATGTAATACAATGTTACAGTCTCTCTGCAGCACTGAATGCTCTGTGTGATGTAGTACAATGTTACAGTCTCTCTGCATCACTGAATGTTCTGTGTGATGTAATACAATGTTACAGTCTCTCTGCAGCACTGAATGCTCTGTGTGATGTAATACAATGTTACAGTCTCTCTGCAGCACTGAATGCTCTGTGTGATGTAATACAATGTTACAGTCTCTCTGCAGCACTGAATGTCCTGTGTGATGTAATACAATGTTACTGTCTCCCTGCAGCACTGAATGCTCTGTGTGATGTAATACAATGTTACAGTCTCTCTGCAGCACTGAATGCTCTGTGTGATGTAATACAACATTACAGTCTCTCTGCAGCACTGAATGCTCTGTGTGATGTAATACAATGTTACAGTCTCTCTGCAGCACTGAATGCTATGTGTGATGTAATACAATGTTACAGTCTCTCTGCAGCACTGAATGTCCTGTGTGATGTAATACAATGTTACAGACTCTCTGCGGGACTGAATGCTCTGTGTGATGTAATACAATGTTACAGTCTCTCTGCATCACTGAATGTTCTGTGTGATGTAATACAATGTAACAGTTTATCTGCAGCACTGAATGCTCTGTGTGATGTAATACAATGTTATAGTCTCTGCAGCACTGAATGCTCTGTGTGTTGTAATACAATGTTACACTCTCCCTGCAGCACTGAATGCTCTGTGTGATGTAATAAAACGTTACAGTTTCCCTGCATCACAGAATGCTCTGAGTGATGTAACATAATGTTATAGTGTCTCTGCAGCGGTTTACTTTTAAATGGTCGCACATGAAAAAGCGTGCAATTTGGAGACCTCTCTAGTATTCAAGGGGTTAAACGTCCAAATTGAGTCATTGGTAATTTTTATTTCTCCCATAGAGATAGCACGTATTCTGTACAGAACACCACTCGCAAATAGAACACACACTACTATGTACTGATTAAATATACACGCCAATGTTTTCATATATGGGTGACATCAGTGCTGTAATAGTAGCTTCTGGGAAAATTCATACTAACCCTTTGAGTAATGCATTTTCTACCCTTCTGGCACTCAAAGGGTTAATGTACTTCGTAGTGCTGCCAGTTTCAATGTGATTCACACAGTAAAAATATTCCTTAACTTACCACTCAACATTTCAAATGGCCAACGAAAGGCACTTGTGTTTTTGGGGGCGTTGCTGGGGGCGTGGCTGGTGGGTGGAGCATTACTGAGAATTTTTACGTTATTTCATGACCTATTGCCACCTCTTTGTTTAAGGAATGAATGAATGTGTTTATTTATATACCGCCACAAGTGTACGCAGCACTTTACAATTTAAGGTTTTAAACAATACAGGGTTACAATTGCTTTGTAGAGTGAAACATTGGGTGGGAGGTCCCTGCCCGAAAGCTTACAATCTAAAGTGGTAATGGGAGACATACAGAGTACATAAGGGTTGATTGCTGAATACAGTGCTAGTTCTGATGATGATAGAGGACATCAGTAAAGTAAATAATTTATAAGAGCGTTCATTGTACAACATCAGTGCCTTCTAGCATGTTGGGATTTTATCCATGAGGTGCATTTTTAAGTGAGATTTGAAGGTTATCAGAGAGGTGCGGTGGCGCAGGTTGGATGGTAGAGCATTCCATAGATACGGAGCAATGAGAGAAAAAGGTTTGATACGTGACAGAGCTGTAGACACAAAAGGAGCTGAGAGAAGACAGTCATTGGCCGAACGTAAGTGGCGGGATGGGTTATAACGGGAGATCAGAGTGGAAATGTAAGGAATAGAAGAGAGAAGTGTCTTGAAAGAGAGAAGTAAGATTTTGTAAGATATCTGGAGTTTAATAGGCAGCCATTGGAGAGTTTTGAGGAGGAGTGGGGCAGGGACAAACCTAGGTAACAGAAGAGTGATTCGTGCTGCAGCATTCTGTATAGATTGAAGTGGATGGAGATGGGAGGCAGGAATGCCAGACAGAAGAATGTTGCAATAGTCCATGTGGGAGAGGATGATTGCGTATATCAGAATTTTAGCTGTGGAGGAGCAGAGGAAGGGATGGATTTAACTGAATAAATGAGTTACAGCAACACCAAAGTATTTTGTTTTATTTACACAAACTAATGTATAAACACATGTACCCAACTTTAACCTTTTAACCCCTTCGCGACTACTGACGTGCCTGGACCGTTATGGTGGTCCGGTACTTAAGGACCAGTAACGGTCCTGGCATGTCATGGAGTTCAGGGCTCCTGGTGTGGCTGCGTGCCGCTCTGGAAGCCCTGAACCGGAAGTAAAAAAAAAAAAGCTCCGTGGTCACCAAATGCCAGACGTGCGTGCGCGTGCCAGTCCTTAAAGGGATAGTAATACTTAAAATGTAAAAAAAAAATATGTTGTAGGGCTTATCCCTCTGAGTAAAACAAGAGTACTCCCACTGCTGAAAGGTGTTTCATTCAAAAGTTATTAATTTTCAAAGTTGAATTTTTTAAGTGTAAAATCACAGTGGCTTAAAATTGTACAGTGGCGCTGTTGCTACACCATCCTATGCACAGCTCTGGTCCCGGGACTATAAATCTCCATAGGATGGTGTAGCAACAGCACCACTGTATAATTTCAGGCCACTGTGATATTGCACCTAAAAAATTCAACTTTGAAAATGAATAACTTTTGAATGAAACACCTTTCAGCAGTGGGAGTACTCTTGTTTTACTCAGGGGGATAAACCCTACAACATATTTTTTTTACATTTTAAGTATTACTATCCCTTTAAGGGTTTAAAGACTGCCCTCTCTGGTGGTGGGTGGCTCTAGTGGGTCACGGCACTTTTTTTTTTTTGCACAGGTGCATTCTGGGATTTCAGATCGGAGTGCAGCTGTACTGCGATCCCAGAATTCCATGATGTGCCAGAATCATCACTGGTCCTTAACATCTAGACCGGCATGACCGTCCTGGCATGTCAATCTTCGTTAAGGGGTTAAACGTAAATTATTGTGAGTTTTATCGCTGTGGAACAATGTGATACACTTCTATACACAGAAAATTTTACTTTTTATTGAACTGGGGAATTAATATAAATATTTACTCCATATATGAATTCACTATTCTTTATGTAACAGTTCATTTTGTTTAAAGGGGATTTTCAAAGTCGAATTTTTTAGGTGCAATATCACAGTGGCCTGAAATTGTACAGTGGCATTGTTGCTACACGATCCTATGGACAGCTCTGGTCCTGGGACCATAAATCTCCATAGGATGGTGTAGCAACAGCGCCACTGTACAATTTCAGGCCACTGTGATATTGCACCTAAAAAATTCGACTTTGAAAATTAATAACTTTTGAATGAAACACCTTTCAGCAGTGGGAGTACTCTTGTTTTACTCAGGGGGATAAACCCTACAACATATATTTTTTTACATTTTAAGTATTACTATCCCTTTAAGTCACAGTTTGGTATTCTATCACCTGTGCAGTGACAAACTACCAACAGGTAAAAAAACAAAACAAAAACACAATGGTGCAAAATTACCACCAGTAAGATGCAAAGGTTGCTACAATCGACCAATTATTTAAGTTACACTCACCTGGCCAATTGGCCTTGCGGATCTGGGGCAGCTCCCGTCAACCTCGGGCAGGTTTCGGCAGAGTAGAAGACACAGGATGGGAGTGCTCACAGATCCACAACATAGCATGAGCCAGTCATCAGTGTAAAACAGAAACGTTTATTCGTAATGTCATAAAAGCAGGAATTCTATACAGGAATAGCATATACATCGCCACAAGAAACTAATCTCGTCTAACTCGTTTTGAGGCCTATGACTAAGTAACTGTGTCACGAAAAGCGTTAGGCAAGATGTTCTTCTTGTGATGTATATCCTATGCTGTTCCTGTATAGAATTCCTGTTTTTATGACATTACAAATAAATGTTTCTGTTTTACTGCTGATGACTGACTGATGCTATGCTGTGGATATGTGGGTGCAAAATTATCGCCCATTGAAACCAATGAAACACTATATGAATTTTTGCATTATTTTAGCTCCTAACAAACCTAGGTGACGAGCCACTAAAGCGTGTTAAAAACCACCAATGTGTAACTGAAACCAGCATAATAAACAATGCTCTCATACCCAACTAGCCATCCCTAAACTAGTGACCCGTGGATGTATTGAAATGAGGGACTAAGCCCCATATCAATATGCAGGGATGGTGCAAGGATTTTTGCCACCCTAGGCAAAACCTAATTTTGCTGCCCATTTGGCTCCGCCCCTTGTGCCCCACCCCTTTATACCCCGCCTACTTATACCCACCTCTTTTCATGATTGTCCTCTCTCTGCCCCCTGGGCCAGTCTGCCCCTGTTCTGGAGATGCCAGTAAGAGATGCCTCGCCACCAGCTCCAACTTGCCCCACCAGATCCAACTTGCCCCCACAGGCTCCACTTTGCCCCCTATCAGCTCCACCTTGCCCCCACCAGCTCCAACTTGCCCCATCAGCTCTACTTTGCCCCCTCAGCTCCAACTTTCCCCATCAGCTCCACTATGCCCCTATCTGCTCCAACTTGCCCCCATCAGCTCCAACTTGCCCCCATCAGCTCCACTTTGCCCCCCATCAGCTCCAACTTGTCCCCACCAGCTCCAACTTGCCTCCGTCAGCTCCACTTTGGCCCACCAGCTCCACTTTGCCCCTATCAGCTCCAACTTGCCCCCACCAGCTCCACTTTGCCCCCCATCAGTTCCAACTTGCCCACACCAGCTCCACTTTGCCCCTATCAGCTCCAACTTGCCCCCATCAGCTCCACTTTGCCCCCCCTCAGCTCCAACTTGCCCCCACCAGCTCCAACTTGCATCTGTCAGCTCCACTTTGGCCCACCAGCTCCACTTTGCCCCATCAGCTCCAACTTGCCCCCTATCAGCTCCACTTTGCCCCACCAGCTTCACTTTGCCCCCCATCAGCTCCAACTTGCCCCCACCAGCTCCACTTTTCCCCCCATCAGCTCCACTCTGCCCCCCATCGGCTCCAACTTGCCCCCAGCAGCTCCAACTTGCCCCTATCAGCTCCAACTTGCCCCCACCAGCTCCACTATGCCCCCTCAGCTCCAACTTGCCCCCATCAGCTCCACTTTGCCCCCATCCACTCCAACTTGCCCCCAGCAGCTCCACTATGTCCCCAGCAGCTCCACTATGTCCCCAGCAGCTCCAACTTTCCCCCCATCACATACCTGGAGCTCCCGCGCAGTCTTCTCTTCAGTAATGCAGAGCGCGGTGGGAGATCATGACTCCTAGCACGCTCTGCATTACTAAAGAGTTGACAGGGATGAGGGAGAGCAGTAGCGACACAGATCTGACTGTGTTGCATTCCCAGTTTGGTGCGTGCGGGCAGCGGGCGCAGCTCTTCTCTGCTGCATGCCCACGCCCCCACTACATGTGCACCCTAGGCTGGCGCCTACCTCGCCTATAGGTGGCGCCGGCCCTGTCAATACATCCAAGTTGCCAAAAACCTAAGTGAAACCAAACAATAATTAATCTTTGAGTGCCAGTTGGGGATGCAACACGTAGATCATTGCATGCCCTTCTGGCACTCAATGGACTAATTTACCTTAAATCTAACATTATCCTATGGCCCACTCCCCAAAGCATTAACAATAAACACTCACCTTGAAGTTGGAGGTACAGCGGGGTCTTCTGCACCTGGATCTTCCTCTTTCACTTCTTCTGTAAGTCTTCTTTCCTTTTCTTTAAATTTCATTGCAGTCTATTAAAACAAAAAAAAAATAAAATTAAATGACCCCGTTAATGCTTGCCATCACTGCTGCATCAGCCAGAGAGAAAAAATATATAAATCTCCTTCTAGCTGGAGGGGTCATGAATGTGGGTTTCATCATACCGTCAGATAGCCAATCATTGAATAGATGGAGGGATGATGAAACTTGCATTCATGAGCCCTCCAGGAAGAAGCTGATTGGCTACGAGGTGTAGTAACTGCTGGGCATGTTCTGTACCCTGCTCAAACCCACATCTCAGCCAATGGGAGTGTGGGAACAAATTTGAGCAGAGATCGGACATATAAAAGCCAGTCTCTGTTCAGATTTCCCTCACTGTGGCTCAGGCAACAGCCCGAGAAGGTACTCCAGTGGGGATTTTATTTTCTCTGGTGGCGGTGGGGGTGATGGCAAGCATTAATGGCGCATTTAATTTTATTCATTCTTTTTGTTTTAATAGACTGCAACAAAGTTTAAAGAAGAAGAAAGAAGACTTAAAGAAGCAGGAGAAAGAAGATTTAAAGAAGAACCAAACAGGAAGTCAGAGGAAGATCGGGGTGCAGAAGACACCGCTGGACCTTCAACTCAAGGTAAGTGTTACACCTGTGGGGTCATGGGATAGTGATAGGGCTAGTATCTTTACAATTTGTAGTTCATGTTAGGTATAGTGTAGGACCAGGGGGATACTATTAAGGTTATTGTTTAGAGAGTGGGGGGAGAGAGATTATGTCATTATTTCACTGTCAATGTTTGACACTATGGGCCATATGTTCAAAGAGGTGGCAAAATAGTTTTTGTCGTTTGTAACGACTTTTCAAAGTACAGTGTCGTTGGGATCATTAATATTTTCAGATAGTGTCGGTTGTGATTGGAAATATGTCGTTTGACCTGACTAAAATTGTCGTATGGAAAGACAAAAAATGTCTTAACTAAAGACAAAAATGTGTTAAAAAATGTCTTAACAACAAAAATGTCTTTAAAAATGCCTTAACTAACGATAAAAATGTCTTAAGTAAAGACAAAAATTCTTACATTCAGAACTTCACATTCCCTCCACTTTTTTCTTAACGTACAAATTTTGTCTTTTGAAAGACATTTTTTGTCGTTAGTTACGACAAATTTTCTTTTCCTCTATACAACACTGGAGAGTAGTTTAGCCACGCCCTTGCCCCGCCCCTCTACCCGTCAATTCTGGAGTTGTGTCGTACACAACGGACATTACTAGTTTTTTGTCGTATACTCTATAGAAAATATGTCGTTCATGCATTCCATGACTTATTTTTGTCTTTCATACAACATTTTTTTTGTCGTTATCCCTTTGAACATACGGCCCTATGTCATCGAGTGTTAGCTAGTTTCCTTTTATGTTCCCATTATTCATGCTATGTACCGTGAGTTTTGTGAACAAGAAGCTGCGATGAGTGTTAGGTCGCAACAGCACTCGTTGTGGTGAATGTGGGCCAAACAATAAAATTCTGACTGTACAACTGTATGCGTACTTCCCACGTTTCTTTTTAACATAGTAACATAGTTGATGAGGCTGAAAAAAAGACATGAATCGATCAAGTCCAGCCCATGTCTTCCAGAGGAAGACAAAAAAATAAAACCCTGAAGCCATTTCCAGTTTAGCCTGAAGTGGGTATAAAAATCCTTCCTGACTCCAAACAGCAGTCAGATAGTTCCCTTGATCAACATCCTATCTGCACTGAATCCATTTGTCATAATTGTCAATATTGTTCTGTGCTAGATAGTAGTGATGATCGAGCACCCCAATGCTCGGGTGTTCGGGTTCTCTGGCCGAGCACCCCCGGAGGCTCGAGTGCTCGGCCGAGCCCCCGAGCCCCATTGAAGTCAATGGGAGGACTCGAGCATTACACCAGGCACCCCCTGCTCTGATGAGGGGAGGGTGCCTGGTCCATAGGAAAAGGGCAGAAAATGATGGAAACACCACAGAAATGGTTCAGGGACAGCATAGGGAGGATGTCTGGATGCATCTTGGGCTCCAACGTCGCTGCTGGGAACGATGTTTCGCCCGTAGTACGCCATTTTTACAGACTGACCGTAAAACACACAAAAAGGAAGATAAAAACGACTTTAGGCGAAAAATTGTTACCAAACAGTATTTGCTGTATATTTACTTGTATATCATCTGCAAATTCTGCAAAAAATTTCCTCGATTTTTCGGAACTGGGGCCATGATTAAGAGGGAAACGTGCGCAGAGGCAAATTCTGCAAAAAATTTCCTCGATTTTTCGGAACTGGGGCCATGATTAAGAGGGAAACGTGCGCAGAGGCAAATTCTGCAAAAAATTTCATAGATTTTTCGGAACTGGGGCCATGATTAAGAGGGAAACGTGCGCAGAGGCAAATTCTGCAAAAAATTTCATAGATTTTTCGGAACTGGGGCCATGATTAAGAGGGAAACGTGCGCAGAGGCAAATTCTGCCAAAAATTTCATAGATTTTTCGGAACTGGGGCCATGATTAAGAGGGAAACGTGCGCTGAGCCGACCATCTAAAACATTATGGGTAAGGGTCTGCTGCGGAGCTGACCATCCTAAACATTATATGCGAAGGCCCGCTAGTGAGCTGACGCTATAAAACATTATATGAGAGGGCCCGCTAGAGAGCTGACCCAATAAAACATTATATGAGAAGGCCCGCTGGTGAGCTGACCTATACAAAAATTGTCAAACAGCGCCCGCTGGTGAGCTGGCCCTATATAAAAATTATATCACAGGGCCCGCTGGTGAGCTGGCCCTATATAAAAATTATATCCCAGGGTATATGGAAGAGAGTCAACCATATACCCATTTTTTGGGTGGAAGGGGTGAATGGGAATACAGAGTATTCCCATCATTGTAAATAACATATATAAAGTGACTTTATGTTCACCCGGGGCTTTCCTCCAGTGGAGTGGAGAAGTCAGGGGAAATCCAGGCCTTGTTCATTTTTATAAGTGTTAACCTATCAGCATTTTCGGTGGAAAGGCGGATACGCTTATCTGTTATGATGCCACCAGCAGCACTAAATACCCGCTCAGACAGAACGCTGGCGGCAGGGCAGGCCAGCACCTCCAAGGCGTAGAGTGCCAGTTCATACCACGTGTCCAGCTTGGACACCCAGTAGTTGTAAGGCACAGAGGGATCATTGAGGACGCTGACACGGTCTGCTATGTACTCCTTCACCATCTTCCAAAACTTTTCCCTCCTTGTGACACTAGGCTGCGCATCAGGGTGAGGGTGCTGGCGGGGTGTCATGAAGGTGTCCCACGCCTTGGAGAGTGTTGCCCTGCCTTTGTCGGAACTGCTGTGTGCTCCCCTTTTCTCCCCTTCTCGGTTGGCCAAGGTAGCACGTACTCTGCCGCCAGCGTTGTCAGATGGAAAATTTTGGAGCAATTTTTCGACAAGAACCTTCTGGTATTGCACCATTTTGCTTGTCCTCTCCACCGGAGGAATGAGAGATGAGAAATTCTCTTTGTAGCGGGGGTCCAGAAGGGTGAACACCCAGTAATCCGTGTTGTCTAAAATGCGTATAACGCGTGGGTCACGGGAAAGGCAGCCTAACATAAAGTCAGCCATGTGTGCCAGAGTACCAACAGGCAAGATTTCGCTGTCCTCACCAGGAGGATGACTCTCAATCTCCTCATCCTCTTCCTTCTCTTCTGCCCACCCACGCTGAAGAGATGGAACTAAAGTTCCATGGCTACCCTCTGTAGCGGAGGCAACCGTGTCTTCCTCCTCCTCCTCCTCCTCCTCCTCCGCCTCCTCCAATTGTCGCTGAGAAGACGAAGTGAGGGTGCTCTGGCTATCACCTTGTGTAAGCTCTTCCTCCCGCATTTCCACCTCTTCCACATGCAAAGCGTCGGTTTTAATTGTGAGCAGCGAGCGTTTCAGTAGACACAGAAGTGGGATGGTTACACTGATAATAGCGTTATCGCCGCTCACCATCTGTGTCGATTCCTCAAAATTGCGTAAAACCTCACAGAGGTCTGACATCCATTCCCACTCCTCACTTCTGATTAGAGGAAGTTGAACGGAGAGGCGACGACCGTGTAACAGCTGGTACTCCACTACTGCCCTCTGCTGCTCACAAAGCCGGGCCAACATGTGGAAGGTGGAGTTCCAGCGCGTGCTCACGTCACACAGCAGCCGGTGAGCTGGCAATTGTAAGCGCTGCTGCAGCTTCAACAGGCCGGCTGAAGCTGTTGATGACTTACGGAAATGTGCACACACGCGGCGCACCTTGGTCAAGAGATCATGCAAATTGGGGTAGGTTTTTAGAAATCGCTGAACCACTAAATTAAATACATGCGCTAGGCATGGTACGTGTGTGAGCTTGCCGAGCTCCAAAGCCGCCACCAAGTTACGCCCATTATCACACACAACCATGCCTGGTTGCAGGTTGAGTGGCGAGAGCCACTGCTCGGTCTGGTGACTAATCCCCTGCAACAGCTCTGAGGCCGTGTGCTGTTTGTCCCCAAGGCAGATCAGCTTCAGCACGGCCTGTTGACGCTTCCCCACTGCAGTGCTACACTGCTTCCAGCTACCGGCTGATGGGTGAGTGGCGCTGCGCGCAGAGAATTCGGAGGTGGAAACGGAGGAGGAGGAGCCAATAACGTAGGTGCTGGCGGAAACCCTGATGGAGGTAGGGCCCGCAATCCTCGGCGTGGGTAGCACCTGTGCCATCCCAGGGTCCGAGTCGCTCCCAGCCTCCACGACATTCACCCAGTGTGCCGTCAGGGAAATGTATCGTCCCTGGCCACAAGCACTTGTCCATGTGTCAGTCGTTAAGTGGACCTTCCCAGTAACTGCGTTGGTCAGGGCACGGGTGATGTTACGGGACACATGGTGGTGTAAGGCGGGGACGGCACACCGGGAAAAGTAGTGGCGGCTGGGGACTGCGTACCGAGGGACAGCTTCTGCCATCAGGCTGCGGAAGGACTCAGTCTCCACAAGCCTAAATGGCAGCATTTCGATGGCCAGTAATTTGGAAAGGTGTGAGGTTAGTGCTATGGCCTGTGGGTGGGTGGCTGGGTATTTTCGCTTGCGCTCAAATGCCTGGGGTAACGACATTTGGACGCTGCGCTGGGACAGGGAAGTGGATGTGGTCGCTGATGGTGCTTCAGATGGTACAGGTGCAGGGCGGGAGGTATGCGGGCCTGCGCCTTCGACAGGCGATTGGCCGGCATCGAAAACAGGGGAAGAGGAGGCAGTGGTGTGGCCTGCAGACACAGATTGGCGATCCGGGCGTTCCTCCCACTTATTACGGTGCTTGGATGCCATGTGTCGGATCATGCTGGTGGTGGTGAGGTTTCTAGTGTTCATGCCTCTGCTCATTCTGGTGTGGCACAGGTTGCAAACTACAATTTTTTTGTCGTCCGCACTTTCCTTAAAAAAACGCCATACCGCGGAACACCTAGCCCTTGGCAAGGGAGATTTACGCAAGGGGGTGCTCCGTGGAACATTTGCGGGCCGGTTTGGTGCGGTCCGCCTTCTTTCTTTAGCCACACCACTGCCTCTTCCAGCCTGTTGCGGTGCTGCAGATGGCTCACCCTCAGGACTGCTGTCATCGCTCGGCTCTCCACCTTCCCAGGTGGGGTCAGTCACCTTATCGTCCACCAAGTCCTCCTCCACTTCCTCACTCTGATCATCCTCCTCATTTCTTGATCCCACCACATACTCAGTCATTGACAACTGTGTATCATCCTCCTCATCAAGGTCTTGAGACAGTAATAGTGGTTGATTTGCTGGCAACTGTGTCTCATCATCATCATCCACTTCCTTTGACCTTAAATGCCGTTCCCCTCTGTCATCTTCTTGTGATTGGGTACCCTCTAGAGGTTGTGAATCAGGGCACAAGATGTCATGTTCCTCTGCAAGCGTGCTTGGAGAGAGGTTCAAATGAAGGATTGGTGATGAGACGAGCTCCTCACTATATCCCAGTGTGGGATCACTTCTTTGGCCAGACCCTCTATGGTGGGAGGAAGGATGATCAGGGTGAGGATTATGTTGACCAGACTCTTGGCTACTGAGAGTGGACTTGGTGGAAGACAGGGTGGTGCTTAACCGACTGGAAGCAGTATCAGCTGAAATCCAACCGACCACCTGTTCGCAGTGGTCTGACCTCGAGAGTGATGTTCTGCGACGCCCTGTAAACTGAGACATGAAGCTAGGTATGGTGGATGTCTTTCTTTCTTGTGCTCTGGCACCAGGCACAGTTTCTACGCGTCCTGACCCGCGCCCTGAACTATCAGGATCACGTCCACTTCCCCGTCCCTTTTTACCCGCCTTCTTCATATTACATGGAATATGTGCTGCTAATCTGCAACTTTGCACACTAAACAGAATGTGCTGCTTATCTGCGGCTAGGCACAGTGAATGGAATATGTGACTTTTATTTTTTACACTTTGCACACTAAACAGAATGTGCTGCTAATCTGCAACTTTGCACACTAAACAGAATGTGCTGCTAATCTGCAACTTTGCACACTAAACAGAATGTGCTGCTTATCTGCGGCTAGGCACAGTGAACGGAATATGTGACTTTTATTTTTTACACTTTGCACACTAAACAGAATGTGCTGCTAATCTGCAACTTTGCACACTAAACAGAATGTGCTGCTTATCTGCGGCTAGGCACAGTGAATGGAATATGTGACTTTTATTTTTTACACTTTGCACACTAAACAGAATGTGCTGCTAATCTGCAACTTTGCACACTAAACAGAATGTGCTGCTAATCTGCAACTTTGCACACTAAACAGAATGTGCTGCTTATTTGCGGCTAGGCACAGTGAACGGAATATGTGACTTTTATTTTTTACACTTTGCACACTAAACAGAATGTGCTGCTAATCTGCAACTTTGCACACTAAACAGAATGTGCTGCTTATCTGCGGCTAGGCACAGTGAATGGAATATGTGACTTTTATTTTTTACACTTTGCACACTAAACAGAATGTGCTGCTAATCTGCAACTTTGCACACTAAACAGAATGTGCTGCTAATCTGCAACTTTGCACACTAAACAGAATGTGCTGCTTATCTGCGGCTAGGCACAGTGAATGGAATATGTGACTTTTATTTTTTACGCTTTGCACACTAAACAGAATGTGCTGCTAATCTGCAACTTTGCACACTAAACAGAATGTGCTGCTTATCTGCGGCTAGGCACAGTGAATGGAATATGTGACTTTTATTTTTTACACTTTGCACACTAAAAAGAATGTGCTGCTAATCTGCAACTTTGCACACTAAACAGAATGTGCTGCTTATCTGCGGCTAGGCACAGTGAATGGAATATGTGACTTTTATTTTTTACACTTTGCACACTAAACAGAATGTGCTGCTAATCTGCAACTTTCCACACTAAACAGAATGTGCTGCTAATCTGCAACTTTGCACACTAAACAGAATGTGCTGCTTATCTGCGGCTAGGCACAGTGAACGGAATATGTGACTTTTATTTTTTACACTTTGCACACTAAACAGAATGTGCTGCTAATCTGCAACTTTGCACACTAAACAGAATGTGCTGCTTATCTGCGGCTAGGCACAGTGAACGGAATATGTGACTTTTATTTTTTACACTTTGCACACTAAACAGAATGTGCTGCTAATCTGCAACTTTGCACACTAAACAGAATGTGCTGCTAATCTGCAACTTTGCACACTAAACAGAATGTGCTGCTAATCTGCAACTTTGCACACTAAACAGAATGTGCTGCTAATCTGCAACTTTGCACACTAAAAAGAATGTGCTGCTAATCTGCAACTTTGCACACTAAACAGAATGTGCTGCTAATCTGCAACTTTGCACACTAAACAGAATGTGCTGCTAATCTCCAACTTTGCACACTAAACAGAATGTGCTGCTAATCTGCAACTTTGCACACTAAACAGAATGTGCTGCTAATCTGCGGCTAGGCACAGTGAACGGAATATGTGACGTTTTTTTTTTAAACTCTGCCCCCCAAAACAAAATATAACTGCTGCCCCCACACACAATAGTCCTAAAAAGGACTTTTGGGTCTTTTTGTTGTTCAAACGCACTTTTCTTCTCCCTACACTGACTTTCCCTTCCTATCCTCATCTCTCCCTGGCTAAGACTGAGCCGAACTCGCTGGTCAGGTGCTATACAGCACCCGATCACGGGTTCTGGCCAGCCAATCAGTGTAATGTCAGCAGCCAACATGGCTGCTGGCATTACATTGATGTCAGAGCCTCCCCGCACGTTTATTGGCTGGTCAGCAGCCGCGAAACGTGCGGGGAGGAGACCCGAACATGGCGGGCGAGCACATGCGGTACTCGTACGAGTACCGCCATGTGCCGAGCAGAGCGATGCTCGAGCCGAACCGAGCTTCGGCCGAGCATGCTCGCTCATCACTACTAGATAGGCATCCATTGCTTTTTTGAAATAAGTTACAGTATCTGCAAGTACAACGTCCCAAGGCAACGAATTCCATAGCTCTACCTTTGTTTTAGTCGAAAATGTCTTTCCTCAAGTTTTAATGGATGACCTCTTGTTCTTAGCTCAGCTCTTTGCGTAAATAATTAATTGGATAGTTCTTTGTATTGACCTTGAATGTATATGTAAATGGTAATCATATCACCCCTTAGTCGTCTCTTCTCTAATGTAAACAAACCCAGTTTGGCTACTTTCTCTCTATAACTCAGATCCTCCAATCCCCCAATCAGTTTTGCTGCACGTTTCTGCACTTTTTCCAGTTCAACAATGTCCTTTTACAGAACTGGTTCCCAAAACTGTACTCCTTATTCTAGATGAGGCCAAACCAAGGATTTATATAGAAGTAAGATAATATTAGTAACAACGGATTTATCAGCACTAATAGAATCGAAAGTAGATCTGCCCCAGAGACTCCAGTTTTTAGTTTTAATTATGGGTCTGCAGTGACAGAAGCTGATTCTCCAGCCTCTTCCTCCCACTTCCTGTCCACATCTCCTCCATCTCACCCTGTTCTGCCCACTTCCCACTAACTTCCTGCCAATTTATGACACAAGAATGATAAGCCACACCCACCCAATTAAGCTCCACCACCTTTATGGAGCAAATCGTGTCATTTTCATCCCCCTGGTTGTAGCACAGGAGCCCTCTGTGGGGGCTCAAGAGGAAGACGTTCCCAAGTATGTTCTTTTTCTTTTATGACTATAAACCTTACAACCTTCCTCTTTGTAAGGCGTTAAAAATGTAATTGGTCACTGAATCCTGTTTTCCTTCAGCTGCCTATGAGCAGAGAGGCAGGGGCAAAGAACAGGCATCATGGATTCTTACATCATAGATATAGGGTGGGGTTGGCAGCTACTTGGGGTGGAGAGATAGCAGGATGATGTAATAAAACAGTATGAACCACTATCACAATCTGGCTCTTCAAGAAGAGGCAGTCATACCCTTCCAAATTAATTAACCATGTGACAGCATTTGTAACTACAAGCAATCACACCCTCCCAGTCTCTTCAGTCTCCTGTTTGTGTATTGTGTTGGCTACCTACTGGCCAATTGATGTTATGAGTTCCTGGCAGCTAATCAGAGCTTAAAGGGATAGTAATACTTCGTTTTAACTTTATTTTATTTTGTAGGCATTAAAAAAACATGAAGAATGATATAAGTCTTATCTCTCAAACCTTTATGGTTTATGAGATATTCACAAGCAAAGTTCCCCTCCCCGCCCCTTTTTCCTAGTGTAAGCCATCTCTTCTCAGATGTGAGTCTGGTTGTATGACAGGACAGATAACAGAAGGGGACAATTTTCTTTGTATGAAAACAATGAAAGCCCTTCCCCCATTGACAAGTTTTTCAGCTTTTTCCTTTATCTTAATTGAAGATTGTCCCTCTCTGCAGTCTACCTGGGCACCTCCCTTCTGATTTGGTTGAACAGGGGGGGGATACTTTGTTTGTGAATATCTCTTAAACCATAAAGGTTTCAGAGATAAGACTTATATCATTCTTCATGTTTTTTCAATGCCTACAAAATAAAATAAAGTTAAAATGAAGTATTACTATCCATTTAACTACGATTGTGATCAGAAGCAAGTTTGTGAGCTGTGATTGGTCTGCAGTTTGTGAGCAGAGATTGTAGCGGTCAGTGGTTGAAGGCACAAGGCAGTTTGCCAGACAGAGATGTCAGTACAGCCAGGAAGCCCATCCAGCTTCACCTAGCAGTCCGCAGAGCACAAGCAGGGCCTCTTTACCTAATGGGCAAAACGGCAGGGGTAATTCAAATGTAATAAGGGCCTCCATCTGTGGTCCCACTGTTGATAGTGGGCCCTGGGCAAATGCCCACTTTGCCTATTGGTAAATGGATCAGATTGCAAGTTAAACTGTGTCCATAGACAAAAACCATGGTCTAGCGGTCCATCTGTTATAGGAATAGTGGGAGTGACCCTGACATCAGGAAGTGCAACTGATTGGCTGTAAAGAATGCATCATTACAATAGTTAATCTAAGGGCTCCTGTTGTAATGAACTTTTTCCCCTTTAAGCATTCTTGTGCATTCTTCAGTTAATACTTTTCTATTGGTTTTAATGTAGGTGTTAGTATATAAGTATGACTTTTACACATAATCTGTGGTCTCTAAGTGATTTTGTTCATCAAACTTGTTAGATGGATCATATTCTCCTCTCTCCCTATTTCCATATATTTCCTCCACACTGATAGTATAACACCCCGCTCCCTTCTTCTTATCCACTCACATATGTTACAGGCTTCTCCTGCCTCTCAGTAGAATCAATTCTGGGGTCACTCCAGGCATATGACACTTCCGTGTAATGTACACAATTGTTATTCCTAAATGTACTCTGTCCACATATATGAAGTATATAGTCTACTGTGCTCATGGCACTGAGGAGGACATATCTAAGGAATATCTAGGGAAACACTTTTTACTCTATTTCATTTCCTGATGAAGTGACAGCTAATATAAGTCATGAAACACGTTGCACATAGTAGCTTTACACTACTGTATTTTGTTTAATATTACAAAGCATTGTCTTTTTGTATTATACATTCCCATTAGAGAACCCATAGATATTGACTTTTTACTGTACCCCCTAAAACAGTAGGATGGGTGGTTTATTAGTCCCTGTTTTGTATTCAAAGTATTTTATTGAAAGATCTTCACAGAAAATACATCAAAGTACAGGTAAATTGGTGCATGCATTTCAGGACCATATGGTATACGACATGTACAATGCGTAAGTGATGGGTAATGGATAAACTCTGGTGTAGAGCAGTAGGATTGTTGTACCTTACGTGGGTCAATGAGCCTGTGAAAGACCCTATTTTACATTATAAGGAGAGAAAGGAGGAGGGAGAAAGGGGAATGGAAGGAGAAGACAGAAGTCTGGCAAAATAGAAAGGGCGCTTGGACCAGAGTCCCGTGATGGAGTGGCTATTCCAGACCCCAGAAAATGAAAGAAAGATGAGGAACAAGCGTAAGAAGAATTAACAAAGAGAAAGCGGTCTGAATGATCAGAAGAGAGGGCGAAAGAGAGAAGCAAAATAGAAAAGGGTAAGGGAAAGGAAACGGGCACGAGCCTGGGCCTACAAAAGGGGGCAAAGGTGGGGGGGGCTAGCCCAGAGAAAGTGGAGTTACTGGATATTAAGGGTTAAAAAGGCTGATAACCAGTGGTTGAATTGGTTGAGGTCTAGTTTTACGCCTCCAGGCTATTTTTATAAAGAAAATGTACTCTTCAACCTTCTTGCACCAAGTGCTCACTGAGGAGAGACATCTGATTTCCAATGAAGATGAATTAGAGCTTTGGCTGCGTTGAGCATAGTGTATAGGAATAACTTCTTCACTTTGGGTACAGTCAGCAGATCCCTATATAAATGTATCTGCCAAGGACCATGAGGAAGAGAGATCTCTAGACATTTATTAATATATTGGAAGCAGGAGACCCAAAAGCTAGAAATGCCTGGGCATGTCCACCAAATGTGCAGCAGAGTCCCTGGATGTGTTCTGCATCTCCAACAGACATTAGAGATCTTAGAGTTAAAACCATGAAGCCTATGGGGAGTGTGGTACCAACAGAAAAGCAGTTTGTAACTCATCTCTACCATTTGTGCAGAGATAGCGGATTTCTGAGTACGTCACCATATCGTCTTCTGTTGATCTTAAGTTCTTTTTTGTCCCAATTTAGTTTGCAGAAAATTTCTTCTAAACAAGCAGTAAATAGTTTTTGGGGAGATTGTTTCTCCTTGTCGGACCCCTTTTTCTATGCTGATCTGGACTTTATCAGTGTTGACCTGTATTGATGCAGTTGCAGAAAATCATCAAGACAACAAATGTGAAGATTGATTCTAGACACTAATGAAAAATCATAAGAATTTTGAGTTAGCACCGTCTAATCGCTTCGGTTTACTGCAAGACCTTCTAGACACAGACATTTCAACCCACAATGAGAAAGTTATCAAGACTATTGTAGACACTGCCCATATACTTGCACCTACTGTAAAGCAAGAAAAATATCAAAAGAAACATTTGCCATGATGAAAAAGCGACAAATAAAATGGCAATATAAGAAACCAGGTGGAATATGTAGGAATGTAGAAAATGTAGAAATGTGAATGACCATAAGTAAGTGCATTAAAGAAGTAACACAAGTTCAAATGTTGAACTGATCAGAAGGACACTGGAAGAAAATCAAGGGCTAAAGAAAGCAAAACGAAAGATGGCCACACGTAGGAGCCAGATGATTGCATGAAATCTTGAAGGTGGTACAACAGCAGAAACTCAACAACAAATGCTAAAACAAGTGGAGGAATTGTATTCAAATCTTTATGAGGATGAAGGACAACAACTGAATACAGTAATAGAGTCTGAAGCTGTGCCAGAAGTTTTGGTAGAAGAAGTAGAAGCTTCAATAAAATCAATGAAAAATGGCAAAGCAGCTGGACTTGATAAAGTCACTATTGAAATGATGAAAGCCGGAGGTCAACCCTTATTCAAATCCCTATCTAAACTAATTTCAAAGTGCCTACTACTCTGCAAAGTATCTGAAACATGGAAAAATGCAGAAGTCATCCTACTGCACAGAAAGGGTGATAAGGAGGATCTAAACAATCTACCCACCAGTAATCCTATTGAAGTGATCTGCAAAGTTTTTACAAAGGAACTATGTAGAAGATTGGACACAATACTTGAAAATAATCTTATTTTATATTGTAGCCCTTAAAAAACATTAAAAATGATATATGTCTTATCTCCCAAACCTTTATGGTTTGGGAGATATTAGCAAGTAAAGTTTCCCCTGGAGTGATGTCACTGCTCAAGCTGTTAGATTTGGAATCCGGTCCGTTGACCGGCCGCTGCTCTCCAGAAGTGCCGAGATCACAATCTTTAAAAATAATTTCTTCATTGGAATGGTCTACAGATTGTGCTTGCAAGCCAGGCACACTTTGTAGACAGTTCCAATGAAGTAGTTATTTTTAAAGATCATGATCTCCGAACTGCTAAAGAGCTGCCGGCTGATCTATGGACCGGATTCCAAATCTGTCCACTAGATGGCAGACTTGGCTGAAACAGCCATGAAAAGGGAACTTTACTTTATTTTACTTGCTAATATCTCCCAAACCATAAACGTTTGGGAGATAAGACTTATGTCATTTTTAATGTTTTTTTAAGGTCTACAATATAAAATAAAATTATTTTTAAGTATTACTATCCCTTTAACACAACACAACCTAAGGAACCAGCAGGATTCAGGAGTGGTTTCATTACAATGGACAATATGCAGACAGTGCAACAAGTTATAGAGCGACATAATGAATACAACCTTCCAATATGCATAGTCTTCACTGACTAAGAAAAGGCCTTTGACTCATGAAAAAGCAAGTAATAATCGATGTCCTGATCAACCAAGGAATAGATAGAGCTGACATCAATATCATCCAATCAATATATGAAAATGCAACTGCATCAATTTATGTGTGTAATTTTTTTTCACCTGTGGTATATTTTTTATTTCATTTATCATTTTGAGTGCTAAGGGTGTGAGCGACACATTGCAACACGTACTCCTCTGTCACATAACGTAAGCAAAACTTGTCTTCCTTTTGCAATGCATAGCCCACTTCTGAAGCACTCAAACGGTTAAAGCAAATCCAATGTAATATTGTTTGTTCAGTCACCCCTTGAAAACAAAACAAAACACTTAATTGACTCAGATAACCTGTAGGTGGCAGCATAGTGCAATGCATTTATTTCAAGAGACAAACAGCATCTCTGCTGTATGTATAAAACACGTTATCAGATCATAGCGTAGGTGCACCCCAACGTTTCCAGAAATTACTATCTCACAATGATGCACACCAATAAGATTTGGGGACTGTTTACCAAAGAACAATTTTAAGAGCAATTTTCATGTTTTAATGTTTGTGTGAGCACTGCTGGCATTGTGCAGAGTCCAAAACAGCTCCTGGCAACGCAGAGGTAAGGTGACCACATTTACCTTGAAGTTAGGGACACTTTGGGCTCTTTTAATCCTTTTTGAGGTTCCTGGGGTAATTGTACAAGGAGTCCTCCCTCCATAAAGTAATATAATTTTTTTATTTGATACAAAACACATCTGATTTTTGGTAATGTAGTGGTAAAAATTGTTTTTTTTTGGTATACTCTCCTCAGTGTTTGTTTAAAAATCACTAATCACCCAGCCTGGTACTGAGTGTGCTGCACTGAGCAGGACTTGTGTTGGTGGGATCTGAGAGGGACAAGGAGTAGGAGACACAGGTGCGTCTACACAGGGAGGTCCTGGGTGCGCTACTGCACTCGTGTGGCTGGAGATTACAGTACATCCAGATGAGATGATAGCACTGGCTTCTGCAGTGAAGTCTGTAGGAAGTGGGGTAGCCAAGTGCCAAGGCACAGTACATTTATGCACAATGTGCACAGGCAAAGAACTGGCCGTATCACACATGCTGGCCTGCTCCTGGCTCTGTATTGCATCTTACGTTCTCCCTTACACACTGAATTAGGTTGCGGCAGACAGACAGGATCAGGTCGCACAGTCCACTGGATGATTGTGGAGCGGGCCTGAGGCCACTTGCCGAGCTAAGAAAGAGAAGTCATCCATTAAGACTAGAGGAAAGGCCAGAGGCGTAACTAGAAGTCACCGGGCCCTGGTGGAAAAGTTGCCATGGACCCCCTCCCAACCACATTGGCCTCCCCCATTGGCCATCTCCACAATGATCCCCATTTCCACATTGCCCCCAATCTCCACATTCCATTCACATTGCCACCAATCTCCACATTTCCCTCACATTGCCCCCCATCTCCACATTCCATCCATATTGCCCTCGCATTGCCCCCATAGTGTCTATTTCCTACCTCCAGGGTGGTCTAGCAGTGTGGCAGGAGAGGTCTGTTCCTCCTTCTGCACAGACCTCTATACTGCTAGAGCTCCCGAGCGGTCCTCTCTTCAGTAATGCAGAGCTCTGGCAGATGATGTCATCTCCCAGCACTCTGCATTACTAAAGAGCCGAAGAGGAATTCTTTACCTTGTGATGTTGTACTTGCAGATACTGTAACTGCTTTCAAAAAAGCAATGGATACCTATCTAGCACAGAACAATATAGAGAATTATGACAGATGGCTTCAGTGTAGATAGGTTGTTGATCCAGTGAACTATCTGACTGCCATTTGGAGTCATGAAGGATTTTTTTTTTTGCCCACTTGGAGCTAAATTGGAAATGGCTTCAATGTTTTTTTTTTCCTTCCTCTGGATCAACATGGGTGATCTGGCATGGGCTGGACTTGATGGACACATGTCTTTTTTCAGCCTCATCAACTATGTTACTGTGTAACTATCACAATGCAAGGGAAGAGATGAGCCCCCCCCCCTGAGCCTGAGACCCCTGACGTACTCTGGTTATGGCCAGGCATTAAAAATGCCCTGGGTACACTTATATAAATGTAATTCTGTAGAACCAGTGCAACTCAGAACTGTATTTTTTTTGTTTTTTTAAGGGATAGTAATGTTTCATACTAAAAGCAGCTCTAATTAATCATCATAGTATTTGGACTTTGGAGAGTGTTATTTCAATTCTGTAAGAGTTGTAGTTCAAGAGTAATTCAATGACAGAGTATCCCCCTCCCTCCCCTTTTACTGATGTAACACTGCTCAGCCAGATCAGAAGGGAGGTGCCCAGGTAGACTGCAGAGAGGGACAATCTTCAATTAAGATAAGGGAAAAACCTGAAAAACGTGTCAAGGGGGCAGGGCTTTCATTGTTCTCATAGGAAGAAGATTGTCCCCTGCTGTTATCTGTCTGGTCTATGGACTGCATTCCACATCTGAGAAGAGATGGCTTACACTAGGTAAAAGGGACGGGAGGGGAAACTTTGCTTGTGAATATCTCTCAAACCATAAAGGTTTGAGAGATAAGACTTATATTGTTCTTCATGTTGTTTCAATGCCTACAAAATAAAATAAAGATAAAACGAAGTATTACTATCCCTTTAAACTTCCCTGATTTAAAGGAATTTGGTCACCTCAGAGGTAAGCAATCTTTGGTTCTTCATCTGTTGTATACCTCAATTCTCATCATCCCCAACCAGTCAACTTCCTCTGGTTGGTTGGGCTTGAATCATCAATTTAGTACCCCTGCCCTACAGTAAAGGTTTCTTTCCATAATACTGGTCCTTTAACCCTTTGAGTGCAGCACAATGTGTTGGCTCCCTCTCTGGCACTCAAAGGGTTAAAGAGATAGTAATGTCTGGATATTAAAGGGATAGCAATGGTTCATATGACCTGTAGCTGTGCGATGTTCATAGGCTTCAAAACCTGTTAGTTACAGTGTAATAATATGTTGAAGATGATCCCTCCTACCCCTTTCCCTGACATAAATATATTTGCCCCAGGTCCGACAGCCAATCATAATGAGGGACAATCTTCACTCAGTATTAGGAAAAACCTACCCTCCTTTGTCAAGGTGGGCAGGTTTTTCCTTATACTGAATGAGGGAAGATTGTCCCTTGTTGTGATCTGTCCGGTCAAGCCACCAGACTTCAGAACTGAGGGAAAAGGGGTGGCTTCTGAATGGGGAAAGGGGCAGGAGGAATCATCTTCAACATAATGATACACTGTAACTAGCACGTTTTGCATATGAACATAGCGCACCGGTACTATTATACATGCTCAACATTCTGAGCTATGTGTAATATGAAACATTGCTATCCCTTTAATTCATTGTCGATTATTCCTTATACACTTTTATTGAGAAACATACCATTTTAAGTGTTCTTAACGTTGTATTCTTCGTTTAATTTCATTGTACAGTGTCTCCCCCCTTTTCCATACCTCACGATGCCTTCCCTCAGATCTGAAATACGCTCGCTTGACAGGTCAGATTTAGCAGTGTATCAGTATAAGGAAGTGGGACAGAGTTTCCTTTATGCTCAAACAAGGTTATCCGTCATAACGAACCATCCTGAGTGGCTTTTTTCTCTGCATAAAGTAAGCGTGACCTAGGGAAAAAATAAAATGAAACTAAGAATACATTAAAGTGATAGTGATGTATCTTTAAAATTAGTTGCCCGAGTCTTTTGTATATTAAAAGGAACATATTGCGCTATGTCTAAGTGCTTACTTCTTTGTAGCTCAAGAGTTATGAAGCACTGAAGATCCACCACCCGCCCCTTTCTGGCCACCTCCCACAGTATCTGAGATCGGATTGTGCGACTCGAAGGCTGCAGCGAGGGACAAATGTCAGTCAGTAAGTATAAGGGAAATCCTGCCCCCTTGACGAAGGAGGGCAGAATTTCCCTTTGCTTACTGAAGTTTGTCCCTCACTGCATCTGTCCAGACCAGACTGCAGATTCAGAGTGACGTGGGGAGAAGGGGCGGGCGGTGGATCTTCAGTGCTTCATAACTTTTGAACCACAAAGTATGCACAATATGTTCCTTTTAATATACATAACACTTGGCCAACTAATTTTAAAGTGTTAGTAATGTCCACAAAAAAGTTTTATTGCATTTAGAAGAGCTTAAAAAGCTGAGCTAAATGCAAAAAATGTATCTCTCAAACCGCTATGGTTTAAGAGATACAGGCATTTAAAGTTTGATCTCTCCTACTGACAGTTGTAAAGTTACATTCACAAAAATCCCAAAAGAACACAATTAAAATATACACAATGATATATAGAGGAGTAACAGTAAATCAAATCAATAATCAGTTCTGGGTAGTGAAATAAGATGACTAACGTCACTAGACTTGGCACAGGGAGAGATCTCTATCACATTTCTCCTTTCCAGTGAGATTCCAAGTTCTCCTCCAGTACCCAAAGACTTAAAGGGATAGTAATGCATGAATATTTAGACATCGTTGATTATTCATTATACCCTTTTATAGTGAAATATACCAGTCTAAGTGATAGTAATGTCTATTTAAAGTGTTAGTAATGTAGACAAAAAAGTTTTTTGTATTTAGAAGAGCTAAAAAGCTGAGCTAAATGCAAAAAAATGTATATCTCAAACCGCTATGGTTTAAGAGATACAGGCGTTTAAAGTTTGAACTCTCCTACTGACAGCTGTAAAGCTGTCAGCAGGAGATCCGTGTCGACCAACACAGAGGCGCTTGAGCAGAGCTGCAATCTCGTTATTTACCATGAATCCCTTCATTGGAATGGTCTAAAACGTGTGCCTGGTTTTCAAGCACTCGTTTTAGACCATTCCAGTGAAGGGATTCGTGATAAATAACGAGATTGCGGCTCTGCTCAAGCGCCTCCGTGCCGGCCGACATGGATCTCCTGGTGACAGCTTTACAGCTGTCAGTAGGAGAGTTCAAACTTTAAACGCCTGTATCTCTTAAACCATAGCGGTTTGAGAGATACGTTTTTTTGCATTTAGCTCAGCTTTTTAGCTCTTCTAAATGCAAAAAACTTTTTTTTGTGGACATTACTAACACTTTAAATAGACATTACTATCACTTAGAATGGTATATTTCACTATAAAAGGGTATAATGAATAATCAACGATGTCTAAATATTCATGCATTACTATCCCTTTAAGTCTTTGGGTACTGGAGGAGAACTTGGAATCTCACTGGAAAGGAGAAATGTGATAGAGATCTCTCCCTGTGCCAAGTCTAGTGACGTTAGTCATTTTATTTCACTACCCAGAACTGATTATTGATTTGATTTACTGTTACTCCTCTATATATCATTGTGTATATTTTAATTGTGTTCTTTTGGGATTTTTGTGAATGTAACTGATTCGTGTTTGTATATTTTTTTTCATTTTCACATTACTGGCTGGCCGGTTGATTTTTTACTTAGAAATTCCTGTATTTTTAGAGCATGGCTTAACGATTTGCGTGCCAGAGGGGGGCATTCAGATGTATTTTTAATGAGCAGTAAACTTTTTGAATTAAAATGATCTGAATATATTTTCTCACTGAGTAGACCAAGGCCAAATCACCGCTGACTGATTATTTTACTCACAAATCAAACATTTTTTTAATTAGGCATCTTGATTATTTTTGAAGCTACAGCAACAATTAGAAAAAAATTCACTAGTGGCTAAGGTTATTATTAGTATTATTATTCTTTATTAATATAGCACCAACTTATACTGCAGAGCTGATTTGAATCCTATGGGGGATTTCACACGACATACCTCCCAACATTTCATATTGCCAAAGAGGGACAATTGTGTTTTAGGGGGTGTTGCTGGGGGCGTGGCTGGTGGGCGGGGCATTATCAAGAATTCTTAGGCTATTTCATGACATATTTATTCAAACTTGTGTAACCTAATAAATGACTTATGACATGACTAAAGTATTTTATTTACACAGACTAATGTATAAACACATATATACTGACATTTAAAACAAACAATAATGTGAGTTTTATTGCTGTAATGCAGTATGATACACTTATATACACACCATACAATCTGATCTCCGAAAAAGAGGGACATTAGGGTGGGAAAGAGGGACAGAGGGATTTGGGTCTAAAAGAGGGACTGTCCCTCCTAAAGAAGGACACTTGGGAGGTATGCTCTTGTCTGCTCTCTAGTGGTCTGTTTCTACTCTGCAGTTCACCTCTTCCTTCTACACATCACCTTCTCCTAACCCTGCTCTCTGCTCTTCTCCGCTCTCTAGTGTTCTGCCGCTACTCGGCTATTCACCTCTTCCTTCTACACTTCACCTTCGCCTAACCCTGATCTCTGCTCTTTTGCTGTCTGTAGTGGACCACTGCTTCTCTGCTATTTGCCTCTTCCTTTTTCCATTTTGCCTTACATCAGGCCTAAACACATGGCCCGTTAGAGTCCATAAGGATAGGGTTGAGAACAACTGCTATAATTTATAGCATTGGTGGGCAACCTGAAGCCCTCCAGCTGTTCATGACTATAATTCCCAATGGCTGGCAGGGGCTCATGGGAATGGTAGTCCTGAAAAGTTGGAAGGTCTCAGGTTGCACATCACTGGTATAAAACACTGGTTCCCAGCCCTCTCTTTGGGTGTCCCTATCAGGCCATATGTTTAGAATTTCCCTACTGACACCTCCTTGTGTAACCTAATAAATGTCTTATAACAGGACCAAAGTATTTTATTTATACAGACTCATTTATAAACACACATACTGACCTTTAAACAAGCAATAATGTGAGTTTTATTGTTGTGGAGCAATGTGATACACTTATATACATACCACACAGTCTGATCTCCTAAAAAGAGGGACACCAGGGTGGGAAAGAGGGACAGAGGGATTTGGGTCTAAAAGAGGGACATTTGGGAGGTATGACACGAGCAGCATGAACTGTAATTGTTGTAGAAAGGCGGCATTCTGAAACTTTCCTCCAACAGTGCAATAATGCATCTACACATCTGTAGAATTGAGTTAAATGGAATGGTGTTGAAATTGCATTAACCCTTTGAGTGTCAAAGGGGTACATAACGCATTGCAGAGCATGCGTTGTGTATCCCTCTGGCACTCAAAGGGTTAAATTCACAACTGTTGCAGTTTCCCTTCAATTACATCACTTCTATTTCAACTGAGATAATGGGATGCTGGGAAAAAAAACTTTTTTTTTTAGATATAAATTTTATTAAGCTTCAAAAGATACAGAATAGTAAATCATAAAAAACAAATGAATTAACATGACACAGAGAGGAGATTCATCATTAACCCCTTAAGGACCGGCTACGCACGTGGCGGTCAGTTAAGGACCACGGAGCATTTTTGTTTTTTATTTTTTGCGATTCGATTCCTGACTCCCCGAACAGCATGCAGCCGCGCGGGGAGTCTGGAATTCCATGACGGTCCTGGACCGTCATGGGTCCTTAAGGATATAACAACCCATGATGGTCCAGGGCCGTCATGGGTCCTTAAAGGAGCAGTAAACTTTTTCTTATGAAAACACATTTTATAGAGCTTTTCCTGCTGAATAAAACAAGGTCACTCCCACTGCTGTCAGGTGTTTTATTCAAAATGTATAGCAGTTTAAATAATCAGGAAGTGAATTTACTGTGTTTACTTCCTGATAGTTCTAACTGACAGGAAGTGCCAGGCAGTTCCTATCACATTCTATGGAGATCTGTATGCCACTGACTTTCCTCTCCATTAGAATCTAACAGGAAATCTAATTAGAATTTGACCACTAGAGGGCACTGCTAATATTAAAAAACATGGGTTTAAACTGTAATAACTCTGGAAAGATAAATCTCTCCGCAGTGGTTGTACTTTTATTTTACTCAATAGGAAAAATCCCTACAATATATATTTTTCCATAAAGAAAGTTTACTGCTCCTTTAAGCAATACAGTGTTCGTAAGGCAGGAAATTAACTTGTAGAGTCCTCTAAAGAGTAATGGTAAAAGAGATGTCTCGCTGTTACAGAAGTTCAATACTCCACAATATAAATGGAGTGAGAGAAGAGCTGAATACGTTTGGTAGAGGGGATGAAAGGGGAAAGTGAGGGAGAGGGAGGGGTGGGGAAGGAAGAGTAAACAAATAGATGAGCTCTGATAAAGTGAAGGCAACTGCAAATGTAGCATTGCTCCCATGAAGGGAGAGAAGAGAGCAGAGGCATAACTAGAAGTCATGGGCCCCCCGACCACATGGGCCACCTCCACAGTGCCCCTCAATCTCCACAGTGCCCCTTCCACAATGCTCCTGTCTCCACATTGCCCCTTTCACATTGCCCCCATCTCCACATTGCCCCTTCCACACTGCCCCTAAATCTCCAGCCTCCCTAGTGGTTCAGTGGCAGAGGACAGGTCTGTGCCTCTTTCTGCACAGACCTCTTCTCCTCCGCGGTCCTCTTCAGTAATGTAGAGAGCTGGGAGATGATGTCATCACCCAGAGCTCTGCATTACAGCATGGTCTGCCGAAGGGAATACTGATCTCTCTCCAGCAGACCGGCACTCTCGTAATGCAGAGCCCCAGAGCTCTGCATTACTTAATTGCGGGCATCAGGTGAGGGGGTCGCAGGGGGAGGCCAGGCCTGGAGTGACCCCTATAGTTACGCCAGTGGAAGAGAGAGGCACAAGATGAACATGCGAGGACAGAGACAGCGACATCAAAAGCCTTTCATGCAACAAATAGTGTGGGGAGCATTGATTAAGAAGAATTCTGACATGGGGAAAACCTTTTTACACTGTAGCATTAAACCACACCAACATTTTCAGTTGCTACAAGAAGTCTTGCTGTAAAAAAGTTATCCGAGTCAAAGAGCCACTTTGATTGTAATTTCTATTGTGGTTACCAAGTGGGGCCACCCCTATAACTTACTATGTAGATCTGTGTCTTGTGTCTCAAGCTAGCCAATACTCCAACTCGCCAACATTATAACAGTGTAATTTGCATTTTGGATACCAGTTGATGATATGGCTAACAGTTTAACTGAAAAAAATGTTTGAGCTGAAAAATCTTTTGAGTAAAACATTTCCCAGAAGTGAGTGAATTGTTTTAGTCTGCAGGAAAGGCACTTTTTTTATAAAAACAGTTTACTTTTTTTTAATCCCTTGGGCACATGAGAAGTCTCCAGGGAATTGTAAAGGGGATCGTCTACGATTGCAATCACTGCTAGCAAAAGTGTCCAACATTGCCCTGTTGGTGTAATAAATAAACTGCAACATATCTGCAGTTGGCAAGAAAAAAAGAAGATATTTGAAAATACACTGAAAAAGTAATAAAATATTGAATGAGTTGGGCTAAATCTTCTGCCTCATGGAATGGTATGAGAAGGGGAGTCAGTGGAATAACCAGTCATTGGATGGTTCCGATGCAAAAATAATTTGTAAAACCGTAACACAAAACCATTTTTTGGAGACATAGCTAGAACATATCCAGGGCAGATGGAACACCCTTGGATAATGGCACCCGCTGCAACTGCACCTTCTGCACCCCCCCTGTAGTTATGCTCTGAGGGGATTTATTGGGTTCTGAAGAGAGCTGGTGCTTGAGTCAACCTAATGCATTATTAGTGCACCATGTAGCCTAATGGCACCATTGCCAGTAGAGAGTTTAGCACCATTACATTCCCCAAGCTGGCAACAAGATATGAGCTGGCTTCTGGACAGTGTGTGACTGAGCCTGGCTGGGCCTGGGAACTGGGCTAGGACTGCTGGTGACACTTTATTCAGTCTTCTAGCCAAACCTTTTAACCAATGTCTGACAGGAATGGTTCCAGATAACTGTAAAATTGCCAAAGTAGTGCCAGTACACAACAGTGGATGTAGGGAGGACTCAGTCAATTGCATGCCTGTGAGTCTGACATCAGTAAATGGGAAATTAATGAAAATACTATTGAGTGGAAGAATGGTTGTATACCAGAAGTATAATGACAGCAGGACAGTGTGAATTGTGAGATGAGGTTTTCACTGTCTGACTTGGAAGGCAATGTTAGAATGTATAAATTATTTTCACAAATCAAGCGCTTCACAGGGATTATAGAGAGGATACTGATAATTTAGTGTAATAGAGCCTCTTAATCTGATGTGTACAATAAATATCCTATTTAAAGCGGAACTTTCACCCTCTTTAAAGTCGCCCTCCAACTATTAGGCATATGGCTACTAGCTTTATAATAGTGCTATTATCTCTTATAAGTACCTGGTTCTGAATTAATTCTTATTCTTCAGAGACTGATGGCCAGGCTTCTTGCTTTACAGCAGTCTGTGCACCTGCGGCATCAGTCCCTTCCGGTGCCTTATAGCACAGTGCAATGCCTCTAAACCAAGATGTCTGCATGCCAGCCTAGCTGCCAGTCTCCGAAGAACTTCAGAACCAGGTGTCGGAATTGATATGCATATATTTAGGGGGAATGTAAGGGTTAACCAGGTGCATATGAGAGATAGTAGCACTATTATGAAGCTAGTCGCCATATGTCTAATTATTGGAGGGCGACTTTATAGAGGGTGAAAGTTCCTCTGTAACAAGAAACCCGGATATTAATATATCAGTAAATGTGACATGTATAACGATATTAATACAATTCTAAAATGTAACTGCTAAGTTGCTACTATTGTAAAAAGCGGATTTGGCAGTGGCATAACTATAGGGGTTGCAGAGGTCGCACCTGTGACCGGGCCTGTCACTCCAGGGGACCGGCCTCCCCCTGCGACCCCCTCGCCTGATGCCCGCAATTAAGTAATGCAGAGCGCTGGGGCTCTGCATTACGAGAGTGACAATCTGCCAGAGGGAGGTCAGTATTCCCTCCAGAGGGAGGTCAGTATTCTCTCCAGAGGGTGAGCAGTATTCCCTCCAGAGGGAGGTCAGTATTCTCTCCAGAGGGAGAGCAGTATTCCCTCCAGAGGGAGAGCAGTATTCCCTCCAGAGGGAGAGCAGTATTCCCTCTCGTAATGCAGAGAACTGGGAGATGACATCATCTCCCAGCGCTCTGCATTACTGAAGAGAACCGCGTGGGAGAAGAGGTCTGTGCAGAACAAGACACAGACCTGTCCTCTGCCACTGGACCACCAGGGAGGTAGGAGATTTAGGGGCAATGTGGAAGGGGCATTGTGGAGATTGAGGGTCATTGTGGAAGGGGTAATGTGGAGATGGGGGCAATGTGAAAGGGGCAATGTGGAGATTGAGGGGTATTATGGAAGGGGCAATGTGGAGATTGAGGGGCATTGTGGAAGGGGCAATGTGGAGATTGAGGGGCACTGTGTAAGGGGCGATGTGGAAATTGAGGGGCAATGTGGAGATGGGGGGCAATATGGAGATGGGGGGCAATATGGAGATTGAGGGGCAATGTGGAGATGGGGGGGCAATGTGCAGGTGGCCAATGTGGTCGGGGGGCCCATGGCAATTCTTGCACCAGGGCCCCGTGGCTTCTAGTTACGCATCTGGGATATGGTATTCACTGGACTAACAAATGTCAAGAAAATTTACCATCAAAATATACCAATTTATATATTACAATAATTCCAAATTACTTGCATCCATGGGAAAGAATCACAATATTGCAGAAATCGATCTCCCTTTTCGCAATATACGTCTAATAGTGTTTTAATAAGAGGACGACACAATGTATACAATTGACAGCAAATAAAATAAAACGAATCAAACTAAAATAACATTATGTAACAGTACATTATTTAAATTTAAAGGGATAGTAATACCTAAAATGTAAAAAAAAATATGTTGTAGGGTTTATCCCCCTGAGTAAAACAAGAGTACTCCCACTGCTGAAAGATGTTTCATTCAAAAGTTATTAATTTTCAAAGTTGAATTTTTTAGGTGCAATATCACAGTGGCCTGAAATTTTACAGTGGCGCTGTTGCTACACCATCCTATGGAGATTTATGGTCCTGAGACCAGACCTGTCCATAGGATCGTGTAGCAACAGCGCCACTGTACAGTTTCAGGCCACTGTGATATTGCACCTAAAAAATTCAACTTTGAAAATTAATAACTTTTGAATGAAACATCTTTCAGCAGTGGGAGTACTCTTGTTTTACTCAGGGGGATAAACCCTACAACATATTTTTTTTTACATTTTAGGTATTACTATCCCTTTAATTTATTTTGCCAGCAATAAAAGTAATTGACCCCCCCACTCCAACCACCCTCCCACAAAAAAACAATATTCTCTGAAATGAAGTCTCCGTTCCCCCACCCTCTCCTCGAAAAAACATGTCAAGTAATAGAGCCCCCTTTCACCCTACCCACCCCAATTTAACCCAACATGTCCAATAATACATCCCTATTCCCCTCACCTACCCCAAGTGAACCTAAAATGGCCAATAATAGTGCCCCCTGCCCCCAAGAGAAATCAACATTTCCAAAAATAAAGGCCCTGTTTCCCCTCCCCATGTGCTTCCCATGTGAAGCACTTCCCTTGATGTTGGAGGGTCAGCATTGTCTGCTAGGCCCTTGTCCTCTGCTGCAGCCTCCTCCTCAGCTGAAGTAAAAATCAACAAAAACCCTAATAGCTGATCTGCTGGTTCTGTGTGTATTTGAACTATCTGTTGAGTGAGGCAGGGAATTCTGTGCTATATCCCTTTGAGTGCTACGGGGGTGTGCAACTCATAGCAGAGCAAAGCATAGCACCCAAAGGGTTAATTGAGGGATGGTGGTGTTCTTGTTGCTGAAATCTGAGCATCCTCTATGTTCCAACATTTACTCTCCCAGTCTCATTGCCAGCATTAAGCCAACCTCATCCTATATAATAATTCGCTAGGATGTTTGTCAGAAGCCGTCATGTGCAATAGAGACTGCCCGAACGCACAAAATGCAGAGAGCACGGAATGCTGGGAGTTTTGTGCTGGGAGCATTCTGTGCTGGGAGCATTCTGTGCTTTCGGCCAGTCTCTACAGCGCATGACTGCGTCGGTGGCAGGACGCAGAGCAGGATCGGCCTCTTACGGCCTCTTAACATCACCTGGACCTTGGCCCGTGTATACGGGCTTTTACACTAGTATAATAATGATTACATGTTCTCTCCCTCCCCTGGCATAGATAATTCTTAAAGCATATGGAGAAGTGTACTATATTCTCCACTGCAAAAGTGATCGCTGCACATCACCAGACACACTTCGCCATTGCATCAAACCTTAATGCATCTTCCTCCAGGTATCCAGATCTGGCGAATGTTGAACTGATGGGCAGTCTCTTTTAATTTCATCAATTATGTAACTATGTGCTTCTTTTAAGTCAATATGCCACTGAAAATTAAGAATACAATGCCTATTTTTATTCTAATTAAAGGGATAATAATGTTTCACAAAAACAGCAGCTCCATTTAATCTTCATAGTATTTGGGCCATGGAGAGTGTTATTTCAGTACTGTCAGAGTTGTAGTTCAAGAGTAATTGAATGATAAAGTATCCCCGTCCCTTCCCTTTTACCTAGTGTAAGCCAGATGTGGAATCTGGTCCACAGACCAGACAGCACAAAGCAAGGGGCAATCTTCTTACTGTGAGAACAATGAAATCCTGCCCCCATTGACAGGTTTTTCCCTTATGTTAATTGAAGATTGTCCCTCTCTGCGATCCATCTGGACACCACCCTGCTGCTCCGTGGTGAGCAGTGTTACATCAGTAAAGGGGGTGGAAGGGGGATACTTTATCATTCAATTACTCTTGAACTACAACTCTGACAGTACTGAAATAACACTCTCCATGGCCCAAATACTATGATGGTTAATTAGAGCTGTTTTTATTATGAAACATTACTATCCCTGTAACCCCTTAAGGACCCATGACAGTCCTTGACCGTCATGGAATTCCGGGCCCCCCGCGCGGCTGCAAGCCGTTTGGAGAATTTGGTATCAGATTCCGAAAAAAAAAAACGGTCCCTGGTCCTTAAGTGACCTCACCGTGCATGCGCGGCCGGTCCTTAAGGAGTTAAAGTGCAAATATCACACCTTCCAAGTGTTCCTCTTTAGGAGAGACAGCCCCTCTTAGAGATCAAAACCCCTCTGTCCCTCCTTTTATGAGATCAGACTGTGTGGTGTGTATAGAAGTGTATCACATTGCTCCACAGTAGGGATGGGTGAAAACTTGTAGCCTCAAACCAAAATAGGTGAAAAATGTCACTTTCCGCTTGTTGAAAAATTTCCCATGAAAAGTGCTTTTTTTCCCGCTTTGTTCTCCTTGCTCATTGCATTGAAATCAATGGGAAGAAAAAATTTTCCCCACCACATGACAGTTTTCTCTACTTTTCCTGCAGGCATATAAAAGGGTGTCAGGCTCTCACAGCAGCCATTCTGTGTTTGTAAGAGGAGCGAGCAGCATGTTTTTTAGCTAGAGGAGATAGGCAAATAAAGGGGACTTGAAGTTTAGTTTAGGGAGTGTTGTAGGTAGGATATTTGTTATCTGTATTAGGGGAGTCTCGGGGCACTCTGGTGGAAGAGAAGGGAGGAAGGACGTTGACTCCAAATATCCCAAAATCTGGTGGGACTGACTGGTAATACATAGGCAGCTGTGGTCCAAATTACTTGCTGATTTTGCTTTTATTGTCTCTGTGCTGGGGAAGTCTGGGAAAAGAGGTTTTTGATTTAGTTTTTTAGTTATATTTTATTTTTGGTTTTTTAACTGACTGTGATAAGATAGGGTGGACAACTTAAAATAAATAAATAAATCAAACTTAAAAAATGCATACATAATTAAACAAATAAATATATTAGGTGACAGACAGCTGACTGATGTGAGCTCTGTGACTGATGCAGACTGGATAGACAGCAGACAACATTGAGAATTTTGTTGAGGGCCAAGGCAAGACATCACACTCCATCAGTTGTGTACTGTAGAGAGTAAAAACACACACAGTAGTTGAGTAATGTCCAGCAAATGCACAAGCGGGAGGGGGAAAGGTGGAGCGGAGCAGGGACGTGGGAGTAAAGTGGTAGTACAAAAATTGACTGCAGCAATGGTTGCTGCAGCATGTCCAGTAAATGATGATGATCCCTCTCCTGCCGGGGTAGATGCAGTTTCTCAAGTTCCCATCAATCACACCACACCAGTCCCCTACCACCACTACCATACACATCTGCCACATTGTACGTTGCACTTTATTTTATTTAATCACTTGACATCATCATGAATATGTGCCAGTGTCACTTAAAGGGATAGTAATACTTCGTTTTAACTTTATTTTATTTTGTAGGCATTAAAAAAACATGAAGAACGATATAAGTCTTATCTCTCAAACCTTTATGGTTTATGAGATATTCACAAGCAAAGTTTCCCCTCCCGCCCCTTTTACCTAGTGTAAGCCATCTCTTCTCAGATGTGAATCTGGTTGTAAGACTAGACAGATAACAGAAGGGGACAATTTTCTTTGTATGAAAACAATGAAAGCCCTTCCCCCCTTGACAAGTTTTTCAGCTTTTTCCATTATCTTAAATGAAGATTGTCCCTCTCTGCAGTCTACCTGGGCATCTCCCTTCTTATCTGGTTGAACAGGGAAGGGATACTTTGTTAATATCTCTTAAACCATAAAGGTTTCAGAGATAAGACTTATATCATTCTTCATGTTTTTTAATGCCTACAAAATAAAATAAAGTTAAAACGAAGTATTACTATCCCTTTAAGCAGGAAGTTAGTGTTGTGAGCAAAGGACAAATGCACTCTGCATGCTAACACATTTTCCAAGGTATATGTTTCTGTAGGACTCACAACTTTGACTTTCAGCTACTTATTTCTCTACTACAGCCCTCATAAGAAGTAATATTGTGCTGGGAAATGTTGCACCATAGGAAATGTAGGAGAAACATTTGCTGAAATAGGTGAAAATGAGGAAAATTTTGCATTGGAGAAAAGGAGAAAACTTTCTCAAAAACAGAAAAAAATTGTTCGTTTTTTGTTAATAGACGCGCGGGAAATTTTTCTCACTTTTCACCCACCCCTACTCCGCAGCGCTAAAACTCACATTAACATTTGTATAAACTTCAGTATATGTATTTATTAATTTGTCTGTGTAAAAAAAATAATTTGGTTTCCCTAAATCATTTATTCAGTTACAAAAAGAGGTGATACATACCTCCCAAGTGTCCCTCTTTAGGATGGGACAGTCCCTCCTTTAAACCCAAATCCCTCTGTCCCTCTTTCCCACCATGATGTCCCTCTTTTCAGGAGATCAGACTTTGTGGTGTATATATAAATGTATCAAATTGATCCAGAGCAATAAAACTCCCATTAATGTTTGTTTAAACATCAGTATATGTATTTATAAATTAGCCTGTGTAAATAAAATACTTTTTTTTTTTGTTATAAGTCATTTATTAGCTTACACGAGGAGGTATTAATAAGTCATGAAATAGCCTAAAAATTCTCGGTAATGCCCCTCCCACCAGCCACGCCCACAGCAACACCCCCTAAAACACAAGTGTCCCTCTTTGACAATTTGAAATGTTGGGAGGTATGGTGTCAGTGGGCCATTAAATAAACTAAACATTTTCAGTTATGAGACATCCACCATCCACACCCCCAGCAACACCCTGTAAAACACAAGTGTCCCTCTTTGGCCATTTCAAATATTGGGAGATAGGAAATATTGATCTGTGAATATTTTTATTTTAAAGCTTTTCAGGTTTACAATTGACCCCTCTCACAAACACTACCAGTAACACAACTCTCCAGGCCCCTGCACATTCCTTTGAATTATGTCAAAAGCCTCTATTAATTGGCCTTAAACATGAGCACGATCCATGCTCTGGACTCTCGCCTGATATCTATTAACTCTGACATCTGTAGCAATAAATAAGAATCTCTGGCCTCATGCACCATTAACAGGCCAGAGTTTAACACTTTGATTGCTAGAGATATCACTTTGTAATGTGTTGCAGACATCTCTGGCTATCAAGGAGTTATTGTATCAAAATAAAAACACTGTGATATAATTTAGGGTCTGAGAATGTGTAAATCCAAAGTATGGGTGGGACATTCCAAGATATTCATATCACATGATATTCATAGTGATTAACACAGTTAAACGCTATCAGTATCCCCAAGATATTCATATCACATGATATTCATAGTGATTAACACGTTAATCGCTATCTGTATCCCCAAGATATTCATATCACATGATATTCATAGTGATTAACACGTTAATCGCTATCAGTATCCCCAAGATATTCATATCACATGATATTCATAGTGATTAACACGTTAATCACTATCAATATCCACAAGATATTCATATCACATGATACTGATAGTGATTAACACAGTTAAACACTATCAATATCCCCAAGATAGTCATATCACATGATATTCACATGATATTCATAGTGATTAACACGTTAATCGCTATCAGTATCCCCAAGATATTCATATCACATGATATTCATAGTGATTAACACGTTAATCACTATCAATATCCACAAGATATTCATATCACATGATACTGATAGTGATTAACACAGTTAAACGCTATCAGTATCCCCAAGATATTCATATCACATGATATTCATAGTGATTAACACGTTAATCGCTATCAGTATCCCCAAGATATTCATATCACATGATATTCATAGTGATTAACACGTTAATCACTATCAATATCCACAAGATATTCATATCACATGATACTGATAGTGATTAACACAGTTAAACACTATCAATATCCCCAAAATATTCATATCACATGATATTCATAGTGATTAACACAGTTAAACACTATCAATATCCCCAAGATATTCATATCACATGATATTCATAGTGATTAACACGTTAATCACTATCAATATCCACAAGATATTCATATCACATGATATTGATAGTGATTAACACAGTTAATCACTATCAATATCCACAAGATATTCATATCACATGATATTCATAGTGATTAACATGTTAATCACTATCAATATCCACAAGATATTCATATCACATGATACTGATAGTGATTAACACAGTTAAACGCTATCAGTATCCCCAAGATATTCATATCACATGATATTCATAGTGATTAACACGTTAATCGCTATCAGTATCCCCAAGATATTCATATCACATGATATTCATAGTGATTAACACGTTAATCACTATCAATATCCACAAGATATTCATATCACATGATACTGATAGTGATTAACACAGTTAAACACTATCAATATCCCCAAAATATTCATATCACATGATATTCATAGTGATTAACACGTTAATCACTATCAATATCCACAAGATATTCATATCACATGATATTGATAGTAATTAACACAGTTAATCACTATCAATATCCACAAGATATTCATATCACATGATATTCATAGTGATTAACATGTTAATCACTATCAATATCCACAAGATATTCATATCACATGATACTGATAGTGATTAACACAGTTAAACACTATCAATATCCCCAAGATATTCATATCACATGATATTCATAGTGATTAACACGTTAATCACCAGAGGTGTAACAAGAAGCCACGAGGCCCTGGTGCAAGAATTGCGACGGGCCCCCCTCCGACCACATTGGCCCCCCTCAACCACATTGGCCACCTCCACATTGCCCCTTCAACAATGCCCCCATCACAATGCCCCTCATTCTCCACATTTCCCCCCAATCTCCACAATGCCCCCATCACAATGCCCCTCATTCTCTACATTTCCCCCCAATCTCCACAATGCCCCTCATTCTCCACATTTCCCCCCAATCTCCACAATGCCCCTCATTCTCCACATTTCCCCCCAATCTCCACAATGCCCCCATCGCCACATTGCCCCTACTGACCCCCGTCCTCCTAACTCCTGGTGGTCTAGTGGTGTGTGTGACATGCCGAATGAGGAACAAACCTCTGACTGGTTGGTACACAAGCTCCCGCGCGGTCCTTAGTAATGCAGAGCGCTGGGAGATTATGTCATCTCCCAGCACTCTGCATTACTAGAGCGCTGGCCGTCGGGACATCAGCTGTGCTGCGGGCGGGTGGCGAGGGGGTCGCAGGGGGCGGCTGGGCCCCTGAGAGTGACTGGCCTGGTCGCAGGTGCGACCCCTATTGTTACGCCACTGTTAATCACTATCAATAATCCCAAGATATTCATATCACATGATATTCATAGTGATTAACACGTTAATCACTATCAATATCCCCAAGATAGTCATATCACATGATATTCACATGATATTCATAGTGATTAACACAGTTAGTCACTATCAATATTATGTAAAATGAATATCTTGGAATGTCCCATCCATACTTTGGATTTACACATTTATAGTGTCTATTTGGAAAAGATAGTTCATATACTTTCGGACCCTGAATGATATCACTGTGTTTTTATTTTGATACTATATTTCTTTTGCGTTAGGTCATCTTTGTATGGACAATTTTTATATTTTGCTAATAAATGTTAAGTTTTATTTTCCCACTTTCATCCATGTTAGGTATGGATAACTGAGGAGGTGTAAATTTGAAAGTGTGCTAATGCAGGGTTTCTTTCCTCTATAATCATTCTGTTTATTCATTTAACCTGTGAGTTCCTTCTTTTCACCATTATAGTATCCACTACAGTTTAAAGGGGATCTATCACCCCAGTACAAGTGTTTGTTAAACATTAGATTATCTAGGCATTATGTGGAACTCTTGAATTTTTTTTTTAATCGTCTGTTGCAGAAAATTAACGTTTAAAGAGTGTACTTCCGTATAGGATTTACATGACATCCAGACAAATCCAGAAAGGAAGCAATGTTTTAATGATGGATTGTTGAATTTTCAGTGCTTAACTCTCCAAAAAAAGATGTGCAGCACACTGCAGTACAATTCTCTGTTAATTATTCCGTGTGTTGGAGCATGTGAGAGCGTGAGCATGCGTGAGAGTGAGCTCTGGTACGTGTTTTGCATGTAGTATGTGTTTTGTGTGCAGTGGCGTAACAAAAGGGGTCACAGGACTCACACCTGCGACGGGGCTCATCACTCCAGGGGCCCAGCTACCCCCTTCGACCCCCCCTGCCTGCCCCTATGGACCTTTAGCAGGGGAGCTCTCCCACATCGGCATTCTAGTAATTCAGAGTGCTGGGAAATGACATCATCTCCCAGCACCCTACATTACTGAAGAGAGGACAGCGCGGGAGCTCCAGCTCTTAATAGAGGAGGCACAGACCTCTCCTGCCATGCCGCTGGACCACCAGGGAGGTAGGAGATGGTCAGTGGGGGCATTGTGGATAGTTGGGGGGCAATCTGTAGAGGTGGACATCAGGGGCAATGTGGCGAGGTGGACATTGGGGGCAGTGTGGAGAGTTGGGGGCAATGTGTAGAGGTGGACATTGCAGGCAATGTGCAGAGTTGGGGGCAATGTGTAGATGTGGATATTGGGGGCAATGTGGAGAGTTGGGGGCAATGTGTAGAGGTGGACATTGGGGGCAATGTGGAGAGGTGGATATTAGGGGCAATGTGGAGGGTTGGGGGCAATGTGGAGAGGTGGACACTGGGGGCAATGTGCAGAGCTGGGGGCAATGTGTAGAAGTGGACATTGGGGGCAATGTGGAGAGTTGGGGGCAACGTGTAGAGGTCGACATTGGGGGCAATGTGAAGAGGTCGACATTGAGGCAATGTGGAGAGTTGGGGGCAATGTGTAAAGGTGGACATTGTGGGCAATGTGGAGCATTGGGGCAATGTGTAGAGGTGGATATTGAGGGCAATGTGGAGAGTTGGGGCAATGTGTAGAGGTGGATATTGGGGGCAATGTGCGTAGTTGGGGGCAATGTGTAGAGGTGGACATTGGGGCAGTGTGGAGTGGTGGATACTGGGGGCAATGTGGAGAGTTGGGGGCAATGTGGAGAGGCAGACACTGGGGACAATGTGGAGAGGTGGATATTAGAGGCAATGTGGAGAGTTGGGGGAAATATGGAGAGTTGGGGGCAATGTGGAGAGGTGGACACTGGGGGCAATGTGAAGAGTTGGGGGCAATGTATAGAGGTGGACATTGGGGGCAATGTGGAGAGGTGGACACTGGGGGCAATGTGGAGAGTTGGGGGCAATGTGTAGAGGTGGACATTGGGGGCAATGTGGAGAGGTGGACACTGGGGGCAATGTGGAGAGTTGGGGGCAATGTGTAGAGGTGGACATTGGGGGCAATGTGGAGAGGTGGACACTGGGGACAATGTGGAGAGTTGGGGGCAATGTGGAGAGGTGGACACTGGGGGCAATGTGGACAGTTGGGGGCAATGTGTAGAGATGGACATTGGGGTAATGTGGAGAGGTGGACACTGGGGGCAATGTGGAGAGTTGGGGGCAATGTGGAGAGGTGGACACTGGGGGCAATGTGTAGAGGTGGACATTGGGGGCAATGTGGAGAGGTGGACACTGGGGACAATGTGGAGAGTTGGGGGCAATGTGGAGAGGTGGACACTGGGGAAAATGTGGACAGTTGGGGGCAATGTGTAGAGATGGACATTGGGGTAATGTGGAGAGGTGGACACTGGGGGCAATGTGGAGAGTTGGGGGCAATGTGGAGAGGTGGACACTGGGGGCAATGTGTAGAGGTGGGCATTGGGGGTAATGTGGAGAATTGGGGGTAATGTGGAGAATTGGGGGCAATGTGAAGAGGTGGACATTGGGGCAATGTGGAGATAAGCAATGGGGGCAATGTGGTTGGGGGGCCATGGCAATTTTTGCACCAGGACCCTGTGATTTCTAGTTACGCTTCTGTTTGCGTGTAGTGTGTGTTTTGCTTCTAGCGTTTTGTAAGTAGCGTTTTGCATTTTTTCCTCCTTTTGTTTCCTATTGGCTCTCTGCTCTTTATAGCCTGACCATTTGCTGTCTTTGGTGCCTGTTCTACAAGCTAGTTTCCTGATTCAGTACGTTTGTTTCTCTTTCCTTGTCCTTTGGTTAGAACCTCGGCTTCCCTCCTGACTATGTCTCCCAGATTCTGACTTGGCACCTCATCTGCGTTACCTGGCTTGACCCTCAGATTTCCTAATGACTTCATCTCCCAGCTTCTAACTGGCACCACATCAGTGTTACCCTGCTTATGCCTTTAGGCTAGTACGTCCTTGTCTCTTCATCTGACCCGACAAGACTCTGCCTGCTGTGTTACTGTTCACCTCTTTGTCTCCTTCCAGAGCATTGACTCAGAGAGCACTTGTCAGACTTCCCCGTACCCTTCTGCTATTCGCCTCCTCTTACTCCATTCTCCTCTCATGTTTGTCTACATTCACCTCTTCCTTCCTCACTTCTGCTTCACTTTACCCTGCTCTCTGCTCTTCTCTGCCCTCTTTTGGTCCGCCGCTTCTCTGCAATTTACCTCTTCCTTCTACACTTCACCTTCTCCTAAGCCTGCTCTCTGCTCTTCTCCGCTCTCTAGTGGTCTGCTACTACTCTGCTATTTGCTTCTTCCTTCTACACTTCACCTTTGCCTAACCCTGCTCTTGTCTGCTCTCTAGTGGTCTGCTGCTACTCTGCAATTCACCTCTTCCTTCTACACTTCACCTTTGCCTAACCCTGCTCTCTGCTCTTGTCTGCTCTCTAGTGGTCTGCTGCTACTTTGCAATTCACCTCTTCCTTCTACACTTCACCTTCACCTAACCGTACTCTCTTCTCTTCTCTGCTCTCTAGTGGTCTGCCGCTACTCGGCTATTTGCCTCCTCCTCCTACACTTCACCTTCTCCTAACCCTGCTCTCTGCTCTTGTCCTGTCTGTAGTGGTCCACTGCTTCTCTGCTATTTGCCTCTTCCTTTTTCCATTTTGCCTTACATCAGGCCTAAACACATGGCCCGTTAGAGTCCATATGGATAGGGTTGAGAACAACTGCTATAATTTATAGCATTGCTGGGCAACCTGAAGCCCTCCAGCTGTTCATGACTATAATTCCCAATGGCTGACAGGGGCTCATGGGAATGGTAGTCCTGAAAAGTTGGAAGGTCTCAGGTTGCACATCACTGGTATAAAACACTGGTTCCCAACCCTCTCTTTGGGTGTCCCTATCAGGCCATATGTTTAGAATTTCCCTACTTGTGCAGAGGAGAGTTCAGTAAATCACTGAGTCTCAGATTAACTCCCCTGTGCCTCTCACATCTCTTGGCTTGTGTTTTTGAAAATCTCTTTGGGTGTCTCCTTGAGAGTAAAAGGTAATCCAGACATGGACCCCTTGCTCTCAGTGCTTAGAGAAACCAGCTGCACCTCACTGATGAGACCCAAACAAGGCTGAAATGTTTATTTGGGTTTAGCTGGTGTTTCCAGCCAGAGCCAGATCATAGTCAAGGCAACCTATGTGCCTGCCTAGGGTTCAGTGAACTTGGGGGGCATCAGTACTTTGGGGCAAGAGGCAGAACAATGTAACAGTGCACAGCAGTAGAGGAGGCCCCCACAGCTCCCTTGATGCAGGGGAGTCCAGCTGGACTTTGGGCCCCCATAAAATGTGGGCTGTTATGTCAAGACTGAACTCTGACTTGGACTCACTATCTTGTGGGCAGTGCTGTAGTACCGCGTGACTTAGGGCAGGCATCACGTGCAGCCTCGCTCCAGTCTCTAACAAATCAGCAGAGATATGAGTAGTTGGTGGGCTGCTTAAAACTAGAACTTTCCGGCTACTCACTTTGCATGCCGATGCTCCTTTGGCTCTGTCTTGTTTTTGACCCAGGAGGTGTCAGATACCTGGCTCTGTAAACCTATGAAGGTGACAGCCTCTTAAACCATACCCCACTACTGTGTCCTGACTAGGATGGGTGTGATACCCTGGGCATCTTTTTAGCTGGTGGGTATGAGCTCTTCCAGCTCATTGCCTCCTCCTGTCCATCCTCTGCTCCTTCGATCTCCGGATCCTACCATATGAAGAACCAGCCTGCACCCCCACTTCCCTGGTTCTGTTTCTGCTGAGGCTGTTCGGATAGATTCACTCATTTCCCCATGCATCCCACTGGTTTCCTCAATGTGGATTTTAGCCAGGCAGCCTGTCTGCCTACATAGAGAACCTAGAGAGACTGACGATCATAGAGTGGACAGTGCACACAAGTCTCAAGATACCAGTCTCTAGTGTTGATTTTTCCTATTATAATGGTTTTTATTTATTATATGAGGCCCTTCCATGTCTTTCACCTTTGTTTTCACATCCACACCATTGTTATCATACATCTTCTTCTTAATTTTATCCCATCACTTACAATTGCCCTTTTACTTTATACGATTAGCCCATTTGTGATCATATAGGGTTACTTTGGACATGTGATATATCTTATATTGTGGATCGTTGTTAGAGTTGATGGTCTGAACCAATTGCCTTTAATTACTTTGATCTGATTCATCAGTCTGTGGAGGCTCAATCTCAGTGACCAATTACATTATTGTTATGTATATTTAAACCATGCTGTGTGTGTATGCTTTTTTGCCAATGTTCTTGATCTCCAATGTCTAGTGGATGGAGGGACCAGGGGTCATAGTATTTATACCTCCCCAATAGGGGCAAGGCGGGTTTTGATGTTAGTACCCAACCTGCCCAACAGACACAAAGGGATATCATATGTTTATACCTCCCCAAGGGGACTCAGATGTTTCAGTCTCCCTAATAGGGACAAATGGAGCTCAGATGTCTATACCTGCCTAACCTAGGAAAAGGGACCTCGGATGTTTATACCTTTTCAGTAGTGGTCACAATATATATATCTGCCCAACAGGGGCATGCTAATGTCACATTATTAACTCTAGAATTAACAAAGACAGGTTCCAAAATCATCAGTTTGCAATTCATTTCATACCCAATGGAAGTTGTCTGCTACCAAAAGTCTTATAGTTTTATGGCATCACTTATGCATTTCAACTGTAAGCTCTGTGGTATCGCTAGTTTAGTCCCATTTCAACTGTAAGCTCTATGGTGTCATTAGAGATGCTATGTTTCAATTGCAAGCTCTTTGGTATCACTAGTTTAGTCCCATTTCCACTGTACGCTTTATGTTGTCACTAGGGTTGCTCTGTTTCCATTGTAAGTACTTTGGTATCACTAGTTTAGCCCCAGTACACCTGAAAGAACTAGTGTTACTACTTTAGTACCATTTCAGCTGTAAGCTCTTGTATCACTAGTGTAGCTTCATTTTGATTGTAAGCTCTGTGGTATCACCAGTGTAACTATATTTCAGTTGTAAGTGGTATCACTAGTATAGCTCCATTTTGATTTTAAGCACTGTTTTATCGCTACTGTGGCAGTATTTCAGTTGTAAGCTCTGTGGTATCTAAATATTAAAAATAATTCAACATTAAAGGGATAGTAATACTTAAAATGTAAAAAAATATATGTTGTAGGGTTTATCCCATGGAGTAAAACAAGGAGACTCCTACTGCTGAGAGATATTTTATTAAAAAATTATAACAGCTCAAACTTGGATTTTTTAGGTGCAATATCACAGTGGCCTGAAAATTTACAGTGGCGCTGTTGCTACACCATCCTATGGACACCTCTGGTCTGTAGACCATAAATCTCCATAGGATGGTGTAGCAACAGCACCACTGTAAATTTTCAGGCCACTGTGATATTGCACCTAAAAATCCAAGTTTGAGCTGTTATAATTTTTAAATAAAATTTCTCTCAGCAGTGGGAGTACCCTCGTTTTACTCAGGGGGATAAACCCTACAACATTTATTTTTTTACATCTTAAGTATTACTGTCCCTTTAATAATTGGATTTTCATCACTCATGTAGGTTCCACATAATGAGAAAAACACACTGTAAGGCAACACTACTCAAAGTGTACATATGTTTAAATGATGTTAAAATAGCATAAAATTACTGATTGATACTTGCCTTAACTTCACAGTATTACTGCCAGATATAGAATTAACAAATGAGGGTGACCTGGAAGCAGTTAGTAGAGTAGGCTGGATTGTCATTACAGAAGTTATGTGACACACATGAATGAGTGTGTTATGGGAGTATGGTGGCAAGGGGGCATTAATTAGGGTGAAATATGGCAGTGGGGGGCAAATTGGGGGCCCCAAATTGGTACATTGCCTAGGGCCCTGTGCATTGTTAATCCGGCTCTGTTTCCAGTCCAGAGTGGACATGCACGTCACTTTGGAACTGGCTGGGTGGGATTAATCTAATATGTACGTGGAAGTCTCTCCTGTGTAATGGTACTGCAGTGACAATCCACAGAACAGGCATCACTGCTTTTGTCTGTACTCAGAGCCTTTCACATACCTTGACTTGTGTTTTAAAGTGTTAGTAATGTCTAAAAAAACTTTTTTGCATTTAGAAGAGCTTAAAAAGCTGATCTAAATGCAAAAAAACGTATCTCTCAAATCGCTATGGTTTAAGAGATACGGGCTTTTAAAGTTTGCTGTTTCCTACTGACAGCTGTAAAGCTGTCAGCAGGAGATTCGTGTCGGACGACGCGCCACCATGTCGACCAGGCACACGTTTTAGATCATTCCAATGAAGGGATTCCATGTAAGTAAGGAGATCTCGGCACTTCTCAAGCTCCAGCGTGTCAACCGACACGGATCTCCTGCTGACAGCTTTACAGCTGTCAGTAGGAAACAGCAAACTTTAAACGCCCGTATCTCTTAAACCATAGCGGTTTGAGAGATACGTTTTTTTGCATTCAGATCAGCTTTTTAAGCTCTTCTAAATGCAAAAAAGTTTTTTTAGACATTACTAACACTTTAACTCTCCTTTTTTCAAGCAGGGAAATCTTATAGACATGGCCTGATAGGGACACCCTATCTTTAGGGATTCCTAACTAGGGGTATTTCTCCACTTGTGCACAGGTGAGCTGATTAAATGATAGAGCCTCTGATTAACTCACCAGTGCACAAGATGGGAAATCCTAAACACATGGTCTGTTATATCCCCCTAAGGAGAGGTTTGAGAACCACTGGTTTAAAGCTCTGGCATGCAACCTCCAGTGCACAAGCAAGGAAATCCTAAACACATGGTCTGTTAGGGTTCCCCCCAGAGGAGAAAGTTGGGACCAACTGTTATAGGGCTTTTCCTGCTTTTTCATTTAAAAGTTATTACAACCCAATCTTCAATTTTGTAATATCACTTGGCAATAGTGCCAAATTGCATCCAAAAGGCATTTATGTATAATGACTCTATGGGAAAGTTTGAGTAATACATAATGGCTCAATAATACAATGGTGTAGAAGTTCAGTCCTCAAGGATGGCAAACAGGTCAGGATTTGTGGATGTCTCTTACTAAGCTCAAGTGACTTAACCAGTGACCTTCATTTTGATAAACTTGTTCAAAAAGCAAGCAAATTGTGAATCATATAAATCATAGACTGCCTGTAGTTCTTGGGGGCAGAACTGCAACTTGCTCTGCCATGGTAAGTGATAGGAAATTCAGCACCACCTAGTGGCCACAGAAAAAATTACAATTTCTTATAAAAAATATCTGAAATGTACTACTAGTTAATTTCAACGAAAAAGTTTGTTTTATTTTTCATAAACAAAATTCACTGCTCCACAGCTCCTTTAAATTAGTGGGATTTTTTAATTATTCCTAGGGTTCAGTTGCTTTCCCCCAAAACTGATCTAGTTCTTCTTAGGTCATCAGAACACTCTTTATTGTGACACAAATGATGCAATGTGTTTTGTGCCCTTTCCTCTTAAAGGGATAGTAATACTTAAAATGTAAAAAAAAATATGTTGTAGGATTTATCCCCCTGAGTAAAACAAGAGTACTCCCACTGCTGAAAGGTGTTTCATTCAAAAGTTATTAATTTTCAAAGTTGAATTTTTTAGGTGCACTATCACAGTGGCCTGAAATTGTACAGTGGCGCTGTTGCTACATGATCCTATGGACAGCTCTGGTCCCGGGACCGTAAATCTCCATAGGATGGTGTAGCAACAGCGCCACTGTACAATTTCAGGCCACTGTCATATTGCACCTAAAAAATTAATCTTTGAAAATTAAGAACTTTTGAATGAAACACCTTTCAGCAGCGGGAGTACTCTTGTTTTACTCAGGGGGATAAACCCTACAAGATATTGTTTTTTACATTTTAAGTATTACTATCCCTTTAACTGTGGCCCTGTTGCTATTGCAGTCTATGAAGAGATTGTTCACTGCAATATTTAATTTACTTTTCCTTTAAATTTTAACTTGGCCAATTTCATGTTTTTCAGATGAATAAGAATACATCTATGTGGATATACAATCAATCAAATAAATTACTTTAATGTTTCTCAATTCTTTAAGCTTAAATAAACAGCATAAATAACAGTCAGCCAAACACTAAAGCCTGTTTCAATCCTATTTATGAAGTCCCATCGGTACGTATACAATCACAGTACAATGCGGAGGATCTCATCCAAATCTCCTTTAGCTAAATAATTGGATTATAATTTTTATTTTTCATCTGCTGAATCCTCTATAGGGTTAGTTTCAAGATTTATTGGGTCTATTACAAGATATATAGTTCCCCTCCCTCCCCAAATATCCACGCTAATACAAAGGGCACTAAAAGGAGTGTGGGACAATTCCGGGGCAAACCAATTCCACCATAGGGGGAACATAAAAAGTCTTAAAATGAGGACTGATTTTGATGGTGTTTTTAATCTCTTGAATGTGATGCAGTGCATTGGAGACTGTTAAACCGCATCTGAAGGGTTAAATTCTTTGATTGACAGAGGTGGACAGAGAGTCATGAAGATGAGTAGATTTTCCTTTATTTCAGCATTACAGGATCTTTGGTCTTAACAGTGGTGTTATAGCGTTTCAATGGTTAATTAAGTTTGCATGGTGGTCTTTGGCATGTGGACAGTGTTCGTGGTATAGGCTGTCAGGTCTTAAAGGGATAGTAATGTTTCATAATAAAAGCAGCTCTAATTAATCATCATAGTATTTGGACAATGGAGAGTGTTATTTCAATTCTGTCAGAGTTGTAGTACAAGAGTAATTAAATGACAAAGTATCCCCCTCCCGCCCCTTTTACTGATGTAACACTGCTCAGCCAGATCAGAAGGGAGGTGCCCATGTAGACTGCAGAGAGGGACAATCTTCAATTAAGATAAGGGAAAAACCTGAAAAACTTGTCAAGGGGGGCAGGGCTTTCATTGTTCTCATAGGAAGAAGATTGCCCCCTTCTGTTATCTGCCTGGTCTATGGAGTGCATTCCACATCTGAGAAGAGATGGCTTACACTAGGTAAAAGGGACGGGAGGGGAAACTTTGCTTGTGAATATCTCTCAAACCATAAAGGTTTGAGAGATAAGACTTATATCGTTCTTCATGTTTTTTTAATGCCTACAAACTAAAATAAAAATAAAACAAAGTATTACTATCCCTTTAACTCTTCCAATGCCTATAGCTTACTAATTTATATTCTTAGATGTATCATGGTCAGTAGCACCTCACGAAAATAGAATATCATATGTCATCAGTTTGCATATGTTCAAACACAGATATTATACACTGTGGAGCCTGTTACATAATGAACATGTAATTATCTAGATTATCATAAAGAACCACGTGTTATGCGTATATATACATTTTGATTGGTTGGAACAAAAGGCTAGGCTATGAGGTTACTAGTGGGGGGTTGGAAACCCTTAGCCATTTTTTACTATTGTTTCAGCTGACTTATCACAAATTGTCATAGTTAATATAATTTAAAGAAACAGTCAGTGATTTTAGATTTAACAGAGACCACTCTAGCATTAAAGGGGTTAAAAACACAATTTATATCAATTGAAATGTTTTGTTTTTTTTCACTTAGAGTGCAGCTGGGTTTATCCTGTGTATATTGTCTACTCTGTTTACATCTTTGTCCATATCCACTGTAGGCTAAGTTCACAATGGCCATTTACATAACATAGAAACGTAGAATCTGACGGCAGATAAGAACCATTCGGCCCATCTAGTCTGCCCATTTTCCTACTGTAAAAACTTTTTTGGTTCTTGGTCTTTTCTTATGTTCAGAACAGACTTATGCCTGTCCCATGGTAGGGGTTAATACAGTGAGGGAATGTAAGCACATTCCCTCACTGTATTAACCCCTACCACTTCTGCTGGCAGCCTATCCCACTTATCTACTACCCTCTCAGTGAAGTAAAACGTTCTTACATTACATTTAAACCTGTGTTCATGTAGTTTTAGGCCATGGCCTCTTGTCCAAACATTTTTACTCCTTTGAAATGTACTTCCCTCCTGCTCTTTGTTGAATCCCTTCATGTATTTGAATGTGTCTATCATATCCCCTCTCTCTCTTCCATCCTCCAAGCTATACATGTTCAGATACTTTAGTCTATCCTGATATTTCTTTTCCCGTAAAGCAGTCACCATTTTAGTAGCCCTTCTCTGAATTTTCTCTATAGTATCTATATCCTTCTGGAGATGGGGTCTCCAGTACTGTACATAATACTCTAGGTGAGGTCTAACCAGAGATCTGTAGAGTGGCACGGCCACTTCCCGTTTTCTGCTACTAATGCCCCTAGCTACTCAGCACGCTGCATGCATTCCCCACTGTGTTATTACATTGCCTGCATACCTTTAAGTCATTGTAAATAATTACATTAATTGAATGCATGGTGAAGCAGATGAACTCAGACCAGACCCAGTTTACTTACCCATGATGTCCCAATGATCCTGTCCCAAAGCGGTTGTAGTGAAGGTATGGCAGAAGGCAGTCTACTCAGGCATCAGCGATATATAATTGCCTGATGCCCTCGAGGGTTGGGTATACATTGTAAGTTGAGCATCTAAATGTCCATATTGCCAGTGTGATCATATCTGCACTGCAGCCCATCAATCATTGTACAGATCATTCCTGCTGGAATCTCCTGTGTTCAACACATGGATGTAGGGAAGTTGCAGCAAGCAACATTCCCTTACCATATATGATGCAATTTCCTCCAATGGGAACAGTCACTGGCAGTTAATGCAGTATTACAAAACAGGGTGTTCTAATCGCCAATGTAAACAAGGCCTAAGTAATCAGTAGCAAAAGAAGATAAAATAACTTACTTATCAGTGTTAAAATATAGTGGAAAAGCAAATGTTACAATATATCCCAACTTGACAAATTGCAAATATTTTTCTATTAAAAAAAATTAGAAATTGACATTTAAAATAATATATACTTTCTTGCTCCACTAGTACCCTGTCAAAATAATAATAAATAAAGGATGAATCATATATTGAAATTGCTGAAGTTATTTTCTGACTAATATACAAAATTAAGTTATATCGATTACTTACTGCGGCAATCATGTAGGAAAAAAGCACAGAGTCAAACATTCCACATTACCTGCTTGACCTCAGTTCATAGATATTGATTATTGTGGCAAATCAAAAGCTGCTACTTTATTTAAGCACAAGAAAATTAAAGGATCAATAAAGATTTATTATGCAAAAAATAGCATATATATATATATATATATATATATATATATATATATATATATATATATAAAGTTGCTATAGATCAGCACGCACAGGAAACTTTTCATTTAGTACAAAAAGGTCTTTATTCAGGATCAGTGATCCTGAATAAAGACCTTTTTGTACTAAATGAAAAGTTTCCTGTGCGTGCTGATCTATAGCAACTTTACAAATTAGGTTTTATTCGGCACCCAGGCATTTACATACATATCGAGAGTGCTTCCTGACAGTGCTATATATATATATATATATATTGTTGGGCAGAGGCATAACTAGAAGCCACCGGGCCCTGGGGCAAGAATTGCCATGGACCCCCCCCGACAACATTGCCCCCTTCATCCACATTGACCCCCCCATTGGCCATTTCCACTGGCCACCTCCACTTTGTCCATATCTCCACATTGGCTCCACATTTCCCCCATCTCCACATTGCTCCCCATCTCCACATTGCCCCCCATCTCCACATTGCCACCACATTGCTCTCCATCATCATATTGCCTCCACATAACCCCCAATCTGCACATTGCTCCCCATCTCCACATTGCCCCCCATCTCCACATTGCCACCACATTGCTCTCCATCATCATATTGCCTCCACATAACCCCCAATCTGCACATTGTCCCCATCTCTACATTGCCACCACACTGCCCCCCATCTCCACATTTCCCCCATCTCCACATTGCTCCCCATCTCCACATTGCCACCACATTGCTCTCCATCATCATATTGCCTCCACATAACCCCCAATCTGCACATTGCTCCCCATCTCCACACTGCCCCCCATCTCCACATTTCCCCCATCTCCACATTGCTCCCCATCTCCACATTGCCACCACATTGCTCTCCATCATCATATTGCCTCCACATAACCCCCAATCTGCACATTGCTCCCCATCTCCACATTGCCCCCCATCTCCACATTGCCACCACATTGCTCTCCATCATCATATTGCCTCCACATAACCCCCAATCTGCACATTGTCCCCATCTCTACATTGCCACCACACTGCCCCCCATCTCCACATTTCCCCCATCTCCACATTGCTCCCCATCTCCACATTGCCACCACATTGCTCTCCATCATCATATTGCCTCCACATAACCCCCAATCTGCACATTGCTCCCCATCTCCACACTGCCCCCCATCTCCACATTTCCCCCATCTCCACATTGCTCCCCATCTCCACATTGCCACCACATTGCTCTCCATCATCATATTGCCTCCACATAACCCCCAATCTGCACATTGCTCCCCATCTCCACATTGCCCCCCATCTCCACATTGCCACCACATTGCTCTCCATCATCATATTGCCTCCACATAACCCCCAATCTGCACATTGTCCCCATCTCTACATTGCCACCACACTGCCCCCCATCTCCACATTTCCCCCATCTCCACATTGCTCCCCATCTCCACATTGCCACCACATTGCTCTCCATCATCATATTGCCTCCACATAACCCCCAATCTGCACATTGCTCCCCATCTCCACACTGCCCCCCATCTCCACATTTCCCCCATCTCCACATTGCTCCCCATCTCCACATTGCCACCACATTGCTCTCCATCATCATATTGCCTCCACATAACCCCCAATCTGCACATTGCTCCCCATCTCCACATTGCCCCCCATCTCCACATTGCCACCACATTGCTCTCCATCATCATATTGCCTCCACATAACCCCCAATCTGCACATTGCTCCCCATCTCCACATTGCCCCCCATCTCCACATTGCCACCACATTGCTCTCCATCATCATATTGCCTCCACATAACCCCCAATCTGCACATTGTCCCCATCTCTACATTGCCACCACACTGCCCCCCATCTCCACATTTCCCCCATCTCCACATTGCTCCCCATCTCCACATTGCCACCACATTGCTCTCCATCATCATATTGCCTCCACATAACCCCCAATCTGCACATTGCTCCCCATCTCCACACTGCCCCCCATCTCCACATTTCCCCCATCTCCACATTGCTCCCCATCTCCACATTGCCACCACATTGCTCTCCATCATCATATTGCCTCCACATAACCCCCAATCTGCACATTGCTCCCCATCTCCACATTGCCCCCCATCTCCACATTGCCACCACATTGCTCTCCATCATCATATTGCCTCCACATAACCCCCAATCTGCACATTGTCCCCATCTCTACATTGCCACCACACTGCCCCCCATCTCCACATTTCCCCCATCTCCACATTGCTCCCCATCTCCACATTGCCACCACATTGCTCTCCATCATCATATTGCCTCCACATAACCCCCAATCTGCACATTGCTCCCCATCTCCACACTGCCCCCCATCTCCACATTTCCCCCATCTCCACATTGCTCCCCATCTCCACATTGCCACCACATTGCTCTCCATCATCATATTGCCTCCACATAACCCCCAATCTGCACATTGCTCCCCATCTCCACATTGCCCCCCATCTCCACATTGCCACCACATTGCTCTCCATCATCATATTGCCTCCACATAACCCCCAATCTGCACATTGTCCCCATCTCTACATTGCCACCACACTGCCCCCCATCTCCACATTTCCCCCATCTCCACATTGCTCCCCATCTCCACATTGCCACCACATTGCTCTCCATCATCATATTGCCTCCACATAACCCCCAATCTGCACATTGCTCCCCATCTCCACACTGCCCCCCATCTCCACATTTCCCCCATCTCCACATTGCTCCCCATCTCCACATTGCCACCACATTGCTCTCCATCATCATATTGCCTCCACATAACCCCCAATCTGCACATTGTCCCCATCTCTACATTGCCACCACACTGCCCCCCATCTCCACATTTCCCCCATCTCCACATTGCTCCCCATCTCCACATTGCCACCACATTGCTCTCCATCATCATATTGCCTCCACATAACCCCCAATCTGCACATTGTCCCCATCTCTACATTGCCACCACACTGCCCCCCATCTCCACATTTCCCCCATCTCCACATTGCTCCCCATCTCCACATTGCCACCACATTGCTCTCCATCATCATATTGCCTCCACATAACCCCCAATCTGCACATTGCTCCCCATCTCCACACTGCCCCCCATCTCCACATTTCCCCCATCTCCACATTGCTCCCCATCTCCACATTGCCACCACATTGCTCTCCATCATCATACTGCCTCCACATAACCCCCAATCTGCACATTGCTCCCCATCTCCACATTGCCCCCCATCTCCACATTGCCACCACATTGCTCTCCATCATCATATTGCCTCCACATAACCCCCAATCTGCACATTGTCCCCATCTCTACATTGCCACCACACTGCCCCCCATCTCCACATTTCCCCCATCTCCACATTGCTCCCCATCTCCACATTGCCACCACATTGCTCTCCATCATCATATTGCCTCCACATAACCCCCAATCTGCACATTGCTCCCCATCTCCACACTGCCCCCCATCTCCACATTTCCCCCATCTCCACATTGCTCCCCATCTCCACATTGCCACCACATTGCTCTCCATCATCATATTGCCTCCACATAACCCCCAATCTGCACATTGCTCCCCATCTCCACATTGCCCCCCATCTCCACATTGCCACCACATTGCTCTCCATCATCATATTGCCTCCACATAACCCCCAATCTGCACATTGTCCCCATCTCTACATTGCCACCACACTGCCCCCCATCTCCACATTTCCCCCATCTCCACATTGCTCCCCATCTCCACATTGCCACCACATTGCTCTCCATCATCATATTGCCTCCACATAACCCCCAATCTGCACATTGCTCCCCATCTCCACACTGCCCCCCATCTCCACATTTCCCCCATCTCCACATTGCTCCCCATCTCCACATTGCCACCACATTGCTCTCCATCATCATATTGCCTCCACATAACCCCCAATCGGCACATTGCTCCCCATCTCCACATTGCCCCCCATCTCCACATTGCCACCACATTGCTCTCCATCATCATATTGCCTCCACATAACCCCCAATCTGCACATTGCTCCCCATCTCCACATTGCCCCCCATCTCCACATTGCCACCACATTGCTCTCCATCATCATATTGCCTCCACATAACCCCCAATCTGCACATTGTCCCCATCTCTACATTGCCACCACACTGCCCCCCATCTCCACATTTCCCCCATCTCCACATTGCTCCCCATCTCCACATTGCCACCACATTGCTCTCCATCATCATATTGCCTCCACATAACCCCCAATCTGCACATTGCTCCCCATCTCCACACTGCCCCCCATCTCCACATTTCCCCCATCTCCACATTGCTCCCCATCTCCACATTGCCACCACATTGCTCTCCATCATCATATTGCCTCCACATAACCCCCAATCTGCACATTGCTCCCCATCTCCACATTGCCCCCCATCTCCACATTGCCACCACATTGCTCTCCATCATCATATTGCCTCCACATAACCCCCAATCTGCACATTGCTCCCCATCTCCACATTGCCCCCCATCTCCACATTGCCACCACATTGCTCTCCATCATCATATTGCCTCCACATAACCCCCAATCTGCACATTGTCCCCATCTCTACATTGCCACCACACTGCCCCCCATCTCCACATTTCCCCCATCTCCACATTGCTCCCCATCTCCACATTGCCACCACATTGCTCTCCATCATCATATTGCCTCCACATAACCCCCAATCTGCACATTGCTCCCCATCTCCACACTGCCCCCCATCTCCACATTTCCCCCATCTCCACATTGCTCCCCATCTCCACATTGCCACCACATTGCTCTCCATCATCATATTGCTTCCACATAACCCCCAATCTGCACATTGCTCCCCATCTCCACATTGCCCCCCATCTCCACATTGCCACCACATTGCTCTCCATCATCATATTGCCTCCACATAACCCCCAATCTGCACATTGTCCCCATCTCTACATTGCCACCACACTGCCCCCCATCTCCACATTTCCCCCATCTCCACATTGCTCCCCATCTCCACATTGCCACCACATTGCTCTCCATCATCATATTGCCTCCACATAACCCCCAATCTGCACATTGCTCCCCATCTCCACACTGCCCCCCATCTCCACATTTCCCCCATCTCCACATTGCTCCCCATCTCCACATTGCCACCACATTGCTCTCCATCATCATATTGCCTCCACATAACCCCCAATCTGCACATTGCTCCCCATCTCCACATTGCCCCCATCTCCACATTGCCACCACATTGCTCTCCATCATCATATTGCCTCCACATAACCCCCAATCTGCACATTGTCCCCATCTCTACATTGCCACCACACTGCCCCCCATCTCCACATTTCCCCCATCTCCACATTGCTCCCCATCTCCACATTGCCACCACATTGCTCTCCATCATCATATTGCCTCCACATAACCCCCAATCTGCACATTGCTCCCCATCTCCACACTGCCCCCCATCTCCACATTTCCCCCATCTCCACATTGCTCCCCATCTCCACATTGCCACCACATTGCTCTCCATCATCATATTGCCTCCACATAACCCCCAATCTGCACATTGTCCCCATCTCTACATTGCCACCACACTGCCCCCCATCTCCACATTTCCCCCATCTCCACATTGCTCCCCATCTCCACATTGCCACCACATTGCTCTCCATCATCATATTGCCTCCACATAACCCCCAATCTGCACATTGTCCCCATCTCTACATTGCCACCACACTGCCCCCCATCTCCACATTTCCCCCATCTCCACATTGCTCCCCATCTCCACATTGCCACCACATTGCTCTCCATCATCATATTGCCTCCACATAACCCCCAATCTGCACATTGCTCCCCATCTCCACACTGCCCCCCATCTCCACATTTCCCCCATCTCCACATTGCTCCCCATCTCCACATTGCCACCACATTGCTCTCCATCATCATATTGCCTCCACATAACCCCCAATCTGCACATTGCTCCCCATCTCCACATTGCCCCCCATCTCCACATTGCCACCACATTGCTCTCCATCATCATATTGCCTCCACATAACCCCCAATCTGCACATTGTCCCCATCTCTACATTGCCACCACACTGCCCCCCATCTCCACATTTCCCCCATCTCCACATTGCTCCCCATCTCCACATTGCCACCACATTGCTCTCCATCATCATATTGCCTCCACATAACCCCCAATCTGCACATTGCTCCCCATCTCCACACTGCCCCCCATCTCCACATTTCCCCCATCTCCACATTGCTCCCCATCTCCACATTGCCACCACATTGCTCTCCATCATCATATTGCCTCCACATAACCCCCAATCTGCACATTGCTCCCCATCTCCACATTGCCCCCCATCTCCACATTGCCACCACATTGCTCTCCATCATCATATTGCCTCCACATAACCCCCAATCTGCACATTGTCCCCATCTCTACATTGCCACCACACTGCCCCCCATCTCCACATTTCCCCCATCTCCACATTGCTCCCCATCTCCACATTGCCACCACATTGCTCTCCATCATCATATTGCCTCCACATAACCCCCAATCTGCACATTGTCCCCATCTCTACATTGCCACCACACTGCCCCCCATCTCCACATTTCCCCCATCTCCACATTGCTCCCCATCTCCACATTGCCACCACATTGCTCTCCATCATCATATTGCCTCCACATAACCCCCAATCTGCACATTGCTCCCCATCTCCACACTGCCCCCCATCTCCACATTTCCCCCATCTCCACATTGCTCCCCATCTCCACATTGCCACCACATTGCTCTCCATCATCATATTGCCTCCACATAACCCCCAATCTGCACATTGCTCCCCATCTCCACATTGCCCCCCATCTCCACATTGCCACCACATTGCTCTCCATCATCATATTGCCTCCACATAACCCCCAATCTGCACATTGTCCCCATCTCTACATTGCCACCACACTGCCCCCCATCTCCACATTTCCCCCATCTCCACATTGCTCCCCATCTCCACATTGCCACCACATTGCTCTCCATCATCATATTGCCTCCACATAACCCCCAATCTGCACATTGCTCCCCATCTCCACACTGCCCCCCATCTCCACATTTCCCCCATCTCCACATTGCTCCCCATCTCCACATTGCCACCACATTGCTCTCCATCATCATATTGCCTCCACATAACCCCCAATCTGCACATTGTCCCCATCTCTACATTGCCACCACACTGCCCCCCATCTCCACATTTCCCCCATCTCCACATTGCTCCCCATCTCCACATTGCCACCACATTGCTCTCCATCATCATATTGCCTCCACATAACCCCCAATCTGCACATTGCTCCCCATCTCCACACTGCCCCCCATCTCCACATTTCCCCCATCTCCACATTGCTCCCCATCTCCACATTGCCACCACATTGCTCTCCATCATCATATTGCCTCCACATAACCCCCAATCTGCACATTGTCCCCATCTCTACATTGCCACCACACTGCCCCCCATCTCCACATTTCCCCCATCTCCACATTGCTCCCCATCTCCACATTGCCACCACATTGCTCTCCATCATCATATTGCCTCCACATAACCCCCAATCTGCACATTGTCCCCATCTCTACATTGCCACCACACTGCCCCCCATCTCCACATTTCCCCCATCTCCACATTGCTCCCCATCTCCACATTGCCACCACATTGCTCTCCATCATCATATTGCCTCCACATAACCCCCAATCTGCACATTGCTCCCCATCTCCACACTGCCCCCCATCTCCACATTTCCCCCATCTCCACATTGCTCCCCATCTCCACATTGCCACCACATTGCTCTCCATCATCATATTGCCTCCACATAACCCCCAATCTGCACATTGCTCCCCATCTCCACATTGCCCCCCATCTCCACATTGCCACCACATTGCTCTCCATCATCATATTGCCTCCACATAACCCCCAATCTGCACATTGTCCCCATCTCTACATTGCCACCACACTGCCCCCCATCTCCACATTTCCCCCATCTCCACATTGCTCCCCATCTCCACATTGCCACCACATTGCTCTCCATCATCATATTGCCTCCACATAACCCCCAATCTGCACATTGCTCCCCATCTCCACACTGCCCCCCATCTCCACATTTCCCCCATCTCCACATTGCTCCCCATCTCCACATTGCCACCACATTGCTCTCCATCATCATATTGCCTCCACATAACCCCCAATCTGCACATTGCTCCCCATCTCCACATTGCCCCCCATCTCCACATTGCCACCACATTGCTCTCCATCATCATATTGCCTCCACATAACCCCCAATCTGCACATTGTCCCCATCTCTACATTGCCACCACACTGCCCCCCATCTCCACATTTCCCCCATCTCCACATTGCTCCCCATCTCCACATTGCCACCACATTGCTCTCCATCATCATATTGCCTCCACATAACCCCCAATCTGCACATTGTCCCCATCTCTACACTGCCCCCCATCTCCACATTTCCCCCATCTCCACATTGCTCCCCATCTCCACATTGCCACCACATTGCTCTCCATCATCATATTGCCTCCACATAACCCCCAATCTGCACATTGCTCCCCATCTCCACATTGCCCCCCATCTCCACATTGCCACCACATTGCTCTCCATCATCATATTGCCTCCACATAACCCCCAATCTGCACATTGCTCCCCATCTCCACATTTC